>OX465296.1:145393528-146699778 GCA_949987735.1 Leucophora obtusa
TTTGGGGGGACCCTTATATGGGCACTAGTTCTAAACATGGACCGATGTTCGCCAAAATCAATAGTCTTCGTCCTTGGGCCAACATAGGTCTATGTACCAAATTTCATCAAAATATCTTAATATTAATACCTGCAGCGTATAAACAGTATAATTTTGGTAGGACCCTTATATGGGCACTAGGTCTAAACATAGACCGATGTTCACCAAAAACAATAGGCTGCGTTATTGGGCCAATGTAGGTCTGTGTACCAAATTTCATCAAAATATCTTAATATTTACGACCTGCAGCGTATAAACAGTATAATTTTGGTAGGACCCTTATATGGGCACTAGGTCTAAACATGGACCGATGTTCACTAAAATCAATAGGCTGCGTTATTGGGCCAATATAGGTCTGTGTACCAAATTTCATCAAAATATCTTAATATTTACGACCTGCAGCGTATAAACAGTATAATTTTGGTAGGACCCTTATATGGGCACTAGGTCTAAACATGGACCGATGTTCACCAAAATCAATAGGCTGCGTTATTGGGCCAATGTAGGGCTGTGTACCAAATTTCATCAAAATATCTTAATATTTACGACCTGCAGCGTATAAACAGTATAATTTTGGTAGGACCCTTATATGGGCACTAGGTCTAAACATGGACCGATGTTCACCGAAATCAATAGGCTGCGTTATTGGGCTAACATAGGTCTGTGAACCAAATTTCGTCAAAATATCTTAATATTTACGACCTGCAGCGTATAAACAATATAATTTTGGTACGACCCTTATATGGGCACTAGGTCTAAACATGGACCGATGTTCAAAAAAATCAAACTTGTTCGTCCTTGGGCCAACATAGGTCTGCGTACCAAATTTCATCAAAATATCTTAATAGCTGCGACCTGTAGAGTGCGCACAAGATTGCATGGACAGACAGACAGACGGACGGACGGACGGACGGACAGACGGACATCGTTAAATCGAAATAAAAAAAAATTCTGAACCGATCGGTATACTATAAGGTGGGTCTACGACCAATATTTTTTGGTGTTACAAACATCAGCACAAACTTATAATACCCTGACCACATAGTGGTGTAGGGTATAACTATACATACCCGATTAACAAAATTGATATGGGGCTTTACACAGTCATACATAATTTAAGATGTGTCTTTATACAATTTTATCCGGGAGTAAAATAATATAACAGCGCTATGACTTAAAAAGCTTCAACAAAATTCGCCAACTCTTCATCACATGGGGCGCAACAATTTTCTGAATTTCAAATGATATTTTCTGAATTTTGAATGGTATTTTCTGAATTCCAAATGATATTTTCTGGATTTGTATTGACATTATCTGAAATTTAAATGTTATTTTCTAAATTTCAAATGAAGAATTCGGAATTTCAGATGGAAGATCAGAATTTCACTTGACGATTTCTGAATTACAAATGGAAATTTTATATTTCAATTATTGTTTTCTCAATTTCAAATAGAAATTATGTATTTCAATTAACATTTTCTGAATTTTCTGAAAAAAACAATACATCTACTATTTAAAATCTATTATCGAACATTTTTAATGGTAGGGAGAACATACTACAAAAACCCCTTGGCCTAGAAATTTAAAATGAGTGCTTCCCTAGGTTTTGGGATTTTTGGCCTATGCCTAAAGCTGGAACTCTGCAATTTCAAATTAAAACAACCACTACAAAAAGGTTAAAATAAATAGCTACCCGAGTAAAAACAGTTACATATAGTCGTATAAAATGTGATTAACTTATATCGGTATAAATATACAGTTTCATCCGAAAAATGGCCCGATGTTATTGTATCAGTTGTGTATCAGTTTTCATCTAATTGTATCAGTTAGGATCTCAACTAATAAAATTATACATTAATCAAATGAAATTATATCCGATTTTTGACCTGATACTATTTTACCGGTTTATATCCAATGGTATCTGTTTAGATCGTAGTTGGTACAATTTTATATAAATAAAATATATTTGTATCCGACATTTGCCTTATATAATTGTATCAAAGTTTTAAAGCAGATATAATTGCATCAGGTCAAAATGCAGATATAACTATATAAGTTTGTATAAAAATGTAACTATTTGGATCTAAACTAATACCATGCGACATAAACCGATAAAATTGTATCAGGTCAAAAATCAGATAAAATTTCATCTGATTACTATATAATCTAATCAGTTAAGATCTAAACTGATACAATTAGATAAAAAGTGATAACCAACTGACACAATTATATCGGGCCATTTTTCGGATGAAATTGTATATGGATCACGTTAAGTTATATATTACCATATAAAGCTCCATATTAGTTTTTTTTAATAGGGTAAAAGAGAAAAATTCCAAGTAAAAATCTTCTTCTAACTATATTTCGATATTTCCGGTAACGAAGTATCGGAGTTTTAAGCTACCCGATGAAAAAATGGTTCGATATATATATTAGTCATAGATGTAATTCCATATCACATCATAACTTATGTGATCCGAAAAATGGCATACATAAACTTATCTTATGGGATCACAATTGATACAATTTGATATAACGTGAAAAAAAAACATTGGATTACTTAGTTACTAAGGATAGTATCGTACTAAAGAAATTATAATACTAATTTTAGTATAAACTAAACAAAATTTATAGTATACTTTTACATTTATAGTATACTTTAAGGATTTAATTTTAAATTAACACTGTATGTAAAGTGTTAACATTTATATTTATTATTTCATCCCAAAAATATACTATAAATTTTGTTTAGTTTTTAATAAAATTAGTACATATTATAATTTTTTTAGCACGATACTAATCTTAGTAACTAAGTATATTTATTGCGATAACTTTGGCAAATGGAAACTTGTTTGTTTGAAATTTTGCAAGTACAGTTTTTGTAGGCAACCCCATATTATACTAAAAGTTGGACTTTGGAGACAACTTGCAAAGCTATGCTGCCATATAAAATGTTCGAAATATCGTGATTTTAATATATATGTCGCTATACATTAATACATTTTTTTTTGAAATATTTTCCTTTTTTCCCAGAGTTGATTTATAGGAAGAAGAAGAAGAAAACATTTTTTATTGAAAAATTTAACAACAGAGACAAGGGAATCACCAGACTGCCGCAGTTTCGTCTCACCCAAAGACTCGTAAGTGGTAGTTTTTGTGTCAACTGATCAAAGTAATTTTTAATTGTTAATTTGTCTCTATATGAAAAACTTTTTGTGTATTGCTATGACCGGGGATTGAACCGGCAGCCCTCTGCACAGGCTATGACTCGTAGCATCACCTCTTAACAAGTTACACCACGGTCGGCCTAGCGCTCAGTGTGGCTAATTGAAGTTTTTTCAATCACAGCCTATACAATGTATATTTTGTAATCAGAAGAGCCAGAATTAACTAATACTTGAACATTTAGAATGTTTCCTCTTTTAATCCTATTGTTTTTTCTCCTTTTTTCACAAGTAATTATCTCATTACGATGCGCTTTTTCACATTCAATAGTTGGATACCGAGTGTTGATTGGAGAAGTTGTGTTGCTGCTGTGCAAATTTTCTCAATTTGTATTATTCTTTAGTTAAGTGTTTGTAACCGTCGCATAGGACAATCGTAATTAATATTAGAATTAATTACTAAAGAATTTTTTTCCTTTTATTTGCTTCTTTACTAAAGCACCGTAAGTTGTTCCAGTTTCACGTGAAAAAACTGTTATACTCCATATAAAAAAAATATGATTTTTCACGACAATCAGTTTTACGTGAAAATTGTGTAGTGTTTATTTTCACACAAATTTAATGTACCAGACTATTATTTTTCTTGGGAAAAAGTGACATTTTGTGTTTATTTTGATTGTGTCTTTGTTATAAAATTAAAAAAAATTGTTCATTTGTTTAAATTAAATTGCAATTTGAGGCATTTAAAGTTCGAGTGAAATTTTTATCCATATAAAAAATTATACTCCATATAAAAAAAAAACAATTTTTCACAATATGTTTCACGTGAAAATTGTGTAGACTTTGTTTTTACGCAAATATATTATTTTTCTGGTGAAAAATTGACATTTTGTGTATATTGTGATTGTGTCTTTCTTATAAAATTACAAAATTTTTCTGTTTTATAATTTAAATTGCAATATGAAGCCTTTAAAGTTCGAGTGAAATTTTTCCACGTGAAAAACAACTTACGGTACTTTAAGGCATAACATTTATCAAAGTTGGTTTAATACACTCATATAAAAAAGTTTGTAAAAAAATTTGTAAACAGTTTCCAATCGTACTATACTATTTTTATACTGATTATTAGTACAATTTTTATTTTTAGTAATCATTGTTGCTATTCTCTTATTACAAATTACGGATTTTTTTACTAATTTTCGCTGCTGATTTCAGAAAAACATTTTACAAATTTTTCAAAACCGAGTGCTAAATTTAGCAGAAAAATATACTAATTTAATAATTTAAAAATATTTTTTTTTTGATTTTTTACAATTCTTGTTTAGTTTATATTTGTTACTATTGATATATTCTTAGTTTAGAAATAACACCCAGAAAATTTTATTGCATCTCCAATGCATAAAACGGCAATAACTGGAGAACCGTTTGCAAATTTGACTCCAAATTTTCAAGTACGATGAAGAAACTATACGCTTGTTACAATCGAAAAAAAAAAAAAATTTTTAGATTTTACAGTTTTTATATTTTTTAGTACAATTTTTTGCTAATTTCAGCAGATTGATTTTAAATTACAGTTTGCAGCAATTTACTGAAATTTAGTAGCTGCAACTAATTATTTATACTAATTTCATTGTACTAAAATTATGATATTTAGTAAGTTTTTTAACTGATTTTAGCAAATCGATATTGAATTGCATTTTACATAAATTTTACTAAAATTTAGTAGCGGCTACTAATTTTTTCTACTAATTTTATTGTACTACAGATCAGCAGACATGTATTGCTAAAATTAGCAAAAAATACCGCTGGCCTCAAAACAGTTAAATTTCCCGTAATAACAGCAAAATTTTCAGTAGCCATTACAGACTTTTTTGGTTGAGTGCAGTGTTGCCAACTCTTGAAGGCAGGAAAGCACCGCGAGGATTGTGAAAACGGGTAAAAAGGGTAAAAACTTACCAAAAATGGGGTAAAAAAGCACGATAATAATTTTTTTAAAAATTTAAGTCAAGATTTTAAAAACACATTTTAGCCTTGTTAAATCGTGTAAAAAAGGTTCAAAAAATAACCAAAAAGGGGGTAAAAAAGCACCAAACTAATATTTCAGAATTTTGAAGCTTAAATATAACGAAGTTGCTATTTAAAATTGTACTACAAACATTGTGAAAAAATGTATTTTTTGTATATTTCGTATTATTTTTTCAACTTTGACAGAAAATTCAAGAAAAATTTAAAAAGGAGAACAAATACCAAAAATATAAACTGTACAAAAAGCACTAAAACCACTGCCAGAAATATGAAAAAGCACTGTAAATACCCGCTTTTTATAAACGGGTATTTGTAAAAAATCACCGGGTACGTGAAGGAAAAAAGCACAAAAAAATACCCGAAAAGCACTGAAATGGCAACACTGGTTGAGTGTATCAATTGGTTTAAACCATAAAAACCTGATCTGCATTAATTTTTTCTGCGTCATGCAGTGTTATATAAATATATATAGTTATATCAAGTTATATCAATTAATATATAAATATATATAAACATTTTTCGTCGGTTTTGATTTAACTGCCTTTTTCTTAAGTGCACATTTGCTATAACTGCACAAAATTTTGGTTTCGTTTCTTTTTTACAAAATTATGTACGCAATTGTCTTCTTTAAGTGCACTTTTTGTACCTGCGCATTTAAGATAACTGCCTCATATTTTTGGCAGTTTTACATTATTTTCATAAAAAAGATCACCGTTAGCTGCCTCTTGTGTTTTGCTTTGTTTTTCAATTCTAGGAAAAAAAATCACACATAATATAAATGTCTTGTCAACTCCTTTTGTGACAAAAATATCCTACTTTAGTCGTTTTTTAACCACAAAAATCACAAGATTTGGTGCAAAGCACAAAGTTGTCATCATTAACTTTATTTGTTTTCAGTCTGTATTGGTATACCTGCACATTAAGGCAGGTAAACAATTTGACTTAGCTGCGTTTTTGGCTTACCTGCACAAAAATTCTTGCAAAAGTGGGTTGTGCAGTTGAGTCAAAATTACTGTAATATAAATAAAACACAATGAATATTATAATACTTGAAAATTTTATCTGTTCTCTGCCATTTCTATAGATAATAGCAACAACAGCAACAGTAGCAGCAACAAGGATCAATTATTGAGTCTTTTGAATCCTTCTTTGTTTCGTTTTGTTTTATTTTTTTTTTGTACTCGTATTATTTTGTTGTTCTTTTATCATCCATTGGCTATTGTTGCATACATTGCATACATTATTGTACTTATTGTACAATTCATATACTTTAACTCTTCTCTATGTAAGTCTGTGTGTATTTTGTTGTCTGTTTTTCATTTGAAACATTTCTATACTAAATATGTACATTTTGTTGTATTTCATTTTATACAACATGCCATGCATGAATGAATGCATGCATGTTGTTGCTTGTTATTTGTTGTTGATGATGATTATGTTGGTGATTATTCACATTGTATTGTAGTGGAAAATATATGTATGTGTGTGTGTGTGTTTGAGAGTTATGGTGTCTTAGTAGCACTTATTCAGGCTATACATTGCGGTAAAATATTGTACACCATACAGTAGCAACATCATAGGTAAATACTTGCTATTGAAAGAGATTTTTCTTTTATAGCAAGTACATATAAAAAAAAAAAAAAAAAGAAACTACGAAAAAGGAACATCAACATAACATTTTAAACAAGAACAAAATAGAGTCTGTAACTTTATTCTACATTATCATTTGTATATGTATGTGTGTGTATTTGTGGTAAATCCCAGCATAAAAATGTAATATGTTTTAGGAGATTTAGATTTTTATGAAAGTTGTATAAAAACAGTGGCCTGATATTGACCTGAAATTATTCAAAAATACAAAATTAAAAGTATGAATGCTTTCTTTGCAAAATTTTAATAAGATGAAACATGCCCTTTAATTTGATACATCACACGTTTTGACAGCTGCAATAATATTCCCTATATAAGCAGTTAAAATTGAAATTTCACGATTTCCTGAATAACACAGTACAACAAAAAAGGAAAAATTTGATGCATCGGGATTGCGACACATCACTTCTAATAGACATTGGGACGTATATCACGAATATGGCCCTAGAATTTTAAAGTTAGCTATAGTTTAAGAAATATTTACAAAAGCGTATTGGCAGAAAATTCGATTTTGTAATAAACTTTTTGCAAGAAAATGCAAAATTAAAAGTATGAACGCCACTCTTTGCCAATTTTAAATAGGATGAAATATGCCCTTTAATTTGATATATCGCACGTTTTGACAGCTGCGATTATATTCACTACATGTGCATTTAAATTTGAAATTTCTCTTTTTTCACGATTTCGTTAATAATTAATCTGCGATGAAAGGAATATCCAATTTTTTAATTTACACTATTACTAAACATCTCATGTTACATAATTTATTAAAAAAACTTTCGGAATTTATATTTTAATTTGAAGTAAAAATTGGCTAAAGCTGAAAAATATTGATTTTTTTAATACCTAAATATTAAGGAGACTGTGATAAATCTGAAATTAATAAACTCAGTTAAAACAATTGAAAAGTGTAATACACATATTTTCTAATCAATTTCAACAAAGTTTTAGATAATTGAATTGCAAATTTCTTAAAAAATAACGATTTTAAAATATGCATGTTCAAAAAAGTACCATAAAAGTGCATTTTAAATTTAGACGATTTTATTTTTTTAAAAATACGGTTTTGTTCATTTTGTGTATGAAAACCCTACAAAAATATTAATATTTTCAAACATTTTGATTGGTTGAAAATAAATTAACCAATCAGAATGCTCCAAAAATAAACCAAGTCAAAGCATACTGCCACCCAAAATTTTAAATGAAATCGACTTCAACAAAAATATACACCTTTTCTACACCCAGAAAACAGATTCAGTTCTGATAACCGCATTTGTAGCCAATCGCATGGTTCGCTTGTAATAGCCGAATTTTTCAGTTGTGGCAACAGAAAACCAATTCAGACAGGACTAATTTGACTATGGCAACATAATTTTAATTGTAGCAAGAATAATTCGGTAGCCACAACCGAAAAATTCATTTGAAGCAACTGAACCATTCGATTGGATACAAATGGGGTTGTCAGCACCGAATCTGTTTTCTGGGTGTATAAAAAGAAAATGTCGATTTTAAATCACAAAATCTGACTATTATTTTAATTTTCGTATCATACAAAATATTTAAAATATACCTTATAATTCTGTTTTAAATTTGAAATTTTCAAATTTTGTTTACATTTGGTTTACAAATTTCCTTTCTATTTTTGAATATTTTGTTTTGGTTTTCAATAAAAATTAACAAAATTTTTTTACGGTGGGTCTCATACTGCAGGTTTAACTTTAACTAAACTATAAACAAAAGAAAATGTCAAAAAATTGCACACAAAACAACAACAAATTTTTGGGTTAACTATTAACTAAAGTTTAAACCTGAAGTATGAGACCCACCGTTAATGTATATGTTTGGCATTATTTTAAAAGTTCTATTTTAAATATTTTGTATAGTACGGTTAAAACAAAACCTTTACTTTAAAATAAAGTCGAGTTTAACAAAAATATACATTTGAAAAATATTGATAGTAAGGCTGATACATTTTTGTAAATTGGTGATAAAATTTGTGTTTCAGATTGAATTTTCGGAAAATGTTGATGCAAAAGTTGTGATTTTTTTCATAAAATGAATTTAGTGGAATATGAATCTACGTCATGTATTAAGACTTTACAAATCCGATTAAGGGCTTTTACTAAATTTGCAAAATAGGAAAATAAGTTTAGTTTTCACTTCAATTGCAATTATATCCTAGATCCTTTACCTAATCAAAATAAGTTGATATGGTTCTAGATGCCCAAAGTCTATACTTTTAAACCATATTTAAAATAATCTGTGGTTTAGTCAGGTATATGAATAAATAAGAAATTTTAGCCAAAAACTTGACTTTTTGCTAAAAGTTAAATTTGCGAATATTTCAAAAACTAGAGCTAATTTTAAAATTTGGTGTTCACATTTGTGATACTCATACTAAAATCTATCAGAATTGATATGTCGCATGCCCGATGCATTTTTAGTGTTGTACTGTTATTAATCCCAAGTTGCAGTAAACATAACTTTCAGGTGCTGTTGGCAGAAAATGGGTTAATTTTTTTAAAATCTGTAAAACAAATATATACAAGGAAATTAAATTGAGTTAAAAAAGTAAAAAAAAAAAAAAATTTTTTGTGCCCGAGCTGGGATTCGATAGTAGGGTCTGTCAGGTAATATGTGACTATATATAATTATATATTAAACACATAGAAAATATTACTGACGTGGGACCGTATATGGCAAGGGTGGGCACGGATTTGTCACCGAGGGCCAAATTATAGTTTTTCACAAATTATAAAGGGCCGCACCATACATTAAAAGAAAGTAAAACTACTAAACTAAACGGATCTACTGCTTAAATTTTTAATAAAAATTCGGTTCTTAATTCCATCTGTTCCCAAACTGCTTCCACAAGAACCGATTGTAAATTCAACTTTTGCAACCGTACACCACAACTTATTATTATAGCCTACCGCACTAGTGGACAGGTTAAAATTTTGTGTTGATAATTGTAACACCAAAAAATATTGGACCCAGACCCTCCTTTTTTATACCAATCGACTCAGAATCACTTTTTGTTTCGATTGTCTGTCTGCCCATATATTCTTGTGCGCGCTCCAGGTCGCAAATATTAAGATATCTTAATGAAATTTGGTACACCTACATATATCAGCCCACGAACGAAGCCTGTTGATTTTGGTTTTAATCGGCCCATGGTTGGATATAGTCCCCATATACAGGTCCCCCAGAATTGGATTTCTTTACGCTGCAAGTCAAAAATAGGAACATTTTTAATGAAATTTGGCTCGGTGACTGATATGTGCTCAAGGACAAAGCCTATTGATACTAGATAAGAACGGTCCATACTTGAACCTATCGCCCATATGGTCTATATTCCCGATTTTCTCTTAAATGCACCTACAATTAGGTAAAACCAAAATTTCTTACCGTTACCCTGTTTTTTATCATTTTATATACAAATTTCGACACAAGTCCATTTCAACCCATTCGAATTTCGAATCCAAACATTCAACCATATTTATAGCTTTACCATACTGGAGTAGGGTATCATATGTTTCGCTTTAAATTATGTAAGTTTTTAATTTTGGGAATATTTTTTAAAGTTTTTCTTCTCTGATCCCCGGAATCTGCCAAACGATAATTTAAAACTCAATGAGTTATAAGACAGTGAATAAGAAATAGCCTCCTTGGTTTAATTTTTATTTCATATTTTTATTTTCGTGGTCTTTATGAAATTCCCACCGGAATTGGATTGGAAACGTATTCGATTCTGTAAACGGATTTATAAAAATTAACGGATATTGCATTAAAATGACGTCATAAAACTTTTAATATTTTTAAGTTTTAAAATATTAAATAAAAACATATAATAATAATAATAATAATAATAATAATAATAATAATAATAATAATAATAATTTTCCGATTGCTGAATTCTATAAATCAACTCGACGGATTTGATGAGGAAATTTCAAAACTGACTAAAGTTTTTTCTTAAAATAACATATTTTGACAGCCGATTTTTGGTTATTTATTTGTTACTGATATTCATTAAATTTTCTGAAATATAAATATTTAAAAAGTTCTATGACGTCATTGTAATGCCATTTCCGTTAATTTTTAAATACAAATACGTTTACAAAATCCAATCCATTTCCAATCCAATCCGTATCCAATGAAATTGCAGTACGGATTTCATAAAGACCATAACTTAAGTGATTTTGATTAATTCATACGCTAAGTTTTCATACAGTTCTAAATTTACAACAACTATTATTATAGTCGGAACTAATTACGAATTTTTACTTAAACTCAAGTAAACAATTTTCAAACAAAATTCCTACTTCAGAAAATTTGAGTATAAAGTCTTAAGTGCTTAATTCAGACTATAAAACTGGCCCTATAGGTGCTATTTTAACTTTAAATTTAATTTTTAAATAATTAGGAGTCAATTTAATAGTCAGAACTAACATCGATTTGATTCTTGAATATTCCTTAAGTGAGTACGGATTTCATAAAGACCATAACTTAAGTGATTTTGATTAATTCATACGCTAAGTTTTCATACAGTTCTAAATTTACAACAACTATTATTATAGTCGGAACTAATTACGAATTTTTACTTAAACTCAAGTAAACAATTTTCAAACAAAATTCCTACTTCAGAAAATTTGAGTATAAAGTCTTAAGTGCTTAATTCAGACTATAAAACTGGCCCTATAGGTGCTATTTTAACTTTAAATTTAATTTTTAAATAATTAGGAGTCAATTTAATAGTCAGAACTAACATCGATTTGATTCTTGAATATTCCTTAAGTGAGAAATTTTCAAATCAAGACTACAAAACTGGGCCTCAGTTTTAATCTAAAATTTTAGATATAAAAATTTTAATGAAAATTGTCAAAAAAATATTAAAAAAATAGAAAATTGCATTTCAGCAAGGGCCGCACTAAAATCGACAAAGGACCGCATTTGCCCACCGTTGGTATATGGAATCATACATATGTAATTATATCTTATAGCATTTAATATAATATATAATCATATATAAAAATATCTTACACTATACAACCAACAAATTTTTATAAGAGAGCATACCTTATTATATCTCAAAAAAATGGCTTATATGCCACCATATGTGATCATATATTATGTTATATATGATCATTTATAATTATATATGATAATAGATCTGTCATATCTCATTATATGTAATATATATGGTTCATATCTAATTTTATAAAAGACAATATATAAAAATATATGGTTATATAAGGTACCAATATAAGAAACGTATAATTATATATGGCTATTCAAAACAATATATATACTCACATATTATAAGATAAAACAAGATATTACTATATATGACTATATATAAATTTTTTTGATCGGGTTTGGAAAATTTGGCAATAAAATTTGTGTTTCACATAGAATTTTCTGAAAATGCGGACGCAAAAGTTGTGATTTTTTTGATAAAATGAATTAAGTGGATTAAGGGATTTTACTATATTTGCAAATGAAAACGTCACTTCATTTGAATTACAATTATATTCTAGATCCTTTATCTAATCAAAATAATTTGATATGTCTCAAAGTCTATACTTTTAAACCATATTAAGAATTATCCGTGGTTACTCAGGTACTAGGGTATTCAATTAATCGGTTTTTATTTTAATCGATTACCCTACTAATAAAAATTATGTGACTTTTGATATTATATATAATTATATCGGAAAAATGAGAACATCTAATTGTATCAAATTAGATCGTATTATGATCATATTAGATCTATATTGACACAATTAGATCTAATTTGATGGAATAAGATATGGTTTGATACAATTTTATCCAGATTTTGTCCTCATCCAAATGTATCAAATATAATATAATCATATCCAACTAGATATAATGGTATATAATTCGATACAATTATACATAATTATATGAGGCATATGTAACTATATATAGGTCTATACACTGATAATAATCCATGCATAAAATTACGAAAAAATGTCAAAATAACAAAAAAAATTGTAAAATATACGAAAAATGGTTTATTTTACGAAAGTTTTTGTTGTTTTGACATTAATTTCGTATTTTTATGCATGGATTATTATGTGTGTATATAATTGGATATTGTAATATGTTGCACTATATATTGTGCAATATATAACAAGATATAGTTATATATTTAGGATATAATTTCGTAAAATTTTATATAATTACATCTTGTTATATGTGTTCCAATATATAATTATACAAAATTTTATATGATAATATATGACTATATCAAAACCTTTTTACTTGGGTAATCGCGCAAATAATTATTCGGGTTTTTTTCTTAACCGGTTAATCGAACAAAATTTTAAAATTAATCGATTAATCGAAAAAATTTTACGTAAATTAATATACGTTCACTTGTTGTATTTTTAATAAATTCATAAAAATAAAAAATGTAATAATTAAGATCAGATTTTGTCAATATTTTTATTTTTTCTAACCCCTCTTTCTTGGAATACACAAAAAACGTAAATGTAGGGAAGAATTCTGTTGAAAATTATACGTTTACGTGGAGGCATCCATTCATTTTATTTTATTAGTTCAGAGTGCTCAATAAACAAGCTTTATTACATTGAGCAATAATTGTAATTAATAATTATTAATTACAATAATTAGTAATGTTTTCGTTTAATATCAATATTTAAAAAAGTCGCAAAAATACTTGAAAATTTATTATACGTAAATAGATACCACTACTTTACTAGATCAGTCACAACAACAGAGTAGTAAGCTGGAAGATGACAAAGCAAACTGTGATAATTTTATGTTGTCTTTGTTTTTTCTTTGGGATTTAAGATGTTTGTTAACGCTCCTACTTGACAACATGAAATTGTCATTGAGTTGAAGCTAGCAAATATTTCTAAAAATTCTAAAAGTCGCCCTTGAATATTTTTGGGCCAGAATGAAATCCGGATAGGTAGAAGCCTACAGCAAGTTATTTATCACAATTTTTTAAATGAGTTTTGAGATTTTAGCATATTTACTTAAATAAAAAATTTATTTTTTCTAAACATTTTTGTAATTTTCTGCCAATTTCGATTAATCGATTAATCGTATGAAATTATTCGAATTAATCGTTATTCGAAAATTGGACATTTTAAATTATTCTAAAAATTTTTGGGCAAAATTGTTCGATTAATCGAATAACGATTAATCGATTGAATACCCTATCAGGTACCCAGCAAAACCTTGGTAGTGGGTTTGACCTTTTTCACGCATTGCCTGGCAATGGGTACCCCTTTACCCTTGGTTTTACTTAGAAACCTAAAGTAATACGTCACTAATATTGTGATACATCAATACTTATGTGGGAGGTATGAAATCATGAGTCACCAATATAATAATATCACTACTTATTTGGAGCCTTTAAAATAATATATTACCGATATTGTGTTTTATAATAACTTATTAATAAGGGTAATAAGTTATTGGTATTGCATAACTATTTATTATGCGAAAGTACGATTTAATAAACATTTAGAATCTAATTACATTGCTCGTATCGGTGTACTTTTAAATAAAGTCATTACCGGTCACATCTTATTTTATTCCCTATGAAATATGTGTAATGACTTACTTCACTCTATAAAAGTATGTACTTATTTTAGCTAACTAGTGAATTTAATATTACAAGTAACAATTTATTTCAGTACTTCCTTCCAACCATTTACCCCCAAAGATGCCCCCATGTTAAAATAATGTGTTATGCGACCAAGTGTAAGTAGTTACAATTTTTAGTTTCTTATTACATTTCCCTTTAGCTGGTAATAGAAGGTTTTGCTGGGTATATAATTAAATAAGAAATTTTAACGCTAATTTTAAAATTTGGTGTTCACATTCGTAATATTTATCCTAAAATCTATCAGAATTGATATGTCGCATGCCCGATGCATTTTTAGTGTTTTACTGTGTAATAATCCTCTACTCTCTCAATATTCTTATATTGACAATTTTTAATTACACTGTGCTCGAATTTGAGACTTTTTTTTTAACAAGCTGGGCACCCTACTGGTAAAGATAATTTGAGTGCGCTGAATTCAATGGTGCTAGTCGTTTTTCGAAGTTAGTGCTCGTATTCGCGATATTCGCGATTTAAATTTTCAATACTAAAGGCTCATAAAACGATATTTTTATACTTTTGGGATCATTTTTGAATTTAAATCAATCCAACTCAGTTAAATACAATTTTTCTATATTTTTTTCGCGGAGGATTTTTTTTTTTGCGATTTTTTTCCAAATAAATTTTTTTATAATTCTATTGGATATTTTTCTTAACCCTATTGAATATACACAAAATAACATTACGTTATAGTTTCTATTTGCAGAAAAAAATGTTTTAGCAAAAAAAATTTTCGCGAAAAAAATCGGGGGAAAACATTACGCGAAAAAAATGTCAGCTTCCCTAAAGTTGTACATATTTAAACAAATTTGATAACTTTATAATTAGAAAGGATCCCAGAATTACAAAAATATAATTTTTTTGGTACCTTAGCGTCAAAATATTTAAAATCTTTAATCACGAATATGAGCGCTAACTTTGAAAAACGGCTATCACCATTGAATTCAGCGTACTCGACTTATTTTTAGCAGTAGGGTGCACAGTTTGTTAAAATTTGCGACTAGCCCAGTGTTATTGTTTTAAATCAATGCTAAAACTAATTACCTTACAATTTTGATAGTGAAATTACAAAATTTTGCTGGGATATCTTTGCAAGCTTAAATGAATACGATTTTAAATCAACAATCTTATGCAGATTCCCAGAATTTCCTTAAGGATGTTCACCAAGTAAAAGTTTTCGATTTTGATTGGATTTAGGAACTTTTTTCGAGTGTATTTTTACCTCTGAAAAAATCTGTTAAAATAATTATAACAAGTTTAAATACTTATTTTCGCTGCAAAAATGTGTGTTTTAGACCAGGGCTCTACAACCATTTATAAGCGCACCACTTGTAATACTCGAGATTTTTCCAAGGGATACACAATACTTTTGAAATTTTTAAAATTTTCATAAAATGTTGGTTTTTAATTTTTACTTAAAAATAAAAATTGTTTTTTCGACCTTTTTAATTGATAAATTAGAAATTTATTAATTCTAGTTTGAGGCCAATTTCCTTATTATGAATTAACATAATAAGTACTTTTTTCAAAAAATGCTATTTTTCTTCATCAGGATACTCTCCTAACAAATACTTCACAGAGTTTTTGCTTTAAAAAACCTCTCTTTATACTTTCAGGAATGAAAAGACGATCGTTTCGGGGATTTTCCAGGTCTCCTTCATCAGTTTTCTTTAGAAAGTGGTTGGCATTACTGCAAATTTAAGCATCAAAATCTCATATTAAATGTAGTCTGCTACATCAACACAATATGAATGAAGCAAACAATAAAATATTTTTTAGAAGTCTCCCGCAAGCATAACCAACAATAGAAATATTCTGCAAGTTTTTTGTATGCTTGCGGAAGACTTCGAAACCATATTTTATTGTTTGCTTCATTTACATTTTGTTGATGTAGCAGACTACAGTTAATATGAGATTTTGATGCTTAAATTTGCAGTAATGCCAACCACTTTCTAAAGAAAACTGATGAAGGAGACCTGGAAAATCCCCGAAACGATCGTCTTTTCATTCCTAAAAGTGTAGAGAGAGGTTTTTTAAAGCAAAAACTCTGTGAAGTATTTGTTAGCATATTATCCTGGTAAAGAAAAATAGTAGTTTTTGTAAAAAAGTACTTATTATGTTAATTAATACTAAGGAAATTGGCCTAAAACTAGAATCAATAAATTTCCAATTTATCAATTAAATAGGACGATTTTTTTAAATGCAAATAAAAATCGAGCATTTTGAAAACAGTAGTTTATAATTTTTTTTAGCAAATATTTCTGCTGATTTTAGCAGCATAGACTGCTATTTGCATTATACTAAATTTTGCTTAAAAATAGCAAACATTTTGTATATATAACAGTTTATTTTTGCTATTTTTAGTCTACTTATATTTAGCAAAATTTTCTGCAGATTTTACAGTACACTTTGTTATTTTTAATTAACTAAAAGTTAGTTTAAATATAACTAAAATTCTGTAAATTTAACAGTTTTAATTTTGCTGTTCTTATTTTACAAATACTTAACAAAAAAATCTGCTAATTTTACCAGTTTTTTCTGCAGCATAATTTTTAACTAATTTTTAGTAACTTGTTCTGCTATTTTTACAGATTTATTTCTATGAGTGTAGGTAAATGAACACGCTAATAACCTCAAATTTATAACTGACTATCGATAAATTATTATTTTATTACTCAAAATAATGGTGAAGGTAAAGAGCACTCCCTGAAAAGTATTGCATTATGCAGCCAACTACACCATTTTCAGTTTTATTTCAGAAAATTCCAAATATATTTCAAATTTTTTTAAAATGTTTTAAAATTATACAAAAATGTTTTAAAATTGTCCAAAAATGTTTTAAAATTGTCCAAATATATTTCAAAATTGTTTAAAATGTTTCAGAATTGCCTAAAATGTTTCAAAATTATCCAAAAATGTTTTAAAATATTCCAAATATGTTTTAAAATTGTCCAAAATCATTCAAAATTGTCCAAAAATGTTTTAGACAAGAATTGTCCAAAAATCTTTCAAAATGGTCCAATTATTGTTTAAAATTGTCTAAAAACCTTTAATATTTGTCCAGTTGCATTTCAAAATTGTCCAAAATATATTTTAAATTTTCCAAATGTATTTTAAAATTATACAAGTATATTTTAAAATATTACAAATATATATTAAAATATTTTATTTGTATTTAAGAAAATTCCATTTGCATTTTAAAAATATCCAAATATAATTCAAAATTATTCATTTGGATTTAAACATTTTAAATCTGTATTTCAAAATTGTCCAAATGCATTTCAAATAGTTCCATTTGTATTTCAAAATTCTCCAAAATTATTTGAGAAAATTCCAAATGTATTTAAAACGAGTAAAAAGGTTAAAGTCGGGCATGCCGACTATATAATATCCTACACCAGTCTGGTGTATTGTATGGATCCGAAATTCAAATGGGTTAAAATGGGGCTTGTGTCAAAATTTTCTATAATGTTAGTCAGCGCACCAAATTTCATTAAAATATCTTAATATTTGCGACCTGCAGTTTGTAACCAAGCCAATTTTGGGGGGACCCTTATATGGGCACTAGTTCTAAACATGGACCGATGTTCACCAAAATCAATAGGCTGCGTTATTGGGCCAACATAGGTCTGTGTACCCAATTTTATCAAAATATCTTAATATTTGCGACCTGCAGCGTATAAATAGTATAATTTTGGTAGGACCCTTATATGGGCACTAGGTCTAAACATGGACCGATGTTCACCAAAATCAATAGGCTACGTTATTGGGCCAATATAGGTCTGTATACCAAATTTCGTCAAAATATCTTATTATTTACGACCTGCAGCGTATAAACAATATAATTTTGGTAGGACCCTTATATGGGCACTAGGTCTAAACATGGACCGATGTTCACCAAAATCAAACCTGTTCGTCCTTGGGCCAACATAGGTCTGCATACCAAATTTCATCACAATATCTTAATAGTTGCGACCTGTAGAGTGCGCACAAGATTGCATGGACAGACAGACAGACGGACAGACGGACGGACGGACGGACAGACGGACATCGTTAAATCGAAATAAAAAAAAATTCTGAACCGATCGGTATACTATAAGGTGGGTCTACGACCAATATTTTTTGGTGTTACAAACATCAGCACAAACTTATAATACCCTGACCACATAGTGGTGTAGGGTATAATTATACAAGTATATTTTAAAATATTAAAAATATATATTAAAATATTTTATTTGTATTTAAGATAATTCCATTTGTATTCCAAAAATGTCCAAATATAATTCAAAATTATTCATTTGTATTTAAAAATTTTAAATCTGTATTTCAAAATTGTCTAAATGCATTTCAAATATTTCCATTTGTATTTCAAAATTCTCCAAAATTATATGAGAAAATTCCAAATGTATTTATAAAAACTATATTTGTATTCCAGAATAGAGTTTTTTTTAAATACATTTAAAATTTTCTTAAATACATTTGGAGAATTTTGAAATGTAAATGGAATTATTTGAAATACATTTGGACAATTTTGAAGTGCAGATTTAAAATTTTTAAATACAAATGAATAATTTTGAAATACATTTGGACAATTTTAAAATACAAATGGAATTTTCTTAAATACAATGAAACATTTTGAAAATTTTAAAATACATTTTGGACAATTTTGATATGCAATTTGACAAATATTAAAGGTTTTTAGACAATTTTAAACAATATTTGGACAATTTTGAAAGATTTTTGGACAATTCTAAAACATTTTTGGACAATTTTGAATGATTTTTGGATAATTTTAAAATATATTTGGTCAATTTTAAAATATTTTTGGAAAACTGTAAAACATTTTTGGATAATTTTAAAACACTTTTAGTAAATTTTGAAATATATTTGGATTTTCTGAAATAAAAGTGAAAATGGTGAAGTTATGTTGGAAAATAATCGTAAAGGTAAGGGGTATTTATTACAAGTAATGCCAAACTTTCCCAGCTCTGTTTAGGAGTTTTAATTTTGGGCGAAATATCAGGCTCATATTTGCCATATTAGATTTTCTATTCAAATTATTGTCTACTTCTTTTATATTTTAAATATAAAGAATTTCAGTTCTTGGCCTCGGGTGGTTCATCACTGATAAATTTTAACATTTTTTCTGTTTAATGCAGATTTTCCTGGTGTTTTTTTTTTTTTTTAGTTATATATAGAATAATGATGAAACATTACTGCTGTTGATGATGATGGCTGCTGTTTAGGTTCTGTTTATACATTTTTTCTCACATTTTAGTTGTGGGTGACATTTGAGGTCATTCACATGTTGAGGGCGTGTTGTTGAACTTGATTGCTCCATTACTACAACAACCATTACGTATACGAGTACTTTTGCACCACCCAACCTGTTTGAAATAAAAAGTAATATGCCTTCGGTTTTCTTCTTCTTTTCTTTTTTCAGCTTTTTTTTCTTCTGTTAATGTTTTACTAATTTGTTAGTTTTTAACTTCCTTTAGTTTATTTGAATGACATTTTTTCTTTAGTTTTCTATACCTTTTTATTATTATCTTGACTTATATATTTTTTTGTGTAGTACGTAGATTTTTATGATCTTTTCAATTTATTTACAAAAGAAGGTTGGTTTTTCTAAAATAAATGAGGAAATTAATGAGCCACTCCTTTTTTATAACAATTTAGCTTGAAGGAGTTTTTTTTGTTATGTGTTGTATCAAGAAATGTAAATCGTATATGGGACAATCCATGTCAAATCTACTGAAATATATTTGATTTCAGCCTCTTAAATCGAGACCAGTGACCCTACGTTACCCGAAATTTGGAGGATGAGGGTCCATTAAACTGTATTGACAAAAATTAGGAATAAAGTTACACTATATTATGTATTAAAACTAAGTTATATGTAATTATTCTACAAAAATATTAGATAAATAATATTGCGCAAGCGTTTTTGGCACTTATAATAGTTTGGAAGTTCTCAAATTTTGACAGAAAGTATACTTAATTCACGCTTAATTTTGATAATAAGGTAGACATGAAAAATGCGCTCACTGAAAGCCATGAAACCAAAGTCTTTTTGTGATTTGTGAGCTTTTCGCCGCACTCAATCACCTGGTGCAGTTGGTGAATGAGCCAAAACACATTCCGTGTGTTGAAGGGCAATTTCAGAATACCCTCGACCTTTTTCTCACTTCACACCCTGAAAAGTATGACGTGAGATCGTTTGCACGTCTCGGTAACTCGGATCACTGTACCATTTCCGCATCCTTTTCATACTCCGGGCTTCATAGCGCTTCACAGACAGCCGCGAAACGCTCTGTTCTAATTTATGAAAAGGCTCGTTGGGTCGAACTTAACGATTTTTATCGGCAATTCAACTAGAAACTATGTTTCTTGGATGACGATGTTGATGCCGCTGCGAAAATGGTAGAACGCGTGATTTTGCTTGGAATGAAATTTTTTATTCCTTCAAAGTACATTCCGGTTAAGTCCAAACATAAGAGTTGGTTTAACCAGACGTGCAGAAATGCAGTCAGATCCAGAGAGGAAGCCTTCAGTAATTGGCGTGCGAATAAGAACATCAATTCTGACATGCTGCGTAAACAGGCGAGAACTGAGTGTGCCAAAGTACTAAGACGTGAAAAGTTTCTTCACGAACAACGTCTGCGTGCTAAAGTTCTTGCTGCTCCACGAGGCAGTAAGACCTTTTGGTCATTCGTTAAAAGAGTAAAGGACAATGCTAGTTCATCTATCCCAACTCTTATAAAGGATGACCTAATATTCACTGACCCGGTTGATAAAGCCAACCTGCTGGCTGAACTGTTCGCGGAAAATTCTTTTCTGCCGGAAAGCGATCAACCACTGCCCGTGCTCGAAAGAGTATCACATACTATGCCCAAGATATTTTTTCGTCCACGAGCCGTTAAAAGGGTTCTTGCGGATCTTGACGAAAATAAGTCAGCGGGCCCGGATGGTATACCAGCACTGGTACTGAAACAGTGCTCTTCAACGCTATCGCGTCCATTGGCAACCCTCTTTAGCACGTCGTATCGCATGGGTATCTTTCCATCGTGCTGGAAGGTTGCCAATGTTCAGCCAATCCCCAAAAAGGGTGCGGCTACCAACCCTGAAAATTACCGCCCAATCGCAATCTGCTCTGCGCTCTCGAAGGTCATGGAGAGCATGGTAAACTACCATCTTGTTAATTATCTGGAATCCAATTTGTTTCTTAATGATCGACAGTATGGCTTTCGTAGAGGTCGTTCTACGGGAGACCTGATGGCGTTTCTTTCGGAACGTTGGAGTCGGTCAATTCACAGATTTGGTGAAAGCAAAGTGGTTGCGCTGGATATTTCCAAAGCGTTTGATCGTGTGTGGCATAAAGCACTCGTGTCAAAGCTCATTGCTTTTGGTGTTGGTGATGACTTCTCTCGATTTATATCGAGTTTTCTCAGGGATCGCACTATAAGAGTTGTTATAGATGGGGTCTCATCTAATGAGTTTCAGTTGAATGCAGGGGTACCGCAAGGCTCTGTTCTTTCTCCTTCTCTATTTCTTTTCTTTCTAAATGACTTCCTCTGTCAGACTTCCAATCCTATCTACTCTTTTGCAGATGACAGCAACATTTGCCATTCATATTCCTTCGATCATAGGCCAAGCCTTGCAGAGATTGGGGGCAGGAGGCAGATTATGAATGACACACTCAATCAAGACCTAATTACAATCTCTGAGTGGGGTCGCGTGAATAGGGTCGATTTTAATCCACGTAAAACCCAATGTTGTTTGCTGACTCATAAAACCGCGGAGCCATCATTGTCATCTGTATACATGGGTGGTATCAATATTAAGGAATCAGAAGCTCTTGATGTTCTGGGCATGAGAATCCAGTGTGATGTCCATTGGAAAGATCACGTCATTCAAGTGTCGAAAGAGGCATTCAAGTGTCTTGGCTTTCTTAACCGGTGTAAGAACTACTTCACTTCTTCTGATCTCCTTTCTATTTATACCACCTATATCCGGCCGAAGATGGAATACAACTCCCATATATGGGCAGGGGCTTCAAAGTCTATTTTGGAGCTTTTGGACCGTGTACAAAGGAGGGCGTCGGCGCTCATTAATGACAGTAGGGTATCCAGCTCTATTGACTCGTTGGAGCATCGTCGGAATGTGGCTTGTGTAACACTGTTCTATCGTTACTACCATGGGAGGTGTTCTGCTGAGATAAGTGCACTTATCCCGATGCCCCGTGATTTTGGCCGTAACACGCGCTTGTACAGTAGATCTCATCCGTTTGTGGTTGATTGTCTTGTTAGTCGCACAACGCATTATAGAGAGAATTCGTTCATTAGTCGAACCGCCCGTATGTGGAATAAACTCCCCGCAGATGTCTTTCCTGATACTTACAATTTAGGGAAATTCAAGTCAAACGTTCACAAACACTACTCCCTCTTTCCTCCTTCCCATAACCTATTTTCCTGATATCAACACAATGCGTTGCATCAGTAGGGGGCATCCCCTGAGTGTTGGTCTATAGTAAAAAAAAAATATGCTTTTTTTACCCAGTATTAGTGCCTACAAGTGGGAATTTGTCATATAAAATTCATGACATATGTAAGCACGTTTGTTACACTAATAGAAAAAAGTCGGTAAAAAATTTAGTTAAAGCTACTAAAAATTAGTTAAAAATGATGCTGCAGAAAAAACTGCTAAATTAGCAGATTATTTTTGTTAAAGATTAGTAATATAAGAACTGCAAAAGTAAAACTGTTAAATATACAGAATTTTAGTTATATTTGAGCTAAATTTTTGTTATTGGAAAATAGCAAATTAACCTGCTAAAATCAGCAAAAAATTTAAAATTTTCAAAGTTTTTTTTTCGATTTTTTTTTAACGCAAATAAAAATCGAGCCTTTTGAAAACAGCAGTTTACAATTTTTTAGAAAATATTTCTGCTGATTTTAATAGAATAGACTGCTATTTGCCTTCAACTAAATTTAGCTTAAAACGAGTAAAAAGGTTAAAGTCGTGCCTGCCGACTATACAATACCCTACACCAGTCTGGTGTATTGTTTGGATCCGAAATTCGAATGGGTTAAAATGGGGCTTATGTCAAAATTTTCTATAATGTGAGTCAGCACACCAAATTTCATTAAAATATCTTAATATTTGCGACCTGCAGTTTGTAACCAAGCCAATTTTGGGGGGACCCTTATATGGGCACTAGTTCTAAACATGGACCGATGTTCACCAAAATCAATAGGCTTCGTCCTTGGGCCAACATAGGTCTATGTACCAAATTTCATCAAAATAGCTTAATATTTGCGACCTGCAGCGTATAAACAGTATAATTTTGGTAGGACCCTTATATGGGCACTAGGTCTAAACATAGACCGATGTTCACCAAAATCAATAGGCTGCGTTATTGGGCCAATATAGGTCTATGTATCAACTTTCATCAAAATATCTTAATATTTACGACCTGCAGCGTATAAACATTATAATTTTGGTAGGACCCTTATATGGGCACTAGGTCTAAACATGGACCGATGTTCACCAAAATCAATAGGCTGCGTTACTGGCCCAATGTAGGTCCGTGTACCAAATTTCATCAAAATATCTTAATATTTACGACCTGCAGCGTATAAACAGTATAATTTTGGTAGGACCCTTATATGGGCACTAGGTCTAAACATGGACCGATGTTCACCAAAATCAACAAGCTGCATTATTGGGCCAATATAGGTCTGTGTACCAAATTTCATCAAAATATCTTAATATTTACGACCTGCAGCATATAAACAGTATAATTTTGGTAGGACCCTTATATGGGCACTAGGTATAAACATGGACCGATGTTCAAAAAAATCAAACTTGTTCGTCCTTGGGCCAACATAGGTCTGCGTACCAAATTTCATCAAAATATCTTTATAGTTGCGACCTGTAGAGTGCGCACAAGATGGCATGGACAGACAGACAGACGGACGGACGGACAGACGGACATCGTTAAATCGAAATAAAAAAAAATTCTGAACCGATCGGTATACTATAAGGTGGGTCTACGACCAATATTTTTTGGTGTTACAAACATCAGCACAAACTTATAATACCCTGACCACATAGTGGTGTAGGGTATAAATAGCAAAAATTTTGTAGATTTTTGTAGTTTATATTTGCTATTTATACCCTACACCACTATGTGGTTAGGGTATTATAAGTTTGTGCTGATGTTTGTAACACCAAAAAATATTGGTCGTAGACCCACCTTATAGTATACCGATCGGTTCAGAATTTTTTTTTATTTCGATTTAACGATGTCCGTCTGTCCGTCCGTCCGTCTGTCTGTCTGTCCATGCAATCTTGTGCGCACTCTACAGGTCGCAACTATTAAGATATTTTGTTGAAATTTGGTACGCAGACCTATGTTGGCCCAAGGACGGACAAGTTTAATTTTTTTGAACATCGGTCAATGTTTAGACCTAGTGCCCATATAAGGGTCCTACCAAAATTATATTGTTTATACGCTGCAGGTCGTAAATATTAAGATATTTTGACGAAATTTGGTACACAGACCTATGTTAGCCCAATAACGCAGCCTATTGATTTTGGTGAACAACGGTCCATGTTTAGACCTAGTGCCCATATAAGGGTCCTACCAAAATTATACTGTTTATACGCTGCAGGTCGTAAATATTAAGATATTTTGATGAAATTTGGTACACAGACCTACATTGGCCCAATAACGCAGCCTATTGATTTTGGTGAACATCGGTCCATGTTTAGACCTAGTGCCCATATAAGGGTCCTACCAAAATTATACTGTTTATACGCTGCAGGTCGCAAATATTAAGATATTTTGATGAAATTTGGTACACAGACCTACATTGGCCCAATAACGCAGCCTATTGATTTTGGTGAACAACGGTCCATGTTTAGACCTAGTGCCCATATAAGGGTCCTACCAAAATTATACTGTTTATACGCTGCAGGTCGTAAATATTAAGATATTTTGATGAAATTTGGTACACAGACCTACATTGGCCCAATAACGCAGCCTATTGATTTTGGTGAACAACGGTCCATGTTAGACCTAGTGCCCATATAAGGGTCCTACCAAAATTATACTGTTTATACGCTGCAGGTCGTAAATATTAAGATATTTTGATGAAATTTGGTACACAGACCTACATTGGCCCAATAACGCAGCCTATTGATTTTGGTGAACATCGGTCCATGTTTAGACCTAGTGCCCATATAAGGGTCCTACCAAAATTATAATGTTTATACGCTACAGGTCGCAAATATTAAGATATTTTGATGAAATTTGGTACACAGATGTATATTGGCCCAATAACGCAGTCTATTGATTTTGGTGAACATCGGTCTATGTTTAGACCTAGTGCCCATATAAGGGTCCTACCAAAATTATACTGTTTATACGCTGCAGGTCGTAAATATTAAGATATTTTGATGAAATTTGGTACACAGACCTACATTGGGCCAATAACGCAGCCTATTGATTTTGGTAAACATCGGCCCATGTTTAGACCTAGTGCCCATATAAGGGTCCTACCAAAATTATAATGTTTATACGCTGCAGGTCGTAAATATTAAGATATTTTGATGAAATTTGGTACATATACCTATGTTGGCCCAAGGACGAAGCCTATTGTTTTTGGCGAACAGCGGTCCATGTTTAGAACTAGTGCCCATATAAGGGTTCCCCCAAAATTATATTGTTTATACGCTGCAGGTCGCAAATATTAAGATATTTTGATGAAATTTGGTACATAGACCTATGTTGGCCCAAGGACGAAACCTATTGATTTTGGTTAACACCGGTCCATGTTTAGACCTAGTGCCCATATAAGGGTCCCCCCAAAATTGGCTTGGTTACAAACTGCAGGTCGCAAATATTAAGATATTTTAATGAAATTTGGTGCGCTGACTCACATTATAGAAAATTTTTTCATAAGCCCCATTTTAACCCATTCGAATTTCGGATCCAAACAATACACCAGACTGGTGTAGGGTATTGTATAGTCGGCATGCCCGACTTTAACCTTTTTACTCGTTTTAGTCTACTAATATTTAGCAAAATTTTCTCCAGATTTTAGAGTACAATTGCTATTTTCAATTAATCTCAAATATAACTAAAATTCTGTAAATTTAACAATTTTAATTTTGCTGTTCTTATTTTACTAGTATTTGGTAAAAAAAATCTGCTAATCTTAGCAGTTTTGCTACAGCATCATTATACCCTACACCACTATGTGGTCAGGGTATTATAAGTTTGTGCTGATGTTTGTAACACCAAAAAATATTGGTCCTAGATCCACCTTATAGTATACCGATCGGCTCAAAAATTTTTTTTATTTCGATTTAACGATGTCCGTCTGTCCGTCCGTCCGTCTGTCTGTCTGTCCATGCATTCTTGTGCGCACTCTACAGGTCGCAAATATTAAGATATTTTGATGAAACTTTTTACACCGACTTATGTCGGACGAAGCCTATTGATTTTGGTAAATATCGGTCCATGTTTAGACCTAGTGCCCATATAGGGGTCCCCTCAAAATTATATTGTTTATACGCTGCAGGTCGCAAATATTAAGATATTTTGATGAAATTTGGTATACCGACCTATATCAGCCCAAGGACGAAGCCTATTGATTTTAGTTAACTGCGGTCCATGTTTAGACCTAGTGCCCATATAAGGGTCCCCCCAAAATTATATTGTTTATACGCAGCAGTTCGCACATATTAAGATATTTTGATGAAATTTGGTACACAGACCTATGTTGGCCCAAGGACGGAGCCTATTGATTGTGGTGAACATCGGTCCATGTTTAGACCTAGTGCCCATATAAGGGTCCCCCCAAAATTGGCTTGGTTACAAACTGCAGGTCGCAAATATTAAGATATTTTAATGAAATTTGGTTCGCTGACTCACATTACAGAAAATTTTGAGACAAGTCCCATTTTAACCCATTCGAATTTCGGATCCAAACATTAGTTTGCTTTTAACCAGACTTGTGTAGGGTATTGTATAGTCGGCATGCCCGACTTTAACCTTTTTACTCGTTTTTAACTAATTTTTAGTAACTTTTTCTGCTATTTGTGCAGATTTATTTCTATGCGTGAAGGGAATATGATTTAAACTTTCTCCGCAAACGGGGTTTGTGAACGGGGTTCAATTTATTCTAGATTTTATTTATAGGAAGAAGAAAACATTTTTATTGAAAAATTTAACAGACACAAGGAAATCACCAGACTGCTGTAGTGTCGTCTCACTCAAAGACTCGTCAGTGGTTAGTATATGTGGCAACTCATTAAAGAAATTTTTAATTGTTAATTTGTCTCTACATGAAAAACTTTTTGTATATTGCCATGAAAAGGGATCGAACCGGCAGCCCTTTGCACTATTTCTTTACTAATTGTTTGTAAAAATATATACATTCAAACTATATGTGATATCTTTGCTTGGTTTTAAGATCAAATATGACAAATTCCAAATAAAATTCACAATTTATTTTACAACAAATAGAGAAAAAACTTATGAAAAAAAACTTTTCTAGAACCAATGTTTGACAATTAATGCATTTTCAAGTGCAACCAAGCACTATCATCAGATTATGTTTTATGGGGTTCTAGGTTATAATGTAGATTTTAGTTTTTGTATAGAAGTTAACTTCAAAGTGAAAAATATTTAGAGAAGTAAACTCAAACATTGTTACTTATTTATTTCATATTACAAAGAAAATCACATGTTTTTAACAAAGCTGTTAATTTTCTCTATGTTATAGTTGCTGCTATGATTAAATCTCCTTTAATAACAAAGCAGACGTTTATATGTTGTGTTTTAACATTCAAGCTTTTAATTCTATTTATAGTGATTAGAACGAAAGCAAAGAATTTTACAACGATTATTTATTTTCTGTATTACAACCTAACCCATCGTGCCGTGTTTGGACTGTACCTTGTCTGTAAGTAATTTAGCGTAGATTTTAGTTGATCTGAAGATTGTTACAATGAGCACTTTTTTTGTTCGGTTTTAAGATGAAATATGACAAATTCTAAATAGAATTCACAATTTATTTTACAACAAATAGAGAAAAAACTTATGAAAAAAACTTTCCATTTTGATTTAAATTCCTTTAGTTCTCATTGGTTTTTCCGAAAAAAACATTAAAATCAGTTGTTTCGACATTCACAAAAAAAAAAAAAATATTTAGAAATTGAAATTTAAAAATCGGCTAAAACAGATTTGTATGGAATTTTGTAAATTCAAATACAAAATTAAGAATTTTAAAAATCGGTTAAGAGTTGTGGCCTGAAACGTTATTTGCTCAAAAAAGGGCTTTTGAATACACTGTGTTACAAGGTATTTTTGAAACAATGCACCAGTAACGGGCTGCCTAACGGAATGGAACAGGGAACAAGTGCACCTAAAGCACCAGAAAATGGAAGCGAAGTGGGATGGAACGGAAAACGAAATGTAATGGAATGGAGAACGAAATGGAATGGAGTGGGGACGAAATATAATGGGGAAGGGAATGGTGTGAGGAACGGATGGCTATGAAAGACAAAAGTTGAAGAATGGAATTTAATGGAGCTAGTGGAAATAAATGGAATGTAATGAGCAGGGCAGCGAGTTTCATGCACTTAAAACTCGAAAATATGCGCTTAAAATATGCAGTAAAAAATGCAAAATATGAACTTAAATGGAAATATGCACTAAAAACCTAAAAAAATGCACTAATAATCCAAAAATAAACACTTCAAACTAAAAAATTTACTTTAAATTTATCGATTTTTAAAAATCGTATTTATTACTCGGGAGTGTTGGGTTAAAAATTAAATCCAATATAAAATTCTTTGATTCGGTAAAGTATTTGGTAAAAATATTTTTTGGATTAATGACTACAAACATGCATTTGCATGAAAGTCTCTGCCCTGGTAATGAGGAACGATTAACGAAACAATGGGATCGAAATGAAATATCAAATTGAGAAACGAAATAAAATGGTACGGGGAACAGTTTCATCAAATTGAAACTGTAGGCAAAAGGAACGGAATGGGGTACGAGTGGAATTGAAGCACTACATAATGGGAATGGGGAAAGAGTTGAATTGAAGCACTAAAATTTTGAAACGAAATCAAATAGAACGGGGAACAAATGGAATTGGAACATAGATAATTAGAACGAAATGGAATGGAATAAACTTTAAGGCACTCAAACAACTTAGAGAGTAGAGGATATAACAGTGGTATTAAAGAAAATTAAAGTGCATTTTAGCGGTTCAGATTTTGTTTGCATATAATCACACAGGGCAACGAAAAAATTTTTTGTAAAACCTTTTTAAACAATTTACCTTAATCTTATGTATTTTTGGATGCTAAAACCGTATTCGATATCAGTTTTTTTTTATCACCCACAATTCTCTCACAATATGACACTATTTCAAAAAAATGGGGGAAATTTGTTAAATAAAAATGTACAAAAATATTATATTACTAAAATCACTAAATATTAGATGCTTATTTTTTTGTATTTTCTCTGTAAAGTTTCTTGCATAAATTTCTCTTCGATGTTTTTGCCTATTAAAAATGTTGGTTTATTTCTTTAGGTAAACCGGGTTCAATCCCACCGCTGACACCAAATGTTACGTTTACCTTCTAAAACGTACATTTATCTCCTTTAGATAACCCAGGTTGGTGCTTTTTGTAAATAAAATAAAACCCTCTCTTAGATAAATGTTGAACTTATGCACTTGTTTATTTAATACGGTATTACTTTAAGTACAACAATATAACACACACACAGACTCTACGCGCAACTCACGATACACAGTAGGGTGTCCCTTAGAAAGTGTTTGGTCGATTTTCGACACGCATACCCCCCAATTTTTTTACAAATGGTCCCAAATTAACAAAATCAATTTCTTTTTTCTTTTTTGAAAACGTTAACCCATGCCGAGTTGCGGCCGAAAATGACTCATTTTGTAAAAAAAAGTGGATAGAGGGTACAAAACTAACGAAAAATCGCAATTCTCTATAGCCCCAATCTTATTTTTAAGGGTAAAAAAGGTGGGGTCTGTTATTTATTATGCATTTATTGCTTTCTATTTGGAAAGACGTTATTCTGAAAATTTTCAAGTGCGTTTTTTTTTGTCGAAAAGTAAAAACATTAACCCTATATGGATCAAGTTAAACAAAATAATAATAATTATCAAGTCGAAAAAAGATTTTTTTGATATATTTTAAGTGATATTTTCCCGAAAATTATGAAAGGTGTTATTCTGTAAATTTCCTAGTGGATCGGTGGTGGCAAAAGTGTAATTAACCCTATATAGATCATGTTACATAAAATAATTATTTTTATCCAGTTGAGATTTTTTTATCAAGTTAATGGCGTAGTCATAATTAATATTAAGTTTCATGGGTCTTTTCTGACCCCAGGTCACTAAGGGCCTGGTTATAGCCTAACCAAATTTAAGTTATATTTTTCCGAAAACTATTTAAATTTAATGAAAACATTCAAATTTTGTTAAATTTTAGGCAAAATAAGCAATTTTTGTAAAATGTCCTGGAACGGAGTCGCTCCAAACACAAACTCGAATTATCATTTTTCCAATTTATTTTTTTTTCTTTAATATCAACTATTATGTGGTACAAATAGCAATCGAAAACTCCAAAGTAGGCAATTTAAAAAAATTTTTAATTTAATTTAAAAAAAACACGTTTCTGCATTTTTATCAAATTTGTGGATCATTTTGGATGCCAGGCTAAAGTGGGTTAATCATATCCGATGAAGTCAAAATTCCATGTCTAAATCATTTTAACTATATTAAATGAATAAATGAAACAAAATACTTAATTTTTCAAAATTTCGAATTTTGGGTATTTTTAATAATAATACACTTTTTCCCAAAATGGGCCATTTTCGGCCGCAACTCTGCACGGGTTAACGTTTTCCAAAAAAAAAAACAAAAACGATTTTGTTAATTTGGGATCATTTGTAAAAAAAATTGGGGGTATGCGTTTCGAAAATCGACCAAACACTTTATAAGGGACATCCTAATATAAGGTATAAAACGCAATTAATTATACTCTAATGCGCAACTGAACAGGGGCTGCATTACATCCAGAGATATTAGTGCGGATCACATCAGCAGCACGCCTAAGTAAGTAGAAAATATATTGAAATATTCGGTCACGCTAGAGCAAACTCCCCGAGTAGCGTTCAAAGGAGACTAACCAACATTGAAGGAAGAAGCCGGATGAAAGCTATGAGGCGGTTGCGGCAGAAGCGGCATAGTATAGAAATAAAGCAACAACGTTGTACAGAATATATCTAATATAGCAACAAATAAATAAAAATAGTGACTGTGGAAAAACTATACAAGAACGGTGTTTTAAATTATTTAAGAAGAAATAAAAATTTAATGTAAGCACCTGGACACAACTGAGCTATGCCAGCATTTAAGCCAGCACAAATGTAAACGTACAACTTCACTTCACAAATGTTAATGCGCAACTTCCTTTTCCTTCGTAATGTTCGGTCTTTTATATTATAATGGTCGTAGTTGTAGAACATGCTGGAAACTTCGAATGTCTATGGTTATAACACTTAACATTATTTATGGCATTTAACATTATAGACCAGGCATGGGCACACAAATGGCTTGACGGGCCAAATTTAGGATTTCACAAACTTACCGAGGGCCGCACCAACTAATACATTACTCGACAAAAATGAATTTTTTGTACAGCCTTCTGCTAAAATCTTTTTTTGAGTATTTTGGTTTCCTAAGCCCGGATCTAAAGTCAAAAACGGTCCACTGAATATCCTTCGAGTTGTGGGACTTTCTTTTTTATCCCCTCACCCAGGAAAATACTTTATGAGTCAATGTTGCGGAGAAGTACATCAAAATCTTTTATATTTTTGTAATTTTTTATATTTTTGATCCAAATATATTTAAAAATATAAGGCACAGACTCAATAAATGTTTTTAAAATATTTTGCCCTCCATAATACGAATCTGAAATCAAAAAACTTTGTCGAATTAATCTTCGAAAATATAGTTTTCGTTATTTCAAAAAATTTGGTTTAAGGTTTTTACCAATTTTTCAAATATTTTTAAATTTACTTATTGGATTTTGATTCCATGACTGATAACCCCGGCAGAAAATTTTGATACTTTTATGAGGGTTCTTATTTAGTAAGTCAAAAGAAAATTATTCAAGCAAAGCACATATTTTTTTTATATTTTAAACTTCTTTCTCAAAAATTACCCATTTTTTGGATGAAAATATTACTCTTAGTAAAATGAATCATGAAAGCCACAACAATTTGAGGCAAATTTTTAAATCCAAAGATGATTCAGAAACGACCCACAAATGTAAATAAATTTGAATATTTTGTGAACAATTCAAAAATTACTCAAAAAAGATTAATTTTTTAGCACAAGGAATTTTTTAAAATATTTCTTTGAGCCATTTTTGAATCAAAAAGAAGGCTCTTTTGGATGCACCACTTTAATACAAGTGAAAGTTTAATAATATATTTTGAGCACTTTTCTGATTCATTTTTAAGCTCGTTTGTTGGCTGCAGAGATGGGCTAAAATCATTACCATTACATTTTCATTACCATTACTTGATGTAATGGTAATGGAGCTTTTTTATCATTACCATTTTTTGAAGAAATGGTAATGTTTTTTTTTCATTACCATTGCGTTAAAAAATGGTAATGAATATGTTTTTTAATTTTCATTTGTTTTGAAAATTAAAATGAACATTTTTTTAATTTTCATTACTTTTACCTAATGTTTACATAGTAACACCCATTTGTTTTTCATTACATGTCGTTTTTGTCGAAGTTTTTTATTTTAAAAATATTAGGTTTACAAATTACTAAAAGCATTTTTTAGTTCATAATCCGAGGCCTATGGTATCCATATTTGATACCAAGTTTTGGTGGCTAGTTGCAAAAAAAAAATATCGAAAAGAAATTGCATAAAGGAAAATTCTTGCATCAATATATTTCTTTGCAGAACATAAATAGCTGATTAAGTTTTTTAATTCAATTCTAGTACCATAGTCTTTTTTCGCGATCCGCCATTATTTTGCAATTTTGTAAATGCTGTTTTTTTTTTTTAATTTATAACACTATGGAACATTTTTGGGATTATTGTCTGGGGGGTGAGAAATTCCAAGTCAGGGTGATGATACTAGGTCAGTATAGTAAAACCCTCAAAGGGTTTGGCGTTCGTATGTGTCATTTTTTTATGACCTTTTAAATTCTTTCCTTATCTTGATGTTTTTCGCTTAGTTGTAACTCGAGAACCACTCGCCTAAAAATTAAAATTTTTTATGAATTTAAAAAAAAAAAATTTTAATTTTTAGGCAAAAAAATATTTTTTTTTCTCCACAAATTTATTTTTACCGGCAAAACTGTTGATTATAAAGAAAAATGTTATATGAACGGATTAAAGAAATTGTAATTCTAAATTTTTCTAAATTTGTTTCATCAAAATCGGACAAGTGGTTCTCGAGTTACAACTAAGCGAAAAAACATCAAGATAAGGAAAAAATTTAAAAGGTCATAAAAAAATGACACATACGAACGCCAAACCCTTTGAGGGTTTTACTATACTGACCTAGTACCATCACCCTGATTTGGAATTTCTCACCCCCCAGATTGGCTGTTGTACTGTGTAATCTAAGGACTATAATACTCATTTCGTACAACAAAGTTTGGTGGCTAGTTGAAAAAAAAAAAATTGCAAAAAAAAAATCGCAAACAAAAAAAATTCAAAAAGGAAAATTTTAAACTTCAATTCTTTTACCATAAAGTCTTTTTTCGCGTCCCGCCATTATTTTGGAGTTTTTTAAGTGCGGTTTCTTAAAATTTATATTCTAGTGACTATAATACCCGTTTCATACAACAAAGTTTGGGGGCTAGTTAAAAAAAAAAACGCGAAAAAAATCGCGAAAAAAAATTTACAAAAAGGAAAATTCTTACATCAATAGATTTGTTTGCAGAATGTAAGTCGCTGATTAAGTATTTTAATTAAATTTTTTTACCATAAAGTCTTTTTTCGCGTCGCGCCGTTATTTTGGAGTTTTTTAAGTGCGGTTTCTTAAAATTTATATTCTAGTGACTATAATACCCGTTTCATACAAGAAAGTTTGGGAGCTAGTTAAAAAAAAAACCGCGAAAAAAAAATTTTTAAAGAGGAAAATTCTTACATCAATAGGTTTGTTTGCAGAATGTAAATCGCTGAATAAGTGTTTTGATTAAATTTTTTTACCATAAAGTCTTTTTTCGCGTCCCACCATTGTTTTTGAATTTTTTAAGTGCGGTTTCTTAAAATTTGTAATCTAGGGACTATAATGCCTATTTCATATAACAAAATTTGGTGGTTAGTTGCAAAAAAAAAAATCGCGAAAAAATTTGCCAAAACGAAACTTTTTGCATCAGTATATTTGTTTGAAGAATGTTAATCGCTGATTAAGTTTTTTAATTGAATTTTTCTGCCATAAAGTCTTTTTTCGCGTTCCGCCATAATTTTGCTATTTTTTAAGTGCGTTTTTTTTACATTTATAATCTAGAGACATACATCAAAGTTTGGTGGCTAGTTGCCAAAAAAAAAATTGCGAAAAAAAATTTACATAAAGGGAAATTTTTCAGTGTAGAACAAAGAACAAAACGTTCTTTACATCATTATGTTAAGTAATGGTAATGAAATTTCATTTGTCTACCTACCCGAGTAAAAATAGTTATGTATTGTCATATATAATGTGATTGGGTTATATCTGACAATGAATGGAGTCACACTAAGACACATATCATTATATACAACTACAATTGATATTATTTTTTCAACGATTTTTTTGTATGGTAATTGATGTTATTACATATCCCCAAATCTGACTCCATATATAATTAACTAAGCCATATAAAACTAATCAAAATATATGTAGTGACCGATATGATTATATATGGTTCGATACTAAGTTTTATATTAATGTATGTGTCGTCATTATAAAAATATATTTTTGTAATTTTATATAACTTTCTATGTAATCCCGTAGAAATTAATATATAGTTCAACATCAAATTTAGTAGTCTGCAAATTAAGAGTTAATTACTCCATAGCCAAATAATTTTCCCGTGGTTTTTTTGAATGTAAAATCATGTTAAAAAATGATGCGTACGATTTAGAAGAAAAAAGCGTTCAACAAAATTTTTATTTTATGTTATAAAATTTGGGCCTTTAAAATTGTTCAAACTATGCAAATTTCAATATCAATATAATAGCTGGTATGCATAAAAGGTATACTTTTTATGCATACCAGCTATTAATATAATTAATATAATATATATAATATTATCAGACAAAATTATATAAAATCAGATATTTTTATATCGAATTAGATATAATATGATGTCCTGGATATGGACAAATCTCGGATCAAACGGTATCAAATTATATCTAATTTTATATAATTAGACACATGTAGATGACCCATTTTTCGGATCAAGTTGTATGTCGTTGTATATGGGGACTTATCAGATAAGATATAATTATATATAACACCATATTAAGATTTTTACCCGGGTAGTGTAGAAAAAATGAAAATGATTTTTTGTTTTTACTACCATTGCGTATTGTAATGAAAATTATAAAAACGTTTCATTACATGTGAAGAAAACAAATGAAATTAACATTTTTTTCATTGCAATTACATTTTGTAATGGTAATGAATTTTTTTTTAATTTTCATTTTATAGAGTTAATGGTAATGAAAACCTGCAATGGTCATTACAAAGTAATTAATTACTCCCATCTCTGGCTGCGAACTCTATAAAAAATTAATTATAAAAACTTTATTCAAAAGTTTAATATCATATTAAAAAATTGGGGTAAGGCGGAATTGTTTGCTATAAAAGCGAGATAAAAATTCGATTATACCGCTTTAAAAAGCGGTATAATCCCGTCAAAAACGGAGTGGTTGTTCAGGTTAAGTAAACTAATAGAAAAAAACCTGTAAAAAGTTTTGCTAAAGCTGCTAAAAATTAGTTAAAAATTACCTTGAATAGAAAACTGCTAAAATAAGCAGATTTTTTTTGCTAAGATAAGAATAGCAAAAATAAAGCTGTTAAATATATGGAATTTTAGTTTTATTTGAGCTAAATTTTAGTTAATTGAAATAATAATTTACTCTGCTAGAATCAGCAACCAATTTTGCTAAATATTAGTAGAATCAAAAAACTCCAAAAATTTTTAATTGTTTTAAGAGAATAAAAATCTATTTGTGAAATCAGCAGTCTACTATTTTTCACCAATATTTCTATTGATTTTAACAGGATGACTATTAGTATGTTTAAGAGTTTATTTTTGCTCTTATAATCTTACTAACATTTAGCAAAAATATGCAAAAATTTTGCTGCAAAGTTACTTTTAAATAATAACCCTGTAAAAATAGCAGAAAAAGCTACTAATTGTTTTGCTATTTTCCCAGGTTTATTTCCGTTAGTGTATAAATAAAATTTTATTGTGTCTAAGTGTTTTACCAAATTTAAGTGCTTGAAGGACAATTCTCACAAGTAGATTTTAGAGATCCTTACGAGGCCTGTAGAACAGCCTTAAACATTTCCTTAAATGAAAAGTTATTTTTTTGAATTCAAACTCTTAAAAAATTAGAGAGTATTTCTACGTCATATTGAGCCATAAAGTATTTTTCCCAGGCTTAAGGTTTAAATAATGAAGAAGGAATTTTCCACTTAATATTCGTATATTGGAGGCGAAAATACTTTAAAAAGTTTTATAGGACGTCTGTGCAAAAAAATCGATATTTGTTGATTTAAATTCTAATTTTAATTTTTTTTTATTTAATTAATATTTTTTTTAATTAAAAAAAATTTTTTTTTATTGTTTTAAAATTAATGAAGGGCCGCACGAAATTGGCTGACGGGCCGCATGCGGCCCGTGGGGCCGCATTTGCCCATGTATGTTATAGACTGTGGTGTATACTTAAATGTACTGTTACCAGATTGACGTGTTCAGTACATCCTGTTTCTCGGGATATTTTCTTCAAGAAAATTTCATAGTTTTATATACCAGACCAATCCAAATTCGTAACAATATTATTGCTAATCTTATAACACTAGAATATATTGCCAACTTAAAAATATTTAATAAGTAAAAATATTTGTTATACATTTTGGTTAATAAAATTTATTTTTATTTAATATTGAATTGTGAGAAATTGGTGGGTGATACCCCTTTTCGTGTTATTTTTTTGGAATCAGCACACTAAATTACACAGAAATTAGCTAAAGTTATTGAAAAAGTTTTTTCATCATTGGCCTGTGTAATTTTAATGATATGAAATTTGGTGCTTTCTTTGAAAATCAATAACTAAAAAGTTTTTATGTTTAGTATATAAATATATTTGTTCAACAGTGTTTTTTAAAATTTTAACCCTCTAACCGGCAAGCCCGCCTCCAGGCGGCGTATATTAAATTGACCAGAAATTCGCCAAAGGAGTATTTTATAATAAGAAATTATGATTTTTCGACAGAAAACAAAATTTATTAAATTTTTTGTGAAAAATTTTTTTTGTATACAATGCACGGTTTGGAAGCGAGAAAGTGTCAAAGATAAAATTTCGTAAAATTTCAAAAATTAAATATTTTAAAACAACCAAAATTTTCAGAAATCTAAAAAAACATATTTAAATTGACTAAAACAATTGATAATGACCATGAAGTAAGATTGGAGCTTAAGCTATTCAAAAAGTTCCTTACTTTGGGCCAAGGACGCACAGGATTTCATAAGGATACCTTTAAAGGACATCGCCTTAACTTCAAAACGAATGGACAGATTTTTATGAAATTTAGTAAAAAGAATATATTTGGTATAGGTAGCAAAGGTTATAAGTTTGAATAATATATATTAAAGTTTTGGTGCGTTTTCGCTCAATTTCGCGTTTTTCGAAAAACGAAAATCGCTACATCCTCTTAAGTAACAGCACAAAAAATGTAATTTTTTTATTGCAATTACATCTTGGTAAGAGAAGTAATTTGTGCCTAAACCTAGTAATTTTTATGCGCTAGTTTTCGAGATTTACCCTTAAATTATTTTGGGCCATATCGCCTAAAGTAGGCAACGAAAAAAAAATTTTGTAGAAGAACTTATTGTTTATTTTTCGTGCGGAACACATGGTATAAATTTCATTGCAAAAAAGCTTAGGCCGGTTAGAGGGTTAAACAATACATGTCAGTTTGACCCCGCTTAAAAATCTATAATTAATAAAAAGCTTTTTGAGTTTATGCTGCAAATATTTACGCATTTTAATGAAACTTGCTCTGATTAGTCTTCGAAGTGCAAAAATCATATTTTTAAGGAAACAAAATTAAACCTTATGTGTACTTGGGGTCAAAATGATGCAAAATTTTGAAAACATTAAAATACACTGTAATATGAAAATATTTGCATAATTTACTTAAAAACCTTTTAATTATAAATTTTTTAGAATGAAAATTAAATACGAGCCTACTCTTTACAAACATTAGGGTGGGCCGATTTGTAAGGACAAACATTTGTCGATATTGTGCCATCGATTTTTCGATAGCTTTTGGCATGAGGAAAAAAGTTCCACTACGACATATCAAAAAAATCATTTTCGAGGCGCCCAAATTACGACAAAAACTCGTCTAAAAACCAACAAAAAAAATATTTTTTTTCGAAAAAATGATATCGCCATCGTTTTAAGCGTACAATTTTACCTTGGATGGGATAGATATATTCAAAAAATTTGAAATCGGCAAATTTTTTTTAACATACCTTCTAAAAAAAACCTTAAAAATTAACGCGTAAAAAAGATCAATTTTTCGACAAAAACTCGTGCAAAACCTTAAGAAAAAAATTTTTTTGGAAAAACTGCTATCGCCATCGCGTATAATTTCACTTTGGAAAGGTAATATTAAAAACAAAAAATTAAATCAGCCGATTTTTTTTTATTACCTACTAAAAAAACCATAAAAATAAAAGTTGAGGAAAAGTCATTTTTGGTCAAAGTCAAATTTGGGCGCCTCGAAAATGATTTTTTTGATATGTCGTACACTGATAGAATTTTGTACATAATATTAATGAATTTGTTCATTAATACAATGAGTTTTTTCGTTGAAAAGTCTCCAAAGAACGGTTTCATTGGATTAATGAAACATGTTTTATTAAATCAATTTTAATGAATGGATTCATTTATCTAATGAAAGTTTCATAGAATATATGAATTTTTTCATTAATTTCAAGATAAACATTATGAAAGTTTCATGTGTTTTTTTTTTTTTTTGGTATTAAATTAAAATTTTTGGTATTAAATAAAATCAGGTCGACTTTACCTAACATTAAATTATTTTATTTAATTTTTTACTCAAATGCTTTTAACTTCTAAATTCATTTTTCTGAAAGTGCGGCTATAGTTATGAAACACTAGTAAAAATAATAAAAATGGCGATTTAAATTAATCTACGTTAAAAAAATTTATTTTGTTTTGTGGAAATAAATGTCTTTTAGATGTAACTTTCAGTTATAAGGTCTTTTATATGACTAAATTATTTAGAACCTCACATATCAGCTGTTTTATAGTGCGGCTATAGTTATGAAATGGAGTGTATAGGGAAAACCAAAAAGAGGTAAATTTGTAAATGAAATCAATTTTATAAGTTAATTTTTTTCTTTGTGAAATTTTCATTAATTTAATGAATTTTTTTAATGAAATTATGAAAAAATAAGAAAACAATCTAATGAAAAAATTCATGACAACAATGAATTTTCATTCAGTTAATGAATTTTTTCATTAAATCAATGAATCCATTTTAATGAAATCGATTCATTAATGCTATGAACGAAACTTCTATCAGTGTAGTGGAACTTTTTTTCCTCATGCCAAAAGCTATCGATAAATCGATGGCACAATATCGACTGCTAAATCGACCCAGCCTAACAAACATCTTACATACACAATAAAAGAAAACCTTACTCACCTTTGACAATATACAGAAACAATACAGCCTGAAAAAGGCTCGTGAAATCCATTTTTTTGTAGAGTCACTTTTTTCCATTACATTTTTTGTCAAAAATGTTTTTCGTGTCGTTGTGTTTTGCTTTTAGTTAATATTTGTGAAAAATTCAAATGGGTCTATTTGGTAAGTGGTGTTCGTACGTATACTTTTAGATCTCCAATAGATTTGTTAATTTTTGTTATTTTTCCGCTCTATGAATTTATTACAAAATATTATATGAAAATTCAATGAAATACACTATAGTAGATGGATAGATATTTTATTTTTTGCCACTTGATAAGGGTTATGACGATGATAGCTGCTGTTGTTAATCCAATTTCAACCCACACTTGATTTTTTTCATCTTTGAATGGCGTAAAAAACAAAATGTTATAAATTTACAATTTCATTAGGATCAGATTTTCGTTGCTGTTGTTGTTTTTTTTTTCTGTATTATTTATATAGGTTGTTGTTGTAATTTTTACTCTGTATTTTCTGTTGATTTTTCACACCAACTGTTGTGTAAACAATTTATGGTGTTGATTTACTTGGATGTTTTTTTTTTTTTAAATATTTATTTTATCACTGTTTAAGCATCAGTTACTACTAGTTTACAAAATGGAAGAGTTGAGCAGCAACAACAACAAAATTACGTGTATTTAAGTGGGATTCACTTACATATATACATACATTGGATTAAATATTCGTTCATTCATTTATTATGTAAGTGTGTGTGTGTGTGTGTGTGTGTGTGTGGCTTAATTCAATTCGTTAGTAATTTCATTATTTTTTTTATATACACGATTATAAATTTACAAATCATGAATTTGATGGAGGTTTTTTCACGGCTTTAAAATCACTTGTATGTGTTAAAGATTTGTAATTGTTAATTTATATTGTATTTATTTTCAACGATTATTTGTATAGATTAACTTTAATTATTTGCCATCAGAGTAGGATATAAAAACAAAATCTGTAATGAGATAAAAACAAACAATTTTGTAAGTATAATTTAGTTAATTTGATGACAAAATATGTACACCCAGAAAACAGATTCGGTGCTAACAATCGCATTTGTAGCAAATCGAATGGTTCGGTTGTGGTAGCCGAGTTTTTCAGTTGTGACAACAGAAAACCGATTGAGACAGGACTAAAATAAAATATTAATTACAATATTAATTGTATTTGGCCTATACGATGCGTTTGAGAAAACAACACTTAACTAAAAAAAATAAAAATTACCTGTTGGCTGTCCGTCTCCAATATACACAAATTGCCTGCACTTGTACGTACAAACCATACGTCAGTGTGGCAACATTTGCGAAAAGGTGACACGGAGGAAATAAGAAGATAAACAGGAAATCTAAAGTAGAATGTTTGTATATGTCTGTTTGATCACTTCTGAAAGTATTCATATAGAGATAATCTGACAATAAAAATATAAACAATAATACAATTTAATGGAAAACGAGTAAAAAGGTTAAAGTCGGGCATGCCGACTATACAATACCCTACACCAGTCTGGGTAAAAGCCAACTAATGTTTGGATCCGAAATTCGAATGGGTTAAAATGGGGCTTGTGTCAAAATTTTCTATAATGTGAGTCAGCGCACCAAATTTCTTTAAAATATTTTAATATTTGCTATCTGCAGTTTGTAACCAAGCCAATTTTGGGGGGACCCTTATATGGGCACTAGGTCTAAACATGGACCGATGTTCACCAAAATCAATAGACTTCGTCGTTGGGCCGACATAAGTCGGTGTACCATATTTTATCAAAATATCTTAATATTTGAGACCTGTAGAGTGCGCAAAAGAATGCATGGACAGACAGACGGACGGACAGACGGACGGACATCGTTAAAACGAAATAAATAAAATTCTAAGCCGATCGGTATACTATAAAGTGGGTCTAGGACCAATATTTTTTGGTGTTACAAACATCAGCACAAACTTATAATACCCTGGTGTAGGGTATAATCACTGATGAAGCCTGTCCATAAAAAAGGCAGAAACTGGATCTAGTCTGATTTGCAAATTTAATGTGTTTATAACTTTTGAAGAAAATGTTTATTCTTCTTCTTAACCTCAAACTTACTAAAAAACTGTGACCATGGGGTTTCAGTTATATGAAGGATAATTCGGAAGTCGCAACCTAAAAATTCATTTGATGCAACTGACCCATTCGATTGGCAACGAAACTGTTTTCTGCGTGTACATTAGGGCGGGTCGATTTCTGTTAATTTAACCGGATAGATTGCTATTTGAATTTAACTAAATTTTTCTTAAAAATAACTAAAATTTTGTAGATATAACGGTTTGTTTTTGGTACTTTGAGTCTACTAATACTTAGGAAAATTTTCTGCACATTTTACAGTACAATTTGTCATTTTCAATTAACTAAAAGTTAACTTAAATATAACTAAAATTCTGTAAATTTAACAGTTTTATATTTGCTGTTCTTATTTTACTAGTATTTTGCTATTTTTACAGATTTATTTCTATGAGTGGAGATGCTGCAACAGGAGCTATAAAACAAGGCAGCATTAAGGCATTGAGGAGAGGTGTTGTGAAATCTACCGTTTCGGTGTGTTATTTACAGTCAAGTGAACATGATCCTTTCCGATTTACCAACAGTCAAGTGAACAGGATCTTTTGTGATTTATCAACGGTCGATCGCAAGATGTGAAAGTGAAATGAACAGCTCTTTTGTGCATTTACCAACGGCGAAGTGAACAACTCCTTTTATGAAACAACGACTAAGTCATGTGAAAGCTTTTGTTGCAAGTAAAGATATCCAATCTGGTGAAGGCGACCGGTGACCAGTGTGGAGGAAAAAATCTTGGTGTAGCCAGGCAAGTAGCGAACAAAAAACTTAAGTCTAAGAGATAGTAGTGGGAGGGTCTGGGTTACTTCCGGTAATATATAGCACGGGTTACATCTGCGGCTAAAGACTAGGAGAAAGTAGCGATTACAGCCAGAGATATTAGAGCGGATTACATCAGCAGCATAGCAACGACAGGGGCTGGATTACATCCAGAGATATTAGTGCGGATCACATCAGCAGCACGCCTAAGTAAGTAGAAAATATATTGAAATATTCGGTCACGCTAGAGCAAACTCCCCGAGTAGCGTTCAAAGGAGAATAACCAACATCGAAGCCGGATGAAAGCTATGAGGCGGTTACGGCAGAAGCGGCATAGTATAGAAATAAAGCAACAACGTTGTATAGAATATATCTAATATAGCAACAAATAAAGAAAAATAGTGACTGTGGAAAAACTATACAAGAACGGTGTTTTAAATTATTTAAGAAGAAAAAAAAATTTAATGTAAGCACCTGGACACCACTGAGCTATGCCAGCATTTAAGCCAGATAACCGGAGGTTCCTTACAACACGTAAAATCAAGTTCAACACGTATGTGTGAACGCCGTATAACTAAAAGTAAACAGCTGACACGACACTACACTTAACCAACAAAGTGTGTAATGGCTACTGAAAATTTTGCTGTTATTACGGGAAATTTAACTGTTTTGAGGCCGGCGGTATTTTTTGCTAATTTTAGCAACACATGTCTGCTGATCTGTAGTAAAATAAAATTAGTAGAAAAAATTAGTAGCCGCTACTAAATTTTAGTAAAATTTATGTAAAATGCAATTCAAAATCGATTTGCTAAAATCAGTTAAAAAACTTACTAAATATCATAATTTTAGTACACTTATAGAATTTTTTACATACCCGGTGAAAAATGTTCATATACGCTCAAACATGTTCATATATGGTTTATGTATGGACACATATGAACAAATATGGATTTTTTATGAACATATATGGATTTTATGTGAACATATATGGAAGTATATGTGATTCCATATATGGAAAAAATTTCATATACAGACATATATGGAAGCATCTGTTATTTCATATATGGAAATGGCACTCATATATGGACAAATATGAAAGTATATGTTATTCAATTTATGCAAAAGGGACTTGTATATGAACATATTTCGAAGAATACATTTTTCCATATATGTAAAAGGAACTCATATTTGGATAAATATGGAATTATATTTAATGCCATGAATAAAAAAGGAACATATGTAGCGCCTAATTTGAATGTCATACATAAATTTATATCTATCGTACAACCTTATAATAAAGGACAGCAACGTTCGCATGTATTCGCATATATTTAATAAATGTATATGTTCATATATGTCCATATATGAACATATACTTAGGTGTTACCTCATTTTTCGGATCCATACATATATGGTTGAACCATAAATGTTCATATATGGACATTTTTCACCGGGTAGTATTAATGAATTTGTTCATTAATACAATGAATTTTTTCATTGAAAAGTCCCCAAAGAACGGTTTCATTGGATTAATGAAACATGTTTCATTAAATCAATTTTAATGAATGGATTCATTTATCTAATGAAAGTTTCATAGAATATATGAATTTTTTTCATTAATTTCAAGATAAACATTATGAAAGATTCATGTGTTTTTTTTTTTTTTTTTGGTATTTAATTAAACTTTTTAACTTTTAAATTCATTTTTCTGAAAGTGCGGCTATATTTATGAAACACTAGTAAAAATAATAAAAATGGCGATTTAAATTAATCTACGTTGAAAAAATTTATTTTGTTTTGTGGAAATAAATGTCGTTTAGATGTAACTTTCAGTTAAAAGGTCTTTTATATGACTAAATTATTTAGAACCTCACATATCAGCTGTTTTATAGTGCGGCTATAGTTATGAAAGTGTATAGGGAAAACCAAAAAGAGGTAAATTTGTAAATGAAATCAATTTTATAAGTTAATTTTTTTCTTTATGAAATTTTCATTAATTTAATGAATTTTTTTTAATGAAATTATGAAAAAATAAGAAAAAAATCTAATGAAAAAATTCATAACAACAATGAATTTTCATTCAGTTAATGAACTTTTTCATTAAATCAATGAATCCATTTTAATGAAATCGATTCATTAATGCTATGAACGAAAATTCTATCAGTGTACAATGAAATTAGTATAAATAATTAGTTGCAGCTACTAAATTTCAGTAAATTGCTGTAAACTGTAATTTAAAATCAATCTGCTGAAATTAGCAAAAAATTGTACTAAAAAATAAAAAAACTGTAAAATCTAAAAAAAAAAAATTTTTTTCTTTCGATTGTAACAAGCGTATAATTACTTCATCGTACTTGAAATTTCGAGTCAAAATTGCAAACGGTTCTCCAGTTATGGCCGTTTTATGCATTGGAGATGCAATAAAATTTTCGGGGTGTTATTTCTAAACTAAGAATATATCAATACATGCGCGGTTCCAGCAATTAATATAAGGGGAAAAATCATACGCCACAGTAGACAAATACATTGAGTTGTCCACTTAGGCGTATGATTTTTCCCCTTATATTAATTGCTGGAACCGCGCATGTATCAATAGTAACAAATATAAACTAAACAAGAATTGTAAAAAATCAAAAAACAAATATTTTTAAATTAGTATATTTTTCTGCTAAATTTTTTGAAAAATTAGTAAAATGTTTTTCTGAAATCTGCAGCGAAAATTAGTAAAAAAATCCGTAATTTGTAATAAGAAAATAGCAACAATGATTACTAAAAATAAAAATTGTACTAATAATCAGTATAAAAATAGTATAGTGCGATTGGAAACTGTTTACAAATTTTTTTACAAACTTCTTTATTTGAGTGTACTAATCTAAGAGTAGGCATACAACCTTGGGGCTTCTTCTGCGTTTCTTTTTGTTTATACAAAGTTTTGATACTTAAAAACTGAACCAATCAATCGGCCATTAAAGGCGGTTGTCAGCAGTGAATCTGTTTTCTGGGTTTACGTTATACGTTTTTCTTAGCTGGACAGTTGGTATAGAAAGACCCATATATTTAATGACATGCCGTAAAGGGTTAAATATCTGATTGAGGTTGGCAACCGTGTTTATTTTAATAAATGAATAAATACACACACACACATATGTATGCACGAATTTCTATTTAACGGTACTAAAAGTAACAATGCTAACAACTACAAGCAACAGCAATCAAATAGTTATGAAAATAAAAAAGAAACTGAAACATACATATACTACTACTAGTATACAAAACACTTGACGGTTTGACTATTTGCTGCAGTGCGCTCTAAATTTTTCACATTTATCCCAGAGAGCAACATAAAACAAATGACAGAGTTACGGACTGGCAGACATTTAACTGCATTTTATGTTGCAATAACATAAGGCATCTTTACAACTGGTGTTTGAAGTGGTATAAATAATAGAGTTGCACTTAATTATTTGTGCAATTATGTAAAGGAAAAAATCATACATCACAGTGTAAAAAAACAACAAGCTCTGGGACTTGTACTAATGTGTTTTACCTAGGCGGAATTTATGTGCGATCTGACATGTGATTTCTCCCTTCGTATTACTGAACCCGTAAAAAACCCAGTTTGGTGACATACACTACACCCACAAAAGAAAAGATAGTATAAAAGATTGTTAAACGCGTTCTAGAAATTCTGAAAACGTAGTCCTCTAACGATTTACTTGGGCAAGAATGAAATACGGATAGGGATATGCCTTCAGCAGATAATTTTTCACAATTTGTCAAATAAGTTTTGGAATTTTAGCACATTTAATTCCTTTAATGCGTTCTGATTCAATTGAACTAATTTTTCTGTTATTTTGTCAAAAAATTTAGGATCGAGATAATATTTTTTGTAAATCCCATTTAGCATTACAATTTTTTCATCCATATATGAACTTACTTTGCGTGCTAGTTTTTAGTAATTTTTGTTTCTTAACTTTACAAATTTTTCAGCTACTTTAAACCACAATTAATTATTATATTTTTGTGTCTCTGCTATCAATATCACATAGAGATGGCGCTATATTTTAATTTTTTTTATTATTATATAATCGTAAAATAGCTTGTATCTCGGAAACTAAGCGAGATAGAGCAACAACATAGATGAAAATTCGTCACTCTGTACATATAAGTTAATCCTTATAAACCACCTATACTCCCAATTATCAATATGGGTCTGCCTAGAGTCAGATTTTAAGCGACATTTCAGCAGTTAAAACGGGTAAAGTTTCTGCCGAATTCAGCTCAAATTGCCTAGCTAATTTAACTAAAATGGTCTGCAGTATCCCAGTGTAGAAAATCATTACCAGATATGTGGTTATGTAACTACATACTTGGTAATGGTAACTACTTACTTTTGTTATTACATTTCTTATTACCTTTATATAGCGATGTCGCGAAAAATAATGAGTTGTCGTTACACACCAGCATACGAAAAATTAAAAAATATATCGTTACCTATGTGCTTACCAGTACTGACAAAAATAATGAGTCTAAAAATAGATTTGCTAAAAAATAAATTATATAAAAAAAATATTTTTTATTGTATTTTTTTTTTTTTAATAAAATTTACTGGTGCGGGAATCGAACCTGGGTCTACAGATTGCCAGTCAACAGCTCTACCATCTGAGCTATATCGACATGTAATATTTAATAGTTAAAAACACAATTGACCTGCTGCACACAAGTAAGCTTACTCGCCAACATACAAAAAATCAAAAAATATGTGGTTACATATATCCTTACCAGTGTTTAAAAAATATTGAGTCTAAACATAGATTTCAAAAAATTTTCAAAAAAATCTAAAAAATTATTTTCTATTTGAAATAATGATAAAAATAAGTCATTATCAGTAACTCATTATTATATGTTTTAAAATAATACATAAGGTAAGTGGGTGTCATTACTGGTGGTCCAAAAAATAATGATATGTCATTACCGTTTCTACACTGGGATGTAAAATCTATTTTATTTATTTATTGATTTTCAACCTCATTGAAAATTCTGCTGGCACAAATATAGCTATAATTTTCATTTATTTCAGCACAGTTTTCATCTACTTTGTGTCATGTTCTATGGCATGTCATACCAGACTCTACTTTTTGGGAGGATTCAGTGACATGTCTCATTGTACTCCGTCCTATAAAAACGCCAAGTAAAAATGACAGTTTCTTTTCATAAAGATTGACCGGTTGCGTGACATTTCTTTTAAATTCCCCCAAAGATTATTATCCTCAAAAAATTTTAGATAAAATTGTATGTAAATGCATATATAAAGTATATGAATGCAAAAAATTCACTATAAGTGTTACCCTATTTTATATTGTCTGAATTTTTACAAAATATACAAAACAATATTTTAAGTCATTGTAGCATCTTTTTGTTGAAAATGCAGAAAAAGCCAAGTACTATATTGTTAGTAGCAGTAGTAGTAGTAGTCTCTATAGTAATTTTGTTATAAAAGTTAAAAATATATTTATGGCTGTGTGTGTGTGTGAATTTGTGCACGTACATACATATATTGTTTATATTGTGTGAGAAATAGGAGGATGTTAAAAATTCTTACAGATCTTTTACTATTTTCCTTAAATGTACTAAATAATAACTGTTGTTGCTGACTTAAAAACAATGAACGAAAACCGCATTTAAGAATATGTATATTCTATACATTTATTTTAAGTAAGGGAACTATAGTCGGCGAAAATCGACTATAAGAATTGTTGGGTCTAAATACCGAAGTTGAGGTAAACTGTAAAAGTATATAATATTGACAGCTTGACTACGACAAAATGAAATCTCATACGCAATCCGCCTACTTTGTGGGCGCTGTGGTGTAATGGTTAGCGCGGTGGACTGTTACACGTGAGGTTGCGGGTTCGAGCCCCAACCAAGGCAACTTCAATTAATGAAAAATAATAATATGTATGAGTTTTTTCTATCCCTCATGCATATCGCAGCGTCCTCCTTCGGTGTTCCCATAGCACTTAACCCCACCGAAGTAAAATAATATAACAGGGCTATGAACTACAAGCTTCAACAAAGTTCGCCAACTCAACATCAGATGGCGCGCAACAACTGTTCTAAAAATTCAACATCTCGCGTAATTACAGTGTTGCCATATTTGAAGCTCTTCATCTTTCACCACCTTTCACTTCTTCTTTATCCCCTTTCCAAAGGAAGCAACAAGTTAATTAATAGGAAGAATTTCCTGAGCGTTGCTTCTCTTTAAAAAAAAAAAAAAAAAAAAAAAAATTAGCAGAAATCACTTAAGACGATTCCAATTATTAACAATCTACATCAATAAACACACCCATACACTAGGGCTATGGCATCAAAAAAAGAATAAGTTATAACGAAATTGTTTTCACTACCTGGTGCTCTGCTCAATAAATTGACACTTTTATTTTTGACTCAAATTTAAATAATAACAAAAGACCAAAAAAGTTCAAAAAAACAAAAGTAAATTAAAATTTTTTTAATCGAATATATTTAGCGCTTGTTTTTTTATATTATGCGCGGTTTTCATCAATTTATCAATTTCCAAATATGGGTTGGGTTCAGTGATACTAAACTGATATTGGTTGCATAACTTAGAAATGCGGGATTCAAAACATATCGCGGAGCTTTTACACATAGTTTGTGCCTTTAACAACTTATATGTCATTTTGAGGGTAAAAATCTGTCATTTATTCTCACTTAGTCATTGATCGAAATAGTGTAAACAACAAAGTTTTTTTTTTTTGCTTCGAAAATGTCGAATTTTATGCCAAGAAAGCATTATTTGCGGGAAGTTTTGCTTTAATTCTTCAATTTAAAAGGAAACGTGGTTATCGATTGGTTATCGAATCTTATCCATCGATTTCAACGTGCTAGAGATCGTTTGTGCGGTTCAGAAGTGTTGATTTTGATACAGAAGGCAAAGATCGACCAGAGTACCGATTCTGAATAGTTTGCAAGAGTGAAGTGATAAAAACTGTCATTTGTTATAATTACTTTTTAATGAGTGAAAAATATATTTCACCGCTTCACAGCTTCAGAAGCTATTCGGAACTGGTACTCAGGTCAAACAAAAAAGTTCGAAGATAATGAATTGGAGGTATTACTCGATGAAGATTGTTGTTAAACTTAAGAAGAACTTGCAAAATTACTTAAGCAGCAATTACAAAACGTTTCCAAGCAGCAGGATTCATTCAAAAGCAAGGAAGTTAGGTACCACACGAGTTGAAGCCGAGAGACGTTGAAAGACGTTTTTGCTTGTCTGAAATTCTGCTTGAACGCCATAAAAATAAGTAATTTTTCATCGAATCATTACTGGCAATGAAAAATGGATCCATTACGACAATGCGAAGTGCAAGAAATCGTATGTGAAGCCCGGCCAACCAGCCGGCCAAATCATCGCTAAATATTCATGGCGCCAAGGTAATACTCTGTATTTGGTAGCACAGGAGGGTCCCATCTATTAAATCGGACCAGATGATCACAGGGGAACTGTACCGAAAAATGGCCGGAATATGTGGTTCCTATAAGGAACAAAGCGCCACCGACCAGACATGAAGCCGTAATATTCCATCATGATAACGCTCGGCCGCATGTTGCAAAATCGGTTAAAAACTATGAAAATAGTGCTTGGGAGTTTTACCTCACTCGCCTAATAGTCCAGACCTTGCCCCGTCTGACTACCATTTGTTTTGATCGATGCAGAACTCTCTTATTGGAATACGCTTCGCTTCAGAACACGATATCCGAAATTGGCTTGATTTGTTCTTGACCTCAAAAAATAAGCAGTTTTTTTGGAGCGGATTCCATATGTTGCCAGTAAGGTGGGAGAAGGTCATACACACAAAGAAAAAATTTGCCATTTTCCAACTGAAATTCGGTTACATCTACTGAAATAGGTTGGTACAACTGAATATTGGTTATCACAACAAAATTCGGTTATTTTTCACAATTTGTTAAATACGTTTGGGATTTTAGCACATTTAATTCCTTTAATGAAATTTATATACAATTAGCGTTTTTTTTAATCACCTGGATTTAGAATTTTTCATACAAAAAAAGGATTTATTAAATCCAAAAAAAAAGCTGGATTTAATAAATCCACAATAAAAGCACAAATATATGAAACAGCCTATTAATTTAACGTCAGAAAAAAATACAATAGAAAATTAAAAGAGAAACAAAAAATTTGAAAATCTAGCAAATAAAAGGTTTTTAAAATTTTTTTTTTATAAAATATGTTTAGAAAAAAAACTACACCTCACCAAATACATATTTTCCGTCTTGGACATGGAGAAATAGCTGAAATAGAAATGACAATTTTTCACTCTACTGTAAGTAATTTAATTAAATCCAATTAGTGAATATTAAATATTGCAATGGAATTTTTCAATTGTGTAAAAATATAAATTGAAGTGATAAAAATGAAAAGCCAGACTGTCTATCGCTGTTTTATATAAAATACTAGAGGGCAAACCCTAGTTTTTGGCATGTCAGTTAAACCGAGAACGAATTTGTCGTATCGGGCAAGCCCGCTACGTTGTCAGCGTACCTTAAAGTTTAAAATATAATTTGTTTTGTATAGGATTTAAATATTTTTATGAAAATAAAATACAATGTTTTTTGTTAATATAAAAAATCTTCAAAATAAAAGCCCCCTTCCATGAGAATGCTTATTATTTAGCGGCTTATATAAAAAATAAATAATTTCAAAAATTATTATGCAGAGGAAGCTTAGTCTAAAACAAATTTTCTACTTTTTAAGTAAAAATAAAATCAAATAGACACACTTAATAATTAACAATAAATAACCATGACGATGTGAGAGCTGTGGAGTAATGGTTAGCGTGTTGAACTGTTACACATGTGGTTGCGGCTTTGATCCCCAGCGACCGCAACATCAATTTGGAAAAATAATGTGTATGATTTTTTATCCCTAATACAGTGCCCTCCTTCACTATTCCCATAGCACTTAACCCCACCGAAGTAAAATAATATAACAGGACTATGAAAAAAACAGCCTCAACAAAAGTTCGCCAACTAATATTCTGAAACTAACACAATTTTCAAAAATCTGAAAAATATATTTAAGTTACTTTTAAACCATTAATAATACACACAAAGTAAGACTACAGCTTTAGCTTTTAAAACAGTCATTACTTTGGTCCAAGCACATACAGGATTCTATCAGGATACCTTTCTGGGACATCATCTTAACTTGAAAACGAATTATTATAAAATTTGAAAATTATTATTATTAGTATTAGTACCAATATTTATTAAAATTAAGACCCGTTTTCGCTCAATTTCGTAGTTTCCGAAGAACGAAAATCGTTACATTTTCTTAATCAAAGGCACAAAAAATTTAATTTTTGGATTTTATTTATACTTTGGTGAAAAAGCATAGGCCGGTTAGAGGGTAAAATAAGTCAGTCAGTCACTCTTATATGTAAACACTATGACTATTTTTGCGATTTGTTTATTGTCATTGCGAATCCATTCGTTCACCGTTCTGTTTCATTTCGTTCCGCATTCCATTTCGTTCTCTGTTCCATTGCCACTTTCTCGAGTTTCAATTCCACTTGTTCCCCGTTTAATTTCCCCGTTCTTTCCCAAAAGTGTGTTAAAAAAAGTGTTAAAAAAAACAAAAAAAAGATGGTCGTAAACAAATTCTATATTACTTTCCTTAATAAAAATGTGTTTTTAAAACCAAAAAAAAAATGTGTTTTAAAAAAAGTGCGCGTGGACAAAAGAGTGTTAAAAAAGTGGCCGTGGACAAATTTTCTTTCCCAAAAGTGTGTTAAAAAAAATGTTTCCACAAAAAAGAGTGTTGCCACAAAAAAAGTGATTCCACAAAAAAAAGTGTTTCCACAAAAAAAAAGTGTTTCCACAAAGAAGAGTGTTTCCACCAAAAAAAAAGGTTTCCACAAAAAAAAAAGTTTTCACAAAAAAAAGTGTTTCCACAAAAAAAAAAATTTCCTCAAAAAAGAAACTGTTTCCACAAAAAAAGTGTTTGCACAAAAAAAAAATGTTTGTACAAAAAAAAAAGTTTCCACAAAAAAATAAAAAAAGCTTCCCCAAAAAAAAAAAGTTTCGTGAAAAAAAAAGTTTCCACAAAAAAAATAAAAATGTTTCCAAAAAAAAAACTTTTTCTACAAACAAAAAATGTTTCACAAAAAAAAAGTTTCCACAAAAAAAAAAAAAAAAAAATTTTGCACAAAAAAAATAAATATTTCACAAAAAAAGTTTACACAAAAAAAAAAAAAAAAATTCACAAAAAAAAAATTTCCACAAAAAAAGAAGTTAAAAATAAATTTATTTAAATACTCTTAACTTAATTTTATTCCATAGTAAACTTAAAATTGAGAAATCAAAATTTACACTTAATATCACTTTTATTGTTCACTATATTGTTCTACCCTTTTGCAATTGTAATTCAGAAAATATCAATTGAAATTCAGAAAATATCAATTGAAATTCAAAATTTCCATTTGAAATTCAGAAAACATCAATTGAAATTCAGAATTTCCATTTGAAATTCAGAAAACATCAATTGAAATTCAGATTTTCCATTTGAAATTCAGAAAATATCAATTGAAATTCAGAAAATATCATTTGAAATTCAGAAAATATCAATTGAAATTCAGAAAATATCATTTGAAATTCAGAAAATATCATTTGAAATTCAGAAAATATCAATTATTATTCAGAAAACATCAATTGAAATTCAGAAAATATCAATTGAAATTCAGAAAATATCAATTGAAATTCAGAAAATATCATCTGAAATTCAGGAAATATCAATTGAAATTCAGAAAATATCATTTGAAATTCAGAAAATATCATTTGAAATTCAGAAAATATCAATTATTATTCAGAAAACATCAATTGAAATTCAGAAAATATCAATTGAAATTCAGAAAATATCAATTGAAATTCAGAAATCGTCATTTGAAATTCAGAAAATATCAATTGAAATTCAGAAACCGTCATTTGAAATTCAGAAAATATCAATTGAAATTCAGAAAATATCATTTGAAATTCAGAAAATGTCAATTGAAATTCAGAAAATATCATTTGAAATTCAGAAAATATCATTTGAAATTCAGAAAATATCAATTGAAATTCAGAAAACATCAATTGAAATTCAGAAAATATCAATTGAAATTCAGAAATCGTCATTTGAAATTCAGAAAATATCAATAGAATTTCAATTGATGTTTTCTGAATATCAATTGATATTTTCTGAATTTCAAATGACATTTTCTGAATTTCAAATGATATTTTCTGAATTTCAAATGACGGTTTCTGAATTTCAATTGATATTTTCTGAATTTCAATTGATATTTTCTGAATTTCAAATGGAAAATCTGAATTTCAATTGATGTTTTCTGAATTTCAAATGGAAATTCTGAATTTCAATTGATCTTTTCTGAATTTCAAATGGAAATTCTGAATTTCAATTGATATTTTCTGAATTTCAAATGGAAATTCTGAATTTCAATTGATATTTTCTGAATTACAGTTGCAAAAGGTGTAGATGTCCGTCTGCGAGGGATGAAATATTGTTTGGCTTCCTTTTTTTCTCCAGATAGAAAGGGATGATAATATAAAAGAACTGAAAGAAAATAAATACAATATTGTCGACCGGCCTGTAAAATGTCACATGTGTTTTTTAATAGATTTTCAGGAGAGCGAAAAAACTGTTGCAAAATCTACTTTTAAGATATTTTTTGGCATCATATGCCTTAATGATGATTTTACTAAATGAGGTCGTGAATCATTTAGGCATATGATGCCAATAAAATATCTTAAAAGTAGATTTTGCAACAGTTTTTCCGCTCTCCTGAAAATCTATTAAAAAACACATGTGACATTTTGCGGGCCGGTCGACGATATATTTTAATATTCCCGTAAATAAATTTATATTATAAAACTTACCTTATTATTTAAGTAATTCAATAAAATATATAGTCCTTTCCGTATTACACGTCTTCACTCTTTAGCGTTGTTTTCTGACTAAGACAAGAGAAAACATATTCTTCTTATAATCTTTCACTAGAAATTTCTAAGCAAATGCTTCTTACACACATTCGTCTTTACTTCGTACACATATACACTTGAAAATTTAAGTAAGTATTTGTAACACAATTCCAAATAACATAAAATAAATGTTACTACAATGTAGTAGTTTTTGAAGTTTGTTCAAAAAATAACTGTCAAAAACATTAAAAAATGTTGCTCCAAGTAAATTAACTGCAATTGTAGTTAAAATAAATTCAACCGCATTACTACACAAATAACTGTCATGCAGTAGCTGCAGAACTTTTCTAAGTGTAATACCCCATTTAGACAAAAAAGTTAATCTCAAGCACTAAACAAGTAGATTAAACCACCCAGCAAAATTTTTTTGAACTGGTTGCCCTTGAATCTTTTCTAGAATAGGTGTTTTTACCACCGGTTCCGTGAAATAGGTTCTAGAACTGATTCCTGGAAATCAAAATGGAAGGCTTCAGTGTCGCAGACTGGTTCTAGAACCGGTTCCAAAGCAACCTGTTCTAGTTTGGAGGAACAGAACCTGTTGCTTTTCGGACAAACTCAAACAAAAATCACCGATGATGGAACATAAATTGGAACAGGTTGCAGGCAAGTACAAGTTGTTCTACAACCAGTTCTTTGCATCCGACAAATTTGCTGGAAATATTTTAATCTTTTTGATTAACACCCAGGAAAATTTTTTACAATCGGTAGCCAACCACACCCATTCTACAACTGGTTCCACTGCAACCGATTCCATGGAACTGGTTCCTGGGATCCTATATGGAAGGTGTGGGTGACGTAGAATCAATTCCAAAACTGGTTCCAGAAGTGATTCTAGAGCAACCGGTTCCACTTTGGAGCTACAGAAGGGGTTGCTTTTGGGACAATTTCAAACAAAAAGAATCGGCAGTAGAAGGGGTTGTGAATGAAAAGTAGCTATTGTACAACCGATTCTTTGGAACAGAAAATTTTCCTGGGCAGTTAATCAAACCTTTAATCTGGTTAGTAATATTTCAAAACAACTCTGTATTCTACTAATTGGATACACTCATAAAAAAAAGTTAGTACAAAAGTCTGTTAAACGCGTGCTGATTAAATTGAACTAATTTTTCTGTTATTTTCTCTAAAAAAAGTCCGTACAAATAGGTCAAAATTCTGCTAATATAACAGGAAATAGTACATGTATTTGCGCCAGCATAATTTTGAGCTATTTGTACAGATTTTTTATGAGTGTACAACGTGGTTTTTGTTACTGACGGTTGGCAACACTAAAAAATACACACACAAAGTCAGATAAAAATAAACATTAAGAATTTGCTGCAAAAATATTTCAGCGCTGTATACAAATATGTTGCTAACGCCGGCATTTCCCACGTTCAGCATAAGCCGGGCCGCTATAGTCGCTAGCTTGGTAATTTAAACTAACAGTTTTAAATCTGTCAAGTTAATCTTTTAGCTGTCAAAAAATGCCAAGTTTCCATATAAGTTCCGTGGCACGGGTTCCGAGACCAATTCCATAGAATCGGTTGCAGAGGAACCAGTTGCAAAAGTAGCATGGTCGGCAACCGATTGTAAAAAATTTTCCTGGGTTATGTTTTCTATAAGAATCCCGTAGTCTCACATATTCGTGAATTACGGCAATACTGGTTTTTAATGCAACACATGGCCCTGACTGCTGTATTGCGTTTTCTGGCAACACTGCTCTGTTTAGTGGTGTGCAGAAAAGTTTTAGCAAATTCCCATTTTGAAAGTTTAAATCTCCAATCGTGTAAAATGATAGTAATCTTTTAAGCTACAAAAAATTTATTTTTTCTGATTTTTTAATTTTTTTTTGATGTAGCAATTTCAGTAATTTGAAATTAGATTTTTGTGATTAATTACACAGTACAGCAAAATAAGAAAAATTTGATGCATCGGGATTGCGACACATTACTTCTAATAGACTTTGGGATGCAGGTCACGAATATAGCACTAGAATCTTAAAGTGAGCTATAGTTTAGGAAATATTTTCAAACCCGTATTTGCAGAAAAATTCAATTTTGTAATAAACTTTTTGCAAAAAAATACAAAATTAAATTATTATTTGCAAAATTTTAATAGGATGAAACATGCCCTTTAATTTGATATATCGCACGTTCTGACAGCTGCGATAATATTCCCTTTGCATTTGAAGCTGAAATTTCTCTTTTTTCACGATTTCGTTAATAATTAATCCAAACAAAAAATGTTTGTGGGTCGATTGGTATGCTAAAAGGTGGGTCTAGGCCCAATATTTTTTGGTGTTACAAACATCAGCACAAATTTATTATACCCTTTCCACGTAGACATGTTGAGGGACTAGTTAGCTTGACGTCCTTAGCAATATTTTGACCTCTCTTTCCAACTTTAGGAAAGAGAGGAGAGGTCTCCAGCAAAGTGGAATGTAGTTGAGAGAGCGACCCTTCAGGGAATGATCACACTTCGATTACTCTGAAGCATTACTGAATACCATTATTAAGATAAAAATTTTCCAATTTCATAGAAAAGTCTCTCTCTCTCCTTCCCACACTATCCAGGTTCCCCATCTGGTAAGAATAAATATAGATATTATTGCTAGTTTTTTTAGGGTTAATATCGTAGGGTATTGATATAACAACACAACGTATTTAATATACTTACTATGAATGCATGAATATATCTGTATGTAAGTGTTTTTCGCCTACTTGCATTTTCATTTGTAAATGTAGTTACACTTACGAGCACACAACAAGATACTATAAAATGCACATGTATTAAAAACAAGACATTTTTATGTGCGTTTTAATATATTTATGTATGAAACTAAGTATGTGCACATGGGTTACATACATATACATATGTACCTATATATGTGTACGTACATGTATAAAATTACAGCAATTTATTTTCACTTCCATTATTTTTTCCTTTTTAACTATTTTCATCTGTTCCCTTCGACTGTCTTTCAAGTACTATTAGTGTGTATATGTGAATGTGAGTGTATATTTAAAATTAAGAGTGTGTGTTTGTATATGTGTTAGAGATGCCATAATCGAAGCACTGAAACTTTTAACTAAAACTATGTCGGAAATTCCGGGAATGAAGAAAAAAAATTTATATTGAAAAGTAAAAACAAAATGTTGGGCGCCATTTTTTTCGCTAGAATTCTCCATTTGATCAACTTAGTCCTAAAAATTCCCATATTATTTATTCCGATCCCATATTCCGGCTATTGTTTATTATATTGGCATTCTTGTTTTAAATATACTTATGTGTATACTTATTGTGTTTCCTACCTCTACTACTACTTAGAATTTCTAACTATTCAGTTTTATATTTTCATTCTTTATTTTACTGCGTTTTTGTTGACATGACATGATTAATACGACTGCTGACATGTTGATCGAATGCGACGATGATGTTAAGTACATAAGCAGTATAAAATGGAAACAAAATCTTGAAAATATTGAAAAACAAAAAAAAAACACAACAACATTAAGTAAAATCAACAAAAGTCACGGGAAAACATGTACAGGAAAAGCTTCTTTTTATTACACACTTACAAATAAAAAGGGGTTCAAGTTGGTTTAATATCAAAACCAACAAAACGAGACGTAAAAATATAAAAATTAAAAAAAAAAATTTGCGCAAAAAAATTCCACATAGTATAATGTAAAATCAGCAAAATGATAAACAACCTCATATACACAAAAAAATCCAAAATGTATAAAATATATTGCAAAGAATGTAAAGAAAACAAAAACACCAGGGTTGTTTATGTTTTAAACAATGTATCTTTTGTTATATTTTATGTTGTTGTTTTTCATTCCATAAACCCTTTTTTCAATATTTTTATTTTATTTTTTAATACTGGTTGATTAAGATTTGGGTCAAAGTTCAAAGTACCCTTACAAATCACTCAAAGACTATTTTCCGCAAAACTAAATGGTTGGTAATTAAAATAATAAATTATTTTTTTTTCGTTTTCTCCATAGTAAAATACATATAACAGCAGTTATAGTTAAAAATATGTTTATTTTACTTTTATATAAAAACATAAAAGTTATTACGTTAAATCTTTTTTTCTAGAATAAATTATTGCATTAAAAATAACTACACTTAAAGAAAATAATGATTTTGTTATAAATATTTTACATATATGTATGTAAATTTAATTCTAAATTTTGATAAGGGCTGAGCTTAAAATTTTTTCAAAATTGAAATGACCATTTTCTAAATCAAGTACACCCAGAAAACAGATTCGGTGCTGACAACCGCATTTGTAGCCAATCGAATGGTTCGACTGTGGAAGCCGAATTTTTCAGTTGTGACGACGGAAAACTAATGGAGACGGTACCGTGAAATAACTTACAAATGAAATAAGTCCCAAAACAAAAGTGAAATAATTTCCAATGCGTTGGGACTTATTTCATAACTTTTAGATGGGAGTTATTGCATTATGAAAAAAACTTCCACATGAAATAACTTCCAACTAAATTTTGTAGTTATTTTATTTCTTTTTTACAGTTGGGATTTATTTCATTTTTTGGGACTTATTTCATTTTGAATATAACTTTATCGTTGGGAGTTATTCAGTTCTGTTTGTTGTTTTAAACAGTGGACTTTTTTTTTTTTTGGTAACTTCTCTGTTCAAATCCATTATATTTATTCATCAGTATGAAGATTAAAGGGAATACCTCTTGAAAATCAATTATATTTTTAAACAATTGTATTCATTTTTAAAATTTATAATCTAGTTGAAAAAAACGCCATAGGCGATAATTTGGTTTGGCCGAGCGATTTTTAAACCAACCCAAGTTTTCGCTGTGCCACTTTTTGCAACTACTTTGTAACGTTTATAAAATCACTGAGTTATAAATTTGAAAAAATAAAGTTGGTTTAAATTTTTTATTATAAAATTTTCGAAATGGAGTTAATTTTTAAAATTTATAAACTAGTTGAAAAAAGCGGCGCATGCGAAAATTTAGTTTGGTTTAAAAAATCGAGCAAAATATTTTTCAGACCCAGGATGATCAAGGGGTATGGGTCAGAGATAAAAGCCAGCCTATTTTAGCTGGCCAGCTGCCGCAAGCCGACACTTTTGCCAAGCCGATTAAGCCGCCGACAATAATCGGCTGATCCGATTTTCGGCTAAAGCCGTAGGAAAAAAATGCAAAATTATTTTTTTTTTTAATTTATAAAATTTGTTAAAAAACAGTTCATTAATTTTAAAATTTTTTGCATCAAATTGGCGGGTTTCTGCATTATACTATATCGTAGAAGGGTTAGGCCCTCATTTTATTAAATTTTTTTTTACCAAGTTAACGCTTAGTAACCCGAGCTTGGCTTAGTACCCTTACAAAATTCAATTTGTGAGTTCTGAATAGGAAATTTAATTAATTTCCATTTAAAAATTTCAGTTAAAAGATTTTTTTAATTCTTCTTAATGAAATTTCCAAAAGTTGGATTTTATTAATTCCATTAGACTAATATTTTTTTAAATAATAATTTTTGATAGATACTTAAGTTAAGTTTTACAACCTCATTTGCACAATCTAATCCTTTTGCAATACAATACCGGCACGGTTTTTATAAAGAGCACGATAGTAACTAATTAACGTTCTTTGATTTTTTTTTTTAGTTAAACGAGTTAAATTGAACGAATTTTATCTAGAGCTGATTTATAGGAAGAAGAAGAAGAAAAAATTTTTATTGAAAAACTTAACAGACACAAGGGAATCATCAGACTGCCGCAGTTTCGTCTCACCCAAAGACTCGTCAGTGGTTAGTTTATGTGTCAACTGATCAAAGTAGTTTTTAATTGTTAATTTGTCTCTATATGAAAAACTTTTTGTGTATTGCCATGACCGGGGATTGAACCGGCAGCCCTCTGCACAGGCTATGACTCGTTAGCATCACCTGTTAACAAGATACACCACGGTTGGCATAGCGCAGAGAATTTTAATTTATAAAAGCAATTCATTTAATTCAAAACAAAGCTGAGATCGATTGTTAATAAATTCATTACAAAACGAATTAACTCTTTAAAGCTCTGTTAGTACTCTTGAAATAATACGACAGTAAAAAAATCTATAAAAGGGGATTCAAATCGATTCGACTAGTTTTTAACAAATTTTTAGTTGAAACACATTAATGAAAATCCTCAGTACTTTAAATCATTTTGAGTGTAAATGATCAAAATATTAATTTAATAAAATACTTTTCTATTTTTTTAACTTATACACTCAACAAGAAAATTTTAAGAAAATTGATTATTTTTGGCTCAGAATGAAATTTGCTTATTTTTAAAAAAATGTTTGTTAAATTTAACAGTTCGGAATTAAAGTAAAGAATTAGTAAAACTACAGTTTTATTTATACTTTTTCCTAGACCTGGTCCATAACGAGTAAGAACATGTATTGCTACTCTAAGGGAGCAATTTGTACATTTTGCTCTACATACATCGCTTAGTTTTCGAGATATATGCCATTTTACAATGTCCAAAAAATATCCATTTTTGGATAGAGATGACCTGCTCATGGTGATGGGGTAAAGCTAGGGGTAGTCGAATTTCGTTTCCATTTTGGTCTATCTCTCTTAGTTTTGCAAATATGTGCCATTTTAAAAAATCTGGAGGGTAAGAAATAGGGCGATCTTCAAAACATCGGATACACTGGTAGTGCCGTCTACCAGGTAATGGTAGAGAAATGAAAATCTTACATTTCAATAATAAATTGTTGTTAAATTTAACAAATGTATGTACATATAATTTTAACGATATTTGGAAAAAAAGTTACAAAGCTGACTTCGATTTTTTTTGCAGTTTGGTTTCTTGCTTGTACGCATCTTTTGAAATTCTTGGAAATTTCCCTTTAAACCAATTAGCCACCGCCATCCGACATACTTTTTTTAGGCCAGCAGCCGCCGATTCTTTTACGGCTCAACTCTAAAAATCAATCGCCGCCAACCATTTTAGCCATTAGCCGCCGCCAGCCGACAGAATTGACCGGTTTGTATCTGTGGTATTAGTCTCCAAAAAATAAATAAAAACGCAATCGTTACTTAGCGTCTTGACGAGACATTGATTTGTTTGCCCAAAAACTAATCGTCAGCAGAATAACGGAAAAAAATTTGTCCATTTGTTTTGGGTGGAGAATAAGTAATGGCAGACAATTCATAATTTTTTGTTTTTTGTTGGATTAGGCCACAAACGAAACTATTTATTTTCATGTTTTCAATGTGTTTTTCACTAATTTTTTTCCAATAATAAAAAGTAAATTGCATTAAATTCAATAATAATACAAATTATTTACTTTTTCTTAACATTTTATTCATTTTCTTTTATTTTCTTTATTTGTTAGTAATGCCACTAAGTAAAAATTAGATCTGTCATCGTGGTTGTTGTTGCACATAGTTGTGAGAACAATTGTGCTGACAACGTTGTCTGAACAAGAACAAAACTTGAACAAGAGTGCTCCACACGAGACAAATTCCTGGGCGAACAAGAAATTGTTCGTTGGTTGAACAAATCGATGTCTCGTGTAGACTACAAGTTATAACTAAGTGTCGCCTTGTCCGGTAAACTGATATTTTTCTATTTTTATTTAAATTTAAATAATAACCAGCGTTGCCACTATTGAAATTCAAAATTACCAGCAAATGTCGATAAAATTACCCAAAAATGATGAAATTATCCAAATTCTTAGAAATAAATCTGTATAAGAGAGAAATGTACAAAAAAACTAAACTGCTGGTGTCACAGAATATTTTTTCTAAATATTAGTATGAAAAAAATCAGCAAGAAAAAAATGTGTTAACTCCAAAAAATATTTCAATTATACTTGAGTTATATTTTAGTTAACTGCAAAAACTACCTAAGGGGTTTGAGTTCCTTATAACTTCTTTATTATAATCTTTTTTTTTATTTTTTTTTTAGTATTTTGTAAAGAAAACTTGGGGAATTTAAAATGGAAAAGTACACAATTGAACAACGGCCCAAATCGTTTCCGGCAAAAAGCAGAAAAAAAATCATGATTTTATTCACAATTTAATTATGAGCGATGAAGCGCATTTCCAATTAAATGGGTTCGTTAATAGGCAAAACTGCAGGATGTGGGCTCCGGAAAATCCAAGATTATTTCAACAGCGACAATTACACCTACTTAAGTGTACTGTTTGGTGCGGTGTTTCGTCGGAAGGGATAATTGCGCCATATTATTTTGATTGTGTTTAGCAAATCGATTCTGCTAGTTTTAGCAGTTTGATCTGCAGGACCCCTTTCACAGACTTTTTCGATTACTACATAATTTCAACAAAATTTTTTTTTAGAATTTCAAGAGTAAAAAAAACCAAACATCATCTAAAAACTTTTGAAAAAATATTTTTCTATCACAGTCCTCGCCATCTCTTTCCACCCATATCTACTATTACCTTGGTTACATAAATTGTGAAATTTTTATAAATTTAATTTTTGAAAAAAGTTTTCATAAAAGAATACTTATAAAAAATACAAGATTTGCTTGTTTTTACTTTTAAATAAAAGTCGTCAAAATGCCGATAAATCGTCAAATCTGGCAGCATTGGTTTTCCCATTATTCGGAGCGCAAGTTTTTTCAAAGCAAAAATGCTAAATTAGAGTCAAAAATTATGTATTTAAAAACTTTAAAAGTACACTGAAGTGTAAACGATTTAAAAGTTATAATAACATAAAGTATCAGTGCTTAAGAATATTTGACTTAATCTTAGTATCTTGTTCAGTATATTCACAAAAATTTAGTTTTTTCCCTTCAGTTAAAATTTCCAATAAATTTTTTCTCCTTCCGGCACGTTTGAAAATTATTTATTTTAAAAGGAGTTGACAGATGTTTTCGCAAAAGTATTTCAGAAAATATTAAGAGACTATAATAATAAATTATATAAAAAATCAAATTCAGTTTCCTTTCGAATTGGAATTCTCAGAACGAATTTATTCAATTAACTACTCGTAAAAAATTAGAAAATACAATCTATTAAATTCATTTTTAATCATGTAATTTTTAAATTTAGGAATTGAATCGATATCACATTTATTTAATTTAAAAAATTAAAAATTTTTCTAATTCCCTATTAATTTGATATTTAATTAAAAAAAAAAAAATTAAATGAAAATATCCGATTACCCATAAACTACATATGAAAGCAAATACCCGCGCTCTACCCATGTATGTAACTAAAAATTACCCGTGATTTATGTAATTACCTCTAATGTGGCAACACTGATAATAACAAACAAAAGAGATAAAAAAAAACAAAAGCACATCTGACAATTTGTTATTCGAACATATTTAGCTCTTTTTTAATTTTTCGCCATTTTCTACATTTTTTGAGTTTTAAAATATAGGTTTAGCTGAATACTAAATACTTGCTTAGGTTGTATTAAAGTTTAGTCCCCACTACCGGTCAGTAGTGAAAGTTCTGATGTCTTATCTCTATAACCAGGGGTATGGCATCACCAAAAAAATAAGTTATAAAAATATTGTTGTCACTAGATGGCACTTTGTTCAAAAAATTGACAATTTTCTTTTTTTATTTAAATTTAAATAATAAAAGCAATAAAAAACAAACGGATATATCAAATTTTATTATTTGAATATATTCCGCGCTTGTTTTTCCTTATTTTGTGCAGTTTTCAGCAGTTTTTGAGTTTTTAAATAAAGGCTCAGCTGATACTAAACTGATTCTAAATAGTTGCTCAGGTAATACTAAATTTCAGCGCCATCTATCGGTGAGTAGTGTAAGTTTTGATTTCCTATCTCTATAATTAATAGTCTCTGTGTATAACATAGGGGTTACACGATCAATTTTTCCCTTTCAAGTTTCAATACACTCACATTTTTTTACTAACACACTCACATTTTAAAAATTGAACAGCAACTTGATATCAATTTTTGCTTTCAAGTTTTAAACAGCTGACCAATTTCTTGTAAATTTATTTTTCTTTTTACAAATATTGTGCCGCGATTGATAAAATACGGAATGTGAATATCGACGAAATGATTTAAAAATAAAAATAAATAAAACATCAATTTCTGCTGACATTAAAATGTCTGTGGAATATGTGAAGAAAAAATAAAGTCTTTTTGAACAGCCTACAGTGCGGAAACAGCACACAGAGGCGAGCATTTTTAGTTCTTTCCTTGACGACGGCATCTTGAAAACAAAATTGACTATCAAGTTGCATGCAGCCTACGTCACAGCTTCAAGTTCAACTGAATTTGACAAGCAGTATGTGTTATCAACTTGAAAGCAAAATCTTGATCATGTAACCTCACTGTAATTAATAGTTTCTAGGCTGGCCAATATTTCATTCTTTAGTACGCCCTGAGTTTAAACAGGGTCCTAGAAACATTAAGGGTTTTCACAAGGGGTGTGCTATTTGTTGTATCGTTGTATCGTCCCAACAAAAAACAGAGTTGTTAAAAATTAAATTTTAAAAATTCAACATTTGAGAATAGCACGATACAACATTTATACGTATGTTTAATATCTTATGTTTGAGTGTGCTAACAGATAGAAAACTGAATAGAAAATCGTTGTTAAACACAAATAAATATTTTAACAACTCTGTTTTTTGTTAGGACGATACAACGATACAACAGATAGCACACCCCCCCCCCCCCCTTATGAACAACCTAATTATATCCTGAAAAAAACATCGTATACATTAGCCGCATTTTCTAATCACTTGGATTTAATAAATCCAAAAGGTAGTTCAAAAAGTGCTCACCAGATGGGTTATATTCTCCCTATTTTAAAAAGAATTTTCTGTCCGACACTTCTTCTTCCGAATACGATGATGAAGGATTTTACTTTAACTTTTAATTTTTAATTATATTTTATACAAAACAGCGATAAACAGTCTGCCTTTTCAGTTTTATCACTTCAATTTATATTTTTACACAATTGAAATATTCCACTGCAATATTTAATATTCACTAATTGGATTTAATTAAATTACTTACAGTAGAGTGAAAAATTGCCATTTCTATTTCATGTATTTCTCCATGTCCAAGATGGAAAATATGCATTTGATGAGGGTAGATTTTTTTTTTTTTTTTAACATATTTCATACAAAAAAAAATTAAGAAAAACCTTTTATTTGTTAGTTTTGCAATTTTTTGGTTTCTCTTTTAATTTTCATTCGTATTTTTTCTGACGTTAAATTAACAGAGTGTTTCATATATTTGTGCTTTTATTGTAATACTTGTGCTTTTGTTGTTATATGTAAATAAATCCGGCTTTTTTTTTATTTAACTCCAGTTTTTGTGTGAAAAATTCTAAATCTCTCAGGTAAGTAGTTTGGATTATTTCAGCTTATTTTTATTATTATAAAGAATCTAACATATTTTTTGTTTACTAAAACATTTTTCGGAGTGTACTATTACATTATTTTCATTAATTTATTGATGTTTGTTCGAACTTGATTTGAATTTAATTACATAGTTGTTATAACTAATTGAATGGAATTATTATTATTTGCTTTGTTGATGTTTACATGCATAATATATAATGCTAATTTCTTTAATTTTAAATTAAATCAGTGGTAAATTTGCAGTAAGTATTTTAAAGGGTAGGGGGATGTCTAGTTCTTGGTTCTTTGTAATATTTGTACTAGTCTTAAAAATCCAACTGAAAAATCTTCAAATGTTTTTATCACTAGAATTTTGTTATGGTTGGCAACCGGGACGAATAAGGGTTACTTTTTCAGTTTTTATTAATCTTTCAGTGGCAAAGTTTCTATATATTTTAGAATATTTGTTGGTTATTTATCAACACTAATTAGCACAGCATATGAACATACACGCAAAAAATAAAAAGGGTAAAATAACATAAAATAAGGGCATAAGTTACCTAGTATGTATTATAGCTCTGCCCAAGTTTTTGGTATAACTTATATAATACGCTTGGTAAAACAATAAGAACCCAAAAATTAACGACAGCTATACAAAAAAAAAAAACTTGGTAAATATTTCTTATTCTGTTTTTGGAATTGTTAATAATAATTTGGTAAAGTTAGGTTATATTTTATTTATTGATTTACACTAAATTATTTAGTTCTTTCCTTCCCCTTTATTAAAACAATTTGATTAATTTAATTAGTTATTTCTTTATTTTATTTTATAGATATTACTAGTATATTATATTGCACATTTATTATTGATAAATAAATATGTAGTATACTAAAAATACTTATAAATAACTTCACTGCTCCTTTAAATGCAAACCTTTTATTAATTATACATGAATTTCTCTGAGATACTATATGATTTAGTTTATTTATTTGAATTAAATTTAAACAACTACCAAAATTAGCAATTTTCAAAATGTGTGATATTTTGTAAACTAAAAAAAAAAGACTTAGGAAAAGTGATAAAATATTATGATCAACAACCCTCAAAACCACTTCCAATATCTGGCAAGAAAGCCAGAATTTGTAAATACAAACTCCCAAACATGAAAAAATATCCTTCTTCGGAGTTTCTCTACGCAATATCTCAAAAACTAAAGCCGACTTAGAAAAACTGAGACCAGCATTTGAGATCAGCACATCCATGTTATATAAAATCAGTCCGCATGTATTATGCAACTCACCCAGTGTTGGCCTATGTTATTTATTGGAATATTTTTAAAATTCAATCAGCGGCCCCCAAAAATTTCCCAAAAAATATATGACATGAATCCGATCACTTTAAAAAAAAAATCTTCTACCATATTGGATCCGTCATTTTTAATTTAAAAAATCTGATGCCACATTCAAATTCAGTGATCCCAATTGCCCCCAAATAAAAATTTTCAAACCGATTCCATTACTCCTGATTATGTTTGGACATGTCTCTGAAAATAGTATCTGAACTCGCGCCTTCATAGTGGTTGTACCATCAAAACCTAAATTCATATTGCGCCACTCGATATTGAAATGAAAGACACTTACCTACATTTTAGGGAATGATACAACTTTGTAGGTCAAGGTCAATTTTAACCAGTAGGGTGTCTCCCGTTCAAAAAAATACTCCTTATGTATTCACATTCTAGATATCTTGATCATGCTCAACAGTTTTTCGTTGGCCAGAAATCGAAGACAATACTTTTGTTTTTTAATGACTGGAATTTGTTTTCAAAATAAAACATTAAAAAATAATATAAGCTATACTTTCTCTCTTGCCTATCAACATTAATTGATAATTATCCACGTTGTAAGTAAAGGTGCATGCGAAAAGTAATTTGCAAGTTTTCGCCTAAAACTTTAACTTTATACCTCATTCATACTGAACCCAAAACTATTAGTTTTCAAATTTATTTTGTTTTCGATTGTCAAATCCCATACAAATTTCAAATCGAAAACTTTTTGAAACAACAAAATAAAAATCTAATATGACAATATCATATTAGAATTTGGACTTGAGGTGGAAGAATATTCTAACTGAATATATGAAAATATAGAAGGTCCGAAAAAACAATTTTTGTATTTTTTAATGCAAAAATTAAAATAATTGTTCGAAAACTTAAAAAAACGAAAATTTCCAGTTTTGGGTTCAGTATGAATGAGGCTTTAGAAGTTAACGAATATAGTTAAGGCGAAAATACAGCTATAAAAAAAAAGAAAAAAAAAAAAGAAAAATAAAATAAAAGAAAAAACAAAACAAAATAATATAATATATTTAAAATAAAATAATATAAAATAAAATAAGGTGGGCGTTGTGGTGTAATGTTTAGCGCATTGGACTGTTACATATAAGTTTGCGGTTTCGATACCCAGCGATCGCAACATCAATTTGGGAAAAAATATGTATGAGTTTTTTACCCGTCATACATACTGCAGCGTCCTCTTTCGATGTACAATAAAATAACAGGGCTATAACTAGGGTTTTTCTTTTCCCGGACTTTTTCATTTCCCGGGATAGCGGGATTTTTTCTGACTTTCCCGGGATCCCGGGAATTCCCGCTCGTTAGAAAATATATAAATTCGACATATATTGTACTTGGAAAACTACTTTCTGGTTAAACACCGTTCGACAAAGTTTATCTTTTGGTTGTATCCATGAGAAAATGTTCTGAAAGGAGGGCTAAACATCCATTCTTCCACTTTTTCTGGGTCAATTCGTTTAACAATTTAAATCGTAATATATTTATATGGAAGGAAGGAAAAAAAACTCTTAGTAATATATTAACTAAATATTTATTTCGCGGTTTAAGCTGTTAAACGAATTGATATCGAAAAGTGAAAGACACGGTTATATTATTTTGATCCCTTTTTTCAGGATATATTGGAATTGTTAATGGTTGCAAACTTGTGTCGGACCAGTTTTATAGTCAGAACTAAAATCAATTTTTTGCTTAAATATTTCTTATACATGAAATCCAAAAATTTCTATTTCTAGATATTTTGTTTTTTTCTATGCAGATTTTCAGAAGTAACCGTCTAGAATTACTTTTATAAAAAAGTTTAAAAGTGAGTATTTTTCACAGAAATTTTTAGACAAATTCGCCTAAATTGTTTTATAAAAGTAGACACTAACAGCGGTATTCAAAATGAAAATTTAGCATAGAGTTTTATTCATAATACTGTTGTTAAACTCATTCTAGTATTGTTGCTAAATTCCTTCTAAGTATCTGTTATCAAACACCAAAAAACAAAAAATTCCATTCACAATAATAAAAAAGCCTTGTATTTTCAAACACAGGGTTGGTCTTAATCGGTGTGCTAAGAAATCATTTTGAATAAACTCTATGCTAACAAGATGGTTGGTCTAAAGAACATTCTAGTTAACAGCTCGTTGTGTGCGATGTATAAGAAGCTACTAACTTTTCATTTTGAATACGGGGATAAAATATTAAATAGTTTCTTAACTTTAATTAGTTTTCTTGAATAGAAATTTTTTATGCCACAACTCCTTAAAAAGAAATTATTTAATTTTCATATTTAGTTGCATTTTAAATTAGCGTATAAAAAATTCAAAATAATTTGAAAAAGCATCTGATGTATTTATTATTTTAAAAATAAATAATAAAATAAAGGAATAGCAATTGAACTTTAAATGAAATTATTTGAAGTAAAAGAAACTCAAAATACTTATGTATGTTAATTGAAAATACGAAAAATTACTATTTTTTAACTTTAATGCCCAGTTTATTGGAGGTATTTGGACTGAAATAATGATGTTGAAATGTTGTAGAAGGCTGGTTTACACTATAAGATTTTCAGTGCGATTTTACTTCAGTACACGTATAAAACATATAGACAAGGTTTCAAAATCCTTCCGAGAATCTTATAGTTTAAAACAGCCTATATAAATATTGCTTTATTTGAACAAAGATCATCATCTTAAAGAGAAAAAAAATTCCCGAAGGACAAGTATTTTAGTTTGTAAATTTGGTAGTGGCTAATATAAGATTTTTCGGTTTAACTGAACCAAATTCAACTGGCATCCAAAAACAATTTGGCTTAATTCAGTTTATTAAATTTTAAATCGTACTGTTTAATTTCAAATATTCTTTATTTAAATTAAGATAAAAAATCAATGCTTTAAATTTAAATAAAGCTTCTAAAATTGCAATAAAACTACCTAAAACTACTGTAAAAGACTAAAAAAAATCCCGGGAAATCCCGAATAAAATACCCGGAATTGCGGGATCCAAAAAAGGGCGGAAATTCCGTCCCGGGAATTCCCGGGACATAAACCCTAGCTATAACTAAACAGTTTCAACAAAGTTAGCCTCTCTATATCACATGGAGCGTAACAACGGTTCTAAAGGCACATCTACACGGGATAGAAATCTCGTAAAGTTTGCACTAAATTTTCCATCTCTAATATAGTTGGCACTAATTTTTATCCCAAAATTACACAGAAAAAATATTAACCTAAAATATCTACTTAAATATATATTAAAAATAAAAATTGTTTCTAAACAAATATTTAATTGAATTAATTAATATTTTTATTGACTTTTAAATATTTCTGCAAATATTTGTTACATAATTATGTGTTATATAATTCCCATACTTTTTTTTCTTAAACTGTTTGCATATATAGAAAATTTTAAAAAATAACTAGCAAAAGCTTTGCAGTTCACAAACAAAACAAACACATGTGCAGTACTCCAAATATATAAACATGACAAACACACACTTTTTAACAATTTCCCATTATTTTTTTTTTTTATTTTTTTATTTTCAATTAATGTTTTAATTGATATTAATACTCCTTTAATCAAAATTTGTTTCAATTTCTAGTAATTAATAGTATCATTTGAGTGATAGGTGCAAAATCGATTAAAATTTTAATTGATATAATCGATTTCGTTGTTTAAATTCGTTTTTAGTTTTTTCTGTGTATCATCTCTAGTTGTCAAGTACTTGTTTTCATTAAAATTTTTGTATTTTAAAGAATAATTTTTCTCCAAACACCAAAAGGTGCATTTAATAAACTGAAATATTCAAAACTGTTAATAATTAAAGAAATTATGTATGACAGCAATTGTCAATGGCCTAGATATTGCATTTCGTAGACTTATACAGAAGCTGCATTTTCAAAAAAAGTCTAGCGAGTTTTCTATCCCGTGTAGATGTGCCTTAAGATTCAACAACTCGTGCAATTATAATGTTGCCATATTTAAAGCCCTTCATCTTTCACTATCCTTTAATCTCTTCTCTATCCCCTTTGCACAGAAAGCAACGCGTGAATTTTTGTGAAGAATTTCCTGAGTGTTGCATCTCTTAAAAAAAGGTAAAATAAAATAATATACACTAAAATAAGATTAAATAAAAAAATAGAACAAAATAATATAAAATAATATGAACCTACATTACAATCTAGAGTTAACCCCATAAAGACAATGAGGGTGCTTGGTAGCACTTGAAAATGCACTAATTGCCAACCATTGGTTCTAGGAAGTTTTTTTCATACGTTTTGTGAATTGTGAACTCTATTTGGAATTTGTCATATTTGGTAGTGCTGGTAAATTCGGTTACTTTTCAATACTCGATACTATTCGATATTTTTAAATTGGATACTCGATACTACTCGATACTTTTAACGGTTTTTAAATTTGAAATTTTTATAACTTTTTTGGTAAAATTCTTTGAAAATATTTATGATAATTCAATATTTAAATTTATAAACCTATTTCTAAACTTTTTCACCAACTATTCATTGCGTTTTTAATATTTTTTTAAAATATTATTTTAAAATATATTTAGTTAGAATATTCTTCTACCTCAAGTCCAAATTCTAATATGATATTGTCATATTAGATTTTTATTTGTTGTTTCAAAACATACAACAGAAAGTCCGAAAAAACAATTTTTGTATTTTTTATTGCAAAAATTAAGATAATTGTTATTATTTTAAAATTTTAATTCTGATTCTTTCTTTTAGCAGAGTTGTAGTTTTGTGAAAAATATTTTAGCAGAGTCACATTTTTGTGGTAAATATTTTAGCGGAGTCACATTTTTATATGTTTTATCTGTCCAAAATGCAACTCTGAAAATATCGAGTAGTAGTATTGAGTATCGAGTACCCAAAAAAAAGACAAATACTCGATACTCGATACCCACTACTCATATTTTTACCAGCACTAATACAGGGTCCGCCAAATAACTTTTTTTTTTTGAAAATGTTATAAAAAAAAACTACTGAATATTTTCTTAAATTTCTTTTTTTATTTGAAAGTACAATCCTTCCGGTTAATAATGGAAAATAATTTCATTCATATGGCTGCCTCGGCTGGCCATGCAGTAGCCTACACGATCGGCCCAATTTTTAAGCACATTATCGATTGTGTGCAGCTGTATTTCACCAATGGTTTCACGAATATTGTCCTTTGAAGCGTCAATTGTCTCTGGCTTGTCGGCGTAACACTTATCTTTGACGGCACCCCACAAATAATAGTCCAACGGTGTCAAATCGCAGCTCCGAGGTGGCCAAACGACATCAGCTCTGCGGCTGATAATGCGATCTTCAAAAACAGGGCGCAAAACATCGAGTATAGCTTCGGCTGTGTGGCACGTAGCGCCGTCCTGTTGAAACCAAATGTTGCCAATATCCTCCTCTTCAATTTTTGTGAACAAAAATTCGTTCAACATGGCCCGATAACGATCGCCATTGACTTCGCACACATTCTGCAACATTACCATGATTTTCAAAGTAATGTCGCCATATTTCCCAGCGTTGTTCAAGCGTATACACAACCATATTCGTTCAGCGGAAGGATAAAACTAATTATCTGTCAAATCAGACATGAGCTAAGTGTTACCATTCACGAAATAAGCACTAGTTGAAAAAAAAAAAAACGTTAGATGGCGGACCCTGTATTTGGTCTTAAGTAGAGCATACCAATCAGAACATTTTATTTTTAAATATTTTGTTATGTTTGGTTGATTTTGAAAACATTGACCAATAATATTGAACGTGTATGTTTGCCTTTAAACCGAACAAAAAATAACACTCAATGTAATATAAAATAATAGGTTTTTTTTTTTAATTTTGAATAAATATGCCACACAAATTTAAGCATTTATAAAACTTTTAAGTAGGTATAAATTTAGCTTCTTAAAAATTAAGTACCCGATTAAAAAAACATTATATCTAGCATATGTAGTCATATCTCATTTGATATAGATCGACATTTCATCTTATTTCATCTCAAAATTGGGGTATCCAGTAATATCCAATCAGATTCCTCAAATATATTACAGGATTAAATTAGATCCAAATAGATCTCAAAATTGGGAGATCCAATAATATCTAATAATATAAAATTGAGATCCTGATAGATCCCAAAATATCCTATGGGATTAATTTCATTTCTTTTCATTTCATTTCTTTATTTTTATAAAGTCTATGGATAACAATGATCCTTACAGACTACTCGCTAAAAATACAATTATAAAATTAAAACAAATTATTTAAATAAAGTTTAAACATATGTTTTGAATAACAAAAATCTAAAACAGTATTATTCTCTAATTTATTAAAATTAATCTGAGATCTAATTAAGGGTTCATTTAACGAGTAATTCGTTTTATGCATACCTATGAAAAAATAGCCATGGTTTCTTAAAGATCTAGTGGGAACATTAAAATTTATCAGTGATAATAACTCAGGGCATTTTGTATTTGAGTTCACTATATCAAATAAAAATAAAAAAGATTGGATTGACCTCCTATTCTCTAGTGTTTGCAAATTAATTAAATTGCAACGAATATTATAGGGAACGTGTTCAGTAAAATTAATAGAAGAAAGAGCAATTTTCGTAAATCTTCTCTGATCTCTCTCCAAACGGTAAATATGAGAAGCATTAAAAGGGCTCCAAATAACAGACGCATATTCCAACTTCGACCTAATAAAGGAACAATATAATAATTCTCGAGTGTAAGGGTCCTTAAAATTCTGACAATTTCTCTTCACAAAAGTCACTAGAGCATACGATTTAGGGATAATGTAATCTAAGTGATTAACAAAAATTAACTTTTGATCAAAAACTACACCTAAGTCTAAAACCTCACATACGTTACTTAGAATTTTGGTATAAATTGAGTAATTAAAAGGGACTGTTAAAACTTTCCTGTGAAAATATAAATAAAAATATTTGTCAACATTAATTTGAAGTTGGTTACGATCGGACCACGAAACTAATTTATCAAGGCTGGTTTGGAGTTCCAATGCATCCACAGAATTTAGATCCAATCCGTTTGCATCTAACGGATAAGCTAATTTTGGCAGATCGAATTGGATAATTTGAGATCAATATTTATCCTATATTATATTTAGAATTATTTAAATTTTAATAAAATTTTAAAAATAACACAAAAAATTTAAAAAAAATATTTATTATTAAAAAAATATTTATTTTATTAAAAAAAAAAAATGCCGTCGGTAGGATTTGAACCCAGATTGCTAGCGTTGTAGTCGGCCACTTAACTCACTCAGCCACACACTGCTATACAAAATGACTGACTATATGAGATACAATTGTTCGTGTTACTGAGTTATATATAATTATATAAATTTATATATACAGATGACTTAGAAACAATAAATTAATAACATTCTTGCTAAAAAACAAAAATTAATAATCTTAAATTTTTTCCACTCACGGAATTTTTTTGGTGAAGATAAAAAAATATTTGTTGAAGGGTATCGGCACCGATTTATTAAGCTTTAACGTCTAAATATCAACAGTCGGTATTTGGGAGATTAATAATGGGATAAGATCAATATACAAGTTGTTGAAAAGGTAATATAAATTGTATGTAGAAATATTACAAAAAAAAAAATCATTTTCGCTCTGGAAGAACTCAAATTCAGAACTTTAAATAATTTTTTATATATTACTATATCTAATTATATATTTAAAATACCATTAATTGAAAACATAATTTGCAGATGCTGTTGACACAAAATGGTTTAATCTTTTTAAGATCTGTAAAAAAAAATATTTATAACTAAATCAAATTGAGTTAAAAAAAGTAAAAAAAACATTTTTTTGTGCCCGAGCTGGGATTCGATAGTAGAGTCTCTCAGGTAATATGTGATTATATATAGTTATATATTAAACACCTAGAAAGTATTACTGACGTGGGACCATATATAATTATATTTCAAATTATATTGTTAATCTTGCACCATATTTGGAATTATATGTAATTATATCTTATAGCATTTAATATAATATATAATAACTAGCGGGCGCAGCCCGCTACGTTGTTAGCGTGCCTTAAAGGTCAAGGGGGGAGGGGGCTGCGCCCTCCACAATTTTTATTAAATTCGTTTTTTTATTTAAAGCCTTCACCCAGCCACCACAAATAAATAATTCTGCACAACAATGGGTTTAAAATAAATATATATTTGATCACTTTTTCTCATGAAAGTGGATTGTTAGTAATGAATCCATAATAAATTGCAATATACGTGTGTATGTTAAGATAATTTGGTAAAGTGCGAACTTAGGTAGATAGACCCGTAAGTAGTTTTGTTCATTTGTGTTTTGAATGAAAATAAATAACGTAAAGCAGGGTTGGAAAGCATTTTATAATATTAAAAATAGCTAAAGTTTTTTTTTTAATTCCAGTTTATGTAAAGGTAGACCTGGCAATTCAAGTAAATTCACAAATTCAGTTGGAAAATATACTGCGTCGGTTTCTTCCACCGGTGCTTCGTTACATGAAGTTTAAATATCGGAATATATAAGTTCCATTCCTTTTCTAAGGTTTTTTCTATTTTAGAAAATTTGTTTAACTTTTTGGAGAGTAAGTTTCAATACTACATAAGTTTCATATTCCGTGGATAGTGTTTGAACAGGTAATTCCCTCTTCCAATCCATTTGCATTCTCTATAATTTCAATTCTACTCGTTCAACGTTTATATCCATTTCATTCCACTTGTGTAGTGTTTCATTCCACTCGTTTCCTATTTAGTTTCTTAATTTTAGTGTTTCATATACACTTGTTCTTTAAGTTTTAGGTTTCTAGCTAAAGACGCAGACGTTAAGGGGGGGGGGGGCAATTTTACCCTTTTGAACCACCATTTTTACCACGTTCCTGTCCAAAGTCCTAGAAATGCCTTGTCGATAAGTTAGCCCATACTCCAAGGAAAACATATTATATATTACAGGTTTCTAGCCGAAGGGTTCGGTTAGGCCATCAAGGGGGAGAATTATTCCGTTTTTACCCCTCCCGGTAGGAATTTACAAAAATTCCGTCTTAGAGGACGTCTGCGTTGGAGGAGGAACCTACTACATACACAATTTTAGGTCTCTATATCCAGCAGTTTGGCCAGGCCGTCAAGGGGGAAGTTTTTTCCCTTTTTACCCCTCCCGGTATGAATTTCCAAAAATACCATCTTAGGGGACGTCAACGTTGGAGAAGAAACCCAAATACCGAATTTAAGATCCCTTGTTCCAGCAGTTTGGCCAGGCAGTTAAGGGGGAGACTTTTCCTATTTTTGACCCTACCTGTAGAAATTTCCAAAAATCTCATCTTAGCGGATGTCTACAATAGAGGAGGAACTTTAATACCAAATTTCAACTTCCTACCTATAGCGGTTTGGGCAGGCCTTTAAGCGGCACTTTTCGCTTCATTAATCCCCATTTTTGCAATGTCCCTGTCCAAAAAGCACCTTCTCGGTAAGTGAGCACATACTCCAAGTAACATATGTTTTACATTTCAGGTTTCTAGCCAACTTTTACTATTTGTGCCCCTCTCGGTAGGAATTTCCGAAAATCCATCGACAGGGAATTTCAGCTTCCTAGTTCCAGCAGTTTGAGCAGGCTGTCAAGGGGGACAATTTTTCTTTTTTTGTCCCTCCCGGTTGGAATTAAGCTGGAAGAGGAACCTAAGTACTGAATTTTAGCTTCCTAGTTCCAGCAGTTTGGACAGGTCGTTAAGGTGCCACTTTCCCTTTTTGAGCCCCCATTTTATAACGACCCTGTCCAAAATTCAAAAAAAGTATCTTTCTAATAAGTTAGCCCTTACTCCAGGGACCCACATTTTAAGTTTCAGGTTTCTAGCCGAAGGGGTTTTTACAGGCCCCCAAGGTGAGGCTTTTCTTCTTTTTGCCCCTCCCTTTAGGAATTTACAAAAATTCCATCTTCGCGGCTATCTGATATGGATGAGGAACATCAATACCAAATTTCAACTGCATTGCCTAAGCGGTTTGGGCAGGCCGTTAGTGGGGACATTTTACGCTTTCAACCACCATTTTTACTATGTTCCTGTTCCAAAATAGAAAAATTACGTTACCGGTGAGTTAGTCCTACTCCAAGGAATACATATTTAAAATTTTAGGTTGGCCAAAAGGGATTGGGCAAGCCGTCAAGAAGAAGACTTTTCCCCTTATTTCCCCTCCCGATAGGAATTTCAAAAATTCCGTCTAAGCGGACGCCTACACAGAAGGAGGAACTCACATACCGAGTTTCCTTTTGGGATATCCTGTAGGGAATTCCAAAAATACAAACTTAGTCGATATCTACTACAGTAGAGCAACCTTTATACCAAATTTCAACTTCTTACCTCCAGTGGTTTGGGCAGGCACTTTTCCAATTTGTGAGACTGTTTATGTGGAGACTTTTCCCTTTTTGCCCGTTCCGGTAGGAATTTCCAAAAATCCCGTCTTAGCGCACGTCTATGCCGAATATCAAGAAACCTTGTTTTAGTGGAGATATCCGTGGGGGAGGGAAAAAAGTAGTTTTTTTTGAAATTATATATTATTTTAAATGGTACTTTTTGGAAAAACGAAATTTTTTGCAAAAAGATACTTTGTTTTTACAAAGTACTTTATTTGTACTTTTTTTGGAAAAGGTATTTTTTTTTAATAAGGTGTTTTTTTTGGAAAAATGTATGTTTTTTGGAAAAGAAAAAGGTACTTTTTTTGGAAAAGGTACTTCTTTTGGAAAAGGAACATTTTTTTTAGAAAAATGTACTTTTTTTTGGGAAAAGGTACTTTTTATTGGAAAAGGTACTTTTTTGAAAAAGGTATTTTTTTGAAAAAATGTATGTTTTTTGGGAAAAGGAAAATTGTTTTTAGAAAAAGGTACTTTTTTTGGGAAATGGTACTTTTTCTTGGAAAAGGTACTTTTTTTTGAAAAAGGTATTTTTTTTGGAAAAATGTATGTTTTTTGGGAAAAGGTACTTTTTTTGGAAAAGGTACTTTTTTTTGGAAAAGGTTCATTTTTTTAGAAAAAGGTACATTTTTTGGAAAAAGGTACTTTTTTAAAAAAGCTACTTTTTTTTGGAAAAATGTACTTTTTTTTGGAAAAAGGTACTTTTTTGGAAAAAGGATTTTTTTTGGAAAAAAGTACTTTTTTTGGAAAAAGGTACTTTTTTTGGAAAAAGGTACTTTTTTTGGAAAAAGGTACTTTTTTTGGAAAAAGGTACTTTTTTGGAAAAAGGTACTTTTTTCGGGAAATAAGGTGTTTTTTTTTGGAAAAATGTATGTTTTTTGGAAAAGAAAAAGGTACTTTTTTTGGAAAAGGTACTTCTTTTGGAAAAGGAACATTTTTTTAGAAAAAGGTACTTTTTTTTGGGAAAAGGTACTTTTTTTTGGAAAAGGTATTTTTTTGAAAAAGTTATTTTTTTGAAAAAATGTATGTTTTTTGGGAAAAGGAAAATTTTTTTAGAAAAAGGTACTTTTTTTGGAAAAAGGTACTTTTTTTGGAAAAGGTACTTCTTTTTTGGAAAAGGTACATTTTTTTAGAAAAAGGTAAATTTTTTGGAAAAAGGTACTTTTTTTAAAAAAGGTACTTTTTTTAAAAAAGGTACTTTTTTTAAAAAAGGTACTTTTTTTAAAAAAGGTACTTTTTTTGGAAAAAGGTACTTTTTTTGGAAAAAGGTACTTTTTTTGGAAAAAGGTACTTTTTTTGGAAAGAGGTACTTTTTTTGGAAAAAGGTACTTTTTTCGGGAAAAGGTACTTTTTATGGAAAAAGGTACTTTTTTTGGAAAAAGGTACTTTTTTTGGAAAAAGGTACTTTTTTTGGAAAAAGGTACTTTTTTTGGAAAAAGGTACTTTTTTTGGAAAAAGGTACTTTTTTTGGAAAAAGGTACTTTTTTTGGAAAAAGATACTTTTTTTGGAAAAAGGTACTTTTTTTTGAAAAGGGTACTTTTTTTTGGAAAATAGTACTTTTTTTGGAAAAAGGTACTTTTTTTGGAAAGAGGTACTTTTTTTGGAAAAAGTACTTTTTTTGGAAAAAGGTACTTTTTTTGGAAAAAGGTACTTTTTTTGGAAAAAGGTACTTTTTTTGGAAAAAGGAACTTTTTTTGGAAAAAGGTACTTTTTTTGGAAAAAGGTACTTTTTTTGGAAAAAGGTACTTTTTTTGGAAAAAGGTACTTTTTTTAGAAAAAGGTACTTTTTTTTGGAAAAGGGTACTTTTTTTGGAAAAAGGTACTTTTTTTGGAAAAAGGTATTTTTTTTGGAAAGAGGTACTTTTTTTGGAAAAAGGTACTTTTTTTGGAAAAAGGTACTTTTTTTTGGAAAAATGTACTTTTTTTGGAAAAAGGTACTTTTTTTGGAAAAAGGTACTTTTTTTGGAAAAACGAATTTTTTTTGGAAAAAGGTACTTTTTTTTGAAAAAGGTACTTTTTTTTTGAAAAAGGTACTTTTTTTTTGAAAAAGGTACTTTTTTTGGAAAAAGGTACTTTTTTTGGAAAAAGGTACTTTTTTTTGGAAAAAGGTACTTTTTTGGAAAAAGGTACTTTTTTTGGAAAAAGGTACTTTTTTTGGGAAAAGGTACTTTTTTTGGGAAAAGGTACTTTTTTGGAAAAAGGTACTTTTTTTGTCCCCTTTTTGCCCCTCCCGATAAGAGTTTCCAAAAATGCCGTCTCAACGGACGTCTACACCGGTCGAGGAACCTACATACCAAATTTCAACTGCATAGCTCCAGCAGTTTGAGCAGGCCGTCAAGGGGGAGACTTTTTCCCCTTTTTGCCCGTCCCTGTAAATATTTCCAAAACTCCCGTCTTGGTGGATGTCTACGATAATGGAGGAACCTTTATACCAAATTTCAACTTCCTACCTCCAGCGGTTTGGGCAGGCCGTCAAGGGGGGCCTTTTTCCCCTTTTTAACCCCCATTTTTACAACGTCCCTGTCCAAAATTCCAGAAAGTACTTTCCAGAAAAGTTAGCCCATACTCCAAGGAACACATATCTTAAATTTCAGCTTTCTAGCCAAAGGGGTTTTGGCAGGCCGCCAAGGGGGAGACTTTTCCCCTTTTTGCCCGTTCCGGTAGGAATTTCCAAAAATCCCGTCTTAGCGGACGTCTACGCCGAAAGAGGAACCTACGTACGAAATTTCAACTTCCTAGCTTCAGCGGTTTGGGCTGGGCGATGTTGAGTCAGTCAGTCAGTCAGTCAGTCACGTTATTCTTTTATATATAGAGATATATAAAAATATCTTACGCCATACAACCAACAAATTTTTATAAGAGGGCATACATCATTATATCTCAAAATATATGGCTTATATGCCACCATATGTGATCATATATTATGTTATATATGATCATTTATAATTATATATGACAATAGATCTGTATGATATGGTTTATATCTAATTTTATTAAAGACAATATATAAAAATATATCGTTATATAAGGTACCACATAAGAAACATATAATTATATATGGCTATTCATGACAATATATATACTCACATATTATAAGATAAAACAAGATATTACTATATATGGCTATATATAAATTGTTTTGATCGGGTAGTTATAAAAATGCTACCAAGTCTTAAAAATTCTTGGCTTTTCTCTTTCAAATGTAAACAAAAATATTTGAAATTTTAGTATTTTTTATTTCATAAAATATGGAAAAACAACAAATGCTAGCAAATGAAGTATGCGTTTGTTAGTAAATATAGAGCAGCGCACACAAGATAATTGCTCCATTTCACATTCCAACGAAGTCTTTATACGAAAACAGCTTTTGTACAAAGGCGACCCCAAATGTTTAAATTTTATTTGTTTACAAACAATAAAACAAAAGTCAGATAAGTACGGATAGTCGTTTTTTTTTCAAGTAGTTATAGATATAGATATAAAATAAAATTAAATAAAATAATAATAACAGAAAAACAGTCGCCTTAGGCTTGAAAGAAATCAGCTCGAATCATTTTTCGGGCGCTCAAATTTGGAGTCATAAACAAAATGTGAATGACTATTATTTATGAGCTTTTAGAATTGTTTTCAACATTTATAAATATTTTAAAAGTAAGTTATACGATAAGTAAATTTTAAGTTTTCAATTTATTTTAGTGACCGATCAAACACACTTTTGGCTATAATTTCAGAATATTTCGGGACTTTTCTAAGTCTGTTCATAATCCAATTGTATGCTTTCAGCACCTTTGCCGTCTCTGTCTTACCATATCTGCTATTTTCCAAAATTGAAGGATATAAAATGTCTTTTTTAAAATGGAATTACAAAACTGTAGCAAATTATATACCAAATACTAAGAAATACTAGAAAAGAGTAGACAGAGATGACGAACATATAGTTTAGCCTTATATAAAAATATTTCTCGAAATGTATCAATTTCTTTTCTTTTTGCTTAGCTATTTACTAGAAATTTTGAGTTTGTAAACTGTAGCTATACAGTATGTTAATCTTCAATATTTTTACTAGTTTCTTTGAAATTCTGTTTTAAATATTTGAAATACTTCATTTTCATAAACTGTAAGAGACTTTAATCTTTAGGTTGTCTTTGTAAAATCTTCTCTAAAGTTTTCTTATTACATTATATGTTTTTTTTTTGTTTATTTTAGATTTGCCATCCATGAAATGATTTTTCCCTTTGCAATACTTGCAATGTCAGCATTATGTGCTTGTCGTTTTTGTAGTCCAATGGGACATGATATGCTTAGTATATCACACTATGAATTGCTTAACAAATGTGACGGTCTCAAAGGTGTCAAAAACATAAACGTTAAAGTATAAAATGGCAAAAAGAGGAGAAAAAAATATCTAAGAAAAACAACAACTTAAACACCATCATCAAGAACTCAAGAAGAATAAACAGAAAACGATTTAGGATTTTTTTTTTATTTTTTTGCACACAAAGGCAAAATTTCTCCAAGTACCAAAGTAATAATAAAGCATGTAAGAAAAATATTTTGTTCATATACGAATATATAAAAAATAACACGATATAATTTGAGTGTTAAACTACCAGGCGTAAGAGTGACATAAACAATATTATTTACAATACCCAAAAGGAAAAATAAAGAGATTTCAATTATTTTTTTTTTTATCATCTTAAAAACAGGAAAGAAAGCTTGAAAAAAACGAAAGACTATGGAAAACTTGAAATGAGATTATAAAGTTTTAAATTAGAATTATAATACTATGAGACATGATAATACTCGTGTTTAAAATACATTTTGCATCAAATTGTTTAAGTAATAGATAAAATAGAGATATTGGATTCACAAAGTTACCACGGTTCTAATTACATTTCTGGGAAAGAGAAATTGACAATTGCTTTCGTTAAAAATACACTTTCGTTACTTTGCTTTCGTTTAGACGATTTTCGTAATATATAAACTAGGGCTAAATTAAAAACTTCATTTGCAATATCATTCGTTTGAAATGTAAAAAGCACAACAAGACGTATACTTAACATTATTGTATTATGTAGATATTAATCATACGTCACGGATGTTTTGATTTATAATAAAAATATCTATAAAAACTCATTTAAATGGCGAAATTTAGAAATGAGTATCATAGTTGGCATTTTCGTCATATTGCGTTCATTAAAAAACACTTTCGTAGCGTAATTTTAAACGGTTTGACTACTAGTTTTACCACATGAATATTAGAGGTTTAACAAAAATTTTGCCTAGAACAATATTCCAGTGGATCGACATGAACATTTTATCATTTTTCTTAAGGAAAAAAATATGGGCATATATGTTTCAGTGGCCATTGATTTTGAATGTGAAATTCGAATTTTTAACATTTTTTTTTATTTTCTAGAAAATGCAAAATGTTGCAATTTTGGAACAGTTTTTTTTTTGAATACCCATGCAAAAAAAGTATTTTGTGACTTACGTATTATACATGATTTTATCCGAAAAATGAGAACATCTTACTCTATCATATTATATCTAAATTGGCTTAATAAGATCTAGATCAGTGGTCGGCACAAAGAGAGAATGTGAATGTATTGTGTTTCTACACTGTGAGAAATTAGTTTATCATTTTTAAATTTATATTTGTATATTAAGAACATGAATTAATGAAGAAATGTAATAATGAATGAATGCATGAATGAATTAAAGAAATAAAAAAAAATAATTTATAGCAATTTAATTTTTTTAAATGATTCATAATAAATTTTATTATACACATTATTTAAAAAATATTTATTTTTTTGTATAAAAATTTTTTATTCTTAAAAAAGTATTCCATTAGTAAATTTTAATGAACTACAGAAATAAAAAATAATTCATAATAAAATTCCTGTTCTTGTAAAATTTTAAGAGTGTAATATTTTTCTGAAATTTCTTAAACAAAGCAACGTCAACCTGCTTTGTTGAAAGCTACCATGCTACTGAATAAATTTTACGCTCTTAGTTGAGAGTTTTGTTGCCATTCGTGTTGTGTACGTGTGAAAAGCCGATTATGATCGGCCACTGGTGGCTATGGGTGCCGACCACTGATCTAGATTGATCCAATTAGATAATTATTTGATACAATTAGATACAATTTGATTGATTAAGATATAGTTTTTTTACAATTTGATCCGAATTTTGTCCCCACTCAAATGTATCAAATTATGTATAATGTAATACAATTTGTATTATACAAATATATCCAATTAGATACACTCGTATATAAAAATATGTAATTATATGTGGCATATAGATATATATATAATTGGATATTATCATATATTGCACTATATGAAATGTAATATGATGGAAGATATATTTATATATTTAATACACAACGTTATACAATGTTACAAAATTTGATATAATTTTGTATGAATACATATTTTGCAATATATTAGCACAAGCAATTTTATAAAGTCATATAAATCTATGTCAAAACTTTTTTACTTGGGTAGGTATATTTTCTAGAATTGATCAGCACAATGTTATATATATGCAAATCTTTTTTGTTTTTCAAAGACTTGGTCTATAAGGATATTTTATATACAGTAGTATTCAAAACATTTGGAAATGAGATCGCATTTTCAACTGCCATTTCTTTTAAATTCTTTTATATTCTTGTCTTTGTAGTTTATTAAATAAATAATTGCGCTTTAGCAGTTTTAATTAATAATATATAAATTTTTTTTAATGGTTTCAGACAGGTACGATTCAGTTTTAAAGTATAAAATTTTAAAGGATTTTCAAAACAGGCTTTCTTTAAATTACTCCGTTTCCTTAGAGCAAAACACTGGTCTCCTGGAGAGAAACATCGATGTATCATACTTTAAGATCCGACTGTAAATACCAAAGATATAACGAAAAATGTAAAATTTTTTTTTGAAACCTCCTTGCAAAAATACTTCATATTGGAGGATGTACGGCGCACTTTTTTTTGCCTGTAAGGTGATACGCTCTAATGTTTATATTATATATGTATTAGGGTGGGTCGATTTAGCAATCGATATTGCGTACTCGATTTTTCGAAAGCTTTTAGCATGGGGAAAAAAAAGTTCCACTACGACATATCAAAAAAATCTTTCCCGAGGCTCCCAAATTTAAATTTTTTGCAATTTTCTAATAAATGCTAGATTAGCGCCATCTTGAGGTGGCTTTTTGAAACAACTCATAAAGTTGTAAACAATATAACATTACAACCTTTCCAGAAAGGTATTACTTATGAAAATCGGATAAAAAATGTGGCAACTAGAGGTAAAAGTATATAAGTAAAATTATTTTCTCCTTGTTGTTATCAACATCATTATCATCATTTCTCATCATTATCATCATTTCATCATCAAGCAGAAAATAATTTTACTTATATACTTTTACCTCTAGTTGCCACATTTTTTATCCGATTTTCATAAGTAATACATTTCTGGAAAGGTTATAATGTTATATTGTTTACAACTTTATTAGTTGTTTCAAAAAGCCACCTCAAGATGGCGCTAATCTAGATTTATTAGAAAATTGCAAAAAATTTAAATTTGGGAGCCTCGAAAATGATTTTTTTGATATGTCGTAGTGGAACTTTTTTTTCCCATGCTAAAATCTTTCGAAAAACCGAGTACGCAATATCAAAAAATTTTTATCCATACAATTTGACCCGCCCTAATATGTATATATATATTTAATCCTTTAATTCCCAGTGGAACATAGGGCCGCAATGTATATATTAGGAACATTCAATTGCGTTGTATAAGGTGATTTAACTAAATCCATATTTATTATGATTTTCATTATAGAGGATGGAGTTAATCAGAATGGTTTCTGAAAAAAAATTAATTATTATTCAATGGCCAAAAAAAAATTTGTCATTAAGTAGTGTTAATACTTATTATCAGAGAAATTTGTTTTGAATATTATACATTCGGGAGTTAATAGAGTAATTTGACATCAAAATTTAATAAAATTCAAAAAGTGGAGTTAATCGATTTGGCAAGTGAAGCATTCATATATTTATTGCAGCATTACATGTTGTTTAAACCCACTCCTATGGGAGTTATTCTTTGTGATGTAATGAAGGAAGTGATTTATTTAGAAGTCATTCCATTTATTTTTGCTGGGAATTTACCAAAAAGTGTTTCAGGAAAAATGTTGCCAAACCTAATTTAGAGAGAATAACAAGGCATAACATATTTGAATTTAGCAGCCATAGCAAATACCCAAAATTTTGTAAAATTTCAAAACAGCAATTTCGAAAGAGCAAAAAAGTACGATTTTATCTTCAATTATAGAGATTTCAAAATTCCTTATATATTTTACCGATTTTTTCACTTTAACGATTTTTACCACTTTGGTGATTTGTATTCTTGTTCTTAAAATCTCTTCAGCGATATTGACGACAAAATTAAAATTAAATTGCTTGTAGTTTTGTCCATCTTATATTTTATTTCCTTTTCTGTAATTTTTGTCAATTTTAAGTTTATAAATAAATTATTCAATAAAATTTGTGTGCGAACAGTACTGATTGTACCTTCATCTAGTGTTATAAAAGCAATTTAATTCTATTCCAAATAATCGAAAAATACAATTTGTATTTAAACTCTAACAACACATATTGCTTTTTCTTTACTACCCGATAATAATGGCAATTGTTACAAATGTCTTTATCTAAGTATTTGGCTTTTACACTTAACCACTTTCATACAATATGGAGTTAAAGATTTTTTAGACGACAAACGCAAACGAAAAAAAAAAAAATAAAATCACAAAATGAATTGAAAACTATAACGATTGTAACTTTATCAAATAGACACACACTCACACAAACACATATTTACTCATACAGAAACATACTTACTATACTTAATACACTTACAAGTAACAAGTGGGTTACAATTCCGTTTTTTTTTTTTACTTTAGTTTTTCTTTTGAAAAACTTCTAATAGTGGCTTTAAGCCAAATACCAAAGAAAAATCTTAAAAGTCACCAAATTTACAATATGAAATCTTATAGAAAAGTCGCCAAAAACTTTTGTCACTCTTGAAACGTTAGAGGAACAACAACAGCTACATCTAAGATGAACACGACAACTGAAAGTAACTAACTAAGGAAAAGAAAAAATAGAAAACTACTGTCTATGGCAGCAGTAGCAGCATGTGTACAATATACACTTTCACACACAAAAGCACATGTTGCACAACTCTACGAAAGATGTGAGGGAAAAAAATAACTTCAATTTAAAATTTATAGACTAAAAGTTCTCCATAGACTCACCCTACATTCAATCAGTTTACATTGGTTTCTTGCACACAAACACACGCGTGCCAATATTTACACACACACACACACACACACATACTCACATTGACAACAACCAGATTGTTAGAACCGAAGAAAACCCATGGCAACATGCAATAGGGGACAGATAAATATATTTAAGTTTTAGTTGTCTGTTTTCATAAGTAAAACCAAAGGGAGGTCTATCATTTTGTGTATTTTCCAACATGTTTAATACCAAAAGAAAGGCCAAAATTATATGGAATATCGAGAAGTAGTCGTAGTACAATGATGTTAAACATTTAAGGCGTAAACGTGATTTATTTTAATAGATAATGATAATGTTTTATTGATTTTTATCTACCACAAAAGATAATGGAAACAGGAAATCAGTAAAACTGTTAAGATTCAGTAAAAAACGAATTTTCAATACAATTTTATAACATTTATAAAGTAGAGAGAAAATACGAATATATTTCCGAATTCAATTTAGCCATTTTATGGCTAAACTTAGCCATTTTTTAATACGTTTAGCCGGAAAATTTTAGATTTAATCATTGGCTATTATTTTAGAAATTTTTAAAATAGTTTTAGCCATTTTCTTAACAATTTTAAATTTTTCTACAAAATATAATAATTAAGCATGAAATTATAACAAACACTTAAAATAATGCGACAGTATAAAAATCTGTCAAACCGGTTTCAAATCGATTTGAATAATTTTTAACAAATTTTTAGTTGAAAAACTGATTTAAACAAAGATTATAGTTATCTTTATTTAACACTTTACTAAAAATCCTCAGTACTTTAACTAGTTTTGAGTGTTAATTTTCAAAACCATTCGTATTACTGTTATTACCCGGTAGATGGCGCCACCAATGTATCCGAAATTTTAACGATGGCGCTATTTATTTCCCTCCCGATTTTTTAAAATGGTCCATATGTCGAAAACTAAGAGAGATAGAGCAAAATTGATGAAAATTTCGACCACCCTAACCGCACAATACCCCAGCGAAAGGGGTTATCTCTATCCAAAAATGGACCTTGGCGGGCCCTTGGACCCTCGGAAATTTTTAATAAAAATTTTCCACTTCATAAAATGGCCCATATCGCGAAAACTAAGCGCGATAGAGCAAAACGGACAAAATGTTTGCTCCATTGGAGTGCCCTTATATGCCCTCATATGATATGGCCTAGGTCCGAGGAGGGTCCCGAGACCTTAAATTTGGGTAAATTCTACGACTCAGTATAATTACAGATAAAACTGTAGTTTTACAAATTTTACTTACGAATTTGTTAAAATCAACAAATTTTATTTTAAGCCAAAAACAGGAATAAATTTTGTTAAGGTAAAAAATTTTTCTGTCCAGCCAACAGACGTATTATTTTGAGTGAAACTTATGCAGACTTTTAATGCAACGTCTGTTTTTTATTTTGTCATTTGTTTTAAGTGGGCGTGGCTTTTAATGGAAAATTTGAGCTATTGACCTTTTATCAAATTACATAGCAAAATTTAGCGAGTACTGATCGGATCTATACAAACTGTATATTGTTGGAAATCATATAAAATTTCCTTAAATCTTGCATTATTTTTATCTACAAATGGTAGACAAATTTACCATGACAGTGCCTTAAACATGAACAAATTTTTCTTTGTTACCAACACTGAAATAGGAATAGGATTATGCTATGCTATATATATATTAGGATGTCCCGTAAATTAACGATTTTTCGATTTTCGTTCATTACACCCCCAGTTTGATTGGAAATAGTCCCAAATGGAAGAAATAGATTTTTTTTTTTTTGAAAACGTTAACCCGTGCCGAAAGTTGGACGAAAATGGCCCATTGTGGAAAAAATAGTGTATTCCCGAGTAAAAAATTATATGTGAATGGATATATTTATTAAATTAAATACATTAATGTATAAATTTGTTATTCTTTAAAGACTAAATCATTTTTTATCAAATATGGAAATCTTTCTTTTTTATTTAAAAAAAAATTTTAATGGTTAACCCGGTAATGCACTCCTTTTTTGTTGGAGGCTCATAGTTCCCGATTTATGGAGCTGAATATGATCTACAACAATATTCAATGGCTTATTTCTTCACTCAAAACTTATCGGACCAGAACAAAAAATTTATATATCGTTGGAAAGGTACTTGAAATATCTATCCAATGATATGCAACATGCCTAGACTTACTAACCCATTACAAGCCGGGCCATGATTTTAAATGTTAATTTTTTAAATTGAATTTTTTAAATTAAAAAAAAAAACTTTTAGAAGTAAAAAAGTTTAGAAAATATTAATTTAATGAAAAAATTGAGTAAAACATATAAAAAATTGTTTTTGATCAAATATTATATTAATCTCGAATATATTAGTTAATCTCGAACTTGGGTCGGATATTAACTAATATATCGTCGGCTTGCCTACAAGAAGTGCTATGTTTTTGGTTTTAACAGGTTTTCAGAAGAGCGAAAAAACTGATTTATATTATCCTTTTAAGATATTTTATTGACATCATATGCCCTAATGATTCACGACCTTATTTATTACAATCATTCCCAGTATAGAAACGGTAATGACATATCATTATTTTTTGGACTACCAGGAATGACACCCACTTACCTTCTGCATTATTTTAAAACATATAATAATGAGTTACTGATAATGACTTACTTTTATCATTATTTCAAATAGAAAATAATTTTCTAGATGTTTTTTTTTAATTTTTTTAAATTTATTTTTACCCTTGTAAAAAAGGTTTTAATAAAATATTCTGTAATTTGTTAAATTTATATCTAATCAGGTGTGGTTAATGTGATAGCATATATAATTGTATATAATTGAATTAACATAAAAAAATTTAGACAACTTAGATATACATTGGGTCAATTTCCCTATTAAATTGTATATTTTTTTTTTCTATAGACCAACACTCAGGGGATGCCCCCTACTAATGCAATGCATTGTGTTGATATCAGGAAAATAGGTTATGGGGAGGAGGAAATAGGGAGTAGTGTTTGTGAACGTTAGACTTGAATTTCTCTAGATTGTAAGTATCAGGAAAGACATCTGCGGGGAGTTTATTCCACATACGGGCGGTTCGACTAATGAACGAATTCTCTCTATAATGCGTTGTGCGACTAACTGGACAATCGACCACAAACGGATGAGATCTATTAGACAAGCGAGTGTTACGGACAAAAACACGGGACCCCGGGATAAGAAAACTTATCTCAGCAGAACACTTCCCATGGTAGTAACGATAGAACAGTGTTACACAACCCACATTCCGGCGATGCTCCAATGAGTCAATAGAGCTGGATACCCTACTGTCAATAATGAGCGCCGACGCCCTCCTTTGTACACGGTCCAAAAGCTCCAAAATAGACTTTGCAGCCCCTGCCCATATGTGGGAGTTGTATTCCATCTTCGGCCGGATATAGGTGGTATAAATAGTAAGGAGATCAGAAGAAGTGAAGTAGTTCTTACACCGGTTAAGAAAGCCAAGACACTTGAATGCCTCTTTCGACACTTGAATGACGTGATCCTTCCAACGAACATCACACTGTATTCTCATGCCCAGAACATCAAGAGCTTCAGATTCCTCAATATTGGTACCACCCATGTATACAGATGACATTGATGGCTCAGCGGTCCTATGAGTCAGCAAACAACATTGGGTCTTGCGTGGATTAAAATCGACCCTATTCGCGCGACCCCATTCAGAGATCGTAATTAGGTCCTGATTGAGTGTGTCATTCATAATCGGCCTCTTGCCCCCAATCTCTACAAGGCTTGGCCTATAATCAAAGGAATATGAATGGCAAATGTTGCTGTCATCTGCAAAAGAGTAGATAGGATTGGAAGTCTGACAAAGGAAGTCATTCAGAAAGATAAGAAAGATAGAAGAAGAAAGAACAGAGCATTGTGGTACCCTTGCATTCAACTGAAACTCATTAGATGAGACCCCATCTATAACAACTCTTATAGTGCGATCCCTGAGAAAACTCGATATGAATCGAGAGAAGTCGTCACCGACACCAAAAGCAATAAGCTTTGATACGAGTGCTTTATGCCACACCCGATCAAACGCCTTGGAAATATCCAGCGCAACCACTTTGCTTTCACCAAATCCGTGAATGGACCGACTCCAACGCTCCGAAAGGAACGCCACCAGGTCTCCCGTAGAACGACTTCTACGAAAGCCATACTGTCGATCATTAAGAAGCAAATTTGACTCAAGATAATTAACAAGATGGTAGTTAACCATGCTCTCTATGACCTTCGAGAGCGCAGAGCAGATTGCGATTGGGCGGTAATTATCAGGGTTAGTAGCCGCATCTTTTTTGGGGATGGGCTGGACATTGGCAACCTTCCAACACGATGGAAAGATACCCATGCGGTATGACGTGCTAAAGAGGGTTGCCAATGGACGCGATAGCGTCGAAGAGCACTGTTTTAGTACCAGCGCTGGTATACCATCCGGGCCCGTTGACTTATTTACGTCGAGATTCGCAAGAACCCTATGCCCCAGATATTCTGCTCGAGGACGAAAGAATATCTTGGGCATAGTATGTGATACTCTTTCGAACACGGGCGGTGGTTGATCGCTTTCCGGCAGAAACGAATTTCCCGCGAACAGTTCAGCCAGCTGGTTGGCTTTATCAACCGGGTCAGTGAATATTAGGTCATCCTTTATAAGAGTTGGGATAGAGGAACTAGCATTACCCTTTACTCTTTTAACGAATGACCAAAAGGTCTTACTGCCCCTTGGAGCAGCAAGAACTTTAGCACGCAGACGCTGTTCGTGCAGAAACTTTTCACGTCTTAGTACTTTGGCACACACAGATCTCGCCTGTTTACGCAGCATGTCAGTATTGGTGTTCTTCTTCGCACGCCAATTACTGAAAGCTTCCTCTCTGGATCTGACTGCCTTTCTGCACGTCTGGTTAAACCAACACTTATGTTTTGATTTAGCCGAAATGTACTTTGAAGGAATAAAAAATTTCATTCCAAGCAAAATCGCGCGTTCTACCATTTTCGCAGCAGCATCAATATCGTCATCCAAGAAACATAGTTTCCAGTTGAATTGCCGATAAAAATCGTTAAGTTCGACCTAACGAGCCTTTTCATAAATTAGAACAGAGCGTTTCGTGGCTGCCTGTGAAGCGCTATGAAGCCCGGAATATGAAAAGTAGAGTTGGGCTTAATCGTTCTTTTTGGTGACTCGGTTATATCGTTCAATTAAATTCATTGAACTAGTTCGTTCAAATCGTTCAATCGTTCTTTTTTGTTATCGTTCTTTTTTGTCATGAGCTGTGTCTGAACAGTGATTCGTGAACGGCGTCGTTCATTCGACAATTTATAGGCGCACTACATGTTACATGTTTATATTAATTTTATTGTGTGTCAGAAAATTACAATTTTATTAAAAATATGAAATTATTAAGAAAAACATTTAATTCTGTAATAAAATTAATAAGAAAGGTATACAAACTTTTTATGACTACAAAAAAGAACGAAATGAACGATGAACGAAATGAACGAAAAGAACGAATAATGGTGAACGATGTCATATCGTTCAATGAACTGAACCGTCCAAATGAACTAGTTCGTTCATGAACGACACAACTCTAATGAAAAGGATGCGGAAACGGTACAGTGATCCGAGTTACCGAGAGGTGCAAACGATCTTACTTCATACTTTTCAGGGTGCGAAGTGAGAAAAAGGTATAAGTATATATAAATTGTTAGACCATATATGACCATATAAACTTTTATATAATTTGATAGGGAAAATGACCCAATGTTATTAGATCTAAGTTGTATAATTTTGTTTAAATTAATGAAATTATATACAATTTTATATGATATCACATTAACCACACTGGATTAGATATGATTGTATCAAATTATATACAATTGTATTATAACCATTTTTAATAGGGAGACTCAATATTTTTTAAACACTAGTAAGTATATATGTAACCACATATTTTTTGATGTTTAGTATGTTGGCGAGTAAGATTACTTGTGTGCAGCAGGTCAATTATATTTTTATCTATTAAATATTACATGTCGATACAGCTTAGATGGTAGAGCTATTAACTGGCAATCTGTAGACCCAGTTTCGATTCCCGCACCAGCAAATTTTATGTAAGAAAAAAAATATTTGTTTTATATAATTTATTTTTTTTGAAAATCTATTTTTAGACTCATTATTTTTGTCAGTACTGGTAAGCACATAGGTAACGATATATTTTTTGATTTTTCGTATGCTGGTGTGTAACCATAACTCATTATTTTTCGCGACATCGCCATATAAAGGTAATAAGAAATGTAATAACAAAAGTAACTAGTTACCATTACCAAGTATGTAGTTACATAACCACATATGTGGTAATGATTTTCTACACTGGGTTATTAAGGCATATGATGTCAATGAAATATATTAAAAGGATAATATAAACCAGTTTTTTCGCCCTCCTGAAAACCTGTTAAAGAACACATAACACTACTTGCAGCCAAGCCGACGATATTGTTATATATAAAATAAAATTAAAAATATTTTTCGTATCTATTTTTATATAAAATTTTGAACGGTTTTATCAATAATATATTCCTATATATACAATTTGCAATAAAGCAAATACTGATATGTGATTTAGTATGATTACGTATAAGAAAATTTCTAAAAAAATTTCTAATATATCATCATACAAAAACATATAAGGTCGCATACAATATTTTATATTATCATATATTTTAATATTAAAAAATATATGTTATATATACTCTTTTTTACTCGGGTTACTATTAAAAATTCCTAAAATTCGAAATTTCGAAAAAAAATTATTTTGTTTTCCATTTATTCATTAAATGTAGTCGACATGATTCAGACATGGAATTTTGACTTCATCGGATATCATTAACCCACTTTAGCCTGGAATCCAAAATGACCCACGGATTTGATAAAAATGCAAAAACGTGTTTTTTTTTAAATTAATTTTAAAGATTTTTTAAAATGCTTAATTTGGAGATGTCGACTGCTATTTGTGCCACATAATAGTTGATATTAAAGAAAAAAAAATAAATTTGAAAAAGATAATTCGAGTTTGTGTTTGGAGCGACTCCTTTCCACGACATTTTAAAAAAATTGCTTATTTTGTTAAAAATTTAACAAAATTTACACAGTTTTCGGAAAAATATCACCTAAATTTGGTTAGACTATAATTATCTTTACATTTGTTGAACACATTTTTAACCCTTAGTGGCCTGGGGTCAGAAAAGTAGCATGAAACTTAATATTTACTATGACTACGAGATTGTAAAGCCATTAAATTGATAACAAAAAAATATCAACTGGATTAAAATAATTATTTTATGTAATGTGATTCATATGAGGGTAATTTTTATACTTTTGGCCAAAAACGCCCCTTTAGGAAATTTAGAGAATTTTTTATAATTTTCGGCAAAATATCACTTTGAATTAATAAAAAAATTTTTTCACTTGATGAAAATTATTATTTTGAGTAACTTGATACATATAGGGTTAATGTTCTCACTTTTCACAAAAAAAGAACCACTAAGAAATTTACAGAATAACATTTTTCAGATTTTTATTAAATTGGATATGCGATAAAACAAATTTCCCCTTGATAAAATTAATTATTTTATATAACCTGATCCATATAGGGTTAATTTTTACACTTTTGCCAAAAACCAGCCACTAGGAAATTTACAGAATAACATCTTTCATAATTTTCGGATAAATATCACTTCAAATGGATCAAAAAAACCCTTTTCCATTTGATAAAATTTATTATTTTGAATTGTTTTGAGCTCGAGCTCAAATATCTGAAGTTTTATTAACAGTTAAAAAGGTCGAATAATTACAACTTTTAATTTTATTATTTTGTGTAACTTGATCCATATAGGGCAAAAAAAGCCCACTTGAAAATTTTCAGAATAAAGTCTTTCGAAATAGAAAGCAATAAATGCATAATAAACAAAAGCTTTTAATTAGAATCTAATACGATTACAAAACTAAAAGTGCTATTAGCATACGGACACTTTTGACCCCACTTTTTTAATCCTTAAAATAAGATTGGGCCTATAGAGAATTACGCTTGTTCGTTAGTTTTATACCCTCTATCGCATATCCCAATTTAATAAAAATCTGATAAATGTTATTCTGTAAATTTCCTAGTGGATCTTTCTTTTGTGAAAAGTGAAAACATTAAGCCTATATGGATCAAGTTACTCAAAATAATAATTTTTATCAAGTGGAAAATTTTTTTTTTTATTCATGCAAATTGATATTTTTCCGAAAATTATGAAAGGTGTTATTCTGTAAATTTCCTAGTGGGGCGTTTTTGGCCAAAAGTTTAAAAATTATCCTCGTATGGATCACGTTACATAAAATAATTATTTTTATTCAGTTGAGATTTTTTAAACAATTTAAGGCTTTACAATCTCGTAATCATAATTAATATTAAGTATCATGGGTCTTTTTTGACCCCAGGCCACTAAGGGTTAAAGATTTGATCAACAAATGTAAAGATATTTACAGTTTAACCAAATCTAAGTGATAGTTTACGGAAAACTGTGAAAAATTTGATGAAAACATTTAAATTTTGTTAAATTTTTGATAAAATAAGTAATAAGCAAATATCCTGGAAAGCAGTCGCTCCAAAAACAAACTCGAAATATCATTTTTCCAATTTATTTTTCTTTTCTTTAATATCAACTATTATGTGGTACAAATAGCAATCGTCATCTCCAAATTAGGCATTTTAAAAAATCTTTAAAATTAATTTTAAAAAAATACGTTTTTGCATTTTTATCAAATTCGTGGGTCATTTCGGATTCCAGGCTTAAGTGGGTTAATGATATCCGATGAAGTCAAAATTCCATGCCTGAATCATTTTATTAAATGAATAAATAAAATAAAAAATAATTTTTTTCGAAATTTCGAATTTTGGGAATTTTTAATAGTAATACACTTTTTTCCAAAATGGGCCATTTTCGTCCAACTTTCCATTTACCAACTTAATGTACGAAAAATACCCAATAACCACGTGCAATTACCAAAAGTAGAAAATTAGAAATAACGGTAACGGTTTTTAAGGGTAACGGTATTTCATTTATTTCAGTGACGGTATTTTAAGGATATCGATATTTTCGGTAAACGGTAACGGTATTTTAAGGATAACGGTATTTCAGTTATTTCGGTAACGGTATTTTAAGGATAACGGTATTTCGGTTATTTAGGTAACGGTATTTAAGGGGTAACGATAGTCAGTTGAAAGGGTTTTGAATCGATAAAGGTATTTTAGCGGTATTGCCTGCCAACCCTGCTTTTTATAAACCACCTTGATATATTAATAAAACCTTATGCGTATGAGTATTATTATTATTAACACTTCAACACTCATACGTCTACTGTGTAAAACAATTCATGCCTGCAAACATTAGGAAGATATTAACGCCATAACTTCTATTTTTAATTTGAATGAAAATAACACAGTACAACAAAATAAGAAAAAATTTGATGCATCGGGATTGCGACACATCACTTCTAATAGACTTTGGGACGCAGATCACGAATATGGCACTAGAATCTTAAAGTTAGCTATAGTTTAAGAAATATTTGTAATAAACTTTTTGCAAAAAAATACAAAATTAAAACTATGAACGCTATTATTTGCAAAATTTTAATAGGATGAAACATGTCCTTTAATTTGTATATTGTATATATGCATTTGAAGGTGAAATTTCTCTTTTTTCAAGATTTCGTTAATAATTAATCTGCGATGAAAGGAATATAAATTTTTTTAATTTATATCATTAGCAAACATCTCATGTTACTTAATTTATCAAAAAAATTTGGCACTTTGTGTTTTAATTTTAAGTAAAAATTGTCTAAAGCTGAAAAAGATTGATTTTTTAATACCTAAAAATTAAGGAGTCTGTGACTAATCTTAAACGGGAAACTCAGATAAAACCATTGAAACATATAAAACACATATTTTCTAAACAGTTTCAACAAAGTTTTAGATAATTGAATTACAAATTCCTGAAAAAGACGATTTTAAAATATGCTTATTCAAAAAAGTACTATAAAATAGGGTTTTAAATTTAATTGATTTTATTTCAAAACATACGGTTTTGTTCCTTTATCTGTATGAAAACCCAACAAAAAATATTTTCAAACATTTTGATTGGTTGAAAATAAATTAACTGATCAGTAGTGGGATTCTCTAACTTTTTAACGACAATTTTCGGTAGTTAGATTATCAAAATTCGATAGTTATCTACAATTGTCGTTAAAACTGATTCAGTAACTTTCTCTACCGATTTTTTTTTTTTTTTTATAAAGAGAAGCAACACTCAGGAAATTCTTCCTATTAATTAACGTGTTGCTTCCTTTGGAAAGGGGATAGAGAAGAAGTGAAAGGTGGTGAAAGATGAAGGGCTTCAAATATGGCAACCCTGTAATTGCGCGAGATGTTAAATTTTTTAGAACAGTTGTTGTGCGCCATCTGATGGTGAGTTGGCGAACTTTGTTGAAGCTTTTTAGTTCATAGCCCTGTTATATTATTTTACTTCGGTGGGGTTAATTGCTATGGGAACACCGAAGGAGGACGCTGCGGTATGTATGAGGGATAGAAAAAACTCATACATATTACTATTTTTCATAAATTGATGTTGCCTTGGTTGGGGCTCGAACCCGCAACCTCACGTGTAACAGTCCAACGCGCTAACCATTACACCACAGCGCCCACAACGTCGTTAAATAATATCGTTAACTTCCGACAATTATTGTTAAGTTAACGACAGAAAAAAAAGTTGTAGATAAGGTAACGGATGAGCAAAAAAAAATGTGAATAATTGCAAAATGAGTGCAAATTTCATAAAAATTTACATTAAGAATAAGGAACTGGCGTTTTAAAGATTGCATTTTAGAGCATTGTGATATGGTTAGCTAGTGAATGGCCCTCGTTTTACAGTGAATTGCTTATGCCCTTCAAGCAATATATGCTTATCAGTGCTTTGATACCCACTGGTTTTTGTTCGCCTACGCGGTAGATACATATCTAGGCATAGATAGGAATAAATTGCTTGAAATAACACGCATAATCCCAATCCCAACGTTGATTTTAAAATCCTTTTAAGCTAATTTATTTCTTCTAAAATAGAATTCATTAAGCTCGATTCATAATGCAGCGTGGAGTACCCCAACAATGCTGGGATACTCCACGCTGCATTATGAATCGAGCTTAATGAATTCTTAAAAAAAATTTTAGCCTTTATTTGACTCCTTTTGGAGTCAAATATTTTTTTTGTAATGATCATTAAACATTGTCGTTACCATTGTATATATGTAATTGTAATGAAATATGTTTTCATTTCCATTAGATTCAACAATTGAAATCAAACTAATTATAATATTCATTGCAAAATTAGACATGGATTTTTATTATCGTTACTTTTATAGAAGTAGCACTAAAAATGCACTTCTAGTTCTGCAGTGCTGCTAAATTCATGTCTTTTTTTGCCGGGATATAAAATAACTTATTTCAAACTAACCAGAAAATAAAAATATAGAATGCCGGATCACATATTTTTTCGAATCGCGGTTAGCGTTTCGCGTTAAATTTAACGTAGGTATACTTTTTAAACTATAAAAGTATTGGAATTGAATCCATTAGGTGTGTGTTATAAATGCGCCTGAACATTTTTTTTTAATTTCTTTAAAAAGCGAAGCGTTACGCGCTCTTTTGTGGTTTTTAATTGGTAAACTGTGTGATTGTTAGTGAAATTAAAGTTATTCCAGTAAGTCGTGCGTATACGTGATTGAAAAAATCGCCGGGAGTCAGCTACAAAGTTAATGACAAATTTTTGAGATTAACGCGATTTATGTGTGGTTTTCCAATTTGAAATTAGCTTATTTTATTTTTTGCTTCAACGCGTAATCAATAGAAAGACGTGCGAAATATCTCACTTATGCAAACCGGGAAAGTTTCGTATCACTCAACTTTATATACAATAATTTAGTCACTGAACAAATTTAAAATGCAAAAGCAGGGAAAATCACGGTAATCGCAAAAAAGTGCCACTGACTTTGTAACTGATTAACGGGTTTTATTTCAACTTTGAATACGTACAATTCACTTGAATAACCTTAATTTCACTAACGATCTAACAGTTTCACAATTACAAAAAAAAACAAGAACCGCGGTGGGGCGCATAATGCCCTTAAAAACACATTTAATTAAATTTCCAGTCACTTTTATTATATACACTTACCTTATGGATTATATTTAAATACTGCTATAGGGTGAAAAAATACACTTTAAATTTAACGCATTTAGGCTTTCGCGATTTAAAAAATAACTATATGGAACGGTATTCCATATTTTTTAAGCCCGATAGCAAGCAAAAAACCACAAAAAAGCTCTCTTGTTCGCCGGTTTAAAAAAAAAAATTAATTGATACAAATGTTGTTTTCTATTTTGTTTTTTTATTTACAAATATTTTGTATCGAATTGTTTGGCATTTTTTTATTTCTACCGAAATTTGTCGGTAACCTTTTCTAACGAATAATATCGTTAACCAAAATATAGTGAATCACTTTTTCGGTAATTCAACCGACAATTGTCGTTAGTTAACGAATTCGATAAAATCGTTAAGAAAGTTAGAGAATCGCAGTACAGAATATTCCAAAAATAAACCAAGTCAGAGCATGCTGCCAACCAAAATCATAAATAAAGTCGAATTTAACAAAAATATACATTTGAAAATTTGGCGATTAAATTTGTGTTTCAGATTGAGTTTTCGGAAAATGTTGATGCAAAAGTTGTAATTTTTTTGACAAAAATAATTTAGTGTGATATGAATTTACGTCATGTATTAAGACTTTGCAAATCCGATTAAGGAATTTTACTTGATTTGCAAAATAGGAAAATAAGTGAAGTTTTCATTTGAATTGCAATTATATCCTAAAAGATAAATTTGCGAATATTTCACAAACTAGAGCTAATTTTAAAATTTGGTGTTCACATTCGTGATACTCATCCTAAAATCTATCAGAATTGATATGTCGCATGCCCGATGCATTTTTAGTGTTGTCTGTGTAATTTATTAAGGACACAAACCATCTGTAAAAGATACCCCATCTGTTGTGTATCCCGAATTTTTAAGTTATACACCCAATAGTTATGCAACCAGTTACGTTTTGTTCAGTTTATATACACAAACCCTACAAATATAATTTTTTTAAACAAACATTCTGATTGGTTAAAAATCAATTAACCAAACGGAATTGTTAAAAAAATATTAGATTTTTAAATTTTTTTTCTTTGGCTATAACAAACAATTCTGATGGGGTAGCGCAAAAGCGGGGGTTTTATTACCATATGCAAGTAATTTGATCTATATTTGGTTTCGTTGAAGCTCTAAATCTTTGTTGCACTGTGTTACTTTTGGTAGTTATACACATCAGCACAAGCTCAATGTACCCTGTAGCACAGTGCTGTAGGGTATAAAAAGACAATGTCTGCGCAAAATCCATTAAAAGCAACAGTATAAAATAGTGATTTTTTATTACGTCAAAAATACATAAATCAAGTCTGCGTTGTCAGTCGTCTGGCAGAAATAACAATAATTAATAATGTCCGAAAGTAGACATTATGTATGCATAGAATATAAAAAAAAATTTGACGATAAATTGACACTTCTTGATGACATGTTTCACTACTTAAGATATGAACACGGAATTACTTAGCCATCAAAGAAAGAAAAAAAGAATATTTTCACCATATTTAGCCAATTATTTTTATTAATAAACAAATTTCTTATAAAATGACAAAAAAAATTTATTAATGAAAAACTTCATGATTTTATACAGGGGTATGGCATCACTAAAAAAATAAGTTATAAAAAAATCGTTATCACTAGATGGCACTTTGTAAAAAATTGACAATTTTCTTTTTTTATTTAAATTTAAATAATAACAAACAACAAAGGAAAAAATACAAACAAATATTTAAAATGTTATTATTTGAATATATTCCGCGTTTGTTTTTTCCTTATTTTGAGCAGTTTTCAGCAGTTTTTGAGTTTATAAATATAGGCTCAACTGATATTAAACTGATACTAAATAGTTGCTCAGGTAATATTAAATATCAGCGCCCTCTATCGGTGAGTAGTTTAAGTTTTGATTTCCTATCTCTATAATTAATAGTCTCTGATTTTATAGAGGCTTGTTTTTTAATAAAATTTATACATAAAACAAGATTTTTGACAAAATCTTAAAAAATTTTATTAATTTGGTGAAATTTAAAAATCATATAAAAACAATTCGTTAAAAGCATAAAGAGAATTCACATACAAAAAAATAAATTTAGCTTTCTTATTTCCAATCGTTAAAAATAATCCACTGAAAGCCATTAACTTATGACCATCCGTAAATATATTTAAAAAAAAAATATTTTTATTTTGATTGACTTAATTGATTAAGAGTGATTTTGATAGACTTTCGATAAAAACACTTTAAAGATTTTTCAATTATAGAAGAAAATTTTTTTCATTGCTTTCTCTATATCTTATAATCCAAAATAGGTTATATTTTATTTAAAGATAAAAATGTTTTAAAACTAAAGTGTGAATGCTTTTGAAATGATTTAAAATTAAATCCAAAAGCCACACAGATAATACGTAATGAAAAATACTGGGGCTAAATGAAAACAAAATATAAAAAAGGCGCACTCACAAATAAAAGTGCTATAAAAATATAAGTACGATATATATTTTAACTATTTTTACTTTAAAACTTGTGTGTAACAAAAATTCTGTACAAAAAAAAAACTCATCAAAACTTTAGTGATGCATATCAACATGTAAACCCAATAACGGTCTCATTTTAAGCCCTTTTTCCACATTTCAATTCCAACAATGTGCAGGCAAAAAAAAAAAAAAGCAACAATTGTTGTTAAGCTGAAACCTGCATTTGCGGACAAAAGAGCGAGTGTTGTGGACATGAAGGGGGGTTTCACACAGAACAAGAGTGAAGTGTTAGGCATTCGCAAACGTTCATTCACTTGCATTTCATTAGCAGCTATCAGCAACTAAAAATCACAGACATACATATATACAAATATATGCAAATGTAAGTGAGTGTGCGTGTATGTATGTCTGAATATGTGTGAGTTGTTTTTGTAAATGTATGCCACAGTCATGCATGTTTTATACTTTCCACACACACATACTGTCAGAAATTTAAAGAATGAATTATTATGTTTCAAATTTACACAATTTAAGCCACTATTCTACACATAATATATTGATAAATATTCTTTAACAACAATCTTTAACACATTCTAATTAAGTTTTATTGAACTTAACCTATTTATTATGTTAATTAATATTAGTTGTGTGTAAATCAAACATTTGTAAACATTTTATGTGTAATTTTATACACTTAATAACATAGTTCCATACTATGCATATTAGGCTGACCTTCGTTATATGGACGAAAAAAAATGGCGACCTGTGCCCGTCCCACTATGCTTCGTCCCATGAACAAAAATAAAAAAAAACATGTTTGTCTCAAATTGTCATTAAAGAAGGAATTTTTTAAAGACAAGAAAGTAACTCAATCAAATGTGAAAAAAAATATTTGGTGTGATTGCTTTTGCCGCCAAGATAGGGCGCTAAACTCCGAGAATTTTATGCAAAAATGACTTAACTAAAAAATGGGTTTTAATTGTTTCACGAAAATAGTTCTCAAAAATACATTTATTTAAAAACTTGTTCGAGAAATTGTTTTTTAATTGCTTCAATATATTTGTAGTTAAATTAAAATATGAATTTTAGTATATGTGGGTGAAATCAAAAAATGTGATAAATTTTTGGGCCAAATTTGTGAGAAGCAAAAAGTGTTAATATTTCGGTTTTTTCTTAATGGAATCAGTAAGTTTAGTCATTATAAACCTAATTGCAAAAAATCTCTTCTACAAGTTGTCACAATAACTTCTTTTGCACAATTTTAATTTTTTTTGTTGTAACGGAGTTTACATTTCTGCAAACAAAAGATATAACAAAAAAAATTGCGTACGAATTTTCTTCAATTTATTAGTTTTTCGTATTTGGGTTTTCAACTTGCTTTCCAATGATATATAATTTGTGTTTATCAAATTAGCGGCTTCGCGAATAAAAATACAATTCATTCCGCGAAAAAAATTTTTTTTGTTTTTTTTAATTTTGTATTTTTGGTCCTTTTCAATGCTTTTCAAAAATATAAAAATTTTCAAACAGCGGTTGCGCAGTTACATAATAATATATTAAAAACATAACATTTCGCGATCAAACAATTCTTAAATTGTGTGAAAGAAATTTAATTTGTCAAACTAATGTCAGTATTGACTCGATATATCGATTCAAAACCAATGAAATGCAAAATCAATCGTTTTTCGCTCCAGCAGCTTAGGGTAAAAAACTGATAACTTTTTTTGATTTGACGCAAAATTATTAGTTGAATCGTCTTTTGACGCATAAATATTAGTTGAATCACCTCTGTTTATGGTTATTTTAAAATATTTTAAACATTTATCTACATTTATTTGAATGAAATCTGATGCAAGCAATTGTGGTTACGGAGTTTACAGTTACGGAGTTTACATTTGGTTACTTTTTTCGTTTTCTTTCAGAAACGCTTTGTCAGAATTTTTTTTCCGAAACAAAATCGCATGATGCCTACAAAGTGAATCCAAATATGACATTGTTTTTCTTACTCGTTAAATAGTTTGGTGTAAAAATTAGGAACGGAGTTTACAACATTTTTTCAAATCTTATTAAAGACATACTTTTTCATCTCGAGAAAGTTACATGCTGCAGAAAAGCTTCAAGTCTGTTATACTGGGTGATTACTTACAGTCCAACGATCATTTAAGTATAAATAACATTATACTTTTCGGAATATAAATAATAGATAACTCCAAAATTCTGGTATATGCATTTTTATCAAAAATTATGACGAAAAATCGAGTTGAAGTCGTGATAGCTAAGATATACGAAAAAGTTTGTAAAATGTATTAATTTTGATTATAAACGGCACTTTTCCTCTTCATAAAAATTCTTACAGTTAGTGTTTAGCTTTATTGGTTATTAAAATATAAGCTATTAAAGTTAAAAAACCTTATGAGTTACTTGTTACGGAGTTTACATTTGGCCTATAAAATTGGTCACAAATTTTATGTATTAACCAAAAATTGGTCAGATTGTTATAATTTTTTTAAAACAGGTGACAATGCGCTGATATATATCGAAATATGTAACTCAAATGTAATCCATGCATTAGAAATTCGGTGGTTACACGGCTTTTATCACATTTTTTGATATCACCCATGTATGTTTACAAAACAATTATTTTTTATTGCTCCGAAAAACACATTTTTTTTGTTGAAAATCCAAAAATTACTTAAGTTTGATGGAGTATAAAAAAAAATTATATAAAATTAGATATTTATACCCTACACCACTATGTGGTCAGGGTATTATAAGTTTGCGCTGATGTTTGTAACACCAAAAAATATTGGTCGTAGCCCCACCTTATAGTATACCGATCGGTTCAGAATTTTTTTTTATTTCGATTTAACGATGTCCGTCTGTCTGTCCGTCCGTCCGTCCGTCTGTCTGTCTGTCCATGCAATCTTGTGCGCACTCTACAGGTCGCAACTATTAAGATATTTTGATGAAATTTGGTACGCAGACCTATGTTGGCCCAAGGACGAACAAGTTTGATTTTTTTGAACATCGGTCCATGTTTAGACCTAGTGCCCATATAAGGGTCCTACCAAAATTATATTGTTCATACGCTGCAGGTCGTAAATATTAAGATAATTTGACGAACTTTGGTACACAGACCTATGTTAGCCCAAGAACACAGCCTATTGATTTTGGTGAACATCGGTCCATGTTTAGACCTAGTGCCCATATAAGGGTCCTACCAAAATTATACTGTTTATACGCTGCAGGTCGTAAATATTAAGATATTTTGATGAAATTTGGTACACAGCCCTACATTGGCCCAATAACGCAGCCTATTGATTTTGGTGAACATCGGTCCATGTTTAGACCTAGTGCCCATATAAGGGTCCTAACAAAATTATACTGTTTATACGCTGCAGGTCGTAAATATTAAGATATTTTGATGAAATTTGGTGCACAGACCTATATTGGCCCAATAACGCAGTCTATTGATTTTGGTGGACATCGGTCCATGTTTAGACCTAGTGCCCATATAAGGGTCCTACCAAAATTATAATGTTTATACGCTGCAGGTCGCAAATATTAAGATATTTTGATGAAATTTGGTACATAGACCTATGTTGGCCCAAGGACGAAGCCTATTGATTTTGGTGAATATCGGTCCATGTTTAGAACTAGTGCCCATATAAGGGTCCCCCCAAAATTGGCTTGGTTACAAACTGCAGGTCGCAAATATTAAGATATTTTAACGAAATTTGGTGCGCTGACTCAAATTATAGAAAATTTTGACATAAGCCCCATTTTAACCCATTCGAATTTCGGATCCAAACAATACACCAGACTGGTGTAGGGTATTGTATAGTCGGCATGCCCGACTTTAACCTTTTTACTCGTTTTTTACTGTTTTTGTAAGTTTATACTGTTATATAATAGATCATTAAAAAATTAATTAATATTTTTTACTAGAAATTAAAAAAAAATTGATTTTTTGAAATGCCTAAATTCATGTTTTTTACACAAATTTCACGCATTTCAGAGTGTTTAGTATTCAAACCACGTGAACCTTCCATTTTAGGTATAGCATGTGTTGAGCGGACTTTTGTAAAATACTACGAGGAACATTTTTGTGGAACATTCTAACCCTCTAACTCTTCAATGAAAGGGAATTTGTTGGCTCCTGTTTAAAAAGGAACAAAAAAGACCCGTAAAATGAAGAGCTAGAGGGTTCAAATGTTCCACAAAAATGTTCCTCGTAGTGTTTTACATAAGTTCGATGAACACATTCTATACCTAGAATGGAAGATTCCCATGTTTTTTCCTAAAATCCAGTTTTGTGGGGCATTTGAGCACCAATTCTAAATAAGTACGAAATTAACCCTAAAACACATTTTAAGTTTTTACTTATTACTGGCACTTAAGTTAAATTTTCAATGCTAATGTTTTCAAAGACTTATAGTAGAATTTCATGACAAATATTTTTGCGGAACATTTTAATCCTCTAACTCTTTAACTTATTGGCCGTTTTTGTCCGTTTTGAAAAGGGGCCAAAAAAGTCCCTTTAATTGAAGAGCTAAAAGTTTAAAATGTTCCACAAAAGTATTCCTCGTAGTATTTTACATAAGTTCGCTGAACATACCCTATGCCTAAAATTGAGGATTCACATGGTTTCCTAGTTTAATCCTATTTAATTTTGTTTTGTTTTAGAAAAATCATTTTAAGCGTTTAAAACCCATTTTTTGTGAAAGGCATTTTGTTTTTATTAATGAATCGATTTTACCCAAATTTGGCACAGATATGGCTTTACCTTATATCAATTCACGAGCTAAACTTCATAGCAATCGGATAATTTTTGCAGGTTTTATAAAGATTTTAAAATAAAGGATATGTGACAGGACTAAGAGTCCTTGCTTCGATTTTGATAAAAATTGACACAAACGTTTCCAGTTTTATGTGCATCTCAGTGGATACTTTTCGTAATTTTACGTCCATTTAAGTAGCTAATATAATATTTTTAAATTTCAGGACCTATGGGAGGTGCGCGTGTCCTTGGCCCGATATTTCCAAAAGTTAAAATTTTTCTTAACTAAGTGGTTCTATGTCAGTATACCAAATTTCAAAACTCTGTCTCCACTCCTTCTATTTTTGCTCAATCGTTATATGGGATCAAAGCACTGTGCGTCCCTCCCCCTAGAAATGTGTCTTTGGGTATAAAAATTCACCATGCAAAAAATTAAGGTGATCGTATAACGGGAACACGTGCCGCATCGGGACTGAAATTTGAAATGCGATTTACAAGGTGAAAAAAATGACTTTTCTGGCTTTTTTGAAAATACTGGCTCTTAAAAAACTGTATTTTTCAACAAAATATAAAAAAGTGGTCGATGCATAGGGATTTAATCAATAGACCCTAAAGCGGGGGTATATATATGTGTGTTCCTTTTACTCCTGCAAGGAGCATAGGGCCGCAGGGGTGGCAAGACATTTTTCGCTGCGTGCCGGAAACGCACAAATTTTTTTGTAAAAATTTCTTGCGTGCCACCTTAATTTTAGTTAATTTTAAAAGTCCTTTTTTAAAATTTGGAAAATTTCTCTTAAAAATATCATCGCAGATGTACATATTTATCAGCGTTACGGATAACTCCCATGAAATAAAAAATATTAAATAACATCCAAAAAATTACATAAAAATGTTTGACGGTTATTTAATTTTTGGGGGTTTATTTAATCTTTAAATATTGAGATTATTTCATTGTGAAAAAATCCACAATGAAATAAAATCAAAACAATTTGAGCATTATTGCCTTTTCATTTTTTTGGGGTTTAATTCCATTTTTGGTGGTTATTTCATATCGTTAAAAAAAGTTAAATTATTGGGCGCCATTAATTATTTAAGTACGTAAGAAACTACGCTCCCAAAACAATTCCGTTGTGACAACCGAATTTTTTCCTGCAACCGAATCAATTCGGTTGGCAAAAAATTCCGTTGCCACAACGGAATTGTTCTGAGAGTGTAGTTGGAAAACGTGCTTCGGGCAAAAATTTGAGCTAGTTAAAATAAATCGCGCGGTTTTTATCATCATAATAATGAATAAAAAACGAATATTATAGATTGGAACAGAGAAATTTCTATATCAGTTGAAATTGCTCTGCGAAACACGATCAAAACCCAATTTCAAAATCCAACAAAGGGGGTTATTTCATTATGAAACTTGTTTTCAGCCTCTATTTCATTGAGGGTTATTTCGTAACACCTACTATTTTCCCTTTAAAAAAAACTTAATTTTTTAGATCCAATTTTATTACAAGCTGTTTTCCATTTTTGTGCAATTTTCTGGTACTTTTTATTTCTCCGATTATGAGGCATTTTCTCATCGAAACATTTGAACTTCTTTTAATCTAGAATTTTAGAAATTTTCCCAATCGCATTATCGTGTTCTGTATTAAGCATATTTCTTTAAACAAAAAATGGTGGCAATACAGAGTTTTATTCATTTTAAAAGACGATTTACACTCAAAAAAAGTCAGTAAAGTCAGCAACAAATGTTGCTGTGTCAGTAAATTTTTAGTCAGGAGCGTGCTTGCAAAAAAGTTGGTAATTTCAGCAAAAGGTTTGCTGAAAATCAGCGAGCTGATTTTTACCAAAAAAATAGTAATCTTCAGCAAAAGTTTTGCTAACACTTAGTCTATTGCAAATGAAAAAATCCTTGCTAAAATCACTAAACTTTTTGCTGAATATTAGTAGACTGAAAAAAAAACACAAAAAACTTGTAGCGAAATTTTACTTTAGTTAATTAGGTTTAGGTTGAATGGGAGCCCGCCAGAACGGCGAGTTCACTCGGAGGCCATAGGGCCCATTGTGATTCCCTTAGTTTTCCCCACATGGAAAGAAATACCACGACCCGAGAAATCTAGAACCATCCCGATCCCCTTAAAAAGTTCGCAAGACCAGACAGAGAAACATCGCGTAGACTGTCCAGGTCGTCGAAGAACCTGCACCCCAGATATCTGAGTCGCCGTTCCTTCAGTCCCGGACATTCACAAAGCAGATGATGCACTGTCTCCTCCTCCTCCTCATCCCCACAGCCCCTGCAGTAGTCCGCCTGGGTGTAACCCCAACGTGCAGCCATTCGGCCTATCGCGCAGTGTCCCGTTAGAACTCCTACAAGCATCCCGACCGTCCGCTTGCCAAATCCAAGAAGAATCTTTGTCCTCCCCGGATCTGGCAGTGGCCATAGGGTCCGAGATATCCTACAATTGGTCAAGGTTGTCCACCTTGCACTCGTCTCCCTATCCGATATATCCCCTACCACACCGAATAGCTCCACCAGAGGAACCAGGACCTCCGTCTGTATAGGGTCCTCAACCGACTCGGAGCCATTCCTCGCACACTCGTCAGCCCGCTCGTTCCCCGCAATCCCAGCGGGTCCCTGGTCCTTTATTTATATTTAATTTATTTATATATAATTTATTGCTGAAAATTTAAATATAGAAATTGCGTAGAGTTGTTTTTCTTTTTTATCATTTCCGTTGTCTGTATACATCCAGACAAGCTGCGACATTTGCATCTTGTCTATGTGGTTGTCGTCCACGCTATAAATGCGGTTATCAGCACAATTTTTGTAGCAAAATAAATTAATAAAACATTAGTTTAGTGCTAAAAAAATATAACTGAAACTTTTGCTGAAAACGGAATTGCAGCAAAAAAAATTGCTGAAAACTAGTACACTTGATATACAAGATGTTTTACTTATTTTTCTACTAACTTATTTTGTTTGAGTGTACAAGCTCTATGAAAAATTTCACCATTATAGAGTTAAATCACACATTTTTGTAGCAAAATTTAACATTTAACTGAATTTTTTGCTGGTCTACTAATAGTTTATATTTTTTGAAAATATCCAACAAAACGTCGCGTGCCACCTAAAATCCACTCGCGTGCCACTACTGACACGCGCGTCATAGTTTTGCCAGCCCTGCCTTAGTGAATAATTCTACTGAAAATTACACATCTCTCTCTTAACTTAACAGTGACGGCGTTTTAAATTTGAAAATTTTAGAAAAAAGTGAGATTTGGCCAATAATTTAGATAATAGTATTAATTTTTGTGTTTTTCGCTAGGTGCAACAAAATCCCTTTGGAAAAACCCCAGATTTTGAGCAGTTTTTCTTTCTTTCTTTTCCTAGAGAAAAAACCGTCTTTCTATGGAACATGCCCTGCATTCTATCCCTGGAATCTGATGGAAAATATCCTCGGAATCAGCTGATTTTTAAAGAAAAAGTTATCTCTGTGACGAAATTCTCGGAATTTGACTTTATTCTGTAGGAATATGTTCAGAATCTGAGGGTTTTGCTTTAGGAAGAAGTCTTTGGAATCTAAGAATTTAGGTATAGGAAGAAGTCCTCAGGTTCTTAGAGATTTTTGATAGGAAAAATTCATACCAAATAGGTTGATGCACACTGAAAAAAGTATCTGCATGATATTAATGAATTTTAGCATAAAACTAATCAAGTTTACCGTGCTCTTGCTGATTTATTATTTTACACAAATTTTTGATTAGATCGAAATTAATTTTTTATTTGATAACAATTTTACGATAATCACAAATATGGTTTTACTCTATTCAAAAATTTTTGGTTTGAAATCACAATGCTTGCCAACTTTGAATTTTTTACAAATAATTCGAACAGTCCTTACGAAACAGTAAAATTAGAAAAAAAAATGATGTTAAAACTGGTTGTATGTCAATGTTATTATGCTCAGACATGCGGAGTGTGGGAAACACCTTTTTCATAAAGAAATATCATTTAAAATTTCAAGTCCTTTCAATTTTATCTCAAACTTAACAATAAACTCTTTTAAATACTATCGCATAAATGTAGTGGTGTCGTGCATTACGCTTTACAACTACACTAATGACTTTTTCAACACTAAATCCAGGCAGCATCCATAAGGCAAAATCTTTTCATCTTTTTCGCTCCCTATATACAATTTATGTGCTTGTATATGTAGAATGACTGTATTTTTGTTTGGGTGTGTGTGTGTGTGTATATGTGTGGGTAGTGTGTATGGTTAAAGAGCTTAATAGGTTATATGGCGGCATTAAATTGCATGAGGGTTTATTTGAAAAATCAATAGCTTTTTGGTGTTTTAGAAGATGAAAATAAAAATCAAATTCATGGAAGGAAACGAACATGGTTGATCGGTTATTGAAACAAAACAAAAAAAAAACAGCATTTACATGCACACAATTGTAAGTGTATATGTAAGTTTGCATATATGTAGTAGATGTGTGAATGAATGTGTATTTATGAGTGGCTGCAATGAATGCAACAGCCGTTAAAATTTTTTTGTATTTTAATATAAGTGCACATAACAATGAAAACTAGAGTACAATGGTCAATAACTTTGAAACAATTTAAACAAATGTATAAATAAATATGAACATTAACCACGAAAATCTTTTTATAATCTTTAAACCACCACACAGAGAAAACACATTCGTTACGATAACCGAATTTTTTGCCAACTGAATAGTTTTGTTGCAGTAACCGAATTATTTTTTTTGTCACAATTAAATGAATTCCCGACGTAATAAAAGGTACATTGATCCAACCGCAATTATGTTATTTTTACCGAATATCTGTTGGCACAAACAAATATATCGGTGATTTTCACTAAACCATTGGGTTGGCAAAAAATTCGTTTTAACAATGATTCTGTTTTCTCTGTGCAAAAATGTTTAGAGGGACCAAACCCAGAAAAAAATACTGCATACCCAGGAGCAGTTTGGGAAGGCATTATTTAATCACCGTGGGCTTTCTAAACTAAATCCAGAAGACATAATTTTTGTTCGCGATGTCCCTATTGATATGTGTCTTTTCCGCAGGTGAAATGCGCTTCCTTTATGTCACTTAAGAAGCAATAAAATCAGGCCTTCATAAGAAATTAAATGCGCATTTTTTTCAGCTTCGAGATCCGCTGAAATAATGTGTATTTAATAAGATTTAAAGCAGTTCACTGATTTCTTCAAAGAACTAGTCAAATATTTGCTTCACTAATGCGCTAACAAAATGCATATTTTCATTCGCTTCCTAATATCAGTAATATGCACATTCTGAAAGAGCTTCTTTTGAGCTCAAAAAGTAAGCATTCTTTTTAGTTATATAATTGTGTATATCTGTATATGTGACCTTCTCCGAGATAATAATAAGGAAATTGGCCTCGAACTGAATTAATTTCTAATTAATTAATAAAAAGGTCGAAAAAACAATTTTTATTTTTTTTTTAATAAAAATGAAAACCCAACATTTTTTAAAAATAAAATTTTAATGTTTTTCTCATTTTTATCGAAACCCGTTTTTTGATACACTAGGTCCCTTTTCTCGGAGAAGGTCACATATATGTAATTGTGTAAAAAGAAACAAAAAGAAAACCATTAGTTTTTAAATGAGTTTTTCTGACCGGTTACCTTAGATTTATGCAGTTTAATGACATCAAACAAAAAAAAAAAAAAATCAAAACCACGTAAATTAAATTTTGGATTTTTTTTATAGATAAAAATCAGCTTTAGATCGAGATTTTTCTGGCATTATTCGAAAAATAAATATCAAAATTAATTCTCGTTGTGCAAAAAAGTATTGCGTAAATCGAGGGTTTATGTTAACTTTATGTTTATTTTTGTTATTATAAAAAACTTAAATATTATACTCTGAAAATGTGATCTCTAAAATTCTTTTTCAAATCAAAATGAAAATCTCATTTTACATCCCTGTTTCATACACTTGTGACAAGTGTTGCCACACCGAGGCCAAATCGCGAATATTTAGCGTGTTTTTTAATCACCTGGATTTAGAATTTTTCATACAAAAAATGGATTTATTAAATCCAAAAAAAAGCTGGATTTAATAAATCCACAATAAAAACACAAATATATGAAACAGCCTATTAATTTAATGTCAGAAAAAAATAAGAATGAAAATTAAAAGAGAAACAAAAAAAATTGAAAAACAAACAAATAAAAGGTTTTTATTAAATTTTTTTGTTTGAAATATGTTTAGAAAAAAATACTACACCTCACCAAATACATATTTTGCATCTTGGATATGGAGAAATAGCTGAAATAGAAATTGCAATTTTTCACTCTACAGAAAGTAATTTAATTAAATCCAATTAGTGATTATTAAATATTGCAATGGAATTTTTCAATTGTGTAAAAATATAAATTGAAGTGATAAAACTGAAAAGTCAGACTGTTTATCGCTGTTTTATGTAAAATATAATTATAAATTAAAAGTTAAAATAAAATCCTTCATCATCGAATTCGGTATTAAAAATTAGGGTTAAATAAGTGTCGGACAGAAAATTTTTTTAAAATAGGAAGAATCTAACCCCATCTGTTGAACACTTTTAGAAATACTTTTTGGAATTATTAAATCCAAGTGATTAGAAAAAACGACTATTATCTTAATTTTGCAGATAATTTCAGGCAAGTGTGGTGCAGTTTTATTTTATTTTACAAAATTATCTGTGCCCAAATTCCAAAATTAAATGTATAGAATTCTAAGATATGGAAACGAAATACATTAAGATCACTTTAAAGTTGTAAAACTAATTTTCTGTAATTCTGTAATTTGAACAAAAAATAATTTAGCCCACTTTTTAAAACAAATTTTCGTTATTTTGATTGGCTAAAAAAATAATCTGAAAAAAATATAACCCCCTCTGGAATTTAAAAAGATCGCTTTAAAATTTTTTTTGAATCTCAAAACGCGTTACTAAACGGTTATACTTTAAACAAAAAATAGTTTTAGCGACTTTTAAAGCAAATTTTTGTTATTTCCATTGGCGAAAGAGGTTAAAACAAATCTGACAACAAAAATGCACTTTGTTGTGCTTTCTTCAAAAAAATATAACCAACTCTGGAATTGAAACAGATTTGTTTTTGTACTTGCCCGACAAAGTCCATTCTGACTGTCCTAGTAACACTTTGTCTTAACATTGATAATAAAATCTCTGCCTTCACTTCTGCTTACAAAAGAAGCAGTTTAGAAGGAACAGTAAAAAATGTGTGCTCGTAACAGATCGTAAGTCAGAGAAGCATTGTACTGTTCGAGATCTCTGCATTCTTTACTGTGTATGTAGTTAAGAAGGCAGAACAAATTAAAATAGATTTGATTTTCTGCTTTCTTTAATTGATTTCTTGTACTCATGAAGTTAAAGCGCTATTTTAGAAGCATTCAAACGTAGTTACTGATTACCAAATCGAAGTTATTTTTTGCTGGGCGTCCAATATGACATACACACTGGCAATTTTTTACACAATACCAAAAGTTGCACAAGAATTTTGTGTAGTGTATGGCCAGCTTAAGTTTCTAGCAAAATTTTTTTCACAGAAAAATCTGTGGTTATCATACACAGAGTTGAATAGAATCAGCTGAGATGCCTTAATGGGGGACATGACATTGGCCATTTTTTGAAATCGACTTTTTTTTATAATTTTGTATTTTAGTAAATATTCTTAAGATTCTAAGAAAAAAATTTCATCTAAAATTCCTACGGGTTCAAAAGTTACAGCCGGATTAGTGAGAGCGCATTTTTAATTTTACGTACGGAAGCTGGTGTATACACAAACTTTGAACGCGTTTATCTCGAAACCATGTTTTTCGTACTGGTTGCGGCACTAGCGGGTTCATTTTATGACGAATTTTTTTTTTTTTTTTAATTTTTTTAAACCTGATTCGCTATCGTATGACACGAGCTTTTTTTTAAATTTTTTTTTCGATTTTTTATGAATTTTTAAAGTCAATATTTTTTTTCGAAAGAACACACTTTCAAATTTGGAACATCACCAAAAATTTAAAAAAAATTTAAAAAAAAGCTCGTGTCATACGATAACCAATTTGTTTTTAAAAAAAGTAATTTTTTTTCCAGATCGGACAATTTTTGCGACTCCCAGCGCTGCAACCACGAGGCCCCGTTTTTTTCTCTGCCGCCAGTTTGGAGCTCTATAAAACCATGTTGGAGTGAAAAATATATTTTTTTGAATTTTTTTTCTTGTAATTTGTTCAATTCTCTACAATAATAAAAACTTTTTGGAAAAATGTTTGTTTTTGACTGAGTTATGAATTTTTAAAAAAAGGTCTGTTTTCTCTGCCGCGAATGTCATGTCCCTCCTTAAGAATTAAGGTTCAAAGCAAAAAAGAGTAATAATAACGAAGGATAAAAAATAGCATTGTTAGATTTTGTTGATATTAGTCTAAGTTGAGTTGTTAACATATTCAATTTGCTTTCAACTGTAACATAAGTAGACAATTATCAATTATTAACCCATTCAAGGCGAATGACACTGATGATGGCTTTGTAGCGAAAGCCGAAAATACGTATTCTGTCTTGCTGGCCTTATCGAATTCTTTCAAAATTTTTTATTCTTTGTAATTTACTTGTGAAAATTGTGTCATCTTTCTTTAATTTGAAAAATAATTTAAACAGAAAGTGATATTAATTTATGATCTATAGTCAAACTAAAGAACATTTATTTACCAAAATAAGAGATCAAATAAACATTCCCCTCATTCATCCCAGAAATTTGTATTATCAAAATAAAAAAATTTAATTTTTGAAAAAAAAACTTAACCAGTTCGGAATGTTCTTAGCCTCACAATGAAAAACAAGAACTAGATTTCTAAAATATTTTATTTTTCAATAGAATCTCTTGAAACTTCAACACACCTCTAGTAAAATATTGTTCTAGCAATTCTATCCCTTGAAGATAGCGCCACCCATGGACGCTGTGGTGTAATGGTAAGCGCATTGGACTATTACACATGAGGTTGCGGGTTCGAGCCCCAACCAAGGCAACATCAATTTATGAAAAATAGTAATATGTATCGTATGAGTTTTTTCTATCCCTCATACATATCGCAGCGTCCTCCTTAGGTGTTCTCATAGCACTTAACCCCACGAAGTAAAATAATATAACAGGGCTATGAACTAAAAAGCTTCAACAAAGTTCGCCAACTAACCATCTGATGGCGCGCAACAACTGTTCTAATATTCAACATCACGCGCTATTACAGTGTTGCCATATTTGAAGCCCTTCATCTTTCACCACCTTTCACTTCTTCTCTATCCCCTTTCCAAAGGAAGCAACGCGTTAATTAATAGGAAGAATTTCCTGAGTGATGATTCTCTTTAAAAAAGAAAAATAATTATTTTTCTGCACCTCCTCAAAATAATCGCCATTGCATATTCATTAGAGGTAAAACGTTTGCCAGCAAGAATTTTTTTTTTTAGATTTGGAAACATATAAGTATTTTCGATGTGCATTTCCCCACTTACAAAAATTGCATCAGTACAAAAATCGTGCACAAAATTTTGCTAATTAGGATTTAGGTTCCTGCGATAGCTCACGCAAATCAGCCTCATGCAAGAAAATAGGAAAAATTTATCTTTTTATGGGTTTAATGAGCCATAATCTGCCTTGAGTAATTAAAACCAAAAAATGGTGACCAATATTAGAATAATTTGACACGAATTACACAACTCTACAAAATGAAAAGTCGCTGCTGTTAGAAGCTTGATGCATGCTTTCAGTATTTTACTCGCTGATTCCAAATCACTATTCCCAATTCGTCTCTCACCTCGCAATTTTGAAAAAATCGTGATTAAAAATACGGAAAATAGCTTTTCTACCAATTGTGAAATACTATACAAAACGCATCCAAATAGTTTAAGACTTTTTGTTACGATGGTAGTAAAGAATGAACTTTGTTCTCTTATATACATAGGACATTATTTTTTTTTAATTTGTGTACCGTTATAGGAAAAAATTCTTTTGAAAACCACTCTCAGCAAAACAATTACTCCATCAATTTTGGGTAACCTGCAGTTAAGGATTTAGAATCAGCGTGTCAAATTCAAAATTAATCATGTATCAAAGCTCAAACCGCTTAAAGTTTGTTGAGGTGTGTTATCGAGGATTTGCAGAATTTTGGTACACGTGAAGTACAAGACTACTGAATTTAATTCTTAAATATAAAAAAGCGCATGGAAATCACTCGCGAATTAACGAAATGTGAACCAATCATGTTTTAAATATGGGTGAAAACACATCAACTCAACACCCCATTCGGATTTACCATCTCCGATTTGAATGAAATTTGCCATGTAGTGTGATACACTACAAGAGATCAACGATGTATAAATTTTGGGGTCCGGACCTCGGTTTCTGAAATATGACGCCACGAAAATTGGAAAAAACGGCAAAATTTGACTAAAGTATGATTACAAAATCGACAATAACTTAAAAACGATTCAAGTTATTATTATCGTATTATTTATTAGGCAAGAATGTACCCTTTAATATGGCATGCATATCGATTTTTTTCATGGAAGGGTCAAAGGTCATTTCTTGGGGTCTTGAGTTCAAATTCCCATTCCTAGAAATGCGCATTTTTTAAAATTCTCAAAAAAAATATATGATTATTGTTAAACTCTTTTATACAATTGTGTGAAAAATTTAAGGTGGTATCTCGATTCGTCTCTGAGTTATAGCCAAAACCGTGTCCCTAAGTATCATTTGTAGCCCTTGTGTATGTACCTTAGGGTGGACTTTATTTTTCAACTTGCGATTTGAGGCCGTCCCCCCTAGAAATATGCCATTAGGTATAAAAATACATCATTTAAAAAATTAGGGTGATCGGATAATGAGAACACGTGCCGCATCGGCCCTGAAGTTTAAGATAGATCTACAAGGCGAAAAAATCACTTTTTTTGGCTTTCTTTCAAAATACTGGCAATTTAATAAACGTATTTCTAGAAATTGTAAATAGAATCATAATCTAGACTGAATTATTCTATTAATGTATAAAAGTCCAAAATCGGTTGGAAAATATTTTAGTAATTGCAATTTCCTCAGACCATTGTAGGGTTAAAATGAGTTAAATTATGAAAATCGTAAAAAATAAAATATCTTTTAAAAAAATTTACAATGTTGTACTCTATATAAAAATGTTTGCCGCTCTTGGCTTATGCTAACCTAGTCCCAGGTATGGCCAAAGAGGGGATTTGTTTTTTTATAAATTTGCAAAACTCTATTTTAGAGTTTTTTAAAATTTTGTTCAACAAAATATAAAAAAAAGTGGTCAACGCATAGGGTTTTATTAAATACACCTTAGAGAATAATTCTACTTAAAATTGCACATATCCCTCCTTTAACTTAACAGTGACGGCGTTTTAAATTTGCAAATTTTAGAGAAAAGTGTGATTTTGGCCAATAATTTAGATAATATAATTAATTTTTGTGTTTTTAGTTAGCTGTAAGAAAATCACTTTCGATTTCTTTTAATTCTGGTACGAGAGATTGTTTTCCGAAAGTTTTGTAAAATTCCGACAACGTTAACCATCCCAGCAGAAATTACTGCTTGCGTGGAAGCAGTTTTGTCAGGGAAAGTTGAGCAGTGAAGCGATTGCATTATATCATGTCTGATTTTTGTTCGAGATAGCTCGCGTGAAAGCACTTATTTCGAGATCCAAAAAGGCATGAATTCATCGCTTTTAATTAGTGCTCCTGTTTTTCTTTTAAAATGTCGATAATTCATGCCTTCTCGGAAGTGCATATTATAAAGCTTTTCAACTATTTAAAATCATACCTTCTCAAAAGCACAATATTCCTGCATATTTTTCCGTTAAGAGAAAATGCCCCTTATTTTTAGTAAAAACTATTATTTTCATTAAAATAACTTTTTTCCGCATTTTAAAAAATTTTGTAAAAGAACCGCAAAAATATTTAAACAACCACGGCTCATTTCATGCCGTTTTGAAAAGCACAGCAAAAAGCGATGTAAACAATTAATCAACTTAGGCCTTTCATTAGTGCTGTTTACGAAGCTATATATTTTTAGAAGCGGTAAAAGTAGCAGTAAGGAAGCAGTCAACATTTTTGCTGGGTAATAGCATGCGAGTGAATTACATAGAGCCGATACAATACATTTTAATTGTTCAGTTTTATATATTTGCATTTAGTGAAAAGAAGAATGAAGAATATTTGGGTTATAGTCCAAGAAATTCAATATGATCAAATTCTTTACTCCCTTCCCTTTTTCAATGGGAACTGTAAATGAAGCATTTTTAAAAATTTGTGAATAATCCTAATTTAATAAAGTACGTGAAAAAAATTAACTATTTTGTTTTTTTAGAGATAAAAATGGGAATCTCTAATAAATTCTTAATTTACAAATAAATAAAGAAGAAAAACATCATTATGTATATATTTTTGAAAGTTGTTTTAAATCACATACTTTCGAAACAAAAAACAGCACTTATCGCTCCAATGTAACCAATTTCAAAATTGTTTGTTTTGAATAACTTACACATAATAACCCATCGAATTAATATATTATGTGCTATTCGACCGAATAGCAAAAATATTCTGTATTCCGAATAGTGACCGAATATTCTTGACATTAGAAAATTCATTTTAAAATATATGACAATTTTATAAATGTTTTTTAGTTTTCACATAAATATGAAAATTTTATTAATTTGACATGCGTTTTGCAATTTTTTGTATGAAAATGCTAGTTTCTTAATATTTCCCTACATTTGACCGAAAATAAAAGATCTGTTCTTTTTCCACCACATGCGAAATTTTGGGGAAAAAATCCTGCAAACAAAAGTTCCTTGGCCTAAGTTGAAGTTAAATTTGTCATAGTCTTATGATATTCCATTGAAATGTTTGGAAAGCAACCAGAGATTTGGTTTGTTATTCTTTACTAATTTCGGCGTAAGCTCAAGCCTGTGGAAATACTTATGCAATAAAGTCAAACAGCTTATGAAGAGAAGGGACCATGTCTTGTGACCACTCATTGATTTCAACTTGAATTCCTGATAATTATGTTAATGATAAGTGCAAAATCAATTAAAATATTAATCGATTCAATAGAGTTTGTAACTGAAACTAAAAATTTTAAATTTTCTGGGCATTGGCAGCATCTTCCCACATCCAATCTGGTCACTCTATTCATAACATTAATAAATCCTCTTACTGCTGTTGCTGCTATTGCTGCATTAAGCAACAACGCAGTACTTAAGGGACTTTTTTCCACTGCATATTTATGAATATTACATGAGATGTTATAAAAAAAGAAGAATATTGTAAAAAATACAAACTACTATAGAATGAGTAAAAATCTACTGGGAGTCTGATATAGTAAAAAAATTAAATTACAAAAACAAAAAATAGGTCTCAAGCATATTTCTTAACAAAATTTTAGTGTTGCTAACTGCTTAGTAAAAGGTACAAAAGCAAAAAAAAACAAAAAAAAATGACTTTTGTAAAGAAAACTATTTCTTTTTTGTTGGCGTTGTTGCATTTTTAATGCAAATAAGGTTACAAATCATTTAGGTTATGAAAATATGCAGAGAGGATTCAAAGAAATATGTCTTATCATGTTGATAAAATGCTTTAAGTGAATGAATAAAATTTTAATTTAAATATTTTCCTTATATTTATGACATTTTGATAAAACTTCATTGAACTATTTAATTTTATAACTTTTTGGAAATCGTCCATTGAAACTTTTCATTGAATTAATGGAATTTTTCATAAAATGTTTTAAACAATTGGGCGTTGTGGTGTAATGGTTAGCGCGTTGAACTGTTACATGTGAGGTTGCGGGTTCGAGCCCCAACCAAGGCAACATCTATTTATGAAAAATAGTAATATATATGAGTTTTTTCTATCCCTCATACATATCGCAGCGTCCTTCTTCGGTGTTCCCATAGCACTTAATCCCACCGAAGTAAAATAATATAACAGGGCTATGAACTAAAAAGCTTCAACAAAGTTCGCCAACTCACCATCAGATGACGCGCAACAACTGTTCTAAAATTCAACATCTCGCGCAATTACAGTGTTGCCATATTTAAAGCCCTTCATCTTTCACCACCTTTCACTTCTTCCCTATCCCCTTTCTAAAGGAAGCAACACGTTAATTAAAAGGAAGAATTTCCTAAGTGTTGCTTTTCTTTAAAAAAAAAAAAAAAGAAAAAAATTTTATTAAAATTCGTCTAGCAAAATTCTCTCTAGGTACAAAAATCAATTCATAGAGCAGTGATTTTATAAAAATGCCGACGATTCGTTAAAAAATGTTTGTAGTCAGAAGGTCCCGAGGCCAAATAGGGTATATTTTGCCAGCGTTTTGCCAACGTTCAAAATTTTTTTCTCCAGTGCTTTTCCGGCGCTTTTTGAACTGCCGGTCCTTTTGTCTAATGATGTTATCATTTTGAGAATGGGAAAGCACTTTTTGCACAATATTTGTAGTACTTGTAGTACAAGTCTTGTACCACCTGTTAAAGTGCTTTGCAACAGTTTCGCGTTTGTATTTTTCTGACTGGGAACTTTATTAATTTACTTTTTAAACAACTTTTTAACCCTTAACACAAACATACATGTTCAATATTATTGATCAATGTCTTTAAAATCAACCAATCAGAACAAAGTATTTAAAAATGAAATGTTCTGATTTGTTGATTTCACTGAGCCAATGAAAATTTTCATTAAATTAGTAAAACTGTTTACGCAATATAAACGAAAAGTTCCTTAATATTAATTAAAATTTTCATAATTTTTATTATATACATATCGTCACCTAAAATGCAAAAGGGCGTAACAACAAAAAAATTTAAGCCGATTTTCTGATTGATTATCATACACTAGACTAAATTACATTTCCCTACAAAATTTTAAACTTATATGTCGAAATAAGTCTACCTAGCAGAAATTCGGAAGCGGTAAAATTGAGTTAAAATGATTATTGCTTCTTTTCTGCTTCTGAGAATTTATAGCTTGCAGTAGCGTGTTAAAAAAGGCATTAGAGTTTTGTTTACCACACTTTATCGCTCTAACAAAGCACGAAAGAATGACAATGGTAACCGAATTTACTACCTAAAAGCTCTGATTTCATGCCATTATTTGGAAATGATGATAGAAGCGCATATCAGATATCGAAACAAGTGCTTTCACGCGAGCTATCTCGAACAAAAATCATGCCTTATATCAGCAATAATGCAAGCGCTACACTATTTTCTTACCCTGACGAACCTGCTTCCAAGCAAGCAGTATTTTTTGTGTTTTAAACAAGAGAAGAAAATATCAAAGGTTTAAAAGGCTTAATTCTTTCATTCACTTTTTAAAAATTAATGAAATTTGGGTTAAATTTCATTCCCTAATAGCATTCTTATGGAATTAATTCGATAGCTTAATTCCCTATAGCTTAAAATTATATGAATTCATTCTATTTTGATTGAATTCTAACTGAATGAAACCCAATTTACTTGAATTCATTTAATAAACGAGTAAAAAGGTTAAAGTCGGGCATGCCGACTATACAATACCCTACACCAGTCTGGTGTATTGTTTGGATCCGAAATTCGAATGGGTTAAAATGGGGCTTGTGTCAAAACTTTCTATAATGTGAGTCAGCGCACCAAATTTCATTAAAATATCTTAATATTTGCGACCTGCAGTTTGTAACCAAGCCAATTTTGGGGGGGACCCTTCTATGGGCACTAGGTCTAAACATGGACCGATGTTCACCAAATTCATTAGGCTGCGTTATTGGGCCAATATAGGTCTGAGTACCAAATTTCATCAAAATATCTTAATATTTACGACCTGCAGCGTATAAACAGTATAATTTTGGTAGGACCCTTATATGGGTACTAGGTATAAACATGGACCGATGGTCACCAAAATCAATAGGCTACGTTATTGGGCTAACATAGGTCTGTGTACCAAATTTCGTCAAAATATCTTAATATATACGACCTGCAGCGTATAAAAAATATAATTTTGGTAGGACCCTTATATGGGCACTAGGTCTAAACATGGACCGATGTTCACCAAAATCGAACTTGTTCGTTCTTGGGCCAACATAGGTCTGCGTACCAAATTTCATCAAAATACCTTAATATTTGCGACCTGTAGAGTGCGCACAAGATTGCATGGACAGACAGACAGACAGACAGACAGACGGACGGACGGACGGACGGACAGACAGACGGACATCGTTAAATCGAAATAAAAAAAAATTCTGAACCGATCAGTATACGACCAATATTTTTTGGTGTTACAAACATCAGCACAAACTTATAATACCCTGACCACATAGTGGTATAGGGTATAAAAAGTGAATGAAAAATTATTTGTTTTCATTCACTTAATCAAATGAAAGATTTTAATTTGTATGTAATTGCTGAAATATTAGCATAATACAATGAAAAACGTTTAAAATTCATCTAACAGAAATAAATAGTATCGTATGCTTTGTTACAGCTTGTATGCTTTGGTTTTGATTATATGTTAGTTTCAAACTACACTGCACTAAGTGAATGGTAATAAAATTTCTTCATTCAATTAGTAAAATGGTGAATGAACATGCGATATGAATGATTCAAGTTAGGAATTCATTCAATTCATATTAAAGCTTTGGGAATGAAGCTTATGAATGAATTCTTTACGAATGGTTTAAGGGAATGGTACATGAATCTTTTTAAAATCTGAATTTAATTTTTAGTGAATTAAGCTTAAATTGAATTAAGTTTTTCGAAGCTCTGGAAAATATAGAATATCTTTAATTCTACAACGTTTGTTTTTGGTTCTAGTGTAAAAAAATAAAAAGTTTTGTTACGCCCTTTTGCATTTTAAGTCACAATATGTTCTTTATGAAATGTGTTTAATTTTTAATATATAAAACCAAAGTTTTCATAAAATGCATTAATTCAATGCGCGTGTGTCATTGGCCTAATTCCAACGAAACGTCACCGATGTTTTTAAGCAATTTTTTAATATTTTAAAAAACTGATTATCTCAGTGTACACTGTACAGTTTATCAAAGTTATTATAAAGTTAAAAAATAACCTTAAGTTGTCTAAAATTGCTTAGCAACTTGGTTTAGTTATCTCAAACAATTTGGGTGGGAAAAAAACATGAAATATAATATATATTTGTTTTCATGCCAATTAAATATAAATTTTCTGCATCTAAGTACTTGGAATAACATTACACAAGCATGTAATTTGAAACCATCATCAATCATTTCTTCTTTTAAATATTCATGTTGTTAATCATATTACATGCCAATCACAACCGTGGGATGATATTTTAATGGAAGAAATATAAAACCTATTTTCAAGGATGATGTTATAAAAACATTAATTTTGTTTTATATTTGCTTTCGATTAATATGTATTCACGATTGTAAATAAGAACAAAATCTAAATATTTCTCACTTTTTGAAATAATTATTAATGAGCACTTTAGGAAATTCTTTAGTAATTAGTTATGACAAGCACTCTACTCAAAAAAACGTAAAATATGACCCGCGATAACGACATCCTTGGCCTGTACATTAGACTGTACCTCAAAAAAAAGTGAGCCGTACACCGTCCAATCTAAATTATTTTTGCAAGGAGGTTTCAAAAAATGTTTTATTTTATTATTTTTTGCCGAACGTAGGGGTCGCCATTTTACATTTTTCGTTATATCTTTGGCATTTACGGTCGGATCTTAAAGTGTGATATATCGGTGTTTTTCTCTCGAGGGGACCAATGTTTTGCTCTAAGGATTATTGACCTCAAGTATCCCGTTCAAGTATTTACCCACCATATCTCAGCTGCTACAACCCTATTGTACGACCCTAATGTCAGAAAATTAAAGCTCGCAAAAAATCATTAAACTTTTGCTAACCCAGCAGAAATTTTTTTAATTTTTTTGGTTGCCGAACGAAGGGGTTGCCTTTTTAAAATTTTTTTCATTGGATTTTTCCTTTATAGCAAAACATTGATCTCCTCGAGGCAAAAAAGTCGATATATCGCACTTTAAAATCCGACCTTCAATGCCGAAGCTATAATGAAAAATTTAAATTTTTGGAATTGCCCTGAAAAAATACTTTATCTTAGAAGGTGTACCTCCCCCTTTTTTTTTTGCCTGAAAGAATTATCCTTCATGATATTAATGATATAATTTCATAGATTTTTTTTTCGTCGAATCAAGGGAAAATTTTATTATGTAAATAATATTTAATAAATATTTTGAAATCTTTCATAAAATTTCATAATTTCGATAAAAAAAAAATTCATTGAATTTCATAAATTAGATCTTCATAAATTTAATGAAAATGTACTTTATATATATGAAATTGTTCAATAGTATTTACTTAAATTTTTTTTATTAAATATCGTCATTTTATTAATTTTTAAACATTTTCATAGAATTGGAATTTTATATTAAACATTTAATTCTCAAATACAATAGTTTTATGTAACCATAAGGCCGAGTTTTAGTGTGCATAAATTTCCATATTGAGGGAATTATCTTTTATAATCTTTATTAATTTTTTTTAAATTAATTTTTTATTATTAGTTTTGGACTATGAAATTTTTTTATAAATCATATTAATTTTTTCGAAACATTAATAAGGAATTTTATTAATCGAATTAAGCTTATTATAAAATTTTATGAAACTTTTTAATTTAATGAATTCTTTCATTAGATATATTTTGTACATCCGCAAAATATGCTACAATTTTATTACGCTTTTTGCATTTGCTAAATATGTACTTTTTATTTTTCCACTCCGGCTTAGCAACGACAACAACCACTATAATAAATAATAATAAATGAAATTACTTCATACACTTTATGAAGCCTATTCATTTTATGAAGACTTTCATTAATTTTATGAACTTTTCATAAACATTGATTTTAACCTATTTCATAGATTCTATGAAAAGTCTCAATAGACGAGTTCCAGTGACAATTTTTATTGAAACTATGAACAAATTCATTACTGGATTGATGATAATTCTCTCAGTGTACTACCGAATTAGTTTTGATGCAACTGAAATTCCGTTGTCACAGTCTCAATTAGTGTTCTGTTACCATAACTGAAAAACTCAGCTACCCCAGCCGAACTATTAGATTGGCTATAAATGCGGTTGTCAGCACCGAATCTGTTTCCTGGGTGTAGCAAAAAGCTTCAGAATGAGCCAAAATTTAACTCACTTTACTCAAAAAGCTCGGAGCCTACACAAAAGGCACTCGGCACAGTATAAGTTGGGTCACAATCAAAAGGCGAGTAATAAAGTTAAACTCGATCATGTCGACTATATGATACCCTACACCAGTGTGGAATGGGTGTTAGTTTTATTTAAGAGAAAATAGGAAATATTGTCCATATGAGCGACAGGTTCAAATATGGACCGATCCTGTCTAGAATAAAGAGACTTTGTCCTTGGGCACATGTGTGTCAGTGCATCAAATTTAATTAAAATATACAATATATATTTGCGACCTGTAGCGTGCGAAAAACCAAAATTTTGGGGAACCTTTATATGGGCACTAGGTCTAAACATGAACCGATTTTAACCAAATTAATTATTTTTTTTCAATAGTTCGACAGAAAACGGTGTATCAAATTTCGTCAGAATATCTTAATAGCTGATACCTGCATCGTGTGCACAAGAATACATTGAGAGACAGACAGACGGACAGACGGACAATGGATATCGTTAAATCGAAAGAACCCAGCGAAAAAAGAGATGCCGAAGCAGTAGAAAAAGCACTACAATTGCTGATCTAGACGTACTTCTTTTTTAAAATAAACACTAATGATTTTAACATTCAGTTGTCATAGGAGAGGAGTACTCCGACTTTAACATTTTTTCAGTACTTTTTGAACGAGTGCAAAGGAAGCCCTTTTCACCAATTAAAAGTTAAAAAAAAATTCTTCACAAAAAAAAATTATATTGTTTTTATTTTACAAAAGTTTTTTTTATTGTCGCCACCGAGTATCGAACTTGCGACCTCACGATTGCTAGTCGCTAGGCTCTACCGCTGAGCTATTCTTTGATATGAAAGTTGACTGGCATAAAAACACCACTTTGTTAATGCGAGATATTGTTCCTTATTCTCTTCAATAAAAGTACTTATTAAACCAGTGTAAAAGGTGCACTCCAATTCAATATTGGTTTCAATATGTATACATATTTTTAAAAATTTAAAAATTAAAAAAATATTGAATTTAAACAAATTAATTTTAAATATTAAAAAATATTAATAGAATAAAACAAAATTAAAAAAAAAATAGAAAAATATTGGTCCCGCCGGGAATCGAACCCGGGACCCTCTGTTTGGAAATGCCAAAACCAAAATCACTTTTAGAGCAATTACTCTTTAGAAGCAATACTTAAGTGATTTTTTGGATGTGGTTCAGAAGTAATTCTAAAAAAGCTGTAAAAATGTAATAACGGATACTTGGGAAGCAATGAAAGAAGTGATTTTTTGAAGTTGTTCAGAATAACTTCTAAAAAAGCAGTAAAACTACACTAACGGATACACCGAAAAAATTGTTTCCCAAATATTAGGTCATTTGAACTAAATTTAAAGAAATTTGGGAATGATTTGGCTCCAAGGAAATTTTAACTTAAATCGAGTACACAATTTTCTTAAAAAAAAGTTAAAACAATTAACTTAAATTAAGTACATTTTTTCTGAGATTTAGTAAATACTGTTTTAATTTTTCTGTAAATTTTATTAAAATTTAGTATGTATTTTACTTAAATTTAGTATAAACTTGTTCTTAAATTTAGTATACATGTCTTAAAATCAAGTCAATTGTTCTTAAATTTAAAGATGCTTTGAACTTGTGCTAACGCAGAATAAACTTATTTTTAGTTCATATGTTATGCTCGTATTAAGAATATCCAAAAAAAACATGCAAAAAATTGCAGGTATTATTTATTAATTTTTAATTCTCATTAGGTATAAATATTCAAATATATAAGAATTTTAGTTTCACTACCAAGAATCTAAGTAATCAATTTCATATATTTTTTTTACGAAAGTATTGACGAAAATAATTTTAATATTTTTTTCGTTAATATAAATTTATGTGAAATTTATTACTTAAATTTTCTTCACAACACTAAAATACTTATATGTATAATACAAACTACAAACCAAATAAGAATTCCATAGGTTATAAAATATTTTCAGGAATACGAAAGAAAATCTTTACTAGAATTTAAGAAGTTTATACTTGGTTTAAAGAAGTTAAAATGTTTAAACTAAATTTAAGGAAGTTCATTATTTGAATTTAGTTTTTCATACAATTTTAAATTTCATAATTTTTAGTTCAACCAAATTCTTAACATTTAAGATTTTTAACTCAAAATAAATACATTTTTCAACAGTTTTAAGAAATTTTAACCTAATTCAAGAAAATAAATTTAAGGAAAACGTTTTATTATTTTTGAGTTAATACGAATTTTGGATAAACTAAAATCAAATAAAATTTGCATTATTTGAAAGCAATTTTACTTATTGGAAAGAAATTTAACTCATTTTTATTAATAACTCATATACATTGTTTTAATAAAGTGAAACCTTAATTTTAGTTCATACAATTTTTTGAGTGTGCTTGTGAAGCATTAAAAGAAGTAGTTTGTAAAGCACTACTTGCAATTTTTTTTGCTGGGAAGTGATTCTGAGTCGATCGGTATACTAAAAGGTAATTCTAGGTCCAATATTTTTTGGTATTACTAACATCAGCACAAACTTAGTATACCCCTATCCATGTAGTGGGGTAGGATATGATTTGCTTTTTAAAATGAAGAAGCTCAGAGTTGCTCAGAATAGGCAAAGAGCCAGCCAAAATTTTATCAATTTTAAAATACAAACGATACGAGTGTATACTAATTTAACAAATTTAGGGATAAATTTTGATTTATCTCGATTGAAATACTTGGATGAAAACAAAATTCGTAAAATAGGGTGACTTATTTTTTTTTTGGCAATTTACGTGATACTAGTAATAAAAAATTAATACACTCCGATAATGGAATAAAACATTACTCCAGCTGGGAATGATATGGAATTTAACGGGAAACAACCGAAATTGGAACACTTAATACAGGAAGCGAAATGGAATGATATGGGGAATAAAATTTATATTTTCAATTCGTACACTCACAATATATTTTCCCTAACCGATTGAGATTTATTTAAAAAGTAATAGGTAAAGTTTGTTTTCAATTGAAGAATCAATTAAAATACATTGAAACATATTGTTTAACTTTTTTTTATTAATCAATCAAAAACAAACTAGAAAAAAATAAGTATCGTCTGTAGTAGTTGTTATTTTCAGTCAAATATTCTATTTTTAGATTTCTATTTGTAGAAAAAATAATTTAAATAATTTCGTTGTTTTCTGTTTTAAAACAAAAAATTCAAATATTTTCCGTTTTCGTTAAAATAGTTTGTTTATATACAAAATTATTTCAATTCAAATTACAAGAAATTCTTTACTCATCCACACAAACATAGCCAATAAAAATATGAACGCGTGTGTTGTGTGTGTAGGGTTTTGAAAACTCAAACAAAAAAAAACTTTCAAATATAAAAAAAACAAACCAAAAAATCGTTTTTTTTACGTTTTGTCAGTTAAAAATTGATGATTGTTTTAATAGACTTTTCAATTATTTTTATTTCTTTTATGGATTGTTTAAATAATGTTTGAAAATAAATAGCAAAATGGTTTGAATATAATGAAAAATCAGTAGTATTTTTTTAATTATGTTTTCAATTAATTTAATATGTATTTTAGGTTGTTTTTAAGTATAAAATATTGTGAGTGTATTATTAAGTATATTGTTGACAAAAAATCAGGCGGATTGGAATGAACGAAATGAAATTGAAAAGAGAACGAGTGAAATTGAAACTCTTAATACAGGGTACGGAATGGAATGGGGATAAAATTTATATATTTAGTTAGAATATTCTTCTACCTTAAGTCCAAATTCTAATATGATATTGTCATATTAGATTTTATTTGTTGTTTCAAAAAGGGGGTTGATCATCTTCATGATAGACAAAACAATTGTTTCATAGGCATCACCCTACTCTTCAGTTGTCCGCAATAAGAAAATGATAACTTTCTTACTTAAACCAAGACATTACATAAGGTACAAAAAATCAACGGGATGAGAATTTTATACTTTCGTATATGACTATGTTGTTGAAAAAAAAATATGGCTGTTTCATAAAGATTGATTTCCCGGGATATCTCTCAGACCTATCTCATCCCTATAACTCTTTTGAGCGGCCAAAATTGTTACTTTATTGGAATAGTAACGCACTCCGATAGTAACAATAGGCCACCCAGGTAGAAAAATACAAACCCCTACTAAAAAAAATTATATGAGTTTTGATATTATATATAATTACATCCGAAAAATGAGAACATATAATTGTATCAAATTAGCTCGTATTATAGTCATATTAGATCTAATTTGACACAATTAGATCTAATTTGATGGAATAAGATATGGTTTGATACAATTTTATCCGGATTTTGTCCTCATTCAAATGTGTCAAATATAATATAATCATATTCAACTAGATGTAATGGTATATAATTCGATACAATTATACATAATTATATGAGGCATATGTAAATATATACAGGTCTATATATAATTGGATATTGTAATATTTTGCGCTATATATTGTGCAATATATAACAAGATATAGTTATATATTTAGGATATAATTTCGTAAAATTTTATATAAGTATATCTTAGTATATATGTTCCAATATATAATAATACAAAATTGTATATGATAATATATGACTATATCAAAACTTTTTTACTTTGGACGGCACAATGTCGGCCCGGTACTGGAGACTGTAGTACATGTACTGGTAATGCGTCGGAAATGATAACACCAATAACGTCGAAATGATAACACCAATAACGGCTTGGCCGTAGTTATTTCCCAACGTTGGCGCAGGCTTGGTATCTTATTTTTTTTGGTACTATCCCAGTACATTTAATAACAAATTTAGTAGATTGCTAGTAATTTACTGTCCTTTTAATGTACATCACAGATTTTTAATGTATTCTTCCGAAACTTCACAAGAAAAGAATGGCGATGTCTCTCTTTCATAAATAATTGTGCAATATATGCAAAAATACATGAAATTTATAAAATTGTTAATTTTAATAAATTAAAAAAAAGCTCGTTAATTTTCAGAAAACAGTACTGACAAAGCACGTTTTAAGTAGTACCAGTATTTCGTAAAAAACAGTGCTCTCCCAGTACAATTGTTTTTGTAACGTCGGCAATTTCTACCGGGGCAGGTTCGCAAATAATTAATTTTATTCTTGGAAGAAAACGCTTCTCATATCATTAGTAAAATAGCCCAGTAGAAATTCGAAAGCAGTATAAATGATTATTTATTCTTTTCTGCTTCCGTTACTGCTTCTTAAGACTTAAGACAAATGACAACAAAATTTATTTCCTAATTCGTGCCACTATTTAGGGCTGTGACAGAAGTGCATATTGGATACCGAAACAAGTACTTTGATGCGAGCTATCTTGAATAAAAATCGTGCCATACAAGCAGTAAACTCTTCAGTTCTAATTTGTATGAAATTGAGACAAAAGCAGCCGCTTCTAAAGCTCCAAAGTAGAACCGATTCCTCTTGTATCAGTTCTGCGACTACCCAGTAAGTTAAATACAAACGGAAAAGTGACGGCAAAGCACTTTAACAGGTGGTAAAAGTACTGGAAAAAAGTGCTTTCCTATTCCCAAAGCGATAACATCATTAGACGAAAGGACCGACAGTTGAAAAATAGCCGGAAAAGCACCGGGAAAAAAAATTTTCAACGTTCGCAAAAGCAACAATTAAGTGGCCTAGAAATAAATTTTCCGAAATAAAATTCAAAAAAAGTTCATATGAATTTTTTAATTTTTTTGTACTGCTGTGATTTGAACCCAGGCCGTTAGATTGGCAGCCCATTGAGCTAACGAGACATATAATATTTGGTGTCAAAAACATAAATGAATGATAACAGCTGGACATCTATTGGTTGCGCTAAAATGCTAGCACTGGCAAAGCGTTTTTTTGTTACAAATGTGCCAGTGTTAAGAAAACAAAAAAAGTTGGTCTAAAAAAAATTATAAAAATATAAAATTTTACCTGCAACCAGATTTGAACTCGGAACCATTTTTAACAAAGCATCAATTTTACAAAATCATAGCTCGACCAGTTAATTGTTTTTATACCGTGGGCAATTTATAACTAAGTAGTACTGCACAACCACTGGTTGGAAACGTTGTTCCGTTGGTTCCATGGAATCGGTTCTAGTGGAACCAGTTGTTGTGTGGTTGACAACCGATGGTAAACATTTTAACAGGGTGTAGTTAAATGTTATTGCATTTTAATTAAAGTTCATTTTATACAAATTCAAATAGGGTTGCGTTTTTTCAAATAGTAACGATCAAAAACACCACTTTCCTCAAAAAGAGTGATGCCATATTTTGAAAACTGTTTAACCGATTTCAAAAATATTGGCCTATTTGTATTAAGTAGAGTTTGCTGTTCGGTTTTAATCGAAACCGAAACCGCGGTTTTTGAAGCCTCAAAGCCGAAACCGAAAACCGACAAAAATAAGTCGGTTTTTAAAAAATACTAAAAACAATTAAAATAGTTAATTAAATTACATATTATTGAGTCTTGAATTTCGAAAAGGGCTTTGCTCCTGAGGGTTATAATTTTAGAAAAAAAATTGCACCAAAAAGTAATGTATTGAGTTTCACGTATTCAGTTCAGATTTTCACCGCTTATTTTTCAAAAAGTTTTATTTCGTAGTCCGCGAAATTTATTGTATAAAATTTTATTATTATATTATTTAAAAAAAAAAACTGCTAAATTTCGGATTTAACTCTTTAAATACCCCTTTATTTGCCGAAAAAAGAATACAAATTTTAATGTATAACGGTTTCCGCATTTTTCCCCCCGGCTATGGCTTTATTGGCTTTATTCGAGTGAGAAATTCAATCGAATTTTATTTATTTATTTATTTTATTTTAATAAAAACTAACCAAGCCCTATGGGCCATATATGGTTAGCAAGCAAACAATACTTAACAACAAGTCTAACAATTTTAATAAATATGTATTAAAATATTTAATTTTTATACAATTTTTTATACATATTAAATTATTTTATAACAATTCAATTAATATCACAAGAAAACCGAAAAATAACCGAAACCGCGGTTTTTTTAATTTTGAAAAACCGAAACCGCGGTTTTCAATTTTTTCGGTTTTTAGCAAACTCTAGTATTAAGCGTACCAAAATTATTTAGAAAACATGTATCACACAATATAAATTAACTATTCCAAATTTCAGTGATTTTTCGAAACTCGGAAACTGCGATAGCAAACCTGAAACGAAACACATTAACCGATTTTCATAATTTTATTTTTCCCAATTTGGAATATCTTTTCACATTCGCCCCACTCTAATGTGTATTGGTTTTGTATTTATTTTTTGATAATTTGATTTTCTGTTATTTTCAAAAACTTATTTGATATTTGGCTTTACATAAACCATTGAATAATCAATTGCTTAGAAAGATTTGTAAAACCTTTGAAATTGAATAGCCTTTCAAAAAAACTACAAAAATGAAAAAAACCTAATAGAGTGGAACAAATTAAGCTTTGATGTTGTATTGAAAATTTCCATAAGCATTGTTTGTTTATTCATTCATCCAATTCACCACAATATGATAACAATTGATATGGTTTATAATGTTTTTTTTTTTTTTTTTTTTGGTAATATAATATATTTCAAAAATATTTTTGTTGATTTTAACATAAAATCAATAAAATAATGTACCAACTAAAATTCTAAATACATAATAATAATTCTTCCACTGAGAATATTTTTCGTTCATGTCTGTGGTTTGTTAAAATTTTATTATCAGCCATAACGAACAAATAATAATGAACACAATAATAATAACCAAAAACCACATTATTTTCATTATGAAAATAGTGAAGAAGAATAAGAATTTTATTTATGAAACTTTGAAAAAGAAATAAATTAAAAATTGGACAATTTTTAGTATAATAGTGTTGGAATTTTAATAAAATATGTAAGTATTATTGAAATTTTAATGGAAACCCCTTAATTGTTCTATTTGGCGCCCACATATTTTTCAGCGTTATTAATAAAATTAAATATGTTAAAGGACAGCTTGCAATTTTAAAATTATAAAAACATATGTATAAATTCAAATAAATATAATTTTTAAGTAAAGTGTTTATAACCGCATCACAGGACAATCGTAACTAATATTAGAATTAATTACTAAGGAATTTTTCTAAAGTTCATTTATAGGCAGAAGACGTTTTTAAAATACTTCATCCCCTGACGATTTCCTTAGGCAAGTATGAAATCAAGATAGAGACGTGCCTTCAACAAATTATTTTTCCCAATTTGTTAAATAAGTTTTGGGATTTTAGTACATTTAATTCTATTAATTAATTAATGCTTGTGCTGATAGAAATAAATTTGAGATCGTGTTATCAAATATAATTTAAAATATTTTTCAAACGAAAAGAAAGATGATAAAATTTACAAGTAAATTATAGAGAATAAAATTGAAAGAAATCGGTAGGAGCCAGCAGAATTTGTATAAGTATTGTGCAAAATAATTTAAAAAAAATTTTAAAACATAATCTTGAATCGAACGAAAATAAAACATTTGCGAATTAAAAGATCGACTTTGGATAAATTGCATTCATTATACCCTACACCACTATGTGGTCAGGGTATTATAAGTTTGTGCTGATGTTTGTAACACCAAAAAATATTGGTCCTAGACCCACCTTATAGAATACCGATCGGCTCAGAATTTTTTTATTTCGATTTAACGATGTCCGTCTGTCCGTCCATCCGTCCGTCTGTCTGTCTGTCTGTTCATGCATTTTTGTGCGCACTCTACAGGTCGCAAATATTAATATATTTTGATGACACTTGGTACACCGACTTATGTCGGCCCAAGGACGAAGCTTATTGATTTTGGTTACCATCGGTCCATGTTTAGACCTAGTGCCCATATAAGGGTCCTACCAAAATTATATTGTTTATACTCTGTAGGTCGCAAATATTAAGATATTTTGATGAAATTTGGTACACAGACCTATGTTGGCCCAAGGACGAAGTCTATTGATTTTGATGAACATCCGTCCATGTTTATATTGTTTATACGCAGCAGGTCGCAAATATTAAGATATTTTGATGAAATTTGTTACACAGACCTATGTTGGCCCAAGGACGAAGTCTATTGATTTTGGTGAACATCCGTCCATGTTTATATTGTTTATACGCAGCAGGTCGCAAATATTAAGATATTTTGATAAAATTTGGTACACAGACCTATGTTGGCCCAAGAACGAAGCCTATTGATTTTGGTGAACATCGGTCCATGTTTAGACCTAGTGCCCATAAAAGGGTCCCCGCAAAATTATATTGTTTATACTCTGCAAATCGCAAATATTAAGATATTTTGATGAAATTTGGTACACAGACCTATGTTGGCCCAAGAACGAAGCCTATTGATTTTGGTGAACATCGGTCCATGTTTAGACCTAGTGCCTATATAAGGGTCCTACCAAAATTATATTGTTTATACGCTGCAGGTCGCAAATATTAAGATATTTTGATGAAATTTCGCACACCGACCTATGTCAGCCCAAGGACGAAGCGAATTGATTTTGGTTAACACCGGTCCATGTTTAGACCTAGTGCCCTTATAAGGGGGCCCCCAAAATTGGCTTGGTTACAAACTGCAGGTCGCAAATATTAAAATATTTTAATGAAATTTGGTTCGCTGACTCACATTATAGAAAATTTTGACACAAGTCCCATTTTAACCCATTCGAATTTCGGATCCAAACATTAGTTGGCTTTTACCCAGACTGGTGTAGGGTATTGTATAGTCGGCATGCCCGACTTTAACCTTTTTACTCGTTTTCTTCTGTAAAAGTACTTATTAAATAAGTGCAAAAGGTGCACTGAAATTCAATATTTTTTTCGGTACTTTTTCCCAAATAGATATTTATTTATTTATTTTTAAAAACTGAAAAATTCTGAAAATATATTGAATTTAAACAATTTATCATAAATATTTAAAAAATTAAGAAATATTGGTCGCGACAGAATTCGAATCCGCGGTCATTTTGGAAAAAAAATCTGTATCCAAATCATTTCTTAGGATCAATTTTTGAGCAATAGTCCTTTAGAAGAAATAATTACTGTTGTTCAGAATTACTTCCAAAAAGAAGCTGTAAAATTATTCCAAATGGTGCCTTAGAAGCAATGACAAAAGTGAATATTTTTTAAATTGTTCACAATTACTTCTAAAAAACCAGTAAAAATACAATAATACCCCATTTACACACAAAAGTTCCTCTAGTAATAGTCGTATTTATTGCTTAACCAAGCACTAAACAAGTCGATTAAGCAATATTTTAATCTTTTTGATAGATACCCAGTGTAGAAAATCATTACCAGATATGGTGTTATGTAACTACATACTTGGTAATGGTAACTAGTTACTTTTGTTATTACATTTCTTATTACCTTTATATGGCGATGTCGCGAAAAATAATGAGTTATGGTTACACACCAGCATACGAAAAATCAAAAAATATATCGTTATGTAAGTGCTTACTAGGGATGCCAAACGGGAAATCCCGAAATCCCGGGATTTTCGGGATAGGCAAAATCCCGAATCACGGGATTATTTCTCAAATTTCTTATTTTTTAATATTAATATAAACGCAAATAAACAAAGTGAGTAATTTTAGATTTCCTTCGTTTTTTCTTGAATTTTCTCATATTGACAAGAAATTGATGCCAAGATATTGGTAAAATTATAAATTAAGTAGATTATTCGAGTAAACTATGCAAAGAGTTTGCAGAAAAATTTGAAATTTTGGTAAAAAATATTAAGTTTTTGAGTAATACATGCGAAAAATCAAGTTTGTTTGTTATTTTTCCGATTTATTCTTCCAAGCGAAATTCGATTTCTGAAACTGGGACTGTAAGTTTTGGCTGGGACTGTAATTTTGAATTCTTCCATGAAAACATTTGATAACGATAACCAAATAACTATGTTGCTGTTATTACACGAGTTAGTGGGCAAGGTTATCGCAACGAATCTGTTTTAAAATCTGCTTACAAAATACTGGGCGCAGGCGTACTTAATGACAGGACTTCATATATTATCCCAGCCAGAAAAATACAAATGGGAAAGCGATGGCAAGGTATTTTAACAGGTGGTACAAGTACTTACAAAAATTGCTTTCCCATTTCCAATATGATAACGTCAATAGACAAAAGGACCGGCAGTTCAAAAAGCGCCGGAAAAGTACTGGAGAAACAAAATTTTTAACTTTGGCAAAACGCTGCCAAAACCAATAAATAGATGGTTTGGAATTATATTTTCCAAAATAAAATTTAAAAAAAGTTCATATGTATCTTTTTTTTTGCCCTGCCGTGACGTTTTATAAAACAAATACTGGCAAAACGATTTTTGCAAACGATGGCAAAGCGTCCCAAATGAGTGTTCTGCCAGTCATTTATTTTTAACGGTTACCCAGTGGTATGCAAGTACTTGATTTTTTGTACCACTGTCAATTTCTGACTGAGATGTTTCAATATTCATAAAATGTACCACATTATTAATTAACAACTATCAAATAATTATAAAACGCTTTATTCTATAAAAAAATTAGTTACATAACATAAACATTTTTACAAATAAAGGAAAATTTAAATCCCGAAAAATCCCGAAATCCCGTAAAATCCCGGGATCCCGAAAAATCCGGTAGTCCCCGTAGTCATACAAAATCCCGAATCCCGGGATTTTCAAATATCAATCCCGATTGGCATCCCTAGTGCTTACCAGTACCGACTAAAATAGAGTTTCAGAAAAATAAATTATAAAAAAAAAATATTTTTTATTGTATTTTTTTTTTTAAATAATCGTGAATCGAACCTGTGTCTACAGATTGCCAGTCAATAGCTCTACCATCTGAGCTATATCGACATGTAATATTTAATAGATAAAAACACAATTGACCTGCTGCACACAAGTAAGCTTACTCGCCAACATACAAAAAATCAAAAAATATGTGGTTACATATATCCTTACCAGTGTTTAAAAAATATTGATTCTAAAAATATATTCTTTTCGTTTATTTAACCTTCTTTTTCAATTTTTAACTCTACTATTTTCTTGAGCTTAAGGTTTGGTTTTTATTTATAAAAAGTTTTTTATTTTCGATATTTCGCTACTCCAATGTGTAGCATCTTCTATTAAAATTAATTGTTATTTCCTGAAAATGCTACACATTGGAGTAGCGAAATATCGAAAATAAAAAACTTTTTATAAATAAAAACCAAACCTTAAGCTCAAGAAAATAATAGTAGAGTTAAAAACTAAAAATATATTTCAAAAAATTTTCAAAAAAATTTAAAAAATTATTTTCTATTTGAAATAATGATAAAAATAAGTCATTAGCAGTAACTCATTATTATATGTTTTAAAATAATGCAGAAGGCAAGTGGGTGTCATTACTGGTAGTCCAAAAAACAATGATATGTCATTACCAATTCTACACTGGGTAATTAATCCAACTCCTAATGTAGTTACTATTTCTAAACGACTTTGTACTCATACTACTAATTGTATGCAACGCTTCTTTTTGTTATAATGACGGTTGGCAACACTAAAAAACACACACACAAAGTCAGCTAGAAATTAACTTGAAGACGCTGCCAGAAAAACATAATGGCTCTGTCAACAAATATTTTGTTGACGCCGACACTTTCTATGCTCATTATGTGCGGGATTGTTATCGGCTCCACCTTGGTATTTTCGACTGACAGAGTTAAGCATTTAACTGTCAAGTTAATTAATTTTAACTATCAAAAAAGGCATGTGTAAACGATGAATATTAAAAATTTGGATTAATTTCTAAGTCTAAACACACTCTAACTGAAATTTTGGTAGCTATGAAAGAAGTTTTTTTAATGCATGACTTCCATTTTTTTTTTGCTGGATATTTTATTGCTGCATGTCATTTTATTTGGAGATAAAATAGTCATGTTTTTTTAAGGAATCTTTAATATTTTTTACTGGGCAGCGACAAAATTATGGCAAAAAATCAAAATTTTCTCCAAATTCTCTGAAATTAAATAGCTGCTAACGCAAACTTAAAAAGGCAAATACATTATATTTACTTATTTAGTTCCTCATGATGTACTTATTAATGATCAAATTATCAAATTTTTAATTATCGTTTAACAAAATAAAAACTGAAATTGGAGTTTTGACAATGCTTTAAGGAAAATTTACCATTTTTCGGTAAACCTATATTAATGGAAAAAATTCTGTACAATTTTAGTTAACATATTTACACTGTTATGTTCGACTGCAATTCCAGTGTCCTTTTTGCAGGAGTACGCTATTGAATTACAGTGTAAATCAAGTTTTAATCAAGGCTTGAAATTGGAAAATGTGACTGGAACTGCGCTTGATTTCAACTTGTACTCCAGCAAAATTGTTTTTTGGGTTCTTCTCCTATTTTGACATGTTTATTTCTATGAGTGTAGCAGTAGGTTAGGGTTATCCTCGAGAGGCAGAAATATATAAAATGTGTTTGCCTCTTCTTGTATTAACAAAGAAGAAGGGTAAAAATAAAATTTGTATTTAATTTATACCGATGGTATGAAAAACAAGAGACTTTCATAATATTTCTATTGTTGGATATGCTTTGCAGAAGACTTCGAAAACATATTTTATTGTTTGCTCTATTCCCATTTTGTTGATGTAGCAGACTACATTTAATATGAGATTTTGATGCTTCAAATTGCATTGCACCACTTTCTAAAGAAAACTGATGAACGGGGCCTGGCAAATCCCCGAAACGATTGTCTTTTCATTCCTGAAAGCGTAGAAGTTTTTGAAAGCAAAAACTCTGTGACGTATTTGTCGGGAGAGTATCTTGATGAAGAAAAATAGCAGTTTTTGAAGAAAGTACTTATTATGTTAATTCATAATAAGGAAATTGGCCTCGAACTGAATTAATAAATTTCTAATTAATCAATTAAAAAGGTCGAAAAAACAATTTTTATTTTTTAAAGAAAAATTAAAAACCAACACTTTAATTTTGAAAATCTTTCATACATCTCTGAATACTCAGAATTAATAAATTTTGTACAACAACAAAAACTATAATTCGAAAAAATTGTATTTTAGTAGGTCTGAGGTTAAGAAGAAGACTAAGCCTTTTTCTCTAAAAATTATAACATTGATTTTTAAAACAGACTATATCTACTTTCTGCCTTTTTGTATGGACAGGCTTTATCAGTGATTTTCCATTAAATTGATAATTGTTTATATGTTTATTATTGGATTGCCTCTATATGATAACAACCCTTCGGCTGTGGGATTCGTAAACATGTCCCCACATTACAAACGTAACTATACTGAAGTGCGACGACTGCTTAGCCATCTCGCCCAAGTAAGGCCTTGAATGCAATATAACTAATTCGCTGTTTTCTTTCCTATTCAGCTTTCTCTTATTATCTTTTTTACACAGAAGTGATCAAACACAGACACATACAAAGATTCTATTTTTAGATTTTTGTTTATCTTCTAATTGTATTTTCTGGAGTATTTTTGCATTATGATCAAGTGACTTATTGTAAATTTCCACAATTGCACTTATGTTTTCTACCCCTCCCTTCCACCCAAGAAATTTAAGATTTGACCGAAAATAAAAACTACAAGTCCATTTCTTTTAAAAAGCTACTTTCCTTTAAATACACAGACTTATACAAATCAATAATTGACTATATAAATATTTCGATTCAAAAACATTCTCTGACTTTAAGTGGCCTACAAAATAGATAAAGCCAAAACAGAAGCATGAAGAAGACATGCATTCATGAATGAAGACATTCATTTCCTTAGGAAATGTTTTAAATTATGTTGTTAGTAAGTGTTTTCTATTTTCTAAAAGTCAGCACAACTAAAAGCGATTCCTCCTACTGCTTGTTATAAGGAAATTGCATTTCAATATTTGCTAATAGTGTGGTTTTTCGTTTGTGTATTTTTAAGTGTATGCAAGTATGTAATATTAACACTGCACCCTCGTTATAAGGCCCACTATAATTAAGCAGAAATTATTTGAAAAATTTCTGCTTTTTACTGTAAATATAAAAGTTATACAACGTATACACACTAAGATACTAAGAATTATTGCCAATGCAGAATGGTAATCTCGTGATCTTAAAGTCAAAATCTTAAAGGAAGTTAATGCGAAATTTCGGCATAAGTTATTAAAACTGCCCTACACTAAATTCAAATACTGAAGACTTAAACGTGTGCCCAGAAGACTTAAATGTTATACTCCTACAGGACTAACTGCTCGATTTAATTGATGACAAAAGAAATATTTTTGTTTAATTGCTTCACTTAAGCGAAATTAAAGCAATATGTTTTGAGTGAAAAATGGCGATTTTGATAAATCTGATAATAAGGTTTCAGAAACAGTTGACAACGCCGTTAAATTAGGCAATATTGTACAATATAATGTTATACTTATATTATTGACTATGCCTGCACATTTTCTATCTATTTTTTTATTTTAAAATATTTCTTTTTTTTCCTGTGAATAAAGTTGTTTTAAGAAAGTGTGGCATTTTTCCTCTAATATACCAGCATTGGTACATGTTAATATTTTAGGACATTTTGTTGTAACTTTGCCAAGTTTCTTCCCCCCCCCCCCCCTCCACCTTTTTTTATGTTTTCTGCGAATTTTTCTTAGAACTTAAAATAAGTTGTGTGTGTGTGTATGTTGTTTTTCCTTAAAGAAAAACTGATTTTATCTGAACATGTTGTTGTTTTGTTTTTCTATAAAATAAATGATGAAAGTGATTGCCTTTTTACTGTTGCTGTTGTTGTTCTTGTTCTATTTATAGACTTGTAGTTAAGTTTGTTAAAAGAAAATTCTATTACCAAACAAAAAAAAAAAAACAAAAAAAAAATAAGTTTTATGTTTGTTACTTGTTTTTTTCTTCTTTTTTTTGGACATGAAAACGTGACTTTTATGGTTATTTTGGGACTTAGTTAAATATTAGTTTCATAGATTTTTAAATCATAAAATTTTTATAATTTGTGGTATTTTATTTAAGATTTTATTTATTATAAAGTTTCCTTCCCGAGTAAAAAAAATTGATCTCGCGCAATATCTCATTATATCCAATTTGATATTGTTTAAGATCTGCGGTAATATCTAGCTGATCCAATTAGATCTCAAAATTGGGTGTATCCAATCATATCGTATTAGATCCCATTGTATATATGGGGATAAACTAAGATCAAGTTATATCTCCAAATTGGGAGGTCCAGTGATATCTTTGGGGATAAACCTAGATCTATTTTGATCCGAATATTGGCGGATCCAGCTATATATTTGCGGATATTTTTAGATCTAATTTGATCCGAAAAATGGCGGAACCAATTAGATCCAGCTATATATTTGGGGATAAACTTAGATCTAATTTGATCTCAATTTTGGCAGATCAAATTAGATCCGGCAATATATTTGTGGATAAACGTATATCTAATTTGATCCGAAAAAGTGGAAGATCGAATTAGATCTAGCTATATATTTGGGGATAAACTTAGATCTAATTTGATCCGAAAAATGGCACATCGAATTAGATCCAGCAATATATTTGTGGATAATATAAATTGATCTGAAAAATGGCAGATCAAATTAGATCCAGCAATATATTTGGGGATAAACTTGGATCTAAATTTATCAGAAAAATGGCAGATCGAATTAGATCCAGCAATTTATTTCGGTATTAAAATGGCAGATCGAATTAGAAACAGCAATATATTTGGGGATTGACATCTAAAAGTATCCATAACGAGTAAAAAGGTTAAAGTCGGGCATGCCGAATATACAATACCCTACACCAGTCTGGTGTATTGTTTGGATCCGAAATTCGAATGGGTTAAAAAGGGGCTTGTGTCAAAATTTTCTACAATGTGAGTCAGCGCACAAAATTTCATTAAAATATCTTAATATTTGCGACCTGCAATTTGTAACCAAGCCAATTTTGGGGGGACCCTTATATGGGCACTAGTTCTAAACATGGACCGATGTTCACCAAAATTAATAGGCTGCGTTATTGGGCCAATATAGGTCTGTGTACCAAATTTCATCAAAATATCTTAATATTTACGACCTGCAGCGTATAAACAGTATAATTTTGGTAGGACCCTTATATGGGCACTAGGTCTAAACATGGACCGATGTTCACCAAAATCAATAGGCTGCGTTATTGGGCCAATGTAGGTCTGTGTACCAAATTTCATCAAAATATCTTAATATTTACGACCTGCAGCGTATAAACAGTATAATTTTGGTAGGACCCTTATATGGGTACTAGGTCTAAACATGGACCGATGTTCACCAAAATCAAACTTGTTCGTCCTTGGGCCAACATAGGTCTATGTACCAAATTTCATCAAAATATCTTAATATTTGCGACCTGCAGCCTATAAACAGTATAATTTTGGTAGGACCCTTATATGGGCACTAGGTCTAAACATGGACCGATGTTCACCAAAATCAATAGGATGCGTTATTGGGCCAATATAGGTCTGTGTACCAAATTCCATCAAAATATCTTAATATTTACGACCTGCAGCGTGTAAACAGTATAATTTTGGTAGGACCCTTATATGGGCACTAGGTCTAAACATAGACCGATGTTCACCAAAATCAATAGGCTGCGTTATTGGGCCAATGTAGGTCTGCGTACCAAATTTCATCAAAATACCTTATTATTTACGACCTGCAGCGTATAAACAGTATAATTTTGGTAGGACCCTTATATGGGCACTAGGTCTAAACATGGACCGATGTTCACCAAAATCAAACTTGTTCGTCCTTGGCCCAACATAGGTCTGCGTACCAAATTTCATCAAAATATCTTAATAGTTGCGACCTGTAGAGTGCGCACAAGATTGCATGGACAGACAGACAGACGGACTGACGGACGGACGGACAGACGGACATCGTTAAATCGAAATAAAAAAAATTCTGAACCGATCGGTATACTATAAGGTGGGTCTACGACCAATATTTTTTGGTGTTACAAACATCAGCACAAACTTATAATACCCTGACCACATAGTGGTGTAGGGTATAAAAATGACAGATAAAATTAGATGCCGCATTATATTTGGTACTACGTAAGATCTCCATTTATTTGGGATTAAATAAGATCCCAGACATATATTGCCAACTGTTCAAAAAATAATAGACTGGCAGAGCACTGATTGTATAAAAATTACAATATTTTGTTAAAATAAGGTTTAAACTCAGAAGGTAACGAGTTCAATATGCATTTCTTTTACAAAATTAAATTCTTTTTATAAAATTAAAATTTTTTTTTCTATAAATTTTTTTATAAAATTATATATTTATTTTTTTATTAAATTGAAATCTTTGAATAAAATAATTTTATTTACATCTTTTTGACGCTCTACACCATTTCCAATTGTATTAATTGTTTTAAGATTTATCAATTGTATTTCAGAAATAATCAATTGAATTTCAGTTTTATCAATTGTGTTTCAGAACTCATCAATTATTTTTCACATTTATGAATTGTATTTCAGAACTAGTCAATTGAAGTTCAGTTTTATCAATTGTGTTTCAGAAATTATTAATTGTATTTCCGAAATTCACAACTGTATTTCAGAAATTATCAAACTGTATTTCAGAAATTATCAATCGTATTTCCGAAATTATGAAATGTATTTGAGAAATTTTTCTCTATTAGCTATGAAATTCTGAAATAGATTTCATTATTTCTGGACACAACTAAATAAATAAATAATTAAATTTGCGTAATATTGTAGTTTCTGAAGTGCAAATAATATTTTGTGATATACAATTAAAATTTTCTAAAATACATTTAATAATTTCTGGAATACCTTTTTTCGATGCTTATAAGTTAGCTCGAAATGCTTTTATCATTCATTTAATTTGTAGCTATCACACATCTATAACAAGTCTCGTTAGATTAGAGTGTAGAGGTCTTGTCTGACAATCTGATGGACTGGGTTAAATTTCATGTTTTTAAAAGCAAATATTAAAAAAAGTTTTCTCAATTTTTTCAAAAATGTTTTTTGAAATCTATTTTTTTGCCAAGATAGTTAATGCAACGTTCTGCCAACGCATAACCGACCATCGCCAACGGTTTGCCAGCATTGTGCCGATTATATTTTTCTGTCTGGGATGTTAAACTTAAACCTATTGTATATTAACATTAATTAACACTATTTTTTTATTTTTAGGAAATACATTTTTATTTTATTATAAGTTAACATTAAATTAAATTTTAGATAATGGCACCAATTTGTAGTTGTAATTATTATATATTAAATCGTATATTCATAAATATTCTATACAGTTAGACGAGGTTTATGGAACTATTTAACTTTATAAAGTGTTTATAAATTATAACTTAAATGTACATATATATATGTTAAATGTACGTGAACAAATTGTTGATATGGACCCACAAATTGTATTTCAACTGATATTGGAATTATTGTACCATTACCATACATCAATATACATATATTGAATGATATACATATATTACAATATATGACACTGTATTATAAATATTGTTAATGAAGTAACATATCTGATAATATTTTTTATAGCGCCATACAGTTTTACATTATTCAAATAAAACCATATATGGAATTGTATTCAAAATGTTGATGTGGTACCAAATTTGACCATATATTGTTTAAATTGTGCCATATATGACAATATATTGTTTAAATGATACCATATATGTCTATATATTAATATTGTTTAAATGACACCATATATCAATATATATGGGACTATATATGGTAGCATATATTATCATATCTGCATCTGTATTAAAAATGTCGTTCATCAGGTACCATATATGAGCATATATTGTTGAAATGGCACCATATATGACAATATATGGTTTAAATGGCACCATATATGGTAATATATTGCTTAAATAACACCATATATAAATATATATGGCACTATATATGGTAGCATATATTATCATATGTGGAACTGTATTAAAAATATTGTTCATGAGGTACCATATATGGGCATATATTGTTGAAATTGCACCATATATGATAATATATGGTTTAAATGGTACCATATATGATAATATATGGTTTGAATGGCACCATATATGATAATATATAGCTTAAATAATACCATATATAAATATATATCGCACTATATATAGTACCATATATTATCATATCTGGAACTGAATTAAAGATTTGGTTTATGAGGTACCATATATGACCATATATTGTTTAAATCGCACCATATATGATAATATCTAGTTTAACTGTCACCATATATAATTATATATTGTTTAAATGATACCATATATAATTATATATTGCTAAAATGCCACCATATATATTAAGATATAGTTCTATATATAACTATATATGCAATAAGATCAACCATGTTATGTAATATATAATTATATATGCCATATCTAATATTATGAAGGCCGATATCTAATTAGATGAAATTATATATGGCATAATATAAGGAAAATTTTTCGGAAAAAACCTCATATATAATTATATATGGATATACCTAACCACATGTCTAATTATATATTGTAATATATGCCACATATGATTATATTTAATTTTTTTTACTCGGGTTGTTATGAATATTACAATAGAGTAAGCTCTCAATAATTCGATTTAGCGATTTCGGAGCCGATGTTTTTTTAAAGTTAACTGTGGATTTTTCTAAAACTTTATCATTATGCTACCTTGTATCAGTACACATAATGGGTGAGTATCTTAAGAATCTCTTCTTATAATCATTTCAATTAGCTCAACAGCCTGTTCACACCGCAGGCAGCAAACAGAAGGCAGCAACAAAAGAGAGGGGTTTAAATTAATATAAAGATGCAAGCAGCTGGCAGCACATTTTGATGTTTAAGAATTTAAAAGAAAAAATAAACAATAGGCTTCAATCAAATTAAATCTTAATATATAAAAACTTTTGTGCGTATGTACACTCATAGAAATAAATCTGTAGAAGTAGAAAAAGTTCCTAAAAATTAGTTAAAAATGATACTACAGAAAAACTGCTAAAATTAGCAGATCATTTTTGTTATATATTAGTAATATAGGACCAGCAAATATACAACTGTTATATATACAGAATTTTAGTTATATTTGATCAAAATTTTTTTTAATGGAAAATAGCAAATTAACCTGCTAAAATCAGCAAAAAGTTTTGCTAAATAATAAGTCACAAAAAATTTAAAAATTTTCGAAGTTTTTTTCGGTTTTTTTTTATTACAAATAAAAATCGAGCCTTTTGAAAACAGCAGTTTACAATTTTTTTTAGCAAATATTTCTGCTGATTTTAGCAGTATAGACTGCTTTTTGTATTCAACTAAATTTAGCTTCAAAATAGTAAAAATGTTTTATATATTACAGTTTATTTTTGCCATTTTTAGTCTACTTATATTAAGCAAATTTTCTGCAGGTTTTACCGTACAATTTGTTATTTTTAATTCACTAAAAGTTAACTTACATATAACTTAAATTCTGTAAATTCAACAATTTTAATTTTGCTGTTCTTATTTTACTAGTATTAAGCAAAAAAATCTGTTAACTTCAGCAGTTTTTTCTGCAGCATAATTTTTAGCTTATTTTTAGTAACTTTTTCTGCTATTTTTGCAGATTTATTTCTATGAGTGTATGTCTGACCGTCACCATATGTTCCTGTGGTGCTCCAAATGATTGCAAACCCGCAACCTTGTGTGTAATAGTCCAACGAGCTAAACATTACACCACAGCGCCCACATATAAGAAATTGATTTCAAATTAAAACATAATAATGCTCATTTAATTTTGTCGAGGTGATATCTGGGCTTTTTTTGATATTCGTAATCTGCTTGACGATGTTGAGACTTTTTCCGCAGAGGATTCTTAATGTACAATATATGTCATAAGTTATGACTCATAATGTGTAATTTTGAATTTCTGTTTTGGCTAACTCAAACACAAAAATGAGCCCAATTTGCATTAAAGAGTTGCAATCAATTCTAATTATAGAATATTTAATGAGGAAAAAAATAAGTTTTTATTATCGCAAATATGCATAAACGGCTCTTAGATTATCAAACGTTTATTGCATTTAAAAAAATAAGTTCTTAAAGAAGCTTCTGTTGCAATTCATCTTTTCTATTAAACTTTGGTATGCTTAATACGAATATGGCAAATAAGGAAACTTGTTTTTCAATGGACAGTTTTAGAGATATAGCTGTTATTCCATCAATATTTACAAGTAGGAATGTCCTGCGACAGTACAAACAAATTTAAATATAACTATTTCTATCATAGTGTCATCATAAGCAAGTTTTTAGACACTACCTTAATTTTTTGTTTAAATTTTCGGTTTATTGTATGCCGGCCGGTATATTGCATTTTATTGATTTTTCTTTATATTCCACACTATACAAAATATCATTTTTATGTACATTTATATACATATCTGCATCTGTACCATTATGTACTCGTACAAACTACCTTTATATACAAAGAGAATAGTGCTGTACAAATATGAATATGCTCGTATGAAAATACAACATACACATATGTATGCATATATATAATCAACAAAACAAACATGAAAACAACAACAGGAAGTAGTAACTATTATGTACATCAATTTGTACATACACATTTACATAGTTATACATGCAAAAGTTGAAAATTTTACTACATCAAAACCATGTGCGAAACATTTCTACTACAACATCCATAATCTGCATACATATGGGGCATTTCACATTAATAGGAACATTAAACTGATGCCTCTTAAAACCTTGGTTGAACTTAAAATAAGTGAGGTTATCCCAACTTCTGTTAATGGCTTCATTATAGTCGACCTTATTTTTCAACTTGCAATTTAGGTCCCCTCCACCCCACACATGGAAATGTTCTTTTGGGTACAAAAATACATCATGCAAAATATTATTGAAATCTTTGCTCTTAAATAACTACATTTCTCGAAAATCTTAATAGAATGGTAATCTAGACTGAATTACCCTTCTAACGAGTCATAAAAATCCGAAATCGTTTCGAAAATATTTATGTAATTGCAATTCGCCTATACCACTGTAGGGTTAAAGTGGGATAAATTATGAAAATCGTAAAAAATTAAATATTTTGTTTTAAACTTACAATGTTAAGCTCTAATTTCATTTTTAAGATCTATAAATATTCAGATATAAATTTTTGTCTCTTGAATTATGCTAACCTAGTCCCAGATATGGCCAAAAATAGGATTTTCTTTTTGTAAAAAAATTTGCAAAGCTCTAAATTTGAGTTTTTTTTTTAAATTTTGTTCAACAAAATATAAAAAAGTGGCCAACGCCTCACAGAATTATTTTACTAAAAATAACACATATCCCCCTTTTAATTTAGTAGGGGCGGCGCACTATGCTTCGTCCCAGGACAAAAATCAAAAAAAAAAAATTTTTGTCTCAAATTGTTATTAAAGACGGATTTTTTTAAAGATAAGAAAGTAACTCAAACAAATGTGAAAAAAATTATTTGGTGTAATTGCTTTTGCCACCAAGAGAGGGCGCTAAACTCAGAAAATTTTATGCAAAAATGACTTAACAGAAAAATGGGTTTTAATTATTTCACGAAAATAATTCTCAAAAATACATTTTTTTAAAAACTTGTTCGAAGATTTGTTTTTTAATTACCTCAATACATTTGTAGTTAAATTAAAATATGGATTTCAGTATATGTTTACAAAACAATTATTATTTATTGCTCCGAAAAACACATTTTTTTTTGTTGAAAATTCAAAAATTACTTAAGTTTGATGGAGTATAAAAAAAAATTATATAAAATTAGATATTTTTTTTTCCTTTTTTTGTAAGTTTATACTGTTATATAATAGATCATTAAAAAGTTAGTTACTATTTTTAACCACAAATTAAAAAAAAAATGGATTTTTTGAAATGCCTAAATTCATGATTTTTACACCAATTTCACGCATTTAATAGTGTTTAGTATTCAAACCATGTCAACCTTCCATTTTAGGTATAGGATGTGTTGAGCGGACTTTTGTAAAACATTCTAACCCTTTTTAAATGTTAAAATGTTCCACAAAAATGTTCGTCGTTCGCTGAACACATCCTATACCTAAAATGGAAGATTCCCATGGTTTTTCCCTAAAATCCAGTTTTGTGGTACATTTGAGCACCAATTCTGAATAAGTACGAAATTAACCCTTAAACACATTTTAAGTTTTTACTTATAACTGGCATTTAAGTAAAATTTTCAATTCTGATGTCTTCAAAGACTTATAGTAGAATTTCATGACAAATATTTTTTTATGACAAATATTTTTAATCGTCTAACTCTACAACTTACGGGTCGTTTTTGTCCGTTTTAAAAAGGGGTCAAAAAAATCCCTTTAATTGAAGAGTTAGAAGGTTAAAATGTTCCACAAAAATATTCCTCGTAGTGTTTTACATAAGTTCGCTGAACATATGCTATGCCTAAAATGAAGGATTCACATGTTTTCCTATATTAACCCTATTTAAAATTTTTTGTTTTAGAAAAATCATTTTAAGCGTTTAAAACGCATCTTTTGTGATTGGATTTTTTTTATTAATGAATCGATTTTACCCAAATTTGGCACATATATGGCTTCAACTTATATCCATTCATGTGCTAAATTTCATCGCAATCGGATTATTTTTGCAGGTTTTATAAAGATTTTAAAATAAAGTATATATGGCAGGACCAAAAGTCCTTGCTTCGATTTTGATAAAAATTGACACAAACGTTTCCAGTTTTATGTGGATCTCAATGGATACTTTTTGTAATTTTACTTCCATTTATGTAGCTAATATAATATTTTTAAATTTCAGGACCTATGGGAGGTGAGCGTGTCTTCGCCCGATATATCCAGAAATTAAAAGTTTTCTTTACTAAGAGGTTCTATGTCAGTATACCAAATATCAAAACTCTTTCTCCACTCCTTCTATTCTTGTCCAATCGTTATATGCCCAGGAAATTTTTTTACAATAGTTAGCCAACCACACCTATTCTACAACTGGTTCCACTGCAACCGGTTCCGGAACCAGTTGCATGGATCCTATATGGAAGGTGTGATTGCCGTAGAATCAGTTCTAGAACTAGCTCCAGAACTGATTCTAGGGCAACCGGTTCTACTTTGGAACTATAGAAGTGTTTGCTTTTGGGACAATTTCAAACAAAAACGAGTAAAAAGTTTAAAGTCGGGCATGCCGACTATACAATACCCTACACCAGTATGGTGTATTGTTTGGATCCGAAATTCGAATGGGTTAAAATGGGGCTTGTGTGAAAATTTTCTATAATGTGAGTCAGCGCACCAAATTTCATTAAAATATCTTAATATTTGCGACCTGCAGTTTGTAACCAAGCCAATTTTGGGGGGACCCTTATATGGGCACTAGTTCTAAACATGGACCGACGTTCACCAAAATCAATAGGCTTCGTCCTTGGGCCAACATAGGTCTATGTAGCAAATTTCATCACAATATCTTAATACTTGCGACCTGCAGCGTATAAAGAGTATAATTTTGGTAGGACCCTTATATGGGCACTAGGTCTAAACATGGACCGATGTTCACCAAAATCAATAGGCTGCGTTATTGGGCCAATATAGGTCTGTGTACCAAATTTCATCAAAATATCTTAATATTTACGACCTGCAGCGTATAAACAGTATAATTTTGGTAGGACCCATATATGGGCACTAGGTCTAACCATGAACCGATGTTCACCAAAATCAATAGGCTGCGTTATTGGGCCAATATAGGTCTGTGTACCAAATTTCATCAAAATATCTTAATATTTACGACCTGCAGCGTATAAACAGTATAATTTTGGTAGGACCCTTATATGGGCACTAGGTCTAAACATGGACCGATGTTCACCAAAATCAATAGGCTGCGTTATTGGGCCAATGTAGGTCTGTGTACCAAATTTCATCAAAATATCTTAATATTTACTACCTGCAGCGTATAAACAGTATAATTTTGGTAGGACCCTTATATGGGCACTAGGTCTAAACATGGACCGATGTTCACCAAAATCAATAGGCTGCGTTATTGGGCCAATATAGGTCTGTGTACCAAATTTTATCAAAATATCTTAATATTTACGACCTGCAGCGTATAAACAGTATAATTTTGGTAGGACCCTTATATGGGCACTAGGTCTAAACATGGACCGATGTTCACCAAAATCAAACTTGTTCGTCCTTGGGCCAACATAGGTCTGCGTACCAAATTTCATCAAAATATCTTAATAGTTGCGACCTGTACAGTGCGCACAAAATTGCATGGACAGACAGACAGACGGACGGACGGACAGACGGACATCGTTAAATCGAAATAAAAAAAATTCTGAACCGATCGGTATACTATAAGGTGGGTCTACGACCAATATTTTTTGGTGTTACAAACATCAGCACAAACTTATAATACCCTGACCACATAGTGGTGTAGGGTATAATAATGGACGTTAGAATCGACAGTAGAAGGGGTTGTGAATGAAAAGTAGCTATTCTACAACCGATCCTTTGGAACAGAAAATTTTCCTGGGTGGGATCAGAGCACTGTGCGGCGTTTTAAATTTTAAAATTCTTGAGATAAGTGTGATTTTCGCCAATAATTAATATGATAATTTTTTCAACAACCCGTCGACTGTGTATTTCGAAAACATGTCCCCACATTACAAACGTAACAAAGACTGTTAGCCATCTACGACGACAGCTTAGCCATCTCACCCAAGTAAGGCCTTGAATGCAATGTAACTAATTCATTGTTTTCTTTACTATTCAGCTTTCTGTTATTGTCTTTATTTAGAAGTGATCAAATACAGACACATAAAAACATTATATTTTTAGATTTTTGTTTATCTTCCAATCACCTCCGTGTCTCCTTTTTCTTTCAGCTGCTATAACAAAATCACTTCCGATTTTTTCAACTCAGATAAAAGAGCCCAGTCAGAAAAATACAAACGGGAAAGCGGTGGCAAAGCACTTTAACAGGTGGTACAAGTATTGGCAAAAAGTACTTTCCCATTCCCAAAATGATAACATCATTAGACAAAAGGACCGGCTGTTCAAAAAGCGCCGGAAAAGCACTGGAGGAACAAAATTTTTAAACGTTGGCAAAACGCTGGCAAAACCAATAAATAGGTGGTCTGGAAATATATTTTCCAAAATAAAATTAAAAAAAAGTTCATATGTATTTTTTTGACCCTGCCGTGATTTGAACCCAGGCCGTCAGATTGGCAGACGATTGCTCTACCCACTGAGCTAACGAGACATATAATATTTAATGGCTAAACACATAAATGAGTGATAATAGCTGGACAACTACTGGCTGTGCCAAAATGCTAGTACTGGCAAACAATTTTTAGTAACTAGTATGCCAGTGTTTGGAGGGCAAAAAGAAAGTTGGTCTTGAAGGAGCTTTCCCACAAACAAAAAAATTAATTTAATGAAACAAAAAAAAATTTTAAATTAAAAAAAATCCAAAAAAATTTTTTTCCTTGCAACCGGATTTGAACTTGGAACCTTCCGACTACAAACATTTTTTAACGAAGCGTCAGCATTTTTATAAAATCATTGGTTTTCCAGTGAATTGATTTTTGTACGCCTGGTAGCATTGGCTAGGTAGCACTGGATAACCACTGGTTGCAAACCTTGGCGTATCACTCTAAGCCAATTCTTTGCCAGTGGTTTTTTTATAAACCACCGAAATTTTTGTAAAAAAAATACTGGTAAAACGCTTTTCGCAAACGCTGGCAAAGCGTCCCAAATGAGTGTTCTGCCAGTCATTTATTTTTAATACCATGGTTACCCAGTGGTATACCAGTGCTTGATTTTTTGTACCACTGGCGATTTCTGACTGGGAGATTGTTTTTCGCAAATATTGTAAAACTGCGACAACGTTAAGCCTTTCTTTACCAAGGTCAAAAGTGAAATTTTTGAAAATTTTCGATTTTTCCTGAAAGTATAACAAAATGTTGCATAATTTGGCTAAAAGTTGTTCAAATAAAACACCAAAGCAATAAAAAAATAGAATTTAACCCTTATAGGCATATGTGTTAATTTCATGATCCCAAATTTTTCTAATGTAAACAAAAGCCATTCGATATGAAAATTGACATAAAAAACTTTTAAAATATTTTCTAGAAAAAAATCAAACTTAGCCTCTGTGAAAGCATGGTGTCAAAATGACCTAATTTTTTTCAATAAGAAATTAATATTTTGTGTGGGTGTTGCTTGGGAACATGTTGGCACAGTAAGCTTGGAGTTGAGGGTTCAATTTTTGCCAGGGCGAAAAAAAGTCTTGGAACTTTTTTATGCAATTATATGTTGTTTTTATTGTAATTTTTTTTTTAAATATTGTACATTTAATAAATTTTTGAAACGTTTTATATTTTTTTTTTTATTTCATATCAATTGAAATTTTATGAAAATGGATGAAGGTATGTATTAGAGATGGGCAAGGGAAAAATTTAAATCACGCACAATCACTTATAACTTTTTTTTATTCACTCTCACTCACGTTCAGGTGAGTAAATTCGGATTTAACTCACAATCACGCGTGATCACGTAAATTCAGAAAATAAAATTTTAACGGGAAAAATTAAATGCCAAAATTAAGGTAAATTATTAATTTTAAAATCAAAAGTGAGTGCTATGAATATGCAATTTTTCCATTTATTTTGTCTTTCAAAAATTCAAAAATGTGAAATTAGCAAAATAAATGAAAGAAATATTTATTAAAATCGGAAAAAATCTGGTAAAATTCCACTCACTCACGAAAAAATGTGAATCACGCACACTCACTTACGAAAAAATTTTTTCTGCTCACACTCACTTTTTTTTTTAAGAGGAGCAACACCCAGGAAATTCTTCCTATTAATTAACGTGTTGCTTCCTTTGGAAAGGGGATAAAGAAGAAGTGAAAGGTGGTGAAAGATGAAGGGCTTCAAATATGGCACTTACGTTCACGAGAGTAAATTAAAATTCCACTCACTCTCACGCGTGATTTACGTGAAACACGCAAAATTCTGCTCACGTGCCCATAGTTGATCTTTTAATTGATAAATGAATGTTTTTCGTTCGATTTGAGATCAAATATTATAAAATTTTCTTTTAAATTTTTTTCAAATTAAAAGATCACACTAGATACAATGAAAAATATAATTTAATACGCCTAGTTGGTTACTATCAACATGGATTTTTGTTGTAGTTTACAAATATTTAGAATATGTACTTAAATTTGAAAGTAGCGGTTCGTTTTCGTTCATAAGTCTGTGCTTCATGAGTTGACGATCAGAATTGAATTAGAACCAGCTACGATGCTTTAAGAATCAAAGTTCAAAGCAAAAACAGTAATAACAGAGGTTAAAAGTGAGAATAAATGACGGATGTTTACCTTCCAAAATGAGATATAAGTTATTGAAGACACAAACCATATATATGTGAATGTGAATCCCGCATGTTTAGTTGTTATTTTCTATTAAAAAAATTTAACTCAAATATAACTTAAATTCTGTACATTTAACAGTTTTATTTTTGCTGTTCCTATCTCATCAATATCTGCTAATGTCAGCACCTTCAAAGGCAATTTTAACTAACTTTTAGTAGTTTAGCAATAATTTTTACAGACTTCTTTCTATTAATGTAGTACTGTAGACTTGTTGAGTTGCCGACCAATATTTCGATATCTTACGTACGAAATGGCAAAGTGAATATAGTTGCAGGGCACAATCAATAAGCACCAGTCTGTTGCATGGTGGTCAGTTTTGACAATAATTTGGAAATTCCATTAGTTGATAACTTGCAATTTGTTGCAACTTAAAGTAAGGATGCCAAATGTCACAATTTATATGTCTTAAGTGTGTTGGAGCTGGTGGCTTGTTATCCCCTAAATTGTAACAAGGCTTGACTCTTTCTGGCAAATCTGTAATCTGGCCATCCAGTCAGTAATATTTTGTATGTAGTACACTATAAAATATAACCAGATACTCATATAGTATGCGTATGGTATTGTTGTTGGCGGTGGTGGTCAAACCTAGTGGGTATTAAATATAAGAGCAATATCCGGCAAAAGTCATATTCCATATAAATATATATGTATCTACATCTACATTATCTACATATGTATATACGTAATATGCATTTTCGGTTATGTTTTGTAAATTTCGGTAAATATATATCATATCATATATGCGGCCCGTCAACCAATTTCGTGCGGCTCTTTATTAATTTTAAAACAATCAAAAAAATTTTTTAAATTAAAAAAAAATTTAATAAAATTCAAAACAAAAAAATAAAGTCAAAATTTAAAAATATACATAAAATAATATAAAAAAACAGCGATAACAAAATAAACATCCAATGGAGCCTCAAAAAATTACAACGATCAACAAATATCGACTTTTTACCACAGACTTCCTCTAAAACATTTTAAAGTATTTTCGCCTCCTACATACGAATATTAAGTCAAAAATTCCTTCTTTATTTACCCCTTAAGCCTGGGAAAAATACTTTGTCTCAATATGACGTAGAAGTCCTTAAGAGTCTTTTATTTTGTATGAGTCTGAATTCAAAAAAAATTTTGTTGAATATTGGTAAGATTAGAAGATCAAAAATAAACTGTTAAATATAATAATAGTCATCCTGCTAAAATCAACAGAAATATGTGATGAAAATTATTAGACTGCTAATTTTACAAAAATAGATCTTTATTCTCTTAAAACAATTTAAAAACTTTTTTATTCTACTAATATTAAGCAAGATTTGTTGCTGATTCTAGCTTTTTTCTGTGTACCTACTTAGCCTGACCAATTATCTCGCTTTTGACGGTATTATACCGCTTTTTAAAGGCTTGTGTCGCCTTGAATTTTTATCCCGTTTTTAGAACAAACAATTCCGCCTTATCCCGAATTTTTAATATGATATTCAACTCTTGAATAAATTTTTCATAATTATTTTTTTATAGAGTTCCCAGCCAGCAAACGAGCCCAAACATGAATCAGAAAAATACTCAAAATATATAATTAAACTTTCACTTGTATGAAAGTGGTGAATCCACTTTGAGCATCCACTTTTTTTGAGTTATTTTTGAATTGTTCGTAAAATATTAAAATTTATTTACTTTTTCGAGTTGTTTCTGAATCATCTTTGGATTTAAAAATTTTCCTCAAATGTTTGTGTCTTTTATGACTCATTTTACTTAAACTATTACTTTCGTCCAAAAAATGAGCAATTTTTGACAAATTGGTTTAAACATTTAAAAAAGTGTGCTTGTTTGAATAATTTTTGACTTTCTGAAAAAGAACTCCCCTAAAAGTATTGGAATTTTCTGGCTGGGTTATCAGTCTTGTGATTGAATTTTTAAAATTTAAGAATTAATTTAATGCAATCAGAGCCTGAGAGGTTTGATAGATAGAAAAATACGAACGGCACAGTACTGGCTCAGCGTTGGAGACGGTAGTGCATGTACTGGCGATGTGTCGGATGTTTTAAGTTTCCAGTACTGGTACGGTGTCGAAATGATAACACCAATATACGCTTGGCCGTAGGTATTTGCCAACGTTGGCCCAGTGTTGGATTTTGTTACTTCCTGGTGTTTTCCCAGTACTATAAATTAAAAATATTCAGTAACTTGCCAGTACTTCAAATACAAAATATCAGTGTATAGCCAATACTATAAAAACTATTAAAAATCTGATGGTGAATCACCCTAAATTTTAATAAAATAATAAAAAATATATATTTTTATTTCAAATTAATTTTGTTGTTTTTTATTGTGTTATAAAATATTAAATAATTGCAAAACTAGAAAATAAAAAGTTTTTCTTAAATTTTCTGGTTTCATGCTGTTTTATATAAAAATATTATGAAAAAATTTATATTGAAATTCTATTAAATTCTATTAAAAATTAGGGTAAAAGAAGTGTCAGATAGAAAAATCTTGTTAAAATAGCAGAAAACAGTGACAAAGCACATTTTAAGTGGTACTGGCATAATAAAAAAAAAACAGTGCTCTCCCGTACTATTTCTTTCTACCGTGGGCAATTTCCACCTGGGTTGTTATAAATTTTCGGTACGAAAATGTTGTGGACTTATGAGTTTTAAATTTCATTTACATTCATGTTTTCTATAAAAATTATATTTTCCACCTTTTGTATCAAAATTCCGTTCGTCACGTATTTCATGTTACACATTTCAATAAATAAAACAAGGGATCAAAATCAATTAAATAAATTTGCAAATATTTGAAAAACTGCTGAAAACCTTAAACCAAATTTTTTGAAATAACGCAAGCTATATTTTTGAAGATTAATTCGACAAAGGTTTTTGACTTCAGATTGGGTTTAAGGAGAGGAAAATATTTTAAAAACATTTATTGAGGCTGTGCCTATATTTTTAAATGTATTTGCATCAAAAATATAAAAATTCATAAAAATATAAAAGATTTTGATGTACTTCTCCGCAATATTGACTCATAGAGTATTTGCTTAGGTGAGGGGATAAAAAGAGGAACCCCACAGCTCGAAGTCTATTCAATGGACCTTTTTTGACCTTAGATCCGGGCTTAGGAAACCAAAATACTCAAAAAAAGGTTTTAGCAGTGAGCTGTACGAAAAATTCATTTTTGTTGAGTAACATGTTATTTGGTGCGGCCCACCGTATGTTTGTGAAATCCCAAATTTGGCCCTTCAAGCCATTTACGTTCCCACACCTGATATATATAATGCAAAATTTAAAAGTCCGGGAGTCCAGTAACAAGAGAAAATTACCGAATTCTATTATTTTTTTGGCAAAATCTTATATTTAGAGGATAAAAGTGCTGGGTAAAATGTGGAGTTCTTTAGTTTTTTTTTTTTTAAATTTTCAGTTTATTTCAAAGAACTTGAAGGCGATTTGGTTATCAAATGAAAGATATTTGAAAGGTCTATCTAGTGGTAAGGGGACACAATTTTCACATGAAACTCAATTACCGTAAAAAAACATTTTTTTTATGTAGTTGTTTCACATGAAATCGAACTTACTGCGCTTTAGTACTATAAATCGAGTAGAAAGTGATAAAAAAACTGATTGTTTTTTAATTTTCTTATGTACTTAAGCACCTTAAGTACATAAGATATTTAAAAAAAAAATTTCGCGATAATGCGTTCCACGTGAGAATTATGTCGACTTTATTTTCAAGCAAATTTAATACATAAGACTATTATTTTTCATGTGAGAAAGTGACATTTTTGTTTATTGTGATTGTGCTACGTATCGATCATAATATGATCCTAATGATCATAGTATGATCTCAAATGACCACAAAATGCTTTAGACTACCATAATATGACCACTGGGAATATATTATAATCTTAAGGAAAATATTGTGATCATTAAATCATGTTATGGTGATTTCAGATACATTGTGAAATTATATTTTTAACAATATTTTTCTACGCCCTGATATCACATGTTTACATAATTTATTTATATTTAAGCGATAACTAAAATTAATTATTTAGATATGTAAATTAATCATTGAATAAATATTAGGGTATTCAATTAATCGGCTTTTTATTTTAATCGATTAATCGTGCAAATAATTATTTGGGTTTTTTTCTAAACCGGTTAATCCAACAAAATTTTAAAATTAATCGATTAATCGAAAAAATTTTCTGTAAAATAATATACATACACTTGTTGTGTTTTTAATAATTTTATTTAAATAAAGGAACAAAAATAAATTCAGTAACTCCTCTGAAATTCATAAAAATAATAAAATTTAATAATTGATATCAGGTTTTGTCAATATTTTTATTTTTTCTGTCCCCGCTTTCACATATTAAAATTTTATCCAAATTGGGGAGAACCACACCGAAAGAAGAATATGAGACCCCGACTATTAATTTGGATCTCTTTCTTATACATTGAATAAATAAAAACGTAAATGTAGTGAAGAATTTTGTTGAGAATTGATTTTGCCTCCACGTTTCCGTATCTCCATCCCTTTATTTTATTTTATTAATTCAGAGTGCTCACTAAAGAAGCTTTATTACATTGAGCATTAATTAAAATTAATAATTCTAACAATCATTAGTTACAATAAATATTAATGCTTTCATTTAATATCGACGTTTAAAGAGTCGTAAAAAATAATAAAATAATAATAATAAACTTTACTAGATAAGTCACAACAACATGGTAGTAATTCGGAAAATGACAAAGCAAACTGTGATAATTTTATGTTGTTTCTGTTTTTTCTTTGGGATTGAAGATGTTTATTAACCCTCCTACTTAGAACACGAAATTCGCATTGAGTTTCTAGAAATTCTAAAAAGTCGTCCCTTAATTATTTTCTTAGGCCAGAGTGAAATCCGGATAGGTATAAGCCTACAGCAAATTATTTATCACAATTTTTGTAAAACATTTTGAATTTTTAGCACATTTACTTTAATAAAAAATTTATATTTTTTAAACATTTTTGTAATTTTCTACCAATTTAGATTAATCGTATGAAGTTATTCGAATTATTCGTTATTCGAAATTTGGACATATTAAATTATTCGAACAATTTTTGAGAAAAATTGTTCGATTAATCGAATAACGATTAATCGATTGAATACCCTAATAAATATGTACATGTACATTTATGTTCTCAAAATTATCCTAAAAAAGGTTCATCAATTTATCCATCTTTAACTATTAAACTAGAAGATTCTGGTGATTAAGTAACATAGCTGTTGTTTATGCAATGAAAAGGCAAACATTTTCTTTATACAAACAATTAACCCTCTCATGACCCTTAGTGGTGATTTAAGTGGTAAACTTCAAAATTTGTATCAAAACTAAACTTTAAATGTCTCTCATTTAATTTTGCAGATATGTAAATACATATACTATGCATCATATAATAGAAAATTTAGCATAGATTAAAAGCAAAATAATGGTTCATGGTTTGATCTTGTGAGTCCAGCATACAAAAGAATAGCTACAAAGGCGTCAAACTCTTTCACTTTCACTGGCTTCCACTCCTTTTTCTTCGTGGGATTCGCCAAATTCCATGCAGCTGTAACCTCCCTGCCTTTACGATTTGTTTCACGTAGCACTAAGTGTATTATTTCCTCTGTCATGATTGAACGCATTATTGTATAGGGGTCGTGTATATTTCCTGTTGGTCCTGGTTTCTTTCTTGTGAAGTCGACCACGTTATGATTACGAGTGCGTGATGTTGGTGGTGCTTTTTTACTCATTATCATCATTTTCTTCCTCTTCATCATCGTCGTCATCAGTATCTTCATTTAGCTCGACGTATCCTTCAGTTTCGGCATCTGACTCTTCAGCAGGTTGGTATGTGCGATCTTCATCATCCTCAACTTCATAATTATCAATTGCAGCAATATCAATTTCTTCATCCATGTCTTCGTCCATAAAATCAGCAAATCTACTATCAGCTGCACGCCTTTCATCCGCAGTCATTTGCTGGTAACGTGTACTACGGCGTACAACAATTTCAGCAACGTCCAAATTACTTGCATCTGCCATATTTATATTTTTGTTTCTATCACACACGATTTTACTCTTCGCTGTCTAAACTTTGACTGATTTGGTTAACGAAACTACAACTTCTTTTATACTCTTTCGTACGTCTACCTAAACTCAAAGACATTAGGGATGATGATAAAAACAAAAAATTCTAAGAAAAAATTCTAAGAACAAAAAATACTAAGAACAAAATACTAAGAACAAAAAATTCTAAGAACTGGTTTATTGCTAGAAGTATAAAATTAGAATATTGTGCCTTTCCTTGAAAGCAATAAAGTTCATGTCTTCGAATTTTTCTTAGAATTTTTTGTTTTTATCATCATCCCTAATGTCTTTGAGTTTAGGTCTTTGTGTTCAGAACAAGTAAATTATGTGTTGAAACAATAAAAAAATTATAATGATGCCCAAAAAACATGCATTTATTAGTGAAATTCAGTACAAGGTCCATACGGACCTATTCACACGTCCGCGTACTATTCTCACTAAAACCTCAATAACTCCTAAAGTAATGATCCGATCGGCTTGATTTTTTTTCCAAAAGAAGCGCAACAAAATACTCTTGGAATACAGAGTAACTTTGGGGGGGGGGGGGGTTGTAGTGGCCGAAGTAGGAGTAATTTCAGTTTGAAAAGGCAAAAAGATCCCTAGGGACCTTCTCACTCATCGGAGGGTTAAATATTTCGTCCATTCCATTAAAGAAAGCCCAAAACTGATTCCGGGTTATAGATTTATTACATATGTGCACGAGGAAACCGTGTGAATCTTCCATTTTAGGTACAGGATGTCTTTAGGAAACTTATGTAAATCACTATGGGATACAGTTTTGCGTAACTATTTAACACTCTAACTCTTCAATTAAAGGGGCTTTTTTGGCCCGTTTTAAAAAGGGACAAATATACCCATAAGTTGAAGAGTTAGAGGGGTGAAATGTTCAACAGAAATGTTTCTCATAGTGTTTTACATGAAATGGAAGATTCACATGGTTTCTTCCTAAAATCCAGGTTTGTGGGGCATTTGAGCGCCAATTCTGAATAAGTGTGAAATTAACCCTTAAACACATTTTAAGTTCTGACTTATTTCTGGCATTGAACTTAAATTTGCAACTTTGATGTCTTCAGAGACTTATAGTAGAAACTCATGACAAATATTTTTGTGAAACATTTTGACCCCCTAACTCATCAATTTAAGGGACTTTTCGGTCCTTTTCAAAGAAGAGTTAGAGGGTTAAAATGTTCCGAAATTCTACTAAAATTCTCTGAAGACATCAAAGTTTAAAATTGAGGTTCATTGCTAGAAATAAGTCAGAACTTAAAATGTGTTTAAGAGTTAATTTCGTGCTTATTCAGATTGGCGATCAAAGAGCACCCATGTGGGTAAAAGTGTTATTTTTTCACCTTTCAACGCACTTTCCGGTAGATTTGGCGTAAAAAAAAAATATCCCCGTGAAAATTTATGCTCTCGGATTAAAACAGGCCAGTCACCCGCGGCCAGAGATACAAGCCATCCGACTTCAGCCGGTCAGCCGCCGACAATAATCAGCTGAGCCGATTTTAGGCTAAAGCGGGCCGTGGCTTTTAGCCCTAAAAATAAGCTATAATTAGTTCAAAGTTTATTTGCGCTATAACTCTTAAAGTAAAGGTTTTACAGAGAAATACTAAATAGGCATATCTACAAGCAATAACGTGCCTAGAATTTTCCTCATGTACATTTTTGACGTACCGATGACGCGTCATGGTGATTTATGTGGTTAAAATCAAAGTGATTTATATAGTTAAATAGAAATTTTGACTTTAACTACTTAAATCACAATGACGCGTCATTGCTACATCAAAAGTGTGTATGAGAAAAATGCTAGCCACATTAATGCCTGCAGTTATGCCCATATAGTATTTTTCTGTAAAACCTTTACTTTAAGAGTTATAGCGCAAAGAAGCTTTGAATTAATTTTAGTCCATTTTTAGGGACTAAAATTAATTCGAGGTGACTGGCCTGTTTTAATCCGAGAGGACCAATTTTTGCGGGAATATTATTTTTACGCCCAATCTACTGGAAAATGCGTGGAGAGGTGAAAAAAATAACACTTTTGCAAATTCCATATATTTTATGAGTCCCGTATTTGAATACGAGAACCGATGTTTATTATCGTCAGTATTTATTCTTTTGTATATAGCCGTATTATTTGAGCACGAGATCCGATTTTTATTCTAATTCGTATTAAGTCACGAGAACCTAAATTTATTATCGTTCGCATTTAGTCGTATTATTTGAATACGGGAATCGACGTTTATTCTCGTTTGTATTTAATCTTTTATATCTAGACGTACTGTTTCACAAAATGGGCTGTGTATTCTTGTTCGTATTTAGCTACGGGAACCGATGTTTATTTTTGTTCGTATCTAGTTGTAATATTTGAACACGAGGTCCGCTGTTTATCCTCGTTTATACATAACAATCTCATTCGTATACCGTTGCTAATAACCGGCGATAATAAATCATATAAACCCGTCGAGCTGAAACTATTCCATAGTTCGGCAAATGTTGCCTTCGGGTAATGCAGATCAATTACGATCGGAACTCGCCTATTGGACATAAACGATCCATTGTTGAAAGTGGCAATTTAACATGTATACCGGCGGTTATTTTTAGGATTGATTGTGTGTTATTATACTGCATCACAAAATCTTGAGTAATCCAGAAGCAAACTCTCCTTGTTGTAAGTACTCACTATAACATAGACCCTCAATCTGTTTGGCACCATAATGTACCATTCTCATCTTTTCATTAAAATTAGTTGTACCTATACAGAAGTGTTAATATGGCACTGACCGATAAATTGTACCTACCAAAAATTAAACATTTGTTCGTTTCAAGTAGAATTATGTATTCAAAATGTATTGAGTCTGCAGTATTGATAAAAACGCACACATAAATACGAGTAAATGTATATGTCTGCGTAAAATGTTTCCTATATACAGCTTTTTTTCCTGTGTTTCTATATGACAATTTTTGGTGTACAATTTTTGGGAGAGAATACATAGTGTGGCAATATTCCTATATACCTACTACTTGTCCAGCACTTCGATGTTGCTACATATCTACTAACTGGTGTACGTAGTAAAAGTATTGTATATGCAGGACAATTGTACTGTTATGTACGAAATATGGTTGTGTTTGTACGAATTTTACGTTATGTATATAGTATACAAGTGAATCTACTATTACTTACTACTGTTACTACATACTACGGCATTTGCATCTCTACGCTCTTCTGTTATTTACACGTTTTGCTGATAGTAAAATTGTAATCATGTATTGTAGCACATGTGGCATCAATAAAATCAGACTTATTGTCATGGAAAAATTAGAACTGTTTTTTTTATATATAAAATTATAACCGAAATACTGTTACATACTAGTATTAAGAATTTTATTTTTCATTATAGCGTAAAAGAGGTCTTAAAATATTATTTTGTTCAAAATCTTTCATTTGTAAAGATTTATACGACCTCTTTTGTGTCTGCATTTCTTTAGAATCGGTTCTCAACTCCAACTAGAACTGGATATGCACATATTTTTTTATAAACATTTTTTCAGTACTTCTTGAGCGAGTACAAAGGAAACCCTTTTTCATCAATTAAAAGTTCAAAAAAAAAAAAATTACCAAAAAAATTATATTTTTTTTTATTTCATAAATTTGTAAACTGCTGATCTTTTCAGGTTAATTTGTTATTTTTTATTAACAAAAATTGAACTCAAATATAACTAAAATTGTGTATATTTTGCAGTTTTATTTTTGCTGTTCCTATCTTAATAATACGTAGCAAAAATAATCTGCTAATTTAGCAGTTTTTTCTACACGCAATTACAGTGTTGCCATATTTGAAGCCCTTCATCTTTCACCACCTTTCACTTCTTCTCTATTGCCTTTCCAAAGCAAGCAACACGTTAATTAATAGGAAGAATTTCCTGAGTGTTGCTTCTCTTTATAATTTATAAAAAAAAAAATAATAATTTTTGACTTATTTTAGTAGTTTTAACTGAATTCCGTATAAACATTTTCTAATTTTTAACTAATTTTAGTAGTTTTAACTAAATTCCGTACAAACTTTTTTCTATTAGTGCAATAGTTAAGTGATATTTTGGATGTTGTTTAGAATACTTTTGAAGTAGTGAAAGCAGTGACCATGACTTCCAAATTTTTTTTATTTTTTTGCTGGGATATATTAGCTTATCTAAATTCAGCAAACCATCATTCTTAATTTATTTGAAAATTCTGCAGGTGCAAATATAGGTACTAACTTCTGTTTTCCTAGCAAAATTTCAACTATTTGTAAGGGCTTTTTTTTACGAGTATACGTTTATCGTTAAGTGGTAAAGGGTATAAAAAGATTCATATAGAGATTATTGCTTTTATCTTTAATCATAAAAAAAATACCAAAAACAACAAAAAATTCGATAAAAAAAAATATATAGATTGGCATAGCAATATCAACCCCTATCGAAAGATTTTACGACGAAAAATTTACAAAAGAAGACTAATTAAAATAATGCACGTGCTTTTAGCACAAGAAACGAACGAATCCCTTGTGCAAACAAAGTAAAGTAAGACAACAAAAAAGGGATTTTTAAGCAAAAAAAAAAAAAAAAAAATATCAAGAATTAAAAGCAAAGAGAGATGAAACTAATTGTAAATAGTGGAACCCATAACAAATTGCTATAAAAAAATAGTATGTACTCGTAATTGGAAAAGAATAATCAACAAATCTTTCCAGGAAGAATTTGCAAACTAAGAACGAAAAAAAAAGTAAATACAAATCCGAGTATACAGACCGCATAACAAAACAGAAATGAAAACAATTAAAATCAAATTGCAAACATCACTTTAAAATGATTTATAGAATCATCAATAATCTTACATAAGTTAGAATATCTGACTTTAAGATTTATAGAAAACATACTTCTTAGACAATGAAACTCAAGAAATTATAAAAATTTACAGTTTGAGATAAACAGCTTATATTACACTATTCAACAAATTTAATGTTATTGAAGAACTTCGTATTGCAAAGCATATTTTTTTAACAACATTTTTTAACAGAACCCTCGCATCCCATCTTAAATAGTTTTGAGTTAAGCACCTTTATCAACTTCTCTCAACATTTAAACCATACAAATTTCAAGTATTTTATGCTTAAAAAGCACCGTAGCCAAATATAACTTTTGTACTTGTTTTCTTATATAGTGAATTGCTTTTTTTTTTAGTTTTTGTTACAAAATGAACAACAACAGCATAATTCTTAATTGTTGCAAGTTCTTATTGTTGTGCTTAAATAAAAGTTCCTTGCCCTATACCAACAGAAAATAATAAATACAAACACAAATACATAGAAGAACAAAGTTATATTAATGAAAAATATTACAAAACACACCAACCGAAATTCAGAAAGAGTAACAACAATACAAAAATCTCACTCTCCTATTTGTTTATGTTTGCTGCAAACAACAGAACACCACATACCCTTTTTACAGGGTATGCACAATAAAAATTTGTATGGGGGCCAATTTAAGGGTTGAAGATAGAGGGTAGGTAAGTGCCGAGAAAACATTGGGGTTGAATGAATATATTTGACTCCTCTAGGGGCATTCTTGGGACAGTTAGAGCGGTGATAAAAAAATGTATCCCACCCCCTTAGCGAATGGTGGTAGGAGATAGGTTAATTCAGAAAGAATCTTCGGAGAGAAAAATAATGGGGGTCGGTATTATATTTCACCACTCTATGGGCGACTCCTTGGCAGTTGTAAGGCTTTTTGTGGATTTTTAACCCTTTACCACCACCTTTGACTCCGATGAGGAGTTACCCCACCACCCCACCTCCCACAATTTTGTTTTTTTTTTTTTTTGTTCAAAAAATTGTGCACTGTCCCACCCCTTGTATTCATATATGTATGTATGTCCATATATGAACATATACTAAGGATCCATACATATATGTTCATTAATGAACAAATTTGAAAAATTTTTTTTTACCAAAAAATATGCTTTTATTAGTGATATACATAAATATATAGAATAACATACGGTTGATCTCATAAATTTAGATTTTATATACAATTGGACAAATCAAACAAATTTCTAAGTTATTTTATATGACGAAAATCATTTTATAACTTTATATAATCCAAATTCAATATATAAATCTTGATTGAAAAATTTTTTAAATCTCTTCTTGATATAATTCTGTATGATTTAGAACCAAAAAAAATTTCAACGTTAAAAATCAAAAATATTCTTTTCTATTCTTTTTCTATTTTTAATTCCACAATTTTCTTGAGCTGAAGGTTTGTTTTTTATATATAAAAATTTTTTTTATCTCTATATATAAAAGAATAACGTGACTGACTGACTGACTGATTGACTGACTGACTGACTCAACATCGCCCAGCCCAAACCGCTGAAGCTAGGAAGTTGAAATTTGGTATGTAGGTTCCTCTTTCGGGGTAGACGTCCGCTAAGACGGGATTTTTGGAAATTCCTACCGGAACGGGCAAAAAGGGGGAAAGTGTCCCCCTTGACGGCCTGCCAAAACCGCTGGAGGTAGGAAGTTGAAATTTGGTATAAAGGTTCCTCCACTATCGTAGACATCCACCAAGACGGGAGTTTTGGAAATTTTTACAGGGACGGGCAAAAAGCGGAAAAAGTCTCCCCCTTGACGGCCTGCTCAAACTGCTGGAGCTATGAAGTTGAAATTTGGTATGTAGGTTCCTCGACCGGTGTAGACGTCCGTTGAGACGGCATTTTTGGAAATTCTTATCGGGAAGGGCAAAAAAAAAAGTACCTTTTTCCAAAAAAGTACCTTTTTCCAAAAAAGTACCTTTTTTCAAAAAAGTACCTTTTCCCAAAAAAAGTACCTTTTTCCCAAAAAAGTACCTTTCTCCAAAAAAAGTACCTTTTTCCAAAAAAAGTACCTTTTTCCAAAAAAAGTACCTTTTTCCAAAAAAAGTACCTTTTTCCAAAAAAAGTACCTTTTTCCGAAAAAGTACCTTTTTCCAAAAAAAAGTACCTTTTTCCAAAAAAAGTACCTTTTTCCAAAAGAAGTACCTTTTTCCAAAAAAGTACCTTTTTCCAAAAAAAGTACTTTTTTCCAAAAAAAGTACCTTTTTCCAAAAAAGTACCTTTTTCCAAAAAAAGTACCCTTTTCCAAAAAAAAGTCTTTTTCCAAAAAAAGTACCTTTTTCCAAAAAAAGTACCTTTTTCCAAAAAAAGTACCTTTTTCCAAAAAAAGTACCTTTTTCCAAAAAAAGTTCCTTTTTCCAAAAAAAGTACCTTTTTCCAAAAAAAAGTACCTTTTTTCAAAAAAAGTACCTTTTCCCGAAAAAAGTACCTTTTTCCAAAAAAAGTACCTTTTTCCAAAAAAAAGTACATTTTTCCAAAAAAGTACCTTTTTCCAAAAAAAATTCCTTTTTCAAAAAAGTACCTTTTTCAAAAAAAGTACCTTTTTCCAAAAAAAAAAGTACCTTTTTTAAAAAAAGTACCTTTTTCCAAAAAATTTACCTTTTTCTAAAAAAATGTACCTTTTCCAAAAAAGTACCTTTTCCAAAAAAGTACCTTTTCCAAAAAAAGTACCTTTTCCCAAAAAACATAAATTTTTCCAAAAAAATACCTTTTTCAAAAAAATACCTTTTTCAAAAAAAGTACCTTTTCCAAAAAAAAGTACCTTTTCCCAAAAAAAGTACCTTTTTCTAAAAAAAATGTTCCTTTTCCCAAAAAACATACATTTTTTCAAAAAAATACCTTTTTCAAAAAAAGTACCTTTTCCAAAAAAAAGTACCTTTTCCCAAAAAAAAGTACCTTTTTCTAAAAAAATGTTCCTTTTCCAAAAGAAGTACCTTTTCCAAAAAAAGTACCTTTTTCCAAAAAACATACATTTTTCCAAAAAAAACACCTTTTTAAAAAGAAATGCCTTTTCCAAAAAAAGTACAAATAAAGTACTTTGTAAAAACAAAGTATCTTTTTCCAAAAAATTTCGTTTTTCCAAAAAGTACCATTTAAAATAATATATAATTTCAAAAAAACTACTTTTTTTCCTCCCCCCACGGATATCTCCACTAAAACAAGGTTTCTTGATATTCGGCATAGACGTGCGCTAAGACGGGATTTTTGGAAATTCCTACCGGAACGGGCAAAAAGGGGAAAAGTCTCCCCATAAACAGTCTCACAAATTGGAAAAGTGCCTGCCCAAACCACTGGAGGTAAGAAGTTGAAATTTGGTATAAAGGTTCCTCCACTGTAGTAGACATCGACTAAGTTTGTATTTTTGGAATTCCCTACAGGATATCACAAAAGGAAACTCGGTATGTGAGTTCCTCCTTCTGTGTAGGCGTCCGCTTAGACGGAATTTTTGAAATTCCTATCGGGAGGGGAAATAAGGTAAAAGTCTGCTCCTGACGGCTTGCCCAATCCCTTTTGGCCAACCTAAAATTTTAAATATGTATTCCTTGGAGTAGGACTAACTCACCGGCAACGTAATTTTTCTATTTTGGAACAGGAACATAGTAAAAATGGTGGTTGAAAGGGAAAAATGTCCCCACTAACGGCCTTCCCAAACCGCTTAGGCAATGCAGTTGAAATTTGGTATGAATGTTCCTCATCCATCGCAGATAGCCGCGAAGATGGAATTTTTGTAAATTCCTAAAGGGAGGGGCAAAAAGAAGAAAAGCCTCACCTTGGGGGCCTGTAAAAACCCCTTCGGCTAGAAACCTGAAGCTTAAAATGTGGGTCCCTGGAGTAAGGGCTAACTTATTAGAAAGATACTTTTGTGAATTTTGGACAGGGTCGTTATAAAATGGGGGCTCAAAAAGGGAAAGTTGCCCTTAACGACCTGTCCAAACTGCTGGAACTAGGAAGCTGAAATTCGGTACTTAGGTTCCTCTTCCAGCCTAATTCCAACCGGGAGGGACAAAAAAAGAAAAAGTGTCCCCCTTGACAGCCTGCTCAAACTGCTGGAACTAGGAAGCTGAAATTCCCTGTCGATGGATTTTCGGAAATTCCTACCGAGAGGGGCACAAATAGTAAAAGTTGGTTAGAAAACTGAAATGTAAAACATGTTACTTGGAGTATGGGCTCACTTACCGGGAAGGTGCTTTTTGGACAGGGACATTGCAAAAATGGGGATTAATGAAGCGAAAAGTGCCGCTTAAAGGCCTGCCCAAACCGCTGGAGGTAGCAAGTTGAAATTTGGTATTAAAGTTCGTCCTCTATTGTAGACATCCGCTAAGATGAGATATTTGGAAATTTCTACAGGTAGGGTCAAAAACAGGAAAAGTCTCCCCTTAACGGCCTGGCCAAACTGCTGGAACAAGGGATCTTAAATTCGGTATTTGGGTTCCTTCTCCAACGTTGACGTCCCCTAAGACGGTATTTTTGAAAATTCATACCGGGAGGGGTAAAAAGGGAAAAAACTTCCCCCTTGACGGCCTGGCCAAACTGCTGGATATAGAGACCTAAAATTATGTATGTAGTAGGTTCCTCCTCCAACGCAGACGTACTCTAAGACGGAATTTTTGGAAATTCCTACCGGGAGGGGTAAAAACGGAATAATTCTCCCCCTTGATGGCCTAACCGAACCCTTCGGCTAGAAACCTGTAATATATAATATGTTTTCCTTGGAGTATGGGCTAACTTATCGACAAGGCATTTCTAGGACTTTGGACAGGAACGTGGTAAAAATGGTGGTTCAAAAGCGGAAAATTGCCCCCCCCCCCTTAACGTCTGCGTCTTTAGCTAGAAACCTAAAACTTAAAGAACAAGTGTATATGAAACACTGAAATTAAGAAACTAAATAGGAAACGAGTGGAATTGAAACACTACACAAGTGGAATGAAATGGATATAAACGTTGAACGAGTGGAATTGAAATTATAGACAATGCAAATGGATTGGAAGAGGGAATTACCTGTTCAAACACTATCCACGGAATATGAAACTTATGTAGCATAGAAACATACTCTCCAAAAAGTTAAACAAATTTTCTAAAAGAGAAAAAACCTTAGAAAAGGAATGGAACTTATATATTCCGATATTTAAACTTCATGTAACGAAGCACCGGTGGAAGAAACCGACGCAGTAAATTTTCCAACTGAATTTGTGAATTTACTTGAATTGCCAGGTCTACCTTTACATAAACTGGAATTAAAAAAAAAACTTTAAGACATGCTAACAACGCAGCGGGCTATGCCCGCTTTTTTTAATATTATAAAATGCTTTCCAACCCTGCTGCGCCCCCCCCCCCTTAAACTTTAAGGCACGCTAACAACGTAGCGGGCTGCGCCGGCTAGTTTTCAATATTTCGCTACTTCAATGTGTAGCATCTTCAGGAAATAACAATTAAATTAACAAATTATAAACAATTTGAAAGTTTGCAAATATTTGAATTTTTTTAAAATTTTGAATTTTTTTTCAAATTTTTTTAAACTTTCAAATTATTTATAATTTGTTAATTTAAGTGTTATTTCCTGAAGATGCTACACAATGGAGTAGCGAAATATGAAAAATAAAAAACTTTTAATCTTAATATATAAAAAACAAACCTTAAGCTCAAGGAAATTGTGGAGTTAAAAATTAAAAATATTTTTGGTTCAATTTTACACATTTTGGTTATAAATATTTTAATCCAATTGTATTAAATCGCATATAACTGTATCAGATTAGATACTCGTATAATAGGACTTAATTAGATTTTCCCAATTCTGGGATGTAGTTGCAGCAGGGTATATCTAATTGTATGATATTAGATTAAATTAGATTAAATCATATTTCATATAATACAGTCTGATATAATTTTATAGATCCATTTTGAGGATCAAATTATATAACCACCCGGTGAAAAATGTCCATATATGAACATTTATGGTTCGACCATATATGTATGGATCCGAAAAATGAGGTAACACCTAAGTATATGTTCATATATGGACATATATGAACATATACATTTATTAAATATATGGGAATACATGCGAACGTTGCTGTCCTTTATTATAAGGTTGTTATGTATGACATTCAAATTAGACGCTACATATGTTCCTTTTTTTATTCATGGCATTAAATATAATTCCATATTTATCCAAATATGAGTTCCTTTTACATATATGGAAATATGTATTCTTTGAAATATGTTCATATACAAGTCCCTTTTGCATAAATTGAATAAAATATACTTTCATATTTATCCATATATGAGTGCCATTTCCATATATGAAATAACAGATGCTTCCATATATGTCTGTTTATGAAATTTCTTCCATATATGGAATCACATATACTTCCATATATGTTCATATAAAATCCATATATGTTCATAAAAAATCCATATTTGTTCATATGTGTCCATACATAAACCATATATGAACATGTTTGAGCGTATATGAACATTTTTCACCGGGCACATATATATTTATTATATATTCTTATATATAAAATATATAAACTCTTTTACTCGGGTATTTATTAAAAACAAAATATTTATTTATTATGCAAACCAGAGAACTGCAACTGCTAATTGCAAAACCATCATACGTAATCATCACCCGAATAAACATTCGTTTGCATTCAAGCTCCGAATATACTCAAATACACATATTCGTTGCTGATTTTAAATCAATCGAACCAAGTGATTTTTGTTGCATCGTTCATTTAATCATTGCTCGTTTTCATACCATTCATTTCATTCATATTCGGATCGATGACGATTATTTTGATGTAGAATAAATCAGAAAAAACAAAAATGAACGCGTATAAGTTTATTCATAATTGAAACCAAATAAAAGAAAAATAATTTCATAACAATAAAGAGGGGGTTTGCAGTGTCAGATTTTGGAGAAACACATTTAATAAATGTACATTCCCATTATAAAACAATAAAATTTTATTTATTTTTTTTTATTTTATAAATCAACTAATACTTTGATTTATTCATGTGAGCTCAAATGTTAGATCAGTTTTGATTTTATTTAACAGTGTGATTTTATTCAACAGTAAGTTTTTTTCAGTGATTAAATGTGAATAAAACGCGTTCAGCAGCATAATATTGATTTTATTCAGCATTGAGTATTGTTGATTGATTAAATGTGAATAAGAATTTTAGTGTATGATTAAATCAAGAAAAAAGTTGATTTTGCAGTTCTTCATTCGAACCCCAAACAACTAATAAAATGTTTGAAAAAAACTTTATTAATTTACCAAATTTAACTATAATTGTTCAACGCTTAAGATTAAGCTTAAGATTAGCGCTTAATATAAGCGCTATGAGTACACGTATATCTTTGTACTGAATGGTAATAAACACAAATTTAATAAAAAAAAAATAAAATTAAAAAAATCTTAAATCTTAACCACCCACGTGTTTTTTTATTTTTTGTTGCGAAAACCCAAAAAAATAAAATGTTGGAGGGTTTAGATCTCGATTCTAAAAGGTTCAAATGTCTAAATAAAAACAGTACATATTTATTTTTAAAACTAATAAAGCTATAAGGAAATGATACATGTTATTGAAAAGGTAACATAAGTTTCTTTTAAACTTAAAAATCCCTTGGAAGAAAATTTCTCTTTGTGGCTTTATTTAAAAAAACAAAAAATTTTTTAGAAATGCTCTTATTATACAGATATTTAATAGCTAGCTGCTTCTGTAGCTAACACTTATTGAAATACTTTGAGGTATAATATGACCTTTAATAATTTAAATACTGAAGATATTAGAAATAATCAAAAAATCTAACATTTTTTTAACAAATTCTTTTGTTGGTATAAAAAATAAGAGTAGAAAAATTAAGAAAAAAAAATTCGTCCTGGACGAACTCAAATTCGGACCTTTAAAGAAATTGTTATATTACGATATCTACAATAATTATATATTGAAAACAAGCAAGCATAATTTGCAGATCTATTGACGAAAAAGTGGTTAATGTTTTTAAGATCTATAAAACAAATATTTATAGCCAAATGCATAGACATTTTTTCGATTCTTATAACAGTCTTAGAAGAAAAATTTGTTGTTGTTTTGCACGTTAATTTGATTTATAAGACTGTTATAAAAATCGACTAAATATCTATGCGTTTGGCTATTACAATATAAGTAACCCAAATTGTCTTAAAAAAAAATTTTAAAAAATTATTTTTCATATAACTAAGCTGGTATTCGATAATAGGACCTCAGTCACATATATAATTTTGTATGGGATTATACATGACTGGTTAAATAATTGTCATATTTCGTATTTCTCTGTAGAAAAACAACTAATATTTTAGTTAAAAAATAACTCAAACTCTCAAACTTTTTTTAAATGTATAAAACCACCCTCCTACGGGCACTCACTAGTGATGTTTAAGACGTATGAGTTATATGGAAATTAAACAAAATATTGATCATACGCATCGTATTGCTACATTAGCTTCTCGGTAAAAAAAATTATGCTTTACAAATCACTTTTTTCATTGCTTCAAAAATATTCGTTGGTACATTTTGCAGCTTTTTTTCAGAAGTAATTCTGAATAACCAAAATTGTTATTTAATTACTTCCAAAGTATCGGTTAGTATATTTTTACTGCTTTTTAGAAGTAAATCTAAACAACATCCAAAAAATTACTTAAGTATTGCTTTTAAAGCATTTTTGCTCTAAAAGTGATCCTAAAAAATGATATTGATACAGTTGTATTCCAAACAGATGATCGCGGGTTCAATTCTTGACGGTATCATAATTTTTAAAATTTTTTAAAAATTTTTTTTTTATATTAATAATTAATTTGTTTAAATTCAATATTTTTTAAGTTTTAAATTTTTTAAAATTATAAAATAAAAATTATGAAAAATTGCATTTCATGCATCTGTAAAATTAGTATTAAAAATCAACTTTCATATGCAAATTCAATAAGAAAATATTTTTTAAAATAAAAACGAGTAAAAAGGTTAAAGTCGGGCATGCCGACTATACAATACCCTACACCAGTCTGGTGTATTGTTTGGTTCCGAAATTCGAATGGGTTAAAATGGGGCTTGTGTCAAAAATTTTCTGCAGTTTGTAACCAAGCCAATTTTGGGGGGACCCTTATATGGGCACTAATTATAAACATCAATCAATAGGCTTCGTCCTTGGGCCAACATAGGTCTATGTACCAAATTTCATCAAAATACCTTAATATTTGCGACCTGCAGCGTATAAACAATATAATTTTGGTGGGACCCTTATATGGGCACTAGGTCTAAACATGGACCGATGTTCACCAAAATCAATAGGCTGCGTTACTGGGCCAATATAGGTCTGTGTACCAAATTTCATCAAAATATCTTAATATTTGCGACCTGCAGCGTATAAACAGTATAATTTTGGTAGGACTCTTATATGGGCATTAGGTCTAAACATGGACCGCTGTTCACCAAAATCAATAGGCTGCGTTATTGGGCTAACATAGGTCTGTGTATCAAATTTCGTCAAAATACCTTAATATTTACGACCTGCAGCGTATAAACAGTATAATTTTGGTAGGACCCTTATATGGGCACTAGGTCTAAACATGGACCGCTGTTCACCAAAATCAATAGGCTGCGTTATTGGGCTAACATAGGTCTGTGCACCAAATTTCGTCAAAATATCTTAATATTTACGACCTGCAGCGTATAAACAGTATAATTTTGGTAGGACCCTTATATGGGCATTAGGTCTAAACATGGACCGCTGTTCACCAAAATCAATAGGCTCCGTTATTGGGCTAACATAGGTCTGTGTATCAAATTTCGTCAAAATATCTTAATATTTACGACCTGCAGCGTATAAACAGTATAATTTTGGTAGGACCCTTATATGGGCACTAGGTCTAAACATGGACCGCTGTTCACCAAAATCAATAGGCTGCGTTATTGGGCTAACATAGGTCTGTGCACCAAATTTCGTCAAAATATCTTAATATTTACGACCTGCAGCGTATAAACAGTATAATTTTGGTAGGACTCTTATATGGGCATTAGGTCTAAACATGGACCGCTGTTCACCAAAATCAATAGGCTGTGTTATTGGGCTAACATAGGTCTGTGTATCAAATTTCGTCAAAATATCTTAATATTTACGACCTGCAGCGTATAAACAGTATAATTTTGGTAGGACCCTTATATGGGCACTAGGTCTAAACATGGACCGCTGTTCACCAAAATCAATAGGCTGCGTTATTGGGCTAACATAGGTCTGTGCACCAAATTTCGTCAAAATATCTTAATATTTACGACCTGCAGCGTATAAACAGTATAATTTTGGTAGGACCCTTATATGGGCACTAGGTCTAAACATGGACCGATGTTCACCAAAATCAAACTTGTTCGTCCTTGGGCCAACATAGGTCTGCGTACCAAATTTCATCAAAATATCTTAATATTTGCGACCTGTAGAGTGCGCACAAGATTGCATGGACAGACAGACAGACGGACGGACGGACATCGTTAAATCGAAATAAAAAAAAATTCTGAACCGATCGGTATACTATAAGGTGGGTCTACGACCAATATATTTTGGTGTTACTAACATTAGCACAAACTTATAATACCCTGACCACATAGTGGTGTAGGGTATAAAAAATTAAAAAAGTTTCTTAGAACCAATGGTTGACAATTAATGCATTTTCAAGTGCAACCATACACTATCATCAGATTGTCTTTATGGCGTTGTTGCAGTTTTTCCACTTCGTAGTTCATCTTCAATGCTTGTACGACCACGTTTAAATTCAGCAACCCAATTTTTTACCATTGCATATGAAGGACCATTTTCACCATATCATTTTGTATTTCTTGTCCCGATAAACCTTTCTTATGTAAATATTTAATCACACCACGAATTTCTAATTTTTCCATTATAAAAAGAATCACTGAAGCGCCTTTTTTGAACACCTGTTACTATAGGAATGAGTTGACAGATCGAAATGAAATTTAACATGTATTCATATGACAGATGGAAGTTTCCATTATACAAAGCTTTTCGCTGTATGATAAAAAAATTTAAGACTCATATTGGGGCATACCAAACACACGGTACCTGTGGGTGAGATAACAGCTCAGGACTGAGTGTTTCACACATTCTATCTTGTTGTACAAATTATGAGCGTCAAAGGCACCTAATATTTTACATTATAAACCCCCTCAAGTTACTATTCTCTCCATCCACCCATTCTATTAAACAAATAATAGATTTTTTATTTAATGAAATTTGAGTACAATATGTAAATATTTTTTGCTGTGTTTTTTATATTATATTTTAGTATATATTTATTACCATTTATTAAGCTTAAGGCCTTGTTGCTATAGCATTAACAATATTTAATAGATACATTTATGTATTATCTAAATTCCTTAATAAATAAATAAAATCTAATAAAAATTGCAAATACTTTGATCAGAGTTTGTTGAGATTGAGACATCGGAACGTACAATCAACATTGTTGCACTATATCTCTGATATTTTTATTTAACGTGGTCTCTTCGGAATTTTTTTTTTCAAATTTCATTAAATGATTTAAGTACTTATAGTTTTATAAAACAAAACGCCCTGTATTGAATTATTTTCCACACAAATTATTATTGTAACAACAATAATTTACATAAAAATCAACGTTGCTTTTTAAAAAATAGCCCACTTAATTTCACAAACTTGTGTCCTGATGCGAGAAATAACTAAAATACTGCAATTCAAGTTGCCCGTTCTTCTTAGCAGAAAAACTATAAATTTGTGATTTCTCTTTTAAATTAAGAACAATTTCGCATTAAAGGAATTAAATATGCTAAAAATCCCAAATGTATTTAACAAATTGTGAAAAATAACCTGTTGTAGGCATGTCCCTATCCGGATTTCATTTCTGCCTAAGGAAATCGTCAGGGAACGACGTTTTTAGAATTTCTGGAAATATTTGTTAAGTTAAATTACAAACTCAATGAGAATTTCTTGTTCTCGTCTAGGAGCGTTATTAAACATTTAAAATATCAAAGAAAAAACAAAAACAACAACAGAACATTTTCCACAATTTGCTTTGTCATCTTCCAATGTACTACTCTGTTGTTTCGAAAGATCTAGCAATGTAGTGACACCCATTCATGTAGAAACAACAATAGAAAACAATGTTTTCTAAAGTGTCAGTAACATTTAAATTTGCACAAGCACTTGCATATTAGTTTCTTTTTAATTTAAACTTCTTAAAATTGAAAAAAGTTGTTAGTGTTTTACTGATTTTTAAGTGATTTTTCATTTGCGTATAAAAAGGACTTGATGTAAAATGTATTATAGAAATTAAGCCGGCAAGAAACGTACATGCACATTTTTTCACATACAACAATTTTTTAACAGACATTTACAAAATTTTTAATTTATTAATATACTCAATAATAAATTTTTTACCTTATTTAAATTTGTTTTTGTAGGAAATTCACTTTGTTAGTTAAAAATGATCAAAGTATTTTTTTAATATTCTTTAATTTTTCTTTTTTTTTCTTTTGTTTTACTGAATTTTTTTCCATATAATTTAAGTATTTTCTTTTTCTACATTCTTTTTTATTTAATTATTTAATTCAATTAATTATTTTCTAATTATTTTGAAATTCATTTATTTTTTATTTTTTCACTACTTGTTTTTAAAAATTAATTTTAACAACCTGACAGCTCAACGTTTTAAATTAGACAGAGAGTTGTTCGAATCCTTTAACACTGTTTACCGTTATCTCCAGAAATTAAAAAAAAACGAAATAACAACAATGCAAAACATGAAATTATAGAATAAATGCACTCAGTTTTACTCTTTTAACTTTGCTTAGAAATACAAAAAGTTTAAAAGTACGCGTTAGTGTATGCGTTAATATATTTGAATATGTGTGTTACGAGTATTTATACATGTAGAGTAGTTACCTATCCGTAGATATTTGCTGTATAGTATTTATTATATTGCACTACTCGTTCATCACTAACTCTCGCTCTCTTTATTTTGCTTATTTGTAATCACTACTTTATATGCATTTCTATGTAATTAAAGAGAGCTTTGTTTAATTCTAATTTTCTTTCTCTTTTTTTATAAGAAATTGTTATCTCACATTTACTTTTTCAATCACCAATTTTGTTAATCCTTTATTTGTCCGCTTCAAACAACCGTTCACGAGCAGCTACCGAAAGTAACTGATTTTATATTGTCCAAGTCTTTAACATCAACTGATTTTTATCCTTCTTTTGGATGCTGTATAGTCGGAAAGCATAGAAAAAGTGTCAAATTGTATGTTATTGAAACTGCGCATGCTTATGAAATAAAGTTGTAAAATCTGCACTTTCCACATGTATGAATATACTCTAAAATTCATTTTCGACCAGTTTTTAAATTTCCACATTAGGATTGTAAGGAAAATATTTTATGTTTTTGGTTGTGGATAAAAAAATAACGGTAAATGATTTGTGTGGAACGAAAGTTGTATTGAATACTCAACTTTTATAACAACTTCATGTTCACCAGATTAGCTGACCTAAAGATTAGGAAAAACAATATTTTCTATGGTCTCCAACCCATTTTGATTGTCCGCCGGAAAACTTTGCTAATGGGTGCATTACTTTAAAACAAAAAGTAATAACTCACAGAACACTTATTACGTATTGCATGACTTCCCAGCAAAATTCCAGTAATGGTTCCTTATTATTAGAGATGGGCGCGTGACACGAAATTTTGTGCGCGAGTTTGAGTGATTATATTAAACCAGATTGCGATAATTTACAATTTTGAAAAAATTCCAGAGATCTTCCCCTCCTTCAAATAATGTGTATTCCAGTCAGATCAGGTACTAGCGAACGGGTGTTTTCTACTTCTGCCAGAATTCTAATGTAAAGAAGAAATCGACTTCTTGTACAAAACATTGAAAAATTTTGTTCCTGCACAAAAATTTGGAATAACATTTAAAGATTTACAGTGAATTTTTTAAGTTATTTAAAAATTTTAAATATAAAATTAAATTAAAGGAATTAAATGCGCTAAAATCCCAAAACCTAATTAACAAATTAACAAATTTTATTCTTGAATAAGGCAATCGTCAGGGGGCGACGTTTTTAGTATTTCTAGAAATATTTGTTAACTTAAAGTGCAAACTCAATGAGAGTTTCTTCTTCTCATCTAGGAGCGTTTCTAAACAGTTTTTCTAAAGTGTCAGTAATATTTATATTTGCACAAGCACTTGCATATTAGTTAAATTTTTAACAAAATTTTTTTATAGTTAAGCTAATTTTAATTCTAACCCCCATTAACAATAAACAAATAACCTGAACTTAACACAAACTGAAAGTTAAAAAATTAAAATTTATATGGAATTTGACATCTGTAACTCTAAGTTAGCTCAAACTTTAGGCTAATTTGTTTATTGTTAATGGCCCTAAATAAATAAAACTAATATTCAATAAAGAAAGTTTCCTAAAATAATTAAAATAAAAACAGGGTTGGCAGGCAATACCGCTTAAACACCGTTATCGATTCAAAACCCTTTCAACTGACTACCGTTACCCCTAAAATACCGTTACCGAAATAACCGAAATACCGCTATCTTTAAAATACCGTTACCGAAATAACTGAAATACCGTTACCCTTAAAATACCGATACCGAAATAAATTAAATATCGCTACCATTAAAATACGCTTACCGATATAAATGAAATACCGTTACCCCTAAAATACCGTTACCGATATTTTTAAATTTCTGTTTTTGGCAATTGCACTGTATTTGGTAAATTGGTTGTTTTTAATCTCGTTTGTTTTTCGATATCCTTAAAATACCGTTACCGAAATAACAGAAATACCGTTACCGAAATTATTAAAAAAATCGTTGTCCTTAAAATACCGTTACCGAAATAACTAAAAAGCGTTATCCTTAAAATACCGATACCGAAATAAATGAAATAGCATAACCCTTAAAATACCGTTACCGAAATAATCTAAAATAGCGTTACCCTTACTGATAACCGCATCGTTTCGGTTACCATCCATGGATAAAAACAAATTTCATATTTTTCGTGAGTATTTCGTGAGCGTGATTCAAATTAAAATTAATCACGTGAGCAGAGAGCGTGATTATAAAAAAATGTTCGTGCGTGAGTCGTGCGTGATTATTATTATTCTTTCGTGAGCGTGCGTGAGCATGAGTCAAAATTCACTCACGTGCCCATCTCTACTTATTACTTATATTTAAAATTGTCTACTGCATATAATTCAGTGTCAAAACTCATTATTTTTATTCGGTAAAGTCGTTTTTGTAAGTAATAGAAAATACTATCGTCACAACCATTGACGACGGTCGATTATGCGTTAACAATCTTGACAGTATTGCCGGCAAAAGGTTGGTTGACACTAGAGGGCTGAATGAATGTCTTACAAGACATTCTCTTGCATGCACTGATGAGAGATTTGACGATTTTTAATACTAAATATAACAAAAATTTACCATTTTACTTATTTGTAGTTATTTACAAGATGTTAAAATTCAGATTATTACAAAAAAAATAAATAAATAAAACAGAAAACAAAAAAAAATATTTTGGTGTTGTATAAGAAAATGTTTTGTGAATGTCTTGCAAAACATTCATACTGGCCTCTAGTTGACACCAAGTTTCCACCATTGGCATGATGTTAGGAAAACCAAAAAATCGATAATGTAAAAAACTTAAAAAAAATTTGTAATTACAAAAAAATGTTAATTAAATTTTTTTTTTAATCGAACCTCGGTCGCCAGATTGTCAGATAATTGCTCTACTCACTAAGCTAACGAGATATGTAATACAAGACGGCTTAAATAATAAATTAATGATAACAATGACTAACATGTAAACATTGGTATAATGCCTTTTAGAACTCACTTAACAACGCACAGTGGTGTAAAATAAAGAAAAAGTAGTAGAAGTATGGAACTTCTTTAGGTAAATTTTTTTAAATTTGTTGCAAGTACAAGAATATAAAAATAACAAAGATTTATTGTGAAACTAAAGCTCCTTTGAAAGTATAAAATATTCGTTGTAGAAGGAAGAGAAAAGGGAGACATGTAATATACCACTGGAAAGAGAGTTTTATATTCTTTTCATATTTTTAAAAATATTTTAACCAAAATTGCATTATTAAGTCAATTTTGTTAAAATAAAGAAAACTAGTAAAAATGGGGAGATTTCCGCACATATTAATTACATAACAACTTCTATTCTACTCTTCCCGAAATTTGAGTTTTTTTACAAATTTTGCCCTCACATTTATAGCACGGATGTCTAAATTTGAAGCAATAGCAATGCAAAGTTTTCTCATAAACTCGAAAATTATTTTGAAAATTGCTGAATTTCGACCACTACCAAATGTAGGTTACCTGTCCAAAATTAAAATAATTAGCGCTTGTCGATTTTCGTTCATTACACCCCCCAGTTTTATTGGAAATGATCCCAAATGGAAGAAAACTATTTTTTTTGGAAAACGTTATTCCGTGCCGAAATTTGGACGAAAATGGCCTATTTGGGAAAAAAGGTGTATTACTATAAAAATTCCCAAAATTCGAAATTTCGAAAAAAATTATTTTTTATTTCATTTATTCATTTAATATAGTCAAAATGATTCAGACGTGGAATTTTGACTTCATCGGATATCATTAACACACTTTAGCCTGGAATCCAAAAAGACCCACGAATTTGATAAAAATGCAAAAAGGTTTTTTTTAAAATTAATTTTAAAGATTTTTTAAAATGCCTAATTTGGAGATGACGATTGCTATTTGTACCACATAATAGTTGATATTAAAGAAAAACAATAAATTGGAAAAATGATAATTCGAGTTTGTTTTTGGAGCGACTGCTTTCCAGGACATTTTACAAAAATTGCTCATTTTGTTAAAAATTTTAATGTTTTCATCAAAGTTTACATAGTTTTCGAAAAAGTATCACTTAAATTTGGTAAGACTATAATTAACTTTACATTTGCTTAAAAAATCTTTAACCCTTGGTGGCCTGGGGTCAGAAGAGACCCATGAAACTTAATTTTAAATATGACTACGAGATTGTAAAGCCATTAAATTGATAAAAAAAAATCTCAACTATGGAGTTAATTATTATACTTTTGGCCAAAAACGGAAATTTACAGAATACAGAATAACACTTTTCATAATTTTCGGCAAAATATCACTTTGAATGAATAAAAAAAAATTTTTACACTTGATAAAAATTATTATTTTGAGTAACTTGATCGATATAGGGTTAATGTTCTTACTTTTCACAAAAGAAAGACCCAATAGGAAATTTACAAAATAACATTTATCAGAAATTGTAAAATGCCCCTACGTTCGGCAAAAAAAAAATTTTTTTAAACCTCCTTGTAAAAATAATTTAAATTGGACGGTGTACGGCGAACTTTTTTTTTTTTGAGGTATGTTCTATATGTATATGTCCTTTATTTATTTAAATTACGTAGTAAAAAAAGAGATTACATGCTAGCAACAATGGCATGGCATGCTAGCAACGTCTCAGGAAGTAGGTGGCAACTGAAAACAACTAGTCGCTGAAGCTCAGCTGTATTTATGCCATCTAACGGCTCACCTGCCTAAAGATGTGTTGGAAGTCCCAATACTAGGATCGGAGGCTTTGGCCCAATCAGTCAATCTTCCTAAAAACAAAATGATTACATAAAGAGAACTTGAATGGTGTGCTTTAAATTAAAATCGAATGCGCACTAAAAAAGTTATAAACAAAAAACCAAAAGGAGTCGGGGCAAAGAATGATCTCTCAAACTAAAAGAGATACAAAAACACTTATGCAAACAGTTTTCTTTATCTTGTGTAGCAGAATCTAAAATGCAAAAATCTTAAAAATCGGTCAGTTGAATGAGGGGTATGTATAGTTGATCTTTAAATTTGGTAAATGAATATTTTTATTTCGACTCTAGATCATAAATTAATATGACTTTCTGTTTAAATTATTTTATAAGAATTCAATGATTTGCCTTAATGGGTTAATCATTGATGATGATCTACTTATGCTAAAGTTGAAAACAAATATAATGTTACAATTCAACTAGATAAACATCAACGAAATCTAACAATCATGGCTAACGACACTGATGATGGCTTTGTAGCGAAAGCCGAAAATACGTATTCTCTCTTGCTGGCCTTATCGAATTCTTTAAAATTTTTTATTTTTTGTAATTTACTTGTGAAAATTGTATCATCTTTCTTTAATTTGAGAAATAATTTTAACAGAAAGTGATATTAATTTATGATCTAAAATCGAACTAAAAACATTCACTTAAAAAAAAAAAATTTAAGAAAAAACTGAAAAACTGTTGGGCTTTCCAAAAAATTGGGAAAAAATAGGGCTATATGGAAATAATGGTAGTCACTCATCGTCTCCCGACGAAGCACAGTGGCCAGCATCATCGAATTTTGGCCAAAACTAGAATATTGAGTATATGAGACTAAAAGATATCACAAGGGGGGGTTTGGTTATCGCTGATCACGAATCTGAAATAAAAAATATAAAATTCAAAATGGCGGATCCAATATAGCGACAATTTTTTCATAAAATTTTTTATGTCGCCTGATTTACTTCAAATGTCCACCAGGGTAGCAGATTACGAATCTGAAATCAAATTTTAAAAATTCAACATGGCGGATCCAATATGGCGGCCATAAATTTAAAATTGTCATGTGTTGGAAAATAAATTATACTGTACAAAAAAAATGGTTCTGATGACAACTAATTCTGGCAGAGGGACCAAAGAAAAATATAAGTGTATCGGCGTTTTAAAAGTTTTCGCCTGGCCCTATGTTTTCGGGGGGTTAAAATTACCACTCTTTTGAATATGTTTATTGTGAATCGGCATAGGAAACCATGTGAATCTTCAATTTTAGGTATAGGATATGTTCAGCGAGCTTATGTAAAACACTACGAGGGACATTTTTGTGTAACATTTTAACCATCTAACTCTGCAATTAAAGGGTCTCTTTTGGCCCTTTTAAAAAGTGTCGAAAAAGACCCATAAGTTGAAGAGTTAGAGCGTTTAAATGTTCCGCAAAAATATTTGTCATAAAATTCTACTATAAGTCTTTGAAGACATCAAAGTTGAAAATTTAACTTCAATGCCAGAAATAAGTCAGAACTTAAAATGTGTTTAAGGGTTAATTTCGTACTTATTCAGAATTGGCACTCAAATGTCCCACAAACCTGTACTTTAGGGGGCTAGTCTGTGTGAGAAAACATGAACCTTCATTTAGGGTAATTTTTAGTGCCATTTTTTAGTTTTTACTAAAACTCTGGAATGCTGGAAATCAGCGAGATCTGAAGATACTTTTTCAGTTAAAGGGCAAAATCTCGAAAGTTTATGAGCGATCGCAAACAGCCACAAAAACCTAGGTAGAAGACATCTTAGGAAACACATTGGCATTCAAGTTTTTCAAATATCTCTTGGAACATTTTGGAGCTTTTTTTTGAAAATGTCGGATTTTCAAAAAAACCCACATTTTTGAGGTAAAATTAATAATTTTGTTACTTTTTTCGTAAATACTTAACAGGTTTATATTTTTTTTGAGAACTAGTTTCAGTTTTATAATTTGAGATTGTTTTTGGAGCAAATTATTGTTTATTTATGATTTTTTATTGTATAATTATAAAATAAAACATTTCACTAAAATAAAAACTTTGAATTTGAACTCTCGCCAATTAACAACGAATAACCACAATGATATAATATTACACTCACAAAATACTCAACAATTCTAGATTTTGAATATATAAATATATTTTCCCTTTACCTGAATTGTACTTTTGGCCAAAAAACGGCGACCCTGGCCGAAGTGCGAAGGTCTTGTAGAAAAACCTCGTAAGCTAAGTAAAGATACTCAAGTATAATAATCCTTATCATTTTTCAAATTATTTATTTATTAATATTAAGTTTTTCGAAAAAAAATAACGCAAAATGACAGCCGTGGGTCACGATTTGGCTCAATTTTTGATCATATAAGTTTGCTGGGTATTTGAAGAAATGAACTTTGAAGTAAAAAAAAGTTGTCACTCTAATATATTGACTTTAAACATTCAAAAACAAAACAAGTAACCACAATTACCCCAAAAGTATACGTTCATTTTCAGGCATTTTGTTCTAATTTATCCTTTTTGGTTGGTATTCATTTAGGTAAAAACATAAAAATAAGTAGCTTCAAGTCAACACAATTACATACCCTGTTGGAAAACAGGGGTCAGTTCAAATGCGAGCACCATTCCATTGACCGTTGAAAACTGGACCGATCCGATCACCGATGAAAACGGCACCAGCCTTAAAGGAGCTACGTCATGACTAGTGAAAATACACTTACAATATTTTGTCTTTAAAAACAACCTAAAATACATATTAAATTAACTGAAAACGCAATTAGAAAAAGCACTATTGATTTTGCATTATATTCAAATCATTTTGCTATCTATTTTCAAACATTGTTTAAGCAATCCATAAAAGAAATAAAAATAATTGAAAAGTCTTTTGTCTTTAAAAACAACCTAAAATACTTATTAAATTAACTGAAAACGCAATTAGAAAAAGCACTATTGATTTTGCATTATATTCAAATCATTTTGCTATCTATTTTCAAACATTGTTTAAGCAATCCATAAAAGAAATAAAAATAATTGAAAAGTCTGTTTAAACAATCTTCAATATTTAACTGACAAAACGTTAGAAAAGAACGATTATGTAGTTTGTTTTTCATATTTGAGAGTTTTTTTTTTGTTTGAATTTTCATAACATACAACACACACGTTCATATTTTTATAGGCTTTGTTTGTGTGTATGAGTAAAGAATTTCTTGTAATTTGAATTGAAATAATTTTGTATATAAACAAACTATTTGAACAAAAAAGAAAACCGAAAAAAACTTTTAAGGCAAAATATTTTAGTTTTTTGTTTTAAAACAGAAAACAACGAAATAATTAAAATTATTTTTGCTAAAAATAGAAAACTAAAAATAGAACATTTGACTGAAAATATCAGCCCCTACAGACGATACGTATTTTTTTGTGGTTTGTTTTTTATTGACTGATATAAACAGTTAAACAATATGTTTTCATGTATATCTTCAATTGAAAACAAATTTTACCTGTTACTTTTTAAATAAACTACAATCGTTTACGGAAAATATATTGTGAGTGTAGGAAACCTTTTTATAAAACAAAATAGGATGTCAAAATTGGTTGCCGGTGGAAATCCAACGACCAGTCCCTGTCACCCAGAACCCGTTCCGTGACGTTTTCTGCGACCGATACACTTTCTCACAAGGTAGTTTGTGAGAAATATATTGACATGATTCACAACCATGTACTATTCTTCGTATTTGATAAGGGTCCTTAAATTTCTCAATAGTTATTTTTGTAAACTGTAAGGACAGACAAACGAATAAGACATGTTTGCGAATTGACTTGTTATGGTAAATTACAATACACTTAGTTTGAAGACTGTTAACGAATAACAATTTACAATTTCTTTTAGTCATAATAAGGATAGACAAAATTTTGTCTTACGTTAGTAGCAGAACTTTGAAGAATTAATTCCTTAATTCATTTTTTCAATTCTGAATTAAAAATTCGATGAAAGCTCCATATTTAGAATGGAATTAATTCATATTTGTTTTCGTTCGATTTATTATGTTACGAATGAATTCAATTGCTATAGTTCTTTTTATTACATCAAATGAATTAATTCACTGCTGAACGCGTTCAATTTTATAAATCGAACGGAAAAAAAGTGAATTAATTCCTTACTGAATTAATTCACCACTGAATTCGTTCAATTTCATTTTCGTTCAGTATATTAAAAAAAAAAAATTTACGTTCACTGAATTGAAAAAAATTACGTTCACTGAATTGAAAAAAAATTACGTTCACTGAATTGAAAAACAAAAATTATGTTCACTGAATTGAAAAAAATACGTTCACTGAATTAAAAAAAATACGTTCACTGAATTGAAGAAAAAAAATTACGTTCACTGAATTGAAAAACAAAAATTACGTTCACTGAATTCAAAGCCTGTTTTCTGCCGTTCACTAGAAGAAAACATTTATTTGTAAATAAAAGTTGTAATACGAGTACTAAGCAATTTTGCAGCGTTGGCTAGTAAAAATAAACAAATTTTGTATTAACTCAGCAAAACAGTAGTACTGAACGCTCATAAAAAACAAAGTTCAGGGACCTGTCCTGGGATTTGTCTTGTGACATGTCACAAGGGGTCAATTTCCCATCCTATGACAACGCCATGTAAAAGTGACCAGTCTATTTCATATAAAGGGGCCAGTTCGGTAACAGTTTGGTAAAATTTCCCGTAGGGTACTTACACTTTGGTCGCATAACACATTATTTTAACATGGGGGTGTCGTTGGGGGGTAAATGGTTGCCTAAATCGTAACGGTATAGGCTAAAATAAGTGATTACGAAGGAAGTACTGAAATAAGTTGTTACTTGTAATATTAAATTCACTAGTTACCTAAAATAAGTACACACTTGTATGGAATGAAATAAGTCGTTACACATTAGTACAAATTTCATTGGCTACAAATAGGGAATAAAATAAGGCGTTACCAATAATGACTTTGTTTAAAAATACACCGATCCGAGCAATGTATCTAGTAGGGCAAGGAATTTCATGCACTCAAAACTTGAAAATATGCGCCTAAAATATGCGGCTAAAATCGAAAAATATGCATTAAAAATATAAGAAATATGCGCTAAAAACTATTATTTTTGCAAAAATAATGCACTTTGAAACTTAAAAATATATTTAAGTTAGTTATTTTGCAAACAGACACATAACTCGAAGATTTCCCACAGGTCAATAAGGTTTTTAAGAATGTTTATTTTGATTGAAGCAAAATATGAAAACATATCAATTATTTATTTTTTTTACAAAATTAAAAATTCTCTTAAAAATTAAAAATATTCACAAATATGCATTAAAAAGCACAAAATCTGCATTAAAAAGGCATTTTTTTTGCATTTTTGACAAAATATGCAAAAATATGCAACTACAAATTGATGCCATTTTGTTATAGATTTGATGATTCGGATAAATATTTAGTCCATATTAGTTTTGGACTATCGAGAAAAAACATGCATTTGCATGGAATTCCTTGCCTTAGTAATTAGATTCTAAATGTTTATTAAATCGTACTTTCGCATAATAAGTAGTTATAATATAATACGAAGAAATTATTATTTTTACCCTTATTAATAAGTTATTATTAAACACAATATAGGTAATATATTATTTTAAAGGCTCCAAATAAGTAGTGATATATCTCTATATCGGTAACTCATTATTTTATACCTCCCACATAAGTTTTGACGTATCAAAATATTAGTAACGTATTACTTTAGGTTTCTAAGTAAAACCAAGGGTAAAGGGGTACCCATTGCCAGGCAATGCATGAAAAAGGTCAAACCCATTACCAAGGTTTTGCTGGTTGGTTTTAAAAAAATATTTCTGACGGATTTCCTCCAACTATAGGAGAAATTATACTCTTGTCAAAACTATTTCGGGGTCAGCCTTTCTGTTTAGCTTACCTTAGCATATGTTAAGGCTTATTTGTAATTTGCATGCCTAATTTTAGAATATTTTGTGATTTTTTCTTTTAACCAAAAATAAACTTGACAAAATAAAAAAAAAAAAAACTTTAAAGTGTTTGTGTTGTCAAAACCCATACAAGTTTTGTAGTTGTTTGCTGTCAACGATCTTCTTTCTATTCTCTGTTTTGTTGTTTTGTAATAGCAAAGATTTTTGCTTTTGCTGCCCAATCTAAACGTAACTTTCTTTACACATTACGCTTTGTGCACACAATTTAACTCGATTTGCCTTTGAACACGACAAACTGTAAAGTGTTTAGTTTGTTGTAGTAAGAGTTGTGACAATAGTTTTTTTTTTTCATTTGCTGCCATATTGTAGTTGAAAGTCTTTTTATACCCTCTTTGGAACAGGGTATATTAAGTTTATGCTGATATTTGTAACTACAAAAATTAATGGGCGTAGACCCATCTACCGACTCAGCATCAATTATTGAGTCGATTAAGCGATGTCCGCCCGTCCGTCTGTCCATGTTAAATGAACGACCTTTGGAATAAAATTACAGGTCGCAATACTGAAGAACGAAATTTTTTACATAAGTTTGCTGTTACCCAAGAACGAATGCAATTCAAAATGGTTAAGATGGTTATGAAAGTATTAAGTGTTATCGAGTACACCCAGCCGGTTTTAAAGCCTTATGACGTGGATCTATATTACTTTTTCATTAAACACTAGCAGACGTCACAACACATGGTAAGTATTTTGTTTTTTCATTAATTCATTTTATTTTACAGCTAATTTTTAACTTATTTTCTATGTTTTTCAGCTATACAGATGCTTTGGATGAAGGACTGATGGTAAAAAAGAAACGTGTCGTTCCTTCCATCACTAAAAAAATTTTTGCTAATTTTACCATTTTCTTTTCTTCTATTTTCAGCAATAAAGATGGCAAAACAGAGTCTTGGGGCAAACGGTGGTGTGACTCTGCCCCCAAATGCAATGTTTGCCCCAACGAAACCAATAAAAACCAGGGAATAGGGCTGGAGTTGGTTCGCTCCGTTGGATTAAGCCCTCCCTTTTTATAAAAAAAAACCTAACTAGAACTAAGGCCGGAGTCTGGTCCGCTCCATTACCTAAGGCCTCTTCCTTGCATATATAAAAATAACTGCCACAACTGGGACACGGGTTGGAGGTAGTTCCTCCAATGGCCGCAAACCCCTCCCCGTTGGCTTTTAATGAAATATTGAGCAGGACTCGGGGTTATAGGTCCGATCCATGGACGTCCCAACCCCCTCCCAAGGCTTTACCCTAAAAAAAGTAAAAATATGCTGCCAGTAGCGTGGCCGCTGCTCGGGGTGAAACAGGTAACGACCCCCGCAACAACATTCATCGGAATCCCGAGATCTTGATATTCAACACTCTGAAAAAACAGTGAAGATATCTATATCTATAAGCTTTCTTTCATTGCCTTTTCAGAGTGGTGAATACCGGAATCTCGAGATTTCGATGTAAGTGTATAACACTTATATTCAAATATAAGTTTTATAATGTTAGTTCTCTGGGTGTTTCCGGAAAACTCTACCACAACGGGAGTAAAAAAAATCTGCCACCTTACAAGTAGAGTCTGTTAATTATTAGCGAGTGTGTAATTCAGTCGGGCTTTAGTAAATCGTTGCATTAAAAATCGTTGGTAAACTTCTGTGTGTGTGTTATACAGTTGTAAAGTAATAAAGTGTTAAATAAAAAAGTGTTTAAGCGCAAAATAAATAAAAGAGTGTGTGTTATTTTAATTGCAAATAGCACCAACGCGGTCTATCTAAAGGAGATAAACGAAAGTTTTTATAAGGTAAAACGTTGCAATTGGTGACAGCGGTAGGTTTGGTTATTTTAATTGCAACAGAAGAGAACCCGGTTTATTTAAAAGAAATGAACCAACGTTGTTACAAGGTAAAAACGTAGCAATCATGTTTATTGAATGACTGATAGAAAAAGTTAAAAAATTTATTTCAAAATTTATTCAATTGAAAACGACTTTTCTGTTTTACTTTTTAATAACTGTTAAAACTTAACTGGTAAATATATTTAAGTGTACTGATTTTTCGTAGCATCTTCATTCTCTGGTATAAAATTATTTCATGAATCGTACTAATGCGGAAAGTGGAACTCGACACATAACTTTTTGGCACCTGACATCAAAAATCGAAAAAATCCAAGACATCAAAAAAATTAAAAAACACAAGAACTTCACTACCCGAGTAAAAAAAATTATATATAATCATATATGGCATATATTACAATATATAATTATACATGTCGTTATGTATATCCATATATAATTATATATGACGTTTTTTCACAAAATTTTTCCTTATATTATGCCATATATAATTTAATCTAATTAGATATCGGCCTTCATAATATTAGATATGGCATATATAATTATATATTACATGACATGGTTGATCTTATTGCATATATAGTTATATATAGAACTATATCTTAATATATATGGTGGCATTTTAGCAATATATAATTATACATGGTATCATTTAAAGAATATATAATTATATATGGTGACAGTTAAACTAGATATTATCATATATGGTGCCATTTAAACAATATATGGTCATATATGGTACCTCATTAACAAAATCTTTAATTCAGTTCCAGATATGATAATATATGGTACTATATATAGTGCGATATATATTTATATATGGTGCTATTTAAGCAATATATTATCATATACGGTGACATTCAAACCATATATTATCATATATGGTGCCATTCAAACCATATATTATCATATATGGAACTATTTAAACCATATATTATTATATATGGTGCCATTTAAACAATATATGGCCATATATGGTACCTCATGATCAAAATTTTTAATACAGTTCCAGATATGATAATATATGATACTATATATAGTGCCATATATATTTATACATGGTGTTATTTAAGTAATATATTACTATATATGGTGCCATTTAAACAATATATTATCATATATGGTGCCATTTCAACAATATATGCTCATATATGGGACCTCATGAACAACATTTTTAATACAGTTTCAGATATAATAATATATGCTACTATATATGGTGCAATATTGATATATGGTATCATTTAAACAATATATTACCATATGTGGTGACATTTAAACCATACATTATGATAATGGTGCCATTTCAACAACATTTTTAATACAGTTCCAGATATGATAATATATGCTACCATATATAGTACCATATACTTTGATATATCGTATCATTTAAATAACCCGAATAAAAATAGTTACATATAGTCATATATGTGATTAAGTTATATCTGTATAAATATACAGTTTCATCCGAAGAATGGCCCGATATATTTTTATAAATTGTTTATAAATTTTTATCTAATTGTATCAGTTTAGATCAGACCTAATTAAATTATGTGTTAATCAGATGAAATTGTATCCGATTTTTGACTTGATGCAATTTTATCGGTTTATATGTAACGGTGTCAGGTTTGATCGTAATTGGTTCAATTTTATATAAATAAAATATAATTGTATCCGACATTTACTTTATACAATTGTATTAAAGTTTTAAACTGATATCAGGTCAAAATTGGGATATAACTTTATAATTTTGTATAGAAATATATTTATTTGGACCTAAACTGATACCATGTGATATAAACCAATAAAATTGTATCAGGTCAAAAATCAGATACAATTTCATCTGATTAACACATAATTTAATCAGGTCAGATCTAAACTGATACAATAAGTTAAAAACTGATAAACAACTGAAACAATTTTATCGGGCCATTTTTCGGATCAAATGGTACATGGAGATATAACCAAAATGGCAGTACCCGAGTAAAAAAAATTGATCTCGCGCAATATGTAATTATATCCAATTTGATATTGTTTAAGATCTGCTGTAATATCTAGCTGATCCAATTAGATCTCAAAATTGGGTGTATCCAATCATATCGTATTAGATCCCATTGTATATATGGGGATAAGCTAAGATCAAGTTATATCTCAAAATTGGGAGGTCCAATGATATCTTTGGGGATAAACCTAGATCTATTTTGATCCGAAAATTGGCGCATCCAGCTATATATTTGGGGATATTTTTAGATCCCCAGATGGATGGATTATATATTACCATATAAAGCTCCATATTATTTTTTTTAATAGGGAACATACCATATATGGTGCCATTTAAACAGTATATTGTCATATATGGTGCCATTTAAACAATATATGGTCATAAATGGTAACTCAACTACAATATTAACTGTATTTCAGAAGCTATTAATTGCATTTCACAAATTTTAAATGTATTTCAGAAATTATGGAATGTATTTCAGAAATTATTAATTGTATTTCAGAAATAATCAAATCTATTTCAAAACTTATTGATTGTTTATCATAGTTAATAGAGAAAAATTTCTAAATTACATTTCATAATTTCTGAAATACAATTGATAATTTCTGAAATACAGTTTGATAATTTCGGAAATACAATTAATAATTTCTGAAACAGAATTGATAAAACTGAACTTCAATTGACTAGTTCTGAAATACAATTCATAAATCTGAAAAATAATTGATAAGTTCTGAAATACAATTGATAAAACTGAAATTCAATTGATTATTTCTGAAATACAATTAATAAATCTTAAAAACAATTAATACAATTGAAATGGTGTAGAGCGTTAAAAAGATGTAAATAAAATTATTTTATTCAAAGATTTCAATTTAATAAAAAAATAAATATATAATTTTATAAAAAAATTTATAGAAAAAAAAAATTTAATTTTATAAAAAGAAATTAATTTTGTAAAAGAAATGCATATTGAACTCGTTACCTTCTGAGTTTAAACCTTATTTTAACAAAATATTGTAATTTTTATACAATCAGTGCTCTGCCAGTCTATTATTTTTTGAACAGTTGGCAATATATGTCTGGGATCTTATTTAATCCCAAATAAATGGAGATCTTACGTAGGACCCAAATATAATGCGGAATCTAATTTTATCTGTCATTTTTATGGATAGTTTTAGATGTCAATCCCCAAATATATTGCTGTTTCTAATTCTATCTGCCATTTTAATACCTAAATAAATTGCTGGATCTAATTCGATCTGCAATTTATGGGAAAAATTAAGATTTTACCAAATCACTAAATATATCACTGGATTCAATTCGATCTGTAACTTATTGAAAAAGTTAAGATCTTACGCAATCCCGAAATATATTACTGGATCTAATTTCATCTGTTATTTTTTTCATAAATTTAGATCTAACGTAATCCCCAAATATAATCCTCGATCTTATTCGATCTGCCGTTTTCCAGAAAAAGTTAGATACAACTTAATCCTAAAATATATATGTGACCTTCTCCGAGAAAAGGGACCTAGTGTGTGAAAATTAAGTTTTGAGAAGAACGCATTTAAAGTTTCATAACGCATTATCACTTTAAACACACCTTCAGTTGGGAGATGCGATTTGGTATGATTAGGTGCCTCAACTCATTTCATTTTATTCTACACCCTTTTAGGTACCAGAATCCACTCTTAAGTCCAAACCCGTTTTTTGACACACTAGGTCCCTTTTCTCGGAGAAGGTCACATATACCTAGATCTACTTTTTCGTATAAATTTAGATCCAAGTTTATCCCCATATATATTGCTGGATCTAATTCGATCTGCCATTTTTCTGATAAATTTAGATCCAAGTTTATCCCCAAATATATTGTTGGATCTAATTTGATCTGCCAATGTTCGGATCAATTTATATCCAAGTTTATCCCCAAATATATTGCTGGATCTAATTCGATCAGGCATTTTTCTGATAAAGTTAGATCCAAGTTTATCCCTAAATATATTACTGGATCTAATTCGATCTGTCATTTTTCGTATCAAATTAGATCTAAGTTCATCCACAAATATATAGCTGGATCTAATTCGATCTGCCATTTTTCGGATCAAATTAGGTCGTACTAAATCCCAAAATATATTGCTGGATCTAATTTGATCTGCCAATTTTCTATTCAATTTATATCCAGGTTTATCCACAAATATATTGCTGGATCTAATTGGATCTGCCATTTTTCGGATAAATTTAGATCTAAGTTAATCCACAAATATATTGCTGGCTATGGCTATTTGATCTGCCATTTTTCATATCAATTTATATCTAAGTTTATCCACAAATATATTGCTGGATCTAATTCGATGTGCCATTTTTCGGATCAAATTAGATCTAAGTTTATCCCCAAATATATTGCTAGATCTAATTCGATCTGCCACTTTTTCGGATCAAATTAGATCTAAGTTTATCCACAAATATATTGCTGGATCTAATTCGATCTGCCAAAATTGAGATCAAATTAGATATAAGTTTATTCACAAATATATAGCTGGATCTAATTGGATCCGCCATTTTTCGGATCAAATTAGATCTAAAAATATCCCCAAATATATAGCTGGATCCGCCAATTTTCGGATCAAAATAGATCTAGGTTTATCCCCAAAGATATCATTGGACCTCCCAATTTTGAGATATAACTTGATCTTAGCTTATCCCCATATATACAATGGGATCTAATACGATATGATTGGATACACCCAATTTTGAGATCTAATTGGATCAGCTAGATATTACAGCAGATCTTAAACAATATCAAATTGGATATAATTACATATTGCGCGAGATCAATTTTTTTTACTCGGGTACTGCCATTTTGGTTATATCTCGAAAACTGTTAATCCAATAGGTACCAATTCAAAAACTAGAACATCTGTCCATATAGTCGGAAACCCCAGAAACTTGAAATTTCTAAATGCGTTTTTTATAGAATTATATCCAAAAATATTTGACCCAGACTAACTTTTTATTTCACCTATTACACTGTGCTAGTCGCAAATTTTAACAAGCTGGGCACCCTACTGGTAAAGCCAATTCGAGTGCGCTGAATTAAATGGAGATAGCCATTTTTCAAAGTTAGCACTCGTATTCGCGATTAGAGATTTTGACGCTAAGGTACCAACAAAATTATATTTTATACTTCTGGGATCATTTTAGTTATAAATTTATCAAATTTGATTAATATGTACAACATTAAGGAAGCTGTAATTTTTTTCAGGAAATTTTTCCCCGATTTTTTTTTCGCCAATTTTTTTTTTCCAAAAACATTTTTTTCTGCAAATAAAAAGCACAATGTTACGTTATTTTGTGTATACATATTCAATAGGGTTTAGAAAAGTATTCAATAGAGTTAAGAAACAAATTTTTTTCAAACAAAAAAAAAATCGGGAAAAACAATTTTTCCGCAAAAAAAATAACAGCGTTGGATTGATTTAAATTCAAAAATGATCCCAAAAGTAAAAAAATATCGCTTTATAGTACTTTAGTATTGAAATTTAAATCGCGAACATCGCGAATACGAGTTCTAACTTCGAAGAACGACCAACACCATTGTCAGACTGTTAAAAAAAGTGTCAAATTCGAGCACAGTGTTGTAATATATTTCACTATATTTATTGCTAATCCGCTTCCCGGAATATGAGCTAATTCTTGCTGTTGTGTAGGGTTTCCTGTAGTCCGGTATGCTCGAATTTAATTTGTTTACTTGTGTGTGTTTCGTTTTTTTTTGGATTGTTGTCAACTTAAAGGTTGTCTCAAAAAAGCTTAAGTTCCTGTTGTGTGTATGTGTACATGTGAAATTTAAGTATTATATCCTAAATGCCTGTAATTATCTGGAAAAACGAATAATATACATAAGGGGGATTTTAACTATGCTTATGGATTACTGATGGTAAACAAGCTTCAAAGGATTAAAGCATTTTATGGACTATTTAATTGTTCGTTTAAAACAGGATTCCTTGTCAAGTGGGCAGTAAAAAGTAATATTCCAAAGTTCTAATTTACACACTCAAAAAACTTTGACTGCTGCTACATGAGAGTTGTTTGTGTAGCAATCAGTAGTTGTTGTTTTTAGCTTTAATGATAGTTGTTTTTCTATGGAAGAATTAAAATCTGGTATTCAGCAGTCCTTCAAGAATATGCCATGGAATGGTCTATAGAGGGTTGGCGGTTCGATTCCCGGTCATGGCATTCGGATTATAGGTATATATATATTTAATCCTTTAATTCCCAGTGGAACATTCCCAGTGATGATTTTACTAAATGAGGTCGTGAATCATTAAGGCATATGATGCCAATAAAATATCTTAAAAGAAGATTTTGTAACAGTTTTTTCACTCTCCTGAAAATCTATTAAAAAACACATGTGACATTTTGCAGGCCGGTCGACGATATGTAAATATGTATCCCTATAATGCGAATGCCATGACGGGGAATCGAACCGCCAACCCTCTCTAGACCATTCCATGGCATATTCTTGAAGGACTGCTGAATACCAGATTCCTGAATCTGCCGTTGCCGCTCTAGCCGTAGAACAATAGCTCTTTAGCGCTTTACTGCCAGAGACGTGGAAGGTCGTTGTGGCACCATATTCCATTATCTACAGATGAGAGTATTGGGGTCAGCAGAGAATTTGTTTTCTGGTTGTGATCTTGTTATTTTATTAGGCAGATGTTGTGTTGGAGCCGTGAATATATATATATATATATATATCGTCACCTAAAATGCAAAAGGGCGTAACAACAAAAAAATTTAAGCCGATTTTCTGATTGATTATGATGCAATAGACTAAATTACATTTCCCTAGAAAATTTTAAACTTATATGTAGAAATAAGTCTATAGCCGTGTTTTAAACAAGAGAAGAAAATATAGAATATCTTTAATTCTACAACGTTTTTTTTTTGGTTCTCGTGTAAAAAAATAAAAAGTGTTGTTACGTCCTTTTGCATTTTAGGTGACGATATATATATTAGAGAACTGCAAAATCAACTTTTTTCTTGATTTAATCATACACAAAAATTCTTATTCACATTTAATCGCTCAACAATATTCAATGACAAATTTAATCACTATCATGCAGCTGAATGCGTAGTTCGGATCAGTTTGAATCGTCTGTCGAACATGTTTTATTCACATTTAATCGCTCAAAACAACTCACTGTTGAATAAAATCAGACTGTTGAATAAAATCAAACTGATCGAACATTTGAACTCACATGAATAAATCAAAGTATTAGTTGTTTTATAAAATAAAAAAAATAAATAAAATTTAAATTGTTTTAAAATGGGAATGTATGTTTCTACAAAATATAGTCGATGCTGACACTGTAAACCCCCTATTTATTGTTATGAAATTATTTTTCTTTTCTTTGGTTGCAAACATGAATAAACTTAACGCGTTTAATTTTTGTTTTTTCTGATTTTATTCTACATCAAAATAATCATCGTTGATCCGAATGAATATGAATGAAATGAATGGTATGAAAGCAACAAATGATTAAATCAACGATGCAAAAAAAATCACTTGGGTTGATTGATTTAAAATCAGCAATGAATATGTGTATTTGAGTATATTCGGCGCTTGAACAAAAACGAATGTTTATTCGGGTGTTGAGTACGTATGATGGTTTTCCAATCAGCAGTTCTCTGATATATATACAGTGGTGGAAAATATAATAGGGGACATTCAAGTTTTTTCTAATTTTATTCTTGTTGCCTTTATTTTTAAAAATCAAAATAGTGGCTAAATTCGCCCCGAAATGCGAGAAAAAGGTTCAGAAAACTGTGCAGAATTTTGGTTTTTTTATTTTTTTAGTTAAGTGTTTGTAACCGTCGCATAGAACAATCGTAATTAATATTAGAATTAATTATTAAAGAATTTTTTTTTCTAGAGTTGATTTATAGGAAGAAGAAGAAAACATTTTTATTGAAAAATTTAACAGACACAAGGGAATCACCAGACTGCCGCAGTTTTGTCTCACCCAAAGACTCGTCAGTGGTTAGTTTTTGTGTCAACTGATCAAAGTAATTTTTAATTGTTAATTTGTCTCTATATGAAAAACTTTTTGTGTATTGCCATGACCGGGGGTTGAACCGGCAGCCCTCTGCATAGGCTATGACTCGTAGCATCACCTCTTAACAAGATACACCACGTTTTTTTATTTTGTCACTTGTTTTAAGTGGGCGTGGCTTTTAATGAAAAATAAGCGATATCGAACTTCTATCTATAAAACTGTACATTTTTGGAAATCCTATAAAATTTTATTAAATCTTACGTGCTTAGACATGAACCAATTTTTCTTTATTTTAAGCGATTTTAAAATAAAGTTACCAACACTGAAATTTTAAAGCGAATAGGATTATACTATACCTACCACGATATAACAAATAAGTCAAGTTTTTTTCTACTTTAAGTATAAAGCATTTCGTATTAAAATTTCAGTGTTGTTAACTTTATTTTATAAACGCTAAAAGTCATCAAAATAACTTTTACTGTTGCTCAAAAAAACAAAAGTCAAAAAACATGTTTATATTTGCTCGAAAAAATAAAAGTCAGAAAATAATTTTTATTTTTGACCAAAAGAATAAAAGTCAAAAGTTTAAAAAAACACGGACGACTAAATAGTCCGAAAGGGACGATATACTTGAATCAGTTATCCGATATTTGGAAACAGTCACTGGTTATTAGGAATCCATTATTATATCTTCTAAAGTAATGCAGAAAGTAAGTAGTTATTAGTAACTCATTATTATATGTTTTAATGTAATGCAGATAATAAGTTGGTCAACAAATAATGATACGTCATCATTGTTTCTAAACTGGGATTTTTGTTAGTTTTCTAATGCTTTAGTGGCGAGTAAAACATAATAATCCCCCTGGATGCAAGATTTTTCATATTACCCCATGCACCCCTATTTATAAAAAATATATAAACTCTTATAGTTTCCGAGTTTTTGTAATTTTCCAATTTATTTTACATTAATTTTTCTTATTTACTTCTTCAACAAAAGAGGAGCAGCAAAAGGAGTGGCAACTGGAGCGGTAGCAAATGTGGTATAGGCAGATGGAAATGCTGCAGAGTGGGCTACATTATGGGCACTATAGCTGGAAGCATAAGGAGCAACATATGAAGTAGAACCAACAACAGCTGCAGTTGGAGCTGTATAAGCCAATGGCGAACTCTAAGCCAAGGGCGAACTGTAAGCCAAGGGCGAACTATAAGCCAATGGGGCACCGGCAGAATAGACCAAAGGAGAGGTATAAGCTAATGGAGCTACAACGCCGGGCTTAGCAGCAGCTACAGCTAAAACAGCGAAAAAGCAAACAGCGATCTGGAAAATATTAAAAAAAAATAATTTTAAAAATCGATTAAAAAATACACAGAGAAAACAGTTTCATTGATTGATAACCTAATTTTTTGCCAACCGAATGTTTCGATTGGATGCACCAACAAATTTGTTTCTATCAACAGAAATTTGGTTAATACAAAAGAATTTCGATTGAAATTCGGTTGTTGCAACAAAACAATTCAGCTGGCCAGAAATTCAGTCAATTGTCAATGAATCTATTATCTCTGTGTGAGAATCTCAATTTGAAAACTTACGAATTTGAACATTTTGTTATAGTTTTGATAAGATTACAAATAGAATTGAATACTTTCTGCTAACAGCGTTAAGGTTTAAATACAATTTTAAAGATTTGCTAAAAATATGACAAATAAACTAAATAACTAATTGAATATTCCAAACAGGCAATTTTGGTGTATGTACAATTATTTTAATGCACGTCTTTTTTTAATTTTAACTCCCAACTGAACATGGTTAACAAAAAAAGTCTTCGGTTTAATTGACAATAATTTTATATTATTCAAAATAAGCCTCTACTTAAATATTAAATGTAAGCCTTGAAATTGTATAGTCGTTGTCATAGATTTAGCAAATTAATACATTTGAGGGTTAAAATCACTTAAAATAGTTAAAATGTTTACATGTGCCTTTGTTTTTACTAAAATATTTAGGTAAATCTATTTATTTTTTTTTTTTTTTTGGTAACCATGACCTTGCTTTATATTTAAATTTAACGGCAAACGCAATTTATGTGCTAGAAAGTTTAAACATAAACATCAATTTGAAGTTGTTGTAATAATATTATAGTAATAAAATAATAAATATTTAATATATTTACTTCCCTACTAAAAAAAGTTATATGTCTTTTGATATTATATATAATAATATCCGAAAAATGAGAACATCTAATTGTATCAAATTATATCGTATTATGATCATATTAGATCTAATTTGACGCAATTAGATCTAATTTGATGGAATAAGATGTGGTTTGATACAATTTTATCCGGATTTTGTCCTCATCCAAATGTATCAAATATAATATAATCATATCCAACTAGATATAATGGTATATAATTCGATACAATTATACATAATTATATGAGGCATATGTAACTATATATCGGTCTATATATAATTGGATATTGTAATATATTGCACTATATATTGTGCAATATATAACAAGATATAGTTATATATTTAGCATATAATTTCGTAAAATTTTATATAATTATATCTTGGTATATATGTCCCAATATATAATTATAAAAAATTTTATATGATAATATATGACTATATCAAAACTTTTTTGCTTGGGTTATATAAATTTCTATTATATCGCAGCAAAAAAAGAGATGCCGAAGCAGTAGAAAAAGCACTACAATTGATGATCTACATGTTCTACTTTTTAAACATAAATACTAATGATTTTAACATTTAGTTGTCATAGGAAAGGAGTACTCCCACTACAACATTTTTTCAGTACTTTTTCACCAATTGAAAGTAAAAAAAAAAAAAATATTCGAAAAAAAATATATATTTTTTTATTTTACAAAAGTTTTTTTATTGCCGCCACCGGGTATGGAACTTGCGACCTAATGATTGCTAGTCTAGCGTTCTACCGCTGAGCTATTCTTTAATATGAAAGTTGAATGGCATAAACTTTGTTACTGCGAGATATTGTGCCTTATTCTCTTCAATAAAAGTCCTTATTTACACGTGCAAAATGTACACTCCAATTCAATATTGTTTTCAGCACTATTTTCACAGGTGCATAAAAAGCATTTCTCATCATTTTTTTTTTATATACACATATTTTTAAAAATTTTAAATTAAAAAATAAACTAATTAATATAAATATTAAAAAAAAGTTAATAGAATAAAAAAATACAAAAATATTGGTCCCGCTGGGAATCGAACCCGAGACCAAATGAAATGTAAATGCCAAATGATACCAAAATCACTTTTTACAATCACTTTTAGAGCAATTACTCTTTAGAAGCAATACTTAAGTGATTTTTTGGATGTTTTTCAGAAGTAATTCTAAAAAAGCTGTAAAAATATACTAACAAATACTTTGGAAGCAATGAAAGAAGTGATTTTTTGAAGTTGTCCAGAATATGTTCTAAAAAAGCAGTAAAAATGCACTAACAGATAATTGTAAAGCAATGAAAGAAGCGGTTTGTAATGCAGTACTTCCAATTTTTTTTTGCTGGGATTATTATATATTATAGAATACCGGTAAGCATCCAGAAAAATAACGGTATTGCCTGGTGTTCCGGAGTTAATATGGTTTAACTGGAAATGTTTCTTCAGATAGTGTTGCTAGACTATCACAAGACCATATTACATGAAAAAATTAAAAGGATTACGGGTCCGTCTTTTTAAGTCGATTTGAAGTTTTCATTAGAAGAAGTTTTTGTAAAAATACTTTAACAATTTTTGTAAAAATACTTTCGGAATTAAGGTAGTCCAAAAATTTTAATTTATCGTACTTTTGGCAATACGAAATTTTTACGTTTTAAATCAATAGTGATTTAACTTAAAAAAAGAAACTATTATTTTAATTTTTGCATTAAAAAATACAAAAATTGTTTTTCCGGACTTTCTATATTTTCATATATTTGGTTAGAATATTGTTCTACCTCAAGTCCAAATTCTAATATGATATTGTCATATTAAATTTTATTTGTTGTTTCAAAAAAGGTTGATCATTTTCATCATTTCCCTAACTCTTCAGTTGTCTGCAATAAGAAAGTGATAGCTTTCTTACACAAACCTACACATTACATTAGGTACAAAAAATCAACGGAACTAGAATTTTGTACTTTCGTATATGAACTGTCCGATTTGGTAAAACCAGCTATAAATCAACTGCTTTTTAAAAAAAAAAACTTTTTTCCTACAACATTAAGAAAGCAAAGTGCAATTGTTTCTTCTCTAATTCAACTAATTTTCTAAAAAAAAAAAAAAAAAGTTCTTTAAGCGCCAAGTTTACGAAAATTTTTTACTAAAGCCCAAGTTAGTTTAGAAGTATCGTAAAAAAAAAGTATCGTAAGAATCTTGTAATGAATGAAAAGAGTATTAAAAATTTTAAATATGTTTTTTTGCCTTTTTTTAGCATAGAGTTAAATGTCAAGTACTAATGTAGAAATTTTCTATTTTCAACAGAATTTGTTTACGATTTTACTTGACAATTCTTTCAATATATAGAAAAAAGACAAAAATATTTTTTAGATTATTTCAACACTTAAATTGTTTACAGATACGTTTTATTAATTTACGATTAGACTAATGAACCCTTACTATAAAAGAGTATTATAAATTTAAAGTCGTCTTTATTTTTAATCATACGATTTTGCTCATTTTGTGTATGAAAACCCTACAAAAATATTTATATTTTCAAACATTTTGATTGGTTGAAAATAAATTAACCAAATAGAATGCTCCAAAAATGAACCAAATTAAGGCATACTGCCACCCAATATTTTAACTAAATTCGACTTTAACTAAAATATACATTGGAAAAATTTAGATAGTAAGGGTGTATGAAAACATATTTTAAATTAATTTAGCCGCTTTGGAACAATAAAATCTTAAAAAATCTTCCGATGCCTAAATTACGAAAAATAAATTTTCGGCCCAGCCTAATTCGGAAACTATTCGCACAAATTATTTTTTTAATACCATCTTACAAGAAAGATTCCCAACATGGACCGGCGCACAGTGCTTTGATCCCATACAACGATTGGACAAAAATAGAAGGAGTGGAGACAGAGTTTTGGTACACTGACATAGAACACCTTAGTTAAGAAAAGTTTTAATTTTAGGAAATATCGGGCCAAGGACACGCCCACCTCCCATAGATCCTGAAATTTAAAACTATTATATTAGCTACATAAATGGACGTAAAATTACGAAAAGTATCCATTGAGATGCACATAAAACTGGAAACGTTTGTGTCAATTTTTATCAAAATCGAAGCAAGGACTCTTAGTCCTGCCATATATCCTTTATTTTAAAATCTTTATAAAACCCTCAAAAATCATCCCATTGCGATGAAATTTATCACGTGAATTGATATAAGGTCAACCAATATTTGTTGGATAAAATCGATTCATTAATAAAAAAAAAATGCCTTTCACATACAATTGGTTTTAAACGCTTAAAGTGATTTTTCTAAAACAAAATTAAATAGTATTAAAATAGGAAACCATGTGAATCCTCCATTTTAGGCATAGGGTATGTTTAGCGAACTTATGTAAAACACTACGAGGAATATTTTTGTGGAACATTTTAACCTTCTAACTCTTCAATTAAAGGAACTTTTTCGGGGACAAAAACGACCGGTAAGTTGAAGAGTTCGAGTGTTAAAATATTCCGCAAAAATATTTGTCATGAAATTCTACTATAAGTCTTTGAAGACATCAGCATTGAAAATTTAACTTAAGTGTCAGTAATAAGTAAACACTTAAAATGTGTTTAAGGGTTAATTTCGTACTTATTCAGAATTGATGCTCAAATGTCCCACAAACCTGGATTTTAGACAGAAACCATGGGAATCTTTCATTGTAGGTATAGCATGCGTTCAGCAAACTTATGTAAAACACTACGAGGAACATTTTTGTGGAACATTTTAACCCTCTAACTCTTCAACTTATGGGTCGTTTTTGTCCCTTTTTAAAAAGGGGCCAAAAAATTCCCTTTCATTGAAGAGTTAGAGGGTTAGGATGTTCCACAAAAATGTTTCTCGTAGTGTTTTATAAAAGTCCGCTCAACACATCCTATACCTAAAATGGAAGATTCACATGATTTGAATACTAAACATTCTTAAATGCGTTAAATTTGTGCAAAAATCATGAAATTAGGCATTCAAAAAATCCATTTTTTTTAAATTGTGGTAAATTTTTTAATGATCTATTATATAACAGTATAAACTTACAAAAAAAAAAAATCTAATTTTATATAAATTTTTTTTTATACTCCATCAAACTTAAGTAATTTTTGGATTTTCAACAAAGAAAATACGTTTTTCGGAACAATAAAAAATAATTGTTTTGTACACATATGTGACGCGCCAAATAGAAAGGGACCTAAGGATAGAAAGGGACCTAAGGTCAGGAGAGCATGGAATCGGTATCATTCGATGCTCAGATGTTGTCCACAAAAAAAAAATTGATTTTTTTACCCTTAAGTCCCTTTCTCTATGCGCTGTCACATATACTAAAATCCATATTTTAATTTTACTGCAAATATATTGAAATAATTAAAAAACAAATCTTCGAATAAGTTTTTAAAAAAATGTATTTTTGAGAATTATTTTCGTGAAACAATTAAAACTCATTTTTTTGTTAAGTCATTTTTGCATAAAATTTAGCGCCCTCTCTTGGTGGCAAAAGCAATCACACCAAAAATAGTCAAAATTAAAAACAAAAATCGCTAAAAATTAAAAAAGCGCCAAAAAATAAGAAAATTTTAAAAAATGTTGAAAAATCGCCAAAATTGAAAAAAATCTATGAAATTGACAAAAGTTTACAAAATTTAATCGACTGAATTAAAAAAAAACCTAAAATTGAAAAAAAAAAAAATAAGTAAAACTGAAAAAATCGCTAAAATTAAAAAGAAAAATCTGAAATTAAAAAAACTCCAAAATTGATAAAACCAATGCGAACGATATGTTCCCACTAAGATCCTTAGTTTACGAGACAAGTGCAATTTTAAAATCTACAATAATAGAAAAAAATCTGTAAAAAATTTTGTTAAAACTACTTAAAACTGAAAACAGTGTTATTTTAACGTCATATAGAGCAGCTGCAATCAATATTTTAATTAATATGAATTTTTTCAATTTTAATTTACTAGGTTTGTGGTTAAGAAGAAGTGTAAATCGTTTTCTCTAAAAATTATAAACACATTTTAAATTTGCAAATCAGACTAGATCTAGTTTCTGCCTTTTTCTATGGACAGGCTTCATTAGTGATTTTCCATTAAATTGTATTACAGCTTAGCCATCTAACCCAAATAAGGCCTTGAATGCAGTGTAGCTAATTCATAGTTTTCTTTCCTATTAAACTTTCTGTTATTGAATTTTACTTTCAGAAGTGATCAAGCAGACATATAAACATTCTACTTTTAGATTTTTGTTTGTCTTCCAATCTCCTCCGTGTCTCCTTTTTCGCAAATGTTGCCACACTGAAAAATTAGTTTAAAATGACCTTGCAGAAAAAACTACTGAAATTAGCATATTAGTTTTGCTATATATTTGTAAGAAATGAACAGCAAAATTAAAAATGGTGAAATGTGCAGAATTTTAGTTATATTTGAATTAAATTTTTTTTAATAGAAAATACAAGCAGAAACTACTAAAATCAACAAAAAAGATTTGCTAAATAATTGATAGGCTAAAAAATTACAAAAAATTTAAAATTTTCTAAGTTTTTTTTTTGTTGATTTTTTTTATTAATGCAAATAAAAGTCGAAGATTTAAAATTGTTTTACCAAATATTTCTGCTTATTTTAGCAGAATGGACTGCTATTTGCATTCAACTAAATTTAGCTTAAAAATTTTTGTAGATAACAGTTTGTTTTTGCTATTTTTAGTACATTAATAATTAGCAAAACTTTTTGCAGAATTACAGCACAATTTGTAATTTTCAATTAATTAAAAGTTAACTTAAATATAACTAAAATTCCGTAAATTTGAAAGTTTTATTTTTGCTGTTCTTATTTTACTAGTATTTAGCAGTTTTTCCAGACACATCATTTTAAACTAATTTTTAGTTGCTTTTTCTGCTAATTTTACAGATTTATTTCTATGAGAGTAGCCATGTAATTCCAAATTTGGTTCGTTGTCAGAGTATTCGGGGTGGGGTTTGAACTCTGGTGCAAACATTTTTCCTATAGTTGCCTTTTCTTCTAGCTTTCGAGATATGAACACTGGAAAATTTCTTTTAACAAATTTTGTGTTTAATTTTTTTCACAGATGGCGCATTAGAACTTCCTTGGGCATTTAAATTATTTCATTTAGTTTTCTTAATACGAAAGATATTTCAAATAAAAGATATTTCCCCTCTGCGATGATTAGTTTTCGATAAAAATGCTATCGTAAAATGTAGCCATGTAAGCCGGAATTTAGTTTCGGTATCAGTTGTTGAAATTTCCAGATTTTTTTTTATTATGTACCACGTTATACACTGGCCAGATTGGTTAACTGAAATAACAGCAATTTGTTATTAAAAGAAATTAAAGGAAAATCCTCTTGAAGCAGTTTTATAAGAATTCAACTAAACACATGAAAAAAGTTTATTAAATAAGGTCATTTGCGATAAGAAGGAAAATATTATAAGAAAAACATAACTTGAAAGTTGAATCAATTGAATTTGTACTTACAGCAACTCATTCTAATTCAAAAACATTTGCACAATAAAAGACACACTTAATACTCGTACTCTGGAGAAGAAGAAGAAGAAGTACAAAGTATTGTATGTTGCTATTGTAATTTGAGTAGATTAACAAAGATGTAGTTGCTGGATAAAGCAGCAAATGTAGTAGCAACTTGAATCTTCCAAGTTGTACATAAATTGAAATTTAAGTACTGCTCGTGCAAAATAATAAAAAAAAAATATGTTTATTTCATTCTATTAACGCCAAGAAATCAAAATCAAAATCGCAAAGAAAAAATTATCGTAAAAAATTGATAAAGTAATTTAATATCTAAAAAAGGAAAGAAGGGGAAAAGAAATTTAAGAAAACTAAGTAAAATGATTAGAATTTTGTTTTCTTAGTGCTTAGCTGCGAGAAAGAAAGATGTTTTTTGTTGAAAAATAATTTGAAAATAAATTCGTTGTATTACATTATTAAATAACTTTTGTGTAACAAAAAACAGTAAATTTTAACAAACAAAATAAAGAAATTTATCAAAATAAACTTTCTGACTACAAAGAACAAGAGAAAAACACATAAAAAACAATTTACTTGTACTCTGCATACAGCCTTTTTATGCCTCAAGGTGCCCCAGTTGTTGCTGGTATGAAGAAAACAAAAAATAAAAGCTAAAAAAGTTTTAATTGGTTAATAAAGAACTAAGGATACCCTACGGTATTCAGAATTAGATAAAAATGTATGAAACACATTTTATATTTAAGTTTTCAAGAAATCGCAAGCACGAAAATTTAGAGCTCAAATAGATTTGGAATCAGATATTTTTCAACCAAAATATCGCCAAGATTTATGTGAGAAAAATCAACTGAAAAATACAGTAAAAATATCAAAATCAAACAACTATAAAAGTTAACTGTTACTAAAGTTTAATAAATTATATTTTTATCAGACGATTTGACAAACTAACTATACATCTACTTTCTTCTAACCGTGGCATGAAAGAAAACACACTTTTGTGGCAAAACAGCTTTTTAAAATCTACAGTCTTAATACCCGCACACACCTTTTTATTCATAGTTACATTCATAAATATTTTCAAGTGCCTAAGATTCTATAAGAAATATTGGGCAAATGAATTAAGAAAATGAAGAGAATATATAAAATGGCAAAATAGTAAAGAATACATTAAATCATAAAAAATCATTTTAAAAAAGCAGACAATGCACCTGGTCTTAAGCAAAAATAAAAAAGAAAACTGTTTTTGTCTATAGATAATTTTTAGTTTTTTTTTTTTAAAAGCTTTCAAGAAAATAACAAAAAACAAGCAAAATATAAAAGGAAACTTAAGTTGAAGAAAACTTGTTAAAAAAATATTAAAGCGGATATTCGTTAGTTATGGTTGGAAATGTAATTATTAAGTTACGTCTTCTTAAATATTTTAAAAAATTATAGAACAGTTTTTTATTAACGGCACTTTTGAATAAAATAATCTTTTTTTTGTAAAAAAAATTTTTAACAAAATGTTCTTTTTTATTCAAACAACTTTTCTTAATAAAAAAATATTTTTTTAATCAAAGGTACTTAATTAAAAGGTACTTTTTTAATAAAAGTTACTTTTTTAATAAGACGTACTTTTTTAATAAAAGGTACTTTTCTAATAAAAGGGTTTTTTTTTTAATAAAAGGTACTTTTTTAATAAAATAATAAAAAAAAAATGTTATTCTTTGTAATTGTGAAAATTACATCATCTTTCTTTGATTTGAAAAATAATTTAAACAGAAAGAGATATTAATATATACATATGATCTAGAATCGAACGAAAAACATTCATGTACCAAAATAAAAAGATCAACTATACATACTCCTCATTCAAAATGTATCCTTTTAATAAAAGGTACTTTGTTAATAAATGGTACCTTTTTTAATAAATGGTATTTTTTTTAATAAAAGGTACTTTCTTAATAAAAGCTACTTTTTTAATAAAATGTATTTTTTCAGTAACTTATACTTTCTTAATTAAAGGTGCTTGTTTGATAAAAGGTCCCTTTTTAATGAAAGGGGCTTTTTTTATAAAATCTAAATGCCGAAAAAAAGCAACGGGAATATTACCAAAGTGTTATGTACCCAGCAAAAAAAATTGGAAGGAAGGCTTTACAAACTACTTATTTCACTGCTTAACAAGTATCCGTTAGGGTATTTTTAATGCTTTTTTAGAAGTAATTCTGAATCATTTCCAAAAATCACTGCTTTCATTGCTTCCAAATTATCCGTTAGTATATTTTTACAGTTTTTTTAGAATTGCTTCCAAACAACATCCGAAAAATCACTTAAGTAGTGCTTCTAAAGCATAATTGCTCTAAAAGGGATCCTAAAAAGTAATTTTGGTATCATTTGGTATTTGTAAACAGATGATCGCAGGATCGATTCCTGGGGAGACCAATAGTTTTTTAATTTTTTTTATTTTCATTTTTTTTTAATTTTTTTTTTATTTATTTATTTATTTATTTATTTATTTATTTATTTATTTATTTATTTTTAATATTTATAAATAATTTGCATAAACTCCATACACTGTTGTTTAGAAATAGTGAAGAAAAGAGTTAATTTTGATTTTTTATGGTTTCTACATACATTTTTCAGCCAACCAGTGTTATTTAATATAAAAATGGGTAATTTTGACATCAAACAGGTTAAGTTTTATTTTTTTTTCTAGAGAATGCTTAATAAAAGGTTTTTATATTGATGTTCATATCAAATGGCACTTTTTGCATTTTAAAAATTTGGGGTCATTTCGACCCCTTGTGCCTATAAGGGTTAATTTCTAATTTTTTTGTTATTATGTATAAAATTTGGTGTTAACAGAGTTATTTGGATAACTTTCACCAAATTCCGCAAGAAACAACACATTCCCAGCAAAAAAAACTGGAAGTAATGCTTTACAAACTACTTCTTTCACTGCTTCACAAGTATCCGTTAGTGTATTTTTACTGCTTTTTTAGAAGTTATTCTGAAGTAATGCTTTACAAACTACTTCTTTCATTGCTTCTAAAGTATCCGTTAGTATATTTTTACAGTTTTTTTAGAATTACTTCTGAGCAACATCCAAAAAATAACTTAAGTATTGCTTCTACAGAGTAATTGCTCTAAAAGTGATCGTAAAAAGTGATTTTGGTATCATTTGGTATTTCCAAACAGAGGGTCCCGGGTTCGATTCCCGGCGGGACCAAGATTTTTTTTTTTATTTTTTTTTTCAATTTTTTTTTTTTATTCGATTAATTTTTTTTTAATATTTATAATTTATTTGTTTAAATTCAATATTTTTTTAATTTTAAAATTTTTAAAAATATGTATAAATAAAAAAAATGGTGAGAAATTGCTTTTTATGCACCTGTAAAAATAGTACAGAAAACAATATTAATTTGGAGTGCACATTTTACACTTGTTTAATAAGTACTTTTATTGAATAGAATAAATAAAAATATCTCGCAGTAACAAGGTTTTTATGCCAGTCAACTTTCATATTAAAGAATAGCTCAGCGGTAGAGCGCTAGACTAGCAATCGTGAGGTCTCAAGTTCGATACCCGGTGGCGGAAATAAAAACAGTTTTGTAAAATAAAAAAAAAATATAATTTTTTTTTGTGAAGATTTTTTTTAAACTTTTAATTGGTGAAAAAGAACTTCCTTTGCACTCGTTCAAAAAGTACTGAAAAAAATGTTGTATCAGAATTAAAAGAAATCGGAAGTAATTTCGTTACAGCCAGCTAAAAACACAAAAATTAATACTATTATCTAAATTACACAGTACAACACTAAAAATGCATCGAGCATGCGATATATCAATTCTGATAGATTTTCGGTTGAATATTAGGGTGGGTCGATTTAGCAATCGATATTGTGCCATCGATTTTTCTTTAGCTTTTGGCGTGAGGAAAAAAAGTTCCACTACGACATATCAAAAAAATCATTTTCGAGGCGTCCAAATTTAAATTTTTTACAATTTTCTAATAAATGTTATGTGGCTTTTGGAAACAACTAATGAAATTGTAAACAATATAACGTTACAGTCTTTCCAGAAAGGTATTACTTATGAAAATCGGATAAAAAATGTGGCAACTAGAGGTAAAAGTATATAAGTAAAATTATTTTCTGCTTGTTTCATCAACATCATCATCTTCATTTCATCATCATTTCATCATCAAGCAGAAAATAATTTTACTTATATACTTTTACCTCTAGTTATCCAATTTATATATATAATATACGCAATATACATTAGAGTGTCCCTTAAAAATAGATTTGTCATTACACCCCCCAGTTGTATTGGAAATGGTCCCAAATGGAAGAAATCGCTTTTTTTTGGAAAACGTTAACCTGTGCCGAAAGTTGGACGAAAATGGCCCATTTTGGGGAAAAAAATGTATTACTATTAAAAATTCACAAAATTCGAAATTTCGAATAAAATTATTTTTTATTTCATTTATTCATTTAATATAAGCTGTATTTTGTCTCATGCCTATCAACGTTAAGTATTTAAAGCAAATCTACGTTAAACCGATTATAGTACAAAAAATTTTAAATAGGTCATGTTTATAACTGTTCCGTTATAATCGAACATTCGTCACCAAAAGTTTTTAGGATGTAACGCGAATAAGTTACGTTAGATGTGAAACTGTATAAACGTTGAGTTTTCAACGTTGATAATTATCCGTGTTGAAAGTTAACGTGAATACGAAAAGTAATGTGTTAGTTTTCGTCTTCAATGCTTTTTTATGCACTTTGAATTTTTTATGAGTTAACGGATATAGTTAAGTCGAAAACACAGCTATAGTCAAAATGATTCAGGCATGGAATTTTGACTTCATCGGATATCATTAACCCACTTTAGCCTGGAATCCAAAATGACCCACGAATTTGATAAAAATGCAAAAACGTGTTTTTTTAAATTAATTTTAAAGATTTTTTAAAATACCTAATTTGCAGATGTCGATTGATATTTGTACCACATAAAAGTTGATACTGAAAAAAAAAAATAAATTGGAAAAATGATAATTCGAGTTTGTGTTTGGAGCGACTGCTTTCCAGGACATTTTACAAAAATTGCTCATTTTGGCAAAAATTTTAAAAAATTTGAATGTTTTCATCAAATTTTACACAGTTTTCGGAAAAAGATCACTTAAATTTGGTTAGACTATAATTATCTTTATTAGGGTTCGTCAAAAAAAAAAATTCTTTGATTTTCGGATATCATCACTTTTTTTAAGGATTTTGCATAGAAAAAAAGAATGGCGTTTTTTTCTTTTTTATTTCAACTCCTTCCACTGGCGCAAGTCGGCCAAAAACGCTGATTTTGAAACCCATTTTCTGCAGAGCAAAAACGGCTGGGAAATCTGGCTTTAGCATTTGATTCGACAGCAAAAAATAATATAAAAAAACATTTTGTTTTGCGTTTTCTGTATACAGCAGATAGTCGTAAGAGTGGTCCAAAAATCCACTTTTTTCAAAAATTTCAAAAAAGTTACTTTTTTATTACACACAATGAAAATGTATTCCCTGCTGAGAATATTGGTACAAAAATTTTTGATATACCGCGACCCGTTAAAAAGTTATTTAGTAATCAAATTTGTTTAGTAAAAAAAAGTCTTTGTAATAAATATTACAAAACTTACAAATTATTTTGTCATTACTAAAAAATAAACTTATAATGCGGCAGCGAGTATTGAAATCTGCATTTTTATTAGCTAAAATACTTTTTCATTGAATTAAAAAAACAAAATCCAAATTTGATTCGCTAATAACTTTTAAACGGTTCGCGGTATATCCATAATTTTTCTACACATGTACTCCGCCGGAAATACATTTTCATTATGTGTAATAAAAAAATTACTTTTTAGAAGTTTTTGAAAAAAGCGGATTTTCGAACCCATCTAAAGGCTATCTGGTGTATTTTGAAAATGCAAAAAAAGTTTTTTGTATTAAATTTTGTTGTAGAATCGAATGGTAAAATCAGATTTCTTATAAATGAAGCTGTTTTTACTCTGGAGGAAGTGGAAGGAGTTGAAATAAAAAAGAAAAAAAACGCCCTTCTTTTTTTCTATGCAAAAACTTTAAAAAAGTGATATCCTAAAATCAAATTTTTGTGACGAACTCTAATCTTTATATTTGTTTAAAAAATATTTAACCCCTAGTAGCCTTGGGTTAGAAAAGACCCATGAAACTTAATATTAATTTTGACTATGAGTTGTAAAGCCATTAAATTGTTTAAAATAAATCTCAACTGGATAAAAATAATTATTTTGTGTAACGTTATCTACATAGGGTAATTTTTATACTTTTGGCCAAAAACGCCCCACTAGGAAATTTACAGAATAACACCTTTCATAATTTTCGGAAAATTATCACTTTGAATGAATAAAAAAAAATGTTTACACTTGATAAAAATTATTATTTTGAGTAACTTGATCCATATAGGGTTAATGTTCTCACTTTTCACAAAAAAAAGACCCACTAGGAAATTTATAGAATAACATTTGTCAGATTATATTATGGAAGCTGTTATTCGGTAATTTTCCTTGTGGGGCGTTTTTGGCCAAAAGTATAAAAATTAACCCCATATGGATCACGTAACAAAAAATAATTACATTTATCCAGTTGAGATTGTTCTTTTTATCAATTTAATGGCTTTACAATCTCGTAGTCCTAATTAATATTAAGTTTCATGGGACTTTTCTGACCCCATGTCACTAAGGGTTAAAGATTTTTTAAACAAATATAAAGATAATTATAGACTAACCAAATTTAAGTGATCTTTTTCCGAAAACCGTATAAAATTTGATGAAAACATTCAAATTTTGTTAAATTTTTGCCAAAATGAGAAATTTTTGTAAAATGTCCTGGAAAGCAGTCGCTCCAAACACAAACTCGAATTATCATTTTTCCAATTTATTTTTTTTCTTCAATATCAACTATTATGTGGTACAAATATCAATCGACATCTCCAAATTAGGCATTCTAAAAAATCTTTAAAATTAATTTTAAAAAAACACGTTTTTGCATTTTTATCATATTCGTGGGTCATTTTGGATTCCAGGCTGAAGTGGGTTAATGATATCCGATGAAGTCACAATTCTATATCTGAATAATTTTAACTATATTAAGGAGTGTAATCTTTCAAATCTGGAAATTTTGTAAGAAAAAAACAACAATTAAATAAATAGTTATTTTTACTTTTATTATTTTGTCTGATAAATAAGAGTATTAAAAGTACCCGAGTAAAAAAAATTATATATAATCATATATGGCATATATTACAATATATAATTATACATGTCGTTATGTATATCCATATATAATTATATATGACGTTTTTTCACAAAATTTTTCCTTATATTATGCCATATATAATTTCATCTAATTAGATATCGGCCTTCATAATATTAGATATGGCATATATAATTATATATTACATGACATGGTTGATCTTATTGCATATAGAGTTATATATAGAACTATATCTTAATATATATGGTGGCATTTTAGCAATATATAATTATACATGGTATCATTTAAAAAATATATAATTATATATGGTGACAGTTAAACTAGATATTATCATATATGGTGCCATTTAAACAATATATGCTCATATATGGGACCTCTTGATCAATATTTTTAATACAGTTTCAGATATAATAATATATGCTACTATATATAGTGCGATATATATTTATATATGGTGCTATTTAAGCAATATATTATCATATATGGTGACATTCAAACCATATATTATCATATATGGTGCCATTCAAACCATATATTATCATATATGGTACCATTTAAACCATATATTATTATATATGGTGCCATTTAAACAATATATGGCCATATATGGTAACTCATGATCAAAATTTTTAATACAGTTCCAGATATGATAATATATGATACTATATATAGTGCAATATATATTTATACATGGTGTTATTTAAGTAATATATTACTATATATGGTGCCATTTAAACCATATATTATCATATATGGTGCCATTTCCACAATATATGCTCATATATGGGACCTCATGAACAACATTTTTAATACAGTTTCAGATATAATAATATATGCTACTATATATGGTGCAATATATATTGATATATGGTATCATTTAAACAATATATTACCATATGTGGTGACATTTAAACCATACATTATGATATATGGTGCCATTTCAACAACATTTTTAATACAGTTCCAGATATGATAATATATGCTGCCATATATAGTACCATATACTTTGATATATCGTATCATTTCAACAACCCGAATAAAAATAGTTACATATAGTCACATATGTGATTAAGTTATATCTGTATAAATATACAGTTTCATCCGAAGAATGGCCCGATATATTTTTATCGACTGTTTATAAATTTTTATCTAATCGTATCAGTTTAGATCAGACCTGATTAAATTATGTGTTAATCAGATGAAATTGTATCCGATTTTTGACTTGATGCAATTTTATCGGTTTATATGTAAGGTGTCAGGTTTGATCGTAATTGGTTCAATTTTATATAAATAAAATATAATTGTATCCGACATTTACCTTATACAATTGTATTAAAGTTTTAAACTGATATCAGGTCAAAATTGGGATATAACTATATAATTTTGTATACAAATATATCTATTTGGACCTAAACTGATACCATGTGATATAAACCAATAAAATTGTATCAGGTCAAAAATCAGATACAATTTCATCTGATTAACACATAATTTAATCAGGTCAGATCTAAACTGATACAATAAGTTAAAAACTGATAAACAACTGATACAATTTTATCGGGCCATTTTTCGGATCAAATGGTACATGGATGACTCTAAGTTATATATTACCATATAAAGCTCCATATTATTTTTTTTAATAGGGAACATACCATATATAGTGCCATTTAAACAGTATATTGTCATATAATGTGCCATTTAAGCAATATATGGTCATAAATGGTAACTCAACTACAATATTAACTGTATTTCAGAAGCTATTAATTGCATTTCACAAATTTTAAATGTATTTCAGAAATTATTAATTGTATTTCAGAAATAATCAAATATATTTCAAAACTTGTTGATTGTTTATCATAGTTAATAGAGAAAAATTTCTAAATTACATTTCATAATTTCTGAAATACAATTGATAATTTCTGAAATACAGTTTGATAATTTCGGAAATAAAATTAATAATTTCTGAAACAGAATTGATAAAACTGAACTTCAATTGACTAGTTCAGAAATACAATTCATAAATCTGAAAAATAATTGATAAGTTCTGAAATACAATTGATAAAACTGAAATTCAATTGATTATTTCTGAAATACAATTAATAAATCTTAAAAACAATTAATACAATTGAAATGGTGTAGAGCGTTAAAAAGATGTAAATAAAATTATTTTATTCAAAGATTTCAATTTAATAAAAAAAATAAATATATAATTTTATAAAAAAATTTATAGAAAAAAAATTTTAATTTTATAAAAAGAAATTCATTTTGTAAAAAAAATGCATATCGAACTCGAGACCTTCTGAGTTTAAACCTTATTTTAACAAAATATTGTAATTTTTATAAAATCAGTGCTCTGCCAGTCTATTATTTTTTGAACAGTTGGCAATATATGTCTGGGATCTTATTTAATCCCAAATAAATGGAGATCTTACGTAGTACCAAATATAATGCGGCATCTAATTTTATCTGTCATTTTTATGGATAGTTTTAGATGTCAATCCTCAAATATATTGCTGTTTCTAATTCTATCTGCCATTTTAATACCTAAATAAATTGCTGGATCTAATTCGATCTGCAATTTATGGGAAAATTTAAGATTTTACCAAATCACTAAATATATCACTGGATTCAATTCGATCTGCAACTTATTGAAAAAGTTAAGATCTTACGCAATCCCGAAATATATTACTGGATCTAATTTCTGTTAAATCTGTTATTTTTTTCATAAATTTAGATCTTACGTAATCCCCAAATATAATCCTCGATCTTATTCGATCTGCCGTTTTCCAGATAAAGTTAGATACAACTTAATCCTGAAATATATATGTGACCTTCTCCGTGAAAAGGGACCTAGTGTGTGAAAATTAAGTTTTGAGAAGAACGCATTTAAAGTTTCATAACGCATTATCACTTTAAACACACCTTCAGTTGGGAGATGCGATTTGGTATGGTTAGGTGCCTCAACTCATTTCATCTTATTCTACACCCTTTTAGGTACCAGAATCCACTCTTAAGTCCAAACCCGTTTTTTGACATACTAGGTCCCTTTTCTCGGAGAAGGTCACATATACCTAGATCTACTTTTTCGCATAAATTTAGATCCAAGTTTATCCCCATATATATTGCTGGATCTAATTCGATCTGCCATTTTTCTGATAAATTCAGATCCAAGTTTATCCCCAAATATATTGCTGGATCTAATTCGATCTGCCATTTTTCGGTTAAATTTAGATCCAAGTTTATGCCCATATATATTGCTGGATCTAATTCGATCTGCCATTTTTCTGATAAATTTAGATCCAAGTTTATCCCCAAATATATTGCTGGATCTAATTTGATCTGCCAATGTTCGGATCAATTTATCTCCAAGTTTATCCCCAAACATATTGCTGGATCTAATTCGATCAGGCATTTTTCTGATAAAGTTAGATCCAAGTTTATCCCTAAATATATTACTGGATCTAATTCGATCTGTCATTTTTCGTATCAAATTAGATCTAAGTTCATCCACAAATATATAGCTGGATCTAATTCGATCTGCCATTTTTCGGATCAAATTAGGTCTTACTAAATCCCAAAATATATTGCTGGATCTAATTTGATCTGCCAATTTTCTATTCAATTTATATCCAGGTTTATCCACAAATATATTGCTGGATCTAATTGGATCTGCCATTTTTCGGATAAATTTAGATCTAAGTTAATCCACAAATATATTGCTGGATCTAATTTGATCTGCCATTTTTCAGATCAATTTATATCTAAGTATATCCACAAATATATTGCTGGATCTAATTCGATGTGCCATTTTTCGGATCAAATTAGATCTAAGTTTATCCCCAAATATATTGCTAGATCTAATTCGATCTGCCACTTTTTCGGATCAAATTAGATCTAAGTTTATCCACAAATATATTGCTGGATCTAATTCGATCTGCCAAAATTGAGATCAAATTAGATATAAGTTTATCCACAAATATATAGCTGGATCTAATTGGATCCGCCATTTTTCGGATCAAATTAGATCTAAAAACATCCCCAAATATATAGCTGGATCCGCCAATTTTCGGATCAAAATAGATCTAGGTTTATCCCCAAAGATATCATTGGACCTCCCAATTTTGAGATATAACTTGATCTTAGTTTATCCCCATATATACAATTGGATCTAACACGATATGATTGGATACACCCAATTTTGAGATCTAATTGGATCAGCTAGATATTACAGCAGATCTTAAACAATATCAAATTGGATATGATTAGATATTGCGCGAGATCAATTTTTTTTACTCGGGTATATAAGAACGAAAAAATATCCATTTCATTTTGTGGTCCACTCCGATCTTAGCTTTTTTCGGAATGCCTTCCATTAAGATTTTGACAGTGCCGTTTGTTATTGCTTTGGATACAACTTTCCACTTTTTTTCAAAATCTTTTATATAATTAGCAGTCTGTTTGGTCTTCTTTAACTTCGCTTTTATCAGAGTCCAATACCTTTCAATGGGTTGACATTGTGGAACATTTGGTGGGTTCATGTCTTTTTCAACAAATTTAATATTATTAGCTCTGAGCAGATTTATGGTAATTGAAGCATAGTGAGCTGAGCCAAATCAGGCCAGAATAGAGCAGATCTACCGTGATTTTTATAAAAGGTATTAATCTTATATTTAGGCGCTCTTCGCTGTACACGTCTCCGTTAATTGTACCTGTTGTTATATATGAAGATGTCTTTTCGCCGCATTGGCAAATTCCATGCCCAACGAGGTACTTCAAACCCAACTTTTCAATGCCGATAGATGTTTCAAAATAACGTTTCAGGACTGGATCTACCGTACTTTTTGCCATTTTCAAATCTTTTGAAATAAAATGTACTGCTCGGTATGGATTTTCATTCCATTTGTCGATAATTAATTTTCGTCGTTCCAATTGATTCATAATTGCTGAAAAAGTTCACTCAAAGGATTCAAAATGTTATGTTGACACAATTTTATGAAGTTACTGAATATTTTCCTATAAAGTTTTTCATTTTAGTTTTAATGATTTGGAGCATAGCCTGCTTTAAAATTTCCAGATTTGAAAGATTACACTCCTTAAATGAATAAATGAAATAAAAAGTTAAATTTTTCGAAATTTAGAATTTTGGGAATTTTTAATAGTAATATACTTTTTTTTCAAAATGGGCCATTTTCGTCCAACTTTCGGCACGGGTTAACGTTTTCCAAAAAAAAAAAATCGATTTCTTCCATTTGGGACTATTTCCAATAAAACTGGGGGATGTAATGAATGAAAATCGACAAATCGCTATTTTAAGGGACAGACTAATATACATATATATTATGATGTCCCTTAAAATAACGATTTATCGATTTTCATTCCTTGCACCTCCCACCCCCCCCGCCCCCAGTTTTATTGGAAATGGTTCCAAGTGGCAGAAGTCGATTTTTTTTGCCGAAAATGCCCCATTTTGAAAAAAAGTGTATTATTATTTAAAGTTCCCAAAAATTAAAATTTTGAAAAAATTTATTTTCTATTTCATTTAATATAAACTTTAATGCTTTCATCAAAGTTTGCATAATTTTTGGAAAAATACCACTTAAATTTTATTAGACTATAGTTATCTTTACTTTTATTAAAAAAATCGTTAATCCTTAGTGGCTTGGGGACAAAAAAGTTCCATGAAACTTCTTATTAATTATGACTTAAAGATTGTAAAGCTTTTCAATTGATAAAATAAAATTCCACTTGATAGAAATAATTATTTTATGTAACATGATCCATATAGGGTTAATTTTTATACTTTTGGCCAAAAACTACCCACTAGGAAATTTACAGAATAACACCTTTCATAATTTTCGGAAAAATATCACTTCAAACGGATCAAAAAAAAATTTTTTTTTCACTTAATAAAAATTATTATTTTGTGTAACTTGATCCATATAGGGTTAACGTTTTCACTTTTCAGCACTTGGAAATTTAATATGCATAATAAACAAAGCCTTTATTTAGAATCTAATACGATTACACTACCAAAATTGCTATTAACATACGGACACTTTTGACCCCACCTTTTTAACCCTTAAAATGAGATTGAGACTATAAAGAATTGCGCTTGTTCGTTAGTTTTGCACCCTCTATCACATACATATCCCAATTTAATAAAAATTTAACAGATGATATTCTGTAAATTTCCTAGTAGGTCTTTTTTGGTGAAAAGTGAAAACATTAACCCTATATAGATTAAGTTATACAAAATAATAATTTTTACACAAAGCAATTTTTTTTTGTTGGTGTATTTGTAAAAAAACAAAAACTTACCATAACTTTTCTCCCTTCTATCATTTGTTAATAAAAAAAAATTTAAATATCGTCTCTTGATGCTCATCAAGCAGAAATGTAACGGAAAAGGACAAATCCCTGTCTTTAAATTACCACCCATTACGGCACACAAAAGAGTTTACTTAGATGCTTCATCTAACCATCAAAATTGTTTTGTAAGTACATCTTATAAAAAAACATCTTTCATATTGTAAGTGAGCATAAACTTGTGTTTGTGTGTGTGTGTGTGTTCTATGATATCCTTGGGAATAGAACAAGAATTAGCAAAACTCTTGGCAAGATTTAATGAAATGTTGAAATTACAACTATATCAACAATGCAAATAAACTAAAAAAAAAACTTTATGGGTTTAGCCGTCTTTAATTAGTTTCACAAAACTAAATTTTGTTCTTTCATAAAAGTTCCAAAATAAAATGCAAAGGATAGAAATAAAAGTAAAATAAACAGTTAACAAACTTCTTTTCTAAATGGCTTAATGATTTATATAACTGATGAAATTGAAACTATAGGAGATACAATTATAAACAAAACCGAATAAATGTCTGCAATTTTACAGAAATTGCTTGTTACCCCAGTGTAGAAACGGTAATGACATATCATTATTTTTTGGACTACCAGTAATGACACCCACTTACATTCTGTATTATTTTAAAACATATAATAATGAGTTACTGATAATGACTTATTTTTATCATTATTTCAAGTAGAAAATAATTTTTTAGATTTTTTTGAAAATTTTTTGAAATCTTTTTTTAGACTCAATATTTTTTAAACACTGGTAAGGATATATGTAACCACATATTTTTTGATTTTTTGTATGTTGGCGAGTAAGCTTACTTGTGTGCAGCAGGTCAATTGTGTTTTTATCTATTAAATATTACATGTCGATATAGCTCAGATGATAGAGCTGTTGACTGGCAATATGTAGACCCAGGTTCGATTCCCGCACCAGTAAATTTTATTAAAAAAAAAATACAATAAAAAATATTTTTTTTTATATAATTTATTTTTTAGAAAATCTATTTTTAGACTCATTATTTTTGTCAATACTGGTAAGCACATAGGTAACGATATATTTTTAGATTTTTCGTATGCTGGTGTGTAACGACAACTCATTATTTTTCGCGACATCGCCATATAAAGGTAATAAGAAATGTAATAACAAAAGTAACTAGTTACAATTACCAAGTATTTTTTTTTTTTTATTTAATTGATTCCATTTCCTGTACAACAAGACTGAGTCTTATATTTATAGTACAGGAGCGTATTACGTTACAAAAAAAATTATTTTCATATTATTAATTAATTATAAATTATTAACATAACAAACTTATTACAAATATAACAATATTGATAATCATAAAGAGAAAAAAATAAAAATTATTTGAAAAAATTAAATAAAAATATTTTGAAACTATTAGCATTGCTATTTACTTGTTGACTTAGTGGAAGATTATTCCAAAGACGAGCGGCATGTACATAAAATTGCCATTCAGACATTAGGAATTGATGTCGAGGTATTACAATATTTCGGTTTCGTGGCGATTGGAAAAAACGTATTTTGTCAAATAAATACCTGGGGGTTTGACTGTTTATTAATTTATGCAAGAACATCAGGGTGCGAATTTTTATCAGATTTTCGAAAGAGACTCCGTAAAGGTTATTTGAAACAGAGGAAACATGATCAAACCTTTTCAATCCATACACATATCTAATAATATTGTTAAATAAGACATTTAGTTTTTTATAGCTAACTGAATCACAGTTTCCAAATAATTCACAACCATACATCAGGGAGGGAATCAAGTACGTCTTGGCAAGTAATGCCCTAATTCTTAACGGGGTGAAATATTGTGTTGACCAGACAGCTCGTAGCTTTACATAGGTTTGACCAACCAGTGAATTGACATGATCAGTCCATGTCAAATTGCTATTAAAAATTATACCAAGATTCTTCGCTGTGTTAACAATTTCAATCTTCTCACCATTTAAAACAATACTCAGAAATCGAGGTAATTAAACTTTTCTTGCGTATTACAATGCATTTAGATTTACGCGGGTTCAGACAGAGTTCATTTGCAGAAGCCCAAAGGTAGATTCTGTTTAAGACATCATTTAGATAAGCTATACCTGAAGCAATATTTTGAACTGGGCTACTTAAAGTTAGCTGCACGTCATCTGCGTATAAATGTACTTTACATTTAGTCAGTTGCTCTGGCAAATCATTTGCGTATAAGGAAAATAAAAGTGGACCTAAAATAGAACCTTGAGGCACTCCCCTAATAAGGGATAAGCTATCTGAATATACATCGTTTACAAATACCGATTGTGTGCGGTTCGAAAGATATGATGATATAAGTTTAGTAGATGTATCGTTAAATCTAAAAAATTATTTCAGTTTTTTAATGAGTATATCATGGTCTACCATATCGAAAGCCTTAGAATGGTCCAGAAGCACTAAAAAATTAATGTTCCCATTTTCCAGTCCTTGCCGTATATTCTCACTTACTTCCGCAAGAGCCGTAACGCAGCTATGATTCTGACGAAAACCAGATTGCATACTGTTAAGCAAATTATGATTATTGACATATGTAATTATTTGTTTATACAAAAGTTTTTCTAAAACTTTCGATAGGAAACACAAGATGGCTATAGGTCTGTATTCTCCATTCGACTTAGGTAATGGCAAAATATTTGCATGTTTCCAGTTTAACGGATACATACTTGACATTATAATAGTATTAAACAGATGAGTAACATACGGCAAAATCAAGGGCAAAAGTAATCTTATGAATTTTGGGTGTAAGTTATCACTACCCACTGCGTTTGATTTTATCAAAGAACATGTTGTAATAACGTCATATTGAGTAACGCAAGAAAATTGAAAATGTTTACCGATTATCTCATTATCAGTATCTAACGTGTCTGAGGAAAAATTAAAAAAAGTGGGATTTTCTTGGGTTACAGGGGTGTTGTATGTAGTTACATAACCACATATCTGGTAATGATTTTCTACACTGGGACCCTTTACAGCATGAAACTCCAGATCATAATGAAAATTATAGATTTTCATGGTATATGAAAAATAAGTACACACAGAGAAAATGCCATTTTCCAACTGAAATTCGGTTAAATAGATTGGTACAACTGAATATTGGTTACCACAACAAAATTCGGTTTATACAACTGAATTTTAGTTGCAATATCCAAAATATTTGAGAATCACATTCCAATATGGTTTCACCAACCGAATTTATTGGTTGTAGCAACCGAAATAGGCTTAGCAATTCGGTTGGCAATTTTTTCCCCACTTTTTAGCGATTTTATTGACGGAAATCTAAAAATGTTCAAAATTTCGAATCACCCGATAACCGAAAATGTAGCGAACATATAAAAATTAAAATATGTGTGTCGGAAAGTCTAATATTTTATTAATTTGTTAAATAATATTTTAATCACATGGCTAAAAATCGACATATATGGATTCATACATGTTTAATCTCTATATATAAAAGAATAACGTGACTGACTGACTGACTGACTGACTGAATGACTGACTGACTGACTCAACATCGCCCAGCCCAAACCGCTGAAGCTAGGAAGTTGAAATTTGGTATGTAGGTTCCTCTTTCGGCGTAGACGTCCGCTAAGACGGGATTTTTGGAAATTCCTACCGGAACGGGCAAAAAGGGGAAAAGTCTCCCCCTTGGCGGCCTGCCAAAACCCCTTTGGCTAGAAAGCTGAAATTTAAGATATGTGTTCCTTGGAGTATGGGCTAACTTTTCTGGAAATTTTGGACAGGGACGTTGTAAAAATGGGGGTTAAAAAGGGGAAAAAGGCCCCCCTTGACGGCCTGCCCAAACCGCTGGAGGTAGGAAGTTGAAATTTGGTATAAAGGTTCCTCTACTATCGTAGACATCCACCAAGACGGGAGTTTTGGAAATTTTTACAGGGACGGGCAAAAAGGGGAAAAAGTCTCCCCCTTGACGGCCTGCTCAAACTGCTGGAGCTATGAAGTTGAAATTTGGTATGTAGGTTCCTCGACCGGTGTAGACGTCCGTTGAGACGGCATTTTTGGAAATTCTTATCGGGAGCGGCAAAAAGTGGACAAAAAAAGTACCTTTTCCCAAAAAAAGTACCTTTTCCCAAAAAAAGTACCTTTTCCCAAAAAAAGTACCTTTTTCCAAAAAAGTACCTTTTTCCAAAAAAAGTACCTTTTTCCAAACAAAGTACCTTTTTCCAAAAAAAGTACCTTTTTCCAAAAAAAAGTACCTTTTTCCAAAAAAGTACCTTTTTCCGAAAAAAGTACCTTTTTCCAAAAAAAGTACCTTTTTCCAAAAAAAAGTACCTTTTTCCAAAAAAAGTACCTTTTTCAAAAAAAAGTACCTTTTTCCAAAAAAAATTCCTTTTTCCAAAAAAAGTACCATTTTCCAAAAAAAGTACCAAAAAAAGTACCTTTTTCCAAAAAAAGTACCTTTTTCCAAAAAAAGTACCTTTTTCCAAAAAAGTACCTTTTCCAAAATAAGTACCTTTTTCCAAAAAAAAGTACCTTTTTTAAAAAAGTACCTTTTTCCAAAAAAAGTACCTTTTTTAAAAAAGTACCTTTTTCCAAAAAATGTACCTTTTTCTAAAAAAATGTACCTTTTCCAAAAAAAGTACCTTTTCCAGAAAAAGTACCTTTTTCCAAAAAAAGTACCTTTTTCCAAAAAAAGTACCTTTTTCCAAAAAAAGTACCTTTTTCTAAAAAAAGTACCTTTTTCTAAAAAAAGTACCTTTTTCAAAAAAAAAAGTACCTTTTCCAAAAAAAAGTACCTTTTCCCAAAAAAAAGTCTCTTTTTCTAAAAAAATGTTCCTTTTCCCAAAAAACATACATTTTTTCAAAAAACATACATTTTTTCAAAAAAATACCTTTTTCAAAAAAAGTACCTTTTCCAAAAAAAAGTACCTTTTCCAAAAAAAAGTACCTTTCCCCAAAAAAAATTTTCCTTTTCCAAACGAAGTACCTTTTCCAAAAAATGTACCTTTTTCCAAAAAACATAAATTTTTCCAAAAAAAAACACCTTTTTTAAAAAAAATACCTTTTCCAAAAAAAGTACAAATAAAGTACTTTGTAAAAACAAAGTATCTTTTTCCAAAAAATTTCGTTTTTCCAAAAAGTACCATTTAAAATAATATATAATTTCAAAAAAACTACTTTTTTTCCTCCCCCCACGGATATCTCCACTAAAACAAGGTTTCTTGATATTCGGCATAGACGTGCGCTAAGACGGGATTTTTGGAAATTCCTACCGGAACGGGCAAAAAGGGGAAAAGTCTCCCCATAAACAGTCTCACAAATTGGAAAAGTGGCTGCCCAAACCACTGGAGGTAAGAAGTTGAAATTTGGTATAAAGGTTCCTCCACTGTAGTAGACATCGACTAAGTTTGTATTTTTGGAATTCCCTACAGGATATCCCAAAAGGAAACTCGGTATGTGAGTGCCTCCTTCTGTGTAGGCGACCGCTTAGACGGAATTTTTGAAATTCCTATCGGGAGGGGAAATAAGGTAAAAGTCTCCTCCTGACGGCTTGCCCAATCCCTTTTGGCCAACCTAAAATTTTAAATATGTATTCCTTGGAGTAGGACTAACTCACCGGCAACGTAATTTTTCTATTTTGGAACAGCAACATAGTAAAAATGGTGGTTGAAAGGGAAAAATGTCCCCAATAACGGCCTGCCCAAACCGCTTAGGCAATGCAGTTGAAATTTGGTATGAATGTTCCTCATCCATCGCAGATAGCCGCGAAGATGGAATTTTTGTAAATTCCTAAAGGGAGGGGCAAAAAGAAGAAAAGCCTCACCTTGGGGGCCGGTAAAAACCCCTTCGACTAGAAACCTGAAGATTAAAATGTTGGTCCCTGGAGTAAGGGCTAACTTACTAGAAAGATACTTTTTTGAATTTTGGACAGGGTCGTTATAAAAAGGGAAAGTTGCCCCTTAACGACCTGTCCAAACTGCTGCAACTAGGAAGCTGAAATTCGGTACTAAGGTTCCTCTTCCAGCCTAATTCCAACCGGGAGGGACAAAAAAAGAAAAAGTGTCCTCCTTGACAGCCTGCTCAAACTGCTGGAACTAGGAAGCTGAGATTCCCTGTCGATGGATTTTCGGAAATTCCTACCGAGAGGGGCACAAATAGTAAAAGTTGGCTAGAAACCTGAAATGTAAAACATATGTTACTTGGAGTATGGGCTTTTTGGACCGGGAAGGTGCTTTTTGGACAGGGACATTGCAAAAATGGGGATTAATGAAGCGAAAAGTGCCGCTTAAAGGCCTGCCCAAACCGCTGGAGGTAGGAAATTGAAATTTGGTATTAAAGTTTCTCCTCTATTGTAGACATCCGCTAAGGTGAGATTTTTGGAAATTTCTACAGGTAGGGTCAAAAACAGGAAAAGTCTCCCCCTTAACGGCCTGGCCAAACTGCTGGAACAAGGGAGCTTAAATTCGGTATTTGGGTTCCTTCTCCAACGTTGACGTCCCCTAAGATGGTATTTTTGGAAATTCATACCGGGAGGGGTAAAAAGGGAAAACCCTTAACGTCTGCGTCTTTAGCTAGAAACCTAAAACTTAAAGAACAAGTGTATATGAAACACTAAAATTAAAAAACTAAATAGGAAACGAGTTGAATTGAAACACTACACAAGTGGAATGAAATGGATATAAACGTTAAGACCCCGTACATTAATTTGTATCTATTTCGTATGCATTGAATATATAAAAAACGTAAATGTAGTGAGAAATTCTGGTGAGAATTGATTTTCCCTCTATGTTTCCGTAACTCCATTCCTTTATTTTATTTTATTTTATTAATTCAGAGTGTTAGTGAGCACTAACAAGCTTTATTACATTGAGCATTAATTGTAATTAATAATTCTAATAATCATTAATTATAATAATTACTAATGCTTTCATTTAATATCAACGTTTAAAATGTCGTAAAAAATAATTAAAAATTTATTATACGTAAATAGATACCACTACTTTACTAGATAAGTCACAACAACAGGGTAGTAATTTGCAAGATGACAAAGCAAACTGTGATAACTTTATGTTGTTTTTTCTTTGCGATTTAAGATGTTTATTGACGTTCATACTTAAAACATGAAATTCTCGTTGAGTTGAAGCTAATAAATATTTCTAGAAATTCTAAAAGGCCGTCCCTTAATTATTTTCTTAGGCCAGAATGAAATCCGGATAGGTACAAGCATATATATATATATTTAATCCTTTAATTCCCAGTGGAACATAGGGCCGCTAGGTTTCAGTAATCATACAAGCATATAGCAAATTATTTACCACAATTTAAAAAAAAAAAATAATTTTTAACACATTTACTTTAATAAAAAATTTATATTTTTTAAACATTTCTGTAATTTTATACCAATTTCGATTAATCGATTAATCGTAAGAAATTATCCGAATTATTCATTATTCGAAATTTGGACATTTTGAATTATTCGAATTAATCGAATAACGATTAATCGATTGAATACCCTAAAAGGTATCCTGATTTAATCCTGCGTGTCTTTGGATCAAAGTAAAGACTTGGGCCAGTTTTGTAGCAGTAGTCACTTCGCTCGTTTCTGTCTACACTCATTGCGATTTACCTAAGCTACCACTACTACACTGAAAATGTTATTACAGTAACTGACTGAAGTATACAGTGTACAAAGAAAAAAGTTGGACACTTAGAATTTCCAAAGTGAAATTCAAATAACAACCATGTTATTTGAATTTCTTTTTAAAACAACATAAGCACATTGTACGTAAAATCAGAGACTATTAATTATAGATATAGAAAATCAAAACTTAAACTACTCACCGGTAGAGGGCGCTAAAAGTAGTATCAGTTGAGCCCATATTTAAAATCTCAAAAACTGCTAAAAACTGTTCAAAATAAGGAAAAAACAACGCGGAATACATTCAAATAATAAAATTTGAGATATCCGTTTGTTTCTTTGCTTTGTTGTTTGTTTTTATTTAAATTTATATAAAAAACGAAAATTGTCAGTTTTTTTAATAAAGTGCCATCTAGTGAAAACGATGTTTTATAACTTTTTTTTTGTGATGCCATACCCCTGGGTAAAATTAACAGTAATTTTGTGCTTTTCAATACCTTTTTTCGTTTTTTGTCTTTTATATTGATTACATTTCATTTCATTTTAATATATAATGTGTCCAACTTTTTTCTTTGTGCACTGTATTTAAAAAGTTATCCGTAGATTTATTTTTAAATGATTATAGAGTTAAAAAGAAAATAAATATATTTTTCAACTTTTTTTTGTCATTTATTTAAAAAATAACCCAGCCAGCAAAATGTGGATACTTTTTTGAGGATTTTTATTCCATAACTTACTCAAATAAAAAACATTTTTTTGAAATTTTCAAATTTTTTGTCAAAAATTGCTCATATTTTGGATGAAAATATGAGCCTTCTAAAATGAATCATAAAAGATACAAAAATTTGAGCCAAATTATTAGATCCAAAAGATGGCTCAGAAATGACTGAGAAATGTAAACAAATTTGAATATTTTGTGAACAATTCAAAAAAGGCTCAAGAAAATGATTAATTTTTGAGCCTTTTGAATTTTTTTAAATCTTTTTTTGAGTCTTTTGGATGAACCACTTTCAAACAAAAATTTGAATTTTTAATAATATTTTTTGAGCTTTTTTTTTGATTAATTTTTAGGCTTGTTTGCTAACTGGGAAACTACGGAGTTTCTGTTACAGTTAATATTTTCATTTAAAATGTTTTGTTAAAAAAAAGAAACCTTTTTAGATTTCTAGGTTAGTTCAAAAAACGAAATAAACTAAATATCATTTATTCTTACGGATTTTGTAGTTAATTTTTTGAAATTTAAAAAAACGAAATAAAAGAAAAATCATTATTTTTTAAGGATTTTGTAGTTTATTTATTAACATTTAAAAATAAATGAAAAGTTCTTTTGATTCATATGAAAAGTTAGTAGACCGGTTTGCAAGTGATTTTTCATTTATTTTAAATTACATTTTCAGTTAATTTAAACTACACACTATTTTGAGTGTACTAACACACTCAGCTGTGCAAATGGGTGGATCAGTTGTCTGCCGATATGAACCAGTGATGGTATTTGAGAATTTTCGTTTGGTGCCTAAATGATGCCAAAAAAGTGCCAAAATAGCTTTAAAAGTGCAAAAAACAATTAAGCAACATGCAAATGTTTCAAAAATTATGTTCAGCTTTTATTTCAAATATTTATACATTTACACCCTTATTCTAAACTTTATAACAATAACAAAAGTGTCATAAAACTGGTGTGAATGGAAATTATTATAATTTTGGTATCCTGAGAAAAATTGTCACAGCAAAACCTTGACAAAATCATCATGTAACAAAAAGCACATAACAAACAAATATTTTCATTTCTCAACAATTTAAAATATTAAATTTTATTTTCTTTTGAGGAATTTTATGTTTCATCACAGAAATAAAATATGATATACCTAATTCATATTTTGAGATATTATTTTAAGATGCATCGAACCTTTTATCGATTCTAAAATTCCAGCAAATTCCTCCAAAATATTACGTATTAACATGGGATTTTTGGGGCTAAAGTTGTTAGGAATAAACTCAGGATGCTTGATGCTAAAATTTAAAGGAAACTCCAAGTGCTTAGAACTAGTTCTCTTGTGTTCTGCGGTTCCTGGACATTTTTTTAAGTTTTCATTTCATTTAAGATTTCATAAAATTATCGAAAAAATCGTAATTTTTACAAATAACAAATTTTTGAAAAATTCCAGTGACAACAATAGAATCAATTAAAGTTTATCTAATTTTATCCCCATTGCTTTTATTTTTAAAGATCAAAATAATGATTAAATTGTCCCCGAAGAACTGGAAACTGGTCCAGAAAATTGTAGAAATTTTTAGTGTAGCGATTGTTTTTTGATTTTGCTACCCGTTCTAAGTAGGCATGGCTTTTAATGAAAAACCAGCGATATCGACATTTTATCAATTTATATAGAAATTTTCTTAAAAAGTGCCAAAATTCTATAAAGAGTGCCATGGTGCCATTGAACATTCAATAGTGCCACAAATGGCACTTTTGTGCCACTTTTACCAACAGTGATATGAACACGATCACAAAGTAATTTACTCACTAACCTCTCCCTCTCTTTCTATATTCTGCTAGGCAAGCCTGTTCAAGATAGCTACTGTATCCTGAAGACGTATGCTGACAAGGACTTGTGCCATACCAGGTCATATTCTTGAGGGTCCGAGGAGTATCTTTAGAGGCCCTATAAACATCCATGAAGGTCCTGTGTCTATCCTTGAAGATCCTTCGAATATACCTGAAGGTCCTGTGAGTATTCTTGAATGTCTTTCAAATATTCTTGAAGGTCCTTCGAATATACTTGAAGGTTCTGTATTAATCCTTGAAAGTCCGGTGAATATTCTTAAAGGTCATGCGAAGATCCTGCGAATATCATTAAAATCCTGCTAATACTCGTATCCGTGAATGTCTTGTGTATGTGCCTGAAGTCTAGGTATAATCCTGGAATTTGGGTTTGACAAGAAAGAGTCCAGGTAGCTTCCTTTGGAGAATCCTGAATGTGGTTGGACAAGGGAGTACGCCGTACTAGGTCACATAATTCGAAGACCCCTGCAGCGACCCGGTGAGTATTCTAAAACCATTTGACCAACACTTAACTTTCTTTTAGCGGGCAGTGTGCCGCACTAGGTCACGCCCTCGAGCGGTCCTAAAACATCCAAGTAGGCCGTGCAGCAAACCGAGGGCAAGGACTTCGACAAAGAAGTGTACCGTCCCCATTCACACCCTTTGTAGACCTTAGTAAACCCTTTTAGGACCTGTGGACGAGATTTGGACAAGGAATGTGGTGTAGCAGGTCACGTTCCTCGAGGAATTAGTTCTAGTTGAGAGGTGTGCCGTCCTAGAGCACATCCAGCAAGGGTTCCGGAAGAGAGTCAGCCATTCAGTTCACCTCCTATGTTGAAGACAGAACGGGAGCTGGACACGATTGGCTTGGTGGGGAGTTGTGCTTCCAGAGGAGCACAACTGTCTTTCTCCCCAGTTTAATATGTATATTTCGATGTACTAATTTAGCGGTGACCTGAGAATTATCCAAAGGTATCGATCTTGACTGAAACGTATGCCGTCCCAGTTCACGTCCAACAGATGTTCGAAGACGGAGGTGAGCCGTTTAAGATCATCTCCTACGTGAAGCCTCTGAGATATGGCTGAAGCCTGTGATATATGGCCATATGTGATTATATATTATATACATATATGAGCACATAAGAACAGAAAAAAAAATTGGAAGTAATGCTTTGCAAATAACTTCTTTCACTGCTTTACAAGTATCACTTGGCGTATTTTTACTGTTTTTTAGAAGTAATTCTGAATGGCTTCAAAAAATCACTTCTTTCATTACTTCCAAAATATCCGTTAGTATATTTTTACAGCCTTTTTAGAATTACATCTGAACAACATCCAAAAGAATCACTAAGTATTGCTTCTAAAGCATAATTGCTCTAAATGTGATCCTAAAAAGTGATTTTGGTATTATTTGGTATTTCTAAACTGGTGATCGCGAGTTCGATTCCTGGAGGGACCAATTTTTCGTAATTTTTTTTAATTTGTTTTATTTTAATATTTATAAATAATTTGTTTAAATTCAATATTCAATAAAAAACTTTTGTAAATTAAAAAAATATAATTTTTTTTGCGAAGAATTTTTTTTAACTCTTAATTGGTGAAAAAGAGCCTCCTTTGCACTCGTTCAAAAAGTACTGAAAAAATGTTGAAATAGGAGTGCTCCTCTCCTATGACAACTCAATGTTAAAGTCATTGGGGTTTATGTTAAAAAAGAAGTACATCTAGATCATCAATTGTATTGCATTTTATACTGCTTCGGCAGCTTTTCTATCCGGAAATGTGCGGGGAGCTGGAAAATAACGATTTTGCACATTCCATATATTTCATGGGTGCTCTTATGTTCAGATGTATTTCCATTTTTAAATAGGTACCCAGTCAGAAATTGGCAGTGATACAAAAAATCAAACACTGGCATGCCACTGGGCAACCGTGGTGTTAAAAATAAATGATTGACAGAACACTCATTTAGGACGCTTTGCCAGTATTTCTTTTAAAAAGATTTCGGTGGTTTATAAGAAATACGACTAGCAAAGAATAGGCTTAGAGTGCTATGTCAACGTTTGCAAAAAGTGGTTATACAGTCAGAAATTGATGACGCGTTGTTAAAAAAGGTTTGTAATCAAAAGTTTCCGAGTTCAAACCCGGCTGTAGGCAAAAAATATTTATTCTTTATTTTCTTAATTTACATAAAATTTTTGCTTCATAAAATTGATTTATGTTTGTGGAAAAGCTTTTGGTTTTGGTTTTTTTTTTCTTTTCCACAACCAGTAGTTTTCCAGCTGTTATCATTCATTTATATTTTAGCTCGTTAGTTCAGTGGGTAGTGCTGTCGTCTGCCAATCTGACGGCCTGGGTTAAAATCACAATATGGCCAAGAAAAATACATATGAACTTTTTTAAATTTTATTTTGGAAAATATACATCCAGACCACCTATTTTTTGGTTTTGCCAAATTTCAAATTTTGTTTTCCCAATGCTCTTACGGCGCTTTTTGAACAGCCGGTCCTTTTGTCTAATGATGTTATCATTTTGGGAACGGGAAATCACTTTTTGAAAGTACTTGTACCACCTGTTAAAGTGCCTTGTCATCGCTTTTCCTTTTGTATGAGTATTTTTCATATTTATAACTTTAATACTTAAACAAATATGATAAAATAAATGATTTAACTGTGTTTTTCTTTTCTTGGTCTATTGTTTTCAATGTTTAAATAACAATATGTACTAACCTTTTAAAGTGTTCGAAAATGAATAGGAGTTTCCTTGCAGCACGCCTTTTTCATTAAAGTTAAATTGTTATTCATTTAAGAATTTAATATTAAATATAACCCCATTCTCTTCATTTCTTTCCAAATTTTATTTCATTTATCCTTAACTTTAACAATTAAAAACCACTTATAAACCAAAACATAATAATTTCCGAAAGACTTCCTTCCCCCCATAGATCAATTGACCACAAAATGTTTGCTCGTTTTCTATATGTTTTTGTCTAAGAAGCACGTATTTCTAATTTACTAACTTAAACTTCATAATTCAATAAAACAATAAAAATAGTATAAAGCAAATATACACAAATCCACACAAACAAACTCATACACAGACAGACAACAAATCCTTACAAATTATGACACAATCAAATTACGTGTGCCATCATCACAACAACAAATAAACTGAAAAAGAAGCGATATGAAAATAGATAAAGGAAAAAGATGAAAAATATTTTTTCATATGTATGTATGTATGTATGTATAGTGGTTGGTATATGGGAAAATCTACACGTAACAGTTGTAAATACAAGTGCAAATAAAAAAACATAAGGACTTGATTCAAGTTCTTAAAGATAAAACCACTCTATCTTTTATAAGCTTGATACGGTATTGGTCACATTCTTTATGCCAAACACGCAATCATCATCTTTTACATATCATACACTCCCCCTCCATTACACACACACACCCACATACACACACACACACACACACACACACACACACACACACACACAAATAACTACATCACTTATAAATATTTTCACATACTCTCATAAAGTTAGTAAACCATCATATTGTAATAATAAGTACTATCTATACTCGTACCATGATCAAATTATCATAATCATCTTTAACTTTAAGCTCAAGTAGAAACAATCTAAGAAAAAAAGTTTCCAAGTTAAATGCAGTATTGTTACTACTTAAATCACCAACAGTTACTGTACATAATACATAGCACTGTTGGTAAAAGTGGCACAAAAGTGCCATTTGTGGCACTATTGAATGTTCAATGGCACTTTGGCACTCTTCATAGAATTTTGGCACTTTTTAAGAAAATTTCTATATAATTTGATAAAAGGCCGATATCGCTGGTTTTTCATTAAAAGAGACATCTACTTAGAACGGGTAGCAAAATTAAAAAGCAAACGCCACACTAAAAATTTCTACAATTTTCTGGACCACCTTCCAGTTCTTTGGGGACAATTTAATCATTATTTTGATCTTTAAAAATAAAAGCAATGGGGATAAAATTAGAAAAACTTTAATTGATTCTATTTTAGTAGGTTTGAGGTTAAGAAGAAGATAAACCTTCCTCAAAAGTTATAAACACATTAAATTTGCAAATCAGACTAGATCTAGTTTCTGCCTTTTTATGGACAGGCTTCATCAGTGATCTTCCATTAAATTGTATTATTGTTTATATCTTTATTGTCCGATTGTCTCTATATGAATAATTTCAGAAGTGATCAAACAGACATATACAAACATTCTACCTCAGATTCTATTGTATTGTCCGTCACTGGAGTTTTTCAAAAATTTGTTATGGTATTCTAGATTTTTTATGACAAGCAAAAGTTTTAAAAATTTCATCATACAATGGTGAAAGCTTTTTCTGCCAAAAATAAAATAAAATTATCAAAAATTGTAATTTGTGAAAAATTACGATTTTTTCGATAATTTTATGAAATCTTAAATGAAATGAAAACTTTAAAAAAATGTCCAGGAACCGCAGAATACGAGAGAACTAGTTCTAAGCACTTGGAGTTTCCTTTAAATTTTAGCATCAAGTATTTTGAGCTTATTCCTAACAACTTTAGCCCCCAAAATCCCATGTTACTACGTAATCTTTTGTAGGCATTTTAGAATCGGTAAAAGATTCGATGCATCTTAAAATAATATCTCAAAATATGAATGAGGTATTTCGTATTATATTTCAGTGAAGAAATATTATAAAATTCTTCAAAAGAAAATAAAACTTATATTTTAAATTGTAGACGAATGAAAATATATGTGCTTTTAATTACATGACAATTTTGTCAAGGTTTTGCTGTGACAATTTTTCTTAGAATACCAAAATTATAATAATTTCCTTTCACACCAGTTATCTGACAAGTTTGTTATTGTTATAAAGTTTATAATAAGGGTGTAAATGTATAAATATTTGAAAAAAAAGCTGAACATATTTTTTGAAACATTTGCATGTTGCTAAATTTTTTTTTGGCACTTTTAAAGCTTTTTTGGCACTTTTTTGGCATCATTTAGGCACCAAACGAAAATTCTCAAATACCATCACTGATACATAGTACATGGGTAATTTAATAAGTCGTCAATGGTTTTGTTCATATTTGAATTGATAATACTCATATGTTAATCAGTAAAAATAATATAAAAAAAAAATCCTATAAAAATTAGAGCCAGCAGTTAATATTATGATTGACAAAAAAACTAATCATAAAATATCATTAAGAGTTTCAAAACCCTTTTAAAGAAATATGACTAAAATTCTATATATGTATTTAAGAGATTTATTTTTGCTCTTCCTACCTTCAGCAGTTTTTTCTTCGAGGTCATTTTAAAATAATTTTTTGTAGTTTTAACTAAATTGTTTATAGACTTTTTTCTATTCGTGTGCCGATAATCGATAAATAAATTATAAATATTTTTTTGGGAATTCAAAATAGGGAATAGGAACTAAAACACAATCCTATAGAAATAAATCTGTAAAAATAGCAAAAAAAAGCAACTAAAAATTAGTTAAAATGATGCTGCAGAAAAAACTGTTAAATTCTTCTTAACCTCAAACATACTTAATTAAAATTAATAAAAAATTCATATTAATTACAATATTAATTTCATTTGGTTTATATGACGCTTTTTAAAAAACAACACTTTACTAGAAAAATAAAAATGCCCTATTGGCAGTCCGTCTTCGATATACATAAATTGCCTGCACTTGTACGTAAAAACCATACGTCAGTGTGGCAACATTAGTGAAAAAGGTGACAAAGAGGAGATAAGAAGATTAACAGAAAAATCTAAAGTAGAATGTTTGTATGTCTGAGAGTAAATTATCATATAGAGACAATCTGACAATAAAATATAAACAATAATACAATTTAATGGAAAATCACTGATGAAGCCTGTCCATAGAAAAAAAAAGGCAGAAACTAGATCTAGTCTGATTTCCAAATAAATAATGTGTCTATAACTTTGAAAAATTGTTTATTCTGCTTCTTAACCTCAAATCTACTTAGCAGATTTTTTGTTTACTAAATACTAGTAAAATAAAAACAGCAAAAGTTAAATTGTTAAATTTACAGAATTTTAGTTATATTTAAGTTAACTTTTGGTTAATTCAAAATGACGCATTACACTGTAAAATCTGCAGAAACTTTTTCTATATATTAGTAGACTAAAAAAAGCAAAAACAAACTGTTCTATCTACAAAATTTTTGTTATTTTTAAGCTAAATTTCGTTGAATGCAAATAGCAGCCTATGCTGTTAAATTAACAGAAATATTATCTAAGAAATTGTTAACTGCAGTTTTCAAAAGCCTCAATTTTTATTTGCATTTAAAAAAAAATTAAAAAACTTCGAAAATTTTAAATTTGTTCGTGATTTTTTACGCTACTTATTATTTAGCAAAATTTCTTGCTGATTTTACGTGTTAATTTGTTATTTTCTATTAACAAAAATTTAACTCAAATATAACTAAAATTCTGTATATTTAACAGTTTTATTTTTGCTGTTCCTATCTATAATCAGCTAATTTAGCAGTTTTTTTTAATGCAGCATCATTTTTAACTAATTTTTGGTAGTTATAATTAATTTTTTTACAGACTTTTTCTATTACTTAGTGTAGTAACATGTTTTTCTTAACTTACAGGTAATATTGAATTTACATTGTTAAAATGTTCACTAAATTTCAATTTGAAATCCCATGCGAAATCTGTCTACTTTATATTAGTCAATTTGAAAGATAAATGCGATTTCGAGCTTCCAACAACAAACAAACTAAACTTAAAAAATAACCAAAATAAAAAAAAATTCTAAAAAATATTTTATTTAATGGCGGAACACAAAAATCATTTTATTATGAAAAATACAATGTTGAATTTGCTAAGAAATGTGTTTTAGTACAGGGATGATTAGTTGACCGTTGAAGGTCAATGATTGATATTCATCGATATAAATATTTCAGTTTAATTATTGCAGTTAATATAGGGCATAGAGTGGAAGAATTTACTAGGGATGCCAAACGGGAAATCCCGAATCCCGAAATCCCGGGATTTTCGGGATTGGCAAAATCCCGAATCCCGGGATTATTTCTCAAAAATTTTTTTTATTTTTTAATATTAATATAAACGCAAATAAACAAAGTGAGCAATTTTAGATTACCTACGGTTTTTCTTGAATTTTCTCATATTGACAAGAAATTGATTCCAAGATATTGGTAAAATTATAAATTAAGTAGATTATTCGAGTAAACTATGCAAAGACTTTGCAGAAAAATTTGAAATTTTGGTAAACAATATTAAGTTTTTGAGTAATACATGGGAAAAATCAAGTTTGTTTGTTATTTTACCGATTTATTCTTCCAAGCGAAATTCGATTTCTGAAACTGGGACTGTAAGTTTAGGCTGGGACTGTAAGTTTGAATTATTCCATGGAAACATTTGATAACGATAACCAAATAACTTTGTTGCGGTAATTACACGATTTAGTGGGCAAGGTTATCGCAACGAATCTGTTTTAAAATCTGCTTACAAAATACTGGGCGCAAGTGTACTTAATGACAGGCCTTCATATATTATCCCAACGAGAAAAATACAAACAAGAAAGCGATGGCAAGGTATTTTAACAGGCGGTACAAGTACTGACAAAAATTGCTTTCCCATTTCCAATATGATAACGCCAATAGACAAAAGGACCGGCAGTTCAAAAAGCGCCGGAAAAGTACTGGAGAAACAAAATTTTTAACTTTGGCAAAACGCTGCCAAAACCAATAAATAGGTGGTTTTGACATTTTAACCTCAATAAAATTATGGTTATGGCACAGAAAAAAAGAACCGCTCAAGATGTTTAGTTTGAAAAATATTCTAGCCAAAAATTCTACATAGAAAAGTGTTCTATAATATTGTCCAATAGTTTATGTTACATATTGTCATTTATAAAAGTTTTTAATTTAAATTTAAAAGACGAGTTTCTATTAATATGTCGCGATTTCGAATGCCCTAATTCGATCCCAGTTTATAGAAAAAAAATCATTTTAAAATTTGCATTAGTTTTTTTTTTCTTTGTACAACTTTACTAGCATGAAAAGGAAAAGGTTAGTTTCTATAAAATCTGGCTATTTTCAATATAAATATTTTCAATTCTCCTACTATGTTCTCAAAAAAAACCATGGTAACTAGATAATTTAAAGCTTTAAAACTTTTACAACAACTCATGTATAAAAATACTTTAATAATATCTGTCAAAGGAATCCTTGATTCAAATCTTTATGAAAATGTAATTTGAAACCAAAACTTCAGAAACATTTTGTTTCTTTAATGTCTGTCTTAGTTTAAGATACATTTGTCAATATATGAATGTGTGTAAAATAGTTATATACCCTACAAATATTTTACTTAAGTTGAGTTATAGTTGATCAATGCACTCATTAAGTCTGTAAAAATAGTGGAAGAAGTTACTTAAAATTAGTTAAAAATTACCATGCAGAAAAGCGATTTAATATCAACGATTTTTGCCACTTTTCCAGTTAAAATATTTGCTTAAAATACAGTTTTGGAAAATGTCATCAATATTATAACTGATATTGTTTTTTTTTTACCACAGTAACTCAGGAAAAAAATATTAACTTTTTTTGGATAAAAATGTCCCAAAATTTATCGCTTTAAAATCTTTATTATATTACCCAGCAAAATTTTTATGAACTGGTTGCCTTTGAATCTGTTCTAGAATAGGTGTTTTTACCACCGGTTCCGTGGAACAGGTTCTAGAACTGATTCCTGGAAGTCAGAATGGAAGGCCTCACTGTCGCAGAACCGGTTCTATAACTGGTTCTATAACTGGTTCCAAAGCAACCTGTTCTAGTTTGGAGGAACATAACCTGTTGCTTTTGGGACAAACTCAAACAAAAATCACCGATGATAGAACATAAATTAGAAGAGGTTGCATGCAAAAACAAGTTGTTCTACAACCGGTTCTTTGCATCCGCCAATTTTGCTGGGTAAGTTTACAGAGAAATAAAAATTAACTATGAAATCGTTAACTCTTAAGCACAAGAAAGTTATTAACCGATTTTTGATCAAAGTCAAATAGCGTTCATTTTATTCTTCCCCCGGAGCGAAATGTAATACCCGGAAATAGTTGTGAACCCACACAGACATTATAGGTGTAATATTTTGTTTATTTCGATCGGTTTAGTTCTTCTGTTAGAATTTTCGTCTCAAAGTTTCGGATTTTTGCCAAAAATGGCCAATATAAAAAAAGGTAAAAAATGCTTATGGAGAGTCGGATTAAATCTTCAAATGGGGATTAGGTTCCGGATAGAGTTGTGTCGTTCATGAACGAACTAGTTCATTTGAACGGTTCAGTTAACTGAACGGTATGACATCATTCGCCATTATTTGTTCTTTTTTATTCATAGAAAATTTGTAACTCTTTTCGATTCTATTTTTTAAGAATTAAATGTTTTTCTTAATAATTTCAAATTTTTATTAAACTTGCAATTTTCTGATACTTTTAGTCTATGAATAAAATACAATACAATAAAATTAATGTAACCATGTAACATTTAGTGCGCCAATAAATTTAGGGGAATGGCATCACCAAAAAAATAAGTTATCAAAAAATCGTTACCACTAGATGGCATTTTGTAAAAAAAAATTGACAATTTTCTTTTTTTATTTAAATTTAAATAATAACAACCCAGGTGGAAATTATGTGTGGTAACAAAAAAGAAGCACTGGCAAAGCGCAAGTAGACCGCGGTCTTACAAAAAGAAGTACTGGCAAAGCACTAAATTTGGACGCTTTCCCAACGCTTGAAAAGCGTGAATTCCTAGCGCTTGTTTTCCTATAACATTATTTTGTTTTTGAAAAAGAAACTCTAAGAGTGGATATTTAAATAATTTTTGACTCCACAATACAATAACTCCAAGAATCGTCTATTTTTAGAGTAATTTAAAATTCTTCAGTGATGAGGGCTCATAATTTGGTGGCAAAGAAAAAAACACTTGATTTTTATGTTTTTCGGTGCTATCATTTGGGTGTCAGGAAAGCACTTTAATTTTTTTATTTGAGCGTTGGCAAAGCATTTGATTTTTATGTTTATGGGTGCTTTCCCAGGGCTTGGTAAAGCATTGGCACCACCGTGGAACGGTGTTATCATTTGGGCGTTGGGAAAGCGCTGTTAACAAACACTCATACCACCTATTTCGGTGCTTTGCCGGTACTGGCCCCTTTGTAATTTTCTACCTGGGAAACAACAAAGGAAAAAATACAAACAAATATTTCAAATTTTATCATTTGAATATATTCCGCGTTTGTTTCTTCCTTATTTTGAGCAGTTTTTGAGTTTTTAAATATAGGCTCAGCTGATACTAAACTGATACTAAATAGTTGCTCAGGTAATACTAAATTTCAACGCCCTCTATCGGTAAGTAGTGTATGTTTTGATTTCCTACCTCTATAATTGATAACCTCTGAATAAATTGTCAAACGAACGATACACTCAGGCTTGCCAGATACTTTTTTTGCTGTCTCCAAATCTAAAAATATCCCCAAAAAATCCCGAACTAGAAAAAATGTTGAAAAAGGTAGTAGAGCTTATTTAATTTGCTTAAAATTAACATTATCCGCACAAAAACTGTAATTAAATAAAAAAATAGCACTAACAATAACTGTTTTTAAAAATTCTTGTATTGCTTTTGTATAAATGTCCAGAAAAATTCTCGGAATTCAAATTTACAAATAAAACGTTCAATTTTTATTAAATTATTTAAACTGAACAATCGAACCCTAAACATATTTTATTTTGAAATTTTCAAGAATTTAAGGCATTTTTTAAAGAATTTTTAGATTTGAATTTTTCAAGTTTGTTTTGACTTTTATCCATAATCTATATGATGTTTTTTTGTATAAACAATATTTTAGATTCTGGGACTCTCAGGCAAAAAGGATTTGTGTTAAAAAGCTTTAAATTAATACAGAAAATCCATGAAAGGGTGAATTTGTTACTTTTTTTTTAAATTAAGCGAACATCAGTCAATGTTTTCTGAAAACTATACAAAGTTAATATAATGTTCAAAATTTATGAAAGATTTTAAATATCCCAAAAAAATTCCCAAAACATTTTTAAATCCCCAAAAAAATCCCCTGTCCCCAAACGAAAATTTTGGTCCCCAAAACCAACAAAAAATCCCCAAATTTGGGAAGAAAACACCGAGTCTGGTCAGCCTGTATACACTAATCACTGTTCAGTCACAGATTACAACAAAAAAGAACGATTGAACGATTTGAACGAACTCGTTCAATGAAATAGATTGAAAGATATGACCGAATCACCAAAAATTATGATTAAAAGTTTTTTAAGAACTGTGATATGTCGGTACAAATAACTTACTTATTCATATACCTAATAAATGTATTTATATCCCTAACCATGCGTGTCTTCAGCAATTAATATAAGGGGAAAAATCATACGCCACAGTAGCCAAAAAACAACAGACACATTGATAAAAAATAAAAAAAAAATTTGTGTCTCCGATTTCGACGAAAATATTTTTTTTTTTTCATATATACTAAAATTACTTAATCTCGTAAATATTATCCTTTCAGGTATAACTCATTCTGTCTACACTAGAGGTCGCTAAAGTCGCTAAATTTTTAACATAGCATGTAATGCAAAAATTTGAATTTTTTGGGTCTAATTTTTGGAGATATCTTTAAAATTTTTCTTTTTTTAAATATTTTAATATATTCGAATCAATAAAAGATAATAAAATTGTAAAAAAAATCTGCAATTATCATATCAAATTATTTTTTGAATTTTTACAATATTTTTGCTGGGAGCCTAAAAATATCAAAAGTTAAATAGAACTTTAAAAAAAATTATGTTAATTGATTTTAAAGTTTTAAATTTTTTTGTCATGCTCTTATAATTTTGTATAAGAAAAAATAAAGAAAGGAACCAAGTTCTTAATTTAACTATAAAAAAAAATTTTTTCGAAGTGTCAAAAAATATATTTTTGTAATTTCATCTTTTATGGGTTACGAAAAAGTTTCCAACTTTCTTAGATTTTAATGAAATTTTTTTTTCGAAAAAATTAAGGTAATATTATTTAAAAAAGAAAAGTATAAACTTTGACAAAAAGACATTTCCCATTTCATTAATAAATTTTTAAATATACCTAAGTTTTGGTTAAAATCCTAAAAATTACCAAAATTTGATAATATATTAAAAAAAAATTATGTTAATTGATTTTCATATTATTATTTTTTTTGTTAGGAATAGACCTTTAGTTATTATATTTATTTAAAAAAAATATCTATCAATTTTTTTAAAAAAATCAAAAGAAATGCTTTTTTTAAAGACTCCTTTTTATATCTCATTCACGTAATAAAAGCTACTTATATTTAATTTTTTATTTAAATTACCAGCTGATAAAAAAACACAAAAAACTATCTTTGAACTTTGGGAGCAAATTCACTAAAGTGTCACCGCAAAAAACACTACGGGGAACATTTTTGTGGAACATTCTAACCCTCTAACTCTTCAATGAAAGGGAATTTTTTTGCCCCTTTTTTAAAATGGGACAAAAAAGACCCGTAAGTTGAAGAGTTAGAGGGTTAAAATGTTCCAAAAAAATTTTTATCGTAGTATTTTACATAAGTTCGCTGAGCACATCCTATACCTCAAATGGAAGATTCGCATGATTTCTCCCTAAAATCCAGGTTTGTGGGACATTTGAGTGCCAATTCTGAATAAGTAGGAAATTAACCCTTAAACACGTTTTAAGTTTCTACTTATTACTGGCACTGAAGTTAAATTTTCAATACTGATGTCTTAAAAGACTTATAGAGCAATTCCATATGAAAACGATCAAAATTGGCAAATTTTTGGACGACCCCTCTCCGATTTTAAAATAAATAGTCTCAATCGATTGCCCAGCAAAAAATAATGTACCTACATATTTTTTATTTTTTTTTATAGTGACTGGTTTAGTGGTGGTGTACACCACTGTCATGTGACAAAATTGAAGAATTCTTCATAAGGGACCTTATTGAAAGTTGTTTTAAAAAAAACTACTAAAGCGATCGCAACGAGTGATAGCTCGTTGGAAAGGTATTGAATCAGGCTTTAATTGAAAAATTAAATTTTCCTAATTTTTCTCAGAAATTTACCTTTTTCCCCATGAAAATTAAATTTTCCGATTTTCCACAGAAGCTCCTAAATTTTCCGGCTAATTTTTTTTTTTGGATTCCTCATAATTTTTGCTTTAAGAATCAGCAATAAAAAAATGGGCCCCGACTCCTTGTTTGGACAGGAGAGGAGCATTTAAGAGACCATCTTGTTCTCATTGTTTTTATATTTTTTATAATTGAATTATTTGTAATTATTTAACATTATTTTATTTTATTATTAAAAATACATTTTAAAAATTATTTTACAGTTAAAAATACATTTATGAAGAAAAACTCAATTTTTTTTAAGAGCCCCAAGTTGAGTGTGTAGTGAATATGGTCTGCCTGCCTTCACAAGATCGGCCATAAATCCATGGATAATAGCAGCAGTGGCATGTAATGGCACACCAAACCCGACTGAGGCTACAGGTCATAAAATGTTTTGTAAATTTTTTAAATTACCAGGTAATAAATATTTCGCCTAAAATGATACGTGCAGAAACAAGTCATAAAACACGGATTTTCCATAAATATGGCGAAATATTTATTACATGGTAATTTAAAAAATTTACAAAACATTTTATGACCTGTGGTCGGCTTATTGGCAGTAACCAATTAAGTCCCTCTTTAAAAAACATTTTATGACCAGTAGTTCACGCAAATTTTCCTATTAAAGAAAAGCAAATATCGCTTATTTTTTTTACCTATTTTTTACCAAAAAATTAATATAAATATTTCACACACTCTGAGTCAAATTTTAGTTGAATACTAAACGTGAAAGTGTTAAAGTGTTTTTTTTGTAAAGTAAAGAGTGAAGCTGTAAAGACAATTTAAAGTAAAATGAATAAATTTTGCTGCAATCCGTTTAACAAGAGTGGACATCGTTCGAAAAAGATAAAAGTATTAAAATTAACTGGTGTTTCGAAGCGATACATGAATGAATTAAATATACAATACGGTGAAGAAGCAGAATTCATTTGCCCCAAGTGTAAAATCGATTTGTCTCAACAAGCAAATGCATTGAAACAAATGCAACCACAATCCGAGAGTGAAATGACAATTGAACAAAATGTTTCATCTGATAGTGAGGCAGACATTCCGATGGTCAATATGTCTTTGAGTCCTTTGAATGAGGCTATTACCACTTTAGGTGAATCGCCTATTACAAAAAGAAAGTTGCGAAGTGAAAAATACAGGAAAGAGAAAAAAGGCAAGGTTATGAGTGCAATCGCGACAATATTTGATGAAGGCTCTGATAACGAATGCAGTCAAGCAGATGACGTTGATGACGGCAAACAAATGATTGAGCAGTTGAAAAGAAAATTCAATTTAGCGACCACTTTTCCGGAGAAATATCTCATTTTATCTGTGCTGCCTCAATCATGGTCTATACGCAGGATTTCTGAACAGTTTCAAACATCTTTTTACATCGCGAGAAGAAGCAAAGAATTAGTTCGACAGAAGGGCATATTGGCGACTCCCACCAAGAAAACTCAGCGAAGCAACGGTGAAATTGATTCAAGATTTTTACTGCAATGATGACAACAGCCGCGCCTGCCCAGGTACACGTGACTATGTTATCACACGTGAAGATGGAGAAAAAGTACACAAGCAGCGCAGATTATTATTATGTAATCTATCCGAAGCATACCATCAGTTCAAAGAGAAATACCCAGCAGAAAAAGTGGGATTTTCTAAGTTTGCCATCCTACGACCAAAAGAATGCGTGCTGGCATTAGACAGGCACGGAACGCATTCAGTCTGCGTTTGCATGTTTCATCAAAACATCAAATTAATGTTCTTTCCATGCAAGAAATTGAAAGTATTTCACGGTGAAATTGAAACATATAGGGACCTCCTGTCGAAGTCGTTGTGCGCATACCCCACGGAAAATTGTCATCTGTCCAAATGCGACAATTGTCCGAAGATTGACGAGCTAGAGCAATATTTGGCGGAAAAGTTTGAACAGCTGTTAATTCAGGAGGTGCTTTTCAAACAGTGGATAATTAGCAGCGGCAGATGTTCCCTTGAGGAAAGTAAGGAGAAATTAGCCCAAAATGAATTCATTGTGATAAGCGACTTTGCCGAGAATTACACTTTTCTCGTTCAGGATGAAATTCAGGCTTATCACTGGGCAAACGACCAGTGCACGGTGCATCCTTTTTGCATTTATTTCAAAAACGAAGATAACGAACTACAGACCGTAAGCCTTGTTGTTGTCGCGGAGAGTTTAGCTCATAATTATGTGTCCGTTTATTTATTTCAAATGAAACTGTTTGAATTCTTAAGATCAAAATTCGATGCAATCGACAAAGTAACGTTTTTCTCAGACGGCGCGGCTTCTCAGTACAAGAATAAAAAAATTTTTTACAATCTTTACATAATTGAAGAAGAACAAAACTGCAAAGTCGAGTGGCACTTTTTTGCGACGTCCCACGGTAAGGGCCAATGCGATGCGTTAGGGGGAACCCTAAAACGCATGGCGACTAAGGCAAGTTTGCAAAGGCCATATACTGACCAGATCTTAAATGTACAACATTTGTTTTCGTGGATTCAAAGCAAGGAAATTGCCATTAACACAGTTTTATGCACTCAAAAAGAACACGATGCCATGGAGCGACGAATTCAAAACAGATATAATAATGTCAAAACTATAACTGGAACGCAAAAGTTTCATTGCTTCATACCAAATATTTCTGATATGTCAATTAATGTAAAGCGGTACTCTTCGTCTGCCGACGTGCTAAATTTAAAGTTACTTTAATTTTATAATGATGCCAAGACAATTGAAATTTTTAATAAATATTGTAATTAAGTATAAGCAGCAAAATAAGAAAGATTTTTTCTTCATAAATTTATTTTTAACTGTAAAATAATTTTTAAAATGTATTTTTAATAATAAAATAAAACAATGTTAAATAATTACAAATAATTATATTATAAAAAATATAAAACAATGAGAACAAGGTGGTCTCTTAAATGCTCCTCTCCTGTCCAAACAAGGAGTCGGGGCCCATTTTTTTATTGCTGATTCTTAAAGCAAAAATTATGAGGAATCCAAAAAAAAAAAATTAGCCGGAAAATTTAGGAGCTTCTGTGGAAAATCGGAAAATTTAATTTTCATGGGAAAATTTAATTTTCATGGGAAAAAAGGTAAATTTCTGAGAAAAATTAGGAAAATTTTATTTTTCAATTAAAGCCTGATTCAATACCTTTCCAACGAGCTATCACTCGTTGCGATCGCTTTAGTAGTTTTTTTAAAACAACTTTCAATGAGGTCCCTTATGAAGAATTCTTCAATTTTGTCACATGACAGTGGTGTACACCACCACTAAACCAGTCACTATAAAAAAAAAAAAATATGTAGGTACATTATTTTTTGCTGGGCAATCGATTGAGACTATTTATTTTAGAATCGGAGAGGGGTCGTCCAAAAGGTGATCGCTTTCATATGGAATTGCTCTATAGTTAAAGTACATATTTCGCTTAATAAAGAGTTATTAGAAATCTTGATTCATAATCCTATTTTAACTATAAATTCATTTTTCGATTTGATACTGGCAACACTATTGTTTATTTTCTCTCTTCTCCCAAATAAGTCGTAAGTGATTTACAAATTTAGTAAACGATTGACTCCGTAATCGGAAGTGAAAACTTTATTTCCTTAAATTAGAGAACTAAAGATGTGATAAGATAATTTTAAAAGCCATTAAAAATATATTTTTTTTTTATTTATAAAGCAAATCAATGGAAATGTGTGTAAAAAAGTAATTTTTTAGAACATATTATTCAAAGCATAGAAAAGTAATCGAATTTGGAATAATGTTTTGACAGTCTACACATCACCATTGTTTTGTTTTTCTTTTTAATTTTATTTCTACATTTTTTTGGAAATTTTTTCGAAAAGGGTCATTGGCTACGCAATTGTTGTAGTTTTTTTCAGTTTGATGGATGCAAGTTGTTGGAAGCCACACATTCTAGGGATGGGATGGCTATAATAAATCATTTCATGCCTGAAAATGAAATAATTAGCAATTAAATGGTGGCTTCCTCACTCCAAACTTTATAAAAGGTTTAAAGTTAGTGAGTACCAACTATAACCCTTTATTATTTTCTTCATTATTAAGCAAATATGAATACCGTTTTTCACAAATTAGCTTAAAATCCTGCAATAAGACTCTTGTAAAAGTTTATGAATTAAACCATTAATTTTTTTGAAAATCTATTTTTAGACTCATTATTTTTGTCAGTACTGGTAAGCACATAGGTAACGATATATTTATTGATTTTTCGTATGCTGGTGTGTAACGACAACTCATTATTTTTCGCGACATCGCCATATAAAGGTAATAAGAAATGTAATAACAAAAGTAAGTAGTTACCATTACCAAGTATGTAGTTACATAACCACATATCTGGTAATGATTTTCTACACTGGGTTTGTAAACACTAGGATATAAGCAGTAACTCATAGTGTCGATCATTACCGATCACTTATTTTTACTTTCTTTATTTCCTTGAATTAAGTTTAGCTTTTCCATTTGTATGTGAATTTGTATGTAACATGTTTTGGTTTTAGTGGTTAAGTTTGAATTTAACAATACCTACGTACTGGAATGTTAACTCAAGTACTCGTATGGATATGTATGTTGTAAGTACATAAAATATATAAAAATACAAAACTTTTTAGAATGCACTTGTATGTGTGATAGTACTAGTTGTAGTACATTTGTAAGTTGTATAGTGTTGTTATATCCAGGTATTTTTATAGCATTTACTTTAACGTGCATCATCAAGTATTATGGCTTACGACTTGTACGAGATCAGTATGTGTAGAATAAGAATATATGAGTACTTGAAAATATGTACACTTCATAGAAATAACACTGTGATGAGATGGTATCAAGAGATTTCCAATTGGATTACATAGATGAACAGTTTTTTATTCAGTTATCAACCGTAGGTGGTTTAAATTTCCCTTCTCTGATTGTTGAGTAACAAAAATTGCATTCAAAATTCCAGCAAAAAAGAAAGAGAAAAAACACTAGAAAAACAATTATGAGTTAAACATTCAGCTGTCATTCAGTGAGGGGAGTACTCCCATTTTAACATTCTTTCAGTACTTTTAAAACGAGTGTCAAGGAAGCCCTATTTAATTAATTGAAAGTAAAAATAAAAATTAGCAAAAAATAATATTTTATTATTGAAAAAAAAAAATTTATTGTCGCCACCGGGTGGCGAACTTGCGTCCTCAAGATTGCTAGTCTAGTCTTCTACTGCTAAGCTATTTTTTGATATGAATGTTGACTGGCAAAAAATACCGCGTTGTCATTGGGAAATATTGTGTCTTTTTCGGTTCAATAAAACTTCTTATTAAACAAGTGCAAAAGGTACACTGCAACTCAGTATTTTGTTTTAGTACTTTTTTCACAAATTCATAAAAAGCACTTTTTACTTTTTTCATTTATTGAATTTAAAAACATTATTTAGAAATATTAACAAAAATAAAAAAAAATATGGGTCCCGTCAGGATTGGAATCCGCGATCATCTGTTTGAAAATAAACTGCATTCAAATCACTTCTTAGGATCACTTTTATAGCAATAATGCTTTAGAAGCAAAAATTAAGTTATTTTTTGATGTTAGAAATACTTATAAAAAAGCTACACACAGATAAAAAAATGCCATTTTCCAACTAAAATTCGATTACATCTACTAAAATAGATTGGTACAACTGAATATTGGTTATCACAACAAAATTCGGTTTATACAACTGGATTTTCGTTGCAATACCAAAAATATTTATGAATCATATTCCAACATGGTTTCACCAACCGAATTTATTGGTTATAGCAACCAAAATAGGCTTGGAAATTCGGTTGGCAATTTTATTTCCTGTGTGTATAAAAATATACTAAGAGAGACTTTAGAAATAATAAAAGGAGTGGTTTTGTTGAAGTTCTTTAGAATTACCTACTTCTAAAAAAGCATTAAAAATACACTAACGGATACTTTGGGTGCAATGAAAGAAATGATTTTGTAAAGCATGACTTCCATTTTTTTCCTGGGATTTTCATAAACATAATACTTTTCGATCATATTATGAATTTTCAACTTAAAAACATATTTAGATATGTATTACTCTAGCTCGTATAAGTATAAGTTGTTTTGAAAAATTCATGGTATTTTAAAGTGTGAAAATTCCTTAAGGTACATCAAACATTAAAGTCTGTTTCAATTTCTTGTTTGGCGAAATTTTCATAGTTAAGATAAACCATAAATGTTAACAAGTTTAACGAAATAAAAACTTGTTTCAAGTTGTTGTTATGTGTTTAGACGTCTAGGAATTACAACAAAAATCCATAAAAAGTTTTTATTTATAGGGAAAAATGTCAACTTTTCAAAAATCGTTAGTGGGAGAAAGTGCAATATGCTTTCAAAAATTGTATTTGCATTATACTCGTAAACAAAGATAGAAACCGTAACCGCTAAAACCCGTAAGCGCTAAAACACCTATTGAAATTGAATACCGTAACCAAAATATCGTAGCCGATATTTTTAAAAGACGTAACCTTAACCGTAACCGTTATTCCTACAATGGTTAAACCAATTTATTTCGGTTTTTTAGAGGTTAGTCTTGGTTTCATACTGTTATAATTTTTTAAAACATAATTTTTATTTGTATTCATTTAGAAAGTATATTTCCAACTTATTTTTGGTTTGACCCATATGCCAAAACAATCGTCATTGAGGAATATGATAAAGAAGGTTTACATAAATTTTTCTTAAAATCTATATAATAATTATTTTTTATTTTCTCCATTAAATGGGGAAATTTGTTTTTCGATATGACTTTCTTTGCTGCATAAGTATCCAAAATTTATATGCACCTGGAAGCAATTTTCTCTTTTTTTATCTACGTTCCTTATTATAATAATGCAGCAAAACTATATTTTCTTTTTTTTTTTAAGAGAAATAACACTCAGAAAATTCTTCCTATTAATTAACATGTTGCTTAGGAAAGGGTATAGAGAAGAGATGAAAGGTGGCGAAAGATGAAGGGCTTCAAATATGGCAACATAGTAATCAGGGGTATGGCATCACCAAAAACAAAAGTTATAACGACATCGTTATCACTAGATGGCACTTTGTTCAAAAATTTGACAATTTTCTGTTTTTATTTAAATTGAAATAATAACAAACAAAAAAGCAAAGAAAAAAAAGGAATTCTCAAATTGTATTATTTAAATATATTTTTAGCTTGATTTTTTTTTATTTTGCGCAGTTTTCAGCAATTTTTGAGTTTTTAAATATAGGCTCAGCTGATACTAAAGTGATACTAAATAGTTGCTCAAGTGATACTAAATTTCAGCGCCCCCTACCGGTGAGTAGTGTAAGTTTTGATTTCCTATCTCTATAATTAATAGTCTCTGATAGTAATTGCGGGAGATGTCGAATTTTAGAACAGTTGTTGCGCGTCATCTGATGAAGAGTTAGCGAACTTTGTTGAAGCTTTTTAGTTCATAGCCCTGTTATATTATTTCACTTCGGTGGGGTTAAGTGCTATGGGAACACCAAAGGAGAACACTGCGATATGCATCGATATTTTCAGATCCGACTGTAAAAAAAAAAAATTTAAAAAGCCGACCCTTACGTTCGACAAAAAAAGAAAAAATGTTTTTCGAAACCTTCTTGCAAAAAAAATTTTGATTCGACGGTATTTGGCGAATTTTTTTTTTTTTTTTGTGGTACGGTCTAAAGCATACACAACATGTCCAAATATGTGTAACTTTTTTATATTCAGTTATTATCTTTTTCGAATAGCACATATTTAAGGGAAATTGATTTAAGTTCAAATTTATATAAAAAAATGTCCACTTGATTTACTCGCGGTAGTGTCTGTTATCGCTTGGCTTTAGGACGACTTTATGCGTAGCGGCTTTTCATCAATATTTCAATTATTTCATATACACAGAAAAAATTTACAAAATTCTGTTTGTAATGTTAAACACATTTTTTGCATAAACAAACAAAAAATTTTTTAAAAAGGCACCAACAATGGAATTTGTATATACAAATCCCTTTTTGTAACTTTTTTGTAATTCGTTAAAAATAAAATCAATTTTTTTTTAACAATGTGTTTTGTAAATACAATAATTTTTTTTTGTAACTTGTTTGTATTTGTTAAAAATAAAAAAATAAATTCAACAACGAGTTTTGTAACGTGCCGTTACAAATAACCTACTTATTCATATACCTAATGGAAATGCTGATACCCCTAACCAACAATATATTTTCACTGGGCAAATATTCTAATAATTCTTATTAGGTTAATAGAACGTATTGCTTATAAGGGAAAAGTTGTATAGCCTAGGGGAGAGCTTGAATCCAGTTGGAGTTTTATTATACTTCGTCCCGTGTCCAGCTATTCTAATTTATTCTTTGTTGTACCTATATATACCTTATCACAATTCTCTCCGTCATTTCCACTACATGGTATTTTATATACTATATTTGACATGTCCAATTTCTGTATCCTATCTTTTGTCTTACTGTATAATTTATTTACTGTATTGTATGATTTAAAAGCTATTTTATATCTATTAGTATCTATTATCTTCGATTTCTCCAAACGTTCTGATATTTCCGGTACATAGACCATAGACTTGTAAATTTTCTGTGAAATTAAGAATTGAAAAAGAAGGTTAAATAAACGACAAAAAGTTCTTGGTAAATAAAATTGTGTGCGATACAGGATCGTACAATTGAATTGAACAAAAGAAACGATTGCTGTTTTATTTCAAAGGAGGCAGACCTTTGACGAACCTGGACAAACTGAGTTTTACCCCGGCCTCAGACAAAACTGCATCACAGTTTGTTATATTAAAACAATTTTTCGCTTTATGTTGTCGTATTGACAAAAAAAAAATAAATGATTTGTTTTTTTTTTGTTTCAAAAAATTCTAAGACTACTTTTTTGAAATTTTTGTTACAATTTACAAACATTTGAGCAATTGAAAACAAAAAATAAATGATTTGTTTTTTTTTTGTTTCAAAAAATTCTAAGACTACTTTTTTGAAATTTTTGTTACAATTTACAAATATTTAATAAAAAAAATTGTTAGATATCTAAGTAAAAAGCCAAAAATTTTTTTTAATTACTTAAAATTTTGTGATACTTTTTTCTGTGTATATCTGAATTTTTTTAAAATTGGTTGAGAACCCACTGAGATACCTTTCTTGTAAGACGGGAGTTTAGAAAATTTTAACCGGGAGGGGCATAAAGTTGTATGGATTTTCTTAGTATAAGATAGATTTCTTGGACAGTTTTACTGTGAGCGGCAAAAAGGAGAAAAACCTTTCCTTAAGGGAGGTATCGACTCTAGGAAAAATTCTGTTTTCGAATTTTTATATTTATATATTATACTATATTATTATATTTTATTTGGATAGAGCATATTAATTCGAAAATATCAATAAAAAATTCGAAGAAATAAAATTTCCACATGCTTTTTGTAAAATATGTCTTAGTCTCAAAGTAATATTCTATGCGTTAAATTTGTATATAAAATTCTTTGCGAGCGTTTTTATTTCACTGTCTCTATTATAGATCTTATTTCGCATAATACAACAGAACAAAAAGAAAAAAACTACATCCAAAGATGCAAGAATTGCACGCAGTCCTTAAAGAAAATCCAATGACGATTCGCCGATTGTGGGCGAAGGCACGTCATATGAGGCTGATATTGATGGCTTTATATTAGCTACAAAAGTAATCAGTGTGTATAAAAATAAAGAAACAATTACAAAATTAATTAAAAAATATACAAATTATAGCATTTTGACGGAAATGAAATATATACATAATAATTTTTCTGTCACCGTTTTTCCTAATATTCGATTAGTATATCAACTTATCAATTACCCTTTAACCGATTCATCCCAAAAAATGGTGCACATGTACACTTAAAATAATACGTCAGTAGAAAAATCTGTCAAACAGGTTTCAAATCGATTTGACTAATTTTTAAGAAATTTTTAGTTGAAACAGTGATTCAAGCACAGATTTTAATTATCTTCATTTACCGCAATACTAAAAATCCTCAGTACTTTAACTAATTTTCAAAATTATTTAAAACTAATTTTTAAGAACCCATTCATTAAATTTTACAAAATTTATTGTTAAAATATAATATTTTCATGTTACTGTTATTACCCGGTAGATGGCTACACGAATGTATCCGAAGTTTTAAAGATGGCGCTATTTTATTCCCTCCCAATTTTATAAAATGGCCCATATCTCAAAAACTAAGAGAGATAGAGCAAAATTGATGAAAATTTCGACTACCCCTAACCATATCCCTAGTGAAAAGGGGTATCTCTATCCAAAAATGGACCTTGGCGGGGCCTTGGACCCTCGGAAATTTTTAATAGAAATTTTCCACTTCATAAAATGGTCTGTATCTCGAAAACTAAGCGAGATAGAGCAAAGCGGACAAAATATTTGCTTCACTGGAGTGCCCTTGTATGCCCCCAGATGATATGGACTAGGCCCGGACTCAGTATAATTACAGATATAATTGTAGTTTTACAAATTTTTTACTTAAATTTAGATTTGTTAAATTTAACTAAAGAATTTGTTAAAATCAACAAATTTTATTTTAAGCCAAAAAACGGGAATAAATTTTGTTAAAGTAACAAATTTTTCTGTCCAGCTAACAGACGTATTTTTTTGAGTGTAGAAACTAGGACAAATAAATTTTAATCATACACGATTTTTATAAATTTTGCTCTTTTCATAGCGTAAAATTAATTTTAAACTTTAAACGCGTTTTTCCCCCACAACCATGAGTTCTAAATCGGCTGCCTCTGTACAGCCAAAGGGTGAAAACCGAAATCGAGGTGGTGTTTTTCTTTCGTAGTCAACAAAAAACTGTAGTCTTAATCGTGGCCCTTTTTTTTAATTTCAGTCGAATAAATTTTATATTAACAAGCAAAATTGTTTTTTTCTTGTCTTTTTTGAAATTCTGAAGTTTATGTGGCAACTTTGTTAAAAAAAAAAATTTAAATAAAAAGCGGGCCACGATAAGGACTACAGAATTTATCTGGCATTAAGAATCACTTTACATTTTTATTTTCCTATAAATAATGAAGTCTTTACAGTGGCAGCCGATTTTCCTTTCCTAGGCTATTGGGTGGCAGTATGCCTTGACTTGGTTTATTTTTGGAGCAATCTGATTGGTTTTTTTTATTTTCAACCAATCAAAATGTTTGAAATATTTTTGTAGGGTTTTCATACATAAAATAAACAAAAGAAAAATATATCTGTTGTAGATTATTTCAATAAATTTTAAAATTTGGACCCGAATTTCTTGATTAAGTGGACTGCGAATCATCACTTGCCTGGGAAAATTGTAATAACTCGGCGGCTTTTTAACCGATATAAGTTTTTATTGCTTTTTTACAAAGAGAATTCACTTCGAATTACGATTCTTTAATATTTTTAATTCAAATTAGTCATATTTCACCCTTGTAATACAAACTTCTGGGCCGATGCGGCACGCCTTCCCGATGTCCGATTATTCCAATTTTTTGGGGGACATAGTTTTACACCCAAATAAATATTTCCAGGGTGTAGCCCGCTCAAAAACTCAAAATAATTATTTGCACGACCCTAAGGTACAGCAGACCGTACCTCGAAAAAAAAGTTCGCCGTACACTCTCCAATATGAAGTATATTTGGAAGGCGATTTCAAAAAAAAATTTTTTTTTTTGCCGAACGTAGGGGTCGCCTTTTTTAATTTTTCGTTATAGCTTTGGCATTTAAAATCGGATTTTAAAGTGTGATACAGCGATTTTTTTGCCTCGAGGATACCAGTGTTTTATTATAAAGGAAAAATCCAAAAAAAATTTTTTTTAAAGGCGACCCCTACGTTACGGCAACCGATATATATAAAAAAAATCTACTGGGTTTATCGAAAAACTTCCTTAGCAAACGTTTAATGATTTTTTGCGAGCTTTAATTTTCTGATATTAGGGTGGTAGCCACTGACATCTGGTGGGTAACTACTAGAACGGGATACTTGAGGTCAATGGCCCTTAGAGCAAAACAATGGTCTCCTCGAGAGAAAAACATCGGTGTATCATACTTTAAGATCCGACTGTAAATGCCAAAGATATAACGAAAAATGTATAATGGCGACCCCTACGTTCGTTAAAAAAAAATTTTTTTTTGAAACCTCCTTGCAAAAATACTTCATATTGCAGGGTGTACGGCTCACTTTTTTTTGCCTGTAAGGTGGTACGCTCTAGGGTACATATTAGATGCTAATTCACCGAAAAGACACTTTGGAATCTCCAACTAAAGTGTGGTAAAAAAAAGGAATTACAACAATCAAAACGGCGCCTTCATAGGCCAGGTTTAAACCGCTGAAGCTAGAAACTTGAAATTTTTAATGTATTTCATCCGTTAGCTTGCATATCCACTACCTACAGGCGTTTTTTAACAATTTTTCTGGGAGGAAAAAGGGCAAAATCTCACACTAATGGACACCTAGGGGTCTTTATCAGAGTTGAAAAAATATTAAGTCTAAAAATTGATTTTCAAAAAATGTTATAACAACCAACATTTCCATTGATAGTGTAGAAACAGAGAATCAAAGAATTTGCAATAAAATGGCATCGATTTTTTGTTGCATATTTTTAGCATATTTTATGATTTTTAGTGCATATTTTTCATTAAATTGCATATTTTCTTCATATTTAAAAAAAAATTAAAAGTAAGATTTAATGAAAAATAAAGAAAAAGAACAATTTGCAAACCTAAACGTAGCACTTAACTGGAAGGAAAACATCAAATTGTCATCTACTTAGACATTTATATTGGATTTAATTTTTAACCAAATGCTCTCGAGTAATAAATATGATTTTTAAAAATCGATAAATTTAAAGTACATTTTTGGTTTTGAAGCATTTATTTTTGGATTTTAGTGAATATTTTTGGGTTTTTAGTGCATATTTCTATTTAAGTGTGAATATTTTTACTGCATACTTTAAGCGCATATTTTCGATTTTTAAGTGCATGAAAGTCGCTGCCCTGGTAATAACATATCAACAGTTATTGAACTACCAGCAATGATACCGACTTTCTTTTTCCATTACTTCCATAAAATAATGTTCTACAATTTTTTTTGCAAATTTTCAAAATTAAAATAAGTCATTTTTGGTAATGCATTATTTTTTTGTTTTTAAATAATAGATGTCAATACATTACTAGAGCTGTCACAACAACTGAGTATTATTTTGGAAGATGACAAAACAAATTGTGCTAAATTTTTGGTTTTTGTTTTTTCTTTGATAACGCTCCTACACGAGTACAAGAAATTTTCATTGAGTTTGTAATTTAACTTAACAAATATTTCTAGAAATTCTAAAAACGTTTACGTTGTTCCCTGACGATTTCTTTAGGCAAGAATGAAGTCCCGATATGGATGTGATAACAACAGATTATTTTTCACGATTTTTTAAATAAGTTCATTCCGATATAAAAAAAATTGTAAAAAGTAACTCAATATTATATATTATTAAATAATAATGAAGGAAGTAAGTCGTTGCCATAACTGATTGTTCAAAACTAATAATTATATGTCATTACCTTTTCTACACTTTGATACTGGGCGAATTGTGTATATCCAAAAATACTCAAAATTATTTTTAAACCTATTTTTCAAATACCTATTAATTAACTGCAAAATGTTAATGTACGAATATACCTCCGTTTTATTTAGTGTTCCTTTGTTGACTAAAGAAACAAGGGAAAATATGTTCTTATCATATTATTGTATTTACTAAGAATTTCTTAACAAGCGCCATGTTGGGTTTTAATTTTTATTCAAAAAAATAAAAATTGTTTTTTCGACCTTTTTATTAATCAATTAGAAATTTATTAATTCAGTTCGAGGCCAATTTCCTTATTATGAATTAACATAATAAGGAAATTTTTATATGTATTGCTCCACAAACACACCAACACACACTGAAAAAGATCAAGCTCCATCAATTGTTTAATTATAGAAAATACATTAACGCCCCTATCGTTTTCTTTTGGAAACACAAACATTAAAAAAGTTCCACACAAATTTATCTAGAATAGCTGTTCCATCGTCAAAAATCATTTAAAAAGTACAGCAGTAATATGTTTTTGTGGTAAAATGGGATAACTAACAACTTTAGCTAAACAACGGATTTAAACGAAAACAACTGGGAAAATTAGTTTAACTAAATTAGAACGTTTGTACTAACTTTTTTTATGAGTGTGCCCTTTAATTTATTTGCTAAGTGTACTTACTTCCTCTGGTAAGTTCTACAGCATTAAAGCCTTGAGAAAAAAATTAACTTATAAAATTTTCTTCACTACTATCAAATTCAGTTTGTATTATGTATTAGAAATGTTGTTGGGTAAATAATTAAACCAAACCATACCAAAGCTGAACTGTTGTAAATAGGTTTCTGAAAGCATTTATTAATCACCGTTATTTCTAAATGTATGTGCGTAATTACACGTGCGAGTGTGTTTAACATTTTCTTTATACTCGTAGTACTTCTTGCCTAGTTTTATACTCCTGGTAAAGTTTATACCACAGCCATTATCAAGCTGCAAAAGTACTCGTACCTCAATTTGTAAATAATATTTTTAGCACATAGACACAAACTCAAACAATTCATCTTCACTGACATCAAACCACTCGATGGCACTGCTTTTATGGAAGGTGGTTAAAAAGAAAATCACCACAAAGTAAGAAGAAAAATAAACTTTTATAATAACTTACTGCTTAAAATGGCAGTTAAGTCTATATGTGTGTGTGTGTGTGTGTGTGTGGAATTTAAACACACAATATACAACTAGGTCGACTGGCAACTGACGACAACAAAAGTCGTCGCTATTAATTTAAATTGAGGGACAAGCGATCATCGGCATTTTTTGACGTTTAGAAAAAAGAAAAGCTAAACAGTAATTTTAGTAGGTTTGAGGTTAAGAAGAAGAATAAACCTTCCTTAATTTTGTTGTATTTGTTTTGTCACACTTTTCAACAATTGAGTTAGTTTTGCATTAATTTTTGTTGTTTTTCGATTTACTGTACTTAATTCTGCTTTTTAGGGGCAAATTCTGTATTTTTATTTTCAATTATTCTTCTTCTGTCAGAAAAATATATTTTTTTGTAAACAAAGTACGAATTTTTACAACTCTGTTCCGATAGGCAAATCTTATTCAGTTAAAAATATGGCAACAATTTGACAAATATTGTGACGTCGTGAAATATTGTGTCGTCGAAAATTCTATTACGACGACATAGCGATATGTTGCTTCCCATACAAAATATATGAGAAAGCAATTGACACGGGCGTTTTCCACCCAATTGTGATTATTCTCTAATGCTGCAACCTACATACTTACTCACCTCTAAACTGCACTGGGATAAAATAAAAGCAGGTCCTTTTATTTTCTAAGCAACAACCTTACCAGCAGCAGTGTTGTCAGATAAGGGGATTTCGCCCCAAATTGGGGATTTCAACTCCAGTTTGTTGTCAGATTTTCGTGGGGAGGGATTTGGGGATTTCACAAAATTTTTGGGATTTTACCCATGTTCTTAAGTATTTTTGGGGATTTCTGTTTTTGTCTTTTTTTTTTTGTATATTGTGTATTTCATCTTAATTTAAAATATATAATTTTTCTGATGTACATTTTTTTGTTAAACTACTTTTTAAAGTTGGCAATAATAGAAATTTTAAAGAAATGACAGCCATATTATAACCTGCCCTTCATTTTTCACCAACTTCCATTTTTATATCCCCTTTCCAAAGGAAGCAACACGTTAATTAATAGGAAGAATTTCTTGAGTGTTACTTCTCTTTAAAAAAAATATTGTATTCCGTGAATGAATATTAAAGAAAATATAAATGTTGAAACTTACACACCTTTTGTAATTTTTCATTTCTCGTAAAAGGCAATAGCGAATCAAATCGGGATTTTTTAGAATAGAAAATAAAAACGGCATTCTTTAAGTGGGTATATAGAGTACCAGGTTAAAAATATAATTAAAACAGAAATCCAAAGGTCAGATTTTGTCGTGGAATCGTCGATATATATTTTTTTCATAGTAAAAATAAATTTGATAAGTTTTTTTCTAAACCAACTAAAATAATGCATACTTAATCTGACTGAATGTGTTCATTTTAATGTTTTTTATATTAGTATAAGACTATATTAATACTTTCTTGAATTGATTGATTGAAAATCATTAGCCGTTTTTTCCAACACTTGGATTTAATAAATCCAAAAAGTATTTCTAAAAGTGCTCAACAGATGGGGTTAGATTCTTCCTATTTTAAAAAAATGTTCTGTCCGACACTTCTTTCACCCTAATTTTTAATACCGAATTCGACGATGAAGGATTTTACTTTAACTTTTAATTTATAATTTTATTTTACATAAAACAGCGATAAACAGTCTGCCTTTTCAGTTTTATCACTTCAATTTATATTTTTACACAATTGATAAATTCCATTGCAATATTTAATATTCACTAATTGAATTTAATTAAATTACTTACTGTAGAGTGAAAAATTGCCATTTCTATTTCAGCTATTTCTCCATGTCCAAGATGAAAAATATGTATTTGGTGAGGTGTAGTTTTTTTTTCTAAACACATTTCTTAAAAAAAAATTAATAAAAACATTTCATTTGTTAGTTTTTCAATTTTTTTGTTTCTCTTTTAATTTTCATTCGTATTTTTTTCTGACATTAAATTAATAGGCTGTTTCATATATTTGTGCTTTTATTGTGGATTTATTAAATCCAGCTTTTTCTTGGATTTAATAAATCCATTTTTTGTATGAAAAATTCTAACCTAGGTGATTAAAAAACACGCTAATTATCTCTAATATTAACAAATAAAATTTAATTTTCAGGGATTTCGAAATTTGTTTTGGGGATTTTTGGGGATTTCAGTTTGTCAAATGGGGATATGAGTACAAACTTTTCTGACAACGCTGACCAGCAGCAGTATTTATGCTAGTTGTGAAAAGGTTGGTACCAAAGTTCCATTTTGTTTTGAGACTTTTTGGACAAATCATAAGGAACATCCAACAAATGATTGGCTTTTTTAAAAAAATAACAAGAAATTAATAGAATATTGCTCATAAAATTGGAAAAATTTAAGAACTCAGAAGAATACATTTTTGTATTTTGCTATCTTTTTTTACTCCGCTCCAAAGTTAAACTTGTTCCACTCTGGAGTATGGATTTGTTGCACTCTAGAGTTAACATTGATCTGTTAACTATTTAACATGACAAATATACCTTAAAAATACATCACTAATTTGCTCACATCTCTAATTGTCAACAAATTAACAAAAATATATATTAAAAAACGTAAAACCAACACAAAATATTTGTGTTTGGAATTTAATAATTAAATAAAAAGTATTTAAGTGTCAGATATTGTATTTTTTTAAGTACATTTTAAAAAGTACATTTATTTACTGCATACCATATTGAAAATATTATCCAACATCTTTGTTGAAGGACTAAAACCCAAGCAACAATTTACTTGGTGACTTTGTTTTCTTAAGCATATTTCCGTTCATTCTTATTCTAAAGCGGGCCATACATTTGCAATATTATGTTACAACTTTCCAAGTGGTGCAAGCATATTGACCGTGTATGTATTAAATTGAAGGTTGACCAATATTATGTTTGTGTGCATTTTGAGGTTATATTCATATATTGCACAAAATATTGTGGCGATCTTTTGTTACATATATGTTGCAATTTATTGTATGGTGTGTGTAGGGAATTCCCGGGAATGCCGCCTTTTTTCAATCCCGCAATCCCGGGAATTTATTGCGGGATTTCCCGGGATTTTGTTTTTATTCTATTGCAGAAATTTTAGCTAGTATATTAAAATTTTGGAAGCTTTATTTCAATTAAAAACATTGATTGTTTTAAAAATAGTTTAAATAAAAAATATTTAAAATTAAAAAATGCGATTTAAAATTTAATAATATAATATATAATATAAAAAAATATTATTTAAACCGAATTTTTAGGGTTTAGTTAAACCAAAAACAAATTTTATTAGACATTATCAAGTTTAAATACCAATAAAAATACTCGTACCTCGGAAATTAAAATACCTCCAAAAAAACTCGGCATTAAAATTTTAAAAAAATTATAATATTTTCGTATTTTCAATTGATGTATGTAAGTGTTTTGAGTTTTTATTACTTACTTCAAATAATTTCATTTAAATTTCAATTGCTATTCCTTTATTTCAGTTGTATTTTTCAAATTTTATGTTTAGATTAAATATTGTTGACCTTTGGTGTTGTTATATTTTTAGTATTGTTTGCCTTTAGGTCATAAATTTTTAAAAAATAAAAATCCAAATATTTTGTATTTTATTTTTCAATATTTTATTTTTTAATTTTCTTCCGATATTTCGATTTGCATCGCAAATCATCCTCTGGGATATTTCAAAAATACAATATATTAAAAAATATATTTTTGAACGGGACTGAGTTGAAAACTTCTCGCTGCACTTAAAGCTTACTATTATTTTTAAAATAATGCATCAGATGGTTTTTCAAATTATTTTGGATTTTTATATGTTAATTTAAAAAAAAATGCAACAATGAAAATTAAATAATTTTTTTTAAGTAATTGTGGCATTATATCCTGAAAGAATTTATGATTCAATTTGTTTAACCGTCTAAACCCCGAATTAATATAATATTAATTATATAATACAAATATATTACCTGCATATTAGTTCGCCATTTAAACTGTTAAACGAATTGATCTCGAAAAAGTGGAAGATATGGATATTTCATATTAAGCCCTTATTTCGGAATATATTAAGTAGATTTTCTCATGACTGCAACCAAAAGATGAACTTTATCGTAAGTTTTTTTTAATAGATATCGAGTTTTTCAAGTAAACATACGACGGATATTTTCATTTTCTAATGAGCGGGAATTCCTGGGATCCCGGGAAATTCATAAAAAAATCCCGCTGTCCCGGGAAATGAAAAAGTCCGGGAAAAGAAAAACCCTAGGTGTGTGACAAAACGAGAAAAATACTGTGCCATTATATTGGACATAATGTTGCAAATGTATGGGGGCTTTAGGTTTTCTTTTTTATTCGAATTTTTTTTATAGTTTTTCTATGAGTATTTTTGTTATAGTGGTGGTAATTGTTAGTGCTGTTGTTGTTGTTCACAAAAGCAACTTAAGTACTTTAACATTTTATAGATCTTATAAGAAGACAAATTTTTATTACCCACATCCATATCTGCACATGATGAATACAGTAGCGTGAACAATTTCCGTTAGTATAAAGAACTAACAATAAATGTATTCTCCATACATACATATAAGAAGGATGTAACAGACCTTAAAAGTCTTAATTCTATAATTCAGTTTAAAATTTATTTAGACCTACTCCCCATAGGTATACTACGAGGGCAGTTCGAAATGTTCTTAGCCTAATAATGAAAAATAAGAGCTAGATTTTTAAAATTATTTTATTTTTCAATATAATCTCCTGAAACTTCAATACGCTTAAGGCTGAGTTGCCCAACCGTAAACGTATCTGTAACGAATCAGCTGTTTCGAAACCACAAGAAGAAATGTATACGAATGGTTACTAACACGTAAAAGTAAACGTACTTGCCGGATCATTCTGTTGAAATCAGAATTTTCTATCCGTCATCGAAACAACGAAATGATTTTAGTCGGAAAAAATATGAAATGAATAAAGAAAATTGATGCAGACAACAATTAACCCTCTAACCGGCCTAAGCTTTTTTGCAATGAAATTTATACCATGTGTTTCTCATGAAAAATAAACAATAAGTTCTTCTACAAAATTTTTTTTCGTTGCCTACTTTAAGCGATATGGGCCAAAATAGTTTAAGGGTGAATCTCGAAATCTAGCGCATAAAAATTATTAGGTTTAGGCACAAATTCCTTCTCTTACCAAGATGTAATTGCAATAAAAAAATTAATTTTTTGAAATAGCGATTTTCGTTTTTAGAAAAACGCGAAATTGAGCAAAAATGCACCAAAACTTCAATATATATTATTCAAACTTATAAACTTTGCTACCTATACTAAATATATTCTTTTTGCCAAAATTCAGAAAAATCCGTTCATTCATTTTAAAGTTAAGGCAATGTCCTTTAAAGGTATCCTTATGGAATCCTGTGTGTCCTTGGACCAAAGTAATGAACTTTTTGAATACCTTAAGCTCCAATCTTACTTCATGATCACTATCAATTGTTTTAATCAATTTAAATATGTTTTTAAGATTTTTGAAAATTTTGGTTGTTTTAAAATATTTAATTTTTGAAATTTTACGAAATTTTATCTTTGACACTTTCTCGCTTCCAAACCGTGCATTGTATACAAAAAAATTCTTCACAAAAAATTTAATAAATTTTGTTTTCCGTTGAAAAAGCATAATTTCTTATTATAAAATACTCCTTTGGCGCATTTCTGGTCAATTTAATATACCCCGCCTAGAGGCGGGCTTGCCGGTTAGAGGGTTAAGGAATAAAAATTAACAAATAAATGGAAAAATTTAGAATAAAATATAAAACCACATGAAATAGATGCTAAATAGTAATGTCGTTTATGGTAATCTATAAGTGTAGTTTTTAGCTACGGCGCGGTATAGTTACATGACATTTACGTTTACGGTCCCATAATCCGCCCTTTAGTCCAACGTTTTTCTAGCAATTCTCTCCCTTGATTAAAATAATTTTCCTGAAGCTCCTCAAAATAATCGTTTACAGCTGCCATTGCATCTTCATTCGAGATTTGGGAACAGGTAGAAGTCAGAGGGAGCTAAATAAGAGAAATGGTGAGAAATGATAAATTTTCATTCGAATGCGTTTTTGGTCAATTGTTAACAAATGCGGCACCCATCTTTCAGAAAGCTTTTTCATCTGTAATTCTTGATGCAAAATAAAATGCACTCCATCATTTGAGATGCCTATGGCACAGAGCTTTAAAGAATTAATTTCTTAATTCAATTTTGCAATTCTGAATTAAAAATTCGATGAATTAATTCACTAAGCACCATATATTGAATGGAATTAATTCATATTTGCTTTCGTTCGATTTATTTTGTTACGAATTAATTCAATTGCAATAGTTCTTTTTATTAAATCAAACGAATTAGTTCACTGGTGAATACGTTCAATTTTATAAATCGAACGGAAAAAAGTGAATTAATTCCTTACTGAATTAATTCACTAGTGAATTCGTTCAATTTCATTTTCGTTCAGTGAATTAAAAAAAATAAAATTACGTTCAGTGAATTAAAAAAAAAATAAAATTACGTTCAGTGAATTAAAAAAAAAATAATGAGTTCACTGAATTGAAAAAAAAATAAAATAAGTTCACTGAATTGAAAAAAAATAAAATAAGTTCACTGAATTCAAAGCCTGTATTCTGCCGTTCAGTAGAAGAAATCAGTAATGTACAAATAAAATTTTTAAATAAACAATTTTACAGCGTGTGCTAGTAAAAATTAACAAATTAGAAACCGGATGCTGTTTATCAACCTACATGATTCAAAAATAAAGCCTTTTACTATTAAAAATAAAAACTTTACAGATATAGATAAATTTGGAAAGAAAAATATAACTATTAATTTTTCAAACTAGTTACATAGTTATATTTTTTTTCCAAATTTATCTATATCTGTAAAGTTTTTATTTTTAATAGTAAAAGGCTTTATTTTTGAATCATGTAGGTTGATAAACAGCATCCGGTTTCTAATTTGTTCATTTTTATTAGCACACGCTGTAAAATTGTTTATTTAAAAATTTTATTTGTACATTATTGATTTCTTCTACTGAACGGTAGAATACAGGTTTTGAATTCAGTGAACTTATTTTATTTTTTTTTAATTCAGTGAACTTATTTTATTTTTTTTTTCAATTCAGTGAACTTATTATTTTTTTTTTTTGTTTTTAATTCACTAAACGTAATTTTATATTTTTTTAATTCACTGAACGAAAATGAAATTGAACGAATTCAGTAGTGAATTAATTCAGTAAGGAATTAATTCACTTTTTTTCCGTTCGATTTATAAAATTGAACGCGTTCACCGGTGAATTAATTCATTTGATTTAATAAAAAGAACTATTGCAATTGAATTAATTCTTTGAATTTATTGTTTGATGAACGCATTCAATTGAACGAATTCAGTGAATTACTTAAGAAAAGGAATTCATTTAATTGAAGAGAAAATTGAATTCGATTGGTAGTGAATTCATTCAAAAAGGAATTAATTCTTCAAAGCTCTGCTATGGCATTACATATTTGACGCACTTTCACTAGTCGATCGTATAAGACCATATCATGGACCTTAGCTATGATTTCTGGGGTTGTTGCAGTTTTTGGACGTCGACTTCGTGATCGATTTTCAATGCTTGTACGACCACGTTTAAATTCAGCAACCCAATTTTTTATTGTTGCATATGAAGGAACACTTTCACCTAACACATTTACCATATCATTATGAATTTCTTGTCCCGATAAACCTTTCTTATGTAAATATTTAATCACACCTCACATTTCTAATTTTTCCATTATAAAAAAATCACTGAAGGACCTTTTTTGAACACCTGTTACTATACAAATGAGTTGACAGATCAAAAAGAAATTTTACATGTGTTCATATGACGGATGGAAGTTTCCATTATACAAAGCTTTTTGTTGTTTATACCGCCATCTATATGTCCGGCTAAGAACATTTTGTACTGCCCTCGTATGTATAATATAAAAAGCACACTTTATATGTACATTTGGATGACAGCGGTAGGTAAGAAAAATTATTTTTATACCGTCGTTTACCACTCTGTAGCACAGGGTATAACTTTTTCTCTTATTACTCTTATGTAAACGTCACAAACAACTTTATTATTTGCCCGATTGGTATATAAAACAACAAATTTATCAGTTAAAGTTGCTATTACTTAGTAGCTAAAAAAGTTAACAATTCATTATTTTAAATAGCTGATAAATATGTATTATACAAAACTTCTTTGTTTTGTTAGAATTTTACGATGCATGTTGCAAACGCAACATATGACTGGTTTTGTTGAAGTTCAATTATTGACTTTTGTTCGAGTACTTTTAGGCGTAGTCTACTTAGACTTCTTCAAGTGGTCTTTATTTTTTTATGTTTTTTAGTACAGGACATTTGTATTGCTTGTATTGAAACACCAAGAGACATAAATTGATACCTGCTTTACTAGCATTTTAAAGATAATTAACACAACGACATCATTTTGAAGTAAATTGACATTCTTGTCTCAGCTTGTAAATCATATTCAGTTATAGGTGTCAACTAATGGCCATTGATTCGATTTGTATATGATTTATTTGCATATTTTTTGTAATGTACTCGTATGTACTATTTAGTATGTGCAAATTGGGTTGCTTCAAATTTTTAACAACTTATTGAAGAAAAAGTATATTTAATTATAAAATTAATTCAAAATTTATTAATTAAGTTCGAGGCCAATTTCCTTATTATGAATTAACATAATAAGTACTTTTTTCAAAAACTGCTAAAAAGGTCGGAAAAAACAATTTTTCTTTAATTTTTTTTTTTTTTTAATAAAAATTAAAAATCAACATTTTAAATATAAAATATACACAATTTGCCTGCACTTGTACGTACAAACCATACGTCAAAGTGGCAATATTTGTGAAAAGGTGACACGGAGGAGATAAGAAGATAAACAGAGAAAATCTGAAGTAGAATGTTTGTATATGTCTGTTTGATCACTTCTGAAATTATTCATATAGAGACAATCTGACAATAAAAACATAAACAATAATACAATTTAATGGAAGATCACTGTTGAAGCCTGTCCATAAAAAGGCAGAAACTAGATCTAGTCTGATTTGCAAATTTAATGTGTTTATAACTTTTGAGGAAGGTTTATTCTTCTTCTTAACCTCAAACCTACTAAATTGGAATTAATAAAAATACATATTAATGACAATATTAATTGTATTTGGTCTATACGACGCGTTTGAAAAAACAACACTACTATAAAGAAAAAATGCCCTGTTGGCTGTCCGTCTCCAATATACACAAATTGCCTGCACTTGTACGTACAAACCATACGTCAAAGTGGCAATATTTGTGAAAAGGTGACACGGAGGAGATAAGAAGATAAACAGAGAAAATCTGAAGTAGAATGTTTGTATATGTCTGTTTGATCACTTCTGAAATTATTCACATAGAGACAATCTGACAATAAAAATATAAACAATAATACAATTTAATGGAAGATCACTGATGAAGCCTGTCCATAAAAAGGCAGAAACTAGATCTAGTCTGATTTGCAAATTTAATGTGTTTATAAGTTTTGAGGAAGGTTTATTCTTCTTCTTAACCTCAAACCTACTAAAATATAAAAGTTTTTGTTTTTTTTTTTCATATTTTAAATGTTTAATAACGCTCCTAGACGAGAACAAGAAATTCTCATTGAGATTGAAATTTAACTTAACAAATATTTCTGGAAATTCTAAAAACGTCATCCCCTGACAATTTCCTTAGGCAAGAACGAAATCCGGATAGGGACATGCCTACAACAGATTATTTTTCACAATTTGTTAAATAAGTTTTGGGATTTTAGCACATTTAATTCCTTTAAATTTATAATTTTTTACAAAATATGGGCCAATCCACGAAAGATGGCATAAAATCTGACTTTGATTCAATTAATTTTAGTTAAGATTTAACCGTTACTATATTGACCAGAGACTAATCATTATAAAGATAGGAAATCGAAACTTACACTACTCACCGGTAGAGGGCGCTGAAATCTAGTATTACCTGAGCATCTAACTAGTATCCGCTTAGTATCAGCTGAGCCAAAAACTCAACAACTGCTGAAAACTGCTCAAAATAAGGAAAAACAATATACTCAAATAATAAAATTTTAAATAACCGTTTGTTTTTTCGCTTTGTTGTTTATTATTATTTAAATTTAAATAAATAAAGAAAATTGTAAATTTTTTGAACAAAGTGCCATCTAGTGATAACGATATTTTTATAACTTATTTTTTTGACGATGCCATACTTCTGATATTGACTACAATTTAATGCCACTAGAGTTAACCTCCTGCAAATCATTTCTCTCTCTCTTTCTAAAAAAACTGTTCGGTGTATAACTTAAAAATGCGGATTTTTGGCAAATTTTGGGAGTTTATTGTGAAACAACAACATAAATTTTTTCAAAGTATTGGCCATCGTTAGATATGACCTTTTCCCATCTTTCTGGCAACATATGGATTCCGCGCCAAAAGAACTGCTAATTTTTTGAGGCCAAGAACGAATGAAGCCAATTTCGTATATTCTGTTCCGAAGTGAAGCGTATTCCAGTTAGAGCGTTCTGCGGGTGAGGCAAAACTTCCCAACCACTATTTTATAAATACTTTTTAAGCGGCCTTTCAATGTTTGGCCGAGCATTGTCATGATGGAATATTACGGCTTCATGTCTGGTAGCATATTTCGGGCATTTTGTAGCCAATGCTCGCTTCAAACGAATCAATTGTGTTCGGTACAGGTGCCCTATGATCTTCTGGCTCGATTTCAGCTGTTCATAATAAATGGGACCATTCCAATACATCATCTTCGAACTCTTTTATCTGACCTGGGCGGTCTTGTTCTTCCGTGTCAAAATCACCACTTCTGAACCATCTCTCGCACATTGAAATCGATTGAACATATTCAGAATCAGCTTCAGTGAGCAGTCGATATGATTCAGCTGCACTTTTTTCAAATTGAAGAAATAAAGCAAAACTTCCACAAAATTCGACATTTTTGAAGCAAAAAAAAATTGTGTCATTCACACCATTTCATTCAGTGACTAAGTGAGGATAAGTAACAGATGTTTACCCTCTAAAATGCCATATACGTTATTAAAGACACAAACCATGTGTTGCAGATACGCCATCTGTTGTATATCCAGAATTTTTAAGTTATACACCCAATAATAACTAAAACTATAGAATTATTAAGGAAAATATTTGATTTTGGCATGAATCGAAAACAATTGAATAAAATCCCAGCAAAAAAATTGGAAGTAGTGCTTAAAAAACTACATCTTTCACTGCTTCACAAGTATCCGTTAGTATATCTTTACTGGTTTTTTAGAATTACTTCTGAACAACTTCCAAAAAATCACTCAAATATTGCTTCTAAAGCACCATTGCTCTAAAAGTATTCATAAAAAGAGATTTTATTTCATTTGGCATTTCTAAACAGATGATCGCGGGTTCGATTCCTGGAGTGATGAATAAATTTTTAATTTATCTTATTTTTTTTGTAATATTCATACACTTACAATACAACACAATTAAAACGAGAACTACTGATTTTTCATTATATTCAAACCATTTTGCTATCTATTTTCAAACATTGTTTAAAAAATCCATATAAAGAATAAAAATAATTGAAAAGTCTGTTAAAACAATCTTCAATTTTTAACTGACAAAACGTTAGAAATTTAATTTTGTATATAAACAAAATATTTTAACAACAAAGAAAAAGGAAAATATTTGAATTTTTTGTTTTAAAACAGAAAACAACGAAATTAGTTAAATAATTTTTTCTAAAAATAGCAAAATAGAACTTTTGACTGAATATGTATTTTTTGTAGTTTGTTTTTTATTGACTTATACAAAAAGTTAAACAATATGTTTTCATGTATTCTAATTGATTCTTCAATTGAAAACAAACTTAACCTATTACTTTTCAAATAGACCTCAATCGGTTATGAAAATATATTCTGAGTGTATATAAGTTTTTTCCAAATCGGCGTGCACCTCTTGGGGTATTTTCCTGGTCAGATGGACTTCAATTTGTTTACTTCAAATTCGGGTTTAGGACACTAAAATACTTTAAAAAATATTTAGTAATAGGCTACGCTAAAGAACAGTCGATTTTTGTTGAGTAGTGTAATTTCCAATGTCCCCACCCTAATGTCAGAAAATTAAGGCTCGCAAAAAATCATTAAACTTTTGCTAAGGAAGTTTTTCGATAAACCGAGTAGAAATTTTTTTTATATATTGGTTTCCGAACGTAGGGGTCGCCTTTTTAAATTTTTTTATTTGATTTTTTTTTTTATAGCAAAACACTGTTCTCTTCGAGGCAAAAAAATCGATATACCACACTTTAAAATCCGTCTTTAAATGCCGAAACTATAAGGAAAAATTGAAAAAGGCGACCCCTACGTTCGGCAAAAAAAAAAATTTTTTTCAAATTACCTTGCAAAAATACTTCATATTGGAGGATGTACGGCGAACTTTTTTTTTTTGAGGTACGGTCTAATGGGTATCCAATGTTTTTGCTTTCTCGAGTAGTTTAACGAAATCGTAAATTTTAGACATATTTTCACAGAGAAAAAAAGTTCGTTTTTGATCCGAATTTTTAACCCTTAACCCTTCTTTGCATGATTTTTTTCTTTTTTTCTGAAAAAATCACTGTAATGTATTGGGTGACAAGTTTAAGCCTGCTAATTGATAATGAAGCTTACTTTAATTTTTTGACAGATGTGCTCCAATTAAAACAACAGTAATAAATTGTTGCTAGCAAGAAAAAAATTACAAATCACGTGTTTGTGTGCATTTTTTTCCTTGAATAAATGTTATGATGGAAATCTCCATCATCATGCAAAGAAGGGTTAAACGTGAAATTGGGCCGCTAAAAATACGTTTCCCTTTTTTTGTCCTCTATCACATATCCAAATTTCATTTAAATCGTAGAGAACCCAATCGAATATCTTCCTTGTAAGTTGGATTTCGGCACCGAACTGTCTACAATTTTTTTTTTTTCTAAGAAAATAATATAATTTTATTCGACATTTATGACTTAACTTCACTCTACAGTATTTTTGTTTGAAAGCGGTTACAATTTTTTAACACTCTCTGGCTGTATTGTTATATCTCTAAAGGAATCTCAATATAAATTCTAATTGTACTCGTAAAATGGTAATTTTAAAGGCCTAAAAAGCATTTGAATATTAAGTTGATATATGAGTTGAACATTTAAGTCATTTAGGCCGACCTTATTGATTGCCAATAAGAACTAGATTTTTTATAAGCCTATTTACATTGCATTTATATAACCCCTGAAACCCTGACTTTAATTTTTTCTTATTACACCATGCAACAGTATTTATTGGACCTAAGATATATATATATATATGTATACTGTATACTACTCGCACTGAAAGAATTATCCTTCATGATATTAATGATATATTTTTCATCGAATTTTTTTCGTAGAATCAATGAAGAATTTCTTTATGTATATAATATTTAATTAATGTTATGAAATTTTTCTTAACTTTTCTTTCATAAAATTTCATAACTTCTTTAAAAATTCATTGAATTTCATAAATTAGATCTCCATAAATTTAATGAAAATGTTCTTTATACATATGAAATTGTTCAATAGTATTTACTTCATTTCCTGAGAGAATAATCTTTATATTTTTTTTTTAATTAATTTTTTATTAATAATTTTGGACTATGAAACTTTTTTATTAATTATATTAATTTTTTCGTAACTTTTTTTTATGAAACTTTTTAACTTAATGAATTCTTTCTTTAAATATATTTTGTACATCCGTAAAATGTGCTACGATTTTATTACACGTTTTGCATTTACTTTTTATTTATCCACTCCAGCTTAGCAACGACAACAACCAACTATAATAAATAATAGTAAATGAAATTGCTTCATAGATATTATGACGCTTTTCATTGGCTGAATGATTTATTCATTGGACTAGTGGCCTATTAATTTTATGAAGAGTTTCATTAATTTTATGAAATTTTCATAAACATTGACTTTAATGAAACCTGTTTCATAGATTCTATGAAAAGTTTCAATGGACGAATTCCAGTGACAATTTTCATTGCAGCTATGAAGAAATTCATTACTAAGGTGATGATAATTCTCTCAATGCGTGATGTAGTAAAACTGACTACTGAGTTTTTAATTTCCTGATCCTTTATACTTCTGAAACGAACTTATAAGAACTCAAAATATGCACTAATGTTTTTTTATTTTTCTTCTGTTTTACCAATACCACACAGAGAGAATTTTCCTGGACGAATTTTAATGAAAATTTTCAGTAAACTAATGAAGTTTTCTTCATAAAGTGAATGAAAAATTTCTTAAATTTGATGAAAAAGCTTCATATATTTTATGAATATAGTTTTAATGAAACTTTTTCATTAAGGAACTTTTAATAAAAAAATTTTAATTTTCACAATATTCTATGAAAAATTCCATTAATTCAATGAAAAGTTTCAATGGACGAGTTCCATAATATCATGCGGATAATTCTCTCAGTGCAGTAAAAAGAAAAAATCCAAATGACTGGTTGCAGAACACCTTACACTACTTTATCACAAGTTCTAATTTATGTTTCACAACCGGTTCTTTTTGTATGGAGTTAGTCCTATGTATTAACAATAGGTTTTTTCCTCCATAGAAGAAGCAAAAATTTTGACTTTCAGCAATCAGTTCTAGAACCCGTTCCATGAAACAAATTGTAAACCAACCTGTCCTGAAATAGATTCAAAGGGGATCGGTTCTAAAAAAATTTTGGTCGGTATGGGTATCAAGTGAAAGTAGTCAATTCGCATTTTGAGAAAAAATGCATCCTTTGAAATTTTAAAGTAAAGATAAAGTAAAATTATTTTAATTTTTGCATTAAAAAATACAAAAATTGTTTTTTCGGTCTTTCTACCAGGTGTACCGTTTAGAAGTGAGCGTCAAGATACAAATGTCTCCATATGGAACATTTATTGTGAACGAGCCTTAACTTTTTTTTGTGTTGGCAATGACATTTGTGAAACATATTCAGTATACATAAAATCAGTGAACAAAAAACATCATATTTTTTCATTTCAGAGTCGCATCGAATGCTTGTCAAGGCATATGTTGGTCATGCTATATCAGAAGCAACATGCAAAAGATGGTTTCGACGGTTCAGAGATAACGATTTTGATGTGAGAAATGAAGAACGTGGAAGACCACCAAAAAAGTTTGAAGACGCCGAATTGCAAACAATATTGGATGAAGATGACTCTTTGGGTCAGAAACAAAAGGCAGAAATGTTAGATGTTGCACAACAAACAATAAAAGCTATGAGAAAGATCCAAAAGTCTGGAAAATGGGTGCCACATGTATTGAATGACAGAAAGATGGGAAACCGAAAAACCACTTGTGAAATTTTGCTTCAAATTGTTACTGGCAATGAAAAATGTATTTCTTTTCAGAATCCTAAACGGAAAAAATCATGGGTTAATCCGGGACAACCATAAACTTCGGCTGCAAAACCAGATCGATTCGGCAGGAAGACAATGCTGTGTGTCTGGTGTGACCAGAAAGGTGCGGTGTACCACGAGCTCCTAAAACCTAGTGAAACCGTTAATACCCAGCAAAAATTTTTTAGTATTTTGGAAGCAGTAAAAATACGAAGCGCTTAAAAACGCGCTACAAATTCTGCTTTACAGAGTTGCGCCACTTTATGCGTATACAATACACAAAAAATTTTGCAATTTGATTGTATACCCTGCAAAACTGCCTTAAACGAAGCAAATCGTAAGCAAGTTATTTAAAAAATTATAGTGCTACGCTATTCCCTTACGACGAAGCAGGTTGTAAGGGAGTAAAATAAAATAAGTTATCCAAAAATCTGAGTCATCTCAATCGTGTTTTACCCTTCTTTAGTAGAGTTTAATGTATAGACGCCACATAAACATGAGTCAGTCTGCATTTTGAAATCGGCAAATGAATGCATTTATTTTCATAAGAAGACGCGTTTAAATGCACTCAATGAAAATCATGAATTTACTGCATCTTTTCAGCAGCAAAAAAAGCACTTTTCCCAAAAAAGTGCATCAATTTATTTGGGGTTAAATGCACTTACGAAAAACATGAATTTACTGCAATTTTTCAGTAGCGAATAATGCGCTTTTTCTCACAAAACAACGTGCTTCCAAGCGGGCCTTTTGTATGGAAAAATCATGCCTTCCGTAAGCAGCTTTGTAAGGGATTAATTTTATTTATTATTTTTACAAAGCTGCATCCAGCGAAGCAGGTTTTTTGCTGGGTACAGATCGCTACCGACAACAAATGATCAATTTGAACCATGCATTGATCGAAAAACGACCAGAATGGGCCACAAGACACGGCAAGGTAATTTTGCAACATAACAATGCACCTGCACACAGAGCAAAACCGGTTCAGTATACAATCAAAGCATTAGGCTGGGAGCTGCTACCCCACCCGCCGTATTCATCAGACTTGGCTCTTTCCGACTAATATTTGTTTTAATCGATGGGACACGCATTGGCTGAGCAGCACTTCGTTTGCTACGAGGAAGTCGAAAATTGGGTGACTAATTGGTTTGCTTCAAAAGACGAAAACCCGTGTAAAAAAGTTTAGATCTGATCAGATCTTTTTGGATCTAAATAGATATGATTGAATCTAATTAGATCCTGTACCAGATCTCATCAAATATGATCAGATATGGCATATGTGATAATACTTTATGACAAGATCTGATCAGATCTAGAGCCAAATCTGTTCAGATGTAAAGAGCTCTGGACAAATGCGCCAGATATGCCTAGATCTGATCAGATCCAATTAGATCTCAAATTTGTCCCCAATTTCGAGATCTAATTAGATCTGGTAAGATCTATTGACATCTGGCCAGATCTGATCTTTTCTACACGGGCAGTTTTATTGGCGTGGAATCCACAAATTGCCTGAAAGATGGGAAAAATGTGTAGCCAGCAATGGCCAATATTTTGAATAAAATGTTTTTTACTTTCCCATTAAAAATTTGTGTTTTATTTTCACAAAAAAAACTCTCATTTCATACTGGTACACCTGGTATATTTTAATATATTTAGTTATTTTAGTGCAAATTCTAATATGATATTTTCATATTACATTTTATTGTTTCAAAAAGGTTGACTATTTTCATGATAGACAATACAATTGTTTATTTTTTTCAAACAACAAATAAAATCTAATATTACAATAGCTGTGTTTTCGACTTAACTATATCCGTCAACTCAGAAAAAGTACACAAAATCGCGTTACTTTTCGTATGCACGTTAACTTGCAAATGATAATTCAACGTTGAAAACCCGACGTTTATACATTTTCACATCCAACGTAACTTTTTCGCGTTACTTCCTAAAAAGTTTTGCTGGCATACGTTTGATTATATCGATTATTATAACTATTATAAACATTAGCTGTTTATAATTTTGTTTATACTTTAATCGGTTAAACGTAGATTTGTCTTAAATACTTAACGTTGATAGGTATGAGCGAAAATACAGCTAGTATCATGTTAGAATTTGGAATTGTGGTAAAACAATACATATTCTAACTAAATATAAAAGTAAATATAAAAAGCAAAATTTTATTATTTTTTTCCTGAAGATGAACAGCGAAGCTATTCCGAAATATTGAAAGAAAATAAAAAAAAAACAAAAATTAGTTTTTTATTTCTAAACTTTACTACCTAGAGTCGAATAACAAAAACATCACTCACTTTAAAGTCCTTTAAAAATGACAAAAGATAAGAAAAGTAAAACCTGGTCTTTAGTTTCGCATATACACCAACATTTTAAAACTCGAGAAAAAAAGCTGACTTTTGTCTCACAGTGTTAATTCTACAGGTATACACATTTCTTTAAGACGATTTTTTTAAAAATTTTTTATCGTTTCTTTTGTCTTACAGTGTATTTAGACTGGGCAAAAACTAGTAGTTTTTGGCCTTTTTAGGTTTTGAGCCGAAAACTACAACATTAATTTAGTTTTTCCATACAATTTTCATACAAACTGAAAACCAGGTTCTACCTGGTTTTTGCCAAAAACCAAGTAAAAATATCTGAAATGTGCATTTTTGATACGCATCATTTATAATTAATTTTCGATACACCCTGTTACAACGAATATATAAGTAAAGCAAGTGTCAAAAAAATATTTTTTAATTTTTTAAGAATATTTCTGTTTTAGTTTGAAATTGTGTGTTGTTATTAATTGTTAAATGTATTAATAATTACTTAACATTAATTTAACAATAAAGAAATAAAGAAAAGTGATATGACAAAGAAAAACTAAATAAACAGTGTAAATGACTTGGCTTTTGTAATTTAGTTTTGTACAAAAACCAGATGGTTTTTGCTCAGTCTAAATTCAGTATTAACAATTTTTAATGAAAACTTGAAGGTATTTATACTCCATATTCCCATATTATTTACCTCCATGGAAGCTCTATTGTTTTCAATGAAGTATTTGCTTGTTAGATTTTAATAAGGCATCTGTTGTGTTGGTTCGCATCCAATTCTCTGTCCTCTCCTTCATACATCCTTGCAGTTGAAATATGAATTTTGTTGTAGTTGGTGGTTTTCACATTTCATTATTTCCTGTAAAATTTTCTTCCTTTATAATAAGTTCTTCCACTTTTTTGTCATCTCCTGTTGCTGCTGCTGTTGTTGAATTTGTTTTTTTTTTGTTTTTGTTGTGCTATAAAGAAAGACTTTTATTTAAGGGTCCGTTGAAGCTCTTAAGAATTAATGAAAAATCTTTTGTTTTTATGCTTTATTACTTCATATAAATGAGAATCATTATAAAGATGATGAATTTCTTAAAAAGAACAAAAATGGAGTTGATATTGTAGTTGTGGAATTAAAAAAAATATAAGTATATACTATATTTTAAGAAAGGTAAAATAATGTTATCCAAAAAAAGAAATGTTTATTACAAAAGTATGTGGACAGAAAATTAATATATGTGAAAATATTAACCCAATAAGCACTATTGTTACACATATTTAAGTGCTTTAAATTTTGCTTGAAGTAAATTCAGCACTTGAAAATTTAACAAAAATGTTTTAAACTTGATATTTTGTTTCCCTTGATTTCAACTTGACTACCAGCGAAATTGTTTATTGGGAAATAAGGGGGGGGGGGGGGGGGGAAACTTTGCTAGCTCTAAAAATGTATCAATAATATTTGTTTAACTTCTTTTGGACAGATCCATTCTATAGAGTGTTTCGTGTTTTAACTTTCTACAGAATAAAATTAATTTATTAATTAATCTCCTACATAACCCCACGCTCCTAAATAATTTGTTGCGTGTAAGCTTTGAACAAAAAATGGGTTATATCTAGGGTTAATGTCCCGCTCTTTTTCGGATCCCGCAATCCCGGTAATTTTGTGCGGGATTTCTCGGGATTTTTTTTATTCTTTTACAGAAGTTTTAGCTAATATTATTGCAATTTTGGAAGCTTTATTAAAATTTAAAGCATTCAGCCTTACTATCAATATATTTCGAAGGTTTATTTTTATTAAAGTTGACTTTATTTTAAAGCAAAGGTTTTGTTTTAACCGTACTATACAAAATATTTAAAATATAACTTTTAAAATAATGCCAAACATATACATTCAAAAATTTTGTTTATTTTTATTGAAAACTAAAACAAAACATTCAAAACTAAAAAGGAAATTTGTAAACAAAAGTAAACAAAATTTGAAAAAAATTTTAAGGCATATTTTAAATATTTTGTATGGTAAGAAATTTAAAATAATAGTCGGCTTTTGTGATTTAAAATCGGCTTTTGTTTTTTATAGTATATTTAGACTGGGCAAAAACTAGTAGTTTTTGGTAATTTTTAGGTTTTGAGCCGAAAACTATAAAATTAATTTAGTTTTTCCATACATTTTTCATACAAACTGAAAACCATATTCTACCTGGTTTTTGCCAAAAACCAAGTAAAAATATCTGAAATTTGTATTTTTGATACACCCGATTTCTTTTATAACTAATTTTCGGTACACCCTGTTAGAACGAATATAGAATTAAAGCAAGTGTCAAAAATATATTTTTTAATTTTTTTAAATATTTCAGTTTTAGTTTAAAATTGTGTGTTGTTATATATTTTTAAATGTGTTAATAATTTTTTTAATTTAATTTAACCATAAAAATATAAAGAAAATTTAACCATAAAAATATAAAGAAAAGTGCTTAATAAAAAAGTGATGTGACAAAGAAAAACTAAAAATTCAGTGTAAATGAATTGGCTTTTGTAATTTAGTTTTGTACAAAAACCATCTGGTTTTTGCTCAGTCTAAATTCAGTATTATAGTAAAGGTGCGTTTACAATGACAGAGTACTCCAATCTGTAGAAAATTATGTTTTTTTCTCTTTCATACTAACACATTTTTGTATTGTGCTATCTCTTGTTATTCCACTCCAGAGTAAAACTGGTTTGACTCTGGAGTACAGATTTGCTACACTCTGGAGTTAACATCGGTCTGTTAACTATTTAACATGACAAATATACCCAAACTACGTTTTTAGCGTGTCTTAAAGTTTAGGGGGGGGGGGGGGCCTGCGCCCGCCCCCCCCCCCCGACAATTTTTTTTAAATTCGCTTTTTATTTAAAGTACAGTTTTTATATAGTAAAAGCCTTCACCCAGTCACCACAAATAAATAATTCTGCACAACAATGGGTTTAAAATAAATAAATATTTGATCACTTTTTCTCATGAAAGTGGATTGTTAGTAATGAATCCATAATAAATTGCAATATACGTGTGTATGTTAAGATAATTTGGTAAAGTGCGAACTTAGGTAGTAAGTAGTTTTGTTCATTTGTGTTTTGAATGAAAATAAATAATGTAAAGCAGGGTTGTTAGCGTGCCTTAAAGTTTTTTTTTTAATTCCAGTTTATGTAAAGGTAGACCTGGCAATTCAAGTAAATTCACAAATTCAGTTGGAAAATTTACTGCGTCGGTTTCTTCCACCGGTGCTTCGTTACATGAAGTTTAAATATCGGAATATATAAGTTCCATTCCTTTTCTAAGGTTTTTTCTATTTTAGAAAATTTGTTTAACTTTTTCGAAAGTATGTTTCAATGCTACATAACCCAGTCAGAAATCGCCAGTGGTACAAAAAATCAAGCACTGGCATACCACTGGGTAACCACGGTATTAAAAATAAATGACTGGCAGAACACTCATTTGCCAGCGTTTGCGAAAAGCTTTTTACCAGTATTTTTTTTACAAAAATTTCGGTGGTTTATAAAAAAACCACTGGCAAAGAATTGGCTTAGAGTGATATGCCAAGGTTTGCAACCAGTGGTTATCCAGTGCTACCTAGTCAGTAGTACCTAGGCGTACAAAAATCAATTCACTGGAAAACCAATGATTTTATAAAAATGCTGATGCTTCGTTAAAAAATGTTTGTAGTCGGAAGGTTCCGAGTTCAAATCCGGTTGCAAGCAAAAAATTTTTTTTGGATTTTTTTTAATTTAAAATTTTTTTTGTTTCATAAAATCAATTTTTTTGTTTGTGGGAAAGCTCCTTCAAGACCAACTTTTTTTTTGCCTTCCCAACACTGGCATACTAGTTACTAAAAATTGTTTGCCAGTACTAGCATTTTGGCACAGCCAGTAGTTGTCCAGCTATTATCACTCATTTATGTGTTTAGCCATTAAATATTATATGTCTCGTTAGCTCAGTGGGTAGAGCAATCGTCTGCCAATCTGACGGCCTGGGTTCAAATCACGACAGGACCAAAAAAAATACATATGAACTTTTTTTTAATTTTATTTTGGACAATATATTTCAGACCACCTATTTATTGGTTTTGCCAGCGGTTTGCCAATGTTTAAAAATTTTGTTCCTCCAGTGCTTTTCCGGCGCTTTTTGAACAGCCGGTCCTTTTGTCTAATGATGTTATCATTTGGGGTATGGGAAAGCACTTTTTGCCAGTACTTGTACCACCTGTTAAAGTGCTTTGCCACCGCTTTCCCGTTTGTATTTTTCTGACTGGGAAGTTTCATATTCCGTGGATAGTGTTTGAACAGGTAATTCCCTCTTCCAATCCATTTCCATTGTCTATAATTTCAATTCCACTCGTTCAACGTTTATATCCATTTCATTCCACTTGTGTAGTGATTCAATTCCACTCGTTTCCTATTTAGTTTCTTAATTTTAGTGTTCCATATACATTTGTTCTTTAAGTTTTAGGTTTCTAGCTAAAGACGCAGACGTTAAGAGGGGGGCAATTTTCCCCTTTTGAACCACCATTTTTACCACGTTCCTGTCCAAAGTCCTACACTCAAAATAGTTTGTAGTTTAAATTAACTGAAAATGTAATTTAAAATAAATGAAAAATCACTTGAAAACCGGTCTACTGACTTATCATTTAAATCAAAAGAACTTTTCATTTATTTTTGAATGTTAATTAATTAACTACAAAGTCCTTAAAAAATAATGATTTTTCATTTATTTCATTTTTTTAACTTTCAAAAAATTAACTACAAAATCCATAAGAATAAATGATATTTAGTTTATTTTGTTTTTTCAACTGACTAAGAAATCTAAAAGTGTTTCTTTTTTTAACAAAACATTTTAAATGAAAATATTAACTGTAATAGAAAATCCGTATTTCTATGTAGTTTATTTTTTAAATAAAAGACAAAAACAGTTAAAAAATGTATTTCTTTTCATTTTAACTGTATAATCATTTAAAAATAAATGTACGGATAACTTTTTAAATAAACTGCAGTCAGTTACTGTAATAATATTTTCAGTGTAGAGATGCCTTTTCGATAAGTTAGCCCACACTCCAAGGAAAACATATTATATATTACAGGTTTCTAGCCGAAGGGTTCGGTTATCAAGGGGGAGAATTATTCCGTTTTTACCCCTCCCGGTAGGAATTTCCAAAAATTCCGTCTTAGAGGACGTCTGCGTTGGAGGAGGAACCTACTACATACATAATTTTAGGTCTCTATATCCAGCAGTTTGGCCAGGCTATCAAGGGGGAAGTTTTTTCCCTTTGTACCCCTCCTGGTATGAATTTCCTAAAATACCATCTTAGGGGACGTTTACGTTGGAGAAGGAACCCAAATACCGAATTTAAGATCCCTAGATCCAGCAGTTTGGCCAGGCCGTTAAGTGGAAGACTTTTCCTGTTTTTGACCCTACCTGTGGAAATTTCCAAAAATCTCATCTTAGCGGATGTCTACAATAGAGGAGGAACTTTAATACCAAATTTCAACTTCCTACCTCCAGCGGTTTGGGCAGGCCTTTAAGCGGTAATTTTCGCTTCATTAATCCCCATTTTTGCAATGTCCCTCCAAAAAGCACCTTCCCGGTAAGTGAGCCCATACTCCAAGTAACATATGTTTTACATTTCAGGTTTCTAGCCAACTTTTACTATTTGTGCCCCTCTCGGTAGGAATTTCCGAAAATCCATCGACAGGGAATTTCAGCTTCCTAGTTCCAGCAGTTTGAGCAGGCTGTCAAGGGGGACACTTTTTCTTTTTTTGTCCCTCCCGATTGGAATTAGGCTGGAAGAGGAACCTAAGTACCGAATTTCAGCTTCCTAGTTCCAGCAGTTTGGACAGGTCGTTAAGGGGTCACTTTCCCTTGTTGAGCCCCCATTTTATAACGACCCTGTCCAAAATTCAAAAAAGTATCTTTCTAATAAGTTAGCCCTTACTCCAGGGACCAACATTTTAATCTTCAGGTTTCTAGCCGAAGGGGTTTTTACCGGCCCCCAAGGTGAGGCTTTTCTTCTTTTTGCCCCTCCCTTTAGGAATTTACAAAAATTCCATCTTCGCGGCTATCTGCGATGGATGAGGAACAATACCAAATTTCAACTGCATTGCCTAAGCGGTTTGGGCAGGCCGTTAGTGGGGACATTTTTCCCTTTCAATCACCATTTTTACTATGTTCCTGTTCCAAAATAGAAAAATTACGTTGCCGGTGAGTTAGTCCTACTCCAAGGAATACATATTTAAAATTTTAGGTTGGCCTAAAGGGATTGGGCAAGCCGTCAGGAGGAGACTTTTACCTTATTTCCCCTCCCGATAGGAATTTCAAAAATTCCGTCTAAGCGGACGCCTACACAGAAGGAGGAACTCACATACCGAGTTTCCTTTTGGGATATCCTGTAGGGAATTCCAAAAATACAAACTTAGTCGATGTCTACTACAGTGGAGGAACCTTTATACCAAATTTCAACTTCTTACCTCCAGTGGTTTGGGCAGGCACTTTTCCAATTTGTGAGACTGTTTATAAGGAGACTTTTCCCCTTTTTGCCCGTTCCGGTAGGAATTTCCAAAAATCCCGTCTTAGCGCACGTCTATGCCGAATATCAAGAAACCTTGTTTTAGTGGAGATATCCGATGGGGGGAGGAAAAAAAGTAGTTTTTTTGAAATTATATATTATTTTAAATGGTACTTTTTGGAAAAACGAAAGTTTTTGGAAAAAGATACTTTGTTTTTACAAAGTACTTTATTTGTACTTTTTTTAGAAAAGGTATTTTTTTTGGAAAAATGTATTTTTTTTGGAAAAATGTATGTTTTTTGGAAAAAGGTACTTTTTTTGGAAAAGGTACTTCTTTTGGAAAAGGAAAATTTTTTTAGAAAAAGGTACTTTTTTTTGGGGAAAGGTACTTTTTTTGGAAAAGGTACTTTTTTTGAAAAAGGTATTTTTTTGAAAAAATTTACGTTTTTTGGGAAAAGGAAAATTTTTTTAGAAAAAGGTACTTTTTTTGGGAAAAGGTACTTTTTTTTGTAAAAGGTACTTTTTTTGAAAAAAGTATTTTTTTGGAAAAATGTATGTTTTTTGGGAAAAGGTACTTTTTTTTGGAAAAAGGTACTTTTTTTGGAAAAAGGTACTTTTTTTGGAAAAAGGTACTTTTTTTGGAAAAAGATACTTTTTTCGGAAAAAGGTACTTTTTTTGGAAAAAGGTACTTTTTTTTGGAAAAAGGTACTTTTTGGAAAAAGATACTTTTTCGGAAAAAGGTACTTTTTTGGGAAAAAGGTACTTTTTTTGGGAAAAAGTACTTTTTTTGGGAAAAGGCACTTTTTTGGGAAAAGGTACTTTTTTGTCCCCTTTTTGCCCCTCCCGATAAGAATTTCCAAAAATGCCGTCTCAACAGACGTCTACACCGGTCGAGGAACCTACATACCAAATTTCAACTTCATAGCTCCAGCAGTTTGAGCAGGCCGTCAAGGGGGAGACTTTTTCCCCTTTTTGCCCGTCCCTGTAAAAATTTCCAAAAATCCCGTCTTGGTGGATGTCTACGATAGTGGAGCAACCTTTATACCAAATTTCAACTTCCTACCTCCAGCGGTTTGGGCAGGCCGGCAAGGGGGGCCTTTTTCCTCTTTTTAACCCCCATTTTTACAACGTCCCTGTCCAAAATTCCAGAAAGTACTTTCCAGAAAAGTTAGCCCATACTCCAAGGAACACATATCTTAAATTTCAGCTTTCTAGCCAAAGGGGTTCAGGCAGGCCGCCAAGGGGGAGACTTTTCCCCTTTTTGCCCGTTCCGGTAGGAATTTCCAAAAATCCCGTCTTAGCGGACGTCTACACCGGAGGAGGAACCTACATACCAAATTTCAACTTCCTAGCTTCAGCGGTTTGGGCTGGGCGATGTTGAGTCAGTCAGTCAGTCAACAGTCAGTCACGTTATTCTTTTATATATAGAGATAAACACATCTCTAATTTGTTCACATATCTAAGTGTCAACAAATTAAAAAAAATAACAAAATATATTAAACAAATATAAAATTTGTGGTGTTTTCGGTATGATTTAAAATAAAAAAAATATTTAAATTAAAAACCGTAATAATTCCGGCAAAAAAGTGGCGAAAATATGAAGTAAGTACTAAAATGTCAAATAAGTTTTGAAGTAACTCTACTCTGCATTTCGAACAGTTAACATTTTAATCTGTGCTGCAGAGTAGAGTCACTCTATCATTGTGAAAGCACCTTAAAGCTGATTGTTTTTTTTGAAATTAATTTGATCAAAAAATATTTAAAATTAAAAAAATACGATTTAAAATTTAATAAACTGAATTAGGCCAAATTGTTTTCAGATGCCAGTTGAATTTGGTTTAATTAAACCGAAAAAATTTTAGCAGCCATTATTAAGTTTACCAACAAAAATTCTTGTATGTACTTCGGAATTTTTTTTTCTTTAAAATTGTCTTTGTTCAAATAAATAAATATTTGTATAGGCTGGTTTACACTATATTTTCGGAAAAATTCTGCAACCTTGCCTATATGGTTTGCATGTGTACTAAAGTAAAATCGTACCGAAAATCTTATAGTGTAAACCAGCCTTATTCAACATTCCAACGTCATTATTTCAGTTCCAAATACCTCCAAAAAACTAAACATTAAAATTAAAAAATTTGTAATGTTTTGATATTTTCAATTGACAAGTATTTTGAGTTTCTTTTATTTAAAATAATTTAATTTTAAGTTCAATTGTTATTCCTTTATTTCAATTGTATTTTTTAAATATTATTTGTTTTCAAAATAATCCATCAGATGCTTTATTAAAATTATTTTGGATTTTTTATATGTTAATTTAAAATGCAACTAAATACGAAAATTAAATAATTTATTTTTAAGTAGCTGTGGCATAAAAAATGTCTATTCAAGAAAACCAATTAAAGTTAAGAAACTATTTAATAATGTTGTAGTATTTTTTTATAAAACGATTTAGGCGAATTTGCCTATAAATTTGTGTGGAAAATACTCACTTTTAAACTTTTTTATAAAAATAATTCTAGACGGATACTTTTGAAAATCTGCATAGAAAGATATGTATAAAATATCTAGAAATAGAAATTTTTGGATTTCATATTTAAGAAATATTTTAGCAACAAAGCGATCTTATTTCTGACTATAAAACTGGTCCGACACAATTTTGCACCCATTAACAACTCCAATATATTCTGAAAAAGGGGATGAAGATAAAATACCCGTGTCTTTCACTTTTTCTATATCAATTGGTTTAACCGTTTAAACCGCGAATTAATATTTAATTAATATATTTCTAAGAGTTTTTTTTAAATTAAGACGGCCTTCCATATAAATATATTACCTAAATATTAATTCCCGATTTAAATTGTTGAATGAATTGATCCAGAAAAAGTGGAAGACATGGATATTTTATATTTAGCCATCCGTTCAGAATATATTAAGTGCATTTTCTCATGGGTACAACCAAAAGATGAACTTTGTCGGACGGTGTTTTAACAGTAATCGAGTTTTTCAAGTGCAACATATCTCGAATTTATATATTTTCTAACGAGCAGGAATTCCCGGGATCCTGGGAAATTCTGAAATAAATCCCGCTGTCTCGGGAAATGAAAAAGTCCGGGAAAAGAATAACCCTAGTTATATCTAACATGATCAACTGTTTTTGTTTAAAAAGCGGGATTTGGAAGTTGAAAAAGCAGAATTTTAATGCAAAAAGCGGGATGTATAATTTTTTTTTTGTATTTCAACAAATTTGTATATATTTTTAGTTGAAGATTCTCAAAATGTGTATTTGTCAAAAAGACCCGTAAGTTAAAAAGTTAGAGGGTTAAAATTAGGGTACTCAATCGATTAATCGTTATTCGATTAATCGAACAATTTTTCTCAAAAATTGTTCGAATAATTTAAAATATTCAAATTTCGAATAACGAATAATTCGAATAATTTCATACGATTAATCGATAAATCGAAATTAGTAGAAAATTACAAAAATGTTTAAAAAATATAAATTTTTTATTAAAACAAATGTGCTAAAACCTCAAATTTTTTTATAAAAATTGTGCCAAATAATTTGCTGTAGGCTTTTACCTATCCGAATTTCATTCTGGGCTAAGAAAATAATTAAGGGACGACCTTTTAGAATTTCTAGAAATATTTGTTAGCTTCAACTCAATGAGAATTTCATGTTTTCAAGTAGGAGCGTTAATAAACAACTCAAATCCCAAAGAAAAAACAAAAACAATATATAATATTATCACAGTTTGCTTTGTCATCTTCCAAATTACTACCCTGTTGTTGTGACTTATCTAGTAAAGTAGTGGTATCTACTTACGTATAATAAATTTTTAATTATTTTTTACGACTTTTTAAACGTTGATTTTAAATGAAAGCATTAATAATTATTGTAATTAATGATTATTAAAATTATTAATTATAATTAATGCCCAATGTAATAAAGCTTGTTTAATGAGCAGTCTGAATTAATAAAATAAAACATAGAGGGAAAACAATTTCTCGACGGAGTTCCTCTCTACATTTACGTTTTTTGTGTATTCAATGCATACGAAAGAGATACAAATTAATGTACGGAGTTTTATATTCTTCTTTTGGGTGTGGTTCCCCGATTTGGATAAAATTTTAATATGTGAAAGAGGGGACAGAAAAAATAAAAATATTGACAAAATCTGATTTCAATTGTTACACTTTTTTATTTTTATGAATTTCAGAAGAGTTACTGAATTTATTTTTGTTTCTTTTTTTAAATAAAATTATTAAAAACACAACAAGTGTATGTATATTAATTTACAGAAATTGTTTTCGATTAATCGATTAAGTTTAAAATTTTGTTCGTTTAACCGGTTAAGTAAAAAACCCGAATAATTATTTGCACGATAAATCGATTAAAATAAAAAGCCGATTAATTGAATACCCTAGTTAAAATGTTACTTAAAAATGTTCCTCGTAGTGTTTTATATAAGTTCGCTGAACATATGCTATACCTAAAGTAGAAGATTCGCATGGTTTTCTACGCCGATTCACAACAAACATTTGAAAAGGGGGGAAACTTCGAAATCGACATCAAATTAAAAATACTCTATTATATATAGTGAGGGCAATTCGTTTACAGTGATTCATAAAATGAATAAATTTCTATGCGATTTATGCGATTCAAAAAAGAGTTATCTTTTTCAAAGTCAGCTCTTATTAACCCATTCGAAATTGAAATAATATAGATAATTTAACATTTCGTTTATTTATATACAAAAACAATTAAATACAAACTACTTATAACACAATTAACAAATTGAAATAAACATATTTTTTTCGAGTAACAGAAAAAAATAGTTAATTAATTTTTACTAACGTCTTACGAAATAAGTGGCACCACCAAAATAAGGATATGTACCATATGAGGCATAAGGATATGCAGCATATGCATGTGTATAAGCAGGATAATAAGAGGAAGAAGCCAATACGGGGGTAGCGATGGCAGCATCAGCAACAGGAGCAGCTATAACAGGAGTAGCATAAGTAACACCGGTAGTCAAGAGATGAGGTTTGGCAGAGGCATAAGCCAATAAAGCAAAAATGGCCAACTGAAAACGATATATAAATTATTAATATTTTTATTTGTTTGTTAAGACAATTTGCAAAAAAAAAAAATGTACTTACAAATTTAAACATGTTGTTGTTGTTGTCGTTGTTGAAGTGATATTTTCAGTTATTGATATGATGTTACTTCCACGATTGGTATCCAAGTAATTGATGTTTGAATACCAATTGTCAATCATTTTTATACTAAATGGGAATGGGAATGGTAGAATAATGAATGTTTATTGTTTTCATATTCTTTTTCATTTCTTTTTATTATTTATTTATTTATTTATTTATTAGTGTTGTTGCTATCGTTGTATTATATAATGTAAATTGTAAATCAGTGTTGCCAGATAATATTTAAAATTTTTTTGTTCACATTTTAAAAACAAGATTTCCCAAATATACTTAAATACTTAACTAATTTTTCATAATTATCTTGCATCATACATGGGACTAATGTAGTTTGATTACAAGCACTCCCTGACGAACGCACATCGATAAATTGACTCAGATAGTGATTCTGGGTCGATTGGTATACTAGAAGGTGGTCTAGTTTCAGTACTTTTGTTAGTTACGAGTACAAATATCAGCACAAACTTATAATACTGTGCAACACTATTCTTGGGCGTCGATGAATCCTATGCCACATTAATGTATTTGGTTATTATAGTAAAACTCCCATAGGGGGCGCTTGTTTGTACACTCAAAATAATATGTCTATTGGCTGGACAGAAAAATTTGTTACTTTAACAAAATTTATTCCTGTTTTTTGGCTTAAAATAACATTTGTTGATTTTAACACTTTTTTTTGTTAAATTTAAATTTAACAAATCTAAATTTAAGTAAATTATTGTAAATTATAAAAATAAATTATTTGTAATTATACCTTGTCGTATAATTTATCCAAATTTAGGGTCTCGGGACCCTCCCCGGGCCCAGTCCATATCATGTGAGGGCACATAAGGGCACTCCAATGGAGAAAACATTTTGTCCGTTTTGCTCTATCTGGCTTAGTTTTCGAGATATGGGCCATTTTATGAAGTGGAAAATTTGTATTAAAAATGTCCGAGGGCCCAAGGCCCTGCCAAGGTCTATTTTTGGATAGAGATAACCTTTTTCGTTGGGGTTAGGGGTAGTCGAAATGTTCATCAATTTTGCTCCATATCTCTTAGTTTTCAAGATATGGGCCATTTTTTAAAAATCGAGAGGGAAAGAAATAGCGCCATCTTTAAAACTTCGAATATATTGGTAGCGCCATCTACCGGGTATTATATTTTGACAATAAATTGTGTAAAATTTAACAAATGGATTCTTAAAAATTAGTTATAAATAATTTTGAAAGTAACACTCAAAATTGGTTAAATTACTGAGGATTTTTAGTAGTGTGTCAAATGAAGATAACTAAAATCTTTGCTTTAATCAGTGTTTCAACTAAAAATTAGTTAAAAATTAGTAAAATCGATTGGAAACCGGTTTGACAGATTTTTCTACTGACGTATTACTTTAAGTGTACAGTCAAGTTATATGGTTGTTTAAAATTAAAATTTTATTGAATAACATTGAAATGAAATGAGACACGCAAAGCAGTCTGAAAATTTCTCTGAGCTTAATTATGGTTGGCACTAGTGCTAATAGTCGAACTAGGTCTCAAAAGTCTAGGTTTTCGACTAGTAATTACAAAACTAGTTCCTAAAATAATATATATGTAGAGAGTGTTTACATAAAGTACCAAAGTTAAAATGCGAGATTTGAAATTCTCATTTAGTTTACATTTGTATTTAATAAAAAATTAATAAAAAATCTTGGTAATTTTCTGCTATTTTTCTTTCTAAAATAATAATTTTGAACCGTTTGTGTACCTATTAATTGAATTGCAATTATGCAGAGACTATTTCAAAAGATTAAATTTAAATAAGAGTTCTGAAATTCTGGTTTAATTTACATTTGTTTTTAATAATATAATTTGCAAATAAACACTGCACTTTTTATTGTGAAATCGTAAATACAAAATATTTTAAATTTTATTTATTAAATTGACCTAATAATCTCAGTAAGAGAAAACTATCGGTCTAATCTACGTTTTATTAAAGACAAAAAAACCTTTGTTTTTTATCTACACTAATAAAGGGTTTTTCAATAAGAGCGCTACAAAAGTTTTTTTAAATAAAACAAAAACGGTTTTGGATATCAATGAAATTCTTTGTTCCTGTGAAAGTACGTTCGATGCCATTATGTATGGAAATCGATCCACGGGCACGCTTGCAGAAGTCCAGACGCTGAACCCAATTTTCGACGGTTTTCAAGCATAAATCGGCCGATATTCTTACGAAGTTCATCAATCGGCTTGTTGGCATAGACCATAGATTTGACGTAGCCCCACAGGAAATAGTCCAACGGCGTCAAATCGCACGACCGAGGCGGCCAATCGATTGGACCATTTCGTAAGATAACATGTTCTCCAAACTTGGTTTGCAATAAATTGATTGTGACATTCGCTGTGTGGCTTGTGGCGCAGTCCTGTTGGAACCACATGTCCTCCAAGTCCATATCATCCAATTGTACGTGTGGGTTTCTGTCTGACCAATAACGCTCGTTTATTGACGAAGCCATTCATTATGACGACCATAAATTGGACGTAGCGCTCTTAACGTTGAGGCCACTGACTCCGAATTTCGGTAGTAAATTTTAATAATTTCGACTCGTTGTTGGCTCGTATATCTTTCCATCATGAAATGGCAAACCTTACTGAAGAGAAATGTCAAAAGAGCGGCAAGAAATATGGCGTCGTTTGCTGTCCCTGTCTTTCTACTTTTGTAGCGTCCCTGTTGTAGAACCCTTTAGAAAAAAAGAACTGTAAAAGTTTTAGTTAAAACTACTAAAATTAACTATGTTTGCGAAATATTACTAAGATAGGAACAGCAAAAATAAATCTGTTAAATATACAGAATTTTAGTTATATTTGATTTAAATTGTAGTTAATATAAAATAACAATTTAACCTGCTAAAATTAGCAAAACATTTTGCTAAATTAAATTTTCAAAGTTTTTGTTTAAATTTTTTTAATGCAATTAAAATCTAGCCTTCTAAAATCAACAGTTTACTATTTTTTTGTTTACAAATATTTCTGTTGATTTTAGTAGAATAGACTGCTATTCAACTAAATTGAACTTTAAAATAAGAAAAATTTTCTAGATGTATTGTTTTTTAACAGATGACTAATGACTTTAAAATTGAGTTTTCATAGATGAGGAGTATTCCCCCTTCAACATTTGTTCAGTACTTTTTGAGTGCAAAGAAAACACTTTTTAGGGGGTTAAAGAACTTGTACCTATAATTTGATCTTCTTACCGAGTAATTCTTCAAACAAAATTTGTTTGTACATTTTTATTTTGGTACCAGCTCAAATGGATAAGATCTGGTACCAGATCTGTTAGCAAATCTGGCGAGATCTGCTCACATCTGGCCATGAAAATCAATCAATTTTCCAAATCACTTTAGGTATCAATAGATCTGGCAGTAAGTCTGATCAGATCTGGGTATAAAGTGTATCACTTTTGTCATATCTGATCATATGTGATTAGATATGCCACCGAATGTATGTAATTAGATTGAATCGTTACTAATGAGATCTAAACAGATTTGATCATATCTAAACACTTTTCACGGGAATTTTAACAACTCGGTTTTAAAGAGTTATTAACATATTTTGCTAAAAACCAGGGGCTCCCATGGGCCTGATGAATGGCAAGACCGGTTTTTAATGAAACAGATGGCGCTGACTGCTGTTTTGTAGTTCTGGCAATACTGTTTCATTTTATTGGGGAGCAGTGTTGCCCAAAAAGTGTTAACTTATTCCCATTTTAAATGTTTAAATCCCCAATATTAAACCCAATCATTTTAATTTAAACAAAAACTCAAAAAAAAGGAACTAAGTTAGAATCGCTCTTAAGTTCAGAAAATTATTAAGAAATGAGTGAGCAAATTAAATAAAATTGAATATTTTACCAAGAAATATTTACGTTTTCACTCGAACTTTAAAGGCCTCAAATCTTCGTTAAAATTGTGAAACTAAAAAAATTTTATTATACGAAAAACAAATCTCAATTAAGCTGAAATATCACCGCTTTAAAATAAAAGTCGTATATTAAATTTTCGAGAGAAAGAATTTTACACAATTTTCACACGAACTTCATTATGGTGAAAAGTCTTTTTTTCTAAAATTTGTAAATCTAGTAAGGTGTAAGTTCTAGGGCTCCTATACTCTTTTGAACATTAAGTTTGCATAAGTCGAGTTTACACGATTCAGAAGAGGTTATATGAAAACCCCTGGTACTTTTTGAGCCTACGCAAAATTTATTTTTTCTGAGTCCTTTGCATGTAACAATTTCAGTATTTGGAAAATAGAAAATTTTTTGATTAATTATTGAGCTTGGTTGCTTTTCGTTGTTTCAAGATTTATAAATATTTGGAGAACATTTCGTCAATAATTCAAATATTTTGTAGAAATTTTTAAATTCTTTAACAGACCTAATTTGATCGACTTTAATTTGAAATAATACGCATATAATTTATTCCAAATTTTTTTTTTATTTTGGGCCTAAAACTAAACAAATTTTTTAATCTGTCCCCAAAACGAAGTGAAAATCCCAAATTTGGGCCCAAATCCCCTTACCTAACAACTCTGTAAAACATCATTTGACATAAAAAAATCCTCCTTTGAGAAAATTTCCCAAAATAAAATCCTCCTTTGACAAAATTTCCCACATGCTAGCGACATCTACAGTTTGTTTACAAAATTATCGATGTTGCATCTCTATATTATATGTCTCTGCTAAAAGCAGCAATGAAAATGTGTAAACTAAGTCAATATTTTTTATTAAAAAATTTGTATTAAAAATTAATAGAAAAACTGTAAAAAGTGGTATAAGAGGTTTTACTAATTTTGCTACTAACTTTTTTATTTGAGTGTAATGTTAGTCTGGCAACACCAATTGTAATTTCTTATACCTACATACATATATACATTTTAATAAAATAATTCATAAATTCTTTATATATTTAATTCTTTTATGATATTTGTGATGTTTGCTTTAATATAAAATTCTCTTATACGACCACTGGTCGGTCATTAATTTGGTATCATATTCGATGCGACATATAAAGAATTTCTTAAATGTTTGGGTGTGCTATTGTGTCTGTTCTTTTGTGAATTAATTATTTTAACATTATTATTATTTATTTTTATTGATGAATGGGGGAAATGTTTTAGTTGATCTGTTATTTAAGTAATGCTGGTCTTATCTTAGTAATGCTGGTAAAGCCGAAAATGCGCATTCTGCCTGCTGGTCTTATCGAATTCTTTCAAAAATTTTTATTCTTTGTAATTTACTTGTAAAAAATAGTATCATCTTTCTTTGATTTGAAAATAATTTAAACAGAAAGTGATATTAATTTATGATCTAGAGTCAAACTAAAATAACATTCATTTATTTATTTTTATTATTATTTTTGCTTCACATTATTGTTCATAATGTTAATAATAATATTACGGTTACCATGGTCAATAATGAATGAATGAACATTTGTTTTCGTTTTGGTCATCATTTGGTACGTTATTAAAATTTTTAATCATCATAACGATAAAGTTGTTAATTAAATAGCAATGAATGTTCATAAACATAAAACGGTTTGTTACTTTAAATATGTTAAATTAAAATTATAAATTTATGTTGATATTTATCACATGGGTTTCATGTTTAATTCGACTTCTTCTTTATATATGATTTTGTATGTGTTTGAAGTTAGAAAAACCTTCAAACACATTTAAACTAGGTTTTTGAACCTTAAACATCCCTACGGGAAATTTTAACAAACTGTCACCGAACTGGCCCCTTTACATAAAATAGACTGGTCACTTTTACATGGCGTTGTCATAGGAGGGGGAAATTGACCCCTTTTGACATGTCACAAGCAAATCCCAGGACAGGTCCCTGAACTTTGTTTTTTATGAGAGTTCAGTAACCTGTCCTAGGATTTATCTTGTGACATGTCACAAGGGGTCAATTTCCCCCTCCTATGACAACGCCATTAATTACTAAAAATTGTATACGATTAATTGAAACAAATTTCGATTAAAGTAGTAATAATTTTTTATGGGTAAACTTTTGTGAGTCTGTGTATTTGTTAATTTTTATTTCTTATTTTTTGTTGGAATCTATTTTCTTTATTAATTTTTTCCGACTAAAATCATTCAGCTGTTTCGATGACGGATAGAAAATTCTGATTTCAACAGAATGATCCGGCAAATACGTTTACATTTACGCGTTAGTAACCATTTGTATACACTTCTTCTTGTGGTTTCCAAACAGCTGATTCGTTGCAGTTACGTTTACGGTTGGGTAACTCACCCTTAAGTTACATTTAAACAATTTTAAAGGGAAGCAAAAACTTCCTAAATTGAAAAATAAACCATAATTTTTCAACGTTTTTTTAGGTTAAGCTTATTTTTTGTTATCGAATTAGTATTTGGAGAAAAATTTCCAATTTTTGTATTATTTTCAGAGCTATGAAACTCACGTCTGTTAGGATTAATTTTTTCTGCACTTGCACATAGGGCTTTTAGAATTTTGTTAATAAAATCGTCGTTTTTAGTCGTAGGGGTGTAAATTTGATACGGTGCATCATAATCAATTTTGATATTTTTCTAACTTACGGCTTGTTCGATTTAATATGACGATATACAGTAAACAAAAAACAAGTTGGACACTATATAAAATAATATGCACAACCATGTTATTTAAATTAACAGTAATTAAATTAATTAATTTATTTATTTATTAAATTAACAGTAATTGTATGCTCTTCAATATCTTCTTTCGTTTTTTGTATTTTTTTTTTTTAATTACAGCTCGTTTCATTTTAATATACATATAATTTGTCCAATTTTTTTTTTTGTTCACTGTATGTGATGCATACATATATGGAGATTTATATATCCATGTATGGTCATGAATGCATGTTTTTGAGCATGCACGTACATACGTTAAACCTGTATGGATTCATATACAGTGAACAAAAAAAAATTTGAACACTATATAAAATAAAATGAACAACCATGTTATTTGAATTTTTTTCAAACAACATAAGCACATTGTACGTAAAATTAAGAGTAAATTTATGCTCTTCTGATAAAAAACTAAACTTGCTACAACTTGCAGTAAAAATAAATTTGGAGAACTCTATCAAATATTCGCAAACAAAAATATAAAAACGAGATTCAATTACTAAATTGATAATATCATTAGATTGTAATTGATTTTGCAATTATTACGCAAACGATATTATTAACTTAGTAGGTTTGAGGTTAAAAAGTAGACTAAACCTTTTTTTCTAAAAATTATAATAATTGTTTTTATGATTATTTTATTGTCTCAGCTTGTCTGTTTATGATAATTTTTCAACAACCCGTCGACTGTAGGATTCGAAAACATGCGCCTATTCCTACACAGAACGAACCCAGTAGCAAATGGTCGAACTAGTTCTAAAAATTAATAGTTTTTTTGACTAGTAACTATAAAACTAGTTCTCAAAATAACCATTTTGAACCAGTTGTGAACTAGTTTAATATGATTTATGTAGGGACTGTAAAACAAATTAACTAAATTAAAATGCGAGAATTGAAATTCTCATTTTGTTTACATTTGTATATGTAAAACATCAGAATTTGCAAATAAGCACTTAAATTTTTTTTTTTACTGTGAATTGACTTGAAGTGCAAATCAACTGGTACAGTTCTGGTACCAAAGAGTTACTCCGGAACTAGTTTGGTAAATTTCTCATAAGTACCAGTACAGCTCCCTGTTTTTATTCTTAAAACAATAATTTGGAACCATTTGTGTACCTATTAATTTAATTGAAACAATGCGAGACTATTTCGAAAGATTAAATTAAGAGTTTTAAAATTATAATTTTGTTTATATTTGTTTTTAATAATATAGTCTGAGTTTCCGAATAAAAAGTAAAATATTTTATTGTGATTAGAAATCATAAACACAAAATATTTTAGATTTCATTTGGTAAATGGACCTAATTATCTCAGTAAGGAAACTATCGGTCTCATCTACGTTTCACCAAAGAAAAAGCCTTTTTTTAATATATGTATATAATTTAGGTCTTTACCAACTGGTACAGTACTATTTTCAAAGAGTCACTTCGGAACTGGTTCCGCGAGTGTCAGATTAGTACCAGTTTTTCTCCCTATTTTTCGTTCTTAAATTGTAATTTTCAAACTAGCTCTACAACTAGTACCAAAGTGGGAGTTTGGTGACAATTGTCCCCATCCCTATGACATCTCTATGTTAAATTCTACAGTTATTTGTACGGAGAGGCGGTAGAACTCGTACTAGTTGCCTGGTTCAATTAAACTAGTACATAACTGGTTCTGATCTAGTATTTTTTGCTACTAGGAATTTACAAAATTCCAATTAAATTTTTAAACACCTTTCTTATACCAAATTTCTAAATACAAAAAAAAACTTTTTAAAACGCACCAACAAAGAAATTTGTAAATCCAAAAACAAATTTCTTTTTTTTTTGTAACTTTGAATTTTTATTTTTAAACAATTTTTATATGAAAGATAACAATTTAGAAACGAGTTACAAATATTTCAAACAAAAAAATTGTTGGGAATAAAATTTCAATTTAAAAGAAAATGTGATTGATTTTACAAATTCCCATTGTTGGTGCCTACTGTTTTTTCTGTGTACATTGCAAGCGTAACTAGACTAAGTAAGGCCTTGAATGCAATGAACGTAATTCGCTGTTTTCCGTCCTATATTATTAATTACTGAAAATTGTGTATGATTTATTGAAACAATTAAACAATTCCAACATTTGACTGATTAAATTAAATGTTCGTTTGAAACTAAATTTTATTTTAAACAAGTCTTTAATTAATTTAGGCTATTATAATTTTTTGTGTGTGTACACTCAACTAAAAAATGTGTAATACCTGCTGAAAATGTTACTCTTATTACGGGATATTTAACTGTTTTGAGCCCAGAAGTATTTTTTTTCTTAGTTTTACAATACATGTCTTCTGATCTGTACACTTAAAATCTATTTGACTAATTTTTAACAAATTTTTAGAAAAAGATTTTAGTTATTTTCATTTAACACAATACTAAAAATCCACTGTAGTACTGCACTAATTTTGAGTGTTAATTTTTAAAATTATTTATAACTAATTTTTAAGAGCCCATTCGTTAAATTTTGCACAATTTATTGTTTTCATGTTACTGTTATTACCCGGTAGATGGCGCCACCAATGTATCCGAAGTTTTAAATATGGCACTATTTCTGTCCCGCCGGATTTTCAATATGGCCACTATCTCGACAACTAAGAGAGATAGACCAAAATTGACGAAAATTTCGACTACCCATAAGCCCGATAGATCTTAGGAAAGAGTTAACTGTCAAACGAACTGTCATACTGCGCTCACTTTTTGACATTTATGATCACTAGGGCAAGAAATTTCATGCACTTAAAAAATGTTTATATGCGCCTAAAAAATGCAACTAAAAAAGAATAATATGCATTAATATATATAATAAGAAATATGCACTTAAAGCACAGATTTTTGAAAAATATCGCACTTTAAAACATAAAAAGCTAGTTAATTTCTAAATAGTCACAGCCAAATTTGTGTTCAGCGATGATGCCCTTTTTTGGCTTAACGGGTTTGTTAATAAACAGAATTGCCTCATATGGAGTGCGGTAATTTTGAGGGTTAAAATGTCCCGCAAAAATATTTGTCATGAAATTTTACTAAAAATCTCTGAAGACATCACAGTTGAAAACTTAACTTCAATGCCAGAAATAAGTCAAAACGCAAAATGTGTTTAAGGGTTAATTTGGTACTTATTCACAATTGGCTCTCAAATGTCCCACAAACCTGGATTTAGGGAATTAGTTTGTATGTGAAAAATGTTTTACATCAAATTTCACTATAACTTACCTTACAAAACAAAGCTATACATAGCTATAATATCTATTAACAAAAAAATTACAGAACATTTGGGTATTTTAACAAGCATTTATATGCTAGAAACAAACAAACAAACATAAACTTAAAAATGTGGTTGTTAGAATATTCAAAACAAAAATAAAGTAACTGTAACGGAATTGCAGTCGTTTTTGCGGGTTATTTTAAAAAAATAACTGCCAAAAACATTAAAATTTTTTCCCAAGTAAAGCAATTATAATTGCAGTTAAAATAACTACAATCACATTACTACATAAATAACTGTCATGTTGTAACTGCATAACATTTCTGCGTGTATTACTGTCCATTTCACTATATTTATTGCATCGTTAATTGAAATTCCTTCCAAGCATTTGAATATGACCCAAATTGTACTGTAGTCTAGATTATGATATAGGCGGCATGCCCAACTTTTAACATTTTAACTTATTTTTAACTTCACGATTGTCCACTAGTGTGTCAGTGCTTAAATTATGCAAATATTAAAAAACACAAGTACAAACTTGGTAAAATGTTACTACTATTTTGTGCACTAAATATACGAAAAAACTTTACAAGTTAAAATACTACCAACTGTTTGATAAGGATTTTTGTGTATATATTTTAGAAACCCAGCAAAATTTTGGTAATGGGTGCGATATACTCAGGCATTACCTTGTAATTATAGCTCTTTACCTTCTGCATTATTTCAAAACAAAAAGTAATGATTTACCAGTCACTGATTGCGTATTGCATGATTTGTAAACGGAAAGTAATGATTGAAATATTTTTTAAAATCTATTTTTAGACACATTACGTTGTGGTTTTTTGTAAGCATGGGTGTAAGGTGTATATTTTCCACATTATGAAGGAAAATACGAAGCACAACAATTCATTTACAATTTGCAATCAAATGTTATATTTGTCGATAGCTCAGGTGGTAGAGTTCTCGGCTAACAAGCAGGGATCCCAGGTTCGAATCCCAGCGTGACCAAGCTTATATATTTAATAAAAAAATATTTGTAATAAATTTTTTTTAAATAAAACCTTTTTTAATAAAATCTATTTTTAGACCCATTACTTTTCCCATCCTCGTAACCACATAAGTAACCAATTACTTTATCTCCTCCTCCCCATACATTACTTTGGGGCTCAGCGCCTGTAAAATTCATCAGTGAAGTAAGGTGTTAAGTAATGCATCGGCCCCTATGGCAACACATTACTTTACACATTATTTGGTAATGTGTGGTTTTGCTGGGAAATTAGTAAAATGAATTGAATTTTTGCGTTCTACATACATATTTATATTCCTTTGAATATATTTATGAATGACAAACATATTGAAAGTGCTTCTTTCTGATGATAGGAATTTTATCCAGTTTTGTTACCCCGTAAACTGTACAATTGTAAATCTTTGAATGATGAAATTTTTCTTGTTTGCAATAATATTCAAATACATTTTTCAAGAATCATTGATACTCACATATACATATATGTAAGTAATGTTTTTTCTTTATATTGGAAAAGAAATCAAGAATTGATTTCAAAAAATTATACAGCATCATGATGATGGCAAAGGAGTAGAATATAGGAATCCGAATGCACCTAGAATTCCATTTTTTTTCATATAAATAAGCAAGGGTTTTTACAACATTTGATCCATTTTTGTGGTTTCTCTATACTTGTAAATGTTCAAATATTATATACCATTTACAATAATTTAGAGTGGAAGGATTTTTTAAATTATGCTGTTTCGAAATCGATATAAAAATATGTTGTAATTGTAGAATAATTAGTTTTACATTATTTCCAGTTCAATGTGTGTTAACAATTTATTTTTAAGTAAAAAAGTTTTTCCGAAACAACAACATACAACTTTCCAAAATACCGAATTTTCCAACAAAGCAATATTTTATTTAATTGGACTTCTCTCTATTGCCAACCGATTCTCTATGTCCATTCGCTTTTAAAGTCGCTCACCTCTAATGGAAACATTAATACTAAAGTGATTTGTAAATTCAATTTTATATTTTTTTTTCTCAAGTTATTTCTTTTTATCACATTTCTTTTCCTTCTACTTGGCTTGATAGTATGTGTGTGTTTTATTTATTTATGTATAAATCAAATTCTTATATTTTACGATACATAAGTAAAAAATGTACAAAATATGAAGATCTTCAAAAATTTTGAGGATTTTGAGAAAGAAAATTCTGTTGTTTTTTGTTGTTTTGTTTTGTGAGAGCATGCTTAATCAGTCCGCATCAATAATTTTTCTTTAACGGCAGTATGAAATAAAAAAAAATTTAAAAACATTTCCATGATGACATTTTATTTAAAACTAATAAATTTTATTCAATTATATTAACGTGTCTATTCCTACGAAAAGTCTGTGACTCTTAAATATGACTGTATTTCCCTTGTGTTTGTTGTTGCAAAGTAACAATAAATTATATTTATTTAAATTTTTTTTTGAAAACTTCAAAAAAATTAAGACCTGGTATCGACACAATCATAACATTGACAAACAAAATTTGAATATATTGAATTTTATTGTTGTTTTTCACGACAAGTAGGGAATGCATCCCTCGATTTCCCGTCCCGGGATTCCCGGGAAATTATGCATTTTTCAATTCCTGCATTCCCGGGAATTTGGACCGGGAATCCCGGGATTTCAAAAAATGCAATTTAAAATAATAAAGGTAATTATTTCAAATTTACTTATGCAAAATTTTCCAACGTTTTGAAAATAGTAAAAATCTTACATTAGGCTTGCTCATTTACTCACAAAATTGTAGTAAAAGTAGTAAGATTTTCGAGTAAACGAACACACTGGCCCCCGTATTCAAAATGAAAAGTTAGTAGCTTCTTATACATCGCACACAACGAGCTGTTAACTAGAATGTGTTTTAGGCATAGCAGCTTGTTAACATAGAGTTTATTCAAAATGATTTAAGATTAAGACCAACCCTGTGTTTGAAAATACAAGGCTTTTTTATTATTGTGAATGAAATTTTTGGTTTTTTGGCGTTTCATAACAGAGCATTAGAAGGAATTTAGCAACAATACTAGAATGAGTTTAACAACAGTATTATGAATAAAACTCATGTTAACTCTATGCTAAATTTTCCTTTTGAATACCGCTGTTATTAATTTGTGTACTTGATCGAACTTTTTAAGTTACTTTTTTTTAACAGGCACTAAAAGGAATTTAAAAAATATACTTTTTTAAAAAACCAATCAACTAAATAGTGTTTGTATAAAAAAATTTGAATTGTACTTATTCTGTACAGAATTAAAGACAAATTTATCCATTGATTTTTAAAAATTTTTAAGTAACAATTATTTTAATTTTTGCATTAAAAAATACAAAAATTGTTTTTTCGGACTTTCTATATTTTCATATATTTAGTTAGAATATTCTTCTACCTCAAGTCCAAATTCTAATATGATATTGTCATATTAGATTTTTATTTGTTGTTTCAAAAAGGGGTTGATCATTTTCATGATAGACAATACAATTGTTTCGTAGACATCACTCTACTCTTCAGTTGTCCGCTAAGAAAATGATAACTTTCCTACTCAAACCGAGACATTACATAAGGTACAAAAAACCAACGGGATGAGAATTTTGTACTTTCGTATATGAACTGTCTGATTTGGTAAAACCAGTTATAAATCAACTCCTTTTTGAAAGCAACAATTACATAAAAGTACCCTTTGGGTACTATTTATATGTATGTCTGTTGTCAATACATTTTGTAAAAACAACTAATTTTAAACTCAAAACAAAATAAATATTTGAATGAGATTTTAGCCGTGGTGTGCTTATTTTCAACAATTATTTTAATTTTTGCATTAAAAAATACAAAAATTGTTTTTTCGGACTTTCTATATTTTCATATATTTAGTTAGAATATTCTTCTACCTCAAGTCCAAATTCTAATATGATATTGTCATATTAGATTTTTATTTGTTGTTTTTGACAATATCATATTAGAATTTGGACTTGAGGTAGAAGAATATTCTAACTAAATATATGAATTTTTAAGTATGTTAGAATTTGTTCCCATAATTTTTAAAAATGTTCCTAATTTTCTAAAATTATTTTCAATATTAATTTTTTTTATTTATTTTCTTTTACGGACAAGTATTTTAGTCTAAAAATAAGTTTAAGTTTATTCAATTTTTAAAAACACATATATAATTAGACTTATATAATTTCTAATATAAAATTAACTGCCTGTTTTTATAAAAAGAATCGGAGAAATTCGTTAAATCGTTTGTGTGAAAAACACAAAAAAAAATTTTTAGCCTCATTTGTTCTACATAGAAGTCCTAAGAAATTTGTGAAAAAATTTGGAAGGAAAAACGTTTTTAAATTAGTGTTTCTCACACAAATTTGTTAACGAATTCGTTTGATTCTTTTTATGAAAACACCCAGTAATTCTTTCCCACTACGAAAATTCCAAAAAAAAACCACCGGAGCTTTTTCACGATCATGAAAGTTTGAGGTCTTTAAGACATTTTATTAATAAAAAATTTTTAATTACTATAAAATATTTTCTAATTTATGTCCCTTGCGGGATCCCGGGAATTCAAGATAAATTTCCCGCTTTCCCGGGAAATTAAAAAATGCGGGATTTTGCATTCTCTAATGACAAGTTATGACACTCAGTCTTGAAAATAGTCTTATGACGATCACAATGAGTCACAAGTAGGAATAGGCACCCAAGTTTCATTATGGTTTATTAGTTACTTTATATCATACATGAGACTAACTAATTATATGGACAAATTAATTGACGATTCCATTAGAATTAAATTGAAACTAATTCTAATGAAATTTTTGGCATTATCATTCTTTCGGCTAATGCTAATGCCTTGTAATACATCGATTTCATTACTAATGCCAATTGTGTAGTAAATTCATTACGATTACTAATGCTTCAATTATAAGAAAGAATTAACATTAGTAATGCAAATGGCGTTTTTAAAAAATTGCCAACGCAAAACAGAAAAAATGTTTGCTCCGGTGGAGTACTAAACACTCGAACAATACAAATTGGCCAGGTGCAAAAGAGTTCCGGTTGGATCCATTTTTCTACAACAGAAACAGGGTGAGATTTTTAATTTTTGTTTTTGACAATTAATGTGATTATACAAATTAACCATTCCGATAATAGATTGGCACATCGGTGCAAATCGGAATGATATGAAATGAAATGGGGAATGAGTGAAGTTGGAACATGTGCCGCAGGGAACGAAATGGAATCCAACGGAGAAGGAAATTCTTATTCACGTTCTCTTAGTGTATTAATTTAAATTTATATTCTCACACAAATTGAAAAAAAAAATTGGTCACCCTGTGGCTGTTTTATAAAAATTGATTCCTTGTAATCGCTCTCGAACCAACTTCATGTGAATAATAGGAGCGTGAACATCGCAGTGAAGCTTGCAAAATTTTTGTCCGATTTGCTCTAAAAAAATGACCCGTATCTCGAAAACTAAGCGTGATAGAGCAAAACGGAGACAAGTTTTTCTCCACTGGAGTATTAAAACACTCCGATAATACAACTAGGACAGGTCCAGGAGAGATCCCGAGGGATACATTTTTATAAAACAGCCAATGTAAGCAAATGCTTTTTATGCTCAATTGTAATTAGTGTTGAAGGCATTACTGCGATTTCAATAGCATTAGTAGGACAAATTATAATGCCAGAAAATTTCAATAGCGTTAAAAGTTAATGAAAATTTTTTGGCATTAGCATTAGTCAACTAATGAAATTTCAATGCCAATGAACAAATCCCAAGTATGCCATTACTGACATCACACGTTGTGCTGTCAAATACATGGCATTTAGCAAAATGACGTCACGCTGTATACTTTTTGCTACTGCGGTAGCCATATTCTAAACTAACAGAAAAGCAACCCTGTGTCAAGACTTGTGATGGAAGGATGAAACAAAAAGTGATTCTGAGTCGATCGATATACTAAAAAATGGGTCTAGTCCAATATTTGTTGGACTTACAAATATCAGCAAAAACTTAAGTTTGAGAAATTGCTCATAACACGGAGATTTCTTGTTACTTATACTTGTTATTACTATAATTTACTATAATCTGTATTTCCTACACACTACTTGAACAGGGTAGAATATACCGATCGATTCAGAATCATCTTTCGGTTCGATTTAACGATTTCCATCTGTGCATCCGGACATGTATTCTTGTGCGCCCGCACAGGTCGCAAATATTAAGATATTTTGATGAAATTTGGTAAAACAACTTGTACCCAAAGACGAATCCTATTGATGTTGCTTAATATTAGTCCATGATTAGACCTACACTTAAATAAAAAAGTTTGTAAAAAAATTTGTAAACAGTTTTCAATCCCACTATACTATTTTTATACTGATTATTAGTACAATTTTTATTTTTAGTAATCATTTTTGCTATTCTCTTATTACAAATTATGGATTTTTTTACTAATTTTCGCTGCTGATTTCAGAAAAACATTTTACTAATTTTTCAAAACCGAGTGCTAAATTTAGCAGAAAAATATACTAATTTAAAAATATTTTTTTTTTTTTGATTTTTTACAATTCTTGTTTAGTTTATATTTGTTACTATTGATATATTCTTAGGGGGTAATTTTCTAAAACACTTCGGTGAAGTGTTGCGTTATTTCTATAGAAATTGTTTTTGTTACAAAAACAATTTACATTGAAAGTTCCCTTCACTTCACCCAAGTGCTTTACGAAATTAGGTAGTTAGTTTAGAAATAACACCCAGCAATTTTATTGCATCTCCAATGCATAAAACGGCAGTAACTGGAGAACCGTTTACAATTTTGACTCCAAATTTCAAGTACGAGGTAGTAATTATAAGCTTGTTACAATCGAAAGAAAAAATCTTTTTTTTTAGATTTTACAGTTTTTTTATTTTTTAGTACAATTTTTTGATAATTTCAGCAGATTGGTTTTAAATTACAGTTTACAGCAATTTACTGAAATTTAGTAGCTGCAACTAATTATCTATACTAATTTCATTGTACTAAAATTATGATATTTAGTAAGTTTTTTAATTGATTTTAGCAAATCGATTTTGAATTACATTTTACATAAATTTTACTAAAATTTAGTAGCGGCTACTAATTTTTTCTACTAATTTTATTGTACTACAGATCAGATCAGATGTGTTGCTAAAATTAGCAAAAAATACCGCTGGCCTCAAAACAGTTAAATTTCCTGTAATAACAGCAAAATTTTCAGTAGCCATTACAGACTTTTTTGGTTGAGTGTAGTGCCTATATAAAGGTTCTTCCAAAATTGGCTTGTTCGCACGCTACAGGTCCCCAATACTAAAATACTTTAATGAAATTCTCTACACTGATTTATGGTATATAAGCCTATGGCGAAAGACTATTGATTTTGTTTATAATCGGTTCATGTTTAGACCTAGTGCCCATATAAAGGTCCACTAAAATGGATATTTTCGTATGCTACAGGTCGCAAATATTAAGATATTGTGATGGAATATGGTACGGTGATTCACATGTGCCCAAGGACAAAATCTATTGATTCTAGATAGGATAAGTCCATATTTGGACCTATCGCCCATATGGACTTTCTTTCCCATTTTCTCTTAAATACACCTAACATTAGATAAAATCAAAATTTCGTGTAACGTTATGCTATTTCTTTATCATTTTATAGACAAATATTTACACAAGTCCATTTCAGCACATTCCAAACATTAGTTGGCTTTTAACCAGACTGGTGTAGGATATCATATTGTCGGCATGCCCGATTATTCTGAGTCGATCGTAATACTAAAAGTTGGGTCTAGGTCCAACATTTTTTGGTGTTACAAACATCAGCACAATCTTAGTTTGTCCTGTCCATGTAAAAAACTCTTGTAAGTTTCAAGATAATTTTTTTTAATTTTTCGACTTTTCAATGTCCATCAATTCTAGAGATGAAGCGTTTATGTCCCTAAAATTTGCGTTTCCTAGTTTTTTATTATAGTCTACATAAACGTGCCAATAATTTTTCACAGTTCAAAGAACTTGATAAATAAAAGGCATTTAAAATCGGTTTCAATTAATCTGGAAAATGATTGAATTTTTTCATATAAGTACTTATTTGAGTTTGTGTTGAAATATTTAGTAATGTGTTGAAAATATTCATTAAATTCAAACAAATGTCTACATGCATATAATAACTAAATATGTATTTATAGCTATAAAATATTCATAAATATTACTTAGTAAATGATACATAGGGAAATTTGCATAAATCTTTGTACTAATCACACAAGAAGTTACATAGACAGATGGCATACTAAATCATAATATGACTAATATTAACTCGATTAATTATCACTTGGCATCACACTCTACTACTTTGTTAAAATAGTAGAAATGCAGTGACATTATCGTTGGGAAACGTTTAAAACCAAAGAACTTTCATTTAAGTCAATTGTTTTTGTTACCACGCACACAAGAAAAACGAATATTACCAAGTTATTAAGCTAGTAAGTAGCACACAAAGGGTTTCACTATTTATGAGGCTATTTACTCGCCTATTTACTTTTATTCGTAATATTTCAAAATTCATGGGAGCTTATAAAAAAAGTGAAAATAATGAGTTACACGCATGGTTACTCATAGTGAAAGAACAAGTGGTTACTCACAAAGAAATAAGTGGTGACCCTTACATTGGTTGCATATCTTTATGTAAAAATTAAATCATTTCAGCGTTGCTAAAACTTGGTGGAGAAATATGCCCAACTCTTTAAAAAAAATTCTAAGAATAAAAACTAAAATTTAAAAAACGATTTAGCATTTCTTCTCGTTTGATTTTTGCAAAAAAAAAAAAATGTTTACCTCGGAAAATCTTTAATTTAGCTGCAAAAATTTTCAAAACAAATTAATGAATGTAATCAGCCTGATTGCGTTTATCGTATACGACCAGAAAATTTGTCATTTTCGCCCAAAGGCATTTTTTATCTGCCGAATACGCTTAAAACTGTCGTATACATTTTTGTTCACCACAGCCTCGAAAAAGTTAAAAAAAAAATATTACAATAAGTAAAATTAAACCTAAAATAACTTTAATCTTTTAACAAATTAATTTAAAAAAGAAATTTATTATTTAAATGATAATTTTTCACAAGAAAAATTAAACATTAAAATTAAACAACTTGTGAGAAAAACACACTAATACTCTAGTCAAAATAAACATTTTAGTTTACATTCATTCGCATAGAGCTGAAATTTGGTACATGTCTTTAGTACACTGTTACAAATAAAATGTCAAAAGTCCCCACCGATCGCACATCTGCTACAAAATATATTCAAGGTCAAAGCTCAAAATATGCAGAAAATTTAGGTGATCGTGCCGCATCGTCCCTTTAGTTTGAAATACGATTTACAAGGGGAAAAAATTACTTTTTTAGCTTTTTTGAAAATACTGGTTGGAAACTATTTAAGTAATTGTAATTCGCCCGGTTAAAATGGGATAAATTATGAAAATCATAAAATAATTTAATATTTTTTTCAAAAGCTTACAATGTTTACTCTAGTCTAGGGTTGCCATTTCCATATGGAGAAAAAGAGGACGTCAACCTCAAAAAATGAGGACATTTGTCTTAAAAAAGAGGACATTTTTTTTAATAAATAACGCGAAAAGTATACAAATTAAAATTTATTTTATAAATAAAACAATTTTTATTCCCACTAAAAAAAAGCACAAAAAACAAAAAAATCATTCTGAACTTCAACCCTTAAATAAATGCATGGTGTAGCCAATTGGCAACATACCAGTTTTTTAATAATAAAACCCACTTGATGCACAAAACTGCATTTTTGGACCTTCCGTTCAAAGTGTCCTATAGTTTAGCTCAGATTTTTTAAACAGTTACAGGAAAAATCTTGGTTTTGCTTCATATCTTTGTGAAAAATCTACGAGTTTTTTTTTACAAAAAGTGTAATATTCAAAAATGTTTGTTTAAATATTTAAAGTTGTATTCCAACAATAAAATTAATTTTGGCGACAATAAATGTATAATTCATAGTTTATATAATTTTTTTTTTCATGCACGTTAAAATAATCACAATTTAGCGATTTGGCAAAAAAGCCATATTTTTCAATAAAAATCACCTGTTTTTAAATAATTTTTTTTTTTTGTATTTTTCTTTAAATGTACACGTCTTTAGAAATCATATATAAAAAAATGGTTAAAATTGAAGAGATCATGCATTTAAGGGTTAAATTAGTGGTACATAAATAAAAAAAAAAACGAGTAAAAAGGTTAAAGTCGGGCATGCCGACTATACAATATCTTACACCAGTCTGGTTAAAAGCCAACCAATGTTTGGATCCGAAATTCGAATGGGTTAAAATGGGACTTGTGTCAAAATTTTCTATAATGTGAGTCAGCGAACCAAATTTCATTAAACGAGTAAAAAGGTTAAAGTCGGGCATGCCGACTATACAATACCCTACACCACTCTGCTGTATTGTTTGGATCCGAAATTCGAATGGGTTAAAATGGGGCTTGTGTCAAAATTTTCTATAATGTGAGTCAGCGCACCAAATTTCATTAAAATATCTTAATATTTGCGACCTGCAGTTTGTAACCAAGCCAATTTTGGGGGGACCCTTATATGGGCACTAGGTCTAAACATGGACGGATGTTCACGAAAATCAATAGGCTGCGTTATTGGGCCAACATAGGTCTATGTACCAAATTATCAAAATATCTTAATATTTGCGACCTGCAGCGTATAAACAATATAATTTTGGGGGGACCCTTATATGGGCACTAGGTCTAAACATGGACCGATGTTCACCAAAACCAATAGACTGCGTTATTGGGCGAATATAGGTCTGTGTACCAAATTTCATCAAAATATCTTGATATTTGCGACCTGCAGCGTATAAAAAGTATAATTTTGGTAGGACCCTTATATGGGCACTAGGTCTAAACATAGACCGATGTTCACCAAAATCAATAGGCTGCGTTACTGGGCCAATATAGGTCTGTGTACCAAATTTCATCAAAATATCTTAATATTTACGACCTGCAGCGTATAAACAGTATAATTTTGGTAGGACCCTTATATGGGCACTAGGTCTAAACATGGACCGATGTTCACCAAAATCAACAGGCAGCGTTATTGGGCTAACATAGGTCTGTGTACCAAATTTCGTCAAAATATCTTAATATTTGCGACCTGCAGCGTATAAACAATATAATTTTGGGCGGACCCTTATATGGACACTAGGTCTAAACACGGACCGGTGTTAACCAAAATCAATAAGCTTCGTCCTTGGGCTGATATAGGTCGGTGTACCAAATTTCATCAAAATATCTTAATATTTGCGACCTGCAGCGTATAAACAATATAATTTTGGGGAGACCCTTATATGGGCACTAGGTCTAAACATGGACCGGAGTTAACAGAAATCAATAGGCTTCGTCCTTGGGCTGACATAAGTCGGTGTACCAAATTTCATCGAAATATCTTAATATTTGCGACCTGCAGCGTATAAACAATATAATTTTGGGGAGACCCTTATATGGGCACTAGGTCTAAACATGGACCGATGTTCACCAAAATCAATAGGCTGCGTTATTGGGCCGACATAAGTCGGTGTACCAAGTTTCATCAAAATATCTTAATATTTGCGACCTGCAGCGTATAAACAATATAATTTTGGGGAGACCCTTATATGGGCACTAGGTCTAAACATGGACCGGAGTTAACAGAAATCAATAGGCTTCGTCCTTGGGCTGACATAAGTCGGTGTACCAAATTTCATCGAAATATCTTAATATTTGCGACCTGCAGCGTATAAACAATATAATTTTGGTAGGACCCTTATATGGGCACTAGGTCTAAACATGGACCGATGTTCACCAAAATCAATAGGCTTCGTCCTTGGGCCGACATAAGACGGTGTACCAAGTTTCATCAAAATATCTTAATATTTGCGACCTGTAGAGTGTGCACAAGAATGAATGGACAGACAAACAGACGGACGGACGGACAGACGGACATCGTTAAATCGAAATAAAAAAAATTCTGAGCCGATCGGTATACTATAAGGTGGGTCTAGGACCAATACTTTTTGGTGTTACAAACATCAGCACAAACTTATAATACCCTGACCACATAGTGGTGTAGGGTATAAAAATCGTAGCAAAACTTGTTATCAGTCATGTTAATTGAATTTAAGTTTTTTACATAAATTTTCATCATTAAAATCAATGTTAATTTTTTTTTATTCAACTATTGGCTCAATGCTGATAAGCTTCAAATTTGGCAGTTAAAGTAAGTGAATTAACAGTAACAAAACAGCGATGCCAATAATTGAAAAAAAAAGTTATGGTGAAAAGTGCAAAAAGTAGGACAACCCCGGACACTTACTGAAAAAGAAGGAGGACTGCCCCGGACGCCCTAAAAAAGAGGACGGTGTCCGGGGAAAAGATGACGGATGGCAACCCTACTCTAGTCCCATTTCCAAGATCTATAAATATTCAGATATGAATTTTGTCTCTCTTGGATTATGCGAACCTAGTCCCAGATATGGCAAAAAATGGGACTTTTTGTTTTGTAAATTTACACATAAAATAAATTTTCATTTTGACACCGTGCCCTCAAACAGGTTAACTTTGATTTTTTTTTTTTTTTGCTTTAAAATGCTTAATTAAATGTTTTTATGTCGATTTTCATGTCAAATGGTACCTTTTAACAATTTAAAAATTTGGCACCATTTTTAACTTATGTGCCTATAACAGTTAACTGGACAACTTTCACCAAATTCCGCACAATGTTTTGAACTGAATATTCTCAAAAATTTCACCTTTGACCTTGGAAAAGAAAGGGTAAACGTTGTTGAAGTTTTAGAAAATTTTCAGAGAGCAATCTCTTTTATCTGCGTTAAAAGAAATCGGAAGTGATTTTGTTACAGCTAGCTAAAAAAAAACAGAAATGAATATTATTATCTAAATTATTACTAGGGAATGCATCCCGGGATTTCCCGTCCCGGGATTCCCGGGAAGTTAAGCATTATTCAGTTCCCGCATTCCCGGGAATTTGGACCGGGAATCCCGGGATTTAAAAAAATGCTATTTAAAACATAAAGTTAACTATCTCAAATTTTCATATGCAAAATTTTCTAACGTTTTGAAAATAGTAAAAAATTTTACACTAGTCTTGTTCGTTTACTTACTAAAATTTGCTACTTTTACAACTGGAAAAATTCCAAAAGTAAACTAAATTTTCCAATTGTAGTAAAAGTAAATGAACACCCTGATTAATTTGTGTACTTCATCGAACATTTTAAGTGCCTTTTAGTAGCTCGTAAAACAGGCACTAAACGGAAAATATATTTTTTAAGAAAACCACTCAATTAAATAGTGTTTGTATAAAAAAATTTTAATCGCACTTATTCTATACATACCCTACGGGAAATTTTAACAAACTGTCACCGAACAGGCCCCTTTATATAGAATAGACTGGTCACTTTTACATGGCGTTGTCATAGAAAGGGGAAATTGACCCCTTGTGGCATGTTACAAGACAAATCCTAGGACAGGTTACTGAACTCTAATAAAAAACAAAGTTCAGGGAGGAAAAATAAGTATCATAACAATTTTTGTAGACAATTGCTTGATCTACAACTTGTACTTTACCGTTGACGGGAAAAATAAAAAAAAAACATAATTTTGACTTTTGACCCTAAATAATTTTTTAGCAGATGTGGGATCGGTGGAGATATTTGACATTTTATTCATAACATTATATTTAAGCTCTATGCGAATTATTGTAAACGTATCCCTTTTTTTTGTCTATTTTGACTGAACTAGGTATATCCTTATGATAAAATTTTTCACTCTAACATCGTGATTTTATGGGAGACAATCATTGGTTGCGGTCAGCAGACACATTTTTATATTCAACAGTTCTACAACTGTTTTACAACCAACTGAGGTTGCTACAGAAAATCTTAGCTCGACAAAATATTTTTGGAAACAAATTTCACATTCTGAATATCCTCTATAAATCAATCATCCTTGTACATTCTTCATACACTCATAAAAATAAACCTGGAAAAAAGAGGAAAAAGCTACTAAAAATTAGTTAAAAATTACCCTGCATAAAAAACTGCTGAAATTTGCATTATATATATAAAATTTAATTATATTTGGGTCAACTTTTAGTTAATTGAAAATTACATATTGTTCTGTCGAATTCTGGAAAAAAATTTGTTAAATATTAATACAATGCATACCACAATTCTCGTTTTGCAAAAAATAAAAACAAAACCAATTAATCAATTTAATTTATATGAAATACGAAGGATTTTGAGTTTAACTTGTCAATTTCATGTTGCGATTTTTTGCGTTTTTTGAGAAATATCATTTTTGGTAGGCAGCCTCCGCTTGCAAAATAGCGAACTTGTGGAAATTTGGTTGGATGAGCAAAAGCAAGAGGAGAAGAATACTACTGTTTACAATTTTATTGTTGGTAAAGCTGAATGCGGCAATGTTTTGAATGAGGAATCGGCTTATGGGAAGGAGAAAGGGTGAATTTTTTGTAAGAATATCTCAGTTAGATGGGAGAGTTCTCATAGGAAGATAAACATATTTCAGATGCAAAACGAACTCTGGCTACACGCTGAATTTATTTTGGCAATTAAAACTAAGCCATCTGCAGCTTAAATAGGACTTCCAAAGAAAGAGTATCCTGAGAAATCTGGAAAAATTTACGCCGCCATATTGGATCCGCCATTTTGAATTTGAAAAATTTTACCTCAGATTCGAAATCAGCAACCTTGAAAACCCCCGTATACCAATTTTGATGTGAATCAGAAGAAATTTTAAAATTTACGGCGCCATATTGGATTCGCCATTTTGAATTTGAAAAATTTTACCTCAGATTCGAAATCAGCATCCTTGAAAACCCACGTATACCGATTTGTATGTAAATCTGAAGAAATTTTAAAATTTATGCCGCCATATTGGATCCGCCATTTTTAATTTGAAAAATTTTACCTCAGATTCGTAATCAGCAACCTTGAAAACTCCCGTATACCAATTTTCATGTAAATCAGATGAAATTTTAAAATTTACGCCGCCATATTGGATCCGCCATTTTTAATTTGAAAAATTTTACCTGAGATTCGAAATCAGCATCCTTGAAAACCCGCGTATACCGATTTGTATGTAAATCAGAAGAAATTTTAAAATTTACGCCGCCATATTGGATTCGCCATTTTGAATTTGAAAAATTTTACCTCGGATTCGAAATCAGCAACTTTTTAAACCCCCGTATATAGATTTTCGTCCTTATTCAGTGATTCCTTATAGTTTTGGCCAGAAAATGGGGTCATTTTACCTATAGTGCGTTCTCCAGTTATTATGATTTTATGCATTGGAGATACAACACAAGTTTCTGATTATACCCTACACCACTATGTGGTCAGGGTATTATAAGTTTGTGCTGATGTTTGTAACACCAAAAAATATTGGTCGTAGACCCACCTTATAGTATACCGATCGGTTCAGAATTTTTTTTTATTTCGATTTAACGATGTCCGTCTGTCCGTCCGTCCTTCTGTCTGTCTGTCCATGCAATCTTGTGCGCACTCTACAGGTCGCAAATATTAAGATATTTTGATTAAATTTGGTACACAGACCTATATTGGCCCAATAACGCAGCCTATTGGTTTTGGTGAACATCGGTCCATGTTTAGACCTAGTGCCCATATAAGGGTCCTACCAAAATTATACTGTTTATACGCTGCAGGTCGTAAATATTAAGATATTTTGATAAAATTTGGTACGCAGACCTATATTGGCCCAATAACGCAGCCTATTGATTTTGGTGAACATCGGTCCATGTTTAGACCTAGTGCCCATATAAGGGTCCTACCAAAATTATATTGTTTATATGCTGCAGGTCGTAAATATTAAGATATTTTGACGAAATTTGGTACACAGACCTATGTTAGCCCAATAACGCAGCCTATTGATTTTGGTGAACATCGGTCCATGTTTAGACCTAGTGCCCATATAAGGGTCCTACCAAAATTATATTTTTTATACGCTGCAGGTCGCAAATATTAAGATATTTTGATGAAATTTGGTACACAGACCTATATTGGCCCAATAACGCAGCCTATTGATTTTGGTGAACATCGGTCCATGTTTAGACCTAGTGCCCATATAAGGGTCCTACCAAAATTATATTGTTTATACGCTGCAGGTCGCAAATATTAAGATATTTTGATGAAATTTGGTACACAGACCTATATTGGCCCAATAACGCAGCCTATTGATTTTGGTGAACATCGGTCCATGTTTAGACCTAGTGCCCATATAAGGGTCCTACCAAAATTATACTGTTTATACGCTGCAGGTCGTAAATATTAAGATATTTTGATGAAATTTGGTACACAGACCTATATTGGCCCAATAACGCAGCCTATTGATTTTAGTGAACATCGGTCCATGTTTAGACCTAGTGCCCATATAAGGGTCCTACCAAAATTATACTGTTTATACGCTGCAGGTCGCAAATATTAAGATATTTTGATGAAATTTGGTACATAGACCTATGTTGGCCCAAGGACGAAGCCTATTGATTTTGGTGAACATCGGTCCATGTTTAGAACTAGTGCCCATATAAGGGTCCCCCCAAAATTGGCTTGGTTACAAACTGCAGGTCGCAAATATTAAGATATTTTAATGAAATTTGGTGCGCTGACTCACATTATAGAAAATTTTGACACAAGCCTCATTTTAACCCATTCGAATTTCGGATCCAAACATTAGTTGGCTTTTAACCAGACTGGTGTAGGGTATTGTATAGTCGGCATGCCCGACTTTAACCTTTTTACTCGTTAAAATAAAACTTTAAAAATAAAATGCGTTCGAAATATGAGAATTTTCGAACGATTAGCTTAAAAATAGTTTGGATATAAACATGTTTTAAAAAACCGGTTAACCGACTAATAATAACCGGTTTTCGGTTTATTCGAATTTAGCAATTATTCGAAACCGGTCGGTGTTTGAAAATTAAAAAAACCGGCTAACCGGTTTTCGGTTACGGTTTTGGACACTCTACTTTCAAAGCATAATTGAGAGGGTATATCTTCAATTTAAGTGATTATTAACATAATATTTGTATGGAAAAGATCGGGATAATACAAGGGATAATGCAAAAATCTTCAAGATAACTGAAGCCTCTTTCATGTGAATGGGGTATAAGCTGATAATATTTCTATTAAAAGATCACCCATTATAAAAAAAAATTAAAAATTTTTTCTTCGAAAAATGCAAAATCTGTTCGAATCCAAGAATTTATAAAAAATCTCGAAATTAGAAATGGTTGTTTAATGAGAAATTCTAAAAGGTGTGTTTAAAAAATTAATATTATTTTCCGTTATAGTATTATAGGCAAACAAATTTTTTTGGTCCTCAAGGGGGGGGGGGGGGGGGGGGGGCGGGGCTATAGCCCCCCATTTGTGTCCGCCCTTGCTTGCAATATTGTTCTTCTAGAGATAGTTTAAATCCGATTACTTACTTATAAATAACCGGTATTAAATTAAACAGCTTTTAAATTATTTTGATTATCGTTCAGTCTTTATTAAAAATTCATTTCTATAATTTACTTTTTCAACAAAAGAGGTGCAGCAAAAGGCGTGGCAATTGGAGCGGCAGCATATGTGGTATATGCAGCTGGGAAGGCGGCAGAGTGGGCTACATTATGGGCATTATAACTGGTGGCATAGGGAGCAACATATGAAGAATGACCAACAACAGCTGCTGCCGGAGCCGAATAAACCAAAGGAGAACTATAAGCCAAGGGAGAACTGTAAGCCAAAGGAGCAGCAGCAGAGTAGGCCAATGGAGCTACAACACCGGGTTTAGCAGCGGCAATAGCCAATACAGCGCAGAAACAGACAGCAATCTAAATAAAAAAGAATATAATTCAATTACTTTGTTTTATTATATTATATTTATCTTAGAATTTGTTACAAAAGAAAAAAGACTTACGAATTTGAACATTTTGCTAAAGATTTGTAGTGTTGGATTGCCAAATTATATTTGATACTATTTCTTGACCAAATTAATACTTTTATACTAAATGTTGAATTAAGGAATTAATTTTCGTATTCTCTATGGTTTCGTTTCAATGATAATTATCTTTGAATTATTATATGCATTAAGAAAAGCATTTGCACATACTGGTAATAAAAAATAAATAAATTTCATAAACATTTCGAAGGTAATTGTGAACGTAGGCTGTTTTAACTAACCACAATTTCCTCCCCTTCCATCGTAATTCCCATTCGGTGTTTCAAATTCGTATTCATATATTTCGAATAAATGAATATTCGAATTCCCCCAACAATTCAAACACACAAACACACGATTTAGTTTTTGTTTGTCGTACATGTCCAGCATTTTAATTTAAATAGTGATGGTCGCTTTTTGTTGGTCAATTGGCGTTAATAACTAAAGCCAAAAAATTAAATGATGGTCTTTTAGTTTCTTAAGTAGAATAAATTGTGTGAATAGTTCAAGTTATAGTATAAATACCGCATGTATGCCTAGTTTAATCAAGTAGTTAACAAATAACGTTAAACTAAGACAAATTAATTCAACATGTTCAAATTTGTAAGTATTTTTAATTGGATAAAGGATTACAGTAATCTACAGTGCTCTGCTTTTTTGTACAGATTTATAAAACCTGTAGACTAGTGTTACTTTTATAAGGATTTTATAAAGAACATAAATTGATTTATCTGTTATGATTTTATTTTCCCAGATTGCTATTTGCTTTTTCGCTGTCTTGGCTGTAGCTGCTGCTAAACCCGGTGTTGTAGCTCCATTGGCCTACACATCTCCTTTGGCCTACTCTGCTGCTGCTGCTGCTCCATTGGCTTACAGTTCACCCTTGGCATATAGTTCTCCTTTAGTCTATTCTGCTCCGGCTGCAGCTGTTGTTGGTCATTCTTCATATGTTGCTCCTTATGCCTCCAGCTATAATGCCCATAATATAGCCCACTCCGCCGCCTTCCCAGCTGCATATACCACATATGCCGCCGCTCCTGCTTTTGGCACTCCAGTTGCCACGCCCTTTGCTGCTCCTCTTTTGTTGAAAAAGTAAATCAGAGAAACGAATTTTGAATAAAGACTGAATGATAAACGAAATAATTTAAAAACTGTTTAATTTAATCATGTTTAACATATTTATTTAGAACATACATGAGACTATTTAATTATTTGGACAATTTAATTGACGATTTAATTAGCAATGCATTGAAACTAATGGTAATGAAATTTTTGGCTTTATAATTATTTCGACTAATGCTTATGCTTTGAAATACATCGATGCCAATTGTATAGTAAATGCATTACGATTACTAATGTCTCAATTATAAGAAAGAATTGGCATTAGTAAACTTCACTTTACAGATCTCGTAATCATTGCCTAGCTTGCAAATGGCCTTTTTAAGAAATTGCCAACGCAAAACAGACAAAATTCTTGCTTCGGCGGAGTATTAATACACTCTTATAAAGGGTGAACACACCAAAATTGCGACACTTTGGAAAACTTATAACTTACTCAAAAAAATTTATATATTTTGAAATTCAAATACCCTGAGTAGGCCATGACCTAACCCAGCAGAAATTCGGAAGCGGTAAAAATGATTAGTGCTTCTTTTCTGCTTCGTCTACTGCTTCTGACGATTTATAGCTTGCAGTAGTATGTTAAAAAAAGGCAATAGAGTTTTGTTTACCACACTTTATCACTCTAACAAAGCACGAAAGAATGACAATGATTACCGAATTTACAAGCTAAAAGCTGTGATTTCATGCCATTATTTGGAGCTATGATAGAAGCGCATATCGGATATCTAAATAAGTGCTTTCATGCGTGTTATCTCGAACAAAAATCATGCCTTATTTCACCAATAATGCAAGCGCTACACTATTTTCTTTCCCTGACGAACTTGCTTCCAAGCAAGCAGTATTTTTTGCTGGGAAGTTTCATGTATGAGAAATTTCATTTGAATTTGACTTTTAGTTTCGTCAAAAATGACCACCGAGTTAGAAACGAGTCAAATTATTTTGCACGAATATATAAAAATCCGGTTCTCAGTGCGCGTAAAATTGCGAGAAACGTAAAAGTTCACCACTCGACAGTTTCCAGGCTTTTACATCGCTACAGAGAAGGTCTGACAATTGCTAGAAAGCCTGGTAGCGGAGTTGAGCATGAACAAAGTGATACAAACAGTGCTCGGAAGATCCAAAGAATTCGTCACGTTCTGTTGCAAAATCTGTACGTAAATCGCAGTCTTTCGTACGAAAGGTAAAGCGGCAAGCTTCACTGAGAAGTTTTAAGCTCAAACAGCACCAGATCGAGAAGCAAAGCAGCATGTTACGGCGAAATCCCGCAGCCTCAAGTTGTACAAATCCCAAATCACGAAATATTGTCATGGACGACGAAACCTACCGCTTTCAAAATTTCAAATATATTGCTGGCCAAGATTTTTATACTGCTGCAAGTCCTAAAGATGCTCCTGAAAGCTGTAAATTGAAAATGAAGTCCAAGTTTCCAAAAAAATACATGGTTTGGCAGGACATTTGCTCATGTGGTCGTAAAAGCAGCCCTTTCATCGCATCTGGAACAATGAATGCTCAAATCTATCGGGATGAGTGCCTCAAAAAGCGTCTTCTGCCATTTATTAAGAGTCACGTCACCAAACCACTGTTCTGGCCCTACCTGGCAAGCTGCCACTATGCCAAGGACACATTGCAGTGGTGCAATGCAAATAAAATCGATTTTATACTGCAATCCACCCAATAGCCCAGAGCTATTGAGGAATATTGGTCAATAGTGAAGGGAATATTGAAGAAGACAGGTGAACTGGTAAAAGATATTGCAGAATTCAAAACCAAGTTGTCGGCGTTGCGAAAAGTCGATAATGCACTAGTGCAAAAGATGATGGCGCGTGTGCGACGAAAAGTCCGATCAGTTGCATATGGAACAAATAATAACTAATATTTTAATACTTTTGTTACCTCTAAACTTCAAAGTATTCAAACAAAAAAAAATTTATTTCAAAGCCATCTAGTTTTTTCTGGTATTAGTTTCTAAGTGTCGCAATTTTGGTGTGTTCACCCTTTAATACAAATAGGCCATGTTCAAGACAGCTCCCGAGGTATCCATTTTTCTACAACAGAACGGGGTGAGATTTTTAATTTTTGTTTTTGACAATTAACGTGATTCACAGTTAGTACATGACAGTTGTTTATGTAGTAATCAGTATTTGTTGCTTTTAACAGAAATTACAGATGTTTCTCTATAGAAAAACGCAAAATAACTTTTATGACTGTTATTTAGGAAAACAACTAACGAAAAGTACTGTAATTTGGTAACAGTTGTTTAAATCAGTTATTTTTAATATAACATAATAAACAACTACCAAAACAGTAAGTAGTTATTTAAAAAATAAAAAATTTCGTTCATTTTTTTTGAACTTTAAAAATTCTTGTTTAGTTTATATTTGTTATTATTGATATATTTCAAGTTTGCAAACAAAAACGAGTAAAAAGGTTAAAGTCGGGCATGCCGACTATACAATACCCTACACCACTCTGGTGTATTTTTTGGATCCGAAATTCGAATGGGTTAAAATGGGGCTTGTGTCAAAATTTTCTATAATGTGAGTCAGCGCACCAAATTTCATTAAAATATCTTAATATTTGCGACCTGCAGTTTGTAACCAAGCCAATTTTGGGGGGACCCTTATATGGGCACTAGTTCTAAACATGGACCGATGTTCACCAAAATCAATAGGCTTCGTCCTTGGGCCAACATAGGTCTATGTACCAAATTTCATCAAAATATCTTAATATTTGCGACCTGCAGCGTATAAACAGTATAATTTTGGTAGGACCCTTATATGGGCACTAGGTCTAAACATGGACCGATGTTCACTAAAATCAATAGGCTGCGTTATTGGGCCAATATAGGTCTGTGTACCAAATTTCATCAAAATATCTTAATATTTACGACCTGCAGCGTATAAACAGTATAATTTTGGTAGGACCCTTATATGGGCACTAGGTCTAAACATGGACGGATGTTCACCAAAATCAATAGGCTGCGTTATTGGGCGAATATAGGTCTGTGTACCAAATTTCATCAAAATATCTTAATATTTGCGACCTGCAGCATATAAAAAGTATAATTTTGGTAGGACCCTTATATGGGCACTAGGTCTAAACATGGACCGATGTTCACTAAAATCAATAGGCTGCGTTATTGGGCCAATATAGGGCTGTGTACCAAATTTCATCAAAATATCTTAATATTTACGACCTGCAGCGTATAAACAGTATAATTTTGGTAGGACCCTTATATGGGCAATAGGTCTAAATATCGACCGATGTTCACCAAAATCAATAGGCTGCGTTATTGGGCTAACATAGGTCTGTGTACCAAATTTCGTCAAAATATCTTAATATTTACGACCTGCAGCGTATAAACAATATAATTTTGGTAGGACCCTTATATGGGCACTAGGTCAAAACATGGTCCGATGTTCATCAAAATCAAATGTGTTCGTCCTTGGGCCAACATAGGTCTGCGTACCAAATTTCATCAAAATATCTTAATATTTGCGACCTGTAGAGTGCGCACAAGATTGCATGGACAGACAGACGGACGGACAGACGGACATCGTTAAATCGAAATAAATAAAAAATTCTGAGCCGATCGGTATACTATAAGGTGGGTCTACGACCAATATTTTTTGGTGTTACAAACATCAGCACAAACTTATAATACCCTGACCACATAGTGGTGTAGGGTATAATAAGAAATCTTATGTAATCCTTTAAAATATTTTTTAAATACAGGGTGACTGATAAATTTTGCTATAAAAAACGTTATAACTTTTTCTGTGTAATTAACCGGTTCCATTTATAAAAAATTTACTATTGTGATGATGAAACAAGAACTGTTAAATCTACAAAAATCTTCTATCCTGGTAAAATCAGTAGAAGTTTTTGCTGAATGTTAGTAGACTTATAATAGCGAAAATAAATAGTACATATTTCTGCTGTTTTCAGAAGAGTAGATTGTCTTACCATTAAAAAATATATGTATGTATAAATTAACTTTTGGAAATGTAATTGTTATACCCTCCATCCCACTGTGCAGGAGGGTATATATCATTTTGTCATTCCGTTTGTAACTCATCGAAAAAAAAATCTGGGACATAAAAAAAATATATATTCCTGATCGTTATCAATAGCGAAACCGATATAGCCGTGTCCGTCTGTCTGTCTGTCTGTCTGTTGAAATCACGATCACGCTCAAAATAGTTGTGCTAGGATGTTAATTTTTAGTCAAAATTTTGGTCCAATTTCTTAAGCAGTTTGCTATTGGAAATGGGCATATTTGGTCCAGACGTTTAAAAGTTATGAAAGAAAATGTAGAAGCACCTCTAGATTTTTCCATATTAACATGAAAAATATATTAACTGTGTGTTGTTGTTGTTACTGAATAAGAAAAAAATACAAACATACATACCCAGACCTTGAAAGAGTTAATTCTTTTTTTGAATTTATATGCATAACATTGGATTCATTTTATAAATTACTGTTTGCTATTGGAAATGGGCATATTTGGTCCAGACGTTTAAAAGTTATGAATGAAAATGTAAAAGCACCTCTAGAATTTTCCATATTAACATGAAAAAATATATTAACTGTGTGTTGTTGGTTTTACTGAATAAGAAAAAAATACATACATACACACCCAGACCTTGAAAGAGATAATTCTTTTTTTGAATTTATATACATAAATTTGGATTCATTTTATAAATTATAAATTAATAATGCCTTTAAATCAATGATTGGACATTGAATAAAGTGAGATAAAATTTGATCCTATTTGTGTTGATTCAATTTCGATTCTATTGAATAATTTGGACGTATGTTGGCTTTAGAGGCACCTCACCGATTGATTCTAAATTTTTACTACTGATATAACTCTCTTTTGGGGGCCCGAAGAAATTTTTTTTTTTCACCGAAAAGCCTGTATGGGGAGTTACTTCGGTTTAAAGTTTAAAAATGAACTTAACTATATTTTTTTCATTTATGATAGGGTTGGAACAATATGTACACCATTGGAAAGGTAATAAAAATATCTTTAGGATAGCATTTTTTTGTTGACCCATTATGATTCGGCGTAGGAATTTTAATTTTTTTGTTTTTTTAATGTTTTTAATCCATAAAAAACCTATATAAGAACAAAAATTGTGCTTATTAGAATTTTATCAAGACGAAAAGCTTTTATTTGATATATAGATCAAGTTTTGATCACTTCAAACACCGAAGATATTAGAGGTCAAAATCGTAAGATTTTTTTTTCTTTCAAAGTACAGTAGACGCTCGCAAATTAGAACCGCTTTGTTTTTGAAGCAATTCTAATTTCTGAATTATTCTAACTTCTGGATGTTTTTTTTCGTTTCGTTTCCAATGATAAAGTGTTTTTTTTACGTTTATTTAACATTTTAAATGATACACTTTCACTATTTAATAGAGACTGCCAAATAATATGTACACGCGTATCAAATTTCACAAATAAACTAGCCAAAAATGTACATAAATGCGACAAAAAAAAAAACAAATAGGGAAAAACATATATAATTGGTGATTCCCCTTTTTAGTTTTACTTTATTCAAACAGAATAAAACTAAATTGGGGATTTCCTGTGTATTCAAATAACAAAAAAAAAACGCTCAGAAATTAGAATTTTAAATTCGAATTTCAGAGCGTTTAATGTATTGCAAACATTGATTCTAATTTCTGGACGTTCGAATTACTGAAAGCTCTAATTTGCGAGCGTCTACTGTATGGCTAACTTTTGACAAATGAAAAATCTCAATACCGACAATAGGTTTAAAATGTGTTTACTCCCAAAATAGGCTTGCCAGACGTACTGTTTTCAGCAGTACGCGTACTTTTTTTACTGATTGTACTGCTTTCTGTATAACTCCCAAAGAAGTACGCAAATGTACTTTTTTTTAACCTGTGTACTTCTTTTTGTACTTTTTTTTGTTAAAAACAATAAATAATACTAAAATGTTCGTTATTTGATAACACTATTAGGAAAATTTATTTTTTTTGGATTTCCTGCACTTGCAATACATCTTATGTTTATAATATTAACGCGTCAAACACAAATTGTCAAAAAAATTTGAATGGGGCGAGCAGTTTTCCAGATTTTTTCGAATTTACATTTCATTTAAACCCTTGTTTTCGGCAGTTTTGGTTCAATTTTTTACGTTTTTGAAATCAACAGAAGTTATGCTTGAATAAAGATGTTTCCTGAATTTTGTAAGAATTGAGAAAATTCTATTTTTTGGTTTAATCCTTAAGTGGAGTATACACGAAGGAACATTCGTGAAAAAATTCCCATTTTTTACGAATGTTCATTTGTGCATGTTAGTGTGTCGTTTTGACATTCGTGCAATTCGTGTTATCAAAATTTTTTGATTCTTTTTTGTTTCCAAACTCAATGTTCCTTCGTGTATACTTCGCTTTATACTACAACAGTTAATTGATTTCGTTGTTTTGTATTAATATAAAGCTACACACTTTAATGTACTATGTTTATTTTGTATCAAAGTTGCAAAATATTAGATATGCCCTAAAATATTTTAAAAGCAAATCAAAATATCAACTTTAATTTTATTATTGTTTTTTTGATTTTATTTATATAAAAATCGATTTTAATTGTTAAAAAATTAACTTACCAACATTATCATAAACTCCATTTTTTGATATAAAAAATTTAAATTTTGGTTGAAATTCCGAATTGTTTTTGAAATATTTTTTGACATATACAACTAATTTGCAACTGTGATACAAAATATTGATCACGAATATTTCTAGTTTACGTGTTATCCTAGAACAACGAAATCCATTTACTTTAAACGAAATATTAAATAAATATTAATAAAATAGAAATACATCTCTAATAAAACGTGATTGACATATTTTGTTATGAATTCTAAATACATAAATTGTTACTATTTTGTGTACTGAATTTTATGATATTTTTAAAGAAAAAAGTGTACTTCTTTTTCAGTAATTGTACTGCCTTTTTTTCCTCGATGTACTTTTTTCGTCGATTTCATATCTGGCAACCCTATCCCAAAATATGTTCGATTCCCGATGAGTTAATTCAGTATAAAGCATTAAACACATAGACGACTGCAGCTACACGACTACAGCCTGTCAAAAATAAAATACACACGTTTATATGAAAACGATTATTTTGACACCAACACAGCTACACGGCTACACGACTACTTTTGCCGCTGTAGTCAACTTAGGATAATTTCTATTTTTGTTGGCTACAAAACAAAAATAGTGTTGACAATATAACAAAATATATAAAACAGGACAGTTTTTCCCGCTAGAGGCGAAATAAAATCGCTAGTTCTGACTAGAAAATCACCGTTTTGGGAACACTGAAGAAACAGCTGTTTATATTTTACAATTGTTTGAAGGTTTCATTAATTTATATTTGGAAATAACTTTATTGTGATGTTTTGTAAAAAAAATGGATCTTACAAAATTAACAAAATATTCCTCAGCCATTATTTTAGAAGCACAAACCACAAAAAAATTAACATTTATCAAAATGTTAAATATTTAGGATTATCTGTTTACATGTTGCTGTCGTTTTCAAAAAAATTAAGTAGCTGACTACACGACTACAATTGCAGCCAGCAGCATTTGTAGTCGTGTAGTCGTGTAGCTGCAGTCGTCTATGTGTTTAATGCTTAATTGTTGGTTAGAGTCAAAATTGTATCTTTTGTACCATCTGCAAAAAAATTAGGCTTGACTTCTAATATTATGTGGTAGTATACGGTGGTTTTTATAAAAACTGTTTATTTTAAAAAATCTTAAAAATAAATCTCATTCGCCGGTAATGGGTAAACAAACAAAAAAAAAAATGTCGTCCATAAGATATTTTTACTATCTTTCAATGATATATATATATATTGTTCCAATCTGACTATAAATGACTTAGATATATGTAGCTAAGTCCATTTCCAAACTTTTCACAGAAATAAATTCCCTACAGAGGTCTTTCCGCGGATTCTTTTTTTTTTAAAGCTTGAAAAGTACATCGGGGTAAAAAAAAAAATTCACTGAGATCAACTTATTGCAAAATTGAGATTTAAAATACGAATTAAGGAATTATATTTTTAAAGGTCTGCACACATCTATATGAATACCATAAGCAGTGTTGCCACTTTTGGGTAGGGCAAAAACTAAACAATTATTAAATTGTTTAGTTTTTCACTTAAATTTCAATTCAAATGAATGAATTGAGAAAGTTATCAAATTTGTAAATAAAAAATATATATTATACATAAAAAAAGAATTTAATTCATAAACTAGCCAATAGATAGTGGGTCTATGAATACAACTTAGCAATTACTTCAAAGCATTGTTGGTAGCAGAAACGGTACGATTATCGGTGAGGGTAAGTAACGCTATCATAGAATATTTCGGTTACAGTATTTTAAGGATAATTGTATTTCGATAACGGTATTTTAAGGTTAACTCTATTGCAATTATTTCGATAATGGTATTTTAAGATAAGCGGTATTAGTTATTTCGGTGCATTCCGCAAATTTTTTTTTATGAAAAAACAAAGTAAAGTAAAATAAATTTATTAACTAAGTGTATATAAAATTCACAATTACGACGTGGAATTACAAAAAGTTTAGACTAAAAAATAATGGTGTTGTAAGGATAATGGGATAATGGTATTTCATTAATTTCGGTACTGGTATTTTAAATGTATCGATATTTGAATCTATAACAGTATTTTAGCGATAGAGCCTACCAACCCTGCCTCAATGTATCTAATTACTTTTGGCTTATAAATGACTTAACATCTAATTGTGAAGTTTGCATAAAAATTCCAATATCTATTTTTTATTCATACGAGTTAATGAATTGATTCACAGCGACTGATCATCCACGAATTAAAGCGATACATCAGGAAAGTGTATTAATCTATACATGCTTTGAAATTCTTTCGTTATACAAATAAGCTATTAACGTACACAAAAAAATCGTTACCAAGTAATTAAGCAAATTTCAACTAATAAAGTTTTATCGAATAATTTATTATATTGTGTATGCCACAAAAACATTATTTTAGTTGAAGTGCTCCCAATTGCTTGCCAAAGATTTTTTTGTGTGTATTTAAAAACGCAAATAAAACTTGATTTTTGAAAGACTAAAATAAGATTATTTTTAAATCGTTCACATGTGATCATAACTGACTCTTATTTACAAGCTTTTTAAGTGTTTTGTGCTAAAGTTAATTTTTTCTCTAAATTTTATGAAGATTCATATAAGACTCAAAAGTTCATCATAAATGCTGCATATTTAAGGAACTTTTCTTTGTAATAATATAACGCCCAGAACGATGGGACAATTGAAATGGCCAAATCACTTTTTTTTAAGTTTACTGATGAGGTTATTACCTTTTTTCGGAGTTCCAATTGTAATACATAATATATTAATTGAATTTATTATAATCTTATTATTTTTGGGGAATTTTGTCTACACTTTTGGGAATTTTGAATCTTGCTTGTGGCAGCACTGAGATTTAACAAGATTAAACTGAAATATTTACTTGTAGTGGTGGAAAAAATCATACACATTTGTTGCACAGTGGATTGACCGAATACAAAATGGGTAATAATTCATACTTGTTTGTACTTAGTAGAATCCCCGATTAAAAACACCAGGATGGAGGGTATCTAAAGACTCGGCACAGCCGAATTTAATCTTTGGTTTGTATAAGTTCCCAGTCACCTGGGGACTTATACAAACCATCGAGCGGGCTTTAGCCCGCTTGTTTTTCTGTGATGTTATTAATGTAAAATGTCCTTTGCAATTAACTAAAATTAAAATGTTTGTCAAATTGCATCTGATCGTGCTAACTTTAGCGCTTTTGTATCACCCAATACTCCCATTATTTTCGGTTAGTGCTTTTTATAAAAAGGCGCTAGTTTGACTTTTATTCTATTTTTTATTTAGCGCTTTTTTTTTTGGTAAAACCTTTATTTTGATACAATTTTATTTAATTTAAATATTTTGTTATTATTTTTATAATAATGTGATATTAAGGGCGTGTGCGGTGTCGCTTAAGTGGAACTAAACTAAACTAATTTTCCAAAAATACAAACCTGGCTTAAAAGTTTAGAAAACTGTGTGCAGTAGAGCGTACCACCTTACAGGCAAAAAAAAAGTGCGCCGTACACCATCCAATATGAACTATTTTTGTAAAATTATTTTTTTTTTGCCGAACGTAGGGGTCGCCATTTTACATTTTTCGATATATCTTTGGCATTTACAGTCGGATCTTAAAGTATGATACATCGATGTTTTTGTCTCGAGTAGACCAGTATTTTGCTCTAAGGCCCATTGACCTCAAGTATCCCGTTCTGGTAGTTATCCACCAGATCTCAGTTGCTACAACCCTAATGTACAACCCTAATGTCAGAAAATTAAAGCTCGCAAAAAATCATTAAACTTTTGCTAAGGAAGTTTTTAGATAAACCCAGTAGAATTTTTTTTTTATATTGGTTGCCGAATGTAAGGGTCGCCTTTTTGAATTTTTTTTTTCATTGGATTTTTCCTTTATAGCAAAACGCTTTTCTCCTCGAGGCAAAAAAAATCGATATATGTATCACACTTTAAAATCCGACTTTAAATGCCGCAGCTATAACGAAAAATTGACAAAGGCGAACTTTTTTTTTTTTGAGGTACGGTCTAGTGTTCAGCAACCAATTTTTACTTTTAATTTAGTTTTATAAAGAGGATTCATCAATTTCTTTTATTTTCGCACAAATTTATGTTATTACAAGAGCAAATATTTCAAACAAAATTGTTTATACACAAATATTTAAGAAATATATTAAATTTTTTTAATTTTCAAAATAAAAATTTTCGTCGGAGAGAACATTTAGAATATGCTTTCAAATAATTTAGTTCGAAAAGGGTGTAATCTAAATTGTGTTACCCACTTTTTTATCAAAAATATTTTAGTTTAGTTTCAATTTAGCCTGTTCGCACACACCCTAAATTATATTTTACCATAATAATGATTTTTATCGTTTTTTAAATTTAAAAACAAATTTTCGAAAAGATTTGGTTGACAATCACATCATATAACAGGATTTTTTGTTTGATTTATCAGACGTAAAATCAGATAATTTAAATCCCGCTTTAGAAAACAGGAAAAATTTAGCAAATAGCTTTTTTTTGCTTTTGTTCAGATTTCAACAAAAAAAACCGAACCCGGTTTTAACCGGTTTTTTTAAGAAACCCGTAACCAAAACCGGTTTTTTAAAATAGAAATTTTCGAACAAACCGAAAACCGGTTTTCTGAAATGGCCGGTTTTTTGGACACTCTACTTGAAAGTCAGGGTTCGCAACTATTTTTCTTGTGATCAGAATTGATTTTTCCAATTTGCTTGCAGTGAACATTAGAGCGTACCACCTTACAGGCAAACAAAAAAAAAGTTCGCCGTACACCCTCCAATATGAAGTATTTTTGCAAGGAGGTTTCAAAAAAAAATTTTTTATTTATTTTTGCCGAATGTAGGGGTCGCCATTTTACATTTTTCGTTATATCTTTGGCATTTACAGTCGGATCTTAAAGTATGATACATCAATGTTTTTCTTTCAGAGACCAGTGTTTTTTTTCTAAGGGTCATTGACCTCAAGTATCCCGTTCTAGAAATTACCTACCAGAACTCAGTTGCTACCACCCTACTGTACGACCCTAATGTCAGAAAATTAAAGCTTGCAAAAAATTATTAAATTTTTGCTAAGGAAGTTTTCCGATAAAACCAGTATAATTTTTTTTTATATATTGGTTGCCGAACGTAGGGGTCGCCTTTTTAAATTTTTTTTAATTGGATTTTTCCTTTATAGCGAAAGACTCCTCGAGGCAAAAAAATCGATATATCACACTTTAAAATCCGATTGTAAGTGCCGAAGCTATATCGAAAAATTGAAAAAAGCGACCCCTGCGTTCGGCCAAAAAAAAAAAATTTTTGTTTTGAAATTGCCTTGCAAAAATACTTCATATTGGAGGGTGTACGGAGAACTTTTTTTTTGAGGTACGGTCTAGTGAACATACTCCGTCCGTAATGGTGTAAATAAAAATATCTAAATAGTACACACAAAAAAATCTTTGCCAAGTAATTAGGAGCATGTCAATTAATAAAGTTTTTTTCGAATAAATTATTCAAAAATTAATTTGAAACAACTAAAAACTTGGTAAAGTATTTATAGTTTTCGCAAAATGTATGCCAAAAGACTTTATTAGTTGAAATGCTCGTAATTACTTGGCAACGGTTTTTTTGTGTTTCTAATAAAAATTAGAAAAACTAAATGGTACATCATTTAAAATGCGTATTTCAGTACAATTATATTAAATGTAACATCATTCTTACTTGCTGAGAAGAAATTTTATGCAAACAGATCTTCAAAAGCTGTAGTCTTGCCCTCACTAAAAAATTAAAAAGTTCATCTTTGAACTGTTCATTCCTATTCAAAAAGGTTTTCCACATCAATAATACCATTGTATCTTAACAAAAGTTAATAAATATTCTGGTCCGGCCATAAACAATACGAGTATGCTGTTTGAAGTGTGTTTTGTTTATAAAAATAACGAAACAGCTGTTAACGAGATATCAAAGAGATATCGTCAACAAATCTTGCTTGTGAACGGGGTATTATACCTCATTCACATGAACGAGGTTTCAGTTATCTTGATGATTTTTGTATTATGTCATATATTATCTCGACATTTTCTATACACTCAAAATAGTTTGTAGTTTAAGTTGACGGAAAATGTAATTTCAACTAAATTAAAAAATCACTTGAAAACCGGTCTACTAACTTTTCATTTAAATAAAAAATAACTTTTCATTTATTTTTAAATGTTAAAAAATCCTATTTCGTTTTTTTAACTTTCAGGAAATTAAATACAAAATCCGTAAAAATAAATGACATTTAGTTTATTTCGTTTTTTTAACTGACCTAGAAATCTAAAAGGGTTTTCGTTTTTAACAAAACATTTTAAATGAAAATATTAACTGTAATAGAAAATCCGTATTTATATGTAGTTTTTTTTTAAATAAACGACACAAATAGTTAAAAAATATATCTCTTTTCATTTTAATTGTATAATCATTTAAAAATAAATGTAGGGAAACTTTTTTAAATAAACTACTGTCAGTTATTGTAATAATATTTGCAGTGTACAAGTATTCTGGGAAAAAGCACTTCAATTTGATGAGATCAGGGTTCAAAACTATTTTTCTTATATTCCATCTAACTAATTAATTAATTTTAATTTCTAAAGCTTGCCATACACTTGCAGTATTATTGTACAACTTTTCGTTTTAGTTCTTTATACTATTACCATGTGATTAAAGACTTAAAACGAGAAGTTGTACAATAATATTGCAAGTGTATGGCCAGCTTAAAAGGTATATCATTTAAAATGTGTATTTCAATACAAGTGTTTTAAATGTAACATCATTAGCCTTGTTTTGTTGGTCACACTCAGAGCTTTGAAGAATTAATTCTTTTTTGAATGAATTCACTACCAATCGAATTCAACTTTCTCTAGAATTGAATGAATTCCTTTTCTTAAGTAATTCACTGAATTCGTTCAACTGAACGCGTTCATCAAACAATAAATTCAAAGAATTAATTCCATTGCAATAGTTCTCTTTTTTAAATCAAATGAATTAATTCACTGGTGAACGTGTTCAATTTTATAAATCGAACGGAAAAAAAAGTGAATTAATTCCTTACTGAATTAATTCACCACAGAATTCGTTCAATTTCATTTTCAATCAGTGAATTAAAAACAAATAAAATTACGTTCAGTGAATTAAAAAAAAATTACGTTCAGTGAATTAAAAAAGAAAAAAAATACGTTCACTGAATTGAAAAAAAAAATTACGTTCACTTAATTAAAAAATAAAAATTACGTTCGCTGAATTCAAAGCCTGTTTTCTGTCGTTCAGTAGAAGAAAACATTGTATTGTAAAAACGTATAAATGAAATACGCGATAGTCAAGCATCTACATTTTACTGGGAAGCATCTACATTTTACTGGAAATTCATCTATATATATCTGTAAAGTTTTTATTTTTAATAGTAAAAGACTTTATTTTTTAATCATGATAAAGTGATAAAGTGCAAATTAATATATATGTAATTTGTTTATTTTTACTAGCAAACGCTGTAAAATTGCTTAGTTGCTAATTTTATTTGTAAATAAATGTTTTCTTCTACTGAATGGCAGAAAACAGGCTTTAAGTTCCATGAACGTATTTTTTGTTTTTTTAATTCAGTGAACATATTTTGTTTGTTTTTTTAATTCAGTAAACGTATTTGTTTTTTAATTCACTGAACGTAATTTTATTTTTTTTATTCACTGAGCGTAATTTTATTTTTTTTTAATTCACTGAATGTAATTTTATTTTTTTTAAATTCACTGAACGAAAATGAAATTGAACGAATTCAGTGGTGAATTAATTCAGTAAGGAATTAATTCACTTTTTTTCCATTCGATTTATAAAATTGAACGCGTTCACCAGTGAATTAATTCATTTGATTTAATAAAAAGAACTATGCGTGGTAGTAGATTAAAAAATTGAAACGAGAAGTTGTACAATAATATTGCAAGTGTAATCAAACCGTTGACATATTAAAGTACGAAAATTTTTATTTTAACTAGAATCATAATTACTTTAATAATATTCATACTTAATTTAAGAATGTTCATAAAAAATGTTATGTTTACTTGCTTTCCCAACGAAATTGTCGGATGCAGAGAACCGGTTGTAGAACAACTTGTACTTGCATGCAACCTGTTCTACTTTAGGTTCTATCATCGCTGATTTTTGTTTGAGTTTGTCCCAAAAGCAACATGTTCTTTTCCTCCAAATTAGAACAGGTTGCTTTAGAACCGGTTCTAGAACCAGTTATAGAAATGGTTCTGTGACAGATAAACCTTCCATTTTGGCTTCCAGGAATCAGTTCCAGAACCTGTTCCACGGAACCGGTAGTAAAAACACCTGTTCTAGAACAGATTCGGAGGTAACCAGTTTAAAAAAATTTTGCTGGGAAGCTTTACGTTTACTTAACCCAAAATTGGCTTTAGTTAATGAAATTGATAAAAGGAAGAGTGAAAACCGTACTAGTGACAAAAAATAAAAAAGGAGGAGTTAAAATATTGGCTTTTTGTTGAACTTTTGCTTTTTATGTTATTCAACCATTTGTAAATGTAGTATCATTGAAAAGGGATTGCTGAAGCTTTTCCCTGGTCCCTTTTGTTTTTGTATTATTCAGCCTTCTTAAATTTTTTGTAAAACGAGTAAAAAGGTTAAAGTCGGGCATGCCGACTATAGAATACCCTACACCAGTCTGGGTAAAAGCCAACTAATGTCACCAAAATCAATAGGCTGCGTTATTGGGCCAATATAGGTCTGTGTACCAAATTTCATCAAAATATCTTAATATTTGCGACCTGCAGCGTATAAACAGTATAATTTTGGTAGGACCCTTATATGGGCACTAGGTCTAAACATGGACCGATGTTCATCAAAATCAATAGGCTTCGTCCGTGGGCCAAAATAGGTCTGTGTACCAAATTTCGTCAAAATATCTTAATATTTACGACGTGCATCGTATAAACAATATAATTTTGGGGGGACCCTTATATGGGCACTAGGTCTAAACATAGACCGATGTTCACCAAAATCAATAGGCTTCGTCCTTCGGCTGCCATAAGTCGGTGTACCAAATTTCATCAAAATATCTTAATATTTGCGACCTGCAGCGTATAAACAATATAATTTTGGTAGGACCCTTATATGGGCACTAGGTCTAAACATGGACCGATGTTCACCAAAATCAATAGGCTTTGTCCTTGGGCCAACGTAGGTCTGTGTACCAAATTTTATCAAAATATCTTAATATTTGCGACCTGCAGCGTATAAACCATATAATTTTAGTAGGACCCTTATATGGGCACTAGGTCTAAACATGGACCGATGTTCACCAAAATCAATAGGCTGCGTTACTGGGCCAATGTAGGTCTGTATACCAAATTTTATCAAAATATCTTAATATTTACGACCTGCAGCGTATAAACAGTATAATTTTGGTAGGACCCTTATATGGGCACTAGGTCTAAACATGGACCGATGTTCACCAAAATCAATAGGCTGCGTTATTGGGCCAATATAGGTCTGTGTACCAAATTTCATCAAAATATCTTAATATTTACGACCTGCAGCGTATAAACAGTATAATTTTGTTAGGATCCTTATATGGGCACTAGGTCTAAACATGGACCGATGTTCACCAAAATCAATAGGCTGCGTTATTGGGCCAATATAGGTCTGTGTACCAAATTTCATCAAAATATCTTAATATTTACGACCTGCAGCGTATAAACAATATAATTTTGGTAGGACCCTTATATGGGCACTAGGTCTAAACATGGACCGATGTTCAAAAAAATCAAACTTGTTCGTCCTTGGGCCAACATAGGTCTATGTACCAAATTTCATCGAAATATCTTAATAGGTGCGACCTGTAGAGTGCGTACAAGATTGCATGGACAGACAGACAGACGGACGGACGGACGGACGGACGGACAGACGGACATCGTTAAATCGAAATAAAAAAAAATTCTGAACCGATCGGTATACTATAAGGTGGGTCTACGACCAATATTTTTTGGTGTTACAAACATCAGCACAAACTTATAATACCCTGACCACATAGTGGTGTAGGGTATAAAAATATATAAGTTTTTGGGTACTTAATATTCCGGGTACTTATTATGTCAACAATTATTTTATTTTTTGCATTAAAAATACAAAAATTGTTTTGTTGTAGTTTCTATATTTTCATATATTTAGTAAGAATATTGTTCTACCTGAAGTCCAATTTCTAATATGATATTGTTATTAAAAAACAAAACAATTTCGTCTTTTAATTTCGAATGTTTGTAAGACACTGAAATTCTTTATTTAAAAATAATGCTTAATAACTAAAAATCCTTAAAACTAAACTTACAACTAAACTACCTGCATATGTGCTGTTGACATGCGTGCATCATATAACTAAGTGTGTGTATTTTTTCCCAGCGATAACATGCCATAAACTTTTATCATCACTGTGTCCTTCATTTATTTACTTGAGTGACATCCCAAACAAACAGTAATTACCGATAATTATAGTCCATGTGTTTATTACATGGAATATCCATAATTATCAAAAAATACAGATCATTAGGATTTTCCAAATAATCCTTATCCTGAAAACGCATACACAGGTAAAAGAAAACATTATCTATGCCCAGCTTACACACACTTAGTTATTGTCAATTATTCCCCATTCACCTAGACCCAAAAACAAAAAACATGTTTAATGGATTTAAACAATTGTCATATTAGATTTTATTTGTTGTTTCAAAAAGGTTGATAGAATTTGGACTTGAGGTAAATGACCGAGATAATAATATAATCTCAGACACCCCAACCTTCGAATTTTTTCTCTACAAAATATCCGAATTTCGTTAAGATCAGAGATTATCACATTCCTTGTAAGCTGAATTCATATTCGTATATTTTACCAAAGAATTAAATAAGAAACTCTTTATACGGCATGTTGGTTTAGGGTGTAATTAGGCTTGCCAGATCGAAATTGGCAAATAGCTTGACATTCAGAGCAAAAAGCTTGATTTTTCTTGACATTCAATAAAAAAGGCTTGATTTTTCTTGACAATTTAAAATACAGTTCAATTAGCAAAAAAATTGCAAAATTGACTTGAAAATTTAAATGATATTAATTTATACAGATTTTCTACATTCTTTGTACCACATTTTTTAAAGAAATGGGCTCATATGTTGTCAATGGATATGTCTTTTGGCAATTCTTCCGAACTTCCCGAAGGCAGCAGTAATCTGCATACAACATATCAGTATTAATTGAATTTTATATTTTTAAAATAAATGTAGAAACAGCAGTTTGCTAAAAAACAGATTTTTCTCCAAAATCTTATCTTTTTTCTAAGAATTTTACAGCATTTTGTAAAAATTGGTTAGCTTCTAACTCAAACATTTTCTTTCCATTCAAAGAAAGACTTTTTATGCTTTACTACCATGGAAACAGTCATTTATCCCTAAAAATTAGTCATGGTACATTTAAAACCAATTAGTTTTTTTTTTGCTAATGGTTAATTTTTCTTATCAATTTGATGGAAAAATTTCTAAAATTCCGTTTTAGCTTGACAAATGACATTTTTTCTTTATTCTTGACACACATTGAAAAAGCTTGACAATCAAGCCCGTCTGGCAACCCTAGGTGTAATACAGAAAACAAATAATCGTTGTAAAGTGCTTTGTTTTCGTTCTAATCACTATAAATAGAATTAAAAGCTTGAATGTTAAAAAAGCACAAAATACATTACTTTGCTATTGAAGGAGCTTCAGTCAAAGTAACAACTATAACATAGAGAAAAATAATAGCTTTGTTAAAAACATGTGATTTTCGTTGGATTATAAAATAAATAAGTAAAAATGTTTGAGTTTACTTCTCCAAATGTTTTTACACTTTGAAAGTTAATATATATACAAAACACTAAAATAACCCATAAGAGAGAACCCCATAAAGACAATCTGATGAAAGTGCTTGGTTGCACTTGAAAATGCATTAACTGTCAACCATTGGTTCTAGCAAAGTTTTTTCTTTATTTGTTGTAAAATAAATTGTGAATTCTATTTGGAATTTGTTATATTTGATCCTAAAACCGCACAAAAATAACACTCATTGTAACAATCTTCAGATCAACTAAAATTTACGATAAAATAAGAAAGTTTCTTTCATAAAATGTCGAACGAAGTGTATATAAACTCATTTACAGAATGCCCACTACCAAATAAGGAGACTGGATGTACAAAAAATCTCAAAAATTATACTAAAAAAATAATAAGCAGTTCTATATTTGTTTAAAATAATCGTTCAGTCTTTATTCAAATTTATGTCTCGAATCTATTTCTTCAACAAAAGAGGAGCAGCAAAAGGCGTGGCAACTGGAGTGGCAAAAGCAGGAGCGGCAGCATATGTGGTATATGCGGCAGGGAAAGCGGCGGAGTGAGCTACATTATGGGCATTATAGCTGGAGGCATAAGGAGCAACATATGAAGAATGTCCAACAATAGCTGCAGCCGGAGCAGAATAAACCAAAGGAGAACTATAAGCCAAGGGCGAAGTGTAAGCCAATGGAGCAGCCGCAGAGTAAGCCAAAGGAGAGGTGTAGGCCAATGGAGCTACAACACCGGGTTTAGCAGCAGCAACAGCCAATACAGCGAAGAAACAGACAGCGATCTAAGAAAATAAATAAAATTTATATATAAAATCTCTCTATCCCAAGCACTTCTTAAGCCGTAGTACTTACAAATTTGAACATTTTGTATGAGTTGTGGTAAGTGCAAATTGAATTTGATAATTTTCTACAAACAAACGCAGCCATTTATAGTCAAAAACTGATGCATAAAAATATAATTTTAGCTTCCGAATTCATATTTACCGCTACCGATTTAAATGTAAAGCAAGGTCATGGTTAATACTAACAAATTTATATTTTTTTTGCATATTTCAGTTCAATCAATCACATCAATAGTTTAACAATTGTAAGGCCCTATTACTGAAAGTCCAGTTAGCTACTAACTGGGACTTAAACTGATACATTTGTTGTTGTTTCCCATATAAAATTCAAATTTAACTGTTGGCTTAATTTAAACTCGGCACTGAGTTATCGTGCCCAAGTTGTTTTAAAATGTTCATGTTAAAAAGACATGCATTATATATCGTACAAACACTAAAAATCTACATGTTTGGAATCTTTAATTTAATATCAGACCTTAGTGTGATCTATTAAATAATAAATGACACAAAATAGTATTTAAACTCTTGTACCTTTAACAAAAAGTATTCAATTCAGTTTGTAACTACCAAATCATAAACATAACAAAATGTTCAAATTCGTAAGTTAACTTTTGCAGAGAATATCCTTTTTGCAAAAGTTTTAATAATATTTTTTTATAAATTACAGATCGCTGTTTGCTTTTTCGCTGTTTTAGCTGTAGCTGCTGCTAAACCTGGTGTTGTAGCTCCATTGGCCTACACATCGCCTTTGGCCTACTCTGCTGCTGCCCCATTGGCTTATAGTTCACCCTTGGCTTATAGTTCTCCTTTGGTTTATTCTGCTCCAGCAGCAGCTGTTGTTGGTCATTCTTCATATGTTGCTCCTTATGCCTCCAGCTATAATACCCATAATGTAGCCCACACCGCACCCTTCCCAGCCGCATATACCACTTATGCCGCCGCTCCTGCTTTTGCCACTCCAGTTGCCACGCCTTTTGCTGCTCCTCTTTTGTTGAAAAAGTAAATCAGAGAAATGAATTTTGAATAAAGACTGAACGATAATCAAAATAATTTAAAAACTGTTTAATTTAATGCCGTTTATTTATTAAGAATAGGATTTAAACCCCCTCCACGATCACCACCGCTTTCATAGAATTGTTTGCAGAACTATAATTCAAGGTTTAACTGAATAAGAGCAACTTTTAAACTGCGTTCAGCTTAGTGTACAATAGAATTTGAGTTTTGTAAGAATTATAACATTGTGAGCATAATACAGCTTTAAACAATTATGTAAATAGATTATAGTCGGTTGAAAACATGTATTAGTATGATGTGGACTATATTCCTGGAAGCTGTATAAATTCCGGGAAAAGGCCTGATCCTCATTATGTTGGCCGAAAAATTAACTGAACAGAAATATAGAGAAAAATCTTGGTGTAATTGTAGAATAAGCGCTAATAAAGCCAATGTCGGATTGATCCGTTATACAGGGACTATGTCGAAAAGTGATCCGTTATTTTTCATATTTTGATGTATGTTGTAAGCACAACCCCAATATTAACCAGATATCTTACGGCGGGCTTGACTCCAAGTTAAATGAAAGGTCGATGCATATGGGGTTTCTTTCCAGAGAATATAAGTTTCGCCTTCCACAAACATAGTTTCGGTGAAAGAAAAAAATTGCCTTTTTTAAAAACGTGATTTAAATATACCCAGTGTACAATTGGAGTCCGAAAAGGCTCATAAAAGAGCCCTTAGACCTTCTGAAATCATAGATATATGAGGGTGTTTTCCTTCACCGCTGAAGCCTCTTTCTGAGCGCACTTTTATGACTCATAAAAGACTCCAAATCATGAGCATTGCTGGAAAATTTTGAATTTTCTGAGCCATTTATGAATAATTTTTGAGTCATTTATGAGTATTAAAAAAAATTTAAAAAATTTTTAAATACACTCATAAATAAGAATCTATTATGTTTCATTTATGACTCTAAAATTTGAGCACTCTGAAAATACTCATATTTTAGAGTATTTTATGAGTCATAATTTCTGAGGGCTCAGAAAAATGTTGACTGGGTATTCTAACTTACAAAAATCATAATATTTAAAAAAATTGTAATTTTTCCATAATTATTTTACGGGCCTCCGTGGAGCGTTTGAGCGATATCTAGTGGCATTTGTGATCGTTATGTGTTTTGAAGTTTGTCGGTAGGATCTACTGAAACTGATCGTTAAAACAAACCTATATGCAGTTAAAAAGGCGGCAAATGTATTTACCTTCAAAATAACTAAAAATGTAGTTATTTTTAAATATTAAGAAATAAATAAATAATGCATTAAAAAACCGAAATCGAAAAAGAAAAAAGGGAAAACGAAATAGAAAAGAAAACAGGAGAAAAGGGAACAAATTAAAACAGGAAGAAAGAGAGAAGCAAAGTTTTTCCAAAAGTTAAAACTGTTCTAAAGCAATTTAAGAAAAATTCTCCCCTATATGTAAAATCGAAACAACTTACTGTGCTTAAAATAAGAAATTTCTAAAAATTAAGTGAGGAAACGTTTTTTCAAATCATTTTTTTTTTCTGGTAGGAACTCTACAATTATTTCTATTTTAAAACTGTGTTTGAAGATAATAAAATAAATATAAAATTAAATTTTTAAAACAGTTCCCCGGCAAAAAAAAATTGGAAGTAATGCTTTAAAAACTACTTCTTTCACTGCTTCATATGTATCCGTTAGTATATTTTTACTGCTTTTTTAGAAGTAGTTCTGAAGAACTTCACTTCTTTCATTGCTTCCAAAGTATCCGTTAGTATATTTTTACAGATTTTTTAGAATTAATTCTGAACAACATCCAAAAAATCACTTAAGTATTGCTTCTAAAGAGTAATTGCTCTAAAAGTGATCCTAAAAAGTGATTTTGGTATGGTTTGGCATTTCCAAACAGATGATCGCGGGCTCGATTCCTGAAGGGACCAATAGTTAAAAAAAAATTTTAATATTTATAATGAATTTGTTTAAATTCAATATTTTTAAATTTTTAATTTTTAAAAATATATAAAAAAAAAATAATGAAAAATTGCTTTTTATACGCTTATTATAGTCCTGAAAACAATACTAAATTTCATTGCACCTTTTGCACTGGTTCAAAAAGTACTTTTATTGAAGAGAATAAAGCACAATATCTCGCAAGTACAAATTGGTGTTTTTATGCCAGTCAACTTTCATATCAAAGAATAGCTCAGCGGTAGAGAGCTAGACTGGCAGGCAAAATATAGTCTTTCTTTGCGAAGAATTTTTTTTTTAACTTTTAATTGAGCTTCCTTTGCGCTCGTTCAAAAAGTGCTGAAAAAATGTTGAAGTTGGAGTACTCTTCTCCTATGACAACTCAATGTTAAAATCATTAGTGTTTGTGTTAAAAAAAGAAGTACATCTAGATCATCAATTGTAGTGCCTTTTCTACTGCTTCGGCATCTCTTTTTTGCTGGGTTATTTTTGCTATTTTTAGTCTATTATATATTTATCAAATTTTTCTGCAGATTTTAAAAGTGTAATTATCATTTGCAAATAACTACAAGCTAACTCAAATATATCTAAAGTTCTATAAATTTGTTAGTTTTATTTTTGCTGTTCTTATCTTACTAGTTTTTAGCAAAAAAAATTTAAAAAATCTGCTAATTTCAGCAGTTTTCTCTGCAAGGTAATTTTTAGCTAATTTTTAATAGCTTTTTCTGCTATTTTTACAGGTTCGTTGTATATGGAAATGGAGTCTTTGCTATGCGGATTTCCTTTATGAGATTTTTTATGAACGTAAACAGAGAAAACAGATTCGTGCTTACAACCGAATTTGTTGCCAATCCATTGGTTCGGTTGTGGTAACCAAAATTTTCAATTGTGACAACTAGAAAAAAATGGTTTATTTTGGACCCCCAGTTTTAACCCCCTAAATGCCTGAGATATACGAATTTCATTAAGATCGGAGATTGTCACATGTCTACAAAATATCCGAATTTCATTAAGATCGGAGATTATCACATGAGATACTTTCCTTGTAAGAACTGTCTAAATTAATCCCAACACATTTTTTTAACTTTCTTACCTTGGTGTAGGGTATAACATAGTCCATTTTGAGCCATTATAATTTCCTTACATGTACTATTTATGGACAGACGTTTATTTACAATCAATATTAAACATTACACATAAATATCCACTTTGAATATTAAAATAAAGCAAAAGGCACAGTGTTTCTCAAAGTAATTTCTCTCTTCATTAATTCGTAGTGAAATTTTTCACATAGTAAAAACTAGGGCAAGCAAGATTTTATTTAAAAAAAAAATTTGCTAAAAAACTTATTTGGGAAGCTCTGAATTTAACTTTATTGTAATACGCATAAGCTATTAGTTGGCTAGTCACTTACCTTCCTCAATATTTTTATGGTTGTTTTGTTTTTTTAGTTTCAAATTAATTTCAAATGCAAATAGTTTTTTTTTTTAATTTAAATGGGAATTTAATAATAAATACTTACATTGGCCCATTTATGATTCATATTGAGCCCACTTGTGTTTTGTAGACAGTTGGGGTGTTGACACTAAATGAAATTGAAATCAAAATGAATACTTCTTTTACTGCAAATGCAGTTAATTTAACTGGCATAATTCTTTGAGAGCATATTTAAGCACCAAATTGTTAGAAAAATTTTTAAGATTATAAATTTCACATACTCAAAGAAGTACAATATGTCGGTAGAATCAACTGAAAAAACAAAGGAAGTTAAAGACAAAGGGTTATTACCGTCAAAACAACTACACTTAAAATATTTTGTATATAAAACAGGATCACTAACATTTTATTAAATTCAACTTACATTTTCTTTTGTTTTTGGCTGTTAATAAAATGAACCACAAATTAGTCAAAACAACTAACAAAATTTACTAACATATATTTTTTTGGTTTTTTTTTTAATAAAACAAATGTTACGAATTTTCAGTTGCAATAGTATATTATGTAATCAGATTTTTTTATGACTTAGGAATGTAGTTAAAATTTAAAACAACAAAACTGAAATACTGCTTGAATAACTAACAAATCTGACTGCAGAAGTTCCCTGAGTATCCCAGCAAATAAAGAGATGCCGAAGCAGAACAAAAACCACTACAATTGATGATCTAGATGTACTTGTTTTTTAACATAAACACTAATGATTTTAAGATTGAGTTGTCCTAGGAGAGGAGTACTCCAACTTCATAATTTTTTCAGTACTTTTTCAACGAGTGCAAAGGAAACTCTTTTTCATCAATTAAAAGTTAAAAAAAAATTCTTCGCTAAATAAATTATATTTTTTTTTTTATTTTACAAAAGTTTTTTTATTGCCGCCACCGGGTATCGAACTTGCGACCTCATGATTGCTCTCTACCGCTGAGCTATTCTTTGATATGAAAGTTGACTGGCATAAAAACACCACTTTGTCATTGCGAGATATTGTGCTTTATTCTCTTCAATAAAAGTACTTTTTAAACAAGTGCAAAACGTGCACTGCCATTCAGTATTGTTTTCAGTAGTATTTTTATAAGCGCATAAAAAGCAATTTTTCATCATTTTTATTTTATATATTTTTAAAAATTTAAACAAATTAATTATAAATATCAAAACAAAATTAAAAATCCTAGGAAAATATTGGTCCTTTCAGGAATCGAACCCGCGATCATATGTTTAGAAATGCCAAGTGATACCAAGATCACTTTTTAGGACCACTTCGAGAGCAATTACTCTTTAGAAGTAAACTTAAGTGAATTTTCGGATGTTGTACAGAAGTAATTCTAAAAAAGCTGTAAAAATATACTAACGAATACTTTGGAACCAATGAGAAAGTGACTTTTGAAGTTATTAAAAATTACTTCTAAAAAAGCAGTAAAAATACACTACCCAGCAAAATCTCAGTAATGGGTGCTCATTACTAATATCTAAATAATAAGCAGTAGATTTAGGGTATACTGCTTATAATTAGGTGTCAAAACTCATTATTTTTGTTCGACAAGGTCGTTTTTGTTAAGTAGTTGTCCATATTCGCTGCATGAAAAAACACACAAAATTTGTGCACCTGCTAACCCGCTGCATTACAAAAGTATATAAAATAAGTAGTTACCAGAATAAATAGTTATTTGTGTGCTTATACGCAGTTAAAGAATAAGTGGTTACAAGTTGTTAAATAATACGACTTACTTATAAACTTACTAGTGGTTAAAAAATAAGTAGTTACCAAATTCATATTATCATTATAAATAAATAAGTAGTCGCGCCTAAGCTAGACTGCTTATTAAAACGGCTTCGCCTAACAAAAATAACTAGTCCTGACGCCGAATTATAAGCAGTAAAAAATTTTAGTTTCATTATATATTTGGTAATGAAAGATTTTTCTGGGTAACGGATACTTGTGAAGCGGTGGAAGAAGTAGTTTGTAAAGCATTGCTTCCATTTTTTTGCTGGGTAAATAGTACCGACACCTATATTGCTGAGCTGGAATACAACAGAATTTCATTAAAACAATGTATTTTAACAATGCAAGAAATTCTTCTCTACATTATTAATGCCCGTAATTTTAAGCAATAGATAACTACACTCAAAAAAATAAGTTAGTAGAAAAATTATTAAAACGTCTTGTATATCAAGTGTACTAGTTTTCAGCAATTTTTTTGCTGAAATTCGGTTTTCAGCAAAAGTTTTAGTTATATTTTTTTTAGCACTAAAATAATTTTGAACTAATGTTTTACTAATTTATTTTGCTACAAAATTTGTGCCGATAACCGCATTTATAGCGTGGACGACAACCAGATAGAAAATATGTACATTAGAGCACCCATGAAATATATGGAATTTGCAAAATGTTATTTTTTCACCTCCCCACGTATTTTTCAATAGATTGGGCGTAAAAAATAATATTCCCGCAATATCCTCTCGTATTAAAACAGGCCAGTCACCCGCGGCTTTTAGCTAGTGTTTCCAATTATTCGACATAGGCGGTTAACCGATTAATGCATTATTCGAAAAATCACAAAAATTGATTAACCGGTTATTCGGGTCGGTTAATCGAGAAAATTGGCGATTAATCGATTAATCGTTTAATGCAAAATTAATATATTTCCTTGATTTTTTTATCAATAATACACAAAGAGCTTCCTGTTTTTGTTAAATGAATGATTCAGTTGCCAAATCGATTAACTCCATAAAGAAAAATTAATGAGTCTTAAAGAAAAAATATTATACATAGTACATATATTGTTTTTTTTAAATTCTTATTAAAATATAAATTTTGTCATTTAGTAGTGTTAATATTTATTATCAGAGAAATTTGTTTTGAATATTTTACAGTTAGGAGTCAATAAAATATTTTGGAATAAATATTTATAAAATTCTGAAAGTGGAGTTATAAAATATGTATATAAATTCGATGTGTTAAACAACCACATCTACACCAGAGAAACAGAGCAAAAACCACCTCTAATTAGCTCTACTAAAAATTAGTTAAAAATGCCAAAAAAAACGCTGAAAGAACACCAAACCTAAAACTGTTACATATCGATAACTCAATGTACATAAATTTTTTATTTCTTAATAAAAATTTTTTAAAATTTGAGAAACTTTAGATACAACATATCTTTAAATGCAATTTTTAATTAATACATACTACGATAAATTTAATAAGGCACTTAAAGAAATGTATCCAAAGTTTTTAAGAATTTATTAAGGTTCTTCCTCCTCCTCTTAAGAAATAAAAAACAACGAGTTGGAGCATCTTTATAATGCGCCATTGATATAAAAAAATTTTAATTCTCTTTGAGTAAAATTTTAGTTAACTGAAAATACGAATTTACTCTACAAAAATTTAAAAAAAAATTTGCTGAATATTTGCATAATTAGCTGAAGATTATCATAAAGAATTGTTAAATTCTCAGCCTTTTTTCGTCATTCGTTATTTAAGGGCCATTAACAAAATAAACGAAAGTTTGAACTAACTTACGCATAGAGAATTTTCTTGGTCGAGTAACCAATGAAAAAATAAATTTTGTAAAAAAAGCTTCAAAATTTTTATGAAGCTCTTTTTAATAAAACTTTTTTATTGGTTGTATGAAATTAACTAATATGAAATTTTTCAAAAAAAAACTACATCAATTCAATGAAATCTTTCAATGGACAAATTCCAGCGAAACTTCATGGAATCAATGTAAAAATTCATAAATAGCATGTAGACAATTCTCTCAGTGTACAGTTACAGATTTCAAATTTCATATATATTTAAATATTTTCACGTTAATTTTGTGTCAACTTTAGGTTTATTTGTTTATTGTTAATGGCACTAATGCGAAATGTCACTAAATTCCGGGAAACGGGTTTGGTTTCCATGGTATTTCTAGTGGAACATGTTTTCGAAATAATGTGATATTTGAACCGAATATACACACTTTCTTGGGAGATGTAAGATAAGTTGGAGTTTCTACAGAATTAAGATGTTGATTGACAGTTGTGTGACACAGATTTGAAACAAATGCAGACAAGCCAACCGGCTTCGCAGGGATATTATTAAGACATACTGTATAATTTTTATAAAATTTAAAATAAAATTGAATTGAAATAAAAAAAAAAAAAAACTTGCCATGAAGGGCATGGAAATATAATTTATATTACTTTTATAGTTTTTAAAATAATTAAAACAGAAATAGTAAATTGTCTATTTTATTTCCTTAAGCCTATATAGAACTTCAAGGCTGCTCCAGCCAAACACGTCGTGTGTTTTGAGGAGTTTTAAAACATCTTTATTTTGGCCTTGCTGAAAAAAGATATCTAAAGGCTTAAGGACCTCTTTCAGTAGATTTTAAAAGAATTCCATGGTATTTTAGTTAGTTTTTGTTTTTTCTAAGCTTTTCTTGCAATTTTTTAACTAAAGTTAAGAAAATTATGAAGTATTGGGAAAAAATAAAGGAAAAATTCCATATTAAAAATTTAACCGGTTAATCGACCTATTTTAACCGATTAGTCGGATCGAATAATTATTTGAGTTTTAAATTATTTGTTTCGACATTAACCGAAACAGAGGCGATTAATCGAGGAATCGGTTAATCGATTAACCGAATTGGAAACACTACTTTTAGCCCTAAAAATGGACTAAAATTAATTCAAAGCTTCTTTGCGATATAACTCTTAAAGTAAAGGTTTTACTGAAAAATACTAAATAAGCATATCTACAGGCAGTAATATACCTAGCATTTTTCTCATACACATTTTTGACGTATCGATGACCCATCATGGTGATTTAGGTGGTTAAAGCCAAATTTGTGTTTAACCATATAAATCACTTCGATTTTAACCTCATAAATCACCATGATGCGTCATCGATACGTCAAAAATATGTATGAGAAAAATACTAGCCACATTATTGCCTGTAGATATGCTTATGTAGTGTGTTTCTGTAAAACCTTTACTTTAAGAGTTATGCGCAAATAAACTTTGAAGTAATTTTAGTCCATTTTTAGGGCTAAAAGCCGCGGGTGACTGGCCTGTTTTAATTCAAGAGGATCAATTTCGCTGGGATATTATTTCTTGCACCCAATCTACCAGAAAGTGAGTGGGGAGGTGAACAAATATCACTTTTGCGCATATGGGTGCTCTATTGAGCGCCTTCAGATTGGCACGAAATTAACTCTTAAACAGATTTTAAGTTTTGACTTATTTCTTGCATTGAACCTCAATTTTAAACTTTGATGTCTTCAGAGACTTATAGTAGAATTTTAAGACAAATATTTTTGCGGAACATTTTAACCCTCTAACTCTTCAACTTACGGGTCGTTTGTGGCCCATTTGAAAAGGGTCAAAAAGTACCTTTAATTGAGGAGTTAGAGGGTTCAAATATTCCACAAAAGTATTTGTCATGAAATTCTACTATAAGTCTCTGAAGACATCAAGGTTGAAATTTTAAGTTTAATGTCAGAAATAAGTCAAAACTTAAAATGCGTTTAAGGATTAATTTCGTACTTCTACACAATTGCCGCCGCTCAAACGCCCACAAACCTAAATTTTAGAAGGAAACCATGTGAATATTCTATTTCATGTAAAACACTATGTGGAACATTTTAATCCTCTAACTCTTCAGCTTACGTGTCTTTTTGTCCCTTTTAAAAACGGGTCCGAAAGATTCCCTTTAATTGAAGAGATAGAGAGTTAAATAGTTCCACAAAACTGTACCTCGTAGTGTTTTACATAAGTTCGTTGAACACATCCTATACCTAAAATGGAAGATTCACATGGCTTCCTAGTGCACATATGTAAAATATCTGTAACTCATCAGTGTTTAGGCTTTCTGCCATGGAATGGACGAAATATTAAAAAAAAAGCTTATTTGGTTTTTAATCTATGCTAAATTTCTTATTATATGTGACCTTCTTCGAGAAAAGGGACCTAGTGTGTGAAAATGAAGTTTTAAATTAAACATTAAAATTTTAATGTTTTTCTCATTTTTATCGATTTTCCCAAGTTTTTGACACACTAGGTTTTTTGACACACTAGGTCCCTTTTCTCGGAGAAGGTCACATGTGGTGAAGAGTATACATATGTATTTACAAGTCTCCAAAATTAAATGAGAGCCATTCAAATCTTAGTTTGGACAAAAAATTTTATGTTTACAGCTTAAAACACCACTAAAGGCCATGTGAGGGTTAAAAGTTTGTATAAAGATAATGTTTGCCTTTTCATTGTGCAAACAACAGCTATGTAACTTAATCACCAGAAACTTCTAGTTTAGGGATGGATAAATCCATAATCCTTTTTTAGGGTAATTTTGAGGACATAAATGTAAACGGCCTGGCCGGTTTACATCGCATAAACCCAGTTTTTGCAAAAGCCAAGTCATTAACACTGGTTATTTAGTGTTTCTTTGTCACAACACTTTTTTATTACAAATTTTTCTTTATTTTTTTATTGTTAAATTAATAAGGTAGTTCACAAGGGGTGTGCATTTGTTGTATCGTTGTATCGCCCTAACAAAAAACAGAGTTATTAGAATTTAAATTGAAAAAATACAACATTTGAGAATAGCACGATACAAGATTTTTACGGGTGTTTAGTGTCCTATGTTTGAGTGTGCTAACAGATAGAAAACCCAATAGAAAATCGTTGTTAAAGTCAAGTAAAAATTTTAACAACTCTGTTTTTTGTTAGGACGATACAACGATACAACAAATAGCACACCCCTTGTGAACTATCTAAATGTAAAGAAAATATTAATACATTTAAAAAAGAATAACAGAAGACATTCGTAAAAGAGAAAAAAAATGTAGAAAATAATTTAAAAATAATTGCAAAAAGTTTAGAAAATCGGAAAATTTTAGAAAATTGGAAAAAAATTGAAAATAATTTAACTTATACTGAATTTAGACTGAGCAAAAACTACCTAGTTTTCGTACAAAACGTGTTTTTTTATATGCATTTTGACAAATAAAAGCTAGCATTAGCCAAAAAACAGGTAGTTTTTCCTCGGTCTAAATGCAGTATTACTTGAAAGTTCTTAAAAATCAATGGACAAATTTGTCTTTAATTCTGTACAGAATAATTGCGATTAAAAATTGTTTGTACAAATACTGTCTAATTGAGTGGTTTTCTTAAAAAATATATTTTTTAAGAGACTCTAAAAGGAACTTAAAAAGTTCGATCAAGTACACAAATTAATCGGTGTGTTCGTTTTCTCGAAAATCTTACTACATTTACTACAATTGTTGTTTTGTTTACTTTTTGAATTCCTAAAGTTTCGGTAAAATTAGCAAATTGTAGTAAGTAAACGAACAAGCCTAATGTAAAATTTTTACTATTTTCAAAACATTGGAAAATTTTGCATAAGAAAATTTGAAATAATTAACTTTATTATTTTAACTGCATTTTTTGAAATCCCGGGATTCCCGGTCCAAATTCCCGGGAATGCGGGAAATGAAAAATGCTTAATTTCCCGGGAATCCCGGGATGAATTCCCTACTCTCATCCTATCCGAAAATGAGCGGGGAGCTGCAAAAATAACATTTTTGCACATATGGGTGCTCTAATGTACATAGATGTAAAAAAGAAAAACAACTCTACACAATTTCTATATTTAAATTTTCAGCAAATAAATTAACTAAAGTAAAATTTCGCCACTAGTTTTTTGAGTTTTTTTCAGTCTACTAATATTCAGCAAAAAGTGTAGAGATTTTAGCAAGTATTTTTTCATTTGCAATCGACTAAATGTTATTTTTTTTGGTAAAAATCAGCTCGCTGATTTTCAGCAAACCTTTTGCTGAAATTACCAACTTTTTTGCAAGCACGCTACTGACTAAAAATGGTTTAGTTGAAATTACGGACATAATTACATTCCCAGTGTAGAAAATCATTGCCAGATATGTGGTTATGTAAGTGTATACCTGGTAATGGTAACTACTTACTTTTATTATTACATTTTATATTATTTTTGTATGGCGATGTCGCGAAAAATAATGAGTTACACACCAGCATACAAAAAATAAAAAAATATGTCGTTACCTATGTGCCTACATCAGTATTGACTAAAATAATGATTCTAAAAATAGATTTTCAAAAAAATAAGTTTTATAAAAAAAATATTTTTTTACTGTAAAAAATTTTTTTAATAAATTTTTCTCATGCGGGAAGTGAACCCGACGTGTAATATTTGATAGATAAAAATATAATTGACTTGCTGCGCACAAGTCAGCTAACTCGCCAACATATAAAAAATCAAAAAATATGTGGTTATATATATCATCACCAGTGTTGAAAAAATATTGAGTCTAAAAATAGATTTCAAAAAAATTTACAAACAAATCTAGAACATTGCTTTATTTTTGAAATAATGATTAAAATAAGTCATTATTGGTAATACATATTTATTAGTAACTCATTATTATATCTTTTAAAATAATGCAGAAAGTAAGTCGCTGTCATTACTGGTAGTCCAAAAAATAATGATATGTCATTACCGTCTCTACACTGGGATTATTAAGCAATTGTTATTGCCAGAGATGGCAGTAATTAATTACTTTGTAATGACCATTGCGCGTTTTGGTAGTAAAAACAAAAAATCAATTCATAGGTAGACAAATGAAATTTCATTACCATTACTTATCTTAATGATGTAAAGAACTTTTTGATCTTTGTTCTACACTGAAAAATTTTCCTTTTAGGAAAATTTATTTCACGATTTTTTTTTAACTAGCCCCCAAACCTTGTTGTATGAAATGAGTATTAAAGTCCCTAGAATATAAATTTTAAGAAACCGCACTTAAAAAATTTCAGAATAACGGCGGGACGCGAAAAAAATGTATGGTAATAGAATTGAATTTAAACGCTTAATCTACATTCTGCAAACAAATATATAATTGCAAGAATTTTCCTTTTTTTTTGGATATTTTATTCGCGATTTTTTCGAAATTTTTTTTTTTCATTTGGCCACCAAACTTTGTTGTTCGAAATGGGTATAGTGGGTATAGTTATAGTCCTTAGACTATAAATATAAAAAACCGCACTTACAAAATTGCAAAATAATGGCGAATCGCGAAAAAAGACTTTATTGTACTAGGATAGCCACCAAAACTTGGTATAAGATATGGATAACATAGTCCTCGGATTATGAACTAAAAAAATGCTTTTAGTTATTTCTAAACCTCATGTTTTTAAAATAAAAAACTTCGACAAAACGGCAAGTAATGAAAAACAAATGTGTGTTTCATTACTGTGTAAACATTAGGTAAAAGTAATGAAAATTAAAAAAATGTTAATATTAATTTTCAAAAGAAATGAAAATTAAAAAAAAATGGTAATGATAAAAAAGCTCCATTACGTTTACATCAAGTAATGGTAATGAAAAAGTAATGGTATTGATTTTAGCCCATCTCTGGTTATTTTTCGATTGAACCGTTTTAAATTATTCATTATTCGAAATTTGGGAATTTTAAATTATACGAACAATTATATGAGCAAAAGTTTTTGATTAATCGAATAACTATTAATTGATTGAATATCCTTGTCGTTAGAGTTTGCTGTTCGGTTTTATTCGAAACCGAAACCGCGGTTTTTAAGTTTTTCTTAAATACTTTAACAAATTAAAATAATTTAATAAATTGCAAAGATTCATAATAGAGCTCTAACACCTTCTGATGCAGCCTCCGAATAATGAGAATTATTGGAAAGTTTATAATTTTCTGAGCAATTATGAGTTATTTACTATTAATTTTTCAATAATGAAAAAATTTTAATGCACTCATAAATACGAGTCCAATATGTTTCATTTATAAATCTAAAATTTGAGTACTCTGAAAAATTTTTAATGAACTCATAAATACGAGTCTAACATGCTTATTTGTAACTCCAAAATGTGAGTCTTCTACGAGTAAAAATTTCTGGGCGCTCAGTAAAATGTCGGCTGGGATATTATTGAATCTGGAATTTCAAAAAGGGCTCAGCTCCTTTTTTATAAAATTTTGTATTTAATTTCTCCATTAAATATTACTTTAAAGAATTTTTTATTTTTGTTGTTACGGATAACATAAACTGAGGCTTATAATTTTAGAAAAAAATTGCACCAAAAAATCAAGTGGTTTAAGAGATATTTAGTTTCACTTATTCAGTTCAAATTTTAACCCTGTATTTTTAAAAAAATTCCTTTTTCGTATTCCGCGAAATTTATGAAATTTTATCTTTATATTGTTTTAAATAAACTGCTAAAATTTAAATTTATACTCTTGAAAATACTGATTTAGTTGCGGTCAAAAGAATAAAAAAAAATTAATTCATAATAGTTTTCCGCGTTTTTTTTTCTCCCTCAAAGCCCTCGAAACGGCGTTATTGCATATATTTGAGTGAGAAATTCAACTGAATTTTAAGTAATAAGTATATTGTACGTTTTAAACTATTTACTTTTATACTTATTTAATTATTTAAAAAAAAATTCTATTATTAGTACAAGAAAACCGAAAATTAACCGAAACCGCGGTTTTTATAATTTTGAAAAACCGAAACCGCGGTTTTCAGATTTTTCGGTTTTTCGCAAACTCTACTTGTCGTTGCTTTTCGAAAATAAATGCCCTGCCAGTGTATTGGCATGGCGCTATAAGCCAATACTTTGCCAGTGTTTTTTTTTATAAGCCCTAGAAATTTCTATAAAACAAATAATGGCAAAGAGTTTTTTGCAAACGCTGGCAAAGCAAATTTGTTTCGCTTTCGCTATAAAACTTTCAAATAGTAAAATTTTTCATAAACATGATTTTATATTTTTTTGGTTATCAAATTAAATTCGATCAGTTTAGTTAAGTTTGTATTTATGTGTAAAATTTCAAAATGTTAAACGTTAATTTACTTATGCTTTACACGTCCACGAATTATTTTACGTTTTTTTAAGTAGTTTGATTTTAGCCAACTGCCTTAAAGAAGTTTTGTACCTGCTACTTAAATATTTTCATTGAATATATTAACCATGACCTTGAATTACAACGGTTATTTTTTAAAAGCGTGTGTAAAAGTAAAAATTGTCAACACAAAATTAAGTCATTGTTAATTAAAAAGAAACTTTTTAAAAAACTTAAAAAAAAATTTGTTTGGAAATTAATAGCTTGTTTATATAGCGAAATTAATCTGCTTGATTGAAGTTAACCCTACCCAAGAAGTAAAACGGGAATCATAATGGACCTATATGCGTCTCTATGGGAGGTGGTTTATGTTATCATAACTGCCGCTTCCCTAATAACCTAACCTAGGGGTTATAGGGAAATTCCCCCCGCCCCCGCCCCCCTCAGCGAAATCGAAAAAGAAAAAAAAAGGAAAAAAAGGAAAAAGAGGGGAAAAAGGAGAGAAAAAAGGAAAAAGAGGGAAAAAAGGAGAGAAAAAAGAGAAGAAAAAAGGATAAAGTGAAAGAAATACGAATTTGTTATGAATAATGATAATATGAAATAAAAAATTTTTTCCTTATTTTCATTTAACCAGTCGTCATTTAAAAAATCTCAATAGATATTTTAACAAATTCATTAAAAAACTGATAATTTTGATTATAAAAAAATTAAAGTTTGTGGAGAAATGTAGTTAAAAGATCTAAATTTCAAATTAGATTTTCAAAATTGTGTATAGATCAATTTCGTTTGAAATTTTTCTAATTTCAAATGACAAAAAGAAATTTCATTTTAAAATTTCGCATTTTTTAATACAAAATTCCAATTTTAATTGAAAATTTTTTAAATAAAAATAAACGCCCTTTAGTTAAAATTTTGTGTGGCAGCATGATTTGACCTAGTTTATTTTTGAAGCATTCTGATTGGTTAATTTATTTTCGACCAATTAAAATATTTGAAAATGTAAATATTTCTTTAGGATTTTCATACACAAAATGAACAAAGCCGTTTAAATATAAAGTCGACTTTAAAAGTAAAATACTGTTTGATAGTAAAGCACCGTAAGTTGTTCGGATTTCACGTGAAAAAATTGTTATACTCATCCATATAAAAAAAAAATGATAATTTTCCACGACAATGAATTTCCCGTGAAAACTGAGTAGAGATTGTTTTCACGCAAATTTAATGTACAAGACTATTATTTTACTTGGGGAAAAATCACATTTTTTGTATATTGTGATTGTGTCTTTGATATAGAATTGAAAAATTGTTCATTTTTATAATTTAAATTAAAATTTGAGTAAAATTAAAGTTCGAGTAAAATTTTTCCACGTGAAAAACCACTTACGGTGCTTTTGGGAAAAAGACCAAATTTTATTTTGATTTTTTTTCATTAAAATTGCAGCACTGAACTTCTAATGGAATTTTCTAAATTTGAAGTGGTAAATGCTAATATATTTTAGAATTTTCTCATTTCGAAATAAAAAATCGAAATTTCTCTTAAAATATTCTCAATATTGTAAGAAAACAATTAATCACCGTTATTTTTGTTCAGATTTAAGATCAAATTTGACAAACTCCAAATAGAATTCACAATTAATTTCACTTCAAATTCTCCAAATTTCATTCGGAAAGATATGGTGGAGTGCTTTTTTAGGTCTTTCCAAAGGATCGTATTGAACTTATTCCAGTCTGTCTTTCGGAAATTCTGAGTATACATGTTGATATCGTAGAGTATATAGTTATGTTCCTGAAATAATTTCTTTTGAAATACTCAATTTTTGATTGCCTGCGAGTAATTGACTAGCGTTAGATCCTGCACTTCCTCCCAACCTGCAAAGTGTTTTAACATTAAAATACGGAATGTTGGTGTAGCGTCAAAGTAAAATTGGCCAGTAATTCTTTTTGTTAATGACGACATCTGACTCCCACAGCTATACCAAAACCGATATGAAAATTTAATTATACAAAGTTTTCCAAATGTTGATCACGAACCCCTGAGCGTCCCTAATCGCATCCTAGGAGGTCTGCGAAACATTCCGAAAAAATAATTAAAAAACAAGAATTTTTTAAATATTAGAAGTTTTTAGTTAAAATTTATAACTGAAGTATAAAAAATCAGCTTCTAATAAATAAAGTGAATATAAAAATAATGAAAATAATTTCAAAACTTTTCAGTAAATATTAACTTTTTGTATTGTTCCCAGCAAAACCTTGGTAATGGGTTGGACCTTTTTCACGCATAGCTTGGCAATGGGTACCACTTTACCCATGGTTTTACTAAGAAACTTGAGTAATACGTTACTAATATGTGATACATCAATACTTATATGGGAGGTATGAAATAACGAGTTACCGATATAGAGATATATCACTACTTATTTGGAGGCTTTAAAATAATATATTACTGATATTGTGTTATATAATAAGGGTAAAAATAATAAGTTCTTGGTATTGCATTATATAACTACTTATTATGCGAAAGCATAATGCAAATTATTATAATATAATTGCATTGCTCGGATCGGTGTACTTTTAAACAAAGTCATTACTGGTAACGTCTGATTTTATTCTCTATATGTAACCAATGAAATGTGTATTAATGTGTAACGACTTATTTCAGTCCATACAAGTATGTACTTATTTTAGCTAAGTAGTGAATTTAATATTACAAGTAACAACTTATTTCAGTACTTCCGTCGTAATCACTTATTTAAGCCTATACCGGTACGATTTAGGCAACCATTTACTCCCAATGACACCCCCATGTTAAAATAATGTGTTATGCGACCAAAGTGTAAGTAGTTACAATTTTTGATTTCTTATTCCTTTTCCCTTTACCTGGTAATAGAAGGTTTTGCTGGGTTGTTAAAAATTAATCTCTGAGTTAAATCCTTGTAATCATCTCAATCAAATATTGAGGACTTTTCAGACTCCGGCGACGTTTTTCGTAAAATTTTCAAAGTTTAATTTAATGAAATCCCGCGATTTAAATCATCATATGTATATCGAAAAATGGATTCTTTAAAATTTCTGAAAAAATATATGCGGTGTGTTCGATTAGTCGAAATTCTTACTACTTTTACTACAATTGGAAAGTTTTGTTTACTTTTTATATTGAAATTTTGCAGCTGTAGTAAATGTAGTAACTTGTAGTAAGTAAACGAACACGATTATGTTGTTCCTCATTACTTTATTTTTGCCTTTACGAAATCTTATACTGCAACTCTTATTGGGGCTTTTTTCATACAAATGCTAAAAAATCGAACTGTTTTTTTTTATTTAATACTATACTCTAACTCAGGAACCAAAAGGAGTACCAAACTGATATTTGACAGTGTCATTGATAAAAAACTAAGAACTAATACAAAAATATTAAAAGGCTACGATAAAGTATCCCGAACCGCGTATTAAGTTAAAATGGCTTTAGACCTTTCATAACGATAAATGGTTAAAGTTCATTTCAAAATAGTAACTATTCACGTTAATTAATTGTAGAAAAATTCTCAAAAATTAAAATTTTTTTTAATAAATCAAAAATTATCAAATTAAAGAATGAGTTGCAGACCAACTTCAGGCACGCTTTCAGAAGCTTTAAAGTGATATATCAACCAGTCACATAGCTAAAATAATACAAAAGTTAGACCCAAATATGTACGGAAAGTCTATAGCAAATTTGATCATTTTCCCCAAATTGAACACCAATTTTAGCTATACAAAGTATTCCAAGTTATAGCAAGTTTCATACAATTCAAATAGAGTGCGGAAATTTCAATTGTTGATTTTATATGTTATTTAATATAAACTTTTTTAGGCATTACTAACCCATCCTTGTTGGATGTCAAATACATATCAAATATTAAAGTTTTTGATGAAAAATATAACTTAGAATTTTTCGTTGGACTTTATATTGTCTTTTATACCTAAAGCGTCGCTCATAAAATCGTTAACCTTGCGCTGCGGAGTCCAAAAACGTCCAACAAGTAGTGTATGGCTAAATCAAAAGGGGTTAAAAAATATTTTTTGAGAAAATTTAATTTAAAAAAATTTTTTTTTCCAAAATTCCCCCCCCCCCTAGAGACTTGGGCTGGAGCCGCCACTGGTTTAGGACGAATAACTTTATTTCCAACATAACCAAGGTTAAACATTAACCAGAGATATCTCCATATAAATTTGATACACAGAGGTGATTTTGCTGGACGAGTTTTAATACAATTTTTCAGTAAACTAATGAAGTTTTCTTCACAAAGTAAATGAAAAATTTCCTAAATTTGATGAAAAAGCTTTATATATTTTATGAATCCAGTTTTTATGAAACTTCTACATTGAAACTTTTAGTAAATAAAATGAAATTTTCCACAACATTTTATGAAAAATTCCATTAATTCAATGAAAAATTTCAATGGACGATTTCCAGTGAAATTTCATTGGTTTTATGTAAAAAAAATTATTAATATCATGCAGATAATTCTCTCAGTGTATGGTTAAGTACTAAACTCGTTTTATTTATAGATGAGTTAGCAAGTCTTAATGGACTTGTTTAGTGCTCGATTAAGCAGTTAATCCGACTTTTACGAGATTAACTTTTCTGTCTATATGGGGTATAAGATTAAAGTACAAGTTTTAAATTGATGAATCCTTAAAGTATGCAATCAAATGTATAGTCTAAATATTTTCATAATAATCAGGAATATTAATTAAAATTTATTTAAAATAAGTATCTTTTTACAAACATGTATTATAAATAAGTTTTCAAAACAATTCAAATAACATTTTTGTTATTAATTTTTGTACGCATGCATCTACCAAAAGTTTTTCATAATATTATCATCACTAGGGTAAGGAATTCAATGCAAATGCATGTTTTTTCTCGATAATCCAAAATTAGTGTAGCCCAAATAGATATACGAATCATCAAAACTAGCACAAAATGGCTTCGATTTGTAGTTGAATATATTTTGGCAATAATGCTTATTTTTGCATATTGTTACTTCAAATGCATATTTTGTGCCTTTTTAATGCATATTTTATGCTGTTTAATGTACATTTGTGCATATTTTTAATTTTTTTTAGTATAATTTTTTTTAATTTGCTAAAAAAAAATATAGAAAAATATTTTGATTCAAACAAGATATCTCTTATTTTCATTATTTTAAAAAATAAACATTCTTAAAAATCTTGTTTGCCTAGGAAAAAATCTTGTCTATTTGCAAAATAACCCAACAAAAAAACAGATGCCGAAGCAGTAGAAAAATACTACAATTGATTATCTAGATGTACTTTTTTTTAAACATAAACACTAATGATTTTAATATTGAGTTGTCATAGGAGAGGAGTACTTCCATTTCAACATTTTTTCGGTACTTTTTGAACGAGTGCAAAGAAATGTCTTTTTCACCAAATAAAAATTAAAAAAAAAACTCTTCTTAAAAAAATTGTATTTTTTTTATTTTACAAAAGCTTTTTTTATTGCCGCCACCGGGTATCGAACTTGCGACACCATGATTGCTGGTCTAGCTCTCTAACGCTGAGCTATTTGATATGAAAGTTGACTGACATAAAAACAGCACTTTGTCATTGCGAGATATTGTGCTCTATTCTCTTTAATAGAAGTACTTTTGAAAGTACTTTTGAAAAAGGTGCACTGCAATTCAGCATTGTTTTCAGTTCTTTGCCATCATTTTTATTTTATATATTTTTAAAGATTGAAAAATTAAAAAAGTATTGAATTTGAACAAATTAATGAAAAATATTAAAAAAATATAAAAAAAAAAATTAAAAATATATTGGTCCCTCGTGGAATCGAACCCGCGATTATTTGCTTAGAAATACTAAATGATACCAAAATCACTTTTTAGGTTCACTTTTAGAGCCATGGTGCTTTAGAAGCAATACTTAAGTGATTTTTTGGATGTTGTTCGAAACTAATTCTAAAAAAGCTGTAAAAATATACTAACGAACACTTTGCTGGAAACTAACTTAATATTTGTTATGTTTTAAAGTGAGATTTTTTCCAAAAAGATTTGTCTTTTTTAGCCGCATTTGCTATGCCCATATTTCCGATTTTTAAGTGCATAAAATTCCTTGCCCTAATCATCACAAACTTCCACTGTAAGTCAACATTCACAGAATGATGCTGGTATGTAAAAATATTAAATACCTTTAGGTTTAATTTGTTATTAGTTTGCAAAAAACAAAACTTTGTTTGATAATAAAAAAAAAATATTAAAATTATTCTTAAAATTACTACATGAATTCCTATGTAAATTCCATAATTTTAACTTTTATTATAAGCAAAATGAAAACGTAATGATTGGAAAACTTTTCTTGACTAACAAACAATGAATTTTTTCAGAAAAAAATACAAAAAAATGTTCGATAGTAATACCTTTCATTGGAAGATATACATTAACGGAAACTACATATAAGGATTTCCATACCAACTGCTACGCTATAAAAAAAGTATATATCGTCAATGTCAAACTTACAGTTTCTACATTGCGTATCATAACTACACTCTAATTAAATTCTGCTGAAATTTAACCTATAAATTGGGTAAATTTACTCTATGTGCGTAATTGAAAAAAAATACGCACATTGTGTTTAAATTGGTGCACAAATAATTTGTAATTTTACAATGAAAGTGCGTAAAAATTAAATGAAATTTTTAAATCAGTGTGTTAATTTACTAAATTTGTGTGTAAAAAAGCACGTTTCACGTGTAAATGTACGCATAAAATGAGTAAAAATCCACAAAAAATGCGCAAAGATCCACAGAAAGTTCGTAAAAATCCAATATAATGCGTACATTTACAACAGTTGTGCTAACTTTAAGCACCACCCAAAAATTTTTTTAAATAAAATAACAAATTAACTTTTATTACGTATTTTATTAATAATAATATCCAAGTCATTCTCTCATAATCGTTTATGTCCAAATTAGTCGTTTTGGGATCTTCAGGCATTTGTATAAAATTCATATAAAAATTTGTTATAACTATTGAATGGTTGCGATGACTCCTGCTCAACAAAATGCCTTCTTTGAGAGGGAGGCAGTAACCGTCAACAATAACGGGAGAAAACGCCTTAAAAGAGATATGGCCTACGCAGGAACAACTGAGTGCAATGACTCCTGCTCAACAAAATGCTTTCTTTGCAAGTTAGGCAGTACTCAATGAATACTGACTTTGTTGAGCAGGAGTCATTGCACCCAGTTGTTTTACCAAGGCCGTATCTCTCTTACGGCGTTTTCTCCCGTTATTGTTGACTGTTGTTGGTTTCCTGCCTCCCTTGCAAAGAAGGCATTTTGTTGAGCAGGAGTCATTGCACCCAGTTGTTCCTACATAGGCCGTGTCTCTCTTACGGCGTTTTCAATTTTGAAATGAGGTTTAGACTACCACATGCGTTAATAATAATTACCAAAAACAATTTCATGCTTATGTTGCTATTCCCAGACTCTAATGTGTTTGTGGAAATGTTGTAATTCACAAAAAATAATCCGCTTTCGCTTTTTCTTTTTATTATTTATAATTTTATTTAAATTTTTTCAAATTTGAAATGTCAGAGTATTTATTACTATTATAGGATAGTATATTTACCCACTTTGTGCGTAAAAATTTTATTTAACAAAACAATAGTAATTTTAGGCGCAATGTGTTTATTTATAAACACATAATGTCTAAAAATACTTTATGTGTGTATTACTGTGTATGGAAGTGTGTATGAAAAAAGTTTACGCATTTTTTGTTTATATTTACCGAATTTTCATAAAATTAAACAAAATTTTACCCATTTTATAGTAATAAATTTACAAACATTTTTTAGAGTGTAGTGTATTCAATTAATCGACTTTTTATTTTAATCGATTAATCGTTGAAATAATTATTCGGGTTTTTTCCTTAACCGGTTAATCGAATAAAATTTTATAATTTATCGATTTATCGAAAAAATTTAACGTAAAATATTATACAAAAAATTTGTTGCATTTTCTCTTCTTAAATTCATAAAAATAAAAAATGTATTAATTGAGATTATATTTTGTCAAAATATTTATTTCCTCTTCCTCTCGGTCACATATTCAAATATTATCCAAATCGGGGAGAACCACACCGCAGATCTTTCTAGTAATTTACCATTATATAAAGTTAAGCCTGAATTAAGAAGAAGAACAACTCGAAGATTAATAAAAGATCTTATAAATAAAAGGAAAATCTAAAACACATATTGTATATTTCCACAAAAAATTTAATTTCTGTCATCTAGATCTAATATAAATCCCCATTTTTATATTTACTACACTTGTAGAAATAAATCTGTAAAAATAGCAGAAAAAATTACTAAAAATTATTTAAAAATGATGCCGCAGAAAAAACTGCTGAACTTAGCGGATTTTTGTATTGCTAAATACTAGTAAAATAAGAACAGCAAAATTGAAACTGTTAAATTTACAGAATTTTAGTTATATTTAAGTTAATTTTTAGTTCATTGAAAATAACAAATTGTACTGTAGAATCTGCAGAAAATTTTGCTAAATATTAGTAGACTAAAAATAGCAAAATTAAACTGTTATATCTACAAAGTCTACAAAATTTTTTTCTATTTATACCCTACGCCACTATGTGGTCAGGGTATTATAAGTTTGTGCTGATGTTTGTAACACCAAAAAATATTGGTCCTAGACCCACCTTATAGTATACCGATCGGCTCAGAATTTTTTTTATTTCGATTTAACGATGTCCGTCTGTCCGTCCGTCCGTCTGTCCGTCTGTCTGTCCATGCATTCTTGTGCGCACTCTACAGGTCTCAAATATTAAGATATTTTGATGAAACTTGGTACAACGACTTATGTCAGCCCAACGACGAAGCCTATCGGTCCATGTTTAGACCTAGTGCCCATATAAGGGTTCTACTAAAATTATATGGTTTAAACGCTGCAGGTCGCAAATATTAAGATATTTTGATGAACTTTGGTACACAGACCTACGTTGGCCCAAGGACGAAGCCCATTGATTTTGGTGAACATCGGTCCATGTTTAGACCTAGTGCCCATATAAGGGTCCTACCAAAATTATATTGTTTATACGCTGCAGGTCGCAAATATTAAGATATTTTGATGAAATTTGGTACACCGACTTATGTCGGCCCAAGGACGGAGCCTATTGATTTTGGTGAACATCGGTCCATGGTTAGACCTAGTGCCCATATAAGGGTCCTACCAAAATTATATTGTTTATACGCTGCAGGTCGCAAATATTAAGACATTTTGATAAAAATTTGGTACACCGACCTATGGCAGCCTAAGGACGAAGCCATATAAGGGTCCTACCATAATTATACCGTTTATACGCTGCAGGTCGCAAATATTAAGATATTTTGATGAAATTTGGCACACAGACCTATGTTGGCCCAAGGATGAAGCCTATTGATTTTGGTGAACATCGGTCCATGTTTAGACCTAGTGCCCATTAAGGGTCCCCCCAAAATTGGCTTGGTTACAAACTGCAGGTCGCAAATATTAAGAAATTTTAATGAAATTTGGTGCGCTGACTCACATTATAGAAAATTTTGACACAAGCCCCATTTTAGCCCATTCGAATTTCGGATCCAAACATTAGTTGGCTTTTAACCAGACTGGTGTAGGGTATTGTATAGTCGGCATGCCCGACTTTAACCTTTTTACTCGTTTTAAGCTAAATTTAGTTGAATGCAAATAGAAGTCTATTTGCATTCCTGCTAAAATCAGCAGAATTATTTGCTAAAAAAGTTGTAAACTGCTGTTTTCGAAAGGCTTGATTTTTATTTGCATTTAAAAAAAATCGGAAAAAAATTTAGAAAATTTTTAATCTTTTTGTGATTTTTTAGGCTACAAAGTATTTAGCAAAATTTTTTGTTGATTTTATTACTAAAATTCCGTATATTTAACAGTTTTAATTTTGCTCTTCTTATTTTATTAGTATTTATGAAAACGATCTGCTAATTTCAGCAGTTTTCTCTGCAACATCATTTTTAACTAAATTTTAGTTAAGTTTTAATCTGCTATTTTTACAGATTTATTTCTATTAGTGTAGGGTTGTGCAAATGAAACGTAAATGGGCATATAAGCAGTTCCCAGCAAAACCAAACAGTACCAAATAATGTGTAAAGTAATGTGTAGTCATAGGGGCCGATGCATTACTTTACACCTTACTTCACTGATGAATTTTACAGGCGATGAGCCCCAAAGTAATGTATGGGGAGGAAGTGATAAAGTAAATGGTTACCTATGTGGTTACGAGGGTGGGGAAATTAATGGGTATAAAATAGATTTTCGTAAAAAAAATTTATTAGAAATATTTTTTTTTATTAAATATGTAAACGTGGTCACGCTGGTATTCGAACCTGGGATCCCTGCTTGTTAGTCTACGACCTGAGCTATCGACACATATGTATAACATTTGATTGCTTAAAAAGTAAATGAATTGTTGTGCTTCGTATATTCTTTCGTAATGGCGAAAAATATACACCTTACACCTATGCTTACAAAAAAACACAAAGTAATGTGTCTAAAAATAGATTTTCAAAAATGTTTTAATCATTACTTTCCGTTTATAAATCATGCAATACGTAATCAGTAATTGGTCATTCATTACTTTTTGTTTTGAAATAATGCGGAAGGTAACGAGCTATCATTACAAGGTAATGCGTGAATATATCGCACCCATTACCAAAGTTTTGCTGGGTTGCAATCAAAAAGATCATAAATAAGCATTACACATATCAATTAACTCAAAAATTTTTTACGCCCTTAAGATATTCATTTGCAATAAGATTTCGAATTTCAAATTGAAAATCCTCTAAGTGTTTGCAATCGTTTCCGAACGAAAATACTGAAATATATATTTTTTAAATTCTTAAACTTTTTAGTGACGAAATATTTATTAAAACAACCCTCTACCCTAACACATTTACAAATAAATTCATTAATTTATGCTGACATCAGGTGTAAACAGATGTCAGTGTTAATTTAAGACTTTTTAAAATAATTATTAGTAGGTATGAGTTAATTTACACTATTTTTTATATGTATATGTAGAAGCAGATATGCCAGATATTTAAAATTTTTAATCAACCTTCAATAGTGATTCAATTCCTGAAAAAAATTAATTTAAAATATTTTTTTAATTTCCCATATAAAACTCTATTTACACGGTCAACCTTCCAAAATTTCCCGAATTCTATTAAATTATAATAATAAAAAAAAAATGATCAATTTGTCACTATTTAACCAAGCATATTTCATCTATTTTAGTTAGGAAAAATTAAAAAAGTTGTCTTATATTTCATTCGTATCATATCAAACCATAAATTCTGTAATAGTGCTGGTAAAAATATGAGTAGTGGGTATCGAGTATCGAGTATTTGTCTTTTTTTTTGGCTATTCGATACTCAAAACTACTACTCGATATTTTCAGAGTTGCATTTTGGACACACAAAATATATAAAAATGTGACTCCGCTTAAATATTTGCCACAAAAAATGTGACTCTGCTAAAATATTTGTCACAAAATTACAACTCTGCTAAAAGAAAAAAGTCAGAAGTAAAATATTTAAAATAATATAAATATTAAAAAACTATGAAAAACGCAATGAAGAAGTTTAAAAATATGTTTGTAAATTTATATATTGAATTACCATAAACATTTTGAAAGAATTTTACCAAAAATTTTAAAAAATTTCAAATTTAAAAACCGTTAAAAGTATCGAGTAGTATCGAGTATCCAAATCAAAAATATCGAGTAGTATCGAGTATTAAAAAGTAACCGAATTTACCAGCACTATTCTGTAAGTGGAATTTGTTTTTGGATTAACTTTATTTCGTTAAAAATGCCACGTTTTAATTTTGTATTTGAAAAAATTCATATTTTTATCAAAATCAAACATTTATTCGCTAATATAATGTGAAAGAACATAATAAAATTTTGGAAAAATGTGAACTAGATCCAAAATGGGGTTATAAAATAAATAAATCTGATTTGAATTTAGCTTAATGTAATTTCGGATATTACATTTTTGCAAAATTTTAATTTTTCACTGTATCTGGTGTGTTGAGACGTATAAAGGTATGTATAGTTGATCTTTAAATTGGCAAATGAATTTTTTTTTTGTTAGATTGTAGATCATACAAGTATATTATACAGAAAATATAAATTGAAAAAATTCTATATGACCATCAGGATAGAATACGTATTTTCGGGTCCCGCAGCAGACCCACCTTCAGTACCCTTTAGGGGTTAATAATTGATAGTGATCTACTTATATTGACTGTGAAACAAATAAACAAATGTAAACACAACTCTTATTAACCCATAAAGGCAAGGATACTGAAGATGGGTCTGTAGCGCGATCCGAAAATACGTATTCAATCCTGATGGCCTTATCGAATTTATATAATTTTTATTCTCTGTAATTTACTTGTATGATCTCAAATCTAACAAAAAACATTCATTTAAATTTTTACTTTCACATTATATTAGCGAAAAAGTATTGAATTTGAATAAAAAAAACTAAATTTTGAAAATTAGAAAACAAAATGTTGATTTTTTAACAAAATAAAAAAAACAAAAATAAATCCAGTGATTAAAAAAAGGTCAAATGATCCGACATATTTTTTCTTGCAGCTCAGAACTTTTAAAATCAAATGTAAAAATTAGCTGCCACCCTGATATACATACACACTGACACAAAGAAAAACACTAATGTGCTCTTATGCATGTGTGTAGAACATTAATTTCAATGTATAGGTAAACATTGATAAAACTTATGGTTTTACGCTTAAATTTAATGTGCGAGTGTTGAGTTGTTAATTTTGGTTTGGTTAATGCGGTTTTTTATATTTTAAATTTAAACTAAAATAACCCAGTTTAAAAATCAATAATACTGGTCCACAAATTCACACAACAGTGCTCTTCATGGAGTAATTTGAATCCCGGCATTAGGGATTTAAAATTGAAAAAACGGAATCCCAGGGAAGATTGGGGTAACAGAATTTTTTGGGACCCAATGATACAAGTAAACGTACATTCAAGAAATAAGTTAGTAGACAAATTAGGTCTTGTATATCAAGTATACTAGTTCTTACCAATTTATTTGTTGAAATCCCCTTTTCAGCAAAAGCTGTAGTTATATTTTTATATCACTAAACTAATTTTGAACTAATTTTTTACTAAATTATTTTACTACAAAAATTGTGCTGATAAACGCATTTATATCGCGGACGACAACCAGATAGACAAGATGTAGAAATGGCAGCTTGTCTAGATGTAGTACAGACAAAGAAAGTGATAATTAAAAACAAACTGCTTTACAAAGTTCCTACACTCAAAAAAATAAGTCAATAGAAATATTTAAAAAAAATTTAAACACTAGCAGCAGCTATTTTTCATAAGCAGTGTTGAGAACTGCCATAGTTATACCCTACACCACTACGTGGACAGGGTATAATAAGTTTGTGCTGATGTTTGTAACACCGAAAAATATTCGACCTAGACCAGGGGGTTTACTGCGTAATTCGATTCCAGAGCTTCGAAAAACTTAATTCAATTTAAGCTTAATTCAATAAAAATTAAATTCAGATTTTAAAAAGGTTCATGTACCATTCCCTTAAACCATTCGTAAAGAATTCATTCATAAGCTTCATTCCCAAAGCTTTAATATGATTTGAATGAATTCCTAACTTGAATCATTCAAATCGCATGTTCATTCACCATTTTACTAATTGAATGAAGAAATTTTATTACCATTCACTTAGTGCAGTGTAGTTTGAAACTAACATATAATCAAAACCAAAGCATACAAGCTGTAACAAAGCATACGATACTATTTATTTCTGTTAGACGAATTTTAAACGTTTTTCATTTGTATTATGCTAATATTTCAGCAATTACATACAAATTAAAATTTTTCATTTGATTAAGTGAATGAAAACAAATAATTTTTCATTCACTTTTTTATTAAATGAATTCAGGTAAATTGGGTTGCATTCAGTCAGAATTCAATCAAAATGGTATGAATTCATATAATTTTAAGCTATAGGGAATTAAGCTATCGAATTAATTCCATAAGAATGCTATTAGGGAATGAAATTTAACCCAAATTTCATTAATTTTTAAAAAGTGAATGAAAGAATTAAGCCTTTTAAACCTTTGTTCGATTCGAAAAAGAAAATTTACGATTTTTTACAATCGGTACTGCGTAATACGATTTTCGAAAATTTATTTTCGAAAGTACAATTTTTTTCCCCCTTTCGAAAACCAAAAAAATTTCCTTTCGAAACTGCAACTCTGTAATACGAACATTAAAGCAAAATACGTTGAAAATTGTTCGTAAATGGTTCGAAAACTATTTTGTTAGCGAAAATAAAAGAAAATGTAAGTATTTAAATAAAATATTACAAATAAAAACTGTTTATAAGTTAAAATATAATAATTGATACTCTTTTGTGTACCAAAGAGTATAAAATTAAAAAGAAGTATCTTCACGAAAATCTAATAGTTATTTGAAATTGTTATTTGAAGGGGCGGCGGAATAAAGAAAAAGGCATTTACGAAACAAAGACAGTATGAAATAATGATTGAGTTTATGGTGAAGCACCCGGACTTAGCAAAAGCCCACTTAAAAGTTCCAGAAGGTAAAAGCAAATCAAAAAATTTGTGGCAGAGGTTGTGTTTAGATTTAGATGCTACTGGTCCACCTGCTCATGATGTTAAAGGTTGGAAAAAAGTAAGTTTTCGGTTATCTTAATTACCAAGAAGCAATTTAAAATTGTTTACGATTAGGTATGGGCCGATTACAAGAACCATCTAAAAAATAAAGTTCGACTGAACCGAAGCAGTATTTCTGGAACTGGCGGAGGACCAAGTAAATATTGCTCCCTTACGCCACTAGAACAACAAACTGCCGAGTTGCTGTCAATGCAGGAGGCAGTCAATGGAATGAATGGCACCTTAGAGTTTGGAGCAAAAACTCTTTCAAAAACCGGTCTTTCAAAAACTGAAAATATAAACAATGAAAATAATGTTGCAACTCCGGATGAGGCCGATACGGATTGTGATATATCAATTGAAGAGGATAGCAGTGAAGAATCAATTCCGCATCGACCAAAGCGTAAAGAAAAAGCTTTTGACAAAGACAGTCTTCTACGTAAACAAGTAGAAAACCAAATTTTATATCAGCAAAACTCGATAAAAATTTATACCGAAATTAACCAAAATCTTGCTGGGGTTCAAAAATATTTGAAAAGAAGTTTTGAAATTCAAGATCGCAGATATAAACTAGAAAAAGACAAATTTAAATTTGATAAAGAAAAATTCGAACTTGAAAAAGAAAAATATGAATTAAAAAAGGCTAAATTTAATTTTAAGAAAAAAGAAGAATACTTTAAATCAAAAAGAAAGACCGAACATCTTGAGTTAAAGAAACGTTTTTTTGAGTTGCAAGAGCAAAAACATCAACTTTCAAAGTAACACTATAAAATATAATTTTTAGAACTATTTGTTTTTTTTAAGTTTTTAAATGAATTTATTTGTTTTTTTTTCTATAAATAAATGTTAATATATTAATTGTTTTAACTAATTTCTTTCCATGTTAGTTTTTATTTCCTCTCTTATAGCCTTTGCAATGTTACCAAAATTGTTTTCTTCAATGTTGCAAGTTATAGCAGAGGAAGAAGGTTCGTTGTCTTCATTTTCTGGAAGAGGATTTTCAACATTGAATTGTAAACAAATGTTATGCAATGCACAGCAAACATTAAGTATTTGGACTTCTTTTTATGGAGAATAATGGAGTTCTCTTGCTGCTAACAGGCAACGAAATCTTGCCTTCAACAGTCCAAAAGTTCGTTCAATTATAGATCTTGGAATGTTGCTCATTGAAGTAAGATTCTGCAGAATTTTCTAATGCGTTTCTGTATGGAGTAAGAATCCACGGCTCCAGAGGGTATCCAGAATCACCTTAAAAAATTTATGAAAATTTCAATAAATACCTCGTGTGCCATTGTTATTAAATTAATAAAAAAACTAACCAAGGATTCTTGTTGCTCTATCTCCATTTACAAACATTTCCTTTAAGTATTGCCTTTCTTCAGACAAATTCCAAATGTGTGAATCATGGCTAGCTCCACCAAAACGTCCATTTATAGCCCTTATGTACATTTCATGGTCACAAATCTGCAATAAAAAAATAATATGCAAGTAACATTAGAATGTACTACGTTCGTTGGAACTTACTGCCATAGCATTTATGCTGTGTTTTAATTTCCGATTAAAATATACATGCTCATTACTATTTGGTCTTACAATTTGAACATGTGTTCCATCCACTGCTCCAACAATTCCAGGAATTCCACTTTTACTATAAAAATATCTTTTAGCCTCTCTCAACTTTTCTTCTCTTGTTTCAAAGGCAATGTGCTTGGGACAAAGATTTTTTTCTATGACTTGGCATACTTCTGTCAAACAACTCGACATTGATTGTTGAGAAATTCCCAAATGACGGTCTTGGCCAATCTGATGTTGGTATCCACCTTGTGCCAGAAATTTTAATGTAGCTGCTAATTTTAATATTGGTGGAATGGCAGTAGATCTTTGAGTATTTTCTAAATCCACTTTTATGCTATTTAAGACATATAAAAACGCATCCTTATTAAGCCGGGAGTTTTTTACGAAACTGAAAATAAAACTTATGTATATTTCCATCAATCTATAAATTTAGTTATTTCTTACCTCTTATCATTAAGGCTCATAATATCCGATTTATCTCTTACTAATTTTCTTTGGATTCTTTCTGGAATCGAATTATCATTATTTTCATCAATCCACAATTAAACACAATCCATTTAAAAGTATTTTTTGTAATTTTAAATGGTTTTCTATTTTTATTATTTCTTCGAATTTTCGCTGTTATTCTTTTTTTTGGTGCCAATTTTGACATTTAAATTCAAGTGCTGCCAAGTTTCTGATTATAATTTCCCAAATGTATATAAATACAACTCTGTGGTCTTTTCGAAAGGTTTACGCAGTAAGGTTTTATTTTTCTTTCGTAAATTATTTTCGAATGCTTTTTATTTTCGAAACGAATTACGCGGTAGCCCCCCAGCCTTTTAGTATACCGATCGACTCAGAATCACTTTTTGTTTCGATTTATCGATGTCCGTCCGTCCGTCTGTCTGTCCATGCATTCTTGTGCGCACTCTACAGGTAGCAAATAAAGGGTTCTTCAACAGGGACGCTACAAAAGTAGAAAGACAGGGACAGCAAACGTCGCCATATTTCTTGCCGCTCTTTTGACATTTCTCTTCAGTAAGGTTTGCCATTTCATGATGGAAAGATATACGAGGCAACAACGAGTCGAAATTATTAAAATTTACTACCGAAATTCGGAGTCAGTGGCCTCAACGTTAAGAGCGCTACGTCCAATTTATGGTCGTCATAATGAATGGCTTCGTCAATAAACAAAATATGCGTTATTGGTCAGTCAGCAATCCACACGTACTCCATAAGTCATCATTGCATCCCGAAAAAATTACGGTTTGGTGCGGTTTATGGGCCGGCGGCGTCATTGGGCCGTACTTCTTCCGTGATGATCAAGACCGGCACGTTACTGTGAATGGGAATCGCTACCGTTCAATGATAACCGAATATTTTTGGCCCCAATTGGATGATATGGACTTGTGGTTCCAACAGGACGGCGCCACAAGCCACACAGCGAATGTCACAATCAATTTATTGCAAACCAAGTTTGGAGAACGTGTTATCTCACGAAATGGTCCAGTCGATTGGCCGCCTCGGTCGTGCGATTTGACGCCGTTGGACTATTTGCTGTGGGGCTACGTCAAATCTATGGTCTATGCCAATAAAGCCAGCGACGATTGATGAACTTCGTACGAATATCGGCCGATTTATGCTTGAAAACCGTCGAAAATTGGGTTAAGCTTCTGGACTTCTGCAAGCGTGCCCGTGGTGGCCATGCAAAAGAGATCGATTTCCATACATAATGGCATCGAACGTACTTTTACAGGAATAAAGAATTTCATTGATATCCAAAACCGTTTTTGTTTTATTTAAAAAAACTTTTGTAGCGCTCTTATTGAATAACCCTTTATTAAGATATTTTGTCCCCCCCAAAATTTTCTTGTTTACACGTTGCGGGTCGTAAATACGAAGATATTCCAATTAAATTTCGTTCGCTGACTCACATGGTCAAAAGGACAAAGTCTATTGATTCTAGATAGGATCAGTCCATATTCGGATCTATCGCCCATATAAGCTATATTTTCGATTTTGTCTTAAATACCTCCACCTTACATTAGGAAAATTCAAAATTTCTTACTCATTTTCTGTTCTACCCATTCAATTTTCAGCTCCAGCCATTTTAACCCATTCGAATTTCGGATTCTAACATTAGTTGGCTTTTAGCCAGACTGGTGTATGGTATTATACAGTCGGCATGGCCGACTTTAACTTTTTTACTGGTTTTTTTATTTTTTTCTTTCCAATATATTGGGAATGGAACGTTATAAAAAATTTTTAAAAATCTAAAGTTGAAGATTGACTTTTTACCTCCAAATTTTGAAATTCGGCCGTAGTGCAGTGGAAATTTAAAAATAAATCAAGTTTTTCTGCCAGCCCTCGCATTAAATCTATGCTAAGATTTAAGATTTCTTTTTATAAACAATTTTTTTAAAAATAGTACACTAATAGAAAATAGTTTGTAAAAATTTAGTTAATACTACTAACACTTATGCCGTTTTCTTTTCTGAAAAAAATTTTGCCTTTTTTCTGCCCTATTTTTACAAAATATATTTTTGTGCATAGAAACAAAAAGTAAATATAGGCAAAGACCTATTTAACGGTGTTTAAAATATTTCAAATCATGCTCAACTCATTTAGTAAAACAAAAATATATAGAAAAATGTGAGATTTGGTTAAACTGGGTGAAAATTAGGGAATGATTGGATATGTTTTATACACAATTAGATTTATCTCTAAAATACCTTTAATTTGATATTAAATTTGTATATGTTTACTTTTTACTACCGTGCACAAAAAGACGTTTTCTAAAAAAAGGGCAGAAAAAAGGCAACATTTTTTCAGAAAAGAAAAAGCCATTGGTTAAAAATGATGCTGATAAATTATCAGATTATTTTTGGTATATATTAGTAAGATAGGAACAGCAAAAATAAAACTGTTAAATATACAGAATTTTATTTATATTGGTATTAAATTTTTGTTAATAGAAAATTATAAATTAACGTGTTAAAATCAGAAAAATTTTGCTAAATAAGTAGTAGCCCGGCTAAAAGTCTACACGCAGAGAAAAAATATGGTTGCAATATGATCACGGCTACAAAACTATGATCCCTACTGCCATACATGGTTGTTGCAATCATATTATTAATGTATTAGTCATACTTTACGAGTTATATGGTCATCCGTAATCATTTTATAGTTAAAATCTCTGTTACAAACATCAGCACAAACATATTATACCCTGACCACGTAGTGGTGTAGGGTATAATAAAAGTTTTGTTGATATAGCAGTTTTTTTTGTTGTTTTTAGTCAACTAATATTTGTTCAGCAGATTTTACAGAATAATTTGTCATTTTTAATTAACTAAAAGTTAACTCAAATGTAACTAAAATTCCGTAAATTTAACAGTTTCATTTTTGATGTTCTTATTTTATAAGGATTTAGCAAAACATCTGCTAACTTTAGCAGTTTATTCTGCAAAATCATTTTTAACCAAAAATAAAATTCATATAATTTTTCATTGTTAACAAAACATTTTGTAATTTTTTTAAAATATTTTTTGTATTTTTATGAATTTAATATCGAACTTACAAAAATTTTTATCTTAAATATATGGCATACAATTTAAGAAATCGAATGAAAAAATTCCACAATTTTTTAAATTGATATAGGAATTTTAAATATTTTATGGGTACTCAAAATTTAAAACAACAAGAAATTTTACCTGGGTAAGTGCGAACCGAGCTTTATATGAAGTAACTTTTCTGGTCCCGAGCAGTTCGTCCTTAGTGGATTTTACGTGGTATTTTTCGAGTTGTAAAAGTCGTAAGATATGCGCTAAAAAATCACAGAAATCGGAATAAATTTTCATTGAAAAGCCATTGTCATTCCTAGTTCAGATAATTACAAAGTACCGATAAATATCATTATGCATTAGGAGGTTTTAAATTGCAAGAAGTTCGAATTTTCCAGCTCCTCAAGGCCCCATCAATGAAGGCCCCTTTTAGAAGTTTATGCAATCAAAAATAAGTTAAAAGATTATAATTTTAAGATCCCTGAATGGTGATAAAGCTATGACTATAGGTAAATAAAAATGTAAAATTTTCAAATATAAAATAATCAAACTTAACACCATTGAACGCGATACATCAAATCTATTAAATATTTTGGCGATAATTACAAATATGAAGTCTAAATCTCAAATAGAGGAACGGTTTAAAAATTTTCCAATGGAAATATATTTTTTTTTCCAAAATTTTTCCAGTTTAGCTTCCAGTATTATGGAACTATTTCACTGGGAAGTTATAATATTTTTTTTTCTCTCGCAACCACAAAAATGCAAATACCTCGAAAACAGTTAACAATTTAATAGATTTTATTTCATACTCCTGAAGTATACAAAATCGTAGTTCAAAATTTATGCAAAAATCTTGAAGATCGTAATCTTAAGTGATAACAAAACTGATTTAAACTTTTTCTCTTAATTTATGTGTAAATCTCCATACAAAAGTTTAGGAAAACCTGAAATTTTTAGGAACCTCTAAACATGATCCAATTTTGTTAAAATGTGGTACAGATGTTGCCGTAGTTATTTTTGATATTATAATAAACAACTAGCAAAACACTAGTAGTTTGCAGTAAGCAGTCATTTTTGTCAGTTATATTCAACGAAATAAAAAATTTCGTTGAATTTTTAAAATTCTTGTTTAGTTTACATTTATTATTAATGGTATATTCTTAGTTTGCAAATTAAAATCAGAAGATCTTCAATACATAAAAACGTAATAACTGGAGAGTTGTTTGGAATTTTGGCTTCAACTTTTAACTGCCCGAGTAAAAAAAATTGATCTCGCGCAATATCTAATCATATCCAATTTGATATTGTTTAAGATCTGCTGTAATATCTAGCTGATCCAATTAGATCTCAAAATTGGGTGTATCCAATGATATCGTATTAGATCCCATTGTATATATGGGGATAAACTACCCAGTGTAGAAAAGGTAATGACATATCCTTATTTTTTGGACTACCAGTAATGACACCCACTTACCTTCTGCATTATTTTAAAACATATAATAATGAGTTACTGATAATTACTTATTTTTATCATTATTTCAAATAGAAAATAATTTTCTTGATTTTTGTGAAAATTTTTTGAAATCTATTTTTAGACTCAATAATTTTTAAACACTGGTAAGGATATATGTAACCACATATTTTTTGATTTTTTGTATGTTGGCGAGTAAGCTTAATTGTGTGCAGCAGGTAAATTATGTTTTTATCTATTAAATATTACATGTCGATATAGCTCAGATGGTAGAGCTATTGGCCTGCAATCTGTAGACCCAGGTTCGATTCCCGCACCAGCAAATTTTATTTTAAAAAAAATACAATAAAAAATATTTGTTTTTATACAATTTATTTTTATGAAAATCTATTTTTAGACTCATTATTTTTGTCAGTACTGGTAAGCACATAGGTAACGATATATTTTTTGATTTTTCGTATGCTGGTATGTAACCATAACTCATTATTTTTCGCGACATCGCCATATAATGGTAATAAGAAATGTAATAACAAAAGTAACTAGTTGCCATTACCAAGTATGTAGTTACATAGCCACATATCTGGTAATGATTTTCTACACTGGGTAAGATCAAGTTATATCTCAAAATTGGGAGGACCAATGATATCTTTGGGGATAAACCTAGATCTAATTTGATTCGAAAAATGGCGGATCGATTTAGATCCGGTTAGATAGAGCTATATATTTGTGGATAAACTTAGATCTAATTTGATCTCAATTTTGGCAGATCGAATTAGATCTAGCAATATATTTGTTGATAAACTTAGATCTAATTTGATCCGAAAAAGTGGCAGATTGAATTAGATCCAGCAATATATTTGTGGATAAACTTAGATCTAATTTGATCCGAAAAATGGTAGATCGAATTAGATCCAGCAATATATTTGGGGATTAAGTAAGATCTAAATATATCCAAAAAATGACAGATCAAAAATTAGATACAGTAATATATTTCGGGATTGCGTAAGATCTTAACTTTTCCGCTAAATTGCAGATCGAATTAGATCTAGCAATTTATTTCAGTATTAAAATGGCAGATCGAATTAGAAACAGCAATATATTTGGGGATTGACATCTAAAACTATCCAGAAAAATGATATTTTGTTAAAATGAGGTTTAAACTCAGAAGGTCTCGAGTTCGATACAGTTGACGGCTATGCATTTTTTTTTTTATAAAATTATAATTTTATTTTCTATAAATGTTTTTATAAAATTATATTTTTTTTATTAAATTGAATTTAAAAAAAAATAATTTTATTTGCATCTTTTTAACGCTCTACACCATTTCCAATTGTATCAATTGTTTTTAAGATTTATCAATTGTATTTCAGAAACAATCAATTGAATTTCAGTTTAATCAATTGTATTTCAGAACTTGTCAATTATTTTTCAGATTTATGAATTGTATTTCCGAACTAGTCAATTGAATTTCAGTTTTATCAATTGTATTTCAGAAATTATTAATTGTATTTCCGAAATTCACAACTGTATTTCAGAAAGTATCAAACTGTATTCCAGAAACTATCAATTGTATTTCAGAAATTATGAAATGTAATTTAGAAATTTTTCTCTATTAAATATGATAAACAATCAACAAGTTCACAAGTACATTTAAAATTTCTGAAATACACTTAATAGCTTCTGAAATACAGTTAATATTGTAGTTGCTGATGAGTTACCATATATGACCATATATTGTTTAAATGGCACCATATATGGTATGTTCCCTATTAAAAAAAAACAATATGGAGCTTTATATGGTAATATATAACTTAGAGTCATCCATGTACCATTTGATCCGAAAAATGGCCCGATAAAATTGTATCAGTTGTTTATCAGTTTTTATCTAATTGCATCAGTTTAGATCTGACCTGAATAAATTATGTGTTAATCAGATGAAATTGTATCTGATTTTTGACCTGATACAATTTTATTGGTTTATATCACATGGTATCAGTTTAGGTCCAAATACATATATTTGTATAAAAACGTATATAGTTATATCCCAATTTTGACCTGATATCAGTTTAAAACTTTGATATAATTGTATAAGGTAAATGTCGGATACAATTATATTTTATTTATACAAAATTGAACCAATTACGATCAAACCGATAAAATTGTATCAGGTCAAAAACACATAATTTATTAAACACATAATTTAATCAGGTCAGATCTAAACTGATACATTTAGATAAAAATTGATAAAGAATTGATAAAAAATATATCGATCCATTCTTCGGATGAAACTGTATATTTATACAGATATAACTTAATCACATATATGACTATATGTAACTATTTTTACTCGGGTTGTTTAAATGATACGATATATCAATGTATATGGTACTATATATGGAAGCATATATTATCATAACTGGAACTGTATTAAAAATGTTGTTTATAAGGTATATATGAGCATATATTATTGAAATGGCACCATATATGATAATATATGGTTTAAATGGCACCATATATAGTCATATATTACTTAAATAACATCATATATAAATATATATGGTACTATATATAGAATCATATATTATCATATCTGGAACTGTATTAAAAATGTTGATCATGAGGTACCATATATGGCCATATATTGTTTAAATGGCACCATATATAATAATATATGGTTTAAATGGCACCATATATGCTAATATATTGCTTAAATAACACAATATATAAATATATATGGCACTATATTTAGTAGCATATATTATCATATCTGCAACTGTATTAAAGATTTTGTTCATGAGGTACCATATATGACCATATATTGTTTAAATGCCACCATATATGATAATATATAGTTTAACTGGCACCATATATAGTTATATATTGTTTAAATGATACCATATATAATTATATATTCCTAAAATGCCGCCATATATATTAAGATATAGCTCTACATACACCTATATATGCAATAAGATCAGCCATGCTATGTAATATATAATCATATATACCATATCTAATATTATAAAGGCCGATATCTAATTAGATGAAATTATATATGGCATAATATAAGGAAAAATTTTGGAAAAAGACGTCATATATAATTATATATGGATATACATAACGCCATGTCTAATTATATATTGTAATATATGCCACATATGATTATATATCATTTTTTTTACTCGGGTGGGATGAAGTTATCACACATTTTTTGTTAATCAAAAGAAAAAATAGTTTTTTTATTAACACAAATTTTTATATTGAAAAATGTTAACTATAAAAAAGAGTAGGTTTTTATCAAATTTCTTTTTAGTAAAAAAGTCGTCAGTTATTTTTGTCACATTGTTAATTATTTTTAATGCATTTGTTGCATATTTTACAAAAGGTAAAAATAGCTACATTGTCAGTTATTTTAAAGGTAAAACCTTTGTCGCCATTTTACCTCCATATCCTTTTATTTAAACTGTAATTTTCAGTAGATTCTACCGACATAATTTTTTAGTGTACATAATATATCCTTTACCTCACATTTCTGGATGGATGTTAAAGCTTTAAACAAACAATAAAAATTAAAGCTAAATGCAGTCAGTGAACAAAGAAAAGCTACATTTTTAATTAAGTGTCGTTTCCGGTAGTTTACCTCCAAAAACTGCAGTCTAGCGAATATTACAAGTGTAGCAGTAAAATCACAGTTGAATTTATAAAAAAAAAAAACAAATCTGCGGAAATTTTCATTTTTAATGAATACAACAAAAAGTACATCTTCCACAGATAATATGGCGACAAAATTAACAGCACAGCAAATGAGAACAAAAAATTGCAATAGAAAACGGAAATGAATAAGCTCATTGATGAAAAAATAGATTTAATGAGAAAATATTCTAAAGTATGCATTATAAAATCAATAGAATCTTTTGCGAAAAAAAAGAAAAATCAACAAAAAAGGATTTAGTCTAAATACTTAAAGAAAAATAACAAATAAGCAAATGCTGTAAAGTTTATTTGTCTATTAAAGCCTCAAAGTAGAGTTTAAATTTAAACCCCTAAAAGTATGCTTTGATTGAAATTTTTCAATTAACATTTACGCTACACTGCTGGTGTTAAGTTGAATAAAATTTTCTATAACGCCTAAAAGTGTAAAAAGGTATTTAAGTTTTAACCCCCTAAAATAGACTTGAATAAATTTCTATTTAACTATTTTTTATGCTTGATTTGTGCTGTTTTACTTATTTAATAATTAACTTTCTAGGTTTTTATATTTTGTGGTTATCTTTTTTTTGCTCCTTTGTGACTTTATTCAGTCATTTATGGTTTTTATTTTTACTTTGTTTGTAATCTTTAAAGTATTTTGTTTTTATTTTTTTTTTTCCAACCAACTAGCAAACATAAAAAATCCTTGTTAAATGGTACAATTTAGTTGTGTGTCATTACTCTGGTGTTTGTAGCTTTTACTAATTAGGAAAACAAGAGGTTTATTAACCGTTAAGCCAACTATATAGCGCCATCAAATAGCGTCCATAGCAAAAAAAAAAAAAAAAAACAAAATCCTCTATGACTTTACCACCAAATTAATTCTTGTAACTTGCATTTTATGAGAACAAATTTTTTTCATTTCTAAACTTAATTTTTCGTTTGTTTTTATACGTTTATTTAACAAACGTTAATGGCAATCCCTTGGGTAGTAAATAGTTTTCTTTTTTGTTTATACAATAAAATGTGTATTTTCGTAGTTTTTGTGGTCAAAATAAAGTATTGTTGGTTTGCTTCTATAAACCCTAAAAGTAGGCAACACGATTTCAAATATTTCTAATTAAACTTTTTTTGTGTTCTTTACATTAACAAGGGTATTCTTCTAGGTAAGAACTTCGATAGCGTTGAAATTTCGTGTTGTGATGGAGAAAACAAATATATTTGATTTACATTTTTTTTTTCTTTTCGGCTCAATCTAATATTCGGGTAAAAAAAAGGACGAAAAAATGGGGCAGGGGTAAAAACGTTTTTTAAAGATGATTCTAAGAGCTATCACTTGATGTATAAAATGCACAAAAGAGGTGTCCAAAAAAAATTAAAACGTATAAAAATTACTAATATAAAAGTTGGTTGCAATTGAATTAGTTACCCAGTAAAACCTTCTAAGTATTACCAGGTAAAGGGAAATGGAATAAGAAACCAAAAATTGTAACTACTCAATCAGAAAAATACAAACGGGAAAGTGATGGCAAAACACTTTAACAGGTGGTTCAAGTACTGACAAAAAGTGCCCAAAGTCCCAAAATGATAACACTATTAGACAAAAGGACCGGCTGTTCAAAAAGCACCAGAAAAGCACTGTAGAAACAAAATTGTTGAACGTTGGCAAAACCAATCAATAGGTAGTCTGGAAATATATTTTCCAAAATAAAATTTAAAAAAGTTCATATGTATATTTTTTTTTGGTCCTGTCGTGATTTGAACCCAGGCCGTCAGATTGCTCTACCCACTGAGCTAACGAGACATATAATACTTGGTGGCTAAACACAAAATGAGTAATAACAGCTGGAGAACTACTGGCTGTGCTAAAATTCTAGCACTGGCAAACAATTGTTTCCAAATAATATGCCAGCGTTGGGAGAGAAAAAAAAAGTTGGTCTTAAAGGAGCTTTTCCACAAACAAAAAAATTGGTTTTATAAAACAAAAAAATTTTAAATTTAAAAATTTTAAAAAATCAAAAAAAAAATTTGTTTGCCTGCAACCGAGTTTGAACTTGGAACCTTCTGACTACAAACCTTTTTTAACGAAGCGTCAGCATTTTTATAAAATCACTGGATAACCACTGGTTGCAAACCTTGGCATAGCACTCTAAAGCCCATTCTCTGCCAGTGGTTTTTTTTATAAACCACCTAGATTTTTGTAAAACAAATACTGGCAAAACGCTCTTTTCAATCGCTGACAAACCGTCCCAAATGAGTGTTTTCCCAGTCATTTATTTTTAACACCGTGGTTACCCAGTGGTATGTCAGTACTTGATTTTTTGTACCACTGGCGATTTCTGACTGGGTACTTACACTTTGGTCGCATAACACATTATTTTAACATGGGGGTGTCATTGGAGGTAAATGGTTGCCTAAATCACACGAGTATAGGCTAAAATAAGTGATTACACAGGAAGTACTGAAATAAGTTGTTACTTGTAATATTAAATTCACTAGTTAGCTAAAATACATACATACATGTGTGGAGTAAAATAAGTCGTTACACATTAGTACATATTTCATTGGTTACATATAGGGAATAAAATAAGACGTTACCAGTAATGACTGTGTTTAAAAGTACACCGATCTGAGCAATGTAATTAGATTATAAATTTTTATTAAATCCTAACTTTCGCATAATAAGTAGTTATATCATGCAATACCAATAACTTATTGTTTTTATCCTTATTAATAAATTATTATATAACACAATACCAGTAATATATTATTTTAAAGCCTCCAAATAAGTAGTGAAATATCTCTAAATCGGTAACTCATTATTTTATACCTCCCACATAAGTATTGACGTATCACAATATTAGTAACGTATTACTTTAGGTTTCCAAGTAAAACCAAGGGTAAAGGGGTGCCCATTGCCAGGCAATGTGTGAAAAAGTTCCAACCCATTACCAAGGTTATGCTGGGTATATCATGTTAAAGAAACTCCTAATGCGATATTTTATTAAATTTTATTGCAATGTATTTGTTTTCGTATTATACTCGTATATAATTATATCCAAAAGATGAGAATATATAATTGTATCAAATTAGGTCGTATTAGATCATATTAGATCTTCTTTGACACAATTAGATATAATTTGATGGAAGAAGATATGGTGCTAAAACAATTTTATCCGGTTTTTGTCCTCATCCAAATCCAAGTCATATATTAACAAATAAAATTTCGTATATTGGAGCTTACACTCACAATAATTTTACCGTAATAGTTCAATTGTTATTAAAAAAGTAAATCAGTAAATTTGTTTCAATTGAATAAGTAGATAGATTGAAAAGAAATATATTTTATAACTGTTTCTACAATATCAGTCATTCAATAAAACAAATGTACAAAATACTAAATCTACTAAAAAGTGACAGTTAAAACGAAGGTATATACAGTTAAAAAGGCGACAAAAAAACTTTTGTTATTTTTAACTGTTGAAAAATAAATATCAAATGCATTAGAAACAACTACCAATGTCGTAAAATTAACTTACAAATTTTTACTACAAAAATTTAAAAACAACTGACAAAATGGGTAAAAATTACAGTTAATTATTTTCGTATTATAAAAGTATATTTTAATAAAAAAAACACTTTTTTTCTTTCAATTAGAAAACCATGTGTAATTACTTCAGCCTATTTAAAATTTGAAGAAAAAATTCCAAACGGTTCTTCAGTTATTATTGCTTTTATGCATTGAAAATGCAATACAAGTTTCTGATTATTATTTGCAAACTAGGAATATATCAATTATAACAAATATAAACTAACCAAGAATTTTTAAAATTCAAAGAAATTTTTATTTTTTAAATAACTGAAAAAACAACTGTTTACTGTAAAATTGCTGTTTGGGTAGTTGTTTATTATGATATTAAAAACAACTGGTTTAAACCACTGTTACGAAATTACAGTACTTTTCGTCAGTTGTTTTTGTAAATAACCATCGTCACAGTTTTTTTTTTGCTTTTTTCTATAGAAAAACAACTGTAATTACTGTTAAAAACAACAACTACTGATAACTACACAAACAACTGTCATGTAGTAACTGTCAAACTTTTTTGAGTGTAAGTTGCTGTTAAAACAAACAAATAATCAGTGAATTTTAATTATAAACGAGAAATCTATTATTTCTACCGACTTTGCCAGTTAATTAATTAAAAATAAAAGACAAAAAACAATTGGTTTAACCCTCTAATGCCCAAGGCCGCTAAAAGGCGGTCTTCATATTTTAAATAGTTTTTGGCTAAATAACAATATTTTATTAAACAAGTTGTATTATATCCACAGAAAACTATTACCTACCTACTTTTTTGCCTCAAACTTTTTTTGTGTAAGGAACGGCTTTCAAGCGAAAAGCATGTAAAATGAAAATTTAGTATTAATTAATTAAAAATTAACCTTTTAAAACAGAAAAAAATTATTTGAAAATCTCCAAAAATACATTTACGATATGGCGTACATTAATTGAAAATCAGTTAAAAACTTTTCTCCAGGACTCACAGGATAACCGCAGGATACGTCTTACGAATATCTCTCTAACTAAAAAACTAGCCAACAGATTTTTTTTTTAATTTAAACACTGAGCATATAGTCAGAGGTAGAAGCAGAACTAATTTAGTCAAAATCTATATTCTCCAAATTTCGTAATTTTCAAAAAGCGAAAATCGTCATAACTTCTGAAATAACAACAATTGATAAACAATTTTCAGTAAGTAATTTTATTGTACTGATAGTGTTATTTATATCGAAAACCGAAATTATTTGACTACTGGGTCTCTAGTAGATTTTTAACGCCAAATATATAGTTTAAATAGTATCGTAATCAGAAGAAAGAGCATAAGAGGGTTAAGCGGAAAGTAGGCAGTCCTTTTTTAACTTTTATTTTTTTGATTATTTTAATGTGGATATTAAGTAGATTTCAGGGAAAAAATATTATTGTGAGTGTATACTAGGGTTCTCCAAAAAAAAATTTTTTTTCAGTTATTGTCCGGGCTATCCCTTTGAAATATTTATTTGAGTGAAATACTACGTCCCCCAAGAAATGAGAATAATCGGTGACTGAAACAACTTTTTTTTCTATATGGGGAGCGACCCGCTCTATTGAACACGTTCTGTGTCTAATTTCAACAACATTTGAAAAGCAGTAAACAAAAAATGAAGAGGATTATGGCAAACATACAAATTTTAAAAATCTAGAGAGAAAGTGTACGTATTTAAAACAGCGCGTGGTCTTTTGAACATTAATAACGATCTTGCACGTGGCGTTTATTAGTACAAAATTTGGGCAACTTCCATTATTTTTATAGTACAAATCCAAAATGGATCACAAAGAACTCATATATGAAGAAAAGGGCTCAAAAGTGGGCGTGGTCAATTAAAAGTATGCGGATCATGAGAACTAACTAAATTTAAGTAAAATCCGCTATAAAATAAAAATTTCCATAGCGAACATTAATTGTTTTATAACGAATTGACAATTTAAAAAAGGGGGCGTAAAATAGGCATGGTCAGCGAAAAGTATATTGCGACCTGGCCTAGGAAATTTGAGCAAAATCCGTTGGAAAATTTCCATGTCGATCATAGTTATATAACAAACACATAAATTAAAAATTGTGGGAGTAAAATGGGGCATGACCAATGTGAAGCACATGATGATCTCGGCTAGACTGGAAAAATCATGTATTCCAAATTTGAGCGAAATCGGATAAAAAATACAAAATTTCGGACCGAAAATCAATTGTTATATAACATATTTATATTTTTAAAGAAGACGTGAGCGTACATGTGGGCATGGTCAATTAAAAGTATATGGCGACCTGGTTTGTGGTATGAGAATCAAGGGTACCAAATTTCAGGGAAATCCGTTGAAAAATAAAAATTTGTATAGCGAACATCCAAACAAACAAACAGAAAATGAATTTTATATAAATATATATAGATCATTGATTTGTAATTCTCATTGGGTATAAAACTTTCAAATATATTAATAAGTAACTTACTTTCGCCACCTAATAACTAAGAATTCAATTTCAGATATTTTTTTAAGGATTAATTAACGAAAATAATTTAAAATTTTTTGTCGTTAACACAAATATTCTGAATGTGAAAATTATTAGTTAAACTTTATTAGACAAAACTAAAACCCTTATAAAATATGAACTACAAACCAAATGAGAATTACATGGGTTAAAATATTTTAAGCAATTTTAGGAATATGAAAGAAAATATTTACTTGAATTTAAAAAGTTTCACATACTTGGTTTAAAGAAGTTAAAATGTTTAAACTAAATTTTAAGTTTTCATACATTTTTAGATTTCTTAATTTTTTGTTTAACAAATTCTTTGAAATACATTTAAGATTTTTAACTAAAATGAAATGCCTACGTTTTTCAACAGCGATAAAAAATATTATACTAATTCAAGAAAATAAAATTAATGAAAATGCCTTATAATTGTTTAGTAAATAAGAATGTTCAATTAACTAAAATCAAATAAAATTTGCCTTTTTGCAAAAAATTTTATATATTTGAATGTAATTTTATTTATTTTTAGTAAAAACTCATATAAATTGTTTTAGTAAAGTGTAAACTTAATTTTAATTCATAAATTTTTCTGAGAGTATTTTGTTGTTTTCTGAGATTTTTTTGAGAGCTTTAAATATTGTTTTTAGACCTTTTTTGGACGGCCTATTAATTAGCTTGTAAAAGTGGTTTGCACTTTGACTAATTATTTTCTTTCAAAAGATTCCAAAAATGTTACGCTTTTTTTAATCGATTCATAAATCAAAAAAAAAAATGGAAAGCAGTTAAAATTTTCAGATGGTAAAGGTGCCCCACTTTGGAGTATAATGACATAGCTCCAAGTGGGCCTGTGTGGTCGGCCGTCACAACGTAAGCTCAACATCAATTTGAAACGGCCATTAAGAAATAGCTGAATTATTTTCAAAAAATTTTGATTTTGCCCCATTATTCAACGCCTCTTGATATGCTTTAACATTTCTGTTTTTTTTTTCAACTTCAAAAATTAATAAACACCACAAATCCCTTAAAACAATTTTATATATTCTCTATATAAAACAGTTTATAATTTTTGATGCACATTACTTATACTATATGCAGATAATAAAAAAAAATTTTTGAATAAATCTTAAATCAAACATTAATAACTCCAATGTTTACATGGAACAAAAAATCTGCAGCCTACAGCAGGCAAACAGCCAACCAACTAGTCATTAAAAGTGAGATAATCTTCATCTACTACCACTCCACAACTCAAAACTGAAAACTCTGCATAATGAGTGTAATTAAAACGCATCATGCAAAATCATGTTATGTTCCATTAAAAAAAAAGAAAAAAGAAATCAAAACAAAAGGAAATGAGTACAAAAGGAGCAACACCCTTTTATAAAGTTCTTTTTCCCCTGTTTGGCTGAAGTAATAAAGTATGTGCGTTTACATAAATGTATAGAAAGATGTTAAACATATTGAATAAAAAAGGATAACATTAAATACATGTAAATTTACGTTTATAAGGATTAGAATTTCATTATAATCATCGACAATTAACGTTAAAAAACGCCTATTAGTATACTTTAAAAAAATGTCTGCAATTATGATGGATTTACCATATCTGGAGGATGCTGCAGAAACGAAAATTTTAAATAGGTTGGAGAAATCCTTCGTCATACACTGATAGAATTTTTGTTCGTACTATTAATGAATCGATTTCATTAAATTGAATACATTGATTTAATGAACAATTTTCATTGAATGAATGAAAAATTCATTAATTTAATGAATTTTTTCATTATATATTTTCAATTAACCCATAAGGTATGCTATAATTTTATAAGGGTTTAGAATTTGCCAATTACTGAAATACATATACAGTGCTGTGCAATATAATACACTGAGAGAATTATCCTTCATGATATTAATGATATAATTTCAAAGAATTTTTTTTGTAGAACCACTGAAGAATTTCTTTATGTATATAATATTTAATTAATATTATGAAATTTTTCATAACTTTTCTTTCATAATTTCATTAAAAAAATACATTGAATTTCATAAATTAGATCTCCATAAATTTAATGAAAATGTTCTTTATATATATGAAATTCTTCAATAGCATTTACTTTTTTTAATTTTTTTTATAAAATATCGTCATTTTAGTAATTTTTATTTTTTTTTAAATTAATTTTTTATTATTGATTTTGGACTATGAAATTTTTTTATAAATCATATTAATTTTTTCCAAACTTTTTTTTATGAAACTTTTTAATTTAATGAAATGTTTCTTTAGATATATTTTGTACACCCGTAAAATATGCTACGATTTTATTACGCCGTTTGCATTTGCTAAGTACTTTTTATTTATCCACTCCAGCTTAGCAACGACAACAACCAAGTATCATAAATAATAGTAAATGAAATTGCTTCATAGATTCTATGAAGCTCTTCATTGGCTGTATGATTTATTCATTGGACAAGTGGCCTATTAATTTTATGAGGAGTTTCATTAATTTTATGAACTTTTCATAAACATTGACTTTAATGAAACTGTTTTATAGATTCTATGAAAAGTTTCAATGGACGACTTCCAGTGACAATTTTCATTGAAACTATGAAGAAATTCATTACTGACGTGATGAAAATCTCTCAGTGTAGGCACATTAAAATTTTTTATAATTTTATTCTCGTTGCCTTTATTTTGAAAGATCAAAATAGTGGATGAATTGACCCCAAAATGCGATGAGGTTGTTCAGAAAATGGTGCAAAATTTTAACGTAATGTCTGTTTTTTCATTTTGTCTTTTGTTTAAGGTATGCGTGGATTTTAATGAAGAATAAGCGATATCCACCTTCTATCAAATTACATTGTAAAATTTATAGAGCACTGATCGGATCTAGACAAACTGTATATTTTTGGAAATTCTATAAAATTTCCTTAAATCTTGCATTATCCTTATCCACAAATGGTCTCCAGACTTAAAATGACAGCGCCTTAAACATAACCAGATGTTTCTTTGTTTTAAGCGATTTTAAAATAGAGTTTACAACACTGAAACTTTAAAGTGAATGGCCTTATTCCATACTTACCGCGATATAACAAATCAGTTAAGCTTTTTTTTACGTTATAGTATAAAGCATTCCGTGTTTAAATTTCAGTGTTGTTAACTTTATTTTAAAATCGCTAAAAACAAAGAAAAATTTAGTCATGCTTAAGGCACTATCATTTTAGGTCTGGCGATCATTTGCAGAAAAAAATAATGCAAGACTTAAGTAAATATTATAGGAATTTCAAAAACATACAGGTTTTACAGAATTGATCAGTGCTCGCTAAATTTTACTATTTAATTTGATAGAAGGTCGATATCGCTTATTTTTCATTAAAAGCCACGCCTACTTAAAACAAGTGACACAAAGAAAAAAAAACAGACGTCACGTTAAAATTCTGCACCATTTTCTGAACAACCTCCTTGCAGTTTGGGGTGAATTTATCCACTATTTTGATCTTCAAAAATAAAGGCAACGGGAATTCAATTAGAAAAAATTTGTATGTGCCTATTATACTGTATGTTCCAGTAATGAACGCTAGGGTAGCATACTGAAATTATTTAAATATAAAAGTAAAAATAATCACATCATTTTGTTTTGGCTATTTAGATCAATCGGTAACGCGTAATGTGAGGAGTCAATTGCCCTCCAAGGACCTATCCCGTGACCGGTCAACCGAAGTCATATTACTAAATTAGTACAAATATGAACAAAAGAGAATAAATTAATTTTCTAAGTATTTTCTCATCCGTTATTTTCACTGCTGCTTTTAAAAACTTGACAGATACCGAAATAAAAAACAAAATTCGCCGCATATTTTTAAAAATATTTTTTTTATTTATTTTACTCTTTTATTTATTTTTAACTTTATTTTTTTACGATTTGCTTATTTTGGCTCTTCTTTAAAATTTCTATAATTTTTTGCTAAGAAATTTTAAGTTTTGTAGTTTCGTTTTTTTAATATTAAACTGTTTTAGTTTTAAAAATTCGTATTTCATTTAACTTTTCTTTTTAACTTAAGGGGAATTTTTTAAATTTTTATTTATATTATTAGAGTTTTTGAGGTAATTTTCTAATTTTTAATTGATTTTATAATTTAATTATGCCCTCCAAGGACCTATTCCGTGACTGGTCAACCAAAGAAATATTACTAAATTAGTACAAATATGAACAAATGAGAATGAATTTAATAGTAAAGTATTGTTTTTTCAAACGCGTCATATAGATTAAATGCAATTAATATTGTAATTAATGTGCATTTTTATAAATTTTGATTAAGTAGGTTTGAGGTTAAGAAGAAGAATAAACATTTTTTTCAAAGTTATAGACATATTATTAATTTGCAAATCAGACTAGATCTAGTTTCTATCTTTTTTTTATGGACAGGCTTCATCATTAATATTGTAATTAATGTGCATTTTTTTAAATTTTGATTAAGTAGGTTTGAGGATAAGAAGAAGAATAAATATTTTTTTCAAAGTTATAGACACATTATTAATTTGCAAATCAGACTAGATCTAGTTTCTGCCTTTTTTATGGATAGGCTTCATCGGTGATTTTCCATTTTATTGTCAGATTCTCTCTATATAGTCTCCGCCTAATTTGCTAAGTATTTTCTGAACCGTTATTTTCACCGTTGCTTTTAAAAAACTTTACAGATACCGAAATAAAAAACAAAATTCGCCGCATATTTTTAAAAATATTTTTTTTATTTATTTTACTCTTTTATTTATTTTGAACTTTATTTTTTTACGATTTGCTCATTTTAGCTCTTATTTTAAATATCTATAATTTTTTGCTAAGAAATTTTAAGTTTTATATTTTCAACGATTTTTTAATGTTAAAGCTGTTTTAATTTTAGCAATTGGTATTTCATTTAACTTTTCTTTTTAACTTAAGGGGAATTTTTTTAAATTTTTATTTATATTATCAGAGTTTTTGGGGTAATTTTCTAATTTTTAATTGGTTTTTTAATTATGGCCAACGCAAAAAACGAGTCAACTGCCATTAAATGACCTCTCCCATGACCGGTCAATCGGGGGCATATTCAAGGCACGTCCACTATATTTGTGTGTGTGTGTTAATTTTGTTTTCTTATCTATTTTTTTCTTTTCCGTTTTTTTTTTATTTGCTTGTAGTGTTTTTTTTCTTTTTCCTTTTTTTATTTAAACAGAAACGAAAAATATATAACTTTTTACCATTAGCCAGTCATCATCCACAAGCAACATTAGCTCAGACGGTAGAGCGTTTGCCTTACAAGCAGAAGGTTGTGTTATCAAGCCCTACTTTGACGCGAAGCAGATTTTTTTTAATTCTTAATTTTTTATTAGTTTATTTGAAAAGCTATTTTTAGACACACCACCTTACGTGTCACAAGGTGTCTAAACTGTGGCAATTGGTCATTTCCAATGACAACGCCATGTTAAAGTGATAAGTTTCTTTCAAATAAAAAGACCGATCAACGACCGATCAACGAACGGTCTCCGACCCCTTGGGACCTATCCTGGGTGTCATCTTTCCCCGTAGGGAATATTTCGATGAAGTTGTTTTTAGAGATGGGTGTGTGACACGAAATTTGCGTGATTCACGCGTGAGTTAAATTGATAGCATTCACGTGAGTCGGGCGTGAGTTAAAAAAATTTCGTGAGTCAGTGGTGCGTGAATAAATTTTTGTGCGTGGGTTTGCGTGATTACATTAAAGTAGATTGCGATATTTTACAAGTTTGGAAAAATGCCAGAGATCTTTCCCTCCTTCATCGACTGTCTTACGGGGAAAGAGGGGTTAATTGCCCCCAAAGTATCTATCCCGTGACTGGTTAAAGCAAGACTTGTCACAGGATTGGTATTATTTATCATTGCTGTGGGTTAAGCTGTGTCAGTTATACTTAAAGGACTAGTCCCGTGACTGGTGAAACGATGACATACCACTTAATTGCCCTCAAAGTACCAATCCCGTGGTTGGTAAAACTAGGACATACTACTCAATTGCCCTCAAGGTACCTATGCCGTGACCTGTTAAAACAGGTCTTGTTACAGGACTGGTATAATTAACTATTGCTGTTTAAGCAGTGTCAGTTATACTTAAAGGACTGTCCCCGTGACTGGTGACATGAGGACATACCACTTAACTGGAAAAGTATGAAATAGAAAACCGCAAAATTAAGACTTTACTTTTTGCAAACTGTTCTATATTCCTAAAAGTTTTACATTAAGCCATTTTTAATTGCTTACCGGTAGCGTGTAAATTTTTTTGACGAAATTCAGTAGAAAGATTTGTCGGTTTCCCAGAAAACATTTTTATACCCTACACCACTATGTGGTCAGGGTATTATAAGTTTGTGCTGATGTTTGTAACACCAAAAAATATTGGTCGTAGACCCACCTTATAGTATACCGATCGGCTCAGAATTTTTTTTTTATTTCGATTTAACGATGTCTGTCTGTCTGTCCATGCAATCTTGTGCGCACTCTACAGGTCGTAAATATTAAGATATTTTGACGAAATTTGGTACACAGACCTATGTTAGCCCAATAACGCAGCCTATTGATTTTGGTGAACATCGGTCCATGTTTAGACCTAGTGCCCATATAAGGGTCCTACCAAAATTATACTGTTTATACGCTGCAGGTCGCAAATATTAAGATATTTTGATGACATTTGGTACACAGACCTATATTGGCCCAATAACGCTGCCTATTGATTTTGGTGAACATCGGTCCATGTTTAGACCTAGTGCCCATATAAGGGTCCTACCAAAATTATACTGTTTATACGCTGCAGGTCGCAAATATTAAGATATTTTGATGAAATTTGGTACACAGACCTATGTTGGCCCAATAACGCAGCCTATTGATTTTGGTGAACATCGGTCCATGTTTAGACCTAGTGCCGATATAAGGGTCTTACAAAATTATATTGTTTATACGCTGCAGGTCGCAAATATTAAGATATTTTGATGAAATTTGGTTCGTCGACCTATATCAGTCCAACAACGAAGCCTATCGATTTTGGTTAACACCGGTCCATGTTTAGACCTAGTGCCCATATAAGGGTCCCCCCAAAATTGGCTTGGTTACAAACTGCAGGTCGCAAATATTAAGATATTTTAATGAAATTTGGTGCGCTGACTCACATTATAGAAAATTTTGACACAAGCCTCATTTTAACCCATTCGAATTTCGGATCCAAACATTAGTTGGCTTTTAACCAGACTGGTGTAGGGTATTGTATAGTCGGCATGCCCGACTTTAACCTTTTTACTCGTTTTAATTTTATTTTTAGAATTTAGTTGCGCCCTTACTATCTTAATTTTTCAAATGTATATTTTAGTTAAAGCCGACTTTAGTTAAAATATTAGATGGCAGTATGCCTTGACTTTGTTTATTTTTGGAGCATTCTGATTGGTTAATTTATTTTTAACCAATGAAAATGTTTGAAAATATAAATATTTTTGTAGATTAAAAATAAAATCGACTTTAAATTTAAAATAATCTTTTATAGTAAGGGCCATAAAGTGTTCTTCACAAAGGAAATGAAAAATGTCTTAGATTTGATGAAAAAGCTTCATATATTTTATGAATCTAGTTTTAATGGAACTTTTTCATTGAGTGTATGAAACATTTGATAAATAAAAAGAAATTTTTCACCACATTTTATGAAAAATTTCATTAATTCAATGAAAAGTTTCAATGGACGAGTTCCAGTGAAACTTCGTTGGTTTTATGCAAAAATTCATTATTATCATGCAGATAATTCTCTCAGTGCTAGAAGTTTAAATTTGATATGAAGGTTCCTCTTTCAGCGTAGATATTCGATTAGATGGAATTTTTGCGATTCCTACAGGGAGGGGCAAAAGAGGGAAAAGTCACCTCTTTGGGTTCCTGTTCAAACCCTTGAAGCTAAGAAGTTGATATTAGGTATTAAGGGTCCTCCTCTTGCCAGACATTTGCTTAGAAGTGATTTTTTCTACACGGAGGGGCGGAAAGTTTCTCCCTTGACCCGCCTGCCCAAATCCCTTTGGGTAGAAGCTTGAAATATAATATATCTATTTCCTGTGGCATATGCTAATCCACTATAAGGTACCTATTGCCAGTTTTGGAAGAAACGTACTAAAATGGGGGTTCAAAATCGGGAAAAAGCCCCGCTTAACGGCCTACAGCAACCTCTTAAGCTAGAAACCTGATATTTAAAGAATGAGTAGTATTGGGTTACAAAAATTGGGAAACCAAATTAAGTCGAATGGGAAACGACGGGCATTGAAACAATGGGAGGAAATGGAATGGAGCGGGGAGCTAAATGCAATGGAACATGAAACGAGTGGAATTGGAATACTAAAGTAGGGGAAACGAAATGGAGTGGATCGGGTAATGGAACTGAAACTTTCTTTCGACCCCCAGATCCAAAATATTTATTTTTCACATTCACGAAAAATTTTTAAATATTAGAAAAATAAAATTAAAAAATCGACTCTGACAAATTTATGTAGAATTTTGTTAACTAAACTACAAAAAAAGAATTTTGAAATGTTATTTGCTCAAAAAAAGTGCGCTTGGAAACACTGTACGTCAGAATGAACTTTAACTGAAGGGTGAGATCACTAGAAATGTTTTTCTTGATTATGAATTTGGGATGCCTCAGAAAATTATTGCGATAAAAATCAAAATATTCGATCAAGTCGTTTATACAACACTCTAAAAATTGCATATAAGCATACTGCTTTAAGTGTGTAAATTTTTATTTAAAAATAAGCAAAATGCCTAAATTTATGCACAAAATGTGTATTAAATCTATTTAGGCATTTTTGTTAGAATATTACACACAAAATATAGTATTTTGTATGTTGATAAACATTTTTTCATATTGTACGCATTTGTATAAAAAAACGAGTAAAAAGGTTAAAGTCGGGCATGCCGACTATACAATACCCTACACCAGTCTGGTGTATTGTTTGGATCCGAAATTCGAATGGGTTAAAATGGGGCTCGTGTCAAAATTTTCTATAATGTGAGTCAGCGCACCAAATTTCATTAAAATATCTTAATATTTGCGACCTGCAGTTTGTAACCAAGCCAATTTTGGGGGGACCCTTATATGGGCACTAGTTCTAAACATGGACCGATGTTCACCAAAATCAATAGGCTTCGTCCTTGGGCCAACATAGGTCTATGTACCAAATTTCATCAAAATATCTTAATATTTGCGACCTGCAGCGTATAAACAATATAATTTTGGGGGGACCCTTATATGGGCACTAGTTCTAAACATGGACCGATGTTCACCAAAATCAATAGGCCTTGTCCTTGGGCCAACATAGGTCTATGTACCAAATTTCATCAAAATATATTTATATTTGCGACCTGCAGCGTATAAAAAGTATAATTTTGGTAGGACCCTTATATGGGCACTAGGTCTAAACATGGACCGATGTTCACCAAAATCAACAGGCTGCGTTATTGGGCCAATATAGGTCTGTGTACCAAATTTTATCAAAATATCTTAATATTTACGACCTGCAGCGTATAAAGAGTATAATTTTGGTAGGACCCTTATATGGGCACTAGGTCTAAACATGGACCGATGTTCACTAAAATCAATAGGCTGCTTTCTTGGGCTAACATAGGTCTGTGTACCAAATTTCGTCAAAATATCTTAATATTTACGACCTGCAGCGTATAAACAATATAATTTTGGTAGGACCCTTATATGGGCACTAGGTCTAAACATGGACCGATGTTCACCAAAGGCTTCGTCCTTGGGCCAACATAGGTTTATGTACCAAATTTCATCAAAATATCTTAATATTTGTGACCTGTAGAGTGCGCACAAGATTGCATGGACAGACAGACAGACGGACGGACGGACGGACAGACGGACATCGTTAAATCGAAATAAAAAAAATTCTGAACCGATCGGTATACTATAAGGTGGGTCTACGACCAATATTTTTTGGTGTTACAAACATCAGCACAAACTTATAATACCCTGACCACACAGTGGTGTAGGGTATAATTACACATTTATAGTAGCAATCAAAATATTGTATACATTTTTTAGACACATTGTGTGTAATTTGAATTTGTCATTCACTTGTTTTCTCAAATGAAATATCAAAATTTCTATTTAAAACCAATTATAAAGAAGACTTTTTAGAGGATTTAGCAATCAATATTGGTACGGTAAGTAATTTTATTTTTGGAATATTGCAAATATTTTTAAGAACTTGGATTTTTTTAGAATTTAATTGAAAAGGGATGCAAGAAAGGAGTAAATGAGGTCATGAATAACTTTTAATGGAAGAATATCAGGAATTTTTTGTTAAGTTGGTGATACCTTACTTCAAAATTAGATCCGTGCTCTACCCGGATATAAATATATTAATGTAATCTAATTATATTTGCAAATCCTATATTGCCAATATTTTAAAATTAAGTGAATCCCACCATTAGCTGCTGCTAAGAGCACCCTTTTCTAATTTAGAAATAGAGCCGTCTACCGGGATTAGATGAACAAAGTATTTTCCATATTTACCGCTAAAAGGTTATGTGTCAAAATTCGAACATCTACAAAATTGTTAGGATAATGTTAAACTGAGTTCATATTTCAAAATGGCGCACCTTCGTTCTTGTGAGACCGTTGACGTAGGAGATTTTGGGAGAAAATTATAATTGGTTATGATATGGGTGTTAGCTCACCCGAATTTTTTCCATATTTTTTTCGCATTTATTAAAATATTTTGATTGGGAGTCAACATATTAAAACTACAATATTTTCTTACATTTAGTTTGGAGTGATACCTTTGGAAAACTTTCAAATTCTGAAGACTTCTTCCCATATAATTATCCTCAGATTCTGAAAAATTTTTTTCTTATTAAAATTGAGTTTCTTAATGTTTTTAAAAGAAGAATTTCTGGTAGTCTGAGTGTTTTTCTATAGGTAAAATTCTTCAGCATCTAATGGCTTTTTCTACAGTACGGACTTCTCAGATTCTAAGTGTTTATTATAAGAAAAATTTCTCAATATAATATAGAAACTAAGGGCTTTTCGTTAGAAAAAGTTCTTCAGTGATTTTTTTTTTTTTATAATGAAAAGGTCTGATTTTTAGGATTTTTTCCTATAAAAAAAAGTACTCAAATTACTTTTTATAGTCAAATCTTCAGATTCTAACGACTTTTTGTTGTAGAATCTACGAGATTCAATGGATTTTCTTTTATATAAAATCCTGTAAATTATGAAAATTTCTTAATATAAGTCAGAGTCCTTGAGGTTTTAAGCACTTTTTCATATAGAAAACTACACAGAAAATTAATGCTGGTTTTCTATATGAAAAAATTCCAGATCTATTCCCTTTCGGCTGACGTTTAAGTAATATTTATAATTCAATATTAATTATTATTGTTGTTATTTAAATTTTTATTTTAACTGCATTGCCTTTTTTTTATTATGATAATAATAATAATAATAATAATAATAATAATAATAATAATAATAATAATAATAATAATAATAAATAATATTTTTTTGACAATCGTGTCATTTCGTAAGATTTTTAATTTGGAAGAAAAAGAAAATATTTGTATTGAAAAATTTTAACAGACAGGAGGAAATCACCAGACTATTCCCTTTCGGCTGACGTTTAAGTAATATTTATAATTCAATATTAATTCTTATTGTTGTTATTTAAATTTTTATTTTAACTGCATTGCCTTTTTATACCCTACACCACTATGTGGTCAGGGTATTATAAGTTTGTGCTGATGTTTGTAACACCAAAAACTATTGGTCGTAGACCCACCTTATAGTATACCGATCGGTTCAGAATTTTTTTTTATTTCGATTTAACGATGTCCGTCTGTCCGTCCGTCCGTCCGTCCGTCTGTCTGTCTGTCTGTCCATGCAATCTTGTGCGCACTCTACAGGTCGCAACTATTAAGATATTTTGATGAAATTTGGTACGCAGACCTATGTTGGCCCAAGGACGAACAAGTTTGATTTTTTTGAACATCGGTCCATGTTTAGACCTAGTGCCCATATAAGGGTACGCAGACCTATGTTGGCCCAAGGACGAACAAGTTTGATTTTTTTGAACATCGGTCCATGTTTAGACCTAGTGCCCATATAAGGGTACGCAGACCTATGTTGGCCCAAGGACGAACAAGTTTGATTTTTTTGAACATCGGTCCATGTTTAGACCTAGTGCCCATATAAGGGTCCTACCAAAATTATATTGTTTATACGCTGCAGGTCGTAAATATTAAGATATTTTGACGAAATTTGGTACACAGACCTATGTTAGCCCAATAACGCAGCCCATTGATTTTGGTGAACATCGGTCCATGTTTAGACCTAGTGCCCATATAAGGGTCCTACCAAAATTATACTGTTTATACGCTGCAGGTCGTAAATATTAAGATATTTTGATGAAATTTGGTACACAGTCCTACATTGGCCCAATAACGGAGCCTATTGATTTTGGTGAACATCGGTCCATGTTTAGACCTAGTGCCCATATAAGGGTCCTACCAAAATTATACTGTTTATACGCTGCAGGTCGTAAATATTAAGATATTTTGATGAAATTTGGTACACAGCCCTATATTGGCCCAATAACGCAGCCTTTTGATTTTGGTGAACATCGGTCCATGTTTAGACCTAGTGCCCATATAAGGGTCCTACCAAAATTATATTGTTTATACGCTGCAGGTCGTAAATATTAAGATATTTTAAAGAAATTTGGTACACAGACCTATGTTAGCCCAATAACGCAGCCTATTGATTTTAGTGAACATCGGTCCATGTTTAGACCTAGTGCCCATATAAGGGTCCTACCAAAATTATACTGTTTATACGCTGCAAGTCGTAAATATTAAGATATTTTGATGAAATTTGGTACACAGACCTACATTGGCCCAATAACGCAGCCTATTGATTTTGGTGAACATCGGTCCATGGTTAGACCTAGTGCCCATATAAGGGTCCTACCAAAATTATAATGTTTATACGCTGCAGGTCGCAAATATTAAGATATTTTGATGAAATTTGGTACATAGACCTATGTTGGCCCAAGGACGAAGCCTATTGATTTTGGTGAACATCGGTCCATGTTTAGAACTAGTGCCCATATAAGGGTCCCCCCAAAATTGGCTTGGTTACAAACTGCAGGTCGCAAATATTAAGATATTTTAATGAAATTTGGTGCGCTGACTCACATTATAGAAAATTTTGACATAAGCCCCATTTTAACCCATTCGAATTTCGGATCCAAACAATACACCAGACTGGTGTAGGGTATTGTATAGTCGGCATGCCCGACTTTAACCTTTTTACTCGTTTTATTATGATAATAATAATAATAATAACATACTAATAAAACCTTGTTAATAAAGCCTTCATATTCGAAAATTGCATTTTGTTTTCTTTAGTAAGTATAAGGTGCACTAGTTAATAAAAAAAAATTTTAATTGTATATATGCGCATTATGAGGCGTGTTTCTAGACATTTTAAATGTAAGTTCAAGCATTTTTTACAGCTTTCTTAGACATAAAAAATTTTAATTTAAACAAATCTCAAATGTTGCTAAACCTTGTTACAATTAAAAACATATTTTTAGACACATTGTGTTTATTACTTTTAAACACTATGTGTCTATACATTTTTATTTTAAACATTGTGCCTATTTTTGCCCAATTTATAGTAGGTATCAAGTTACCTCCTTTTAATGGAGTAGATTTCAACAAAAATTTATTAGAGTGAAAAATTTCTTTCGAAATTGCAAAAATTTTCATTTTCGAAATTATTCCAAAACTATCCGAGATATAAAAAAACAATTCAAACTAAAATTAGTCCACAGAAAAAAATTTAATTTTTAATTGTGAATATCCGTTTCGCAAAAAAAATTAGAAAACTGTTATTGACAAAATTCGAATATTCTCAAAATATTTAGTACTTTTTGAAATATGTATTTTGTTATTGAACGTCATTTTAAAGAGAAAGTAAAATCAATAAGACATTTTATCGAAGATTTTATTGAATATTTTTTTAGTATACCGGATTTATTTCGGAAATCTTATGTTTGTCCAAAACTGATTCCATCACGTGTTCACTAAAGAATAGAAGTTATATCAGCTACATGCCAGAAATGATTTTTTTTTTTTATTTATTTGGTATATTAAAGTTGGTTTCCGCGAAGCGTGGAGCAGAAATAACTTCTATTATTCAGTGAATAGGCAGTGAAGCCTATTGGGCACAAACACAAGATTTCCAAATATAATCTTAAAAGCGCAACAAAATATCTTATTGTTTTCACTTTCTTAAATAATTTTAAATAAACCGTGGTGTATCTCGTTAAGAGGTGATCCAACGAAGTCGTAGCTAGTGCAGAGGGTTGCTGTTTCGATTCCCATTTATGGCGTACACAAAAACCAATGAAAAATTCTTTAATCAATTGACACATAAACTAACCACTGACGAGTCTTTGGGTGAGACGAAACTGCGGCAGTCTGGTGATTTCCTCGTGTCTGTTAAAATTTTTAATACAAATATTTTCTTTTTCTTCCAAATTAAAAATCTTACGAAATGACACGATTGTCAAAAAAATATTGTTTATTTGTTTACGCCATCAAATGCAATCAGATGAAAAGAGCTGTTACCCTCGGATTTTCATAATTTTATGAAATATTTCAAAAGCAATCTGAGTGTCAAAATTTCAATCGGATTTTCTTTAAGTATCAGACAAAATGTATTTACACTATAGGATTTTGGCTCTCTGACTGACTTTTTTGACAGATACTGTAGCTTATGGTATAATGTAAAACATGATAAGTAGTTTTTCATATCTCTGATAGTTTTCAAATAACTTTAACGGTGGGTCTCATACTGCAGGTTTAAACTTAGGTTAGTAGTTAACCCAAAAATTTGTTGTTGTTTTGTGTAAATTTTTTTGACATTTCATTTTGTTTTTAGTTAAGTTAAAGTTAAACCTACAGTATGAGACCCACCGTAAATATATAAATTTTTTGCAAATTCGAAAGATATTTTGGAAAAATTGGCTCAATTGAAGATTTTTATTTTTATCGCAATTCATTTCATACAGATAATCAAGAAAAATATTTCTGGTGATCATAAATTTGAGTTTAAGTTTGTCCGACGAGGCGTGAGACGTTTATAGAAATCCGTCTTGAACTAAATAAATAAATGTTAAAAAAATAGGCATTTTAAATATTTTCAGTTTATTTTCGTTAAATTTTTTATTCAAATTCAATTCTGTAATCTATTTCTTCAATAAAAGTGGAGCAACAAAAGGTTCAGCAACTGAAGTCGCAAGAGCAGGACCAGCAGCAGCATATGTGGTATAAGCAGCTGGGAAAGCGGCAGAATGGGCTACAGTATGGCCATTATAGCTTGTAGCCAATGGAGCAACATATGAAGCATGACTATACGCCAAGAGGGAACTATAACCGACAGGAACAGCTGCAGAGTAGGCCAAAGGAGAGCTATAGGCCAGAGGCGCTCCTACACCGGGTTTAGCAGCAGCTAAAGCTAAAACAGCAAAGAAACAGACAGCGATCTAAAAAAAAAGAAGACACATATTTATTGTTGGTAGTAAAGAGTATTTACTGTGTTTTATAAAACTTACGAATTTGATCATTTTGTTTTAAGTTTGCTAATTGATTTACAATTGATAATTGTTATTGATTGGTGTTATAGTTAAAGTCTTTTATACACAATTTAAAATTTTGCTAAATCTATTAATACCTTCATTATTTATGCATGAATTGTAATTTTAAACCACTTTGAGTAGGCAATTCAATAATTTAACACGTATGTTTGATTAAAGATACAGAGTAGTTTTAATATTTAATTATTTATTCAAAAGGTCATCTTTAAAATGCCTTTGAAAATATTTGATATAATTAATGTACATTTACTAACTATACCTACTAGGGATGCCAATCGGGATTAATATTTGAAAATCCCGGGATTCGGGATTTTGTATGAAATCCCGGGATCCCGAGATCGGGACTACGGGATTTTTCGGGATCCCGGGAGTTCTGGATTTAAATTTTCCTTTATTTGTAAAAATTTTTATGTTATGTAACTAATTTCTTTTATAGAATAAAGCGTTTTATAATTATTTAATAGTTGTTAATTAATAATGTGGTACATTTTATGAATATTGAAACATGTCAGTCAGAAATTGACAGTGGTACAAAAAATCAAGTACTTGCATACCACTGGGTAACCGCGATGTAAAAATAAATGACTGGCAGAACACTCATTTGGGACGCTTTGCCAGCGTTTGCAAAAATCGTTTTGCCAGTATTTGTTTTACAAAACATCATGGCAGGGCAAAAAAATGATACATATGAACTTTTTTTTAAATTTTATTTTGGAAAATATAATTCCAAACCACCTATTTATTGGTTTTGGCAGCGTTTTGCCAAAGTTAAAAATTTTGTTTCTCCAGTACTTTTCCGGCGCTTTTTGAACTGCCGGTCCTTTTGTCTATTGACGTTATCATATTGGAAATGGGAAAGCAATTTTTGTCAGTACTTGTACCACCTGTTAAAATATCGCTTTCCCGTTTGTCTTTTTCTGGCTGGGATAATATATGAAGGCCTGTCATTAAGTACACTTGCGCCCAGTATTTTGTAAGCAGATTTTTAAACAGATTCGTTGCGATAACCTTGCGAACTAAATCGTGTAATTACAGCAACAAAGTTATTTGGTTATCGTTATCAAATGTTTTTATGGAAGAATTCAAACTTACAGTCCCAGCCAAAACTTACAGTCCCAGTTTCAGAAATCGATTTTCGCTTGGAAGAACAAATCGGTAAAATAACAAACAAACTTGGTTTTTCGCATGTATTACTCAAAAACTTAATATTGTTTACCAAAATTTCAAATTTTTCTGCAAAGTCTTTGCATAGTTTACTCGAATAATCTACTTAATTTATAATTTTACCAATATCTTGGCATCAATTTCTTGTCAATATGAGAAAATTCAAAAAAAAAACGTAGGTAATCTAAAATTGCTACTTTGTTTATTTGCGTTTATATTAATATTAAAAAATAAGAAAATCCCGGGATTTTTGAGAAATAATCCCGGGATTCGGGATTTTGCCAATCCCGAAAATCCCGGGATTTCGGGATTCGGGATTTCCCGTTTGGCATCCCTAATACCTACTCGTATGTATACGTTGGGGGTTTATTTAATTTAATTGAAAGTATAGAATATCCTCTTAATGGATTTTAATCGATATTTATGTCTGCATATACATTAACACTCTAATGACCCACACAGCAAAGAATGATGTAAATTTGTAATTAAAGACGATTTTTTTTATTATTTTTAGCAGATTTGTAATCAAAATCTTAATATTAAAAAGAATTAAAATATTTAATTAAAAAAATTAAAATATTTAATCTATTGTACTTTAAAGGGTAGGTATTTTCTTTCCTTAAAAATAAGACCAAAATTAAGTACCTTGTATAGTTATAAAGTTATAGGGTAGAGGGGGGATCCTTCGCCACTTTTTTTTCAAAGCACTGTCATTTCTAAACCCATAATTATTTTTCAAAAATTACTTTCAAATTGAAGATCTACATATCTTGGCTTTGATTTCTATGATTTTTATTCTAATTATTTGCATATTTTCTATTACTTTTTTAATGATTTTTAAAGTAACCCAAATCGGCGTAACTGCCCCAAACTTGGGGGATATACGCCAAAAGAGATAGATACAATTTCAACAAAAAAATTTTTTAATAGGACAAAGTTAATCTTTTAATGACTGAAAAAAATTATTTAGAATAAGTTCTTTAAGACATGTGATTTTTTTGTCAATAAATCTCCACTACATTAAAAAGAAATAATTTAAGACTACAATATAATGATTATTCAAAATTACAAAAAACTGAATAATTAATATAAATTTAAGAATGAACACGATTGTTCTAATTTACTATTAAACATATTTTAAACGTATAGAAAAGTCTTATAGAGCATTTAGGCAGGGATGCACCAACTTTTTGTAGCTCCAGGGGTCATCTGGTGATTTTGCCCCAGAGACAGGCACTAACATAAAATTAATATTTGTTCACACTTTTTAAGCATTTATTAAAATCAAATTATTATTATTTGAAAGCTTAGGATCATAGGTCTACCATAATGAAAAATAATTTTTTTATCACACGATTTGAGGAAGTTATTAAAAAATGTAGTTGCTTTCAATTATTTTTTTGGCACCCCAAAAAACACAAAAACACGTCTGTCTGCGACCACATGTGATGTAAATTCGTCAAAGAAGGGTAATTGAAAAATGAACAAAATATATTTTTTTCCAATTTTTTATCTCCCTAAACAACGGAGAAGAATGCGATTAGTGTATGTGCCCCTCTGGCGAAGGATCCCCCCTCTACCCTTCGAAGAATTAACTCCCTAATTCCCTTTTTTTTAACTGAATTTATATTTTGGAAATGAATTCCCCGACCAAACTTAAGGAATTGAATGAAGTCCTTTTCTTTCATTCGATTTATCTTAAAGGAATTCATTAATTTTTTTATAATTCCTTCATAAAATTTAATGCATTCGTTAACCAAGGAATTCATTCAATTCTAGTTAATTCAACTTTTGGTCAAGGAATTCATTCCCTAAGGAATTCATTCACTGGGAATTCACTTAATTCTAGTTAATTCAACTTTTAGTCAAGGAATTCATTCCCTTGCACATTTAATTCCCTGAAGGAATTAAATTTTTCGTTTAATTCCCTAAGGAATTAAAATTTTCGATTAATTCCCTAAGGAATTAAAATTTTCGTTTAATTCAATCAATCAACCGGTAGCGTTACAAGACCTGGCTTATTTGTGTTATTGGGGTGTGTTATTACTTCGTACTAGCTCTATTTCGCTTAGTTTTCGAGATACGGGCCATTTTAAAAAATCGCCATTTTACAAAATGGCCTGTATATATATAGATATAGCATTAAGAGATGGGCATTAAGTGAAAACTTAAATTCAGGGTATTAAACGAAAAAGTTAATTCCTTAGGGAATTAAAAGGAAATTTTAATTACTTAGGGAATTAAAAGAAAAATTTAATTCCTTAGGGAATTAAACGAAAATTTTAATTCCTTAGGGAATTAAATGAAAATTTTAATTCCTTAGGGAATTAAACGAAAAAGGGAATTAATTCCCTAGGGAATTAATTTAATGACCAAAATTTTAATTAACTAGAATTGAATGAATTCCTTCACTTAAAATTTAATTAACTCGTGTTGAATGAATTCTTTAGTGAATGAATGCTTTAATTTTAATGCTTAACGCTTTGGTCAGGGAATTCATTCTATAAATTTGAATTCTTTGAATTCATTCACAGGATTTAATTTCTGCTTATGTCTTATTGATGTATTCATTCCTTGAATTAAAGAATTGAATTAAATTTTTGGGAATTCATTCCAAAAAGGAATTAATTCTTTAAAGCTCTGTATATAGTTTTATAAAGACAGTTTTGTGAAATTTTAACGCTTTTCCAATTTTCATGGCATCATATGTCGGAAACCGAAACGGTCTGATTTTTTTTCAGGGGATGCCCCCTATTAACGCAGTGCATTGCGTTGGTATTAGGAAAATAGGTTATGGGGAGGAGGAAAGAGGGAGTAGTGTTTGTGAATATTTGATTTGAATTTCTCTACATTGTAAGTAACAGGGAAGACTTCTGCGGGGAGTTTATTCCACATACGGTGGTGCGACCGACAAACGAATTCTCTCTATAATACATTATGCGATCCACTGGACAATCGACTACAAACGGATGTGCTCTACTTGATAGGCGAGTATTACGAATAAAAACTTGGGCTCTGGGGATAACTTCACTTATCTCAGCAGAACACTTCCCATGGTAATATCGATAGAACAGAGTTACACAACCCACATTCCGACGATGCTCCAATGAGTCAATAGAGCTGGATACTCTACCGTCATTGATAAGCGCCGACGCCCTCCTTTGCACACGGTCCAGAAGCTCCAAAATAGACTTCGAAGCTCCTGCCCATATATGGGAGTTGTATTCCATCTTCGGTCGGATATAGGTGGTTTAAATATTGAGTAAATCGGATGGGGTGAAGTACTTCTTGCACCGACGTAGAAAACCTAGACACTTGAATGCTTCTTTCGACACTTGGAAAACATGCTTATTCCAATGGACATCACACTGAATTTTGATGCCCAGAACATCAAGAGTATCCGATTCCTCAATATCAATATCACCCATATTTACAGATTGCCGCGTTGACCCCACAGCCCTATGGGTCAACATACAACATTGGGTCTTGCGTGCATTAAAGTCGACCTTATTCACACGACCCCACTCGGAGATTGTAGAAAGTCACGATTGAGTGTGTCATTCATAATTTGCCTTTTGCCCCTAATCTCCTCAAGGCTTGGCCTACTATCGAAGGAAAATGAATGACAAATGTTGCTGTCATCTGCAAAAGAGTAGATAGGGTTGAAAGTTTGACCAAGAAGGTCATTGAGAAAGATAAGAAATAGGGAAGGAGAAAGAACAGAACCCTGCGGTACCCCTGAATTCAGCTGAAACTCATCTATAACAACACGAATAGTGCGATCTCTGAGAAAGCTCGAAATAAAACGAGCGAAGTCATTACCCACACCAAAAGCAATAAGCTTTGATACAAGCGCCCCGTGCCATACACGATCGAAGGCCTTTGAAATATCCAGTGCAACCAGTGTCCACCACTCACCAAAACGGTGGTGAGTGGTGGACTTGTGAAATATATGCGTCTTTGAGTTCTCGTAGTGCACTAAAGTTATGAGGAATTTTATTTAAATCGGAGATCGTAAATCCGAATAGTGTGTTGAGTTGATTTGGTTTCAGCCCATTCGAAAAAGTGTGTTTTCAATGACAATAAAACTAGCGTTTTGTTAAGGAGTAAATAGTTGCTTATTTAATTTAATCGAGGGGCATCTTAACTTTTTCTGATATTCCTGATCGTATGACTTTTAAACGAGTTTTCCCAAAGATTTTTTTGAACTATATTTTACGTATTTTAATAATGTAAGTGGCAACCACGATGAAGGCAATATTGGTATCACAATATTTGTTTTCTCGAGTATATTAATGCTGCACTAACAGAAAAAGTCTGTAAAAATTTTAGTTAAAACTACTAAAAATTAGCAGATTATTTTTGCTAAATATTAGTAAGATAGGAATAGCAAACGAAAACCTGTTAAATATACAGAATTTTAGAGCACTAAACAAATGAGTAGCTGAGATGCAAAACTCGTTCGTTACACATTAACTAAGATTTGGGAAGAAGCAAAAGACTTGTTGCGGTTAATTAAATTATCAAAATTAGTTGAATGCTTTTAATTCTTAAATGTTATGCCATTCTTGATTAAAAACTCAAAAGTTGAAAAATCGAAAATATTCTCACAAATCGCCTAAGAACGGTCAGAATCAAATGTCATCTCGTTTTTTTAATTTTTGTAACGAACGAGTTTTGCACTCAGCTACTCAAATATGAAGTCAATATGGGATTTGGATACTCTATTGCATATTCGAGTTTCATCCAGTACTTGTTAGTACTTAATTGACATTTTTACTGGACAGGCAGTGGGTTAATAACAAAAGTCAGCTTATCATTTGTATTATTTAGTATTCCTATAAGTGCACCCATTTCCAGTAATGCATACTGCATCATATATTTAAAAGCAATAATAAATGCAATGTTGCATTAACACTTACATGTGTTAATTAGTAAATGAAGAGTTGACATGAATAAGGGCTTTTTGACCATATTTAATAAAGTGCCATTAGAAAACATCACTTTTATTGACAAACTGCAAAGACAAGATTCTAAAATTATATATCGTTGGCTTAGTCGGCAAACCTGTCAAGTCTAATTTTTTTGCAAATTCAGTTTTTGATGTAGTATGCTAGAGTAACTCAAAAGAAATCATTTACAAAGAACAATATGCAGTTATGTTGTTTTTTCTTGTTGTTATGCAGTGGTAAGCAATTCTGCCAAGTCCAAAAAAAAACACAAAACATCGAAAACCACATGCTAAGTCCAGCTAAAAACAACACACATTTTGTTTCAACAAATTTCTTCAATAGAATTAAATACGACTTTTGTTTATTTAAAAAGACAAAACATTATTAAAGATTAATGCGCTAATTCATAAAAAAAAATTATTTGGTATTTGAAGCTTAGTTAAAGTACATATTTCGCTTAATAAAGAGTTATTAGAAATCTTGATTCATAATCGTATTTTAACAATAAATTAATTTTTCAATTTGATACTGGCAACACTATTGTTTATTTTCTGTCTTCTCCCAAATAAGTCGTAAGTGATGTACAAAGTTAGTAAACGATTGACTCGGTAATCGGAAGTGAAAATGTATTCTCTTAAATTAGAGAACTAATGATGTGCTAAGATAAACTTAAAAGCCATTAAAAATATTTTTTTTTTATTTATAAAGCAAATCAATGGAAATGGGTGTAAAAAAGTAATTTTTTAGAACATATTATTCGAAGCATACAAAAGTAATCGAATTTCGAATAATGTTTTGACAGTATGTACATCACTATTGTTTTGTTTTTCTTTTTAATTTTATTTTCACATTTTTTTGGAAATTTTTTCGAAAAACGTCATTGGCTACGCAATTGTTGTAGCTTTATTCAGTTTGATGGATGCAAGTTGTTGGAAGCCACACATTCTATGAATGGGATGGCTTTAATAAATCATTTTATGCCTGAAAATGAAATAATTAACAATTAAATGGTGGCTTCCTCACTCCAAACTTTATAAGAGGTTTAAAGTTAATGAGTATCAACTATAAACCTACATATATTATTTTTTTCGTTATTAAGCAAATATGAATACTGTTTTTCACAAATTAGCTTAAAATCCTGCAATAAGACTGCTGTAAAAGTTTATGAATTAGACCATTACTAAATAGTTATTTAGCTGTTTTAACTTTTAAGGTACCCAGTGTACAATTGGAGACCGAAAAGACTCATAAAAGAGCCCTTAGACCTTCTTAAATCATAGATATATGAGGGTGTTTTTTTTTTTCACCGATGAAGCCTCTTTCGAGTGCACTTTTATGACTCATAAAATTATGAGCATTGCTGAAAAATTTTTAATTTTCTGAGCCATTTAGGAGTCATTTATGACTAATTTTTGAGTCATTTATGAGTATTGAAAAAATTTTAAAAAAATTTTGAATACACTCATAAATAAGAGTCCATTATATTTCATTTATGACTCTAAGTTTTGAGCACTCTGAAAATGCTCGTATTTTAGAGTCTTTTTCTGAGTCATAATATCTGAGCGCTCAGAAAAATGTTGGCTGGGTAACTATTACTAATGAATTTTTTCAGGAAAAACATTGTTAACTTATAAATTTTATTAGGCGATTGTCATGGATTCTGGTGACATAAATAAAAATAAATTAAAAAAAAAGAAAATCTAAAAGTAGAAAACTATAAAGAGCAAATGTGCTAAGTCCAAAAAGAACCTATAAGTCTGCAAACTTTTATTTTGGAATTCTATGATTTTTTGTGGTTAACCAAGATGAAGAAGAAAACTGCGTTTACAGATTTAAAAAAAGTTAACCCAAAAAGTTAGACAGTTTTTAGTCTCTCCTGAAAAATTAACGAAAACGGCATTGACATATTTGCCAACTAAGCCAACGATATATTATATTTTAGTTTGCTGTAATTTGATTTATTTCAGTTTTATTTGTATTTAAAGTGGGAAAAAGCAAAAAGAGCCTATATCCAATATGACAAAATACTTACTAGACTGGCCCTTAGTTGTGTGGGCGATTTAAAAGTTGATCCGAAACCCGATCCACGGCTGTTATTTTGTGAGGTTACTGAAAAAAACTAATCCAGAAAAATTTCATCTCCATCGAAGAAATTTTTGAGCTATCCATGGCCCTTCAAAATTTTGCAATACAAATTACAAGAAGAAAAACTACCTTTTTAGATTTTTTTGAAAATACTGGCTCTCAAATAACTATATTTCTAGAAAATTCCAATAGAGTCGTTATCTAGACTTAATTACTTTTCTAACTATGCATAAAAATACAAAATCGGTTGAAAAATATTTAAGTAATTACAATTCGCCCTTAAAATGAGATAAATTATGAGAACCTTCAAAAAAATTAAATATTTTTCCAGAACTTATGACCATCGATATATGTATATAATAGGGCGGGTCGATTTAATAATCGCCCATAGCTCAGTGAAAATCGTATTTTAGGGATCAAAATAAGAAACTTTGCCGAAGGAACCATACCTCTAAAACGAATTACTACTACCCCCCAACTGTTGACTTTTGTCCCGTAGGGTCAAGTTTTGAAAAATCACACTTTGACCCATTTAGAGTGCCCCAATCGAGTCCAAATGTATGACCGACCCCCACTAACTTTGGAGGGCCGATCCACCCATGCCAGTGGCACACCCCCTGGAACTCCCCTGGGTGGTTCCCCATACAAACATTTTAAAAAATCACCATTTTTGGCACTTTATTTTATTATTTTTTATTTATTTTTTTTTTTTAGGGATCAAAATAAGAAACTTTGCCGAAGGAACCATACCTCTAAAACGAATTCTACTACCCCCCAACTGTTGACTTTTGTCCCGTAGGGTCAAGTTTTGAAAAATCACACTTTGACCCATTTAGAGTGCCCCAATCGAGTCCAAATGTATGACCGACCCCCACTAACTTTGGAGGGCCGATCCACCCATGCCAGTGGCATACCCCCTGGAACTCCCCTGGGTGGTTCCCCATACAAACATTTTAAAAAATCACCATTTTTGGCACTTTATTTTATTATTTTTTATTTATTTTATTTATTTTTATTATTTTATTTATTTTTTCTCTTTAGAAAATTATTTAGTCAGAACATATGTAAATGAAAAAATTTATTTAACTTAGTAATAGAAAAGAAAAAATAAAAAATTACTGTTTGAAGTCTTTTTTGCTTTCAAGTCTGGGCAATTTCGCACGGCTCTCTAATGTCGTCACCATAACAGCCTCTACATTTTCCGGTATAACTCGTTTGGAAACGTTCAATTGCTAGCTAGCGTTTCCAAACGAGTTATACCGGAAAATGTAGAGGTTGTTATGGCGACGACATTAGAGAGCCGTGCGAAATTGCCCAGACTTGAAAGCAAAAAAGACTTCAAACAGTAATTTTTTATTTTTTCTTTTCTATTACTAAGTTAAATTAATTTTTTCATTTACATATGTTCTGACTAAATAAATTTCTAAGGAGAAAAAATAAATAAAATAATAAAAATAAATAAAATAAATAAAAAATAATAAAATAAAGTGCCAAAAATGGTGGTTTTTTAAAATGTTTGTATGGGGAACCCCCCAGGGGAGTTCCAGGGGGTGTGCCACTGGCATGGGTGGATCGGCCCTCCAAAGTTAGTGGGGGTCGGTCATACATTTGGACTCGATTGGGGCACTCTAAATGGGTCAAAGTGTGATTTTTCAAAACTTGACCCTACGGGACAAAAGTCAACAGTTGGGGGGTAGTAGAATTCGTTTTAGATCCCTAAAATACGATTTTCCCTGAGCCATTGGCGATTTTTTTGCCTCCCCACAAATCGACCCGGCCTAGTATATAAGCATGAAGTTGCTGTTTATTTAAGCGATATTACATCCCTTCTTAATACATTGTTAAAATTTTAATATTATGTCATATTAAAATCTGTCTATCCCTCCATTTCTTGAAAAAGGATATCCTTAATGTTCTTGAACTATTTCTATTTTATAAAATATATTAGGGTAGAGGGGGGATCCTTCGCCAGTGGGGCACATACACTAATCCCATTTTTCTCCGATATTAAGGAAAATACAAAATTGGAAAAAATATATATTGTGCATTTTTCAATTACCTTTCCTTGACATCTACTTTGACGAATTTACATCACATGTGGTAGCAGACAGGCGCACAGTGCTTTGATGCCATATAACGATTAGACAGAAATAGAAGGAGTGGAGACAGAGTTTTGAAATTTGGTACACTGGCATAGAACCCCTTAGTTAAGAAAAATTTAAATTTTTGGAAATATCGGGCCAAGGACACGCCCACCTCCCATAGGTCCTGAAATTTAAAAATATTATATTAGCTACATAAATGGACGTAAAATTACAAAACGTATATATTGAGATACACATAAAACTGGAAACGTTTGTGTCAATTTTTATCAAAATCAAAGCAAGGACTCTTAGTCCTGCCATACATCCTTTATTTTAAAATCTTTATAAAACCTGCCAAAACCAAAACGTATATATTGAGATACACATAAAACTGGAAACGTTTGTGTCAATTTTTATCAAAATCAAAGCAATGACTCTTAGTCATGCCATATATCCTTTATTTTAAAATCTTTATAAAACCTGCAATTAATTATCGGATTGCCATGAAATTTAGCACGTGCATTGATATAAGGTCAAGCCATATTTATGCCGAATTTGGATAAAATGGATTCATTAATAAAAAAATAACGCTTCTCATAAAAAATGCGTTTTAAATGTCTTTTCTAAAACAAAAAAAAATTAAATGGAATTAAAATACACCGAAAAAATTTCTCAGTTACTAGCTACTAAATTTTCAACTGAGTCTCAGGTGAAATACCCCTTACTGAGCTTCAGTTGATTAATTTGATTGAATTTAACTAATATATTTTTTTTTTTTTTTTTACGGAACTTTCAGTTAAACTAGTTAAACTTTAAATTAGTAGCTGCTAACCGATTCAATCGTTTAAAATAATTTCATATATTTTGATTTGGTTGCAAATAAATAAAACACATTGCATTTTCTTAATAAATTTCACACTTTATTTGTTACAAAATTATTATTTTATTAAAAAGAAAACACAATTAAAACATACGATTTTTCCTTATTCCAAATTGTCACTGTGTATATCAAATATCCACATTTTTTATTCGTATCAACCATCAAACGCATTTCTATTTTGCTGTTAACTGTTTGCTTCTTTTATTAATAATTTTTTGGTATTTTTATATTTTTTAATATTTTGCAATTGAATTTGTTTATTTTGTTTTAAAAATTTTTTCGTAACATATTTTTAGTTATTAAGAAATCAACTAACAACTAATTTTTCTTTTTAACTGAAGCAAAAGTTGATAATAATTATTTCAGTTACTTTAAAATATTTTCATTTCAACTGAAGGTTTCTCTAACTAAGCTACTGAGGAATTTTTTCGGTGTAGGAAACCATGTGAATCCTCCATTTTAGGTATAGGATATGTTTAGCGAACTTATGTAGAACACTACGAGAAATATTTTTGTGGAACATTTTAACCTTCTAGCTCTTCAATTAAAGGAATTTTTTGGCCCCTTTACAAAACGGACAAAAACGACCCGTAAGTTGAAGAGTTAGAGGGTTAAAATATTCCGCAAAAATATTTGTCATGAAATTCTACTGTAAGTCTTTTAAGACATCAGCATTGAAAATTTAACTTCAGTGCCAGTAATAAATAAAAACTTAAAATATGTTTAAAGGTTAATTTCGTACTTATTCAGAATCGGCGCTCAAATGTCCCACAAACCTGGATTTTAGGGAGAAACCATGGGAATCTTCCATTTTAGGTATAGGATGTGTTCAGCGAACTTATGTAAAACACTACGACAAACATTTTTCTGAAACATTTTAACCCTCTAGCTCTTCAACTTACGGGTCTTTTTTGTCCCTTTTTTAAAAGGGGCCAAAAAATTCCCTTTCATTGAAGATTTAGAGGGTTAGAATGTTCCACAAAAATGTTCCTCGTAATGTTTTTTGCGGTGATACATTAGTGAATTTGCTCCCAAAGTTCAAAGATAGTTTTTTGTTTTTTTTTTTATCAGCTGGTAATTTTAATAAAAAATTAAATATATGTAGCTTTTATTACGTGAATGAGATATAAAAAGGAGGCTTTAAAAAAAAGCATTTCTTTTGATTTTTACAAAAAAAAAATTGGTACATATTTCTTTTAAATATAATAACTAAAGGTCTATTCCTAACAAAAAAATAATAATATGAAAATCAATTAACATAATTCTTTTTAATATATTATCAAACTTTGGTAATTTTTAGGATTTTAACCAAAACTTAGCTATATTTAAAGATTTATTAATGAAATAGGAAATGTGTTTTTGCCAAAGTTTATACTTTTTTTTTTAAATAATATTACGTTTCCAAAAAAATTTACACCATTTCATTAAAATCTAAGAAAGTTGGAAACTTTTTCGTAACCCATTAAAGATGAAATTACAAAAATATGTTAAGAAATTGGTTCTTTTCTTTATTGTTTCTTATACAAAATTATAAGAGCATGACAAAAAATTTTAAAATTTCAAAATCAATTAACACAATTTTTTTAGAAGTTCCATTTAACTTTTGATATTTTTAGGCTCCCAGCAAAAATATTGTAAAAATTCAAAAAATAATTTGGTATGTTAATTGCTGATTTTTTTACAATTTTATTATATTTTCTTGATTCGAATATATTCAAATATTTAAAAAAAGAAAAATTTTAGAGATACCTCCAAAAATGAATTTTTACCATTTTTTTTTTTTTTTTTGTAAGATCCAAAAAATTCATATTTTGCATTACAAGCTATGTTAAAAATTTAGCGACTTTAGCAACCTCTAGTGTAGACAAAATGAGTTATACCAGAAAGGATAATATTTACAAGATTAAGAAATTTTAGTATATATACAAAAAAATATATTTTCGTCGAAATCGGAGACACAAATTTTTTTTATTTTTGTCTAGCACTGTCAAAGCACTGTGAGATGTGTTTTTGTGTTTTTTGGGGTGCGAAAAAAATAATTGAAAGCAATTAAATACGTTTTGCAATATCTTCCTCAAACCGTGTAATAAAAAAACAATTCATTATGTTAGACCTATTATCCTAAGCTTTCAAATGATAATAATTTGATTTTAATTAATGCTTAAAAAGTGTGAACAACCCAGGTGAAAATGTTCATATATGTTCATATATGGTTTCATGTATGAGCATATATGGTTTAATGTATGATCATATATGAACATATATGTTATGTATGGAAGCATATATGGGTAAATACATTCAAATATATACATTCCATATATGATAATATACTACATTTATTGATCCATATATTGGTTCATATATTCCATATATCTTCATATATGAATTCATATATTATTCCATATATGGGTAATGTTTTAAGTTTTTTTTTTATCATGGGGGTAATTACGTGAGCGGATTCAAAAAATATTGAAATACAATACATTTGATAATTTCTTAAATACAATTGGCAATTTCTAAAATACAGTTGCCAGTTTCTGAAATACAATTGATTATTTGCAAAATAAATTTGATAATTTCTGAAATGCAATTGCGAATTCCTGAAATACAATTAATAAATTTATGAAATACAATTTTCAGTTTCTGAAATATAATTCATAATTTCTGAAATACAATTGGTAGTTTCTGATATACAATTGATAAATCTGAAAAACAATTGATAACTTCTGAAATAAAATGATAAATTTTTGAATACAATTGAAAATGTTGCAGTAAGATAAAAACAGCAAAAATAAAAATGCTAAATTTAGAAAATTTGCAGAAATTTTTTCAAAATATTAGTAAACTAAAAATGGCTAAAACAAACTATTGTATCTAAAAAAAAATTTGTTAAATTTTGTTCAATGCAAATAGCTGTTTATAAAATCAACAGAAATATTTGCTAAAAATATTAAACTGTTGATTTCAAAAGGCTAGATTTGTATTTCCATTAAAAACAAAAAACGAAAAAGGAACTTTGAAAATTTTAAATTTTATGTGATGTTTTTTTGTCTACTACTACAATTAAATTTTATTTTCTAATCACTGAAATTTAGCTCAATTATAAGTCAAATTTTGTAAATATATTAAACAGTTTTATTTTTGCTGTTCCTATCTTATTTATATTTAGCAAAAATAGTCTGCTAATTCAGTAGTTTTTCATTTTGAACTAATTTTTAGTAGCTTTAACTAAAATTTTTACACACTTTTTTCTATTAGTGTATAAACAATCATTAAATAATCCAAAAACAGTAATAAAATAATTTTTAAACTTGAAGTAAAATGTTTATGTCCATTAAAAATTTCATAATTTCTCAATTTCATTCAAATGTAAAAATTCGTCAGTAACGTATGAATAGAATTATAATATTTACATTTAATTTGAATAATTTGAATAAACAAGCAATATTTTTATTAAAAAATAAAAAAAATTTTTATATGAACATTCATATATCTCCATATATGGCCATATACCCTCAAATTTCGGATCCGAACCCATATATGAACCCATATATTTTGCCATATATGACCATATATGAACATTTTCACCTGGGAAATATTAATTTTATGTTAGTGGTTGTCTGTGGGGCAAAATCACCAGATGGTCCCTAGAGCTACAAAGAGTTGGTACATCCCTACCTAAAATGCTCTATACACGGAGAGAATTTTGCTGGACGAGTTTTAATGAAATAGTTCAGTAAACTAATGAAGTTTTCTTCACAAATTGGATGAAAAATTTCTTCAGTTTCATGAAAAATCTTCATATATTTTATGAATTTAGTTTTAATGAAACTTTTTCATTAAGTGTATGAAACTTTTAATAAATTAAATGAAATTTTTGCCAACATTTTATGAAAAATTCCATTAATTCAATGAAAAGTTTCAATGGACCACTTTCAGTGAAACTTCATTGTTTTTATGCAAAAATTCATTACTATCATGCAGATAATTCTCTCAGTGTAAGACTTTTCTATATAAGCTGCGTTTGCGTTTTAGGCAAAAACTTACACATTACTTTTCGTATGTACGTTAACTTTCACTGTGAATAATTATCAACGTTGGAAACTCAACGTTTATACGTTTTGTAAAATTCTGATCTATATCCACTCAGCGACGATTTACTTGTCAAAAGAAAAGTTTTGGTACCCATATTGCCCTTTTTAGAACATATTGTTTCCACCACATTGAATTTCTGATAAAACGCGGAAAATCGTGAATTTCAAGAAAATCTGAACCACGTGTTCACTTACATCGTCTATAGATTATGATGTGTAAGTTTGACATTTCAATCACAAATATCTCCGTACAAAAGAGTCAAACATTTGTTTTTTTCATAGAATATCCTTGAAAATAGGACATGTCAGGATATGCTGGAACATGTTATATACACCGTTAGACGCGCCTCTAAAAAACCTTTCATATGATACCCATACTGAGTATGTTGTGTTCAGCTAAGATGCAAATTTCTTAAAAAACTAAAAAATGGTCCAGCCCGTGAGATCTCATTGCTAGACCCGAAATATTTTGGGAATCATCATAAAACAAACCAAGGTTTATTTTGAGGGGGACACTTTTTTTTACTTTTTTTCTGTCCATATAAGGTGAGTGGCTCTAATGTAAGAAGATCTTCAATTCGAAAATAATTTTTAAAAAATAATTAGGGGTTAAGAAATGACAGTGCTTTGAAAAAAAGTGGCGAAGGATACCCCCTCTACCCTACTATCTATTACTCACGTGCAATTTTTTGCAACTTGAAGTTAATTTTTTTCAATAAAACTTTAATAAATAGGGCAAGGAATTTCATGCACTTAAAAAACGAAAATATGCGCTTAAAAAATGCAGCTAAAAAAGAAAAATATGCATTAAAAACATATGAAATATGCACTAAAAATACTTATTTTCGCAAAACTGAAGCATCTTATTATATAATTCAGTTATATAATTCAGTTATTTTTCAAACAAACACCGAGTTTATTTCCTTTTTTTTTGTCAACACGATTTTCAAGAAAGCTTTCTTTTAAATAACAAAAACATTTTTTTTTTTGTTTGAATCAAAATATGAAAATCCTTATTCTTTTTACAAATGTAAAAGATGTTACTAAAATATACAAAAATATGCATTAAAAAACTTAAAATATGCATTAAAATGCATTTTTAGTCAATATATGCAAAAATATGTATTTTTGACAAAATATGCAAAAATATGCAACTACAAATCGATGACATTTTATTTTAAATTTGATAATTCGGATAAATATTTAATCCACATTAGTTTTGGACTATCAAGAAAAAACATGCATTTGCATGAAATTCCTTGCCCTAGTAACAAATTTATACTAGTTCTATAGAAAAGTTGGGAAATTGTGTAACATTATCTACTTTTTCCTCGTTTCCTGTAGAATTTGTATTATGGACTGTAAGCCCTTATTCGCATCAGCCCTTCAAATGTTAAAATATCAATAGGTCTAAACAACTTCATGGAAACTTTAATACACTCTTGAAAACTAAATTGTTCAACATAATCAATAACTTCATCAATGATTCTCAATGGTAAAGTTTGAATATTTCAAATTCAATTTAGAGGAATTAATTTCTGTCCTTTAAAATTTAACCCTTAAATGCGTGATCTTTTCGATTTTAAAGGCATGTACATTAGAGCGTACCACCTTACAGGCAAAAAAAAAAAGTGCGCCGTACACCCTGCAATATGAAGTATTTTTGCAAGGACGTTTCAAAAAAAATTTTTTTTTTTTTTTTTTTGCCGAACGTAGGGGTCGCCATTTTACATTTTTCGTTATATCTTTGGCATTTACAGTCGGATCTTAAAGCATGATACATCGATGTTTTTCTCTCGAGGAGACCAGTGTTTTGCTCTAAGGGCATTTTGAGCTCAAGTATCCCGTTCTAGTTGTTACCCACCAGATCTCAGTTGCTACTCCCCTAATGTACCACCCTAATGACAGAAAATTAAAGCTCGTAAAAAATCATTAAAATTTTGCTAAGGACTATGCCCACACTCAAAATAATAAGTATGTTGACTGAACAGAAAAATTTGTTACTTTAACAAAATTTATTCCTGTTTTTTGGCTTAAAATAAAATTTGTTGATTTTAACAAATTCTTTTGTTAAATTTAACAAATCTAAATTTAAGTAAGAAATTAGTAACACTAAAGTATTATTTGTAATTATACAGAGTCGTAAATTTTGTTCAAATTTAGGGTCTGGGGACCCTCCCCGGTCGCAGTCCACATCATCTAAGGGCATGTAAAGTCAACCCGGAGGAGTAAATATTTTCTCAGTTTTGCTCTATCTCGCTTAGTTTTCGAAATATTGGCCATTTTATGAAGTGGAAAATTTTTATTAAAAATTTCCAAGGGTTCAAGGTTCCACCATGGTCCATTTTTGGATAGGGATAACCCCTTTGGTTGGGGTATTACACGGTTAGAGGTAGTCGAAATTTTCATCAATTTTGATCTATCTCTCTTAGTTTTCGAGATATGGGCCATTTAAAATAATAGGGAGGGCCATGTTTAAAACTTCGTATACATTAGTGGTTCCATCTACTGGGCAATAACAGAAACATGAAAATAGTATATTTTAACAATAAATTGCGTAAAATTTAACGAATGTGTTCTTAAAAATTAGTTACAAATAGTTTTGCAAATTAACACTCAAAATTAGTTAAAGTACTGAAGATTTTTAGTATAGTGTTAAATGTTAAAGATAACTATAATCTTTAGCTAAATCAGTGCTTCATAAAAAAATTTGTTAAAAATTAGTCAAATCGATTTGAAACCCGTTTGACAGATTTTTCTACTGACGTATTATTTTAAGTGCATCAATAAAAAATAACAATACAGTAGACGCTCGCAAATTAGAACCGCTTTGTTTTTGAGGCAATTCTAATTTCTGAATTATTCTAATTTCTGGACGTTTTTTTTCGTTTCGTTTCCAATGATAAAGTGTTTTTTTTTTACGTTTATTTAACATTTTAAATGATACACTTTCACTATTTAACAGAGACTGCCAAATAATATGTACACGCGTATCAAATTTCACAAATAAACTAGCCAAAAATGTACATAAATGCGCCAAAAAATAACAAATAGGGAAAAACATATATAATTTGGTGATTCCCCTTTTTAGTTTTACTTTATTCAAACAGAATAAAAATAAATTGGGGATTTCCTGTGTATTCAAATAACCAAAAAAAAAAAAAACGCTCAGAAATTAGAATTTTAATTTCGAATTTCAGAGCGTTTAATGTATTGCAAACATTGATTCTAATTTCTGGACGTTCGAATTACTGAAAACTCTAATTTGCGAGCGTCTACTGTATTTTAAAATTACGACTTCCTCGAATTAATCGCCACTTTTCACACCGGTCACCCCACTGTGTGAGGTGGTATGATTTTCTTTAAAATTCGATGCTGGCAAATTTTGGCGTTTATTGTGAAACATTGATACAATATAAATTTATTCAAAGTATTGGCAATCGTTAGCTATGACCTTTTCCCATTTTTCTGCCAACATAAAGATAATAATCTTCATCGAGTAATGCCTCAAATCCATCATCTTTGTACTTTTTTGGCTGAACTGGGCGGTTTTTGTCTTCCGTGTCAAAATCACCACTTCTGAATCGCACAAACTATCTCTCGCACGTCGAAATCAATGAAACATATGCGATGTGCATCAGCTGCACTTTTTTCCAATTGAAGAAGTTAAGTAAAACTTCCCGCAAATGATATTTTGTTGGCACTAAAAAGACTTTGTTGTTTTTATAATATATATTTTCAATGGGAGGTAGGTCTGCACTCAAAAGAGTTTGTTGGTAGAATCTACTGAAAATTACAGTTAAAACAATGGTATATGCAGTTAAAAATGCATGTACAAAAACAAAGGTACTAAACAAAAGTATTAACCTTCAAAATAACTAAAAATTTTGTTGTTTTTAAGTTTTAAAAAATAACTAACAAAGGCATTAAAAATAACTACAAAAAATAACTAGCTGTCAAAATTGGTGAAAACTACTGTTTTTACAGTTTTTTTTTTATTTTGATTATATAAGCATACCCAAGTGAAAATGTTCATATATGGTCATATATGGCAACATATATGGGTTCGGATCCGAAATTTGAGGGTATATGGCCATATATGGAGATATATGAATGTTCATATAATTTTTTTTTTTATTTTTTAATAAAAATATTGCTTTTTTTATTTAAATTAAATGTAAATATTACAATTCTTACTGATGAATTTGTACATTTGAATGAAATTGAGAAATTATGAAATTTTTAATGGACATAAACATTTTACTTGAAGTTTAGAAATCATTTTATGACTGTTTTTTGATTATTTAATGATTGTTTATACACTAATAGAAAAAAGTGTGTAAAAATGTTAGTTAAAGCTACTAAAAATTAGTTCAAAATTAAAAACTGCTGAATTAGCAGAGTATTTTTGCTAAATATAAATAAGATAGGAACAGCAAAAATAAAAGTGTTTAATATATTTACAAAATTTGAGTTATAATTGAGCTAAATATCAGTGATTAAGAAATAAAATTAGACAAAAAACATCACATAAAATTTAAAATTTTCAAAGTTCCTTTTTCGTTTTTGGTTTTTAATAAATAAATTTAGCAGTTTTATTTTTGCTGTTTTTATCTTACTGCAACATTTTCAATTGTATTTCAAAATTTATCATTTTATTTCAGAAGTTATCAATTATTTTTCTGATTTATCAATTGTATTTCAGAAATAATCAATTGAATTTCAGTTTCATCAATTGTATTGTAGAAGTTATGAATTTTTTTTCAGATTTATGAATTGTATTTCAGAAATAATCAATTTATTTCCAGTTTTATAATTGCTTTTCAGAAATTATCAATTGATTTTCATATTTATCAATTGTATATCAGAAACTACCAATTGTATTTCAGAAATTATAAATTGTATTTCAAAAACTGAAAATTGTATTTCAGAAATTTATTAATTGTATTTCAGAAATTCGCAATTGCATTTCAGAAATTATCAAATATGTTTTACAAACAATCAATTGTATTTCTGAAACTGGCAACTGTATTTTAGAAATTGCCAATTGTATTTAAGAAATTATCAAATGTCTTGTATTTCAATATTTTTTGAATCCGCTCACGTAATTACCCCCATGGTAAAAAAAAACTTAAAACATTACCCATATATGGAATAATATATGAATTCATATATGAAGATATATGGAATATATGAACCAATATATGGACCAATAAATGCAGTATATTATCATATATGGGTTCATACATTTGAATGTATTTACACATATATGCTTCCATACGTAACATATATGTTCATATATGAGCATATATGGTTTAATGTATGATCATATATGAACATATATGTTATGTATGGAAGCATATATAGGTAAATACATTCAAATGTATGAATCCATATATGATAATATACTGCATTTATTGGTCCATATATTGGTTCATATATTCCATATATCTTCATATATGAATTCATATATTATTCCATATATGGGTAATGTTTTAAGTTTTTTTATCATGGGGGTAATTACATGAGCGGATTCAAAAAATATGGAAATACAATACATTTGATAATTTCTTAAATACAATTGGCAATTTCTAACATACAGTTTCCAGTTTTAGAAATACAATTGATTATTTGTAAAATACATTTGATAATTTCTGAAATGCAATTGCGAATTTCTGAAATACAATTGTTAGTTTCTGATATACAATTGATAAATATGAAAAACAATTGATAATTTCTGAAAAGCAATTATAAAACTGGAAATAAATTGATTATTTCTGAAATATAATTGGAAATCTAAAAACAATTCATAACTTCTACAATACAATTGAGTAAACTGAAATTCAATTGATTATTTCTGAAATACAATTGATAAATCAGAAAAACAATTGATAACTTCTGAAATAAAATGATAAATTTTGAAATACAATTGAAAATGTTGCAGTAAGATAAAAACAGCGAAAATAAAACTTTAGAAAATCTGCAGAAAATTTTACAAAATATTAGTAAACTAAAAATGGCTAACAATAAAACAAATTTAAATTTTGTTCAATGCAAATAGCAGTTTATAAAATCAACAGAAATATTTGCTAAAAACATTAAACTGTTTATTTCAGAAGGCTAGATTTGTATTTCCAAAAAACGAAAAAGGAACTTTGAAAATTTTAAATTTTATGTGATGTTTTTTTGTCTACTACTAAGTACAATTTAATTTTATTTTCTAATCACTGAAATTTAGCTCAATTATAACTCAAATTTTGTAAATATATCAAACAGTTTTATTTTTGCTGTTCCTATCTTATTTATATTTAGCAAAACTACTCTGATAATTCAGCAGTTTTTCATTTTGAACTAATTTTTAGTAGCTTTAACTAAAATTTTTACACACTTTTTTCTATTAGTGTATAAACAATCATTAAATAATCAAAAATCAGTCATAAAATATTTTCTAAACTTGAAGTAAAATGTTTATGTCCATTAAAAATTTCATAATTTCTCAATGTCATTCAAATGTACAAATTATCAGTAACGTATGAATAGAATTATAATATTTACATTTAATTTGAATAAAAAAAGCAATATTTTTATTAAAAAATAAAAAAAAAAATTTATATGAACATTCATATATCTCCATATATGGCCATATACCCTCAAATTTCGGATCCGAACCCAGATATGAACCCATATATGTTGCTATATATGGCCATATATGAACATTTTCACCTGGGCTGGGTATTTAAAAAAAAATTTTTCTTTCGTTTAAATATAAAAATGTGTAATTACTTCAGCCTACTTGAAATTTTAAGTAAATTACCAAGGTTGGTTACCGTTATCGTTATAATACCGTTATCGCTAAAATACCGTTTCAAATTGAATACCGTTACCGTTATCGATACCTCTAAAAAAATTTCTAAATACCGTAATCGTTACCGTTACCGTTATTTTTATGGGTAGTTACCGGTATTTTACCGGTATTTATTATTTTATATAAAAATTACAATTTTTTATTTTATAATCTTGAGTGTTTTTTTTACAAAAAATTTATAGATAATAATTTTAATTATTAAAAATACCAGTATTGAATTTATAGCTTAAAATCTGTATTTTCAGTACTTAAAATTAAAAATATGCCATGTTTTTACTTGTTTTTGTATGCTTTTAACATAATTTTTAATACCGGTACGTACCGGTATTGCTGTTTCGATAACGGTATACCGTTACCGAAACAGTCTTAAATACCTTTACCTTTACCGTTACCTAAACAAACGAAATCTGATACCGTTACCGTTACCCTTACCGTTATTCGTTTCGGTAACCAACCTTGTAAATTACAAAATAATTATTAAAAAACAATTATTCTTCGTTCTTAATTTTATTAAAAACCCAAGCCGCGGTTTTAAACTTTTTCGGTTTTTACCAAACTCTAATCGAAATTCTCAGTTTTGAGTGTCTTCTTGTTAGATGGCAAATTTCACATGTGAAAAAAATTATCAGGATACCCATCCCTTTTTTAGGTTGTATTAGCAGCAACTTCCTTTTATCCACAAAATTATTATTGTGTAAAAGGACTTTTATACTTTTCTTAGGGTAAATTAATTGCTACTGCGATAACTAAATTGAAAGTTGACTCAACTGAAACTTTCAATATTAAAATTAAGCACAAATCTCACTCAAAAAAGTTTGTCGATAGAATCAACAGAAAATAATAGTTAAAACAAAGGTGTCTGCAATTAAAAAGGCGACAGAACTATTTACCTTCAATATAACTAAAAATATTGTTATTTTTAACTGTTGAAAAATTACTAACAAATGCATTAAAAATAACTAACGATGTCGTAAAAATAACTGACAATTTTTTATTACAAACATTTTTAAATAACTGACATAATAAGCAAAAACTACTGCTTTTTACAGTTAACTTTTTTGATATTATCAAAATATATTTTAAAGAAAATATTTTTCATATATTTAGTTAGAATATTCTTCCACCTCAAGTCCAAATTCTAATATGATATTGTCATATTAGATTTTTATTTGTTGTTTTTTCAAAAAGGGGTTGATCATTTTCATGATAGACAATACAATTGTTTCGTAGACATCACCCTACTCTTCAGTTGTCCGCAATAAGAAAATGATAACTTTCTTACTCAAATCCAGACATTACATAAGGTACAAAAAATCAACGGGACGAGATTTTTTCTTTCGATTTTAATACACAAACAACTATCATGTAGTAATTGTTAAACTTTATTGAATGCGGTTGACTCATTTCTGGTGTAATCATAACCATTAAAAAGATTTTTTTTCATTTATTTTTAAATTCAATTCTGTTTAAAATATGTTCAAAAAAATAAAGTATAGATTTGAATTGAGTTCATGTTAAGCATAAATAATTTAAATATTTACCATCGGCACTTCTAAAGTGGGAGTATAAAAGACATAAACACTTCCACAATCAATAACAATTACTCTTTGTAAATCATATCTTAAACATTAACAAAATGTTCAAATTCGTAAGTTTTAAGTTTTTTTTAAAAATAATTTAATAAAAAGCTAATTTTAACTAAATGTTTCTTTTACAGATCGCTGTTTGTTTCTTTGCCGTTTTGGCTGTTGCTGCTGGTAAACCAGGTATTTTAGCTCCATTGGCCTACAACTCTCCTTTGGTCTACTCTGCTGCTACTCCTTTGGCCTATAGCTCTCCAGCTGCCGCTGTTGTTGGTCACACTTCATATATTGCTCCATATGCTACCAGCTATAATGCTCATAACGTTGCTCACTCTGCCGCCTTCCCAGCTGCTTATACCAATTATGCTATTGCTCCTGCTTTTTCTGCTCCAGTTGCCACACCTTTTGCAGCTCCTCTTTTGTTGAAGAAATAAATTATGGTTATGAAGTGATTGTTAAATTTTGTTAAGAAATAAAAAAAAAATCCTAAGATATTAAAAAATTCACATTTTTGCAATTAATTATTCAGCATCATGTTTGATGATTTACACATTCGCATGTACCCCGGATAACGAGTGTTGAAACAAGTGTAGAAAATTAACAATTATTACAAAAATTCGAATACAAATTCAAGTGCCTTAAAGGTCCCAAGTGGTTGCAATTAAACATATTACCGCCATGTGATTTTATGGTTATTAAAAATAAAAAAATATAATCCCTCAATGGGCAGGGACGAGCGAAAGCAACAAAGCAATCAACCCTTTACACACATGAACACCTCAATAATCATAATGAACTTTTTTCCCCACATCATGCAATTTGCTCACTTTTTTGTTGTAATGAGTAACAAAAACAAAACTCCTGTCGTAAATATGAAACAACCAGAAAACCACTAAAATGTAATTGCAGAATATTGTTTGGAACCATAAGTAATTGAATTGCAGGTTATGAAAAGGGTTCGCTTCTAAAATTAAAAGTGATCAGAAGACCCAAATAGAGACTTCAATCCCTCATTATATATTTTCAATTCTGAAGGGCAATTCTGTAACTTTTTAACGACAAAATTCGGTAGTTAAATTGTCAAGTTTTCATAGTAAAATGACAACTTAACTACCGAATTTGTCGTTAAAAAGTTACAGAATCCCACTACTGATCAATTCAGGTGTATGGCATCACCAAAAAAAATAAGTTATAAAAATATCGTTATCACTAGATGGCCATTTGTTCAAAATATTGACAGTTTTCTTTTTTTATTTAAATTTTAATAATAATAAGCAACAAAGCAAAAAAACGAAAGTTTCAAATTTTATTATTTGAATATATTCCGCGCTTGTTTTTTTCCTTATTTGGAGCAGTTTTCAGCAGTTTATGAGTTTTTAAATATGGACTCAGCTGATACTAAACTGATACTAAATATTTGCTCAGGTAATACTAAATTTCAGCGCCCTCTACCGGTGAGTAGTGTAAGTTTTGATTTCCTATCTCTAGATCGAATGATTTTTAATATTTGCGACCTGCAGCACATAAACAGTATAATTTTGGTAGGACCCTTATATGGGCACTAGGTCTAAACATGGACCGATTTTAACCAAAATCAATAGGCTGCGTTATTGGGCCAATATAGGTCTGTGTACCAAATTTCATCAAAATATCTTAATATTTGCGACATGCAGCGTATAAACAATATAATTTTGGGGGGAGATTTATATGGGCACTAGGTCTAAACATGGACCGGTGTTAAGCAAAATCAATAGGCTTCATCCTTGGGCTGACATAGGTCTGTGTACCAAATTTCATCAAAATATCTTAATATTTGCGACCTGCAGCATATAAAGAGTATAATTTTGGTAGGACCCTTATATGGGCACTAGGTCTAAACATGGACCGGTTTTAACCAAAATCAATAGGCGTCGTCCTTGGGCCAACATAGGTCTGTGTACCAAACAGTGTAATTTTGGTAGGACCCTTACATGGGCACTAGGTCTAAACATGGACCGATTTTAACCAAAATCAATAGGCGTCGTCCTTGGGCTGACATAGGTCTGTGTACCAAATTTCATTAAAATATCTTAATATTTGCGACCTGCAGCGTATAAGCAGTATAATTTTGGTAGGACCCTTATATGGGCACTAGGTCTAAACATGGACCGATGTTCACCAAAATCAATAGGCTGCGTTATTGGGCCAATATAGGTCTGTGTACCAAATTTCATTAAAATATCTTAATATTTGCGACCTGCAGCGTATAAACAGTGTAATTTTGGTAGGACCCTTATATGGGCACTAGGTCTAAACATGGACCGATTTTAACCAAAATCAATAGGCGTCGTCCTTGGGCTGACATAGGTCGGTGTACCAAATTTCATTAAAATATCTTAATATTTGCGACCTGCAGCGTATAAGCAGTATAATTTTGGTAGGACCCTTATATGGGCACTAGGTCTAAACATGGACCGATGTTCACCAAAATCAATAGGCTGCGTTATTGGGCCAATATAGGTCTGTGTACCAAATTTCATCAAAATATCTTAATATTTGCGACCTGCAGCGTATAAACAATATAATTTTGGGGGGACCCTTATATGGGCACTAGGTCTAAACATGGACCGGTGTTAACCAAAATCAATAGGCTTCATCCTTGGGCTGACATAGGTCGGTGTACCAAATTTCATCAAAATATCTTAATATTTGCGACCTGCAGCGTATAAGCAGTATAATTTTGGTAGGACCCTTATATGGGCACTAGGTCTAAACATGGACCGATGTTCACCAAAATCAATAGGCTGCGTTATTGGGCCAATATAGGTCTGTGTACCAAATTTCATTAAAATATCTTAATATTTGCGACCTGCAGCGTATAAGCAGTATAATTTTGGTAGGACCCTTATATGGGCACTAGGTCTAAACATGGACCGGTTTTAACCAAAATCAATAGGCGTCGTCCTTGGGCCAACATAGGTCTGTGTACCAAATTTCATCAAAATATCTTAATATTTGCGACCTGCAGCATATAAACAGTATAATTTTGGTAGGACCCTTATATGGGCACTAGGTCTAAACATGGACCGATGTTCACCAAAATCAATAGGCTGCGTTATTGGGCCAATATAGGTCTGTGTACCAAATTTCATTAAAATATCTTAATATTTGCGACCTGCAGCGTATAAACAGTGTAATTTTGGTAGGACCCTTATATGGGCACTAGGTCTAAACATGGACCGATTTTAACCAAAATCAATAGGCGTCGTCCTTGGGCCGACATAAGTCGGTGTACCAAGTTTCATCAAAATATGTTAATATTTGCGACCTGTAGAGTGCGCACAAGAATGCATGGACAGACAGACGGACGGACGGACAGACGGACATCGTTAAATCGAAATAAAAAAAATTCTGAACCGATCGGTATACTATAAGGTGGGTCTAGGACCAATATTTTTTGGTGTTACAAACATCAGTACAAACTTATAATACCCTGACCACATAGTGGTGTAGGGTATAAATATTATAAAATTCGCACATTGATATTCTTTTATTATCAAAAACAACTTCTTAAACTATTTTATTATCTTTATTTAAATTATTTTTTTTGTAGTAGCTGCGAATTTGGGATCCAAACATTAGTTGGCTTTAACCAGACTGGTGTAGGGTATTTTATAGTCGGCATGGCCGACTTTAACCTTTTTCCTCGTTTTCAACATAAAACTGATTTTTTTAAAATTATATTACGGCTGATAAAAAATTGCTAGATTTTTGGCTAATAGCTACAGGACAATTTTTACCGCTAGGGGCGAAATTAAATCGCTAGATCTGACGAGAAAATCATCGCTATGGCAACACTGATCGTTTAGGTAATTTTTCATGTTTCCTTTCCATGCAAGCCATATTTATCACATTTAAAGCAATCAAATTAAATTCTCAGAACGTAGAAGTTTTCAATATTGAAAAGCATTAAGAGTCAGATGTGTTTCCACATGGAAAGAATCTAAATGAGTTATAATAGAACGAAAGTTATTAAGACCTGAAGGTATTTTTTTTTTTGGTAAATTATCTAAAATCTGAGGGATTAACCAAACGACAGAATTCTTAGAATCTGCAAATTACCATAAGGACTTACTAGTCCTTAGAATATATACAGACATTCGTTTGCACGCACTAGGTTTTTCTTGTTAAGAAACAAAATGTTAGAAATTAATTTTCTTTTTATACAATTATTTGTTTACTTGACAGTGAACTTGTAAAATAACAACTTTATTAAAATTAATTTTTTTGTTGTTGTTGTTTCCTATATAAATTAACTGGACATTCAGTAATCGCGACTTATACGAGGGGTACTATTTATATTTCGGGAACTGGCAACACTAATGCCCAGCAAAATCTTTCATTACCAAATAAGTGGTTATATAATAGAAATTCATAGCTCCGCACAACTTATTTTTTGGCGTCTAAACTCTTTATTTTTGTTTGGCGTGGTCGTTTTATAAGTAGTCACGCTTACCCGCTCGCTTACGAAAAAATGAGAAATAAGTAGTTATGAGATTTTGAATAATAAGTGGTTACACACATGCTTACAAAAAGTTGAATTATAAGTGGTTATCCGATTGCTTACTTGATTCTTAAAAATAAGAAGTTAAGCAAATACTATTAGCTTAAGAAAATACATTCAGAAAAATTTAAGTTTTTTCTAATGTGTAATTTTAGGACTCGTCATAAAAATTTAAACATAAAACATATTTACATATAATAAATAAAAATGTATAAAATTTAACTGTGTAAAAAGTACTTATTTAAACTATTGTGAGTAAGTCATTATTTTATATTTAAAAGCAATGACTACAATAGGCCGTTATTAGGAAGTCATTATTTTATATTACAAAATAATGCAAAAGGTAATGATATATCATTATTGGTAATGCAGACAGCAATGAGGTGTCATTAATAATAAAATTTTTAATTTTTTAGCATAAACGTACTCACAATGTTTTGATGTACAAGTGCTATTTGTTTTGTTTACAGTGAGTTAAGAAATTCAATTTGGCCAAAAAATGGATTTCAAGAGAAGGATTTTGTTGGATTATTTTTCACAACTTTCGACGTGGATTATCTCAACAGGCAATAAAGCAGCATCAAAAACGACAGTATATTGCTGGTATAGTGAATTTAATCGTGGTCGTATTTCGGACGCCGACGAATTCCGTGAAGGTCGTCCAAAATCGGTTGTTGGGCCACAAAACATCGAAGAAGCGCGTGAACTGATAATGCAAGATCGGCATGTGACTTATCGTGAGATAGAGGCATCCTTGCACATTAGTTCCAGTTCAATACATTCGCTTTTGCATGAAGTTGTAAAAAAAATTTGCTCTCGTTGGTTACCCCATAATATATCAATCGCTCAAAAAAAGGCTCGCGTCGATTTTTGTAAGGGAATGATTAAAAAGTTCGACCGTGGTGCTTCAAAAGACGTGTATAAAATCGTGACAGGTGACGAATCATGGATATATGCGTATGAGCCGGAAACAAAACAGTAATCGACCGTGTGGGTATTCCAAGACGAGCGGAATCCAACAAAGTTGTTCGTGGAAGAAGCACAGCGAAGCAAATGGTCGCCTATTTCTTCGGCCGAATGGGTCATGTGGCCACTGTTCCGCTTGACCATCGTCGGACGGTCAATTCTGAGTGGTACACGACCACTTGTTTGCCGGAAGTCTTCGGAGAAATTCGTAAAACTAACCCCCAAAGACGAATGATTCTCCATCATGACAATGCACATCTCGTCAAACAGGTCAATTTTTGAGTAGTCAAAACATCGAATTGATGACTCATGCTCCATACAGTCCTGACTTGACACCCAATGACTTCTTCTTGTTCCCGAATATCAAAGGTAAACTGCGTGGTCAACGATTTACGAGCGCCGAAGGAGCAGTAGAAGCGTTCAAAAACCATGTTTTGGAGGTGTATCAAGAGGAATGGAAAAACTACTATGACAAATGGTTTGAACGAATGCAAAAGTATATAGATCGTCAAGGGGAATATTTTGAAAAACAATAAAGCAATTTTTATTTGAAAATGTTTGTTATTATTTGCTATTCCCGAAATATAAATAGTACCCCTCGTACTGCATTTAGACCGATGTAAAACTACCTGGTTTTTGGCTCTTGCTAGTTTTTAATTGTCAAAACGCATATTTATAAAAACTACCTGGTTTTGTACATAAAACCAGGTAGTGGCTGGTTTTTACCTGTCAAAACGCATACCTGTCAAAACGCATACATACATTAAAAAAAAAAACAAAAACTAATTTTGTACAAAAACTAGGTAAGTTTCTGCTCAGTCTACATTCAGTTTTAGAGTCGACAACTACTCAAGGTATGTACTTGCTTCAAAAAAGATAAGACTTTTTTGTGTCAAAAATTCATAATTTTATTGATAAAAAAGAATTGTAAAATTACTCAGATGTGTAAATAAATTTGAAAATTTTGACAAGAATCAAAAAGGCTCCAAAAAATATTACTTACTCTTTGGGTCATATGAATAAAACTTAGCAATTACTTCGAAGTAATTACTTTGGGCTTAGGAATGGCTTTTAACTCCAAATTTACCAATTAGCTGGTAGAATAGCATGAAATGTAAACGAAAAGTTAAAAATTTAATTTCTAGTCTACTCCCAAGTAGACTAGATTTGTGAAGTAATTGCTTAAAAAACCCTGTATTTCCCCCTATTAGTAATATCTATTTTTTATTCATATGAGCCTTTGTGCCTATAGAAATTGCTAGACTTTTTTTAAGTAATTAATAATAAAGGTATTCATTTAAAATATTTACGCCTCGTATACTGCGTATATGTTGTAAGTTTACTCGATTAATGTCAATACTAGTTTACGAGCCCTGGTAAATAAACGCTTACATTTCTGTGTGTAAACTTTTTCGTATTTATAAAAAGTGGATAATTGCCAAAGTACTTCGGTAAAATACAACTTCAAAAGTTTTCTGCTAAGTTACACAATTCTTTAATTAAAATATAATATTTTCTAAGACAATTTATAAAAGAAAAAACTTAGGTAACTTAACATATTTTGAAGTGCGTGGAATTGGAATAGGTCAAAAACTAAGGCAAGTTGACAAAAACCAAAAATTGATAAATCTACATGTATTTTTTTACTGTCTTACAAAATATACTTTTTGAAGTTGTAATTACTTTACCTAAGTCCTTCGATAATTATATACTTTTTATTTTTTCCGTGTACATTTGAATATTGTCAAAAATAAAATTATTTTGAAATTTTTTGTGTGTTGTTTTTATATTCTGTTTTATTTGTTTTTAAATATAACAAATTTAAAAAGTTCTGTGTTTAATTTATGAAAAGATCGAAAAAGTGGCTAAATGCAAAATTGAAATGTGAATAGTTTTTAAAGGTGCGTTCATTCAAATAAACCGGTAAAGTTATAAATATACGCGATTACAAAAATACATGATTTACGAGGGCATAAATCCAGTTAGATGAATACCACTAAGGTTTTAATAAAAAATAAAACGCAATCCAGTTTTTTTTTTTTTGTTAAAAAAAGAAGCAGCACTCAGGAAATTGCTTTCTTTGGAAAGGGGATAGAGAAGAGATAAATAGTGGTGAAAGATAAACGGCTTCAACTATGACAACACTGTAATTGCGCGAGATGTTGAATCTTAGAACAGTTGTTGCACGCCATCTTATGGAGAGTTGTCGAACTTTATTGAAGCTGTTTAGTTCATAGCCCTGTTATTTTACTTCGGTGGGGTTAAACGGTATGGGAACACCGAAGGAGGGCGCTGCCATATGTATGAGGGAAAGAAAATTCATACATATTATTTTCTTCAGATGATGTTGCTGTCGCTGGAGATGGAACCCGCAACCATTACATCACATGGTTAACGCGTTGGACTGTTACACACAAGGTTGCGGGTTCCATCCCCAGCCCTCATAGCATCAGTGAACTGCAGCAGTGCTGTCAAATTTGTTTCTTGAAAACTATTTACTATTTTTACAAATTATTGAATTTTATTTTTAGTTATGTGTTTGTAACTGTCGCATAGGACAATCTTAATTAATATTAGAATTCTAAGAATTCTTTTTCTAAAGCTGATTTTATAGGAAGAAGAATATAACATTTTTATTGAAAAATTCAACCACTTTCATGCAAAAATTTAAAATTTATGTAATATATTTTGAATCCATTTTTTATTTATTGTTGAGTTCGTTTGCTGGCCGCTTATTTTTCTCAATAATTTAATATTTTGAAAAATATGGAAAATAACCGAAATTTTTTTTTTATACTTTTAGCGTTAAAAATAAGAAAATATTTAAGGCACATATAAAAGAATATTAATTGCTGCTGATTGATCTCACAATAATATCGTCAAAATGATGAGCTTATTGTTTCACCAAGAAATGGATTCTGGTGAAGTAATTGTGAATTTCAATCAAAATGTTACGTAAGTATACTAAATTATAAACATATCTATCTATATTTTAAAACATTTTGATTTTTCCATCTGTTATAGATCCTTAGCAGTTGGCACAAAATCGGGTTACAGTTTCTATAGTCTAGCTTCGGTAGATAAAACCTTAGATAAAATCTATACACGCCCAAAAGAGGAAGTATTTATAATTGAACGGTTGATGCAGAGTTCATTGGCAGCAATTGTTGCCCAAAGAGCCCCAAGAAGACTAAAGGTAATTGAGAAAAAAACTAATGACTAAATGAGTTTGAGTTTATACTAAAATTTTATGTATTGTATTTAAAGGTCTGTGATTTTAAGAAACAAAGTGAAATATGTAATTACTCATATGCAAATACAATTTTGGCTGTTAAATTAAATCGTGAGCGTTTGATTGTTTGTCTGGAAGAAAGTATTTACATACACAATATTGCCGATATGAAAGTGGTATATACTATACGTAATACCCCCTGTAATTCAACTGGCCTGTGTGCTTTGAGTTCTTCATCCGAGCATTGTTATTTAGCTTATCCGGGTAGTGTAACATCGGGTGAAGTGCAAATATTTGATGCCATTAATTTACATGGTAAAACAATGATACCAGCTCATGACAGTCCACTAGCAGCATTGGCTTTTAGTCCTTCTGGCACTGAAATAGCGACCGCCAGTGAACGTGGTACAATTATACGGGTATTTTCTTCACTAGATGCCACTAAACTAGTCGAATTTAGAAGAGGTCTGAAACGTTGTGTATCCATATCTTCTTTATCATTTAGTACGTGTGCCGAATATTTGGTCTCCAGCTCGAATACAGAAACTATTCATATATTCCGTTTATATCGTGCAACTGCAGAAAATAATGATGCCAAGCAAAGTTCAGATAATTGGATGGGGTAAGTTGTTTCACATTATTTTAGTAGATTATTTTGGAAATTACTTATTGTTTTGGTTTTGGTTTATTTAGAAATAATTTTACATTATTTGCCTTTTGTAAACTTTCTTTTCTTTTGTACATTTTAACGCTTCATTTAAATTAAAATTGTGCTATATTTTAATTTTATTTTTTAATTTCACAATTTTCTTGAGCGTAAGGTTTGTTTTTTATTTTTTTATAATTTTCTTTTTTCTATTTTTATATTCATGTACCAAAATCAATCTATGTTTACTTCAATATTCTGGTTATACTGTATTTTTTAAAAATATTATTTTTTATACTGTTATTTTTACACATCATTTCAAACACAAAAAACCACGTTCATATTTCGTTTGTATTTATATCTTTTAAAGTAATTTTATATGTAATCCTGCTCACCATAATTAAAAAAGTTATTCCTTTTTTAGATATCTTGGCAAGAGTGTATCCAGCTATTTGCCATCGCAAGTAACAGATGTTTTTAGTCAAAGTCGAGCATTTGCTTCGGTCATTTTACCAAAAGCAGGCATAAAGAGTATGTGTGCCATAACGCAAATACAAAAGAAATTAAGGTAAGTTTCAAAATTAAATTTTATTCTAAGAAAAATAAAGTGTAATTTTAACCAAAACGATTTCAAATTTCAATTTAAACAATGGAACTTGATTTGAAATGCATTAATGTTTGTAATTTGTAATATTGAAATTGTGAAATTTGCAATACAATATTTCCAATTCAGATTTTCCAACTCCTTAAATTTTAAGAACTTCGAGTTTTTTAAATTCTTAAAATTTGCAAAATATATTTCCATTTTAAGAAATTTAAGTTCCAAGCAAATTTAAAATTTTTTAGAGGGAAAAAAATCTAAACATTTTAAAAAATTTAAAACATTTTAAGATCTGTTTGATCTTAATTTTTCAGAGTTTTTTTTATATAAGAAAAATTACTTAAATCTTTAATTTAGTTTAATTTCCTTGTTAATTAGAATAACCTAATAATAATTAATATAAAATTTAAACTTTTAGAATGTTTTTAGTTCGATTTTAGATTATAAATTAATATATCTTTCTGTTTAAATTATTTTTCAAATTAAAGAAAGATGATACAATTTTTACAAGTAAATTACAGAGAATAAGGCCAAAATGCAGTTTATGGGGTTTCGTCAAAAAAATATAAAAAAACGAGTAAAAAGGTTAAAGTCGGGCATGCCGACTATACAATACCCTACACCAGTCTGGTGTATTGTTTGGATCCGAAATTCGAATGGGTTAAAATGGGGCTTATGTCAAAATTTTCTATAAAATATCTTAATATTTGCGACCTGCAGCGTATAAACAGTATAATTTTGGTAGGACCCTTATATGGGCACTAGGTCTAAACATGGACCGATATTCACCAAAATCAAACTTGTTCGTCCTTGGGCCAACATAGGTCTGCGTATCAAATTTCATCAAAATATCTTAATAGTTGCGACCTGTAGAGTGCGCACAAGATTGCATGGACAGACAGACAGACGGACGGACGGACAGACGGACATCGTTAAATTGAAATAAAAAAAAATTCTGAACCGATCGGTATACTGTAAGGTGGGTCTACGACCAATATTTTTTGGTGTTACAATCATCAGCACAAACTTATAATACCCTGACCACATAGTGGTGTAGGGTATAAATATGACCCTCTCTGGAATTAAAAAAGAAAAAAACCGAAATTAATTTTGGGTGGGGCTCGGCCCCGAGAGGCACGTGGCGGGCAAAAATGGGGGTACATAGTAACATGTAGATGTGGTTACTCAAATTAAGGGAAATTGTCCCACGATTTCAAAAATGTTATTTCTTTTTTAATCCATAAAACGTAGCCCTAACTTCTCTTCTTTTATCATTTTATAGAAAATTTTGGCACAAGTTCCATTTTAACCCATTCGAATTTCGGATCCAAACTTTAGTTGGCTTTTAACCAGACTGGTGTAGGGTACTATATAGTCGGCATGCCCGACTTTAACTTTTTTACTCGTTTTAAACGTAGCTTTAATAAAGAAGGGTATAAACAAATCGTCCAGGTCGAATACAACTTTATAACCTCTTTAATTTATCATTTAGAAGAAAATTAATAAAAAAAAAATTAAATTTTTTAGGCTTCTCGTTGCTACTCAAGATGGTTATTTGTATGTTTATTCCATACCCTCGTTGGAAGGTGCTGATTGTAAATTGATGAAAAAACATGATTTCCTTATCGAGGATTGTTATGCCATACACGTTAGAGGTAATAAACGTACCTAACTGGTATTTATTTTTATTTTCTTTTATAATTTTAATGTAATATTTACGATTTTTTTATATCGAATGTAAACCACAACTTTAGTTAATTCTTTACCATTTTTAGGTTTAGCATCAGGTGGAGGAACAACAACCATTTAAGAGCCGTTTACATTATAGGATTGAGTCATATGATTTTAAGTAAAAGAAATCATAACAGTGGAAATATAATCCTAATTAAAATCTTAAAGACTTTAAATGTGAGAGAGCTAACTTAGCAGTGATAACTTTCAGTGTTGCCTGTTTTTTTTTCAGACTTTATCTCCAATTTTCAATTTGTTATCCCCAGAAATCCCCAATTTTTATTTTCGGGAAAAAATTCGAATAAATTTTGTAACTTTAACAAATTATAAAAAAGAACAAATAAATTTGAATAACAGCAAAAAAAATGTGAACCAAAATTTTTCGTTTTAAATATTTCAGAATTAAAATGTTCCTATTTATCAGCTTCAGATATTTTGTTGCGTATGGTCAGAGCTTTGAAGAATTAATTCCTTTTTGAATGAATTCACTACCAACCGAATTCAATTTTCTCTAGAATTGAATGAATTCCTTTTCTTAAGTAATTCACTGAATTCATTCAACTGAATACGTTCATCAAACAACAAATTCAAAGAATTATTCAATTGCAATGTTCTTTTTATTAAATCAAATGAATTAATTCACCGGTGAACGCGTTCAATTTTATAAATCGAACGGAAAAAAAAGTGAATTAATTCCTTACTGAATTAATTCACCACTGAATTCATTCAATTTCATTTTCATTCAGTGAATTAAAAAAAAATAAAATTACATTCAGTGAATTGAAAAAAAATAAAATAAATTCACTGAATTAAAAAAAAATAAAATAAGTTCACTGAATTCAAAGCCTGTTTTCTGCCGTTCAGTTGAAGAAAACAATAAAGTACAAATAAAAGTTTTAAATAAGCAATTTTACAGCGTGTGCTAGTAACAAATTAGAAACCGGATGCTGTTTATCAACCTACATGATTCAAAAATAAAGCCTTTTACTATTAAAAATAAAAACTTTAAAGATATAGATAAATTTGGAAAAAAAATATAACTATTAATTTTTCAAACTAGTTATATAGTTATTTTTTTTTCAAATTTATCTATATCTGTAAAGCTTTTATTTTTAATAGTAAAAGGCTTTATTTTTGAATCATGTAGGATGATAAACAGCATCCGGTTTCTAATTTGTTACTAGCACACGCTGTAAAATTACTTATTTAAAACTTTTATTTGTACATTATTGTTTTCTTCTACTGAACGGCAGAAAACAGGCTTTGAATTCAGTGAACTTATTTTATTTTTTTTTAATTCAGTGAATTTATTTTATTTTTTTTCAATTCACTGAATGTAATTTTATTTTTTTTTAATTCACTGAATGAAAATGAAATTGAATGAATTCAGTGGTGAATTAATTCAGTAAGGAATTAATTCACTTTTTTTTCCGTTCGATTTATAAAATTGAACGCGTTCACCGGTGAATTAATTCATTTGATTTAATGAAAAGAACTATTGCAATTGAATTAATTCGTAACAAAATAAATCGACCGAAAGCAAATATGAATTAATTCCATTCAATATATGGTGCTTAGTGAATTAATTCATCTAATTTTTAATTCAGAATTGAAAAATTGAATTAAGGAATTAATTCTTCAAAGCTCTGCGTATGGTACTGTATTAAAAAGTTTTAATATTTCAGCAGATAGATTGAATTTTTGTCAATTGAATAACATGTAAAGTATATATCGTAGGCTAGCCTGCAAGTAGTGTCATGTGTAATTTTCATACTCTTTTTAATTGTACCATTGAGAAGCTCTATTGTTCCTACGTATGTATATGTACCAAACGGTTTTGCGATATCTAAATGGGTTTGGAAGATAGCAAAAAGTGCTATGTGTAACTCATATACAAAATATTCCTGCAAGAAGTGTTTTGTGTTAAGTTATATATAATAATTTTTTGTTTATTTAATAAGAAGTTGTTAAAGAAGTTTTCGCGACCGCTTTGTTCACTTAAAATCTGCTACCATGCCCTAATTTGAGGAATAACCGCCAAAAAATTACAGCTCTAAGTTTTTAGCAAACAAAAAAATCATTTATATTTACAATTAATATCATTTTTTTTTTGGTTACAAAAAAAATGGTGGCCATCGACGACCACCCACAAAATATAAAAAAAGGAATATCGCTACACTTAAAAAAATCTGTCCAACGGGTTTCAAATCGATTTGACTAATTTTTAACAAATTTTTAGTTGAAAGACTGATTTAAACAAGATTTTAGTTATCTTCATTTAACACTATACTAAAAATCCTCAGTACTTTAACTAGTTTTAAGTGTTAATTTTAAAAACTATTTATAACTACAGTTGGGCATCGATTAACCGGGATGGTCGGGACCGGATGCATTCCGGATAATCGATTTTTCCGGTTAACTGAGGTAAAATTTAGTACGTTTTTTAATTTAATCAATATACACACTTACAAAATATAATGTTAATAAGTTTTTAATTACTATATATGGTCGACCGGCCTGCAAAATGTCACATGGGTTTTTTAATAGATTTTCAGGAGAGCGAAAAAACTGTTACAAAATCTACTTTTAAGATATTTTATTGGCATCATATGCCTTAATGGTGATTTTCATAAATGAGGTCGTGAACACTTAAAAAAAAGGCCTGTTTCCTAGAGTGGGCCGAACTTTGCCGAATTGCGAATTTCAAAACGGGGGGTTCGGAAAAGTTGCGTATGCGTCCACTAACCTGTAAAAAATTAAAATTTTGAAAATCGGTTCACGTTCAAGGTCCCCACAAAGCGGTTGAAATTTCGAAATTTCGGAAAGTTTAAAAAAAATCATTAAATTTTGTTAAAAAATATTTGTTGTTGTGATATATTTTTTCTAATAAATTATAGTTCCCTGAATCCAAAAAAAATAAAAATTTTTTAATCGGCCGAAGGGGTTCTGAAATATTGCTACTTGAATTTTGCTGAAAAACACGTTTTTTCATTTTTCAGTCGAGCCTTCAAAAAGTTAGTCTAAAAATGTTTTTAATTTTTTTCATTTTCCCATATAAGGGTCCCCCCAAAATTGGCTTGGTTACAAACTGCAGGTCGCAAATATTAAGATATTTTAATGAAATTTGGTGCGCTGACTCACATTATAGAAAATTTTGACATAAGCCCCATTTTAACCCATTCGAATTTCGGATCCAAACAATACACCAGACTGGTGTAGGGTATTGTATAGTCGGCATGCCCGACTTTAACCTTTTTACTCGTTTTAAATAGTCGTTGACTAAATCAATTTTTTCTTGAATAGTTAATACTTTTGCCTTTTACTCGATTTTATTTCTATCGATGCCATTCTAAAATTACACATCAACACTCCTTACTACTTAAATTTCAAATGCAACTAAATACCAGAGGAAAAATATACAAACAAGGGAATTCCCTTATTTCGCTTTAAACACATATTAATTTTAGTGTTGCTAGCACGTTGAAACCAAATTTCGGCAAAATAAATAGATGTTTTTCAATCCCGGATAATTGATGTAATCACGGTTAATCGATTGAAATAAAAAAATCTTCCTTTCCTTATAGATCCCGGATAATTGATGTTCCCGGTTAATTGAATCAGGGATAATCGATGGCCATCTGTAATTTTTAAGAACCCATTCGTTAAATTTTACAAAATTTATTGTTAAAATATAATATTTTCATGTTACTGTTATTACCCGGTAGATGGCGCCAACAGTGTATCCGAACTTTTAAAGATGGCGCTATTTTTTTCCCTCCCTATTTTTTAAATGGCCCATGTCTCGAAAACAATTGACGGAAATTTCGACTACCCCTAACCTTGTTAACCCAGCAAAAGGGGTTATCTCTATCCAAAAATGGATCATGGTGGGACCTTGGACCCTCGGAAATATCTAATAAAAATTTGCCACTTCACAAAATGGCCCATATCTCGAAAACTAAGCGAGATAGAGCAAAGCGGACAAAATGTTTGCTCCTTTGGAGTGGCCGTACATGCCCTGAGATTATATGGACTAGGACCGGGGAGGGTCCCGAGCAGAGATACAAGCCGGTCCATTCTCTCGGCTGGCGGCGGCTAATGGCTAAAAGGGTCGGCGGCGATTGATTTTTACAGTTGAGCCGCAAACGAATCGGCGGCTGTTGGCTAAAAAAAAATAGTGTCGACTGGCGGCGGCTAACTAGCTAACGTCGGCTAAAAGGTATATTTTCCAAGAATTTCAACAGATACATACACGCAAAAAAGCAACTGCAAAAATATCGAAGTCAACTTTGTAATTTTTTTATAGGTACACTTAAAATAATACGTCATTAGAAAAATCTGTCAAACCGGCTTCAAATCGATTTGACTAATTTTTAACAAATTTTTAGTTGAAACACTGATTTAAGCAAAGATTTTAGTTATCTTCATTTAACAATATACTAAAAATCCGCAGTACTTTAATTTTGAGTTTTAATTTTCACCAATGTACCCGCAGTTTTAAAGATGGCGCCATTTCTTTCCCTCCCGATTTTTTTAAATGGCCCATATCTCGAAAACTAAGAGATAGAGCAAAATTGATGAAAATTTCGACTACCTCTAAGCGTGTAATACCCCAGAGGTAGTTGAGCTATCTCTATCCAAAAACGGACCTTGGCGGGGCCTTGGACCCTCGGAAAGTTTCAATAAAAATTTTCCACTTCATAAAATTACCGATATCTCGAAAAGTAAGCGAGATATATGCCCTCACATGATATGGATTAGGCCCGGGGAGGGTCGCGAGACCCTAAATTTGAATAAATTCTACGACTCAGTATAATTACAGATAAATTTTTTACTTAAATTGATTTGTTAAATTTGACAGAAAAAAGTGTTAAAATCAACAAATTTTATTTTAAGCCAAAAACAGCAATAAATTTTGTTAAAGTAACAATTTTTTCTGTGCAGCCAACAGACTTATTATTTTGAGTGTAGTTTTCCGTATTTATAAAAATTGAGTTTATATTTCACAATGTCGATAAAATTATACATACATTTGTTAAATTGTACACAATTTATTGTTAAAATATAAGATTTTCATCTCTCTGCCATCACCTATTAGATGACACCAGTATATCCAATGTTTTAAAGATAGCCCTATTTCTTTCCCTCCCGGTTTTTTAAAATGGTACATATCTACTAAACTAAGAGAAGTAGACCAAAATTGAAAGTCGACTATTCCTAGCTTTATCTCACCCAGAGCTTTGAAGAATTAATTCTTTAATTCAGTATTTGAATTCTGAATTAAAAATTGAAGGAATTAATTCACAAAAAACTATTTATTGAATGGAATTAATTCATAAACGAAAAAAAATTGCATAAACGAAAATTCTTGCATCGATATATTTATTTGCAGAACATAAATAGCTGATTAAGTTTTTTAATTCAATTCTAGTACCATAGAGTTTTTTCACGATCCGCCATTATTTTGCATTTTTGTAAGTGCGGGTTTTTTTTTTTATTTATAATCTAAGGACTATAATACTCATTTCGTACAACAAAGTTTGGTGACTAGTTGAAAAAAAAAATTGCGAAAAAAATCGCAAACAAAAAAATCCAAAAAGGAAAATTTTTGCATAATATATTTGCTTGCAGAATGTAAATCGCTGATTAAGTGTTTTAATTAAATTCTTTTACCATAAAGTCTTTTTTCGCGTCCCGCCATTATTTTGGAGTTTTTTAAGTGCGGTTTATTAAAATTTGTAATCTAGGGACTATAATGCCCGTTTCGTACAACAAAATTTGGGAGCTAGTTAAAAAAAACCGCGAAAAAAATCGCGAAAAAAAAAATTACAAAAAGGAAAATTCTTACATCAATAAATTTGTTTGCAGAATGTAAGTCGCTGATTAAGTGTTTTAATTAAATTTTTTTACCATAAAGTCTTTTTTCGCAGCCCACCATTATTTTTGAATTTCTTAAGTGCGGTTTTTTCAAATTTATAATCTAGGGACTATAATGCCCATTTCATACATCAAAATTTGGTGGCTAGTTAAAAAAAAAGCGCGAAAAAATATCGCGAAAAAAAATTTGCAAAAAGGAAATTTCTTACATCAATATATTTGTTTGCAGTTTTTGTACCATAAAGTCTTTTTTCGCGTTTTCTTATTTTGCAATTTCTTAAGTGCGGTTTTTTCAAATTTATAATCTAGGGACTATAATGCCCATTTCATACATCAAAATTTGGTGGCTAGTTAAAAAAAAGCGCGAAAAAATATCGCGAAAAAAAATTTGCAAAAAGGAAATTTCTTACATTAATATATTTGTTTCCAGAATGTTAATCACTGATTAGGTTTTTTAATTCAGTTTTTGTACCATAAAGTCTTTTTTCGCGTTCCACCATTATTCTGCAATTTCTTAAGTGCGGTTTTTTCAAATTTATAATCTAGGGACTATAATGCCTATTTCATAGAACAAAGTTTGGTGGTTAGTTGCAAAAAAAAAAATCGCGAAAAAAAATTTGCCAAAAGGAAACTTTTTGCATCAGTACATTTGTTTGAAGAATGTTAATCGCTGATTAAGTTTTTTAATTGAATTTTTCTGCCATAAAGTCTTTTTTCGCGTTCCGCCATAATTTTGCTATTTTTTAAATGCGTTTTTTTACATTTATAATCTAGAGACATACATCAAAGTTTGGTGGCTAGTTGCCAAAAAAAAAATTGCGAAAAAAAATTTCCATAAAGGGAAATTTTTCAGTGTAGAACTAAGAACAAAACATTCTTTACATCATTATGTTAAGTAATGGTAATGAAATTTCATTTGTCTACCTAGTGTAGAAAAAATGAAAATGATGTTTTGTTTTTACTACCATTGCGTATTGTAATGAAAATTATAAAAACGTTTCATTACATGTAAAGAAAACAAATGAAATTAACATTTTTTTCATTGCAATTACATTTTGTAATGGTAATGAATGTTTTTTTCATTTTCATTTTATAGATTTAATGGTAATGAAAACCCGCAATGGTCATTACAAAGTAATTAATTACTCCCATCTCTGATTGATACCAACGATTTGCTTTATCGTTATTATATAATGATGTAATTATTGCTGGTGATTTTAATAGTAACTGCTCGTTGACAATTCACTTTCGGAGCCTATGCAAACGCTCGGCCTTCTGCCTATTAACACAACAATTCCAATCCATTATCCAAATGGTACAAATAATTTACTTGATGTATTCTTTATTAATCATAATAACAAACTACTGCTCTATGATCAGATCTCCGCTCCGGTTTTTTTTAGGCAAGACCTTATATTTACAGTATATAATGCCTTTACTAACACTGACGCTATTCATTATACTTATCGTGATTTTCAAAATATTGACTGTGTGACACTAAACCAGCGACTCGATAGCATTAACTGGAATTTAATTTACGACTTTAAACATGTCAATGATCAAGTTGCTTTTATCCAAAATAATCTCCTTGAAGTATTTGATGAAACTGTTCCAGAAAAGACTTAAATTATCAAGGCAAAACAGCCTCCGTGGTTTAATTTAACTACACTGAGGGAATTATCTGCATGATATCAATGAATTTTTGCATTAGATCTATGAATTGTCACTGGAATTAGTCCATTGAAACTTTTCGTTAAATTAATGCAATTTTTCATAAAAGTTAATGAAAAATTTAATATTATTTATTAAAAATTTAATACGACTAATGAAAAAGTTTCATTAAAAATTTTTCATTCCTATTGTGAAGAACACTTCATTAGTTTAGTGAAAAAATTTCATTAAAACTCGTCCAAGGAATTCCCTCTGTGTATAAAACGTTTAATTGATATGCGAGATTTAGCGTATAAAAAATGGAAGAAATATTAAACCCTTGAATTGCAACACTCAACCAAAAAAGGCTGTAAGGGCTACTGAAAATTTTGCTGTTATTATGGGAAATTGAACTGTTTTGAGCCCAGCGGTATTTTTTGCTAATTTTAGCAACTCATATCTGCTGATCTGTAGTACAATAAAATTAGTAGGAAAAATTAGTAGTCGCTACTAAATTTTAACAAAATTGTTGTAAATTGCAATTCAAAATCGATTTGCTAAAAACAGTTAAAAAACTTACTAAATATCAATAATTTTAATACAATGAAATAAGTAGAAGTAATTAGTTGCAGCTAATAAATTTCAGTAAATTGTTGTAAACTGTAATTTAAAATCAATCTGCTGAAATTAGCAAAAAAGTGTATTAAAAAATAAACAAACTGTAAAATATAAAAAAAAGAAAAATTTATTAAAAAAAAACTTTTTTTCTTTCGATTCATCGTACTTGAAATTTGGAGTCAAAATTACAAACGGTTCTCCACACTCATTAAAAAAAGTTAGTACAAAAGTCTGTTAAACGCGTTCTAATTCAGTTGAACTAATTTTTCCTATTGTTTTCGTTTAAATCCTCTGTTTAGGTAAAGTTGTTAGTTATCCAATTTCACCACAAAAACATATTTTTTCTGTACTTGAACTAATTTTAAAAAGGGGAAAAAGGCCCCCCTTGACGGCCTGCCCAAACCGCTGGAGGTAGGAAGTTGAAATTTGGTATAAAGGTTCCTCCTCTATCGTAGACATCCACCAAGACGGGATTTTTGGAAATTTTTACAGGGCAGGGGCAAAAAGGGGAAAAAGTCTCCCCCTTGATGGCCTGCTCAAACTGCTGGAGCTATGAAGTTGAAATTTGGTATGTAGATCAGAGAAACAAGCCAGCCGCCATAAGCCGTTTAAGCCGCCGCCGCCGGTCATTTTTGCCTCAGCCGCCGCCGCCGATTTTTCTCGGCTCATTTCGGCTGGAAGTATCAATTTTCCAAAATAAAAAAATTAAAAGCAAATGTAATTTTTAAAACAAATTTTCTACTTCATCATTTCCTGAACCATCAAGAGTATTTTTTTTTAGTTAAAAAAAATAAAAGAACCAGTTTTATAGTCAGAGCTAAGAAGGATTTTTGTCATAAATATTTCTTAAGTTGGAAGTTTTGCTTGAAAACTTCTGACAGATTTCGCTGAAATTTGGATATGCAATAGAGGAGAGAATCCAAATGAACAATATACATATATACTTTTCAAATGACCAAGTGTTGATTGTAGGCAGAGCTTCGAAAGAATTAGTTCAATTTTAAGTTAATTCGCACAAAACCGAATTCAGCTTTAGAAATTGAATATATATCATTCCATCAAAACATTCCTTTATAATTAATTCATAGGTTTCATTCCCAAATTTTAATATTAAATAGAATGCATTCTTATGTTGAATACATTCCTTATAGAATTACAATCAATTTAAATAATTAAATTTTTCATTAATTCTAATCTTTTACAAAATGGCTTATCAAAATTGTCATTTTATTAAATCAGTAAAAGATCTAAGGTATGAATATACTAATGATTCTGACAACACTTTAGTTTATAATTACAAATTAAATAAAAATGTGGCTTATTTTAGGGATTTAATATTGATATCATATACACAACCCATAAAAATAATTAAAAACGCAACATTTATTTTAAACTTTTACAAACCGAATGAAACGTGAAAGATCATTATAAAAAGAATGAATTCATGAAAGAATTCATTCACTATGCATGAAAATGAAAAGAATGAAGCCAGTGAATGAATTTATAAGGAATGGTATAATCGTAAGATATATTAGTAAATTTTAATTAAAAGTCCAAAAGTGAATTAAAGAATTAATTCATTCGAATTTATGGTCGTAGGTTTGGTTAAGTAGATCACATCACATTTTTCAGAAATTTCAGTACACGTGAAATTATTATCAAAAGACACATTTTTAAGACATTGCGGACGAAGATATTTACAATAATCGACGCTGTTCTGAGTTCCGCATCCACAAAAAAATTCTAAAGTGAAACATTCCGAATTTTTTTGCTGTTCCGTGATCCACATCCGATTTTTTTTTTTTTCGTTTTATTTCGTGTAGAAAAAGCTTGATGATAGTGAAACGAATATATATTTTTTAACAACAATTATAATATAATAATTTATTTTAAAATTAGTCTATGAATATTAAAATTTGGTAGAAACAACAAATTTTCGAAATTTTTAATTCCGTGTGATTTTACAAATCAACTCTAATTAAAAAGTTTCGGAACTAAGAACAGGGGTGAATATCTGAATTTTTTAACTTTTCTTCTAAGTTTTTCAACTTTGACATCTTTTCGAGCATAAATTTTTTTCGAACCATATTTTTTTCTAGTTTATTCTAAAAACACATTTAATTTTGAGTGAAAATAGAGTTTGTTTATTTCTAAGTTCCGAATCCACATAAAAAATTCTAAAGTGAAACATTCCGAATTTTTTTGCTGTTCTGTGATCCACATCCGAATTATTTTCTTCGTTTTATTTCGTGTTGGAAAAGCTTGGTGAAAGTAAATGGAATATTTTGTTGCAAAAATTAATATGTTAAAATTTATTTTAAAATTTGTTATAACAGTCAATTTCCGACATTTTGAATTTTGTGAGATTTTACAAAACCACTCTAATTAAAAAGTTTCGGAATTCAGAACAGGGGTGATAGTGTCAAAACTCTGTTTTTGAGCGACTTCAAGCACTTAACAATTTGAAATTCAGCAATTTTTCAACCGATTTTGAATATTGTAACGTTTTTGGAAAGACAAAAAATTTAGCTTTCCAAATATATATAGATTTATTTATTTGTAACTGAAATATGTTGACAGTTTTTTTTTTTTAAATATTAAAATTATTTTTTTTTTTTAATTTGTATACTTTGACGGCTTTTTTACAGTATTAAATTAATTCATTCTGAAAGTGGGTTTAGTTCTTAGTAAAATCAGATTCTTTTGTTTAAATTAATTGAAAATTGGAAAAGTTATCGTAATTTTACTAAACATTTAATTTCAGCAACTCGAGATTCTTGTTTGCACAATCATTAAGGTTAATATTTTCAATTTTCTTATAAATGCAGAGATTCCATGTTTATAAAAAAATGTATAACTTTGACAATTTTAAAGCGATTAAAATAGAACTTCATTTTGCCCTGAATAAAGAATAAATTAGATAAAAATTAGTTTTTTTTAAACAAAATATTGCAATTAAAAGCAGTCAAAATTAAACAAAATAAGAAAAAATTAAGAAAATCAGTTTTATTTGAAAATATTTCCACACAATTTTGTTGAATATATAAACATATGTATATATTTGGAAAGCCCAACTATCTCTCCTTCTAGCTCCGTTCAAAAACTAAAAATCCTAAATTCGTAATTTTTATCGATGAATTTAACTTAAAATTATTTTTTATTTGATAATTCCAAATTTTTTGCACAATTTTCTACTGCTATATTTTGGAAAAAACCTTAAACATCTTTAAAATACGTGAATAATGTTCTATCAAGCCGATCAAGCCGCCGCCGCCGCCGATTATTTGGTTGCGCCGCCGCCGCCGATTATTTTGATCGGCTTGTTTCCCTGATGTAGATTCCTCGACCGGTGTAGACGTGCGTTGAGATGGCATTTTTGGAAATTCTTATCGGGAGGGGCAAAAAGGGGACAAAAAAGTACCTTTTTCCAAAAAAGTACCTTTTTCCAAAAAAAGTACCTTTTTCCAAAAAAGTACCTTTTTCCAAAAAAAGTACCTTTTTCCAAAAAAAGTACCTTTTTCCAAAAAAAGTACCGTTTTCCAAAAAAGGTACCATTTTCCAAAAACACAGTACCTCTTTCCAAAAAAAGTACCTTTTTCCAAAAAATTACCTTTTTCCAAAAAAGTATCTTTTTCCAAAAAAGTACCTTTTTCCAAAAAAATTACCTTTTTCTAAAAAAATTTACCTTTTTCCAAAAAAAAAGTACCTTATCCAAAAAAAGTACCTTTTTCCAAAAAAAAATACATTTTTCCAAAAAAATACCTTTTTCAAAAAAAGTACGTTTTCCAAAAAAGTACTTTTTCCAAAAAAGGACCTTTTTCCAAAAAAAATATATTTTTCCTAAAAATAACTTTTTCAAAAAAAGTACCTTCTTCCTATAAAGTACTTTGTAAAAATAAAGTATCTTTTTCCAAAAAATTTCGCTTTTTCCAAAAAATTCCATTTAAAAAAATATAATTTCACAAAAAGTACTTTTTTCCTCCCCCCACGGATATCTCCACTAAAACAAGGTTTCTTGATATTCGGCATAGACGTCCGCTAAGACGGGATTTTTGGAAATTCCTACCGGAACGGGCAAAAAGGCGAAAAGTCTCCCCATAGACGGTCTCACAAATTGGAAACTTAACTGCTTAACCTTAACTGCCTGCCCAAACCACTGGAGGTAAGAAGTTAAAATTTGGTATAAAGGTTCCTCCACTGTAGTAGACATCGACTAAGTTTGTATTTTTGGAATTCCCTACAGGATATCCCATATTCCCCCTTGACGGCCTGCCCAAACTGCTGAAACTATGTAGCCGAAATTCGGTATGTGAGTTCCTCCTTCTGTGTAGGCGTCCGCTTAGATGGAATTTTTGAAATTCCTATCGGGAGGGAGATAAGGGGAAAAGTATTCTCCTTGACGGCCTGCCCAATCCCTTCTGGCAACCTAGAATTTTAAATATGTATTCCCTGGAGTAGAACTAACTCACCGGCAACGTAATTTTTCTATTTTGGAACAGAAACATAGTAAAAATGGGGGTTGAAAGGAAAAAATGTCCCCAATAACGGCCTGCCCAAACCGCTGAGGGAATGAAGTTGAAATTTGGTATGAATGTTCCTCATCCATCGCAGACAGCCGCGAAGATCGAATTTTTGTAAATTCCTAAAGGGAGGGGCAAAAAGAAGAAAGCCTCCCCTTGGTGGCCTGTAAAAACCCCTTTGGATAGAAACCTGAAATTTAAAATGTGGGTCCTTGGAGTAAGGGCTAAAGATACTTTTTTGAATTTTGGACAGGGTCGTTATAAAATGGGGGCTCAAAAAGGGAAAGTGCCCCCTTAACGACCTGTCCAAACTGCTGGAACAAGGAAGCTGAAATTCGGTACTTAGGTTCCTCTTCCAGCCTAACTCCAACCGGGAGGGACAAAAAAAGAAAAAGTGTCCCCCTTGACAGCCTGCTCAAACTGCTGGGACTAGGAAGCTGAAATTCGGAAATTCCTACCGAGAGGGGCACAAATAGTAAAAGTTGGCTAGAAACCTGAAATGTAAAACATATGTTCCTTGGAGTATGAGCTCACTTATCGGGAAAGTGCTTTTTGGAATTTTGGACAGGGACATTGCAAAAATGGGGATTAATGAAGCGAAAAGTGCCGCTTAAAGGCCTGCCCAAACCGCTGGAGGTAAGAAGTTGACATTTGGTATTAAAGTTCCTCCTCTATTGTAGACATCCGCTAAGATGAGATGTTTGGAAATTTTGGAACACAGGTAGGGTCAAAAACAGGAAAAGTCTCCCCCTTAACGGCCTGGCCAAACAGCTGGAACTAGGGAGCTTAAATTCGGTATTTGGGTTCCTTTTCCAACGTTGACGTCCCCTAAGACGGTATTTTTGGAAATTCATACCGGGAGGGGTAAAAAGGGAAAAAAAACTTCCCCCTTGACGACCTGGCCAAACTGCTGGATATAGACACCTAAAATTATGTATGTAGTAGGTTCCTCCTCCAACGCAGACGTCCTCTAAGACGGAATTTTTGGAAATTCCTACCGGGAGGGGTAAAACGGAATAATTCTCCCCCTTGATGGCCTAACTGAACCCTTCGGCTGGAAACCCGTAATCTATAATATGTTTTCCTTGGAGTATGGGCTAACTTATCGACAAGGCATTTTTAGGACTTTAGACAGGAACGTGGTAAAAATGGTGGTTCAAAAGGGGAAAATTGCCCCGCCCCCCTTAACGTCTGCGTCTTTAGCTAGAAACTTAAAACTTAAAGAACAAGTGTATATGGAACACTAAAATTAAGAAATTAAATAGGAAACGAGTGGAATTGAAACACTACACAAGTGGAACGAAATGGATATAATCGTTGAACGAGTGGAATTGAAATTATAGACAATGGAAATGGATTGGAAGAGGGAACGAAATGGAATGGACTATAGAACGAAAAGGAATGGACTATAGAACGAAATGGAAATGGTGAATACGACCTATCTACGCCGATGGTTGAAAAACAGACAATTAGTTGTTACATGCTCACGTGTTGGTATACTAAATGATTTATTTATATAAAAATGAAGAGGCAAAAAATAGTGTTTGTACTTAAACATTACAATAAATTTACCTTAACAATTATTTTACCTTAACAACAAATATTGTGTTTTATTTTATCTAAAAGAAATTTAATTCTAAACTTTAAGGCACGCTAACAACGTAGTGGCCTTCGCCCGCTAGTTTTTGATAAATATAAAAATCACAAAATAACTCTTATTATTTTTGAAAAAATAAAAATCGTGTTTGGATTGTTTTTGTTTGAATTAAAAATAAAAATCAAACAGAGCAAATAAACAGAAAATTTAAAATATTCAAACAAGAAATAATTGTAAAACGATCAGTTTTTGGAATAAAATTTATAACTGTTACGTCCCTGGTTTTTATTCAATTAATAACAAAAAGTGATTGTAATTTTAGCAGCATGTTTTGCTGATTTCAACTGTCCCACTTTCATTTCTATTAAACGAACATCTTCTAAATTTTTGAATGTTAACTGAATTTTTTACCAGTTTCTAACCAACTAAAATTTAGCAGAATACATGTGCTGATTTCAGCTGCGTAATTATACCCTACACCACTATGTGGTCAGGGTATTATAAGTTTGTGCTGATGTTTGTAACACCGAAAAATATTGGTCGTAGACCCACCTTATAGTATACCGATCGGTTCAGAATTTTTTTTTATTTCGATTTAACGATGTCCGTCTGTCCGTCCGTCCGTCTGTCTGTCTGTCCATGCAATCTTGTGCGCACTCTACAGGTCGCAAATATTAAGATATTTTGATGAAATTTGGTACGCAGACCTATGTTGGCCCAAGGACGAACAAGTTTGATTTTGGTGAACATCGGTCCATGTTTAGACCTAGTGCCCATATAAGGGTCCTACCAAAATTATACTGTTTATACGCTGCAGCTCGCAAATATTAAGATATTTTGATGAAATTTAGTACACAGACCTATGTTGGCCCAATAACGCAGCCTATTGATTTTGGTGAACATCGGTCCATGTTTAGACCTAGTGCCCATATAAGGGTCCTACCAAAATTATATTGTTTATACGCTGCAGGTCGTAAATATTAAGATATTTTGATAAAATTTGGTACACAGACCTACGTTAGCCCAATAACGCAGCCTATTGATTTTGGTGAACATCGGTCCATGTTTAGACCTAGTGCCCATATAAGGGTCTCACCAAAATTATATTGTTTATACGCTGCAGGTCGTAAATATTAAGATATTTTGATGAAATTTGGTACATAGACCTATGTTGGCCCAAGGACGAAGCCTATTGATTTTGATGAACATCGGTCCATGTTTAGACCTAGTGCCCATATAAGGGTCCTACCAAAATTATACTGTTTATACGCTGGAGTTCGCAAATATTAAGATATTTTGATGAAATTTAGTACACAGACCTATGTTGGCCCAATAACGCAGCCTATTGATTTTGGTGAACATCGGTCCATGTTTAGACCTAGTGCCCATATAAGGGTCCTACCAAAATTACATTGTTTATACGCTGCAGGTCGTAAATATTAAGATATTTTGATAAAATTTGGTACACAGACCTACGTTAGCCCCAAACGCAGCCTATTGATTTTGGTGAACATCGGTCCATGTTTAGACCTAGTGCCCATATAAGGGTCCCACCAAAATTATATTGTTTATACGCTGCAGGTCGTAAATATTAAGATATTTTGTTGAAATTTGGTACATAGACCTATGTTGGCCCAATAACGCAGCCTATTGATTTTGATGAACATCGGTCCATGTTTAGACCTAGTGCCCATATAAGGGTCCTACCAAAATTATACTGTTTATACGCTGCAGCTCGCAAATATTAAGATATTTTGATGAAATTTAGTACACAGACCTATGTTGGCCCAATAACGCAGCCTATTGATTTTGGTGAACATCGGTCCATGTTTAGACCTAGTGCCCATATAAGGGTCCTACCAAAATTATATTGTTTATACGCTGCAGGTCGTAAATATTAAGATATTTTGATAAAATTTGGTACACAGACCTACGTTAGCCCAATAACGCAGCCTATTGATTTTGGTGAACATCGGTCCATGTTTAGACCTAGTGCCCATATAAGGGTCCCACCAAAATTATATTGTTTATACGCTGCAGGTCGTAAATATTAAGATATTTTGATGAAATTTGGTATATAGACCTATGTTGGCCCAAGGACGAAGCCTATTGATTTTGGTGAACATCGGTCCATGTTTAGAACTAGTGCCCATATAAGGGTCCCCCCCAAAATTGGCTTGGTTACAAACTGCAGGTCGCAAATATTAAGATATTTTAATGAAATTTGGTGCGCTGACTCACATTATAGAAAATTTTGACACAAGCCCCATTTTAAACCATTCGAATTTCGGATCCAAACAATACACCAGACTGGTGTAGGGTATTGTATAGTCGGCATGCCCGACTTTAACCTTTATACTCGTTTTCATTTCCATTAAACAACATTTCTCTTAAATTATTGTATTTAAACTTTTTTACCTACAATTTAGCTCACCTAAATTTAGCAGACCATCCCAGCAAAATATTGGTAATGATACCTCATTACTATCTGCATTACCAAAAATGATATATCATTACCTTTTGCATTATTTTATAATATAAAATTATGACTTCCTAATAACGGCCTATTGTATTCATTGTTTCTAAATATAAAATAATGACTTACTCGTATTAGTTTAAATAAGTACTTTTTACACAGTTAAATTTTTTTATTATATGTAAATATGTTTTATGTTTAAATTTTTATGACGAGTCCTAAAATTACACACTAGAGAAAACTTAAATTTTTCTGAATGTATTTCCTTAGGCTAATAGTATTTGCCTAACTCCTTATTTTTAAGAATCAACCACTTATAATTAAACTTTTTGGAAGCATGTGTGTAACCACTTATTATTCAAAATCTCATAACTACTTTTTTCTAATTTTTTCGTAAGCGAGCGGGTAAGCGTGACTACTTATAAAAACGACAACGCCAAACAAAAATAATGAGTTTAGACGCCAAAAAATAAGTTGTGCGGAGCTATGAATTTCTATTATATAACCACTTATTTGGTAATGAACGATTTTGCTGGGATGATTCTCAACATCATTGAAATTTCTGCTGGCGCAAATTCAGGTACTATTTTCTATTATTTTAGCAGAATTTTTAACTATTTGTACGGGCTTATTTTTATGAGTGCAGTTATTACCTTTTTATGCATTGGAGAGACAATAAATTTTTCTGAGTGTTATTTCCAAACTAAGAATATATCAATAGTAGCAAGTATAAACTAAACAAGAATTGTAAAAAATCAAAAAAAAAATTTTTAAATAAGTATATTTTTCTGCTAAATTTAGCACTCGGTTTTGAAAAATTAGTAAAATGTTTTGCTGAAATCAGCAGCGAGAATTAGTAAAAGAAATCCGTAATTTGTAATAAGAGAATAGCAAAACTGATTACTAAAAAAACATTGTACTAAAAATCAGTATAAAAATAGTAAAGTGCGATTGGAAACTGTTTACAAATTTATTTACTAATTTTTTTATCTGAGTGAAGTTATTGAAACATTAAATAAACTAAACTAAACACATGTTCTGTTGCGAATTTTCCTTCGTGTGTAGGCAGCATAACTCAGAAAATTGTCAAATTTTCGATAAATGCTAATTTACTACTTAAAATAGCATGAATAGTACCCTCATTAATTTATAGTTAAATTATAATTTAAAAATAAAATACGGAAATAAAACATTTGCAATAAAAACTTACATTTCCATTGTACAGGTTCTACTAAGAACAACAGAAAAATATCACTGTTAAGCAAGAATGGATATCGTAAGCGATAAAAACTTGTACCTAATAAAATACTTATTAAAAGTGAAAATCGATTCGAAATACCGTAATCATTATTTTTTGATGACCTTTACCGTAATAGAAATAAAGAATACGATAAAAAATACGGTAGCCGTGAAAATAATAATTCAAATTGAAAACCGTGTAACAGACTGAAATAACGCAATCGTTATTTTTCAAAAACCTTACCGTAAGTGATAGAAAGAAAAAATTATACCAAAACGAAAGCCGTAACCTGCATTTATTTTATATTTTAACAGATGCCTTAACCGCTATAATACCGATTCAAATTAACAAAAAACTGTAACAGTTAAGGTATGTAACCGAAATAAAGAAAAAAATTATATTGGTATGAAACTCGTAAGTGTACTGTACGTAACGGTACGAAAACCTTAGCCGATATTCATTTTAGTTGCCATCCTTGCTGTTAACTATGAGTATCTAACGTGCTGATCAACAAATAAATTTCATAATAAATTTTAAGCATGACAAAATTTCAACAAAAATTGCTTTAAGGTGAAAAATACACATTTCATATGAAGTATTCATTTTCAAACAAAGGTATGGAAAATACTTACAGAGGCAAAAATGTTGAAACTCCTACTCCTGTTTTTTGTTTTGCGTTTTTTTTTTAACAGCAACAAGAATTTCCCTTAAGCATCAAAATAACGCGTCAACATGTTCAAGTGTAAATTTAATAAGCAGCCTAAGGGACTACAAAACTCACATTTAAGAAAAAAAATATACACCAACCCCTTGTGTAACGCAGTAGGTCTTGGTAATAATTTAGCCCCTATTTTATAAATTAGAGAAGTGAATTGATTCGAATTCTCAATAAAAATAGTTTTGTTTTAAAACAAGTTTTATTGAAATGGAGCAGCACTTTTCGCAAAATTTTTTGTGACTTTAATGGAAAAAGTGTTTGCAATTAACTTACAAACAACCAGATCTCGTTGTTCAAAATTGGATTCATATCTCTAGCAGGATATAAAAATTCTACGTTTTTTTTTAAACATACACTAATAAAAAAAATCTGTAAAAATGTTGTTGAAACTACTAAAAATTAATTAAAAGTTATCTTGCATAAAAAACTGTTTGTTTTTGCTAAATATTAGTAAAAGAGAAACAGCAAAAATAAAACTGTTAAATACATAGAATTTTATTTATATTTAAGTTAAATTTGAATTAATAACAACTTAACCTGTTAAAGTCAGCAAAACATTTTGTTAAATAATTAGTGGGCTAAAAAATCAACAAAAAAAATTTTAGATTTCAAAGTTTAAAAAAAATTTTTTTAATGTAAATAAAAAACTAGATTTCAAAAATCGGCAGTTTACTATTTTTTAGTAAATATTTGTCTTAATTCTAGTAGAATAGACTTCTATTTGCATTTAACATTTAACTAAATATAACTTAAAAATAACAAAAATTTTGTGGAAATAACAGTTTATTTTTGCTATTTTTAATCTACTAATATTTAACAGATTTTTACGGTATAATTTGTCATTTTGAGTTAACTCAAATATAACTAAAATTCTGTACATTTAACAGTTTTATTATTTTTTGTTCTTATTTTACTAATATTTAGCAAAAAAAAATATGTTAATTTTAGCACTAGTGTTTAGAAGGGTTTTCTGATATTTTTACATCTTTATTTCTGTGAATGTACCATAAATAGAAAATTTTCATGCATGCTCTTTCTTCTGATTGCGATAATATTTAAACTATAGCCGTGTTTTCGACTTAACTATATCCGTTAAATCATTAAAAATTTTAAAGTGCGTAATAACGCGTTTAAGACGAAAACTAACATATGACTTTACGTATGGACGTTAACTTTCAACATGGATAATTATCAACGTTGAAAATTCAACGTTTATAAATTTTCCCATCTAACGTAACTTATTCGCGTTACTTCCTAAAAACTTTTGATGACGTACGTTCGATTATAACGAAACAATTATAAACAAAACGTTTTTAAAATTTTTTTGTATTACAATCGGTTTAGCGTAGATTTCCTTTAAATACTTAACGTTGATAGGCATGAGACAAAATATAGCTTATATATTTGGCATTGAAAATCTACTATGGAACAAATATTAAAATTTTAATTTATCGCTTTATTAAGGCGATATAGCACAATAAATGTTAAAGACGAATCAAGAAATACAATAGTCTAATAACTTCGGTTTTTACTATAAATAACACTTATGTTGATCTGTACCGGTATTCTGTAACTATGTGAGAAGTTACTCACATAAAAATTGCAACTCTACGATGTGTCTACGATATTTAAAACAGGGCGAGTCACAAAATTTCAAACTGAATATAAGTAAATTATTTTTACATACCTCTGGCTTAATTAGACATTATGATACTCACTCTGTTTTAAATATGGCAGAGTTGCAATTTTTATGTGAGAAACTTCTCACATAGTTACAGAACACCGGTACTGGTCTTGTTATTTAAGAAGTTATGGCGATTTTCGCTTTTTGAAAATTACGAAGTTTGGCGAATTTGCCACTAAATATCAATAAATTTTTACAAAATTAGTTTTGCGTACTACTAGCTCTAAGTATATAATCTGTGTTTAATTTCCAAAAAATTTGTCAGCTAGTTTTTGAATTATTATTTATTTGAATTATTAATTAATATTTTATTCCTAAAACGTATCTTGACGTTATCCTGTCAGTCCTGGATAAGAAATTGTAACTCATTTTACAATTTTTACGTTATCAGTAATGTATGCCAGATCGTAAGTGTATTTATGACGATTTTTCAAATATTTTTTTTTTGTTTTAAAAAGTAAATTTTTTCAAATTTACGAAATTTTTACTTCACATCCTTCCCGCCTGAAAACCGTTCGTTGTACAACAAATACTTGAAGGCAAAAAAAGTAGTAAATTGTATTTTGTGTCGACATAATTCAATTGCTTCTATAAAAAATTGTTATTTAGCCAAAAACCACTTAAGATTTGAAGACCGCTTTTTAGCGGCCTTGCGCACTAGATGGTTAAAAATGTTTGGGTTCTAGGTGGCTTGTACAGTAAATCGCCGAAATTTAAGTACAGAAGTATCATCATCATGTCTATGAATCTGTGAAAAAAATAATCATTGGTAAAAAATGACTGAGATATTTCAAAAGGATTTGATTCTGTCCCATTGTGCAAAGCTAACTTTTTTTCTAACGCGACTTACTTATGAGGAATCTCTTAAAATGGGGATTTTTCTTATAAAACGCAAATTTTTTATGCATTTCCCCTTGAAATTAAACAGATTTTAAAAAAAATACAATAAACTTTTCTACACTGTAAGAATTATCTACATAATATTTATAAATTTTTGTATAAATTCAATGAAGATCAACAGGGACTTGTCCATTGGAACTTTTCATTAAATTAATATATAATATTTTTCATAAAATGTTATGGAATTTTAATTTTATCTATAAAGGCAAACATACACGTTCAATATTATTGATCAATGTTTTTAAAATCAATCAATCAGAACAAAGTATTTAAAAATAAAATGTTGGTCTTATCGAATTCTTTCAAATTTTTTATTCTTTGTAATTTACTTGTGAAAATTGTATCATCTTTCTTCAATTTGAAAAATATTTTAAACAGAAAGTGACATTGATTTATGATCTAGAGTCAAACTAAAAAACATTTAAAATTTAATAACTTAATTTTTTTTCAATTTTGACGTACCATAATATTAGCTGTTTGTAACTTTTTCTGAAACTTAGGAAATATTGTTTAAAAAATGAATAAAATTTTTACATTTCCGGCAAAAAAATTTTGAACTTCTTCACAGATTCTATTATGCATAGAAAAGGAAACTAGGGCCATTTTGACCCCACCTTTTTAACCCTAAAATGTGAGATTAGACCGTAAAGAATAGAGCATATTTTATAACTTAGATTACTATATCATATACCCAAATGTAATTAAAGTCTGAAAGTTCGCCTAAAAGGCATTATCCTTCAAGCTTTCTAGTAACTGTTTGGGGGGGGGGGGGGGGGGGTTTGACCAGAAGTCAAAATATTAACCCTGTAAAAATCAGGTTGTAGAAAATAGTAATTTTTATCAAGTAGAACCAGGGACGTAACAGTTATAACTTTTATTCAAAAAAGTGATTGTTTTACAATTATTTCCTGTTTGAGTATTTTTAATTTTCTGTTTATTTGCTCTGTTTGATTTTTATTTTTAATTCAAACAAAAACAATCCAAACACGATTTTTATTTTTTCAAAAATAATAAAAGTTATTTTGTAATTTTTTTTCTTTATCAAAAAATAACAATTAAGAATATAAATCAAAAGCCATAGAACCAATGACTTCACCAATTATAATATCCTGATGATGTCAACTAGTGTTAATAAAAGATTGAACAGTGATTTAAAGTGAGTAAATATGTATATTCCAGCAACTTCCGGCATTCCATTTAGCTCAATTTTTAATTTTTATTTTATTATCAAATAAAAAAGTTATTGATTAATTTTTTCAAAAAAATCATTCTGTAACTTTTATAAAAAGTTTTAAAATAAAAATCAAAAAACAACAGAAATTTATAGAGTAAAATATAAAAATTGAAAAAATTAAAATCTTTGCTGAACTTTGTGATTTTTTTGTGCAATATGATTTATAAAATATAGTGCATTATTGAAGTATTATAATTAAATAAATTTGGGTGGTGACTTTTTTAGAAATATAACAGTTATTTTGGGTCTCTGAGTAGAACACATGTTTCGAGCAATTTCAGAAAAATATAGTCAGATATTAAATAAGCTTCATGGGACTTTTTGTCTCCAGGATATTAAGGGTTAAAGATTTTTTAAATAAATATTAATCCTGTGTGGATCAGATTACATAATACTTTTCTTCAAGGGGCAATTTCAAAATTTTTGAAACCTGGAGTCAGAAATTAAATAAGCTTCATGAATCTTTTTTGTCCCCAGGGGTCTAAGAGTTAAAGATTTTGTAAATAAAAATATTAAGTACACTAATAGAAAAAAGTCCGTAAAAAATTTAGTTAAAACTATTAAAAACTAGTTAAAAATGATGCTGCAGAAAAAAACTGATAAATTAGCAGATTATTTTTGCTATATATATAGTAATATAGGAACAGCAAAAATAAAACTGTTAAATATACAGAATTTTAGTTATATTTGAGCTAAATTTTTGTAAATGGAGAGTAGCAAATTAACCAGCTAAATTCACCAACAAATTTTAAATTTTCAAACTTTTTTTTCGATTTTTTTTTAAATGCAAATAAAAATCTAGCCTTTTAAAAACAGCAGTTTACAATTTTTAAGCAAATATTTCTGCTGATTTTAGCAGAATAGACTGCTATTTCCATTCAACTAAATTTAGCTTAAAAATAGCAAAAATTTTGTAGATTTAACAGTTTATTTTTGCTATATTTAGTCTACAAATATTTAGCAAAATTTTCTGCAGATTTTACAGTACAATTTGCTATTTTCAATTAACTAAAAATGAGCTTAAATATAACTAAAATTCTGTATATTCAACAGTTTTAATTTTGCTGTTCTCATTTTACTAGTATTTAGTAAAAAAATCTGCTAATTTTAGCAGTTTTTTCTGCAGTATATATTTTTAACTAATTTTTAGTAACTTTTTCTGCTATTTTTACAGTTTTATTTCTATGAGTGCAGATAGTTTTTGGAAATTTGTGCAAAATTTTGTGAAAACCCAATTCCAATTGACAAAATAATCAATTTTCATAAAATGTCCTGGAAAGTAGTCGCTCCATACATATATATCTACATAAAATTGCAAAATTCGGATATGTAGAAAAAATTAAAAATTTAAAATTTGCGGTTCAAAATTCTATTTTTTTATACACCCTAACGGACTATCTAAATCGTAAAAAAAATTGCCCGTTAGTTTTTATATCTATTTGAAATTCCACTAAACTTTATAAAATTTTTGGTTTTCCGCAAAAAAAAAGTGTTATTATTTTTTTTTGAAATTTTCTTGATTTTTTTTTTATTTTTACACCACATAAAAATGAAGCTTGTGTTTCAATCAGTGTTGCCACTTTTTGAATAATTATTCAAAAACGGCACTGTTTATACATTCGTTAGATAATTTTTGAATAATGACATTTTTGTGTAGTTTTCGTGTAACTTCACTTTTTACGGAAATTTTTGTAAACTCATTTCCAGAATCTCTTAATACTGAAATGACAACTAGTCGATATTCCGATGAAATGAGTTTGTGAAACATTTACCACAAATTTCTATTTTCCGGAAAATTATTTGGTAAATTTGTTCAAAACTAAACCCAATGAAGAAGAAATCAAACACATTTTTCTATATTTAATTTGTATTTTTAACCCCGTATATTGTTCATGTTTTTCGTACATATTTTTCTGCATGTAGAAAACGTACTTTTCTTTTGGGTGGCAAGACTATTTGAAAATGCTGCCACAGAGTGAAATTTGGATTAGATTTTCAAAGTTTTTATAACAGTTTTAGGGCTTTTAACCCAGAGCGAGAGTTGTTTGTTGTAGTATTTATGATCAGATAAAAATGTTGTTAACTCATCACAGTGGGTCAGAATCAAAAGATTTTGAAAATAATTCAGCAATTTAGAAATAGTTAACCTAGAAAGGTTTCTTTTAACTATGAATGACACCCTATAATTCACTATTTTTAGCTTGAAAATATATTGCATTTAATTTTACTTTAGTTCATAGAACATTTTTTTGCCAACATAACCAATATTTTTCATAAAATTTGTCTTTGATTTGTCTTTGCAGAAAACTGGAGCAGTTTATTGCAAAAATGCAAACAACAAAATTTTCAAAAGCAAACAGCTTTTATACTTTGAGAGAAAACCCACATGTGTAAGCTCTTTATTGTAGGCCTTTGTAAAAATGTTACGTTTTTAACACCGGTTCATGAATCATAAACTGGCAGGCTTTCACATTGCTCGAGGGCGTCTGGTCAAGTGGCGCTGTGGGCTCGGCCGCAAAAACTTAACTCAAAATTACTTTCTTTGACTTCGACCATCAGAAATTCCATAATAATCCAACCAGCCGGTAAGAAATCCCCACATTATTTCCAAAATATTTGATTCTGCCCCACAACGCGCAGAAGAGTTGGTCTAAATGGTCACATATTATTTGGAAAAAAAAATTATAAACTTTTTTTATTTTACTGGTGGCAACACTGGTTTCAATTGTCAATTTCTTTTTTTTTTTTAAACATTAGCTGTGTTTGTGCGGCATTCCTATTAATGATAACTCGAACAATTTTGACAGTAGAAAGCCGGAATACATTGAAAAACTGTCAAAATCGTTCTTGATAACACTAATAGAGAGTCACACAAATACAGCTATTATTATTTTAATTATTGGCGGTAGCTTAAAATTTAGCTCTTTCTAACTTTGTTAAAACTCAGGTAAAAGTTGTTTGAAAAATGTATATAATTTTGCAATTTGTGGTTAAAAAAAACAACTTTTTTCAAAATTTATTAAAAGACTCCAAGATGTCCTAAAATCATAAATAAAAAAACCCGTTCTTTCGATTTTTTTGTTTTACTCTACCAAACTTAAGCAACTTTGGGATTTCCAGTCAAAAAATGTCTAAAGTTTTCGATATATAAGTCTATAAAAAATGATCACTTAAAACTATTTTCGTTATTGCAAATATAGTAAATAACAATGCCACCGATTTTCAAAGAAATATCTTTAAAAATGAATTTTTGTCAATCTTTTTTTGCAAAGCAGTAAAAAGTAGATTTTCGTTTAAATATTTTAGCTCAAAATTTTTTGACTTTAGCGCCCTCTGTTGTTAACAAAAAGAGTTGATGCTGAATTCCTCTTTCATATTTATTTAGGATATTGTGTTACCCCTCCAAAAATGTATAAGTCACTAACATTCCCCACACATTTTATTTTGCCTATGGGACAAAGCACTGTGTGTCGCTGGAGATGATTTTTTTGTTGAAATCGAAACACCCTTTTTGAGAATAAAGTTTTATCATTTGCACGTGTTGGTCGACATTGTAACTTGCCATGGTAATTTGTCTTTGGCAGAGCTTTAAATAATTAATTCCTTTTTGAAATGAATTCCAAAAAAATTCAAGGAATGAATTCGTTAATAAGACATAAGCAGGAACTAATTCCTGTGAATAACTTTAGAGAATGAATTCCCTGACCAAAGCATTAAGCATTAAAATTAAAGAATTAATTCACTAAAGAATTCATTCAACACGAGTTAATTCAATTTTAAGTCAAGAAATTCATTCAATTCTAGTTAATTCAACTTTTGGTCAAGGAATTAATTCCCTTGTACATTTAATTCCCTGAAGGAATTAAGTTTTTCGTTTTATTCCCTAAGGAATTAAATTTTTCTTTTAATTCCTTAAGGAATTAACTTTTTCGTTTAATTCCCTAAGGAATTAACTTTTTAGTTTATTGTTCATTAAGGCACATATACACGCGAGAGAAAAGAGCTAGAGATAGAGCAAAAAGCAACCCTAAATAGCCTAAATCATTAACAATAGAGCTATTTAAAGGTGTTTTTGCTCTATCTCTATCAGTTTTCTCTCGCGTGTAAATGTGCCTTTATAAATGTATATACAATATATTATGCGTTTTTTTCATAATGTGATATTTTTTAAATACGAATTAACCGCGTTATACAAGGGGCAAGCGAATATTTATTCATGCTATAACATAAACAAGATATATTTTGCATAAACATGTATCTTTGTTCAAAAACAAAAAAATTCATTGTACTAGACATTGTACACTAGACTGGGCCAAATTAAAAAAGATTTTAATTGATTATTATTATTATCGACCTTTAATTTTTTATATACTTTTTTATATACATATTCTTTGAGAGTTTTTGGAAAATTCTAAAGCGGGCTTTCAAGGTCACTTGTTATAGGAGTAAATAAAAAACTATTTATTCATTTTTAATCCGACGTTTCGTTGGAGATTTCCAACATCCTCAGGGATATTTTTTATTAAATCTGGCAGCATTGAAATTTGATTTGGAAATTGATTTCGATTCTTAAGTTGTACTAATGTATAAAAGTTTTGGAGAATACTCCAAATCGGGAAAAAATAAAATTCTAAATATCGGTTATAATCAACTGCGGTTGCAGTTTCCAACATCCAAAAAAAAAATCACCTCAATTTCTAACATTATCGTTTATATTTAATTTTGGTGCGCTAAACACGAATATGTGAATATTTTAAATCCCCTGAAACGTATTTAAATTCTATTCTTAATTAATGTGGTGTTTTTGATCTTTACTCTACACTGATACAATTTCCGTTCGTACTGAATGAATCAATCAATTTCATTGATTTAATGAACAATTTTCATTAAATGGCTGAAAAATGCATTAATTTAATGAATGTCTTTCATTTTATATTTTTTATGACTCTGTAAGATATGCCTTAATTTAATTAGGGCTTTTGGATTTGCAAAGTAGTGAAATATATATGTATTCGCATCATTTTCTTTTAGTTTTCTAGATGCATCGGTAGCGCGGTGCTGCATTCACGGGTTCAAGTCGAGTTCAGGGAGATATCAAAAATATGACAACAAAAATAAATACATACAAAAATAAAAATTATAAAAAATAATATCCAAAAAAAATTAAATAAAATAAATATTTTTTTTAATTATTTTTCATTTAATGGAAATGTTTTATTCATTCAATGAACACGTTCTTTGGGGACTATCCAATAAAAAAATATTGGATTAATGAACAAATTCATTAAGACTACTCACAAAATTCTATCAGTGTAGGATTTAAAAAAATCCCAAAACTTTTGTTCTAACATTGGAAGAATCTACATAAAACAAGATTTCTTTTGAATCTTGGGTTTTTTTAAAGTAAACAGAAGGTTTTGAAACATCCCGAGTAAAAATATTTTTTATATAACCATTTATGATTTTATAGAAATATGTGTGTATATGTACACTAGAGCGTACCACCTTACAGGCAAAAAAAAAAAAAAAGTTCGCCGTACACCCTCCAATATGAAGTATTTTTGCAAGGAGGTTTCAAAAAAAAAAATTTTTATTTTTTTTTTTTTGCCGAACGTAGGGGTCGCCATTTTACATTTTTCGTTATATCTTTGGCATTTACAGTCGGATCTTAAAGTATGATACATCGATGTTTTTCTCTCGAGGAGACCAGTGTTTTTCTCTCGAGGGCCATTGACCACCCTAATGTACCACCCTAATCCCGGAAAATTAAAGCTCGCAAAAATTCATTGAACTTTGGGTAATGAAGTTTTTCGATAAACCCAGTAGAATTTTTTTTATATATTGGTTGCCGAACGTAGGGTTCGCCTTTTTAAATTTTTTTTCTTTGGATTTTTCCTTTATAGCAAAACACTGGTCTCCTCGAGGCAAATAAATGAATATATCACACTTTAAAATCCGATTTTAAATGCCGAAGCTATAACGAAAAATTAAAAAAGGCGACCCCTACGTTTGGCCAAAAAAAAAAAAAAATTTTGAAATTGCCTTGCAAAAATACTTCATATTGGAGGGTGTACGGCGAACTATTTTTTTTGAGGTACGATCTAATGTACACTCTAATTAAATTCTGTTGAAATTTACCCAACTTATAGTAGGAAACTGTACTCCTACTATAAATTGGGTAAATTTTTCTATGTGTGTAATTGAAAAAAAATACGCACATTATGTTTAAGTTGCTGCACAAATAATTTGTAATTTTACATTGAAAGTGCGTAAAAGTTAAATTAAATTTTAAAATTAGTGTCTTAATTTACTAAATTTGTGTGTAAGAAAGCATATTTTACATGTAAATGTACGCATAAAATGCGTAAAAATCCACAAAAAATGCGCAAAAATCCACAGAAAGTGCGTAAAAATCCTCCCAAAATGCGTATTTTTACCACAGCTATGCTTTAAGTTAAACCACCAAAAAAATTTTTTTTTAATAAAAAAACAAATTAAATTTATGTACATACTTTTTTAATAATATTGTGAAACATTGGTACAATATAAATTTATTGAAATCATTGGCCATCATTAGCTATGACCTTTTCCCATCTTTCTGGCAACATATGGATTCCGCGCCAAAAGAACTACTGATACCCTACGGATACCCTGTTATGAAGTGAAACGTATTCCAGTGAGCGCATTCTGTATCGATCGACACAAATGGTAGAGGCAAAACTTCTCAATCACTATTTGCTAAATAGTTTTTAGTTCTTTCAACATGTGGCCGTTGTTATGATGGAATATTATGGTTTCATGTCTGGTCACATATTCCTGCCGTTTTTGGCCAATGCTCGCTTAACACGAATCAAATGTGTTCGGTACAGGGCCGTGATCGTCTTGGCCGATTTCAGCAGCTCATAATAGATGGGACCCTTCTGGTCCCACCAAATACAGAGCATTACTTTGGGGACAGGATTTGGCTGGTTGGCGGGCTTCAAATACGATTTCTTCCACTTCGTGTTATCGTAATGGATCCATTTTTCATCGTCAGTAATGATTCGATTCAAAAATTACTTGTTTTTACGGCTTTCCAACATCATTTTCGACATGCAAAATTGTCTTTCAACGTCACTCAGCTTCAACTCGTGTGGTACCCAATTTCCTTGCTTTTGGATGAATCCTGCTTCTTGCAAACCAAAAACAATTTCATTCTTATGTTGCTTTTTCCAGAAAAAATGTGTTTATAGAAATGTAGTAGGAATTCGCAAAAAATAATCAGTTTTAGTTTTTTTTTATATTTGAAAATTTTCTCCAATTTAAAATGCCAGAGTATTTATTACTACTATAAGTTAGTATATTTACCAACTTATTGCGTAAAAATTTTATTTAACAAAATAATAGTAATTTTAGGCACAATGTGTTTATTTGTAAACTCATAATGTCTAAAAATACTTTGTGTGTGTATTATTGTATATGGAAGTTTGTACAAAAAAAATGACGCATTTTTTGTTTATATTTACCGAATTTTCGTAAAATTAAACAAAATTTTACCCATTTTATAATAGTGAATTTACAAACATTTTTTAGAGTGTACTTATATCGTTGAGTATTGTCATATGTAACACCAAGTATAATTGTATATGATTATAACAAAATATATTTAGTTATATAAAATTATATTAACCAGATCCACCATTTTTCGGATCGAATAATATATTTTTATACATAATTATACTAACCCATATATGATTAGATCCGGGAAATGGTGGATCTGGTTAATATGATTTTATACAATTATATACATTTCACAATACTCGACGAGATATAATTGTATAAAACCATAATTGATTATATAAAAATCATTTTTACTAGAGATGGCAATTTTCCAATTAAATGGATTTTTAAACCGATTGTAAAAATTTTATTTTCTCCCTACTTTAAACAATTTTTGTACAGTGGTACATCTTTAGAATCAAAAATATATCACGTTCAGTCCACTCTATTGTATACAGACGAAGTGAAATAGTACTGTGAACTGAAATTTTAAAACAACTTACTGCTGCGCAGCTTGTTGACTTCATTTTTAAATGACTTTAACAAAAAATTAGCAACAACAACCAAGAAATGTTAAATAAACAAGTCCTTTTTCAAAATTGCCAAGATTATTCTTATACTGAGGTACATACACACATGTAGTTATTGAACAACACATGCAAAAATAGTAAAAGTGTAAATTCATACAAAAAATTTTGACAGTTACTACATGACAGTTTGTACAGTAATCGGTAGTTGTTGTTTTTAACTGTTACTATGGAAAATACTATAAATAAAATAAAATAACTACTATGACAGTTATGTAAAAAATCAAATAAGAAAAAGTACTGTATTGCGTAGCAGTTGTTTATAGTAGTTATTTTTAATACTATAATAAACAACAAAAGAGTATTTTTGCAATTAACAGATAATTTTTCTACTTATTTAAAAATAAAAACTTTCGTTCAGTTTTTGAAAATTCATTGTATTATATTTGTAGTAGTACACGTAGTATTAGTTATATATTTCATAGTTTGCAAATAAAAATCAGAAATATTTTTGCAGCTCCCATACATAAAAACGTGAGAACCCAGCAAAATCTCAGTAATGGGCCAGCAAAATCTTTCATTACCAAATAAGTGGTTATATAATAGAAATTTATAGCTCCGCACAACTTATTTTTTGGCGTCTAAACTCATTATTTTTGTTTGGCGTGGTTGTTTTTATAAGTAGTCACGCTTACCCGCTCGCTTACGAAAAAATGAGAAATAAGTAGTTATGAGGTTTTGAATAATAAGTGGTTACACACATGCTTACAAAAAGTTGAATTATAAGTGGTTATCAGATTGCTTACTTGATTCTTAAAAATAAGGAGTTAGGCAAATACTATTATCTTAAGGAAATAAATTCAGAAAAATTTAAGTTTTAGTTTTAGGACACGTCATACAAATTTAAATATAAAACATATTTAAATAAAATAAATAAAATTTTTATAAAATTTAACTGTGTAAAAAGTACTTATTTAAACTATTACGAGTAAGTTATTATTTTATATTTAGAAACAATTAATACAATAGGCCCTTATTACGAAGTCATTATTTTAAATTATAAAATAATGCAAAAGGTAATGCAGATAGTATTGAGGATTCATTACCAATATTTTGCTGGGGGGTGCTCATTGCTAATATTTAAATAATAAGCAGTAGAATTAGGGTCTACTGCTTATAATTCGGTGTCAAAACTCATTATTTTTGTTCGACAAGGTCGTTTTTGTAAGTAGTTGTCCACACCCAGTGTAGAAACGGTAATGACATATCATTAATTTTTGGACTACAAGTAATGACACCTACTTACCTTCTGTATTATTTTAAAACATATCATAATGAGTTACTGATAATTACTTATTTTTATCATTATTTTAAATAGAAAATAATTTTTTAGATTTTTTTGAAAATATTTTGAAATCTATTTTTAGACTCAATATTTTTTAAACACTGGTAAGGATATATGTAACCACATATTTTTTGATTTTTGTATGTTGGCGAGTAAGCTTACTTGTGTGCAGCAGGTCAATTATGTTTTTATCTATTAAATATTACATGTCGATATAGGTCAGATGGTAGAGCTGTTGACTGGCAATCTGTAGACCCAGGTTCGATTCCCGCACCAGCAAATTTTATAAAAAAAAAAAAATACAATAAAAAAATTTTTTTTTAGAAAATCTATTTTTAGACTCATTATTTTTCTCAGTACTGGTAAGCACATAGGTAACCATATATTTTTTGATTTTTCGTATGCTGGTGTGTAACGACAACTCATTATTTTTCGCGACATCGCCATATAAAGGTAATAAGAAATGTAATAACAAAAGTAACTAGTTACCATTAACAAGTATGTAGTTACATAACCACATATCTGGTAATGATTTTCACCACTGGGTATTCGCTGCATGAAAAAACGCACAAAATTTGTGCACCCGCTTACCCGCTGCATTACAAAAGTATACAAAAATAAGTAGTTACCAGAATAAGTAGTTATTCATGTACTTATACGCAGTTAAAAAATAAGTGGTTACAAGTTGTCAAATAATACGACTTACTTATATACTTACTAGTGGTTAAAAAATAAGTAGTTACCAAATTCACATTATCTTCATAAATAAATAAGTAGTCGCGCATAAGCGACTTCGCCTAACAAAAATAACTAGTACTGACGCCGAATTATAAGTAGTAAAAAATTTTAGTTTCATTATATAACCACTTATTAGTTCTGATTATAATATTGACTATAAGCGTTTTTCTTTAAGAAAAATTATTAGGACCGCAAAGTTGTTCAATAATAGAAAAATAACGCGGAATCTTTTTTGGTGAGTTAAATATCTTAGATTTCATAGTTTTCTAAACAAATAATTAGTTTATATCTAACAAGGAAGTTACTTCAAACTAAACACTACTATGTTATTTTAATGAAATTTCAATATTTTGTAGAAACAAAAATTGTAAGATGAACATCTCACTATTTTTGTCCACCTCGATAATTTAAGTGGTCAGAATATGGGGTTAGATAGGGTTCGTCCGAGGTGTACGAATTAGACAGGTTGAACTTAGATTTCTTTTCTCTATTAAATATCTAAATTTCATGATAATCTGAGAATATAGCTTGGGATACATTCCTTGTACGAGGTTTTCTTCAGAAATATAAATGCACTATTTAGAGTTTTATATAAAAACATGGCGATTTTGATAGGATAAGCTGTCAGAGGGGCAATTCTGTAACTTTTTAACGACAAAATTCGGTAGTTAAATTGACAAGTTTTCATAGTAAACTTGCAACTTAACTACCGAATTTTGTCGTTAAGAAGCTAGGGAATCCCACTACAGGAATATTTAATTTTGAAAATTATGAAAATTTTATTAGAAGGCAAGGAATCATTTTTAAGTTTTTTTTTGTGTGAAAAAATTGTAAGCATAATGCCGAAAGTGTTTTTTAGGATTAAGAGGGTGAAATGGGCAAATAAACAGCAGAAAATGAATGGGTCGCTTGCCCACCCCAGAAAAATGGTCTAGGTACGCCTATGCCGTTCAAGCCAAAGTTTGGCTTGATAAGTGTTATTCGGACTCTGTTCCATCGAGACAAATGGTAGAAAAGTGGTTTGCTGACTTTAAGCGTGATCGTACAAACACCGATGACTCCGAACGCTCTTGTCGCCCAAAAGAGGTGGCATTGGAGTGATTGTATCGCTCTTGGAGGATACAACATAGTCGTTGTTGAATAAATTCGACTTTTGCCAAAAAAAAAAACTTGTTGTTTTATTGGTTATCCTACGGACTTTTCAGCTGATGTGTTAGATAAGATAAAATTGGTAGATCTGTGTAGAGCAGTATTTTTAAAGATGACAAAGCAAATTGTAACAGCTTTTTTTTGTTTTTTCCTTAATATTTAAAACATTTAATAATGCACCTAAAGTATGCTGAAATTGTCTGGTTGTCAAAAAAGTATAAATGAAAATGAAAACAGCTATTGTTTCTTCTAATTATTAATTTTATTCACCATTAATTCCTTTTTACCTTTGTTTACATTTATCTGTGAATAATACAATACTTGTGTTGAGACAAGTGTTAAGTTTATGAAAGTTTTCAAAAAATAAACAAAAAAGTGTAAACACTTTTTACCCATTTTGACATGTTTGTAACGAATTGTGTTCACACTATTATACATTTTTCTTATACATTTCTGTCATGTTTAAGACACTTCTGTGAAATGCAAACGGGGCTTAAGTAGAAAAGAAGAAAAGAAGAAATACTATTTATTTTTGTGTTTAACGCAGGGATGATAAAGTTAGTACTATAGTACTTTTCATGGTACTATTAGAACCTCAAAAGTACTATGGTACTCCTATGACTCATTTAGTACTATTTAAAAATTTTCATGTTTTAGTTTTTTTATTTTCACATCAAATATTGTATTTAATATCAGATAACTATCGGAGTTTAAAATACGTAATTCAATGAAACAAATTATTAAAATATGTACACAAAAATATTAAAAATAAGGTGAATTAAAATTTTTCGAAAATTTAGTATTTTTGATTTAAAAATATCCTTAATAATCGTAACTTTAAATTGTTGTGATAACCAAGATGTTGCGTTCATCGAGGGTTATGTTAATTGAGGTGGTACTTAATTTAATTGTTGAATAAATCAAATAAGCTGAACTGATTAAATGCCTTAAAAATTATTTTAGCCTTCCAACGAAATGGAATATGACTTTCAGGGACTTCATTCAAACAAAAATCTGAATCAAACGTCAGCACAAAGTTATTACATTCCATACCAAATTATTCTATAGAAACGCATTTAACAAGTTCAAATATCGATTTTTCCGATAGTGGAAGGGATAGTATTTCCGGGCTTATGCTATCTACTACGTCTGATATTCTAGTTTCCGTGTTGTAAATATCGGCTCGACAGTTAGCGAGATAAAGCCAAAACGATTATCTTGATTTTTTCGAGTTTTTATTTTTTTTTAAACCATGAAAAGAAATAAAATATTTATAATTTTTCGAACTTTTCCGAGCATAAAACGCTGTAAAAAAGAGCCGGGAGAAACTAAGCCAAGTTTGAGTCTTGGTCTTTGCCCGGAATGATCACTACCTTACTAACGAATAAAATTAAATAGGTCCGGTGAAATAAATCAAATAAAATTGCTTTGATTGGGTTATACCATTAAATACCAATACATTTAATATCAGATATACAGAGGGAATTTTGCTGGACGAATTTTAATGAAATTTTTCAGTAAACTAATGAAGTTTTCTTCACAAAGTAAATGAAAAAATTCTCAAAATGGATGAAAATTCTTCATATATTTTATGAAAAAAGTTTTAATGAAACTTTTTCATTGAGTGTATGAAACTTTTAATAAATAAATTGAAATTTTTCACAATATTTTATGAATAATTTCATTAATTCAATGAAAAGTTTCAATGGACGAGTTCCAAAGAAACTTCATTGGTTTTATGCAGAAATTCATTAATATCATGAAGATAATTCTCTCAGTGTAGGACTTCTTCATGATTACTAAGTCAAAACATGGACCGATTCTAACCATTCTCAATAGCGCTAGTTGTCGATGAAGCAGAAACTTATGTACCAAATTTCGTCAAATTATCTTTTAAATGTGAACTGTAGTTTGATTATAGGGATCGATCGTTCATTTTGTACGCACAGACGAACCGAAATCAAATCATCAATACACCCAAGGAGTGGTGTAGAATACAAAAAATATTTTTTGGTACTATGGAGGTCGAAAAAGTACTATTTTTTAAGTAAATTGGTACTATTTTGAAAATCCCATTTATCATCCCTGGTTTAACATAACTACCCAGACAGAAAATGCCAACTGTACCAGAAACAAAACACTGGCAGAGCACTGATTTTGTAAAAATTACTACGCTTTGTTAAAATAAGGTAAAGTTGGAAGGTCTGGGGTTCGATTCCGGTCACGAACATACAACTTTTTGTTTTCTTTTTTTTTTATTATATTTTTTTAATAAAATTACATTTCTTTTTATTAAATTTAATTGTTTTTTATAAAATAATTTTTCTAAAGTTTTTTTGACCATCTATATTTTGGTTTTCCTGACGTTGCGCCAACGTTGGCAAGTGAGATTCAGCAGACGTTATGCCGATGTTTACATATTAGCCATTGTTATCATTCATTCGTTAGCTTAGTGTGTAGAGCGATTGTCTGGCAGTCTGACGGCTCGGGTCCGAGTCACAGCCCGACCATGTTTCATTTAAAATAATTATAATTAACATTTTTATTCTAAATAAATTTTTTTCGCAAAAAAAATTTTTTTTTAAGTTTTTTAGACCATCAATTTTTTTGTTTTTCCAACATCATGACAATGTTGGCCACTTAGTGTCAACCAACCTTTTGCCGACGCTTGTAAGTTAGCTACAACTGCTGTTATCATTGATCTAATTTTTTAGCTATTTTACAAGTCTTGTTAGCTTAGTGTGTAGAGATCGCGGCTGACAACCTGGCGGCCTGGGTTCAATTCCCATCAGAACCATGTTTTTTAAAAAAAATACTAAAAACAATTTTTTTGAAAAAAAAATTATTTGAAAATCTATTTTTAGACCACCTTTTTTTCAATTTTGACAACGTTGTGAAAACGTTGGCAAGTTAGCGCCAACCAACGGTTGGCCGCTGTTATCAATCGGGTAACAGGACAATACGTCAAGATTGTTAACCCCATGTTCTGCCAACGCATAACCGACCATCGCTAACGGTATGCCAACATTGTGCTGATCGTATTTTTCTACTTGGGTAGTGTTGCCAAAATTTCTGGGAAAAAAATGGCTAAAATCAAGCTAAAAATTGGCTAAACAATTTTTTAAGAAAAATCTCGCGAATTTTGTGCAAAAATTATTAAATACAGTGAAACCTATCAACAATGGTCATTCCCGTTAGCGGATACCCCCTTTTAATAGACCATTTAAGTGTAGTGGCTCTTTAAATCGAAATTATAGAGTTCCAAAAATTTTCTAAAAGTAGCGGTTCGTTTCTTTATTCAAATGCGGACATTTAAAAACTCTCTTTTTTTTGTAATTTTGAAGGAATTTAGACCTCTCAATAGCTAACAATTTTTAAGATTTTTTTGAATTTTTTAAATTGGTTTTATTGAATTTTTGAAATTGAGTTCAAGTCAGTGGTATGGCATCACCAAAAAATAAGTTATAAAAATATCGTTGTCACTAGATGGCACTTTGTTAAAAAAAATGACAATTTTCTTTATTTAGTTAAATTTAAATAATAACAAACAGCAAAGCAAAAAAACAAACGGATATCTCAAATTTTATTATTTGAATATATTCTGCGCTTGTGTTTTTCCTTATTTTGAGCAGTTTTCAGCAGTTTTTGAGTTTTAAAATATAGGCTCAGCTGATACTAGACTGATACTAAATAGTTGCACAGTAGAGCACCCATATGTGCAAAAGTGTTATTTTTGCATCTTCCCGCTCATTTTCGGATAGTATGAGAGTATCAAATAAGATATGTGCAAAAATTGGGTTTCTGCGATGTAAACCGGCCAGGCCGTATACATTTATGTCCTCAAAATTAACCTAAAAAAGGTTCATGGATTTATCCATCTATAACTCTTAAACTAGAAGTTTCTGGTGATTAAGTTACATAGCTGTTGTTTACACAATGAAAAGGCAAACATTTTCTTTATACAAACTTTTAACCCTCCCATGACCGTTAGTAGTGTGTTAAGCGGTAAACATAACATTTTTTGTCAGAACTAAACTTTGAATGTGTCTCATTTAATTTTGGAGACTTGTAAATACGTATACTCTTCATCATATAATAGGAAATTTAGCGTATATTAAAAGCAAAATAAGTTTTTTTTTATATTTCGTCCATTCCATGACAGAAAGCCTAAAAACTGATGAGTTATAGATTTTTTACATATGTGCACTAGGAAGCCATGTGAATCTTCCATTTTGGGTATAGGATGTGTTCAGAGAACTTATGTAAAACACTTCGAGGTACAGTTTTGTGGAACTATTTAACCCTCTAACTCTTCAATTAAAGGTACTTTTTTGGCCCCGTTTTTAAAAGGGACAAAAATACCCGTAAGCTAAAGAGTTATAGGGTTAAAATGTTCCACAGAAATGTTCCACATAGTGTTTTACATGAAATAGAAGATTCTCAATGTTTCCTTCTAAAATTAAGCTTTGTGTTCATTTGAGCGGCAATTGTGTATAAGTACGAAATTAACCCTTAAACACATTTAAAGTTTTGACTTATTTCTGGCATTGAACTTAAATTTTCAACCTTGATGTCTTCAGAGACTTGTAGTAGAATTTCATGACAAATTTTTTTGTGGAATATTTTAACCCTCTAACTCCTCAATTAAAGGTACTTTTTGACACTTTTCAAAAGTCCCACAAACGACCCGTAAGTTGAAGAGTTAGAGGGTTAAAATGCTCCGGAAAAATATTTGTCATAATTTGTCATACTATAAGTCTCTGAAGACATCAAATTTTAAAATTGAGGTTTAATGCCAGAAATAAGTCAGAACTTAAAATATGTTTAAGAATTAATTTCGTGCCAATCTCAAGGCGCTCAATAGAGCACCCATATGTGCAAAAGTGATATTTTCTCACCTCCCCAGGCTTCTGGTAGATTGAGTGTAAAAAATAATATCCCCGTGAAAATTGATCCTCTCGCATTAAAACAGGCCAGTCACCCGCGGCTTTTAGCCCTAAAAATGGACTAAAATGACTTCAAAGTTTATTTGCTCATAACTCTTAAAGAAGAGGTATTACACTCAGGGAATTATGTAGGTAGAATCAACTGCAAATGACAGTTAAAATAACTGCATTTGCACTTAAAAAGGTGTAGACTACATTTGCAGTTAAATTAACTGCAATATGAAGTAATTTTTAACTGTTAAAAATCAACTGACAAATGTAGTAAAAACAACTACAAATGCAATTGAAACAACATACATGCAAATTATTGTAAAACTGTACAAACAACTGCAAATGTGGTTAAAAAAACATAGATAAAAAATTTATTTTTAATTATTAATTTAATAAAAAAAAACAAATTTATGTAAACACTATTAACTTAATTTTATTCTATAACAAATTTAAAATTGAGAAATCAAAATTTACACTTAATGTCACTTTTATTTTTCACTATTAAGATATTGTTGTACATGTCCGTCTGTGAGGGATGAAATATGCTGTTGTTTGGCTTCCTTTTTTTCTCCAGGTAGAAAGGGATGAGAATATAAAAGAACTGAAGGAAAATAAATACAATATTTTTTTAACATTCCCCGTAAATAAATTTATATTATAAAACTTACCTTATTATTTTAATAATTTAATAAAAAATATATAACCTTTTCCGTATTACGCGTCCTCACTCTTTGGCGTTGTTTTATGACTAAGACAAGAGAAAACATGTTCTTCTCATATTCTTTCACTAGAAATTTCTAAACAATTGATTCATACACATGTTCCTGTTTGCTTCGTGTGTGTGCACACACACTTGAAAATTTAAGTATTTGTAAATAAAATTCAAAATAACTGCATAAAATAAATGTTACTACAATGTAGTAGTTTTTGTAGTTTGTTTAAAAAAATAACTGTCAAAAACATTGAAAAATTTCGTTCTAAGTAAATTAACTACAATTGTAGTTAAAATAACTACAACCGCATTACTACACAAATAACTGTCATGTAGTAACTGCAGAACTTTGCTGAGTGTACAGAAAAATACTGCATAGGCATATCTACAGGTAATAATGTGGCAAGCATTTTTCTCATACACATTTTTGACGTATCTGCTACAAATGGACACTTTCATGTAACGGATAAACTCATGTGGAAACATTTCACCCGAACTTTAAAGGCCTCAAATCGTAATTTAAGTTTTTAAAATTAACTATATTTTTATTTTATAAGAAAGACACAATCACAGCAAACCCAAAATGTCACTTTTTCAATAGTCTTGTATATTAAATTTGCACGGAGTATAACAGTTTTTTCGCGTGAAATCGAAACAACTTATTGTGCTTTAAATAAAATTTTTGCATTTTTGCACAATTAAAAAAACAGTTTTTCTTCAAACGAACTTTTTCAAGGTGTAGAAATTTATTTTTATTCCGTCATTTTTTAAATCAAAGTAATTGCTTGAAATTTGTACCTTCAAATTTGTTTGGCAGATTGAACAAAATTCATCAATTTTGCTATAATTTACAGATAAAAATTATATTTTGCAGAAAAACGGAAAATAGCTAAACATTTCCTAAAAATGGCTAAAATAATGGCTAATGGCTAAATCAATTTTTTTCCAGGTTGAACGTGTTCAAAAATGGCTAAATCTAGCCATAAAATGGATAAATTGGCAACGCTGAACGTAACTAATATTTGTAAAAATTCGAAAAAGTCGTCCCCTGATGATTTCCGTAGGAATAAAATCCGGATAGGTACAAGCCTACAGGAAAGTATTTTTCACAATTTTTTAAATAAGTGTTGGGACTTTATAATCTTTACCAATTGCGATTAATCGATTAAATTAATCGAATTATTCGTTATTCGAAATTGTTCCAACAATTTTTGGGCCAAATTGTTTGATTAATCGAACTACGATTAACCGAAGGAACACCATAATGCAAATCTGTTTTTCGTTATAACGACGGTTGGCAGCACTAACAAAACCGACACAAAATCAGAAAAATACTAACGTTAAGACGCTGCCTCAAAAATATTTTGATGAAAGATAAAGAGGTGAAAGCAACCGAAACAGTTTATTTTCAAAAAGAAATTTTAAATTCACTATTCACTTGAATTGCCAGGTCTTCCTCTAAATAAATTGAAAGAAACTAGCAAATGCACAAACATTGAGTGCTTTTACCAGATCCTCAACTGTTGCTAATCCGCTACTCAACAATCTGGTGAAAGATTTGATTAGCTACCGCTAAGTCAACATGTTGTGGTAGCGCTACCTTGTTTTGCTAGCGTAAAAATTCTACGCTACTTGTGAGCAGTTAATGATACTAATGATACATTAGCTGTCGTTTGTTTTTTTTTTTGTATATTTTTTTAAAGAATAATAAACATATACAAATATAATTATAAAGGAATAAAAAATTTCAAAAAAATTAATGAAACATCTACAAATATATTTATTTTAAAACAAAATCAAAAGTAGCATCGTTCACCAGAATAAGGTAATCATAAAGCGCTACATATCAATTGTAGTGGTATCGGTTTCTCTGGTAAACCTGCCCATTGTTTTTTCATATATCAAATATGTACAACTATTTACAAAAACGACCTTGTCAAATAAAAATAGCGAGTTCATTATTTAAACATAAGTAATGAACACACATTACTGAGATTTTGCTGGGTTGCTTTGTTATAAATACGCAGATATGTTTATAAAAAAATCCACAAATTTGTTTTAAAAATAAATAAATTATTCAATTGTGTACAATTGTACCTGTAACAACTGCACTCCTTTTAAACATAACAATGATAATTGAAATATTTTTCTTAAAGATAAAAACATTGCCTACTTTAAGGCCTTTCAACTTTCTCTTCATCTACATACAAATTGTCAATGTGAGTGTGTGGGTAGGTGTAGTGCATATGTATTTGTGTGATGTAAATGTATTCATGCAAATGGTAGACTGCCTAAGGGTATAACGCAATTATATAAATGAATTTTAATGAAATGAGATAAGTTGGATTAAGATACACACACAAAAAAAAATCTGCATAATAAAACTTAAGATGTCTTCAAGAAATCAAAAAAAATTACTACACACAGAGAAAAGATATGCCATTTTCCAACTGAAATTCGGTTACATCTACTAAAATAGGTTGGTGCAACTGAATATTGGTTATCACAACAAAATTCGGTTTATACAACTGGATTTTAGTTGCAATACCCAAAATATTTAGGAATCTCATTCCAATATGGTTTCACCAACCGAATTTATTGGTTCTAGCAACCAAAATAGGCTTAAAAATTCGGTTGGAGATTATTTTTCCTGCGTGTAGAAATTACAAAAAATATCTAAGAGTAATAAAATAACCAAGGGTGGACGTTTCTGTGGACGTTTAATTCAAAACTGTAAAATGAAAGTATGAGGATTTTAATATTTGTCGAGTTGACTTAGTACTACTGATAATACAATCTTCAAAAATGTATTTAACCCATACACTCAGCAAATAAATTGTATGGAAGTCTTTCGGAAACTACAAAAATTTTTCCTTATTTAATAATTTTAATTGCAATTAATTAAAATTCATCATCAGAAAAGTTAAATTTAAGTTAATTATGAACAGAATAGATGTTATATAAGATTAACTGAAACACTGTCACATTATCAAAAATATTGTGATTTCTAATCAATATTGAAAAAAAAAACTTACTTCTATGTTACCTTCAATACCAACAACCACCACCAATTCATCGAAGATTTTATCATATGAGTATGAATAAAATATCGACAGTAAAAATCTAATGTTCTATCCAAAGTATTTTTTTCCAATCATTTCCATTAATTTGGTAATTATAATAATAATTATAATAATAATATTTTATTTTTAAAAAACTTTTTAAAAATAAAAACCAAACCTTAAGCTCAAGAAAATAGTAGAGTTAATAATTATAATAATAATAATAATAATAATAATATATTATATATTATACAATAAAAACGAGTAAAAAAGTTAAAGTCGGGCATGCCGACTCTTTAATACCCTACGCCAGTCTGATTTAAAGCCAACTAATGTTTGGATCCGAAATTTAAATGGGTTAAAACAGACTTGTGTCAAAATTTTCTATAAAATCATAAAAGAAGAGGAAATCGAAAATATAGCCCATATGGGCGATAGGTCCAAATATGGACTGATCCTATCTAAAATCAATAGGCTTTTTCCTTGGGACCATGTGAGTCAGCGAACCAAATTTCATTGAAATATGTTCGTATTTGCGACCTGCAGCGTGTAACCAAGCCAATCTTGGGGGGGGGGGGCCCTTATATGGGCACTAGGTTTAAACATGGACCGATTTCAACCAAAATTAATAGGCTCCGTTCTTGGGCCGACATAGGTCTGTGTACCGAATTTCATTGATTATCTTTGTATTTGCGACCTGCAGCGTGTAAACAAGCCAATTTTGGGGGGGTACCCTTATATGGGCACTAGGTCTAAACATGGACCGATTTCAACCAAAATCAATAGGCTTCGTTCTTGGGCCGATGTAAGTCGGTGTACCAAATTTCATCAAAATACCTTAATATTTGCGACCTGTAGAGTGCGCAAAAGAATGTATGGACAGACAGACAGACGGACATCGTTAAATCGAAATAAAAAGTGATTCTGATTCTGATAGTCGTCTATCGCCTTATAGAATCTAGGTCCTGTTTGTTTTGATTAAAATAAACGCAGTGCGACGTTTTGTCGATAAAGCGTTTTTTTTGTATCTTCTCTATTTGTCACTGCCGAGAAATTAGAAAAGTTTCTAAATAAACAAGAGCTGTTTTTAAACAAAACGCAATAAGATTTTTTTTTAAAATGTTAAATCGTTTTCGCGAAATTCAAGAACAAAGTTTAACAGCACTGCCACTGTCCACTGGCACTTTCACTATGTGGTTTGGGCTAATGAATCCAATTTTCCTACTGTCCAGCAGTGAGCTCTGAAATTTAGTATCGAAAAAACTTAATTAAAATTACATATAATTTGTAATTCTAATTAAAAAAAAGAACAATCACAATTACATGTAATTTGTAATTGAAATTTTTTTTTGTGCAAAATTTTAACAAAAAACATTTTTTTAATTCGAAATGTAATTGAAATCACTTTCAATTACAATTATATGTAATTTGTAATTAAAAATGTTTTTGTTAAAACTACAGATTAACCGGGTTTTTTCTCCAAAACCCGAAACCTGTATTTTGAAAAAACGATTTTCCGAATAAATCGAAAAACGGTTTTTTGAAAACGCCAGTGTTTTGAATACTCCTCTATCTCACATGTCCTGGGACCCATGACAGCCTGACTGAGTGGATTCCACACCACTGACAACTTCTGACTGTTATTTTTTGTCTCCTTCATCACATATCCGAATCTCACTAATACTGAACTTAGACTAAGCAAAAACTACCTAGTTTTTGTACAAAACTAGTTTTTGTTTGTTTGTTTTTTATGTATAAGTTTGGACAAGTAAAAACTAGCAACGGCCAAAAACTCAGTCTAAATGCAGTATAAGATCGGAGAGAATCCATTGAGATACCTTCCTTGTAAGTACTTTGCTCAAACAAGATTTCTTTAAAAATTCGTCAACTTTGAGGTTTTTACCATATACATACATTTTTGACCAAGTGGTATTCCGCCAAGGTATCAGCGAATCAAAATTGATTTTTATTGGCACCCTAATAAACAATAAATAAATGTCATTATATTACAATGATATTTCTCCCAAAAGTGAGCAAAAATTTTGAAAAATGAAACTATGTAAATCTAGAATCATTTTCCCAAACTCGCAGAATCATTCAAACTACAAACTAATCATTCAAAACTACAAAATCAACTACAATTACAGTTAAAATAACTCGATTACCTATTTTATTTAAAATTAATTAATAGTGCAATTTACTAAAAACTTTTAGGGAACTTTTCTTAAAATCAAAGCAGGGGGTAAATATCCCTTTCTATGACAACTCCATGCAAAGGTATTTATCAAACTGACCGTCTTAGACTACACTCAAAATAATACGTCTGTTGGCTGGACAGAAAAATTTGTTACTTTAACAAAATTTATTCCTGTTTTTTGGCTTAAAATAAAATTTTTTTTGTTTTAATTTAAATTTTTGTTAAATTTAACAAATCTAAATTTAAGTAAAAAATTTGTAAAACTACAGTTTTATCTGTAATTAAACTGAGCAGTAGAATTTATCCAAATTTAGGATTTAGAATATCATGTGCGAGCATATAAGGGCACTCCCATGGAGCAAACATTTTGTCCGTTTTGCTCTATCTCGTTTAGTTTTCGAGATACATATATGCCATTTTATGAAGTGGAAAATTTTTATTAATAATTTCCGAGGGTCCAAGGTCCATTTTTGGATAGAGATACCACCTTTCGCTGAGATATTAGGAGTAGTCGAAATTTCTCTTAGTTTTCGAGATATGGGCCATTTTAAAAAATCGGGAGGGAACGAAATAGCGCCATCTTTAAAACTTCGGATACATTGGTGGCGCCAGCTACCGGGTAATAACAGTAACATGAAAATATTATATTTTAACAATAAATTTTGTAAAATTTAACGAATGGGTTCTTAAAAATTAGTTTTAAATAATTTTGAAAATGAACACTCAAAATTAGTTAAAGTACTGAGGATTTTGTGTTAAATAAAGATAACTAAAATCTTTGCTTAAATCAAAAATTAGTCAAATCGATTTAAAACCGGTTTGACAGATTTTCTACTGACGTATTATTTAAAATATACTTTTGTGTTAGAACCCCCCTATCTGAATTTGAACCTTAGTTCTTGCTAAGTCTTAATTTTTGTTAATTATAGTTTTTAAGCTATGAATAAATTCTAGTTAAACAATTAAATTCAAATTAATTTAAATTCACATAATAATGTAAGAGAAAATAACGGTAAATATAAATTCAACTAAATCTCATTCATAATCTTGTTGAATTAATTAAAATAAATGTCGAGTAGTATGTTTCACTTTTCATGACACTTGTGGTTAAGCATAAGGATTTTATATCAACTACATTTCATGTTTTCGGAAAAAGTACAAAATATAAACACAAACATCTATGACACCTTTAGCTTCTTCTTAGCAGGAGTGAAACATACAATACGTAATTACAGACAAACACATACCAGGAGGCAATTTTAATTAATTTGACACAATCGCTTAAAGCTCGTGAGGAAACGATTTTATTAAACAACAGAGTTGAACAAATCAAAATTCGGCTCAATTACAAAAAAAAAAGTCTAGAAAACAAAAAGCAACTGACATTGTGTAATTTAATTTATAAAGCGTACGACCGAAATCAGTGAATGTGTATATCAGAGAACTGCAAAATCAACTTTTTTCTTGATTTAATCATACACTAAAATTCTTATTCACATTTAATCGCTCAACAATATTCAATGTTGAATAAAATCACTATCATGCAGCTGAACGCGTAGTTCGGATCAGTTTCAGTCGTCTGTCGAACATGTTTTTTTCACATTTAATCGCTCAAAAAACTCACTGTTGAATAAAATCAGACTGTTGAATAAAATCGGACTGTTGAATAAAATCAGACTGTTAAATTAAATCAAACTGATCGAACATTTGAACTCACATGAATAAATCAAAGTATTAGTTGTTTTATACATACATGGGAATTTTTCATTACCATTGAATTTTCATTACCATTAGTTCATACTAATGGCAATGAAAAAATTTTCATTACCATTTAATGGTAATGAAATATTTTTCATTAGAAAAATCATTAGTAATGGTAATGAAATTACACTAATGTATAAAAAAACTAATTACAATTGATTAAAAACCATTTGTTTACAAAAAAAATCAGGCAAATGAAAACGAACAACGGGTTTGGCCGGGGAAGTTATAAAACATAATTTTTTAAGGAGGATCTATTCCAATCCGTTAAATTTTACCTGGATATAAACAACAGTGGAATAGAAAGTAATATTTAATTTAAAATGAGCATGAGCCTAAATGAGCATATTCCATCTTCAATTTCAGCGAGTTTTACTCCATTTTTACGATTTTCTGTCAATGGCAATCATTTTTTTTAATTCATTCATTATCAATGGTAATGAAATTTAAAATCATTGTCATTAATCAATGAAATTCAATTTTAGAATCATTACCATTAATTAAAAAAATGGTAATGAAAATAATTTCATTTCAATTGATATCAATGCAATGGTAATGAAATCATCAATTAATTAGTCCACCTAATTAATTAGTCCCATGTATGGTTTTATAAAATAAAAAAAAAAAACTTTATTGTTTTAAAGTGTGTATTAAATGTGTTTCTACAAAATATAATCGTTGCGGATACTGTAAACCCCCTCTTTATTGTTATGAAATTATTTTTCTTTTATTTGGTTGCAATCATGAATAAACTCAACGCGTTCATTTTTGTTTTTTCTGATTTTATTCTACATCAAAATAATCATCGTCGATCCGAACGAATATGAATGAAATGAATGGTATGAAAGCAACAAATAATTAAATCAAATTGGGTTGATTGATTTAAAATCAGCAATGAATATGTGTATTTGAGTATATTCGGCGCTTGAACAAAAACGAATGTTTATTCGGGTGTTGAGTACGTATGATGGTTTTTCAATCAGCAGTTGCAGTTCTCTGGTGTATATCCAATTAAACAAACATATCATGCCAAACAACAACAATTTAGCATGTTGACGTTCGACTTCTTTTTATTTTAATAGAGCGGTAAAAAGAAACAGTAAAATTTTCATAAAAAAACTGTTACACTCCATATAAAAAAGTAATTTTTCACAGTGATTTTCACGTGAAACTTTGTGTAGAATTTACTTTTATTATAGAAGAATATTCTTTTTCTGATGAAAAAATTACATTTCCAGTTTGTTGTGATTGTGTTGTCCTTATAAAATAAAAAATAACTTTCGAAATTTAAATTATTAGGTCCATTCGATTACTTTTCTCAGACAAGTCCAGTAAGAATTACTGAGTACAAACTTACAGAGAGTAAGACAATATTTACTCTCAAAATAAAATTTTCCCAAACATGTACGCGAACAGAAAATTTTAAACAATTTGCAACTTTGTAAACACCAAATATACAAATAAATTTTAACTGGTCGCTATGTAAGAAGAGAATTTTTGATATTAAATCTTAAGCAGACAGTTTTTAGAAGGTTTTCTTATCTTTTTGATAATTTATTTTGAAAGTTTTACTGCTTTGCATTTCCATCAAATAACATACATAATTGGAAAATAATTTTTTTTATTTACAATAAACAACAGCTGTGTTCGGGTACTCAACATTGGGATCCCGCGGGATCCCAATTTTACCAAAAAGCTTTTTCTTACTACACAATTGGGTAAATGAGAGCTGTCATGAGAGAGTAATATTCTTGTTCTTCTTGCACGAAAAAGCCAAGACTTTTTTTTCGTGTAAATTTGGGTAAATTGTTTTTATCAGCTGTTATATCATCAGTTGGGTGCAACTAGTTCAATTAAACTATTCACCTATTTGAACCAAATACCTAGTTCACAACTAATAGCTCTTTTAGTTCAATCGCTCATTTCATTCATTCAGAAAATATGTTTATCATTTACAAAAATTAGTATAATAGTTGCAAAAGCCTATCGGTGATTTTACAACTCCATAAAATTACCGACAATTTTTTGAAGACGCTTGTTTAAATGTGTTAAAGAGATAAATATGTAAATAAATCGAACCTTTTGTTTAATATTAAATCTTTTTCCAGATTTAATAAAATATGTATTCCTTTTTGTATATAAAAATACCTGAGAAGGAAATTTTTTTAAAATTTTTGATTTAAAAAGCGGTTTAACTAGAAAAGCTATCTAGATTTTTACAACAAATTGAACAAGAACTAGAAAGAGCGCTCACCAAAACGAACTATAATGCACAAATCTACTGACGCTTGTTTTTCGGGCTTCAAATATGGTTTTTCGCGTTCGTTTACTTTTGTGCATTTTTGTCATTTCGTGAGAGTATTTCTTGTTAACTCTCATTTTACCGAACTTTACCCAAAAAGTAAAGAAACACACCTAACATATGTTTGTGTTTTCGAAACATATGTTTTTTCTGCTTGCAAATTCTTACTGGCAAAAATTTGTCCAGAATAAGAAGAAATTTCTGATTTTGCAGCAGTATCTGTTAAGTTTTTTTTTTGTGATTTGAGTAATTTTAAAAACTAAAAACTTGAATTAGAGAATGAAATAATATCGTATTTTTTTCTGTAGTTCGGATTAAAAATCGTCATTTTGAAGGAAAAAATCGTCAAATCGTCATTTGGTTATTTTTGATAGTAAAAATCGTCAAACCTGGCAACACTGCTCATCATACAACTGGCACTTTATTCTCTCTTTTTTCTTTCTGTTTACTGAGTATTTGTGTTAACGAACGTCATCCTGTCAAAATTTGTACAAATTATTGTTCGTCTAGAAAGCTAGAAACAAAAATCGTAAGCACTTTTTGTATGGTGCACTATATTCCTAATAATTGTATAAAGGGAATCCTGCGCCCAGTAATTTATAAGAATAACATAAATAAATAGCTATAAATAAATAACATGTAACCTTTTCTGAAAATTTAGAAAATCGCAGGTCTCAAAATAAAGGGTTAATAGTTAAATATTGTGCAATATATATTACCTGTATTAATGTGTTACCTTATTATAATCAGAGCTTCTAAAGAATTCAATCCCTCTGATTGATTGAATTCCCAAATTGTCAATCGAATGAGTAAGAAATCGAATGAATTCCTAACGATTGAATTATTAAGGATTAAACTCCTAAGGATTGAATTCGATGATTGACAAAATCGAATGACATAAATTGATTGAATTCCTTAAAAGTGAATTCGATCGAATGAATTCCAAAGAATGATGTATCTACGAATGGTTAAAAATGAATTGAATCGATGTAGAAGGAAATCGAATGGTGTTTTTAAGGACTTCATTCAAAATAGAATAATAAATCGTATAAAGGAACATCTGGAGCAAACCATCAGCTCATGCCAAGCCGGATTTCGAAGTGATTCATCGTGCGCAGATCACATCAACTCATTACGTATTATTATAGAACAATGCGTTGAGTTCAACTCCAGGCTATATATCATGGATGGTTACCGAAACGAATGCGGTTATCGTTAGGGTAACGATATTTTAGGTTATTTCGGTAACGGTATTTTAAGGGTAACGCTATTTCATTTATTTCGTTATCGGTATTTTAAGGGTAACGGTATTTTAAAGATAACGATATTTGGGTTATTTCGGTAACGGTATTTTAAGGTTAACGGTATTTCAGTAATATCGGTAATGGTATTTTAAGGATAACGGTATTCCGGGTATTTCGGTAACGGTATTTTAGGGGTAACGGCAGTCAGTTGAAGGGGTTTTGAATCGATAACGGTATTTTAGCGGTATTGCCTGCCAACCCTGCTATATATGCTATTTATCGATTTTGAAAAAACTTTCGATTCCATTAATCGAGACTGTATATGGTTAGCCTTGCGAAGGAGACATATACCAGAAAAATATATATCACTGATTAAGGAAAGCTACAATCATGCTAGATGCTTCGTACTACATAAGGGAAAACTTTCTGATCCATTTATGGTAGAAAGTGGAGTTCGTCAGGGTTGTATATTATCGCCACTCTTGTTTCTTATCGTTATGGAAGATGTCCTCAATAACATTGAGAATAAAAGACAAGCGATACAATGGAAAATCAACAACCACTATTTGAACTACCTTGCATATGCTGACGACATTTGTTTGCTTTCACACAAGCTGAGTGATCTAAAGCAAACAACTAAAGAACTCCAGGAAAAGCTGCAATATACGGGATTCAAAATAAATGCTGGCAAAACAAAAACGCTAAGTATTGGCTCAACAACAGAACCAATAACCATCAGTAAATGATTACTGATGGTATGAACGTAAATATGATGCTACAGATCAATTTTGTTATCTTGGTTGCGAGATTGCGGCAGATGGTGGAACCGAAGTTGATGTCGACGCACGAATAAACAAAGCTAGGACATATTTTGGCATACTAGCCCCAATCTGGCAAAGTAACAAAATAAGCCAAAGAACCAAACTTAGTATATTCGAGTCAAATGTAAAATCAGTGCTCTTATATGGATGTACAACTTGGAAGGTTACGAACAACATAACAAAACGCCTTCAAACTTTTATAAATCGCTGCCTAAGAAGAATATTACGTATCTTTTGGCCCCGAACAATATCGAATATCGAATTGCTAGTTAAAACAAACCAGTTGCCGGTAGCAACGGAGATACGTAAACGAAAGTGGCAGTTAGAGGAATGTATATATATTGCATCACCAGTAATACATATGTCCCTGAACGCCTACCGTCATGATTACACTCAAACAAAAGATTAATTTAAGTGGATTTATTATCTTTAAATAAACAAGGCTTTATAACAGGGGGTTTGACCAAATATATATAAACCGCAATTTCTCGACCGTTTTCGAAAATTTCATTTTATGGCAAATTTGGATTCAGCACACCAACGTTTATTGGAACAAATATATTGTAACAGGAGTTTTTTTTTAGGCAGTTGCAATGAATTTATAATAATTGAAACAACTACAAATTTCAGCTCATAAATACTGTTTTTAAAGTTGTTATACCCTACACCACTACGTAGAGAGGGTATAATAAGTTTGTTCTGTTACAAATAACACCAAAAAATATTGGACCTAGGCTCACCTTATAGTATACCGATCGACGCAGAATCACTTCTTATTTCGATTTAACGATGTCCGTCTGTCCGTCCGTCTGTCTGTCCATGCATTTTTGTGCGCACTCTACAGGCCGCAAATATTAAGTTATTTTGATGAAATTTGGTACACCGACCTCTGATGCCCCAAAGAAGAAGCCTATCGATTTTGGTTAAAATCGGTCCATGTTTAGACCTAGTGCCCATATAAGGGTCCCGCCAAAATTGGCCTGTTTACATGCTGCAGGTCGCAAATAAGAAGATTTTTCAATGAAATTTGGTTCGCTGACTTACATGGTCCCAAGAACAAAGCCTATTGATTCTATATAGGATCGGTCCATATTTGGACCTATCGCCCATATGGGCTATATTTTCGATTTTCTCTTCTTTTATCATTTTATAGCAAATTTTGACACAAATCCGTTTTAACCCTTCCGAATTTCGGATCCAAACATTAGTTGGCTTTTAACCAGACTGGTGTAGGGTATTATACATATAATCGGCATGTCCGACTTTAACTTTTTACTCGTTTTTAACTGCATTTACGTTTAAAAATTACTACTATCAATAAATAAAAAAAAAAACAAAATAATTTCCTTTCAGTGATATAAAAAAACTGTTTAAGGATTTAAAATCTATTTTGTTTCCTGTTCACCGTCCAGTTAACAAAAAAAAACAAAACAACTTCCAGTCCAATAGATTTAACTCTAGATTAGCCAGAAGTCATAAAATCATGATCATAAAAAATCTTGTATTTTGGTTTTTGTTTTTCTTTTATGCGTTATTCTTAGCGATGTTACAATTGAAATAATTCTTATATCATTGCAGTTGAAAGCGTTCAATTGAATGAATTCACTTTAGATAAAAATTGAATTCGATGTAAGGGGGATAACATCGAAAAAGAATCTTAGTTCATTAAAGCTCTGGCTGACATACTGTAACTGCAAAACTTATGTGAGCATACATTCTCATAATTGTATACTGGGTTATATGAATAGTATGAATTTATATTTCTTTGTGAAACGGAGACATAGTGTTGTTTATTTTATAATTTTATGAAAATTAAATAACGGTAAAAGCTTTATACACACGCATACTACAACAATATTTTAATAACATTTTGTAAGTGTGACATTTGATAAAAAGAAAAAAAATTGAAGAAAGTCAAAACTTCCAGTCAAACAGTGTCGACCACATGATACTCTACATTACACTACATGTCATAACAATACTAACTGGTAGACGCAGTACAAAATATATGTGACAGCGCATAGAGAAAGGGACCTAAGGGTAAAAAAATCAATTTTTTTTTTGATGTGGACAACATCTGAGCATCGAATGAGACCGATCCCATGCCCTCCTGAGAAAGGGACCTAAGGGGACCTTAGGTCCCTTTCTATTTTGCGCGTCACATATTCGCTTGATTACAATGAAAAATTTCAGAAAATTATTCAAGAAAATAAACAAAAACTCTAGACTGTCAAATAAAAAACCCAATTTCTACCTAATGACTATGCAAAGGAATTACATGCACTTAAAAAGCGAAAAAATGCGCCTACAAAATGCTGCTAAAAAAGCAAAATATGCAAACTCAAAAAAGTTTATCGGTAGAATCTATTGAAAATGAAATGCAGTTTAAAAGAAGACAAAGGTATTTATCTTTGAAATAACTAAAACTTTTGTTATTTTTAACTGTTGAATAATAACTAACAAATGCATTAAAAATAACTAACAATGTCGTAAAATTAACTGTCAAATTTTTACTACAGAAATTTTAAAACAACTGACAAAATGGGTAAAAACTACTGTTTTTTACAGTTAATTATTTTTGTATTGTAAACAGTGTTGCCATATAGCCAGTTTTAACTGTTTTTTACAGTTTTTTGGGGGGCCTAACAGTTTTCCAGTTTTTTCATGTAAAAAACAGTTTTTTAAATTCATAGATTTTTTTGCAGTTTTTTTCTTATTAAATCGGAAAATTTGTTTTATTTACAATTTTTTTTTATTTTTTAACTAAAATTTAAGAATTAAAATATAAAAGTGCTTATGCATAATCTGAAAACCTTATACGTTTGTAAAATAAATTTTGTATAAAATATTTGTTTTATAAGACACTAGCGGGCGCAGCCCGCTACGTTGTTAGCGTGCCTTAAAGGTTAAGGGGGGGGGGGGCTGCGCCCTCCCACAATTTTTATTAAATTCGTTTTTTTATTTAAAGTTTTTTTATTTAAAGCCTTCACCCAGCCACCACAAATAATTAATTCTGCACAACAATGGGTTTAAAATAAATAAATATTTGATCACTTTTTCTCATGAAAGTGGATTGTTAGTAATGAATCCATAATAAATTGCAATATACGTGTGTATGTTAAGATAATTTGGTAAAGTGCGAACTTAGGTAGATAGACCCGTAAATAGTTTTGTTCATTTGTGTTTTGAATGAAAATAAATAACGTAAAGCAGGGTTGGAAAGCATTTTATAATATTAAAAATAGCGGGCAAAGCCCGCTACGTTGCTAGCGTGTCTTAAAGTTTTTTTTTAATTCCAGTTTATGTAAAGGGCAATTCAAGTAAATTCACAAATTCAGTTGGAAAATTTACTGCGTCGGTTTCTTCCACCGGTGCTTCGTTACATGAAGTTTAAATATCGGAATATATAAGTTCAATTCCTTTTCTAAGGTTTTTTCTCTTTTAGAAAATTTGTTTAACTTTTTGGAGAGTATGTTTCAATGCTACATAAGTTTCATATTCCGTGGATAGTGTTTGAACAGATAATTCCCTCTTCCAATCGATTTACATTGTTTATAATTTCAATTCCACTCGTTCAACGTTTATATCCATTTCATTCCACTTGTGTAGTGTTTCAATTCCACTCGTTTCCTATTTAGTTTCTTAATTTTAGTGTTTCATATACACTTGTTCTTTAAGTTTTAGGTTTCTAGCTAAGGACGCAGACGTTAAGGGGGGGGGGGCAATTTTCCCCTTTTGAACCACCATTTTTACCACGTTCCTGTGCAAAGTCCTAGAAATGCCTTGTCGATAAGTTAGCCCATACTCCAAGGAAAACATATTATATATTACAGGTTTCTAGCAGAAGGGTTCGGTTAGGCCATCAAGGGGGAGAATTATTCCGTTTTTAGCCCTCCCGGTAGGAATTTCCAAAAATTCCGTCTTAGAGGACGTCTGCGTTGGAGGAGGAACCTACTACATACATAATTTTATGTCTCTGTATCCAGCAGTTTGGCCAGGCCGTCAAGGGGGAAGTTTTTTCCCTTTTTACCCCTCCTGGTATGAATTTCCAAAAATACCATCTTAGGGGACGTCAACGTTGGAGAAGGAACCCAAATACCGAATTTAAGCTCCCTTGTTCCAGCAGTTTGGCCAGGCCGTTAAGGGGGAGACTTTTCCTGTTTTTGACCCTACCTGTAGAAATTTCCAAAAATCTCATCTTAGCGGATGTCTACAATAGAGGAGGAACTTTAATACCAAATTTCAACTTCCTACCTCCAGCGGTTTGGGCAGGCCTTTAAGCGGCACTTTTCGCTTCATTAATCCCCATTTTTGCAATGTCCCTGTCCAAAAAGCACCTTCCCGGTCCAAAAAGCCCATTCTCCAAGTAACATATGTTTTACATTTCAGGTTTCTAGCCCACTTTTACTATTTGTGCCCCTCTCGGTAGGAATTTCCGAAAATCCATCGACAGGGAATTTCAGCTTCCTAGTTCCAGCAGTTTGAGCAGGCTGTCAAGGGGGACACTTTTTCTTTTTTTGTCCCTCCCGGTTGGAATTAGGCTGGAAGAGGAACCTAAGTACCGAATTTCAGCTTCCTAGTTCCAGCAGTTTGGACAGGTCGTTAAGGGGTCACTTTCCCTTGTTGAGCCCCCATTTTATAACGACCCTGTCCAAAATTCAAAAAAGTATCTTTCTAATAAGTTAGCCCTTACTCCAGGGACCAACATTTTAATCTTCAAGTTTCTAGCCGAAGGGGTTTTTACAGGCCCCCAAGGTGAGGCTTTTCTTCTTTTTGCCCCTCCCTTTAGGAATTTACAAAAATTCCATCTTCGCGGCTATCTGCGATGGATGAGGAACATTCATACCAAATTTCAACTGCATTGCCTAAGCGGTTTGGGCAGGCCGTTATTGAGGACATTTTTCCCTTTCAACCACAATTTTTACTATGTTGCTGTTCCAAAATAGAAAAATTACGTTGCCGGTGAGTTAGTCCTACTCCAAGGAATACATATTTAAAATTTTAGGTTGGCCAAAAGGGATTGGGCAAGCCGTCAGGAAGAGACTTTTATCTTATTTCCCCTCCCGATAGGAATTTCAAAAATTCCGTCTAAGCGGACGCCTACACAGAAGGAGGAACTCACATACCGAGTTTGCTTTTGGGATATCCTGTAGGGAATTCCAAAAATACAAACTTAGTCGATGTCTACTACAGTGGAGGAACCTTTATACCAAATTTCAACTTCTTACCTCCAGTGGTTTGGGCAGGCACTTTTCCAATTTGTGAGACTGTTTATGGGGAGACTTTTCCCCTTTTTGCCCGTTCCGGTAGGAATTTCCAAAAATCCCGTCTATATCAAGAAACCGCCGAATATCAAGAAACCTCGTTTTAGTGGAGATATCCGTGGGGGGAGGAAAAAAATTAGTTTTTTTGAAATTATATATTATTTTAAATGGTACTTTTTGGAAAAACGAAATTTTTTGGAAAAAGATACTTTGTTTTTACAAAGTACTTTATTTGTACTTTTTTTGGAAAAGGTATTTTTTTTAATAAGGTGTTTTTTTGGAAAAATGTATGTTTTTTGGAAAAAGGTACTTTTTTTGAAAAGGTACTTCTTTTGGAAAAGGAAAATTTTTTTAGAAAAAGGTACTTTTTTTTGGGAAAAGGTACTTTTTTTTGGAAAAGGTACTTTTTTTGAAAAAGGTATTTTTTTGAAAAAATGTATGTTTTTTGGGAAAAGGAAAATTTTTTTAGAAAAAGATACTTTTTTTGGGAAAAGGTACTTTTTCTTGGAAAAGGTACTTTTTTTTGAAAAAGGTATTTTTTTTGGAAAAATATATGTTTTTTGGGAAAAGGTACTTTTTTTTGGGAAAAGGTACTTTTTTTTGGGAAATGGTACTTTTTTTTTGGAAAAGGTTCATTTTTTTAGAAAAAGGTACATTTTTTGGAAAAAGGTACTTTTTTTAAAAAAGGTACTTTTTTTTGGAAAAATGTACTTTTTTTTGGAAAACGGTACTTTTTTGGAAAAGGGTACTTTTTTGGAAAAAGGTACTTTTTTTGGAAAAAGGTACTTTTTTTGGAAAAAGGTACTTTTTTCGGGAAAAGGTACTTTTTTTGGAAAAAGGTACTTTTTTTTGGAAAAAGGTACTTTTTTTTGGAAAAAGGTACTTTTTCTAGAAAAAGGTACTTTTTTTGGAAAAAGGTACTTTTTTTGGAAAAAGGTACTTTTTTTGGAAAAAGGAATTTTTTTTGGAAAAAGGTACTTTTTTTTGAAAAAGGTACTTTTTTTTGAAAAAGGTACTTTTTTTGGAAAAAGGTACTTTTTTTGGAAAAAGGTACTTTTTTTGGAAAAAGGTACTTTTTTTGGAAAAAGGTACTTTTTTTGGAAAAAGGTACTTTTTTTGGAAAAAGGTACTTTTTGGAAAAAGGTACTTTTTTTGGAAAAAGGTACTTTTTTTGGAAAAAGGTACTTTTTTTGGAAAAAGGTACTTTTTTTGGAAAAAGGTACTTTTTTTGGAAAAAGGTACTTTTTTTGGAAAAAGGTACTTTTTTTGGAAAAAGGTACTTTTTTTGGAAAAGGGTACTTTTTTTTTGGAAATAGGTACTTTTTTTGGAAAAAGGTACTTTTTTTTGGAAAAAGGTACTTTTTTTGGAAAAAGGAATTTTTTTTGGAAAAAGGTACTTTTTTTTGAAAAAGGTACTTTTTTTGGAAAAAGGTACTTTTTTTTGGAAAAAGGTACTTTTTTTGGAAAAAGGTACTTTTTTTTGGAAAAAGGTACTTTTTTTGGAAAAAGGTACTTTTTTTGGAAAAGGGTACTTTTTTTTGGAAATAGGTACTTTTTTTGAAATAGGTACTTTTTTTGAAAAAAGGTACTTTTTTTGGAAAAAGGTACTTTTTTTGGAAAAAGGTACTTTTTTTTGGAAAAAGGTACTTTTTTGGAAAAAGGTACTTTTTTTTGGAAAAAGGTACTTTTTTTGGAAAAAGGTACTTTTTTGGGAAAAGGTACTTTTTTTGGGAAAAGGTACTTTTTTGGTAAAAGGTACTTTTTTTGTCCCCTTTTTGCCCCTCCCGATAAGAATTTCCAAAAATGCCGTCTCAACGGACGTCTACATTGGTCGAGGAACCTACATACCAAATTTCAACTTCATAGCTCCCAGCAGTTTGAGCAGGCCGTCAAGGGGGAGACTTTTTCGCCTTTTTGCCCGTCCCTGTAAAAATTTCCAAAACTCCCGTCTTGGTGGATGTCTACGATAGTGGTGGGACCTTTATACCAAATTTCATCTTCCTACCTCCAGCGGTTTGGGCAGGCCGTCAAGGGGGGCCTTTTTCCCCTTTTTAACCCCCATTTTTACAACGTTCCTGTCCAAAATTCTAGAAAGTACTTTCCAGAAAAGCTAGCCCCTACTCCAAGGAACACATATCTTAAATTTCAGCTTTCTAGCCAAAGGGGTTTTGGCAGGCCGTCAAGGGGGACACTTTCCCCCTTTTTGCCCGTTCCGGTAGGAATTTCCAAAAATCCCGTCTTAGCGGACGTCTACCCCGAAAGAGGAACCTACATACCAAATTTCAACTTCCTAGCTTCAGCGGTTTGGGCTGGGCGATGTTGAGTCAGTCAGTCAGTCATGTTATTCTTTTATATATAGAGATTTATAAACTTAGAAAGTGATTATGCATATGACCCAAAAAGTAGAATAAATCTTTCCTATTGTAAAAAATTAGGTATAAATCGAAACATAAATAAATTAAACTATGCGAATATAATACTATAAAATATGCTTAATGGAAAATCGAAACATTTTTAAAACAAATTTCATCAAAAATTAGCACGGAATAAAATTGGCTAAACCATATCCATAGCCGTACTTTTTGGATCATTTCTAAATGAAGGATAATTTAGAATTTTTTTTTTAATTTTTTAAAACAATGTCTCATCGAAAAAGGCCGATATTGATTTTTTATTTTTTTAAATAAATAATTGCCAATTCTGGATAACAATTTACTACCATTTTTGAGCAAGGACAATTCCAAAAAACTTAATTTTTTACGGGGTTTTACACACCGTCAAACAATTCCCGACGTAACAATACTCAATCAAATGAAAGGTAGGTAATTTTATGTGGAATGCAAATCCATAAAGAATATTTTGAAGTACAACATTGACCAGTAAAGTATTCTATCCTAAGTAGGGGTTAATATAAAAAGGTTCAGATTCGGGACTTTTTTCTTAAAAAAAGTATAATTAGAAGGCTGTGCAAAAAGACGATTACTATAAAAGTCAAAGGAAATTAAATTATTCAAATCTCGATATTTTGAAAATTGAGACCCTGGAATAATATTTTTGTCCCAGGATACTTCGGGATCCTAGAATTTCTTATGATTTTTAAAATTTTTTGGAAAAACAGTTTTTCTATAAAGAAACAGTTTTTATTTACAGTTTTTGTAAAAAAATATATGGTAACACTGATTGTAAAAGCATATTTTAAATATAAAAAAAACATATTTTTTCTTTCGATTACAAAAATATGTGTAATTAATTCAGCCTATTTAAAATTTGAAGCAAAAATTTCAAAAGGTTCTCCAGTTATTACGCTCTTACGCATTGGAGACACAATACAAGTTTCTGATTTTTAATTGCAAACTAGGAATATATCATTAATAACAAATATAAACTAAATAAGAATTAGAAATTTATTAATTTAGCTCGAGTCCAATTTCCTTATTATGAATTAACATAATAAGTACTTTTTTTTCCAAAAACTGCTATTTTTCTTCATCAGGATACTCTCCTAATAAATGCTTCACAGAGTTTTTGCTTTCAAAAAACCTCTACACTTTCAAGAATGAAAGACGATCGTTTCAGGGATTTTCCAGGTCCCCTTCATCAGTTTTCTTTAGAAGTGGAGGCAGTAGTGCAATGCAAATTGAAAGCATCAAAATCTCATGTTAAATGTAGTCTGCTACATCAACAAAATGCTAATGGAGCAAACAATAAAATATGTTTTCGAAGTCTTCTACAAAGCATAACCAACAATAGAAATATTCGGCCTGATTACGAGTGTCGAATTTGTAGTCGAAATTTTCGACTCCATATAAAATGATTTTGTATATAATGGAAGTTATAAAGAAATGAAACTCTGATGCTGGATTTTTTTAAATCTGAGTGCTATATATGGTAAATCCAATTGAAAAATTGTTCAAAATTTGTGTTTTTAGCGAATTTTTAGCAAATTCGACTTAGTCTCGACAACGACTACGACACTCGTAATAAGGCAGATTATGAAATAAGAATTTTTAAAATTCAAAGAAATTCAACGAAATTTTTTATTTTTTAAATAACTAACGAAAACAAATGTTTACTGTAAATTACTGTTTTGGTAGTTGTTTATTACGATATTAAAAATAACTGTTTTAAACAACTATTACTAAATTACGGTACTTTTTTAATTTTAATTTTATCGGGATATACATTAATTGCATTAAAGGAATTAAATATGCTAAAATCCCAAACATATTTAACAAATTGTGAAAAATAATCCGTTGTCGGCACGTCCCTATCCGGATTTCATTCTTGCCTAAGGAAATCGTCAGGGGACGAGTTTTCTATAATTCCTGGAAATATTTATTAAGTTAAATTACAAACTTAATGACAATTTCTTGTTCTCGTCTAGGAGCGTTATTAAACATTTAAAATATCAAAGAAAAAACAAAAACAACAACAAAACATTTTACCACAATTTGCTTTGTCATCTTCCAATACACTACTCTGTTGTTTTGACAGATCTAGCAATGTAGTGACATCTATTCATGTATAAACAACAATAGAAAACAATATTTTCTAAAGTCTCAGTAACATTTAAATTTGCACAAGCACTTGCATATTAGTTTTTTTTTTTATTTTATTTTTATCGGGATATACATTAATTGCATTAAAGGAATTAAATATGCTAAAATCCCAAATGTATTTAACGAATTGTGAAAAATAATCCGTTGTAGGCATGTCCCTTTCCGGATTTTATTCTTGCCTAAGGAACTTTTTGTTAGTTGTTTTCTTAAATAACTGTCATAACAGTTGTTTTGCATTTTTCTATAGAAAAACAACTGTAATTATTGTTAAAAACAATTACTAGTGATTACTACACAAACAACTGTCATTTAGTAACTGTCAAACTTTTTTGAGTGTAGTTATAAATCACTAGTTCCCAATACACACTAACGTTGAAGCTAAAATGGTAAATATGACTGCATAGGGATAAATATAAGAAAACTTCTTGATCAGAATTGAACATTTTTGATGAGATCTTCAAATTTCGGAAAAAAAATTGACAGTTACTACATGACAGTTGTTTGTGAAGTAATCAGTAGTTATTTCTTTTTAACTACAAATACACTTGGTTTTCTATGGAAAAATACAAAATAACTAATATGACAGTTATTTAAGAAAACAACTACCGAAAATAAGTCTAATTGCGTAACAGTTGCTTAAAGCAGTTATTTCTAATATCATAATAAAAAACTACCAAAACAGTATTTATACAGTAAACAGTTATTTTTGTTAGTAATTTAAAAAATTTCGTTGAATTTTTGCAATTATTTTTTAGTTTATATTTGTTATTGTTGGTATATTTAGTCTCAATTTGCAATTAAAAATCAAAAAATTTCCAATCTCCAATCAAAGAAAGGGAATAACTGGAGAACCCTTTGCAATTTTTACTTTAAATTTCAAATACGATAATTTATAATCGAACGACAAAATTTTTTTTGTTTTTATAAAAATATACTATTATAATATCAAAAAAGTTATCTGTAGAAAACAGTAGATTTTAACTATTTCGTCAGTTATTTTTGGAGTAAATATTTGTCAGTTAATTTTACGGCATTAGTTAATGTATTATTTAGTTATTTTTCAACAGTTAAAAATTACTATACTTTTAATCATTTTGAAGGTTTGTTTCCTTTTTAACTGAATATACTTTTGTTTTAACTGTAATTTTCAGTAGATTCTACCAACAAACTTTTTTGAGTGTGAACCAAACTTTTAGTTTTATTAAATAAGAACTTATTTGGTAATGAAAGTTTTCGCTCGCCTGTCATATGTAAGACCAAAATGTATATTTATTGACGGTTATAACTAGCCAGGAAATTTTTCTGTTCCAAAGAATCGGTTGTAGAACATCTACTTTTCCTTTTTAACCCCTCCTACTATCAATTCTAACATCGATGAATTTTGATTGAAACTGTTCCAAAGCTGCAACTGCTTCTATAGCCTAAAGTAAAATCGGTTGCCCTAAAATCAGTTCTGCAACTTGTTCGTGAACTGATTCTCCGTTAGTTATACCTAGAATTAGTTCTATGGAATCGATTCTAGTGAAACCAGTCGATTCTGGTGAAATTGGTGTGGGTGGCAACCAATTGTAAAAAATATTCCTGGGTAGAATCAATATTTCTTATATTTTTTAATGTAAAAAGTGTATTCAGTCAAACTTTTGATCCTTTCTAAACTATTCGAACTTATGTGCAATAAAATGTGTTAAAAATTTATTCCGATTATAGCGTACATTCATACATTTTTAAATTCAACATTCACCTAACTACACATCCAGCAAGTTGTTTGGGAATGCATACAATATTCATGTACATAATTTCGGCAAAAATATTATTGTAAGCGAACAAAAACAAATAGAATAGAATAGAAACACAAGTACATGCATCATAATGTTGCATGCATTTATTATGCATCTTGTTGAAACTCCTGTTCTACTTGTCAGCTTCAAAGTAAAATTGAGGATTATTTTCAAAAAGTTTTTCCTTTTACAAAAAATGGAAAAAGAAAACCCCACCATTATGCATGGAGCCCACTGCACAGTACACCTACATGTACGATACCAACTACCTTCATGCATGCATCTGGAATTCTTTAGAGTCTTCTTTTTCATGTTTTCCTTCTCTTATTTTTGTATGTGGCATATTGGTGTTGCTTCTTTTAGAAGTTAAGCACATACTTTAAAAGCTAGCAACCACGGCAATAGCAGAACCAGAGCCACTACCAACAACCCTCTACCAACCAACTTATGTTGTATACGGTTAGTAAGAAGGATTTTTTAGTTTGTTTTATATTATTTTCCCAAAGCTTTCAGCGGTTTACAGATTGAAAAGCGAAATGGTATGAAAGTCTGTATTACCGCAAAAAATTTTAAACTTTTTTTTTATATCCTCTACCATAAATAGGGGGTAGATTAATTTTTCAATTCCATTTGTAACAAATCGAAATATCTAATCCCCAAAAAGGATGCGGCTACCAATGCAGATAGTTGCCAATCGAAATCTGCTCTGCGCTCTCGAAAGTTCAAAAAATAGTGTTTACAGTTTATTCTCAAAAATTTTAAATTTCACGTGTTTCATAAATTGTTGCACTTTTTTAATTTTTGATATCAATATTTTTTACTTTTTTTTTCTTATAATTTAGAGAGTTTTCGCTTCTTTATTCACATTTTTAATTTTTTTTTATCCGTGAAAATTCCCTTATATTCGTATGTGTTACCATGTCATCATAAGTCATTTGCGCACTTGTTTTTCCGATGTCTGGCCCGATGTGCGATCCGATAGCGATTGTATCTCCAGGTCTTATACCCTTCTTGCGAAAACATCACCATCAGCGTTATCGGTTTATACTTCTTCGAAAACGGAAATCGCTACCGATCGATGATAACTAATTTAATTTGCTCAAAATTGGATGATATTAATCTGAACATGTGATTCCAACAAGACGCCGCTACATGCCACACGTCTGATGTCACAATGTACAATTTGAGGGCATGGTTACCTCACACATACGGCAGGTGCCCCCAAAGTCAACATAACCTTGTTCATTGCTTAAATTCAACCTGATCAATGAGCGATAGTCATCGATGTTTGGTTATAAAATAACAACATACCAAATATTATCAGGTACCTACAATCGAAAATTGGACTTCTCGAATGCGCGCGACCCAGCGGTCATACTCGTATTCCACACATAATGTCATTGATAGGCCTTTCAAATAAAACAAAATTTTCACTGACTGACTCACAAGCAACTTGTTTTCTTAAATTTTAACATCTACCCGTCCCAATTGGAAATTAGTATCAAAATTGTTTTTCCAACGTTTTCTCTCAAAAATGTGTTAGGATATTCAAAATTCGGCATAGCTGCATTTAGCGTTCCTATGTACTTTCTTTTTAGTTTGATAAAAACTCATTTGTTATGGTAGTTATATGGAAAAAAGTATGCTGAATTTAATGCATCTTCTGTTTTTGTTTTTACAATTTTCTGTTAGCTTTCCTTTTTTATTAATATTTTAACATGTTAACTGGTATGGAAATCAGTTTTGACGACAAGTAATGCTGTATGATGTACGTATGTGTATTAGGGTGGCATTAAAGTTTTAACTTTGAATTTTCATAAAAGCACAAGCAGAATATTGGGACACATGGTCAGAAACTAAGTTTCTGAAAAATTGAGCAAAATAGGTTAACTGTAAAGCCGTGCACATTGAAGGTTGCCCATTCTGACAACGAGCATAGAATCTCAAGAGTACCACTGTTAACTGGCTCTAGACATTTTATTACAAAGTTTTATGATTAATAGGGCAAGGAATTTCATGCACTTAAAAATAAAAAATATGCGCCTAAAATATGCGGCTAAAAAAGAAAAATATGCATTAAAAATATAAGAAATATGCACTAAAAATTATTATTTTTGCAAAAATAATGCTCTTTAATACTTAAAAATATATTTAATTTAGTTATTTTGCAAACAGACACAGAACTCGAAGATTTCCCATAGGTCAATAAGGTTTTTAAGAATGATTATTTTGATTGAATCAAAATATGAAAACCTATCAATTTTTGATATTTTTTTACAAAAGAAAAAATGCTCCTAAAATTGAAAATATGCACAAATATGCATTAAAAAGTACAAAATATGCATTAAAAAGGCACCAAATATGCATTTAAAGTCAAAATATGCAAAAATATGCATTTTTGGCAAAATATGCAAAAATATGCAACTACAAATCGATGCCATTTTGTTTTAAATTTGATGATTCGGATAAATATTTAGTCCATATTAGTTTTGGACTATCGAGAAAAAACATGCATTTGCATGAAATTCCTTGTCCTAATGATTAAATACCCTCAATATTAATAAAATCTAATATGATAATATTTATACCATATAAGAATTTGGACTTGACGTAGAACAATATTCTAACTAAATATTAAAAATTGTTTCAATAAATATGCATAATATGAAAAATTACAATAAAAAAACTAAACCCGTTAACTGAAATTTAACTTTTTGAAATGAAAGATAGAGCCAGTGAGGGAGCGCGTTGCAGTACGTCAGTGACTTGCATAGCATACATCATGATTCTCACCATATCTGCCTATCCATATCAACACTAATAGCATTATGTCGGTAAAATTAACTGCAATTGCAGTTAAAAAGTGTTTACTGCAATTACATTTAAAATTAACTGATATTACAGTAATTTTAACTTCAACTGTAGTACAAAATAACTCTTATTGTAATTAATTAATTGTTTAAAGTTTTGTAAGCCATTAATATTTGCTGATGATCTGAAGCTTTTGGCGGAAGTTTCAAATTTATCTGATTCTAATATGATACAAAGGGATTTGGAAGCTCTGGGAGAATGGTGTAGTTTTAATAAGCTTGTGCTGAATACGAGTAAATGTTGTACTATTTCTTATACACGCTGCCATAATCCAATTATTTGTGATTATTCTGTTGATGGAATTATTCTTAAAAGAGTGGTTGAAGTTAAAGATTTAGGTGTAATATTGGATGCTAAATTACACTTTATCAGTCATGTTGATTATATAACTTCAAAGGCATATTCTATGTTGGGATTCATTAGAAGAAATTCCAATGATTTTAAGGATCCTTCAACTTTTAAAACTTTCTATACTTCTTTTGTCAGAAGCCAATTGGAGTATTGTTCTCTAATTTGGAACCCTTATTCGGAAGTCCATTCCAAACGGATTGAAAGAATTCAGAAATTGTTTACCAAATTTGTTTTTAAGGGGATCAATTGGCCTGAAGTAGTATCTTCATATGATATTAGGCGTAAATTACTTGGCCTACAATCCTTAAGGGATCGTAGGTCATCATTTTCTTTAATGTTTATTTATAAGATTTTGTGCAATGAAATAGATTGCGAAGCTTTGTCAAATCTAGTAAATTTATATAATCCTCCACGTGAAGTACGCCAAGCGCCTTTATTTTATGAGGAATTTCATAGAACCAGTTATGGTTGTAATGAACCAATTACTAGATGTTTAAAGCTTTGTAACAGTTTCTCTCCATTAATAAATTTTAATGTCAATAAATCTAAGTTTAAATTAAATTTATTTGTTCTTTTTAATTGAATTAATTTATTAAATAAACAAATTTGTTAATTATAATAGTCTGTAAGATAATTATCAGTAGACTCAATGAATAAATAAATAATTCAAATGCAGTTAATTTTACCGACATAATTCCCTGAGTGTACTATTTCCCAGTATTGGTAATACGAAATGTCATTTGACAATTCGTATTAGCAATACTGAGAAATAATAGATGAGTAGTCTACGTGTGAATTAACCGTTAACCCTCTAATTGTCTTTCCCCGATAGCGATAATATTTATACAATTTACTTGGCATTGAAAACTTACTATGGCAAAAATATTAAAGCTGTGAGTTATCGCTTTATTTTTGCGATATAGTAGAATTAAGATTGAAGATTAATCAAGAAATTCAATAATCAATAATTTCGGTTTTGCCACAAATAACACTATCAGTAAAATAATGATGAAGTACTTGAAAATTCCGTAGGATGACACATGGGTGGCGCCACTAATCAAAAATCCATATGATTACCAACCTTCAGATGATACCTGTCAAAATTTAATGACAATTCGTTAATTAGTGAACAAGTTACAGCTGTTTTAGTGACGCCACTTTTGCGATTTTGAAAACAATGGATTCAAAGCAATTTCGTGTATGGATTTATCATTGCTTTTTAATGGGAAAAAAGAGCCAAAGCTTGGCTTTATAAGCTTTTATAAGTGTTAGAAAAGTGGTTTGCTGACTTTAAACGTGGTCGTACAAACACCGATGACGCCAAACGCTCTGGTCGCCCAAAAGAGGTGGTGATACCGGAAAACATCAAAAAAGTACACCAAATCGTTTTGGCAGACCGTAAAGTGAAGTTGCAGGAGAAAACTGATACTTCAAAGATATAGGAAGAACGTGTCGGCTTTATTTTGCATGAACATTTGTCCATGAGAAAACATTTTTCGAAATGCGTGCCGAGTTTGCTCACAGTGCACCAAACATCACAATGTGTCAATGATTCTGAGAGCTGTTTGGAGCTGTTTCGGCAAGATAATAAGGACTTTTTATGTCGGTATGTAACAATGAACAAAACTTGGATCTGCCACTTCACTCCAGAGTTGAATCGGCAGTCAGCTTAGTGGACAGCAACTGGCGAACCTCGCCCAAAGAAGCGAAAGTCGCAACAGTCAACTGGTAACGTTTGATGCCATAACTTTACCAGCTGACTGTTGCGAATCCCGATGGAATATGTATTGATCGCCATCAATAGCGATCGCTGCATGGCCCAACTAGTGCTTGTGAAGGAGGAAATCGCAAAAAAACGGCCCTATATGAAGAAGAAAAAAGTGCTATTTCACCAAGACAATGCGCCGTGTCACAAGTCAATTGCTTCCGCACCCAGATTTGGATCTCAGCGATTTTTTCGGATTTCCAAAAATGCTCCCTGGAAAGAGATTTGGTTCGACTGAAGAGGTGCTTGCCGAAACAGAGGCCTATTTTGAGGCCAAAGCTAAATCATTCTATAAAAAAGGTATCGAAATATTAAATAGGCGTTGAAGTGATTGTATCGCTCTTGAAGTAGACAATGTTGATGAATAAAGTCGAATTTTGCCAAAAAAAAAAAAAAATTGTTTGTTTTTCTAGTTATCCTATGGACTTTTCAGTCGATATGTTATTTTAGAAGTTAGAACGATTTTAGCTTTTTGAAAATCGCAAAATTTAGCGAAAGCGACACTAAAAATCAATACATTTTGACGAAATCAGTTTTGCTTACTACTAACCATGAGAATATCAGCCGCCCGATTAAAAAATTGATATGGGGATATATAAAATTATATATAGCCAAAAATATAATTATATATGGTCTCATATGAAATTATTTATAATTATAAACGGAAATTGGTGGATATAATTATATGTGATTATATATAATTCTATAAATTCTGATATAATTAGATATAATTATATCCGAAAAATTGATATATCTAATTTTGTATAATTTGATATTATTTTATATAAATGGACCCTGTAAATATTTAGCTAAATTTTGCTTTTTTTGCATTGAATACCTTCTAAGCTGAAAAGAGAAGAACAATGCAAGTGTTTTATTATTTTTTTATTAAATGAAAATATAAAAAATTACAGTAACAAATAAAAAACTTCAATTAGGCTTATACTAAAAGTACTTACAAATTAAAATACAATTGAGGAAAAATTCAAAAGCTTCTTACTGAAACATGCAATGTCAGTATTGCTAAGTACTTTGTAAGTTCACATATGGTTTTTGCTTGGCTTAACTATTCTTTTTCCAGATTCCAATTACAAAATTCCGACTACAGCTACCTAAAAAGATTTTAAAAAAAACATCAACTTAATAAGGCGAAACAGAATGTTACTTTAAATATTGATTTCTAATTTGTTGCCTTATATTTTAATGGATTATCAAATATGTGCACTTTTATATCTGTAAAAGTTCATAGCTCTCTTAGGGACCCAACAAACAATTCGTTCCGTTTAAGCACCGTTTTCGGTCCGTCATAAACGGAATCCAACTCCGTATACGTACCGTTTTCTGGATCCGTATACGGACCAGAAAACGGAACATAAGGAACATCGAAACTGATTCGAATCCGTTGAAAATCCGTCAATGACGGACCGTTTACGGACGGTTATGTCGTGTTAAAAACGGACGAGTCCGTTTAAAGTCCGTCAATGGCGGACCGTTTACGGACCGTTACGTCATGTAAAAAACGGACTAGTCCGCTGAAAGTCCGTCAATGCCGGACCGTTTTCGGACCGTTATGTCGTGCGAAAAACTGAGTATTTCCTTGTCCGTATCCTACCGATTTTTTACACAAAAGTATACCATATGTTTATTATTTTCAATACACAATACTTTTTTACTTTTTTATAAATTCATTAATAATTATTATTTACAATTACTTTATTAATAAATTTATAGTTAATACAATTACAATATTTAGCACATCCGGTTTGGTTTACCTATCTATCCAGCGCTTAGGGAGCCAGAGTAAAATCCAACATCTATATGAAAAAGAGACAATAAATTAGTTATGGTTTAATTGACGGTGTACACGATGCAAATTTTCACATGTTATACACAAAACATTAAGTTTCATAAATCTTACCTTGCTACTTGATGTTCTTTGATTGATGGTTTGATAGAAAGTATTCCCTCTATTGCATATTCTCCATATATTCCCGTTGTGATAATATTTTCACCGACTTTTCAAAAATATAATTTTTTATTTTGTAAACAAACTGCAACCGATGAAATCCGTATTTAAAGGTACGGAAACCGATACACCAAAACGGAGTTAAAACGTATTGTGTTCGAAAATCCATTTATACGGTCCGTTAATGTTCCGTATACGTACAAGCTTTGACGGATACGTACATTACGGACAGTTAACGTGCCGTGAAAGCCGGATTCATGAATCCGTATGTGCCAGAGAGTCCGTAAAAATGTTTCTTGGGGACATTTAAAACTTTATAATTAATTTTTTAGGTTTTTAAATACTTGTTTTTATTATTGTATTTGTCTTGCAGTAATTTTTTAACTGAATGTGTTAGTTAAAAGGACAAACATGATTTGAATTGCAGTGAACACCTTTCAAATAGCAGTTCTAGTTAATTGTTGCGGACATAATTCGCTGAGTTTCTTATTATTTACAATTGGCTTCAGACCGAAATAAAACTTGGATATATTGTTGAGAGGAAAAATAAGGAACACATATAGCTGCACTCTCATATTGAGGGGTAAAAATTGGTTTCAAAACTTATCTCATTAATATTTTTTGCAAAGAAAGTGGGTATAGAACTAGAGGTATTTTAAATATCCATCCAATGGCACAACAAAAAATTCTGAAACAAAGAATTTTCAACTAATTTTTACCCGCTTAAAATTAGATTTTTTTATTAATTTGTACACTCTATCGCATATACAAGTATCATTGAGTGGTCGAGGGTCTGCTCCAGGCATCCTGCCTGGTAGGAAGGAATATGAATAAAACCAAAAAAACGCATTTTTCTAATTACTCTCTAAATAGAATAGCCCAAAAACAAAGTCTCCTTGGAGTTCGATCGCGACCGTGATGAATGTCAGACGCATTACGGAGTTCAGAATTTTTTACTGGTGTTATACTAAAATTAATTGCAAAATAATTTACCTTATTTCTTGTAAGGTAAAAATTGTGCTTCCTTTATTTACTTTTCTAAACAGTCGAAAAAAAACTATACAAAAATTGTTAAAAAAAAAATTAAATTTCTTAAATGAGTGAGCAAAATGCTCAAAACTCAGAAAAGAATAATAATGTAATACATAACAACAATAATATTAATATTGAAAAAAATCGAAAAAGAAAAAACAACAACATGGATACCTCTATTCCAAAACATTATAGAAACAATTATTATGCTGTGTTAGACACAGATAATGACATGCAATGTGATCAAGAACTACTAAAGAAGTTTGAGAGACATGTAAAAGAGAACAATGAGAAATCTCAAAAGTTAAATTCAGCTATTGCAGCATTGGATGAAGTGCCAAGAGCAAAAAACAATTCGACAGCTAATGAAGCTAATACAGTGATTAACATTACTAAAAATAATAATAAAAAAGTGCCCCCAATAAACATTTTTGATATAGAAACAAAACAATTAATTGACTTCATAAAAAATGCCTTAAAAATAAAGGAATTCAAAATTAAAGAATCTAGAAATAAAAAATCTTTGTTTATGAACAATTTAAATGATTTTTTAAGAGTGAGAGCTTATTTAGAAAAAACAAAAACAAAATTTTTTACATTTACACCAAAAGGTATGAAAACTAAATCGTACCTACTAAAAGGACTTGAATCCACCATATCTTCAGAAGACATTTTAAATGAATTATCTAAATATCAAAATGATGACTTACAATTCATTAAAGTAAGCCAATTTTCTACCAAAAAATCCACTGAAAAAGGATATAGTTTATCAATATTTCTCGTGCAAATATCACCAAATAGCAATGTAAATCAATTAAAACAAATCAAAGCTATTTTACATCGATGTGTAAGATGGGAACAATTAAGGCGTCCAGATATACCACAGTGCCGTAACTGCCAAGGATTCTTCCACAGTGCAGCAAATTGCTATCTTCAATCCAAATGTGTTAAATGCAACACGGATCATGAAAAAGGAAAATGTCCAATAAACGAGGTTTCAGCTAATGAAAAAGAGAAGTTATACTGCGTTGTGTGCAACAAGTATGGTCACCCTGCTTCATATAAGGGTTGCGAAAAATACAAAGATCTGCAACAAAAACTTAGATCTAAGAAAAAAATCTTAATAGAAAATAGAACAAATAACAATAACTTTTTCACTAATCCCGCAACAAGTTTTGCGAATGTAGTTAAAGGAAATAATAATATAAATATGAATACTAATGATTTAAATGACACATCTAATAACTCTTTTTTGTTAGAATTAAAAAATATTATGATAAATCTTACTAATCAAATGGCAAATTTGCAACAACAGTTACATCTACAAACAGCTCGTGTAGATAAAATCTTTTCCATGCTAGGTGTTTAAACATGGCTAATACGCCGATTAACACGATGTCAAAAAATCTTAAAATTATACATATTAATGTAAATTCTCTAATATCCATTAGTAGAAGGTATGACCTTCAACAATTTCTTTACAAATACAATCCGGATATCGTTCTATTAAATGAGACAAAGCTAAATCCGAAACATAAACTTCAATTTATTGGATATAATATAATTAGAAAAGATAGGAATGGCTCAAAACAAGGTGGTGGGACGGCCATATTGATCCGAAATATGTTAAAATATAACAATTATTTTAATACCACAATTAATTTATTTACATACCTTGAAACTTGTATAATCAAAATACCAATGTTTGCTAATAAGACAATGTACATAATTTCTGCATATTATCCTTCGGGTAACAACGATTCTAATTTTAAAACCGAATTACATAAACTCTTTGAGATATTAGATTTGCAAAATAATGATAACTATTATATATTAGCAGGTGATTTAAACTGTAGACATCCCGAATGGGGGAATCCTACAGATAATGCAAAAGGAAATAAACTTAAGGAATGGTTAGTAGATAATGAAATAAATTTTAGGTGTAGGCTTTTTGCCTCGAACTCCCCCTCTTTCCCTAGAACGAGGTCTTATTTAGATGTATGTATTGCAGATTGTAGATTACACATTCTTACGGAAAATAACACTTTAAATTGTCTCCAAACTATTGATTATGACAGCGACCATAATGCTATACAGATTAATGCTTTTATGAATAATGAACAACAACTATTTACATTTATAGAGGAAACACAGATATCTAAATATAACTTTAGAAGAACGAATTGGGAAAAATTTAAAAATAGGGTCGCCCAAAAAGTTGAACATGAACCACAAATTCCAAATAATCGAAATCTTATGAATTCTGAAATTGATTTTCATATAAGTACGCTTAATAATGTCATTGTTAATGCAATAGAGGAAGTTACACCTAAACATCAAAACTTCGACTTATTCTCCAAAGCGACCAACCCAGTTATAAGAAAGTTATATCAGGAAAAAAGTAAAATCCTTACGGTGATAAAGAGACACAACAGACTGGAACACACTCTTACTGATTCCTCACTTAATATGTGGAAGGTGAAGTTGAAGATGATAAAGAAACTCATTAGTGAAAATTTTAAAGTAGTTTATAATGAATACGTTCAAGAGAAGTTAACTGTACTAGACCCTAAAGATTCGAGGCATATGTTTGACGGAATAAAGAAGAATTTTAAAAAATTCAAACCTTTCATTCTACAGAATATAAAAATTCCGGAAAATGATGAATTTTTGCTGAATAATGCAGGAATTGACGTAGGGAACTTAGAAAAGGATAGCGATAATAACTATATAGTACACGATAAGGAGCAAATGTTGGATACTATTGGTTCCTTTTTGGAGTCAGTCCACTCCTATAAAAATATCAATTCTGACAACTCGGACATGTAGAGTTAATAACTTCTTTAATAGATTCCTAGAATCCAAAGCCTCTTTCGAGAGTAATCAAACCACTATAACAAATTTTAGCAATGATAAGAAATCGAATGAACTTGATGAAACCCAGGATGAAAACTATTTCATTACAAGGGACAAAATTGTGTATATTTTTTCTAATTTGAGAGGTAAACTATCTTCGGGTATAGACAAAATACCAAATATAGTATTAAAAAACATTCCCAATGTAATGATTTACGAGTATTGTAATATTTTTAATAATATGCTGAATAACTCATATTTTCCCAATGAGTGGAAGAAAGCTAAAGTTGTTGTTTTACCAAAGAAAGATAGGGATTTAAGTAATCCAAAAAATCTTCGCGCGATAAGTTTACTGCCTAATATAAGTAAAGTGTTTGAAATCTGTATTAACAATAATATAACTGAATTTTGTAAAGACAGAAACTTAATAAGCGAGAAACAATTTGGATTTAAATATAAGCATTCAACTACTAATGCAATACAATTACTTACATCTAACATAAATTGGAATTGGAACAGGAAATTATGTACAGGTGCTTGTCTGATAGATATGGAGAAAGCTTTTGATAGTGTTTGGATACCAGGTTTATTATTTAAACTAAAGGAATATCAATTTCCATTGTACCTAATTATACTTATTTATAATATGATAAACGATAAAACGTTTAAAATTTTTTATCAGAATCAGGAGAGTCGGAAAACATTTAGAATTATAAACGGATTACAGCAAGGCACTGTCAATTCACCTCTTCTTTTTAATATATTTATACTGTATCTACTAGGTAAAATAGATAACATAATATCTTTTGCAGATGATATTATAATATATCATGCTGACAACACGATTGAAAAAATCAATCATAATCTACAAACATCTTTTGATATGGTTGAAAAATTTACTAGGGATTGGCATATGAAGATTAATCCACAAAAGTGCGAAACAATTTTATTTAGACCACCAGTCGATAAATGTAACAGTAATATAAGGAAAAATTGGAAATCATTTAGGATTAAATCTAAAATTAATAATACTAATATACCAAATAAAGAGATAGTAAAATATCTAGGTATTTACCTAGACAAATTTTTGTATTTTAACAAACATGTTAATGAAATTTTACTGAAAGCCAGAAATGCATTTTTCATGTACAAATCATTATTTTACTCAAAATATTTAAAATCTAAAGTAAAAATTATTATGTATCAGTCATTAATACGGCCAATAATCACATACGCATGCCCAATATGGTTTAATGTTTCACCATCATACATGGAAAAGATACGTGTTTTTGAAAGAAAATGTTTAAGAGCTTGCATGTCAACATATAGATCACCACAAAGTAACTATAAAAAGTACATTTCGAATAAAAAATTGTATAATAGCTCAAATGTAATAAGAATCGACAATTTCATAATACAATTAATTAGAAATTATATTTTAAGATGTACATTATGTAAAGAAAATAATTTAATAATGGCTCCGTACTATACAAATGAAGAGTATATATCTGAAGCATTGCAAAAAGGTTTCGTACCACCTGAGGCCTTTTTATATCTTGATAAGATGAATATGATTCAAAATGAACATTGCATTCCTGTCTTTTATCATATTTACAGACGGGCTAACATTAAAGCAGTTAACTGCAACTCGATAACAAATAATGATTTTCGCTATGAAACTAGCGTAGCCAATAGAGATCTTTACCGCTTACAACGATCAAAAACCAACAAGTTTTGGTGGCTTTCTCAATAAAACCTTTATAACCTTTCTCTTTTATCCTTTAGACATTGTTTTTATTTTTTGCTTATAACAATGTAATGTTTTTATAAAATTTTTTCATTACAAAATTAATTAATTATATATGCTTCATTTGGAGTACGTTAACTATTTATAAAATATTTCAAAATCAAAGACTAATTATCATAGTAATAATACTAGAGAGCCCGATCAAGGGACATTGTATAATAATATAAAATTAATATTGTTAACTATTGTTTATTATAGTTTTAGTTTGTTACATATTGCGAATTAATAAACATTAAAAAAAAAAAAAAAACAAAGTCTCCTTAAAATCTATCGAGATAAAAATTTATTACGAGTGTCGTAGTCGTAGTCGAAACTAAGTCGAATTTGCTGAAATTTCGCTAAAAACACAACTTTTGGACAATTTTTCAATTGGATTTAGCATATATAACACTCAGATTTAAAAAAATTCAGTATCAGAGTTTCATTTCTTTATATATTCCATTATATACAAAATCATTTTATATGGAGTCGAAAATTTCGACTACAAATACGACACTCGTAATCAGGCCGAATAAGTTATGACAACATCGTTATCACTAGCACTTTTGGCACTTTGTTAAAAATTCACAATTTTCTTTTTTTATTTAAATTTAAATAATTACAAACAACATAGCAAAAAAACAAACGAATATCTCAAATTTTATTATTTGAATATAGTCCGCGCTTGCTTTTTCCTTAGTTTTTGAGTTTTCAAATATAGGATCAGCTGATACTAAAATGATACTAAACAGTTTCTCAGGTAATAATAAATTTCAGCGCCCTCTATCGGTGAGGAGTATAAATTTTGATTTCCTATCTCTATAATTAATAGTCTCTGGACTAGAAAACTTGTCCGTAAAAAAAAATAAATAAATAAAAAACAATTTTACTAAATTGCAAAATTTTTAAAAATCGTGAAACAAAATTTAACTTACTTGAAAATTTTTAAAAATCAATGCACAAATTTGTACACTCATACAAATAAGTCCGTAAAAATAGCAGAAAAAGTTACTAAAAATTAGTTAAAAATGATGCTGCAGAAAAAACTGCTAATATTAACAGAATCAATTTGCTAAATATTAATAAAATGAAAACAGCAAAAAAACTGTTAAATTTACAGAATTTTAGTAATATTTGAGCTAAATTTTTGTTAATTGCAAATAACAATTTAACTTGCTGAAATCAGCAAAAAAACTTGCTAAATAATAGTAAAATGAAAATAGCAAAACAAACTGTTAAATCTACAAAATTTTTGCTAAAATTTTCTGAAATCAACAAAACTTTTGCAGATTGCTAGTGGACTGGAAAGAGGTAAAAAAGGAGCAATTGAAATGAAAATTAATAAATAAAAAATAAATGTGTATTTAAAAACATACTTGGGACCAGTTTATTGAATGTGTCAATTAATTGAAATTTTTTTCAATTGGCATTGTTCAATGCCTAAATGCCCATTTATAACTATTTGTTTTCATGTTTTAATAAAAGGATAAATTAAGAAAAAAAATTAAAAATTCGCGTATTTCTTATATTTTTTTTTATATTAAAATGCTTTTTCTTCATTTACGCGTACATTTCATTACCATTGTTTTCATCAATGCAAATTGAAAAAAATTTCAATGGCATTGAATGGTGATGAAATTTTTTGGCATTGACATTAAGATAAAGTAATGCCAATTATATTTCAATGCAAATGAAAATTTCCCAAGAATGATTTTTTGTAAAAGTGGTAATATTTATAGACAATAATATGTTAACCCATGATACAACCATACTAGGTAGATGCATTAGAACAACAAACACAACAAATAACAAAAAATGTAATCGGCTACTTTTGATACATAGTGAAAGCATACGAAAAAATCCCTGAACTGTCATAATAAAACTCTGAACTGTCAAACTCTCCCTAATGCATATACAGGTTGGTTGAAAAGTTTCTGCGCTCGAAATGAAGGAATAATGTTTTTGTTATGAAATATATTTTTTTATTCAATATAATCTCCTAGAAGCTCAATACACTTATTCCAATTATCTTCCAATAATTTTATCCCATCCTTATAATGGTTTTCCGGAAGCTTTGCAAAATAACCGTCTACGTCTGCTAAGGCCTCTTCATTCGACGAAAAATGCTTCCCACGAAGGAATTGTTTAAGATTTCTGAAGAGATAGTAGTCACTGGGAGCCAAATCTGGTGAATACGGTGGATGTTCAAGCAATTCGTACTTTAATTCTTTGAATTTAGCCATCGTCAAAACACTTTTGTGAACAGGTGCATTGTCTTGATGAAAAATGATTTTTTTCTTCTTTAAACCAGGTCTTTTCTCACGAATTTTTTCATCCAGCTGATCCAAAAGGCTGCAATAATATTCAGAGTTGATTGCTTTATCTTTCTGAAGATAATCAATCAACAAAATTCCTTTTGCATTCCAAAAAACTGATGACATAACCTTCTTTGCTGATCGTTGTGACTACACCTGCTTTGAAGCTGAACAACCACCTTCAGTCCAGTGTAAACGTTCTTGTTTTAATTTAGGATCATGGTGGTAGATCTAAGTCTCATCCATAGTTATAAAACGACGCAAGAAGTCGGTTTTATTCTGCTTAAAACGCTCCAAATTACGCTGAGAAATTTGTTTTCGATCCAGTTTTTGTTGAATTGTTAATGTGTGCGGCACTAACTTTCCAAACAGTCTTTTCATACGTAATTCTTCATGTAAAATATGGAGTACTCGTTCGCCTGAGATGCCTATGGCATTAGAAACTTCACGCTTAGTCAAACTTGAATATTCACTAACCATATTATGTACTTGCTCAATGATTTCTGCTGTGGTTGCAGTTTTTGGTTGTCCTTGGCGTGGATCGTCTTCAAGGCTAGTACGACCACGTTTAAATTCACCAGCCCAAAATTCAACGGTGCGTTTTGATGGTGAGGACTCATTATACACTTCTAACAATTGTTCATAAATTTCCTTTGCTTTTAAACCCTTCAAAACAAAGAATCTAATGACTGCACGATATTCAATTTTTTCCATATTAAAAAAAATCAATGACACGTCAAATTCAAATGGCTTGTAAACAAAGAATGAATTGACAGAATGACTTGCAACTTTGCATGTGTTCTCAGGACAGTTATACCAACTTGAGAAGAAAAAAAGTTTGGAGCTAGCAGTGCCATCTCTTGGTGAGCGCAGGAACTTTTCAACCAACCTGTACCTAGTATGATTGTATCATGATGTTAACCATAACAAAATGTATTTCAGAGACCCTTCTTTTGATTTTCATTGTTTGCTGATCGGATATGTACTTCCGAATTTATTTGAGTTTCCATTTTCACATCTAAATATCGAAATATCGTATTCTTATTTAAGCTTAAAAAGTACAATATTGGGGGAAAAAAATTAGGGTCATCCCCGTAAACTCTACTTGCTCCCAAGAGATACTTTTAATCACAATTTTCATATTAAAATGGTTCGTCCAAAATAAACCTTGATCTTTGAAAATTAATGTATTACGATAAATAGAAACTTTTCTCATAAATTTTAATAATTTAGATATTTTATGAGTAGGACAAATTTTCAACCATTTCAATTTTTGGCGAGTTAAAAATATGCAGTAATTTTTGAGTCATTTAACATTCTGTTTATAAGCGCTCCAAAATTGGTAGTTTAGTTTACAAAAAATTTGTAAAATTAGCAAATCTTCTGTTAAAAATTATTAACTAAAATTCAGCAAAATACTGTAAAGTTAGCAAATTTATTGTTAAAAATTAGTAACTAAATTCAGCAAAAAAGTTTGTAGTTTAGTAATGTGGAGGTAGCAAAAAAATTAACTAAAAATTAAATTTTAACTAAAAATTAGTTAAACGTTTGTTAAGTTGAAGTACTAACAGTTTTACTAACTTTTCTACAAACTTTTTTCTATGAGTGTATTTAATTCTATATAGAATAAGTGCGATTCAAAATTTTTTATACAAACACTGCTTAATTGAGTGGTTTTCTTAAAAAATATATTTTTCAATTTCCTTTTAGTGCCTGTTTTACGAGCTACTAAAAGGCACTTAAAATGTTCGATGAAGTACACAAATTAATCAGTGTGTTTTACTCAAAAAACTTACTACTTTTACAACAATTTTGTTTACTTTTTGCAGTAGCAAATTTTAGTAAGTAAACGAACAAGAGTAGTGTAAAATTTTTCCTATTTTCAAAACGTTAGAAAATTTTGCAGATAAAAATTTGAGATAATTAACTTTATTGTTTTAAATAGCATTTTTTTAAATCCGGGGATTCCCGGTCCAAAATCCCGGGAATGCGGGAACTGAAAAATGCTTAATTTCCCGGGACGGGAAATCCCGGGATGCATTCCTTATTTGTATTCCAATGGTGGTTATACGTCTGAAACTGAAAATATGTGGTAATAAATGTTATGTATAAATAATTGTAATAAATTGCATCGTGTTCTTAATGTACTTATCTGAGAAAAACGTTTTAATAACCGATACTTACTGTGACTGATCATATATCCATCTATTGGTCAACCAATTGGCGCATTTTAAAATAATTAAAATGCTCCCTATAAACAATTTCACTGGAATTCAAGTTGAAAACAAGTTCAATTCCAGCCCTGTTTTCCAGTTTCAAGGCTTGAATACAACTTTAATTACATTTTATTTCAATAGCATACTCCAGCAAAAGGGAAACAAAAATTCAAGTTTTAAATATTTTTTAATTTTTTTTTTTTTTGTTTTTTTCAAATGCTAGAATTTGAAATGTACTTTACTTCAAGCTAAATTTAAAGCACTTGAATTTTTAAAACCTACATATGTGCTTATTGGGCTATTTATTATTAATATATTTTTTGAAAAGTTATTCAAAAAATGCAAAAGAATTTGAATTAAAAAATATTTCTTTTGAAGTTTTAATATGAAAGGTTTTTCAAAAAAATAAATATCTAAGGAGTGATACTAGCAAACAAAAACAAAGAAAGGATTGATTTTTATGACTTAAAATAAAACAATAACGATAATCACGATGGTGTTTTGAAGACAATGCATAAATGCACAGTTTACATCGTCATAACTACTTAAGGCTGAGAAAATGCAATTTACAGTTTGAGATTGTGAATACTCACGATAACAAAACTGACTTTGTTTAAAACAAGATTTCGTATTGTTATTGTACCACGCCACGTACACTTGAATTATGCAGATTTTTCAGGAAGTGCCAAGTTTACCGATTTTAATTATGCAATTTTTTATATGCCAAAATTCTCTTCGCACCCATTCCAAAGCGATTCTTTATATTTTTGATATATTGGTTGGAACCATATGCCAAAAAGACGTTATCGAGAAATACGATAAAGAGTGTTTACATTTTGGAATCATAAAGAGGATATTTACGTTATATGTAATCCTTACCTAACTCAATTTTTTGAAAAATGGTCTGTAGGTCGAATGAATAATAAATTGAGGATATGGAAAAGTTTTTTTTTGTTAAATGACATCAAAGATTCAATGTATTTTGTATAAACAAAGATTTTTAAGGAGGACCATAAAGCCATATTCGTGCTTTAAATTTGCCTCACAATACTTAAAATAAAACAAACCCAACAATCGGCCTTCAGAAAGAGAAATATCAGTAAGAAATAATTTATATGACATTTTATATGCAGTTGCAATGCATTGCTTTTTAAGATGACATCAGATCCAAAATTTTAGTATTATGTGCAAATATTCTTCATAGTTTTTGTTAGAAAAACCTTTGCAAATATAAAAAGTTTCTGCCAAGTTTTTGCATTCACATATCATACTATAAGATTCACTTTGGGTTCACCTGAGAAATGTATCCTGCACTGTCATGTAAAATGTTTGATTCATAGAGCCACGAAAAGAGTTTGAAGATTTTGTAATCCTGTATTATTTTAATTATACATATATAATTATGTATAAACTTTTTTACTCGGGAATTCATATCCCCAATACTTGGTAATAGTAGATAGGGATAGTCGACGTGTTAATTTTTTAACATGGTTATTTACAAAAAACTTTTTGTGTTATTAGAGTCTGATTAAACGATTTTTGTTGTTGTTTTGCATGTTAATTTGTTTTATTAAACTGTAATAAAATTCACAACATTTTTCTGAATACAAGCCTAACTCTTTAAACAAAAAATTGGTATGATTTTGTCATTCCTGGCATGATTTGGTCATTTGGTAATATTTAAGTTGCAATTTTTTTCAATACAGTTATTAAAAATCGTTATAAAAAAATTTATGGAGCACCATATATAATTATATATGTTTATATAAGGCATATATAATAATACATTGGACCGTATATAATTATATGTGACACCATATAAACCAATTTGCAAATAATCAATGTCAGATATAATTATACATGGTGCCATATCAGTCCGTATATAATAATATACAGTAGACGCTCGCAAATTAGAACCGCTTTGTTTTTGAGGCAATTCTAATTTCTGAATTATTCTAATTTCTGTACGTTTTTTTTCGTTTCGTTTCCAATGATAAAGTGTTTTTTTTACGTTTATTTAACATTTTAAATGATACACTTTCACCATTTAATAGAGACTGCCAAATAATATGTACACGCGTATCAAATTTCACAAATAAACTAGCCAAAAATGTACTTAAATGCGACAAAAAAAAACAAATAGGGAAAAACATATATAATTTGGTGATTCCCCTTTTTAGTTTTACTTTATTCAAACAGAATAAAAATAAATTGGGAATTTCCTGTGTATTCAAATAACCAAAAAAAAAAAAGAAAACGCTTAGAAATTAGAATTTAAATTCGAATTTCAGAGCGTTTAATGTATTGCAAACATTGATTCTAATTTCTGGACGTTCGAATTACTGAAAGCTCTAATTTGCGAGCGTCTACTGTATAACTATATGTAATTATATATAAACTTTTTTACTCGGGCGTGCTTAATTTCGGAAAAAATCTGTCGTGACGCTATACTGAATGTCCTGGAGGTATCCTGTAGGTCCTGGTGGAAAAATAATAACTTATTTTACAAGAAGAGACTCTACAGCATTTCCAGTTGTATTTTACAAATTATCATTTTATAAATGAATATTTTTTGTTTGATTTGAGATCATACAATTAAACTACAAAGAATAAAAATTGAAAAAAATCAAGAATTCCTGCCGGCCTTATCGAATTTTTTCAATTTTACTTGTATGATCTTAAATCTCACAAAAACATTCATTTACCAATTAAGAGATCAACTATACATACCTTCATACATGATTTTTTTTATTTCAGAAGCTATCAATTGTTTTTCAGATCTATCAATTATAATTTAGAAATTATCAATGGATTTTCAGTTTTATCAATAGTATTTCAGAAATTACCAATTCAATTTCAGAAATTACCAATTGTGTTTCAGAAATTATCGATTGTATTTCAGAAACTATCAACTGTATTTCAGAAACTGTCAACTGTGTTTCAGAAATTACACTATGCGACAGTCAAAAACGGGATGGGATGAAACCAACGGGAAATGTTATATCGGTCAAAAACAAGTTATACGTGTCCCGGCGTTTCGCTGGGTCACCCCTAGGAATCGAGATATATCTTTTTTTTGACATAACTCGAGAACCACTAGTCCGATTTTGCTCAAACAATTTAAAAAAAATTAAAAATTACAATTCCTTTAATCTGTTCATATAACGTTTTTCTATATACTCAACAGTTTTGCCGGTAAAAATAAATGTTTGTTACCGCTACCATAAAAATCAATAACCTTTTGTTTATTACTTTTTTTTAATATTTTAGGCAAAAAATATTTTTTTCTTCATACATTTATTTTTACTGGCAAAACTGTTGAGTATATAGAAAAACGTTATATGAACAGATTAAAGGAATTGTAATTTTTAATTTTTTTAAAATTGTTTGAGCAAAATCGGACTAGTGATTCTCGAGTTATGTCAAAAAAAAGACCACCAAAGGTCAAATCGATATATCTCGATTCCTAGCGGTGACCCAGCGAAACGCCGGGACACGTATAACTTCTTTTTTACCGATATAACTTTCCCCGGTAGTTTGAACCCTTCCCGATCACTGACCCCTACCATTTGTCTCACAGTGTTATTAAATATATTTTAGAAATCATCTATTGTATTTTAGAATCTGTCAATTGTATTTCAGAAATTATAATTGGATTTCAGAAATTATTCTCTATTAACTATGAATTACAATCAATAAATTCTTAAATACATTTGATTATTTTTGAAATACAATGAAATAAATATCGATCCTTCTGAAATCATCAGATTACTATTTTTTAGCAAATGTTTCTGCTCATTTTGCATTCAACTAAATTTAACTTAAAAATAACAAAAATTTTGTAGATATAACAATTTATTTTTGCTATTTTTAGTCTACTAATGTTTAGCAAAATTTTCTGCAAATTTCATTTGTTATTTTCAATTAACTAAAAGTTAACTCAAATATAACTCTAAAATTCTGTAAATTTAACATTTTTACTTTTGCTGTTCTTATTTTACTAGTATTTAGCAAAAAATTCTGCTAATTTCTGCAGTTTTTCTGCAAGGTAATTTTAAACAGATTTTTAGTAGCTTTTTCTGCTATTTTCACAGGTTTATTTTTATGAGTGTACAATTGCTTTAATTATTAAAAATTGTCATTAATCCAAAAACTACTTAAGATCTGAGGGCATTAGAGGGTTAAGGTCAAAGCTTCGATATAAAAAAAAAAATATCTTGCTACACATAAAATTTAGTATACTGAACACGAATATTAAAACGATTTTTAAATCGCTGAAAAAGTTTTCGAGATTCGAAATTTTTCTTAAATTTAACAAAATCTAGCAAAAATCACTATATCGCGATTTAAAATATGTTTTCATATTTGAGTTCAGTATACTAAATTTTTCTAGACACGATGTATCACAAGACATAAGGAAACATTTATTTTTTTTATTTGTTCTAAAATGTCGATGCCATATTAGTTTTAGACCATGAACCACAATATTCCGCCTGGGCTTTGTTTAAATTGACAAAAAGAATCTCCATATAACGTAATGCCACCCTAATGTATATACACTGCGTGTCATAAATATAGGCTCACGTCTAAAATATCCGAAATGAGATGTTCTACAGTGGTGGCAAATTTAATAGGAACGATTCAAGTTTTTTCTAATTTTATTTTCGTTGCCTTTATTTTTAAAGATCAAAATAGTGGCTAAATTCGCCCTGAAAGTCAAATATGTGGTCTAGAATATTGTGCAGAATTTTAGCATAATGTCTGTTTTTTTATTTTGTCACTTGTTTTAAGTAGGCGTGGCTTTCAATGAAAAATTAGCGATATCGACCTGTTATCAAATTACATAGTAAAATTTAGCGAGTGCTGACCGGATCTATACAAACTGTATATTTTTGGAAATTCTGCAAAATTTCTTTAAGAGATGCGATTAATCGATTAATCAAACTTGCTGATTAATCAAAATTCTGATTAGTCAATTAATCGATTATTCAGCAATTTTGATTAATCAAGAATATGATTAATCGATTAATCGGTTATTTCGATTATTCAAAATAATGATTAATTGATTAATCATGACTTTGATTAATCAAACTTATAAATAATTGAATAATATTTAATTTTTCTCCGTTCAATATAGAAACATGAAACTTAAGAAAAGGACATTGGTCAAGTCTGACCAGTGAGCAAACAATCTGTCTGATTTTCTTTATTTGGAGCTATATAAGGCATTGCCACAAAAGAAAGATAAAATTGCCGTAATTTTTTTATTTTTAAATATTTTTTTAATAATAATTAAAATTATTCAAGTTTTGAATATTAATCTGATTATTCTGATTAATCAAATTTTCAATTAATCAATTAACTGATTAAACAGATTTCTGATTAATCATACTGTTTGAATAATTGATTAATCGCACATCCCTAGTTAAAAATGATGCTGCAGAAAAAACTGCTAAAATTATTATATTTTTTTACTAAATATATATATATGTATATATATGTTCCCTCGGTTCCTATAAGGAGCATAGGGCCTTAACAAATTTTCGCCATTCTGATTTATCCGGTGCCAGGTTCTTGATTTCACCCCAACTTCTTCTAGGGGGTGAAGAACTAAATACTAGTAAAATAAGAACAGCAAAATCAAAACTGTTAAATTTACAAAATTTTAGTTATATTTAAGTTAACTTTTAGTTTATTGAAAATAACAAATTGTACTGTCAAATCTGCAGAAAATTTTGCTAAATATTAGTAGACTAAAAATAGCAAAAATAAACTGTTATATCTAGAAAAAAAATGTTTAAGCTAAATTTAGTTTAAGATAAATTTAGTTAAATGTAAATAGCAGTCTATCCTACTAAAATCAGCAGAAATATTTACTAAAATTGTAAACTGCTGTTTTAAAAGGCTTGATTTTTATTTGCATTTAAAAAAAATCGAAAAAAAAACTTCGGAAATTTTAAATTTGTTTGTGATTTTTTAGGCTACTAATTATTTTGCAAAATTTTTTCCTGATTCTAACAGATTAATTTGCTATTTTTCATTAACAAAAATCTAACTCAAATATAACTAAAATTTTGTACAGTTTTATTTTTGTTTTTCCTATATTACTAATATATAGCAAAAATAATCTGCTAATTTTAGCAGTTTTTCTGCAGCATAATTTTTGACTAAATTTTAGTAGTTTTAACTTAATTTTTTACAGACTTTTTTCTATAAGTGTCGCATAGATCTAATTTGAAATATGATTTGAAAAAATCGATTTTATTAATGTTTTTCTTTAACACCAAATTTCACTCGTTTTATCAATTGCACATATTTCAGATTTGTCAATTGTATTTCAGAAGTTATCAATTGTTTTGCAGTTTTATCAATTGTATTTCAGAAGTTATCAATCGATTTTCAGTTTTATCAATTGTATTTCAGAAATTATCAAATGTCAGAAATTATCAAATGCATTTTAGAAATTATTAATTGTATGTCAGAAAATATTATTTGTATTTAAGAAATATTAAATTGTATTTCTGAAATTATCAAATTTTTTTCAGAAATTATCTATTGTATTTCAGAAATAATCAAATGTATTTCAGAATTTATTGATTGTATTTCAGAGTTAATAGAGAATAATTTCTGAAAAATAATTGATAATTTCTGAAATACAATTGACCAACACCATCATGACAAAATCAGCCATTCTGGCACAATGAAATATTCCCCAAACCACTTACAAACAACCCAAAATGAATATTTATAAATTACAAGTTTCTACCCGGATAGCTTCAATAGATTCTCAAACAATCTACTAGATCTTCCAGATTTTAATTATTTCAGCCGATTTTAACAACTTTTGAAGCAATCATTCAAAGAAACTTCACAAAAAAATTCAGTGTGAAAACACTAAAGAATCATATTTTTTTCGGATAAAAACCGAATCATGGATAACAACGGACGCTGTTACCATAACAACGAGAAAAAATACGTATAAAATTTTCTGAAATACAACAATTGATAAATATGGAAATCAATTGATAATTTCTGAAAATCAATTGATTATTTCTGAAAAACAATTGATAAATCTGAAAAACAATTGACAAGTTCTGAAATACAATTGTTAATTTCTGAAATACAATTAAAAATGGTGTACACTCAAAAAAATAAGTTAGTAGAAAAATTAGCAAAACGTCTGGTATGTCAAGTGTACTAGTTTTCAGCAATTTTTTTTGCTGAAATTCCATTTTCAGCAAAATGTTTAGTTATATTTTTTAGCACTAAACTAATTTTGAACTAATGTTTTACTATTTTATTTTGCTACAAAAATTGTGCTGATAACCGCATTTATAGCGTGGACGACAGCCAAATAGACAAGATGTAAATGTTGCAGCTTGTCTGGATGTAGTACAGACAACGGAAATGATAATTACGAAAAAACAACTCTACATAATTTCTATATTTAAATTTTCAGCAAATAAATTAACTAAAGTAAAATTTCTCTACAAAATTTTTTGAGTTTTTTTCAGTCTACTAATATTCAGCAAAAAGTTTATTGATTTTAGCAAGGATTTTTTCATTTGCAATCGACTAAGTGTTAGCAAAACTTTTGCTGAGATTACTATTTTTTGGTAAAAATCAGCTCTCTGATTTTCAGCAAACACCTTTTGCTGAAATTACCAATTTTTTTGCAAGCACGCTCCTGACTAAAAATGTTGCTGACACAGCAACATTTTTTGCTGACTTTACTGACTTTTTTTTTGAGTGTAGCCAACCGGTAAGAAGTAGTTTTGAAACTAGTAATTTTAGAACCGATTCCAAAATTTTCTTATTTTTATAAGTTTTTTATAAACCACAATTATTTAGAACCTGCCGTATTACCTGTGTTATAGGTGCAGCTAAAGTTATGATACGCAGTGTATTTCTCAAGACAATTACTTTGTACTTTGTGGTACTAGTATGTGCAAGCAGGATATGATTTTTTTAATGTATAAGGATATTATAATAACTTTAATCCATCCGCTATCATATATGATTTTTTTTTAAATATTCAAAATAGTTTTTGGCGAAAGTAAAAACATATTATAGTGTATCCAGAAGAAGCAAATTAATTTCTACACTCGTAGAAATAAATCTGAAAAAATAGCAGAAAAAGTTACTAAAAATTAGTTAAAAATGATGCTGCAGAAAAGCCTTAAAATTAGAATATTTTTTTGCTAAATTCTAGTAAAATAAGAACAGCAAAATTAAAACTGTTAAATTTACAGAATTCTAGTTGTATATAAAGGGTGGTTAAATTTTAAGGGCCGATGTTGATTTTGAATAAAGCACAAATTATTTAGGAAATTATTGTCATTTCTTTTTATATGATAATATTGGTATGGTTCAATTATGTATGGAACAAAATATCGGACAAATGGCCGCCGCGACCTCGGCAGCACACCTCCATCCGATGGTCCAAATTTTCGATGACGCTGAGGCATAATTGAGGTTCTCTGCCGTTAATGTGCCGAATTATCTCATCCTTTAGCTCTTGAATTGTTGCTGGCTTATCGACGTACACCTTTTCTTTCAAATAACCCCAAATAAAGAAGTCCAACGGTGTTAAATCACGGCCATTGAATTTCTCGCGCAAAAGAGCCATTGTTTTGTTGGCTGTGTGGCAAGTGGCACCATCCTGTTGAAACCACATATCGTCCAGGTCCACATTCTCAATTTCTGGCCACGAGAAGTCCGTTATAGCGAACACCATTCACGGTAACTGCTTGGTCAACCTTATTTTCGAAGAAGTACGGCCCGATGACGTCGCCAGCCCATAAACCGCACCAAACACAAAAAAACAGGTGTTTTCACATTTCCTACAGACCCGATTTGCTGAAATTTGTGCACAATTCTCCCGATTGTAGACACATTTGGTCGATTATGCTGACCAAAGTAATCACGAAGTGCACGAAATGCATTTTGATTTGAACGTCCATTTTCATAATAAGCCTGAATAATTTTAACGCGTTGCTCGATTGTGTATCTTTCCATGGTTCAAATTGAGTTAGTCTGAAATTGAGAAATGTCAAATGAAATGCAGAAAAAAACTTGACGTTAAAGTGTGGTTCACATTCAACATCGGCCCCTAAAATTTAACCACCCTTTATTTAAGTTAACTTTTAGTTAATTGAAAATAACAAACTGTACTGTAAAATATGCAGAAAATTTTGCTAAATATTAGTAGTCTAAAAATAGCAAAAATAATCTACAAAATTTTTGCAATTTTTAAGATAAATTTAGTTGAATGCAAATAGCAGTCTATCCTGCTAAAATCAGCAGAAATATTTTATAAAAAAAATTGTAAACTGCTGTTTTTAAAAGGCTCGATATTTATTTGCATTTAAAAAAAATCGAAAAAAACTTGAAAAATTTTAAATTTTTTTGTATTTTTTTAGGCTACTAATTATTTAGCAAAATTTTTGCTATTTTCCATTAACAAAAATTTAACTCAAATATAACTAAAATTCTGTACATTCAACAGTTTTATTTTTGCTGTTCCTATATTACTAATATATACCAAAAATAATCTGCTAATTTTAGCAGTTTTTTCTGCAGCATCATTTTTAACTTATGTTTAGTAGTTTTAACTAAAGTTTTTACAGGCTTTTTTCTATTAGTGTAGTTGATGAATTTCCACATAAAATTCGGGTGATGATAATGAAAAAGAAAAATCATCTAATTGGATCTTTTTTATAATATTACACTCATAAAAAAAAGTTAGTACAAAAGTCTATTAAACGCGTTCTGATTCTATTGAACTAATTTTCCTGTTATTTTGTCTTAAAATTTAGCATTGCACTAATATTTTTTGTAAATCTAATTTAGCATTACAACTACTTCCAGCCGTATTTTAACTAACTTTGCATGCTAATTTTTAGTAATTTGTGTTTCTTAACTTTACAAATTTTTGAGCTAATTTAAACCACAATTATTTTCTAATTATTATATTTTTGTGTCTCTGCTATCAATGTCACATAGAGATGGCGCTATATTTTAATTTTTTTTATTATAAGATCGTAAAATAGTTTGTATCTCGGAAACTAAGCGAGATATAGCAAAATGGACAAAAATTCGTCACTCTGTATCTATAAAGTAACCCTTATCAGACACATATACTCCCAATAATAAATATGGGCCCCTCTAGGGTCAGATCCCGGAAGTCGAAATTTTAAGCGACATTTTAACAGAAATTTGTAGTCAAATCAGGTAAAATTTCTGCTGAATTCAGCTCAAATTTCCTAGCTAATTTAACTAAAATTGTCCGTATATTTAGCAGTATGTAAAATTTAGCTTACCTTAATTTAGCAAACCATGATTTTTAACTTCATTGAAAATTCTGCTGGCGCAAATTCAGGTACTATTTCCTGTTATTTTAGCAGAATTTTGAACTATTTGTACGGGCTTTTTTTTATGAGTGTATTCATTAAAGTGTAAATTTACACAACTTTTAAGAGTAAGTTTACACATGCATGAAATTTAAATGTGTCCATTAAAATTTCGCTTATCTAATGTGTTATTTCGAAAGTGACTATTAGGTTATTACTAGGGCAAGGAATTCCATTCAAATACATATTTTTTCTCGATAGTCCAAAACAAATATACCCAAGAAACATTTTTACGGACTTTTCGGCATGTACGGAATCATCAATCTGACTTTTACGGAACATTATCGGTCCGTAAAACAGGTATCCATCAAAGCTTGTTTCGATTATAATACGTTTTGAATCCGTTTTGGTGTATCCGTTTCTGCACCGTTAAATACGGACTTCACCAAGTTTCATCAGTTTGAACTCCGGAGCTAACGGTGTCGTCTTTCAGTTCTTCAGGGTCGCGCGATAAAGTCGGTTAAAAAAGTTTCCGGATGTCGCAAAAACGAGCATCCTCTCTTGGCCGCTGCCGCAGTAGCCAAATTACTTTAATTCACATAAGCCTAAACCACATAAATGCAGTGTCGACCGCAGTGCGACGTTTTGTCGATAAAGCAGTTTTTTGTATCTTCTCTGTTTGTCACTGCCGAGAAATTAGAAAAGTTTTTAAATAAACAAGAGCTGTTTTTAAACAAAATACAATAAGAAATTTTTAAAAATATTAAATCGTTTTCGAGAAATTCAAGAAAAAAGTTTGACAGCACTGCCACTGTCCACTGGCACTTTCACTATGTGATTTGGGCTATAGAATCATTAAATAGTAAGTGTTTATGAAATTTTATGTTTTTTTCACGATAGTTTGTGTAACAGAATGCAATTAAGCAAATATAATTATTTTATGGTACTCGTATCCTAAAGCTGGGTTTACATTAACTGATTTTTTTTATCTGATTTTACGTCTGATGTGATTGTCAAAAAAAAAATCTTTTACACCATCAAATGCAACCAGATGAAAAGAGATGTTAACATCGAATTCTTATAATGTTATGAAATATTTAAAAAAAATCTGACTCAAAATTTCAATCGGATTTTCTGTACTTATCAGTCATAATGTGTTTATACTATAGGATTTTGGCTATCTGCATCTCTTTTTGGACAGGATCTATGACTTATGATATAATGTAAACCCCGCTTAAACAGTTTTATTAAAAAAGTTTGCGAATTGTCATCGTATGAAAACCCTACATTTAACCTCAATTAATAACGGTGGGTCTCATACTGCAGGTTTAAACTTAGGTTAATAGTTAACCCAAAAATTTGTTGTTGTTTTGTGTAAATTTTTTTGACATTTTATTTTGTTTTTAGTTAAGTTAAAGTTAAACCTACAGTGTGAGGCCCACCGTAAATTGTTTCTTTTGCTTGTAGATATATATTGGATCTAGTTATGGGTCAATTTTGCGAATTTTGAGGCCGATTAATGAAGTTATTTGCACCGGCTGTAAACAAAGTTTTTAATAAAATTAATAGATTATTTAATAACGGTGGGTCTCATACTGTAGGTTTAACTTTAACTTAACTAAAAACAAAATAAAATGCCAAAAAAATGTACACAAAACAACAACAAATTTTTGGGTTAACTATTAACCTCAGTTTTGTTCCAACTGCCTGTGAGTTAAGTACTAACAAAGTAGTTTCGGAAAAAAAAACAAATCATTTACGTGTGATTTGCATTTTATACAAGTAAATTAAATATTATACACATAGCAAAGATAAATAAATAACAAAAACAATACATAGTATATTTTCAACTTTGGATGATCTTCTGCCTAGCAACAGAATGGTCAGACTAAGTGAAACAGAAGAGAGTGAAAGTGAAGTTGATCGGCAGGTTGTAAGGCCTAATAAACGTGGATGCTCTAGGTCCCCAACAAACGAACTCTACAAGAAGAGAGCTCTTAATGACAATGTTCCATCTACTAGTAACAACATGTTTGAATCACTTCGCGACGTCACTAACGAAGGAGATGAAGAGATCAATTTCGATTCGTTTGAGCCTACGACATCAAACAAAAATAATTTGCCAAAACCCCCACCACTATTCATTCCAAACGTAGAAAATGTATCGAACATGATCAAAGACTTTTCGAAAGTAATACCTTTAAATCAATTTACATATAAAGCTCTTAAGGACAAACAAGTTAAATTGATGATTAAAACAGTGGAGTCATACAAGAATGTTATCAGTCTCTGCAACAAAAAAACAAATCAAATTTCATACTTATCAATTAAAAACTGAAAGAGCATTTCGAGTAGTAATAAAAAATTTACACTATTCAACACCAATAGATGAAATAAAAGAAGCTATTGAATTAGACGGTCATAAAGTAAGAAATATCATGAACATACGTAGTAGGGTAACAAAAGAACCATTACCTTTATTTTTTCTTGATCTTGAACCAAGTGAAGATAATAAGTCAATTTACAATATTAGACATCTAAACTGTGCCGCAGTTAAAATTGAACCACCACGTAAAGTTAAAGAGTTGGTGCAGTGTTACCGCTACCAACAATTTGGCCATACAAAAGCATATTGCTCTAAAACTTTTAAATGCGTCAAATGTGGTGATGAACATCCCACTGCTGAAAGTCAAAAAAACAGAGAAAGCCCAGCTCGTTGTTCAAACTGTAACCAGGCCCATCCAGCAAACTACCGCGGCTGCAGAGTCTATCAAAAGATAATTAAAAATAAACGAGACAATTTCTCATATCCCCGTAATATTACATCAAATAATGACCAACAAGATTCTATGAATGTAAATGATTATCCTCAGGCGAGTCAATTTCTAGGCAATAACAATTACAACAACAATCGTAAAAGCTATGCAGAAGCTTTACGATCAAGTTCAAATGAAACAAACTCTTTTGCTAGATTAGAGTCATTAATACAAACCCAAATAGAGCAAACAAACAATCTTATAAATATGAATTCTCTCTTAGTTACCAAATTATGCAAATAGACCTCAGAATAGCAATATGGAACGCCAATGGTTTGTCTAATCATAGACAAGAAGTAGAAGCTTTTCTCAACATTAACAAAATCGACATATTATTGGTTTCAGAGACACATTTTACGAGCAAAACATATTTTAATATAAATGGATACAATTTAGTCAATACCAATCATCCTGATGATGGGGCACACGGGGGAACCGCTATTCTTTTAAAATCAAAAATATCTTTTAGAATCATGGATGAAATTCAAGAGCAACGTATGCAGTCCACTATAATTTCTGTTATTAGTGAAATTAACCCATTAACAATTGGAGCCGTTTATTTTCCTCCAAGATTCAATCTTAAACAAGAAGATTTTACATGCTTCTTTGACAAACTAGGATCGAGATTTATAGTAGGTGGAGATTTTAATTCTAAACATCCTTGGTAGGGTTCACGTACACACAACCCAAAGGGGAATGAACTATATAAATGTGTTAGAGATAAAAATTTTTCCGTAATTTCAACGGGAAGCCCTACTTACTGGCCATCAGATCCTAATAAGATCCCAGATCTTTTGGATTTTTTTGTATATAATGGCATTCCAAGGCACCACCTGGATGTTCTTGAATGTTCTGATCTCAGTTCTGACCATTCGCCAGTATTTTTAATCTACAGTACCACACTCTGTTATAACACAGGCCACTTATTTTCTAATAAAACTGATATTGACTCGTTTATATACTGGATAGAAAAGAATATAAATTTAAAAATTTCTCTGAAAACAGGTGATGAGATCGACGAAGGTATTGAGTATTTTACAAATCTGCTTCACGAAGCATCCTATCTTTCTACGCCGCAAAACAGAAATGCTACAAATTCCAATAAATTTATTCTATCATCCGAAATCAAATCTCTAATGTCAAAAAAAAAGAAAACTACGCAAAATATGGCAAGCAAGTCATCATCCACACGATAAGAGAAATCTTAATAGAATTACTAAAGAATTGACTCAACTTCTACAACAAGCTAAAAATAATAAAATAAAAAATCATCTGCAAAACTTAAATCCATCAGACAAAAATGATCACAACCTATGGAAAGCAATAAAGTATATAAAACGACCACAGAAAAGAGATCCTCCCATTAAGGATGAAGATAATAAGTGGCTAAAATCTGATCAAGACAAGGCATCATCATTTGCTTTATATTTAGAAAAAGTATTAAGGCCATTTAATTTCAATTCTGGCTCTTCAGATGAAAGAAATATACTCGATTTCCTTAACTCACCCTGTCCTATGGATCTTCCGATTAAACACATTAAACCGTCAGAAATAGTTGAAGAAATTAATCACCTCAATCTAAAAAAAACACCAGGATATGACCAAATCAATGCTCAACTTTTAAAGCACATTCCAAAAAAAGGTTTACTATACCTAACATACATATTTAACGCTATAATAAGATTGAGTCACTTTCCATCTCAATGGAAGTGTGCAATGATTATCATGATACCGAAGCCAAATAAACCGGAAAATTGCATTTCGTCATACAGACCTATAAGTTTGTTGGCGACATTCTCAAAAATATTCGAAAGAATATTTATTCGTAGAATGGCGCCTTTGGTCGAAGAGTTTAACATAATACCTGAGCATCAGTTCGGCTTTCGCCACAAGCATGGGACGCCTGAACAATGCCATAGAATTGTACAATATATAACGGAAGCCTTGGAGAACAAAAAATACTGCTCTGCAGTATTTTTGGATGTTCAACAAGCTTTCGATCGCGTGTGGCATGCGGGGTTATTGTACAAGTTAAAGAAATTTTTACCAACACCTTATTATCTGCTTTTAAAATCATACTTATCTGATCGATTCTTTTATATTAAGCATAACAATGACTACTCAGATTTTTTTCAGATACACTCTGGAGTTCCACAAGGCAGCGTCTTAGGGCCTATTCTGTATACGATTTTTACATCCGATCTACCAAATTCTAATAATGTTTTAGTGGCCACATACGCAGACGATACAGCGATATTGGCAGCTAGTAATTCGCCCACAGAAGCATCGTTTTTAGTACAAAATCAACTTAATAATCCACAGAACTGGCTTGTAAGATGGAATATCAAGGTGAATTCAAACAAATCAAATCATATTACATTTACATTGAGAAAAGGCGATTGTAAAGCTGTAAAGATAAATAATGAAACTATACCCCATAAACAATGTGTTAAGTATCTCGGCATGCACATGGATCGAAGACTGACATGGAAAGATCATATTAGTATAAAACGTAGTCAACTTAATAACAAATTCAAAAAGTTATACTGGCTGCTCCGCCCAAAATCTCAGTTAAGCATAGAAAATAAATTAAGGATATATAAAGCTGTTCTAAAACCAATTTGGATATATGGCATACACCTCTGGGGAACAGCAAGCCATTCTAACATTGAAATTTTACAAAGATTTCAATCTAAAGCACTTCGGACAATTTTTGGCTCACCATGGTTTGTCACAAATAATATAATCCACTATGATCTCGGCATAGCTAAAGTAAAGGATGAAATTAAAAGATTTTCGGAAAAGTATTTACATAGATTAAGTGTTCACCCCAACATATTAGCAATTTCTTTATTAGATGACAGTTATGAAACAAAAAGATTAAAGAGACTGCATGTATTAGATCTCCCATTTAGAAAATAAGTTTGCAAATATGTATCACTTAACTCTCTAAACTTTTTAAGATCTCAATTATTATATATTATTAATAATATTTTTAAAAAAAAATTAGTGATATTACATAATGATGTAATATACTATATGCTATTGTATATGTACCTGATTTTATAGCAAATTTGCTTATTATCACTTGATAGATTGCAAATAAATAAATATGAAAAAAAAAAAAAAACTATTAACCTAAGTTTAAACCTGCAGTATGAGACCCACCGTTAATGTATTAAAAACCATACAATATTAAAGTCAGTAATGTGTCAATTTATGTAGATATAAAAGTCCGAAAACGGCATTCTGAAAACGGAGTCACTCAGTTATTTACACGACATAACGGTCCGGAAATGGTCCGGCATTGACGGACTTTCGAATCCAGGAGGCTATGAATTTTTATACATGTTTTAGTTGGCGGAATAACATTCAGTCTCTTATAACTAGTTGATTTTTCAAATTTTCGTTGACCGATTTCGCGACACCGCGGATCAATGCAAAAACTATAAAAAAATTGTTTTGGAAGAGATTTCAAAACCGTTTTAGTTTTACAAAAAAAAATTAGTTCCTTCCGCTTTCGTTTTACTTACAGATTTGTAGTTTTATTTTTTTTTTTTTATTGTATGGTGCGGCCCTTTACAATTTATCAAAAACCACAACCTTGGTTTATTCTTTTTTTATTTTAGTTAATGTACTTATAAATAATATAATTACATCACTCCCATTGGAGCTTCTAGCATAGACATAAATAAAATAAAAAATTAAAAAAAAATCTTCGCAAAAAAAATGATATTTTTTTATTTTACAAAAGTTTTTTTATTGCCGACACCGAACTTCCGACCTCATGATTCCTACTAGTCTAGCGCTCTACCGCTGAGCTATTCTTTGATACGAAAATTGACTGGCATAAAAACACCACTTTGTTGCTGCGAGATATTGTTCCTTATTCTCCTCAATAAAAGTACTTATTAAACAAGTGTAAAAGGTGCACTCCAATTCAATATTCACCTTTACTATAAAAAAGAAATTTTTTTTTCCGGATTCGTGATAATCGACCCAACATTTCTAAACAAGTGTCGTCAAAAATATTTTTTTTCAACTCCTTCATCGAAAAAATCAGTGGGACATATATATCCCATTGGTCGTCAACGGTAAAAATTTGTGAACAACTAACTTACTCCGCTCGTAGCGAGTATAGTGTATTTTGTTTTAGTTTTTGCAGAAATAGTTGCATTTTTGGTTTTGTTGTTGTTGTGAATTTTTACACAGAGTGTAGATTATTACTTTTTTTGTTTTTCTTATCATGCGAAGTAGTTTGCATATCGCGTTTTGTGCTTAAAGTCGAGTGTTCTAACGTTTTTTCAAAATAATTTTGATCATTTGGAAAAATCCATTAACAAGTGAAAGAAGAAACCACGTTTAACCCTCTAACCGGCCTAAGCTTTTTTGCAATGAAATTTATACCATGTGTTCCTCATGAAAAATAAACAATAAGTTCTTTTACAAAATTTTTTTTCGTTGCCTACTTTAAGCGATATGGGCCCAAATAGTTTAAGGGTGAATCTCGAAATCTAGCGCATAAAAATTATTAGGTTTAGGCACAAATTACTTCTCTTACCAAGATGTAATTGCAATAAAAAAATTAAATTTTTTGTGCTGTTACTTAAGAGGATATAGCGATTTTCGTTTTTCGAAAAACGCGAAATTGAGCGAAAACGCACCAAAACTTCAATATATATTATTCAAACTTATGAACTTTGCTACCTATACTATATATATTCTTTTTGCCAAATTTCAGAAAAATCCGTTCATTCGTTTTGAAGTCAAGGCGATGTCCTTTAAAGGTATCCTTATGGAATCCTGTGCGTCCTTGGACCAAAGTAAGGAACTTTTTGAATAGCTTAAGCTCCAATCTTACTTCATGGTCACTATCAATTGTTTTAGTCAATTTAAATATGTTTTTAAGATTTTTGAAAATTTTGGTTGTTTTAAAATATTTAATTTTTGAAATTTTACGAAATTTTATCTTTGACACTTTCTCGCTTCCAAACCGTGCATTGTATACAAAAAATTTCTTCAAAAAAATTTAATAAATTTTGTTTTCCGTTGTAAAAGCATAATTTCTTATTATAAAATATTCCTTTGGCGCATTTCTGGTCAATTTAATATACCCCGCCTGGAGGCGGGCTTGCCGGTTAGAGGGTTAATAAAACTGCGTACTCATTTTTTCATGATCACCTCAGTAGTCCTTATAAAAGGATTTTAAATTGTCAACGCATGGTATTTGGCAAACCCTTTTTTAAGGATATTTTATACATTCAATGCTGCTGATATGGGAAAGAGGAGAATTTCTGCATTTTAATGAAAGAGGAGAATTTCTACATTTTAATGAAAGCTTTTCTTTTTTTTCTACTGAAAATTTTCCAAAAATATTTGCTTCGTCATTTTTTGTCAAAATTTACATTATCACTGAACTGGGGAGATGATCCTTTCTTATTTGATGCCCATTTTGGAGAGAAGTGAGAAAAAAATATATTGCCATTTTAGTATGCATTATTATTTCCAAGTCCTTTAAAAAGGACATCTGATATAATATATATATATACTAGCGGGCGCAGCCCGCTACGTTGTTAGCGTGCCCCCGACAATTTTTTTTAAATTCGCTTTTTATTTAAAGTACAGTTTTTATAATAAAAGCCTTCACCCAGCCACCACAAATAAATAATTCTGCACAACAATGGGTTTAAAATAAATAAATATTTGATCACTTTTTCTCATGAAAGTGGATTGTTAGTAATGAATCCATAATAAATTGCAATATACGTGTGTATGTTAAGATAATTTGGTAAAGTGCGAACTTAGGTAGATAGACCCGTAAGTAGTTTTGTTCATTTGTGTTTTGAATGAAAATAAATAACGTAATGATCACTTTTTCTCATGAAAGTGGATTGTTAGTAATGAATCCATAATAAATTGCAATATACGTGTGTATGTTAAGATAATTTGGTAAAGTGCGAACTTAGGTAGATAGACCCGTAAGTAGTTTTGTTCATTTGTGTTTTGAATGAAAATAAATAACGTAAAGCAGGGTTGGAAAGCATTTTATAATATTAAAAATAGCGGGCAAAGCCCGCTCGTTGTTAGCGTGTCTTAAAGTTTTTTTTTTAATTCCAGTTTATGTAAAGGTAGACCTGGCAATTCAAGTAAATTCACAAATTCAGTTGGAAAATTTACTGCGTCGGTTTCTTCCACCGGTGCTTCGTTACATGAAGTTTAAATATCGGAATATATAAGTTCCATTCCTTTTCTAAGGTTTTTTCTCTTTTAGAAAATTTGTTTAACTTTTTGGAGAGTATGTTTCAATGCTACATAAGTTTCATATTCCGTGGATAGTGTTTGAATAGGTAATTCCCTCTTCCAATCCATTTGCATTGTCTATAATTTCAATTCCACTCGTTCAACGTTTAAATCCATTTCATTCCACTTGTGTAGTGTTTCAATTCCACTCGTTTCCTATTTAGTTTCTTAATTTTAGTGTTTCATATACACTTGTTCTTTAAGTTTTTGGTTTCTAGCTAAATACGCAGACGTTAAGGGGGGGGGGGGGGGGGGCAATTTGCCCCTTTTGAACCACCATTTTTACCACGTTCCTGTCCAAAGTCCTAGAAATGCTTTGTCGATAAGTTAGCCCATACTCCAAGGAAAACATATTATATATTACAGGTTTCTAGCCGAAGGGTTCGGTTAGGCCATCAAGGGGGAGAATTATTCCGTTTTTACCCCTCCCGGTAGGAGTTTCCAAAAATTCCGTCTTAGAGGACGTCTGCGTTGGAGGAGGAACCTACTACATACATAATTTTAGGTCTCTATATCCAGCAGTATGGCCAGGCCGTCAAGGGGGAAGTTTTTTCCCTTTTTACCCCTCCCGGTATGAATTTCCAAAAATACCATCTTAGGGGACGTCAACGTTGGAGAAGGAACCCAAATACCGAATTTAAGCTCCCTTGTTCCAGCAGTTTGGCCAGGCCGTTAAGGGGGAGACTTTTCCTGTTTTTGACCTTACCTGTAGAAATTTCCAAAAATCTCATCTTAGCGGATGTCTACAATAGAGGAGGAACTTTAATACCAAATTTCAACTTCCTACCTCCAGCGGTTTGGGCAGGCCTTTAAGCGGCACTTTTCGCTTCATTAATCCCCATTTTTGCAATGTCCCTGTCCAAAAAGCACCTTCCCGGTCCAAAAAGCCCACACTCCAAGTAACATATGTTTTACATTTCAGGTTTCTAGCCAACTTTTACTATTTGTGCCCCTCTGGGTAGGAATTTCCGAAAATTCATCGACAGGGAATTTCAGCTTCCTAGTTCCAGCAGTTTGAGCAGGCTGTCAAGTGGGACACTTTTTCTTTTTTTTGTCCCTCCCGGTTGGAATTAGGCTGGAAGAGGAACCTAAGTACCGAATTTCAGCTTCCTAGTTCCAGCAGTTTGGACAGGTCGTTAAGGGGCAACTTTCCCTTTTTGAGCCCCCATTTTATAACGACCCTGTCCAAAATTCAAAAAAGTATCTTTCTAATAAGTTAGCCCTTACTCCAGGGACCCACATTTTAAGCTTCAGGTTTCTAGCCGAAGGGGTTTTTACCGGCCCCCAAAGTGATGGTTTTCTTCTTTTTGCCCCTCCCTTTAGGAATTTACAAAAATTCCATCTTCGCGGCTATCTGCGATGGATGAGGAACATTCATACCAAATTTCAACTGCATTGCCTAAGCGGTTTGGGCAGGCCGTTAGTGGGGACATTTTTCCCTTTCAACCACCATTTTTACTATGTTCCTGTTCCAAAATAGAAAAATTACGTTGCCGGTGAGTTAGTCCTACTCCAAGGAATACATATTTAAAATTTTAGGTTGGCCAAAAGGGATTGGGCAAGCCGTCATGAGGAGACTTTTACCTTATTTCCCCTCCCGATAGGAATTTCAAAAATTCCGTCTAAGCGGACGCCTACACAGAAGGAGGAACTCACATACCGAGTTTCCTTTTGGGATATCCTGTAGGGAATTCCAAAAATACAAACTTAGTCGATGTCTACTACAGTGGAGGAACCTTTATACCAAATTTCAACTTCTTACCTCCAGTGGTTTGGGCAGGCACTTTTCCAATTTGTGAGACTGTTTATGGGGAGACTTTTCCCCTTTTGCCCGTTCCGGTAGGAATTTCCAAAAATCCCGTCTTAGCGCACGTCTATGCCGAATATCAAGAAACCTTGTTTTAGTGGAGATATCCGTGGGGGGGAGGAAAAAAAGTAGTTTTTTTGAAATTATATATTATTTTAAATGGTACTTTTTGGAAAAACGAAATTTTTTGGAAAAAGATACTTTGTTTTTACAAAGTACTTTATTTGTACTTTTTTTGGAAAAGGTATTTTTTTTAAAATGTGTTTTTTTTGGAAAAATTTATGTTTTTTGGAAAAAGGTACTTTTTTTGGAAAAGGTACTTCTTTTGGAAAAGGAACATTTTTTTAGAAAAAGGTACTTTTTTTGGGAAAAGGTACTTTTTTTTGGAAAAGGTACTTTTTTTGAAAAAGGTATTTTTTTGAAAAAATGTATTTTTTTGGGAAAAGGAACATTTTTTTAGAAAAAGGTACTTTTTTTGGGAAAAGGTACTTTTTTTTGAAAAAGGTACTTTTTTTGAAAAAGGTATTTTTTGGCAAAATGTATGTTTTTTGGGAAAAGGTACTTTTTTTGGAAAAGGTATTTTTTTTTTGGAAAAGGTACATTTTTTTAGAAAAAGACATTTTTGGAAAAAGGTACTTTTTTTGGAAATAGGTACTTTTTTTGGAAAAAGGTACTTTTTTGGAAAAAGGAATTTTTTTGGAAAAAGGTACTTTTTTTGGCAAAAGGTACTTTTTTTGTAAAAAGGTACTTTTTTTGGCAAAAGGTACTTTTTTTGGAAAAAGGTACTTTTTTTGGAAAAAATTACTTTTTTTGAAAAAAGGTACTTTTTTCGGGAAAAGGTACTTTTTTTGGAAAGAGGTACTTTTTTGGAAAAAGGTACTTTTTTTGGAAAAAGGTACTTTTTTTGGAAAAAGGTACTTTTTTTGGAAAAAGGTACTTTTTTTGGAAAAAGGTACTTTTTTTTGCAAAAGGGTACTTTTTTTGGAAAAAGGTACTTTTTTTGGAAAAAGGTACTTTTTTTGGAAAAAGGTACTTTTTTTTGGAAAAAGGTACTTTTTTTGGAAAAAGGTACTTTCTTGGAAGAAGGTACTTTTTTTGGAAAAAGGTACTTTTTTTGGAAAAAGGTACTTTTTTTGGAAAAATGTACTTTTTTTGGAAAAAGGTACTTTTTTTGGAAAAAGGTACTTTTTTTGGAAAAACGTACTTTTTTTGGAAAAAGGTACTTTTTTTGGAAAAATGTACTTTTTTCGGAAAAAGGTACTTTTTTGGAAAAAGGTACTTTTTTTGGAAAAATGTACTTTTTTTGGAAAAATGTACTTTTTTTGGAAAAAGGTACTTTTTTTGGAAAAAGGTACTTTTTTTGGAAAAGGTACTTTTTTTGGAAAAAGGTACTTTTTTTGGAAAAACGTACTTTTTTTTGGAAAAACGTCCTTTTTTTGGAAAAGGTACTTTTTTAGGAAAAAGGTACTTTTTTTGGGAAAAGGTACTTTTTTTGGGAAAAGGTACTTTTTGGAAAAAGGTACTTTTTGGAAAAAGGTACTTTTTTGTCCCCTTTTTGCCCCTCCCGATAAGAATTTCCAAAAATGCCGTCTCAACGGACGTCTACACCGGTCGAGGAACCTACATACCAAATTTCAACTTCATAGCTCCAGCAGTTTGAGCAGGCCGTCAAGGGGGAGACTTTTTCCCCTTTTTGCCCGTCCCTGTAAAAATTTCCAAAACTCCCGTCTTGGTGGATGTCTACGATAGTGGAGGAACCTTTATACCAAATTTCAACTTCCTACCTCCAGCGGTTTGGGCAGGCCATCAAGGGGGGCCTTTTTCCCCTTTTTAACCCCCATTTTTACAACGTCCCTGTCCAAAATTCTAGAAAGTACTTTCCAGAAAAGTTAGCCCCTACTCCAAGGAACACATATCTTAAATTTCAGCTTTCTAGCCAAAGGGGTTTTGGCAGGCCGCCAAGGGGGAGACTTTTCCCCTTTTTGCCCGTTCCGGTAGGAATTTCCAAAAATCCCGTCTTAGTGGACGTCTACGCCGAAAGAGGAACCTACATACCAAATTTCAACTTCCTAGCTTCAGCGGTTTGGGCTGGGCGATGTTGAGTCAGTCAGTCAGTCACGTTATTCTTTTATATATAGAGATATTATATGATATCTGATAATATATATATTATCAGATATCATTATTATACACCCTCCAATATGAAGTATTTTTGCAAGGAGGTTTCAAAAAAAAATTTTTTATTTTTTTTTTGGCCGAACGTAGGGGTCGCCATTTTACATTTTTCGTTATATATTTGGTATTTACAGTCGGATCTTAAAGTATGATACATCGATGTTTTTCTCTTGAGGAGACCAGTGTTTTTCTCTCGAGGGCCATTGACGTCAAGTATTCCGTTCTAGTGCTTAGCCACCAGATCTCAGTTGCTACCACCCTAATGTCAGAAAATTAAAGCTCGCAAAAAATCACTAAACTTTTGCTAATGAAGTTTTTCGATAAACCCAGTAGAATTTTTTTTTATATATTGGTTGCCGAACGTAGGGGTCGCATTTTTAATTTTTTTTTCATTGGATTTTTCCTTTATAGCAAAACACTGGTCTCCTGGAGGCAAAAATTCGATATATCGCACTTTAAAATCCAACTTTAAATGCCAAAGCTATAACGAAAAATTGAAAAAGGCAACCCCTACGTTCGGCAAAAAAAAAATTTTTTTTTTTAAATTGCTTTGCAAAAATACTTCATATTGGAGGGTGTACGGCGAACTTTTTTTTTGAGGTACGGTCTAATATATATTAATACCTTTCGTTCCTATAAGGAGCATAGGGCCACGACGTGGTGGGTATGCAGTTCATCTATAAATGATATCTACCTTCTTCCATGGGTGGGAGCAAAATTTTAATGCAGCGGATGAAGTTGTGGACTTGCTTAACGCATGTGAAAATTATGAAACCCACCAATTAACATCACCAGTATACTCTGTGCCTCTTGTATCAAATAGTATGGTTCCGCCACGATTTGAAGAAATTCGGATATCAAAAACAATGTTCGGCAACCAAGCCGTCACGATACATCATATGATCGAGCATATAAAATTCAACCATCTTTGAACAATTACACTGTGAGACAAATGGTAGGGGTCAGTGATCGGGAAGGGTTCAAACTACCGGGGAAAGTTATATCGGTAAAAAAGAAGTTATACGTATCCCGGCGTTTCGCTGGGTCATCCCTAGGAATCGATTTATCGATTTGACCTTTGGTGGTCTTTTTTTTTTTTGACATAACTCGAGAACCACTAGTCCGATTTTGCTCAAACAATTTTAAAAAAACTAAAAATTACAATTCCCTTAATATGTTCATATAACGTTTTTCTATATACTATGTATGAAGAAAAAAATATTTTTTGCCTAAAATATTAAAAAAAAAAGTAATAAACAAAAGGTTATTGATTTTTATGGTAGCGGTAACAAACATTTATTTTTTGTTGAGTATATAGAAAAACGTTATATGAACAGATTAAAGCAATTGTAATTTTTAATTTTTTTAAAATTGTTTGAGCAAAATCGGACTAGTGGTTCTCGAGTTATGTCAAAAAAAAAGATATATCTCGATTCCTAGGGGTGACCCAGCGAAACGCCGGGACACGTATAACTTGTTTTTGACCGATATAACATTTCCCGTTGGTTCCATCCCATCCCGATTTTGACTGTCGCATAGTGTTACAATTCGTCATTTGTTTGAGCTATGAGTGAAACCAAACGAAAGTCAAGCGATATATCTTCACCTAAATTGCAAAAGGGCGTAACAACACTTTTTTTGCATTAAAGTAAAGGATATATTTATTCTCTTGACTATAGACTTTTTTCTGTATATAAGTTTAAATTTTGTAGGGACATGTATTTAGTCTAGTGCATCATAATCAATCAAAAACCCGATTTCGATTTTTTTTTTTGTTACGCCCTTCTGCATTTTAGGCGACGATATGTATACTTAAAACAAATATCTTAGTCTTCTTATGTTTGGTTGAATGAATAGTTCATTTAATTTTATTAATTTTTTGTTTAATTTAATGAAAAAAACAAAACTATAAAACTTCTTCTTTGTTTACCTTTGACGACCAATGGGACACATATGTCCCATGCTGAATTTGCGCCCTGTAAGCAAGAAAACAAAACTATTCTCAATGTTCTGATATTTCTGAAAACAGGAGGCACAGGTCCATGCTATATCAAAATTTTTGTCTTGCAAAACCAATAACATCTGAATAAATGACATCCAAAAAAGATGAACAAAAAACTTATTTTTCAGATTTTGGGGTCAATTAATTAGGCGCTAAGAACACATGGGGCCAATTATTTGGTAAAATCTGAAAGCAAAAACTCTCCTCTATTAATACAAGTCAGTTTAAAAAAAAATCGGTTGGAATATGTGGAAAATATAACAAAAAATAAAAATGGGACATATATCAACCATTGGTCGTCAAAGGGTTAAATCACAAAAGTCGACTATTATTTTAATTTTCGTACCATACAAAATATTTAAAATATACCTTAAAATTCTGTTTTAAATTTGAAGTTTTCATTTGTTTTTATTTTATATTCAGTGTGTTCCCGTACGTTCCCAATTATGTATTTTGTTTTTATTGTTTTCAAATTTTGTTTACATTTATTTACAAATTTCCTTTTTATTTTTGAATATTTTGTTTTGGTTTTCAATTGGCATTATTTTAAAAGGTTTATTTTAAATATTTTATATAGTACGGTTAAAACAAAACCTTTGCTTTAAAATAAAGTCGACTTTAACAAAAATATACCTTTGAAAATTATTGATATTAAGGCTGATTGTTTTCAGTATTATTTTTACAGGTGCCTAAAAAGCAATTTCTCATCATTTTTTATATATTACATTAGAGCGACTCACCTTACATGGACAGAAAAAAAGTAAAAAAGTGCCCATGTGACATGTCCTATTTTCAATTATATTCTATAAAAAAAATCAAATTTTTGACTCTTTTGTACTCTTTTGCTTGAACATGTTATACATACCTCTGGACGCGCCTCAAAGAACCTTTCATATGATACCCATATTGGGTATGTTGTCTTCAGATAAAATGCAAAATTCTTACGAAAACTAAAAAAAATACCTTCTTTAAAAATGGTCCAGCTCGTGAGATCTCATTTCCAGACCCGAAATATTTTGGGAATCATAATAAAACAAACCGAGGTTTATTTTGAGGGGGGCACTTTTTTACTTTTTTTCGTGAGTCAGTCTAATATACATATTTTTAAAAATGTTTTAATTAAAAAATAGTGAATTTAAAGAAATTAACAGAGGGTCGAACCCGCGACCCAAAATCGCTTTTTAGGATCACTTTTGGAGCAATTACTCTTTAGAAGCAATACTTAAGTGATTTTTTTGATGTTGTTCAGAAGTACAGTGGTGGCCAATAAATTATAAACGATTCAAGTTTTTTCTAATTTTATTCTCGTTGCCTTTATTTTTAAAGATCAAAATAGTGGCTAAATTCGACCCGCAAGGCAAGGAGATTGTTCAGAAAATTGTACAGAATTTCAACGTAATGTTTGTTATTTCATTTTGTCACTTGTTTTAAGTGGGTGTGGCATTTAACGAAAAATTTGCAATACCGACCTTTTATCAAATTACATAGTAAAATGTAGGCAGTACTGAACGGTTCTGTACAAACTATATATTTTTGGAAATTCTATAAAATTTCCTTAAGTCGTGCATTATTTTTATCTACAAATAGTCGCCAGACTTAAAGTTGCAGCACTTCAAACATGACCAAATTTCCCACTAGGAAATTTACAGAATAACACTTCATAATTTTCGAAAAAATATCGCTCCTAAAGTATTAAAAAGATCTTTTTTCCACTTGATAAAAATTATTATTTTGAGTAACTTGATCCATATAGCGTTAATGTTCTCACTTTTCACACAAAAAAGACCCACTAGGAAATTTACAGAATAACATTTATCAGATTTTTATTAAATTAGGATATGCGATAGAGGGTACAAAACTAACGAACAAGCGCAATTCTCTCCAGCCCCAATCTTATTTTTAAGGGTTAAAAATGTAAGGGCAAAAGTGTCCGCATATTAATAGCAATTTTAATTGTGTAATCGTATTAGATTCTAATTAAAAGCTTTTGTTTATTATGTATTTATTGCTTTCTATTTGGAAAGTCGATATTCTGAAAATTTCCAAGTGGGCTTTTTTTGCCGAAAGTGAAAACATTAACCCTATATGGATCAAGTTACACAAAATAATAATTTTTATCAAGTGGAAAAAAGATTTTTTTGATCCATTGGAAGTGATATTTTACCGAAAATTATGTTATTCTGTAAATTTCCTAGTGGGGAGTTTTTGACCAAAAGTATAAAAATTAACCCCATATGGATCACGTTACATAAAATAATTATTTTTATCCAGTTGATATTTTTTTTATTAATTTAATGGCTTTACACTCTCGTAGTCATAATTAATATTAAGTTGTATGGGTCTTTTCTGACCCCAGGCCACTAAGAGTTAAAGATTTTTTAAACGAATATAAAGATAGTTATAGTCTAATCAAATTTAAGTGATGTTTTTCCGAAAACTGTGTAATTTTTGACAAAATGAGCAATTTTTGTAAAATGTCCTGGAAAGCAGTCGCTCCAAACACAAACTCGAATTATCATTTTTCCAATTTAGTTTTTTTTTTCTTTAATATCAACTATTATGTGGTACAAATAGCAATCGACATCTCCAAAGTAGGCATTTTAGAAAATCTTTAAAATTAATTTTAAAAAAACAAATTCGTGGGTCATTTTGGATTCCAGGCTAAAGTGGGTTAATGATATCCGATGAAGTCAAAATTCCATGTCTGAATCAACTTGGCTACATTCAGTGGGTTTCTATCCACATTATCTCGCTCAACCTTCGCTCAATTTATTTGATGGCATTTTTTATAAATAGGTTTTCTTATGCATTTTTCTCTTTGTCCGAGAACCGTGAGTAGCATAGTCAATCTATAAAGTATATAATCATTGCTACATTAAATGAATAAATGGAATAAAAAATAATTTTTTTCGAAATTTCGAATTTTGGGAATTTTTAATAGTTTTTTAATAGTAATTTTCGAATTTTGGGAATTTTTAATAGTCTTTTAATAGTAATACACTTTTTTTCCAAAATGGGCCATTTTCGTCAAACTTTCGGAACGAGTTAATGTTTTCCAAAAAAAAAAAAAAAAATCGATTTCTTCCATTTGAGACCATTTCCATAAAAACTGGGGGGTGTAATGAACGAAAATCATATCATGTAAATATACATACCTTATACAATTCAAATAATTTAAATTTATATGCAGATATAGACTTCTGTATTTGAAAATAAATTTATTTGTAGATATGGGCAAATCTAAAATGTTTAAAAAATGTGGCAGAGAATGGATATTTTGCTTCAAAATTGATATCATAGCTGGATAAAATATCAACAATGATTTTGCCAACGAAAACTCATTTTGGCCAAAATTGCAGATATAGAGTATTGAATATAGGGTCTCGATAATATAGAAATTTTCTACAATTTCAACAATTATTTAAGAAATTTTTTTTTATTCCAGAAATTTTCTTCTATCTCTATAAATTTCTAACTTTTTCTAAAAATATCGTAGTTTTAACCCGATATAACTGTATAAATTTAAAATCGATCGATTTTCATCACAAACTATAAATTTTTTAGTTAAAAAATCTCAATTGCTAAAAAAATTGTAATAACCAGGGCAAGTTTAAAATGGCACAAAAAAAATTGAAATTTGGCAGGCAAAATGGCACCAAAAAATTGTAAAATTGACACACAAAAACTCAAAAATGGCACGCTTATTCCAAAAACTTTAAAGTATAATAGTTGATTTAAGTGTTTTTCTGAATGTTTTTAACAAAAATATAATAATGAACCGTTGAACTGCTAAAGTGCATTCGCCGTATATTAGTATGATTTAGAAAAAAATCAGGAATTTTATTAAGTATTAAAAAAATATCGTTTTTTTGTAAATTTTTTCCAAAAATTATTTACAAAGATTGAGTTTTTACTGAATTTTATAGCATTTTTTTAATGAAAAGTTTAAAAAAATAAGACAAAATGACTTTTTTTTGGCAAGGATTTGTAAAAATGGCATTGGCAAAAAAAGTGAAAAAATGGCAAAAATGGCATTTAATGGCAAATGCCAAAAAACTTGCCCTGGTAATAACTAAATTTGATATATACAGGCATGTCACAGACTTCAATTTCACTTGAAAGTGAAATTGAAAACGCAAATTGCTTCTCCAGAAGTAAATGGTATTTTTGCATATTTAGACTAAATATAACAGATAAATATAGTTAACTATAGGTTAAGAATGCTGTTTTTAATAATTTCACTTAAAAAAGTTTTTGTTAGAGAGCACATTTAAGGTTTTAACACATATTTCGCATAAAATTAATATGATTTCGATGTACAATTTCGTAACGTTTTACTTTTGCTTCTTCAGGTTTTTTGCGTTTTCGTAAATTCTGAAATGTTAAAAAAAGACTTTTTGTGGTAAATTCTTGTTACAACTGCTAAATTTTGATATAAGTTGCCATTTGTAGTTAAAAAAGAGAAGATTGCCGATCAAAATTTAAAATTTTAATTTTTTAGAAAAAATTACGTGTTGCTAATCAATAAGAAAATTATTGAATTTACCAACAAAAAGCGTTTTAAATGTAAATTTTTTTAAGTGAAATAGTTAATGACACTTTAGGGAATACATACCAAGCACTATTGAAGAACTTTTATGAGTTTAAGGTGCTCTAAATAAGAATTTCACTTTGGTTTTTGAAAGTGGAATGAAAACGATATTTTTTTCGTTTTACGTTTTGTGGAGAAACTTTTAACGTTTTAAGTACCACTATTAAGCCTATAGCATACTCGATACTTACCAGAACGTTTCATTTTCAATACGAAATTATCCGTAGCACCCTAAACTGCAAATTCAGAAGAAAAAAAATTGTTTTCGATCACTTTAGGAAAAAAATTGCGGAAGTGAAATTGCGAAATCAAATCAATTCCGTAAAAAACCTGTGACATGCCTGATAAGGCCAATTTTATAGTGAATACTTAAGTAACACTTAACATTAACTTTAGTTAAATGTACAATTAAGACCACCGAAGTGAACTTTTAAAAAAAATTGGACTTGGAATGAGTGCCTGAATCGTTAATACTGAAAACACTTTAAAATCTCGAAAAAAAAATTATTTGTTAGATTTCACATAAGAGTTCACTAAAATATCGGCTCACTGTTTTTTGTATTTATGTATTTGTTTTATTAATTCATTTATTTAAAACTTTTTGACATATTCGTTAATTTTTACTTGTTTAATAGCAAATTTCATGCAAAAATAATTTAAAAAAACCAACAAAAAATATTAAATAATTGACATTATAGTAATTAATTCATTTAAATAATTTGTAGTAAAAAATACTTTTAAAATAATTTCATATTTGAAGGATTTAAGAAATTATTGGAAAAATTACCAGGTGATGATAGTGACGACAATGATGGAGTATTAATTATGGGAGTATTTGATGAGTTTACAACAGCAATAGGAGCTGTTGATGAAGCATTCTGCATATTTGCAGTATAATTAAATTGAACACTGGTATTTGGCACTTGTTTATCATTTTCATTATTTGTTGTGGTATCCCAAACAACTAAGGCATTACGACCAAAACTGGAAATTGATCTTAAGAGTTCTCGTCTGGCATGTACAGCTTCTTCATTGCATTTAAAAATTATTTGATACTCAAAATACCCAGGAAATTTTTCATGTCCCACTAATCTGTGAAAATTAATTAACTTTTGTAAATTTTCAAATACAGCCATAGGTGACATACGATAAGTTTTCTTTAACAGTAGTTTCGAACTATTACGAGATTCACGAACTCTAATCATCGGAAACAAATGTTGACGCAAAAGTGAGGGTAAGCTAAAAGTAAATGGAATAATTGTTAAATGTACATAAATATATTTATTAAAAAGTTGTATAATTTTGTTACCTTAAAATGGCTGTTTGCATCAGATTTGGATTCATATACTGTAGATAAGCAAAACCTCTTGAATTTCCTGAAAAATTGACTTTAAAACGTAAAATGTATATTTCTCCCAACAATGCGGCAATGTCGGCAATTCTTTCAGCTCTGGTATCGGGTGGTATGCCACTTAAAAAAATCTTTAAAATAAACACAAATGTATTTCAATTTGTATTTTCTTCCATATTTTTTAAAACCACAAAAAAAAACAATTGAATTTACCTCTCCAGCACAGGCATTTAATTGTTGTTTTAATTGTTCACTCAAGATTTTGCGACTTTTTAAATATTTTGTTCCATTTTCCTGGTACGAGTCGTACCATTTGGAGGGATGCTCAAACACCGAACGTTCATATGTATAGTTTTGTGGATTTATTAAAAATGACATGATTCTAGGAATATTTATTTTTACTCAACTTTTGTGTACATTTATAATTCAAGGAAATTTTAGTTTCTTTTTTATAAAAGAGTGATAAAATAGTATTTATACAACTGCGTTGTTTTCCTGCGAATTACTTTTTTTTTTAATGCAGACAAGCGTCAAAAATTCCAAGAATTTTCTGCAATGTTTTAAAAAATCTAGTTATATAATACGGGCAAATACATAATACAAACAGCAGGGTATTGGAAATTGTTTTTTAAAAGTTGCATTTGAAATAGATTTCAAGTAATTTCAAGTGTATAAATTATATTGAAATATATTGTAAGTTTTAAATTAATTGAATAATACTGTGAATAATAAATTTAAATGAAAAATAATTGTTTAGGTATACTTTTATTTTTATATACTTCATAGACATTGTTTGCGCCATATTGCTTTTTTAATTTCTGCAGATATATTGAATTTTGAATTCAAATTTCTGCTTATGTAATTTAGTACCAGAGAGGCAGCATATACATATATCAATGATGATCCACTTCAACTCTACAGGAAGGAGAAATTCCTGGAATTTTAAAATAAAAGTTGCCACATTTATAATCAAATTAATACTCGGCACTGTGGTTAAGATTTCCACAAAATTACCTTTCTGAAATCCGAATCGAGTTCTAAATTTTATACAATTAAATGAATTTAAAATTTAAAGTTTGTTTAAATTAACATTAAACTTCATTATTTTGGATTTTTTTTTTGTACTAATTGAATTATTAATACGTTTAAAATTTTAAAAATTATAGCATTTAATTTAACGCTCGCTCTAACTTCATGTCTCCACGAAACATAAAATTAAATGTTGAAACATGAAAAACATATCCAATGCAACAACATTTTGTGTTTTGTTATTGTTTTGCATGTATTTTTCATGTTTTAACGTTAATTGTATATCTCGTAAAGACGTCAAATAAACGGTCTTTAAATCTTAAGTAGTTTTTTGGCTAAAATAACAATTTTTTATTAAAGCAATTGTTTATATTAATAGAAATAGACCTTTAAAAATATAATTCCTTAATTCGATTTTTAAATCTGATTCAATTTTGTACAAATCTATTAGAAAAACTCATATTATTGATTACATTATTGCCTAATTTATTCAATCAAGATCAAGAATCAGTTTGATTTTTGTTGATTCTTCTCATAGTATCAACAAATACTATACTTTTTCATTTCAATTAAAAATAGTCCATTTGCTTCAATCAACAGTAAGAAATCAATTTATAGAAAAGAATAAAAAAAAATTATTTTTATATGTTGATTTTTTTTTTTTTTTTTTTTTTGATTCACGCGAATTATAAGTTTTTTTTTTGTTTGATTCGCGAACTAAAATTGTTTTTTTTTATGATTTGCAAATTACTTTTAGTCATTAATATATCTGTAAGATAATTTTAAATACAAAACTAGTTTTTCTCCTAGTAAATGAATGTTTTAAATTAAAATAGAGTATTGAGAATGAATTAAAAAATTGACATAAATTCGCGGAAGAAAAATTATAAAAATAATTCGTGCGAATTATCTTTATATTTTTTTTTATTCCCGAATTAATATTTTGAAAATATTTCAATCAAACTTGAATCAATATGAATTAGACCAATTCATTGGCTCGTATGAATAAAAAATAGATATTACTGATAGGGAGAAATATTGGGATTTTTAAGAAATTACATCTACTTGCGAATAGATTAAAAATTTAACTTTTTTATTTGAGTTTATATTCCATGGTGGTAAGTCATTCCTAAGCCAAAAGTAATTACTTCGAAGTAATTGCTAAGTTTTATCCATATGACCCATCATTGATTTAAAGTTACGCAGAAAAAACAATAGAATTTGTAAAAAGAAACTAATTTTTTTTTTTTAATTGGAATTTTATTTTCAAAAATTTTCTTGTTTGGAATGTTTGTAAATTGTTATTTCTCATATAAAAATTGTTTTAAAATAAAAATTCGAAGTTACAAAATAAATAAAAAAAAATTTTTTTTTGGATTTACAATTTCTATTGGTGGTGCCTTTTGAAAAAGTTTTTGTTTTGTATTTACAAAAACAGTATGAAAAAGGAGTTTAAAAATTTAATTAGAATTTTGTAAAAATCCGTTTTTCTAAAATTAAAATGATGAAATGATAACACCGATCTCACAATGGTGCTTTGATGCAATTATGCTTTGCCAACACTCAATTTTTAATTAACCCTCTAATGCCCAAGGCCGCTAAAAAGCGGTCGTCAGATCTTAAATAGTTTTTAGCTAAAGCACCGTAAGTTGTTTTTCACGTGAAAAAATTTCACTCGAAAATAAAAGGCCTCAAAAGTTCATTTAAATTCTAACCCCTAAATTCATAAGCGTTTTGTAAAATTATAGGAGGTTTATTGAACAAATTTTGTATGAAAATGCCGTTTTGGAAACCTGCTATAACTTTACAAAGCATTTATGAATGGAGGGGTAAAAATTAACAATTTTTTTATTTTATTAGAAAGACAAAATCACAATAAACACAAAATGTCACTTTTTAAGAAGAAAAATAATAGTCTTGTATATTAAATTTGCATGAAACCAAAGTCTACACGATTTTCACAAAAAAAACGTTTTTTTATATGGAGTATAACAGTTTTTTCATGTGAAATCGAAACAACTTACGGTGCTTAAATAAAAATTTTTTATTAAACAAGTTATATTATATCCATAGAAAACAACAATTACCTACTTGTTTCCCTTCAAACTTTTTTTGTATAAAGCACCGTAAGTTGTTTGAGTTTCACGTGAAAAAACTGTTATACTCCATATAAAAAAATAAATTTTCACGACAATGAGTTTCACGTGAAAAATGTGTAGAGTTTGTTTTCACTCAAATTTAATTTATAAGACTATTATTTTTCTGGGGAAAAAGTGATATTTTGTGTTTATTATGATTGTGTCTATGTTATAAATTTTAAAAATTGTTCATTTAAATGATTTAAATTACAATTTGAGGCCTTTAAATTAAGATTGAAAATTTTCCACGTGAAAAACAACTTACGGTGCTTAAGCAACTCTCTAACTCAAAAACTAGCCTACAGATTTAAAATTAAACACAGATTATATACTCTGAGCTAGTAGTAAGCAAAACAAAATGTCGTCAAAATTAATTGATGTTTAGTGCCAAATTCGATAAATTTCGTAATTTTCAAAAAGCGGAAATCGCCATAACTTCTGAAAGACCAACACTAGATCAGCAATTTTCAGTATGTGATTTTATTTCACTATTGGTTTTCTTGATTCTTCTTCAACTTTTATTATGCTATATCGCCTAAATAAAGCGATAAATTAAAATTTTAATATTTGTCCCATAGTAGATTTTTAATGACAAATATACAGGCATGGCACGGACTTCAATTTCACTTGAAAGTGAAATTGAAAATGCAAATTGCTTCTGCAGAAGTAAATGCTATTTTCGCATATTTAGACCAAATATAATAGATAAACATAATTAATTATAAGTTAAGAATGCTGTTTTTAGTAATTTCACTTCAAAAAATTTTTGTTAGTGAGCATATTTAAAGTTTTAACACATATTTCGTATGAAATTACCATGATTTCGAGAAATAATTTCGTAACGTTTTACTTTTGCTTCTTCAGGTTTTTTGCGTTTTCGTTAATTCTAAAATGTTTAAAAAACTTTTTGATATAAGTTCTCATTTATAGTTAAAAAAAAACAGAAGATCGCGGATCAGAATTTTAAATTTATACCCCTTAATTTATAAATGTTTTGTAAAGTTATAGCAGGTTTACAAAATGTCATTTTCATACAAAATTTGTTCAATAACCCTCCTATAATTTTACAAATTGTTTATGAATTTAGGGGTAATTTTTCAGAAAAATTTCGTTTTGGTAATCAATCAGAAAATTATTGAATTTAATGACAAAAAGCGTTTTAAATGTAAATTTTTTTAAGTAAAATAGTTAAGGACACTTTAAAGAATACATATGAAAAGCTTTTATGAAACGATTTTTTTTTTTCGTTTTACTTTTTCTGGAGAAGCTTTTAACGTTTTAAGTACCACTATAAAGCCTGTAGCATACTCGGTACTTACCAAAACGCTTTATTTTCAATACAAAATTATCCGTAACACCTTAACCTGCAAATTCAGAAGGAAAAAATTTGTTTTTGATCATTTTAAGAAAAAAATTGCGAAAGAGAAATTGCGAAATCATATCAATTCCGAAAAAAATCTGTGAAATGCCTGATAGTTTAAATATTATCGCAATCAAAAAAAAGTGCATTACAGGGTTAAGTTTGATTATAAATTAAGAAATAAAATGAAAAAACTAAATATAAAAAATTTACAATATTTTGTAATAGCAATACACTACGCAATATCATTGCAAATATTATTGTCAATATTATCATCGTTTTACACTCAGATAAAAAAGTTAGTAAAAAAATTTGTAAACAGTTTCCAATCGCACTTTAATATTTTTCTGCTTTTTAGTACAATTTAGCAGAAAAATATACTAATTTAAAAAAAAAATTTATTTACAAGAATTCGGTGATTTTTTACAATTCCTGTTTAGTTTATATTTGTTACTATTGATATATTCTTACCCCTAAATTCATAAACGCTTTGTAAAATTATAGGAGGTTTGTTGAACAAATTTTGTATGAAAATGACGTTTTGAATTGAGGGGTTAGTTTGGAAATAACACAAAAATTTTTATTGTATATCCAATGCATAAAAAGGTAATAACTGGAGAACCGTCTGCAATTTTGACTCCAAATTTCAAGTACGATGGAGTAATTATACACTTGTTACAATCGGGAGAAAAAAAGTTTTTTTTTTATTAATTTTCTTTTTTTTAGATTTTACAGTTTGTTTATTTTTTAGTACACTTTTTTGCTAATTTGAGCAGATTGATTTTAAATTGCAGTTTACAACAATTTACTGAAATTTAGTAGCTGGAACAAATTATTTATACTAATTTCATTGTACTAAAATTATTGATATTTAGTAAATTTTCTAGCTGATTTTGGCAACTCAATTTTGAATTATAGTTTACAACAATTTTACTAAAATTCAGTAGCGACTACTAATTTTTTCAACTAATTTTGTTGTACTTCAGATCAGAAGACATGTGTTGCGAAAATTAGCAAAAAATACCGCTGGGCTCAGAACAGTTAAATTTCCCGTAATAACAGCAAATTTTTCAGTAGCCATTACAGACTTTTTTGGTTGAGTGTACTCTACATCGTATAATAAGATGTACAATATTTTTACACAAGATATGGCACCACTGTTTTCTTCTATATAAAAAATGGTACCTACATCAAAGAGTCAAGAAAATAAAAAGTATGGAATTCTCTCAGTTAGTGAGAAAAATGTAGATACAAACAGCAAATTTAAATTTTTTCGCGCATTTTTAATGATAAAATGATATTTTTCGATGTTGTTACTCGTACTGATGGATTTCAATTTATCAATTCATCTTTGGTTTTCATTTAAGCACATGTACACGCGAGAGAATACTGCTAGCAAAAAACACCTCTAAATAGTAGTGTCCGACCGAAGGCACTATTTTGGGCCAGTGCCGAAGTCGAACATCGGCCTAATTTACAATGATCGGCCTAAGCCGATTCCGAAGCCGAATATTTTTATTAGGCCCAAAAAGCAGCATACACAAACTTTTAAGTGCGATAACGCTTTTGGGTTACCGAAGTAAAAGACATATTTTAAGCAATAATTTATCCTGGTAACTCAAAACAGCCTAAAAGCGTTTTCGTTATTTTTGCTTGGGCTGTTTCGAATTATTTTGTTAATAATAGGTAATCGGCCAAATTATAGCCGATTACCGATTATTGGCCGATTGTGAATTTTTGGCCGAAGCCGATTAATCGGTCGGACATAGCTCTATTGTGAATGATTTAAGATATTTAGCGGTGTTTTTTGCTCTACCTCTACACTTGAAATAATACGTTAGTAGAAAAATCTTTCAAACGGGTTTCACATCCATTTGACTAATTTTTAACAAATTTTAGGTTGAAACACTGATTTAGACAAAAATTTTAATTATTTTCATTTAACACAATACTAAAAATCCTCAGTACTTTAACTAATTTTGAGTGTTAATTTTCAAAATTATGTAGGTATAACAAATTTTTAAGAACCCATTCGTTAAATTTTACAAAATTTATTGTTAAAATATAATGTTTTCATGTTTCTGTTATTACCCGGTTGGTGGCGCCACCAATGTATCGGAAGTTGTAAAGATGGTGCTATTTCTTTCCCTCCCGATTTTTTTTAAATGACCCATATCTCGAAAACTAAGAGAGATAGAGCAAAATTGACGAAAATTTCCATTACCCCTAACCATGTAATACCCTCGTGAAAAGGTTATCTCTATCCTTCGACGCTCGGAAATTTTTAATAAAAATTTTCCACTTCATAAAATGACCCATATCTCGAAAACTAAGCGAAATACAGCAAAACGGACAAAATGTTTGCTCCTCTGGAGTGCCCTTACATGTCCTTTGATGATATGGAATATGCCCGGGGAGTGTCCCGAGACCCTAAGTTTTAATAAATTTTACGACTACAGTTTTATTTGTAAAAAAATTTAGATGTGTTAAATTTAATAAAAAATGTTTTAAAATCAACAAATTTTATTTTAAGCTAAAAAACAGGAATAAATTTTGTTAAAGTAACAAATTTTTCTGTTCAGCCAAATGAAATTATGATCGGCATTTAAAATTTATAAACTTTAAGACCCGATTACTGAATGTCCAGTTAGCTACTAACTGCGTCTTTAATACACTCAGATAAAAAAGTTAGTAAAAAATTTGTAAACAGTTATCAATCGCACTTTATATACTGATTTTTAGTACAACTTTTTTTAGTAATCACTTTTGCTATTCTCTTCTTAAAGATTACGGATTTTTTTTTACAGATTTTCGCTGCTGATTTCAGCAAAACATTTTACTAATTTTTCAAAACCGAGTGCTAAGTTTAGCAGAAAAATTTACTAGTTTAAAAAATTTCATTTACAAGAATTCGTTGATTTTTTACAATTTTTGTTTAGTTTATATTTGTTACTATTGATATATTCTTAGTTTGGAAATAACACTCAGAAAATTTTATTGTATCTCTAATGCATAAAAAGGTAATAACTGGAGAACCGTCTGCAATTTTGACTCCAAATTTCAAGTACGCAAGTAATTATACGCTTGTTACAATCGAAAGAAAAAAAATTTTTTTTAATTTTTTTTTAGATTTTACAATTTGTTTATTTTTTAGTACACTTTTTTGTTAATTTGAGCAGATTGATTTTAAATTCAAGTTTACAACAATTTACTGAAATTTAGTAGCTGAAACTAATTATTTATACTAATTTCATTGTACTAAAATTATTGATATTTAGTAAATTTTGTAGCTGATTTTAGCAACTCAATTTTGAATTGTAGTCTACAACAATTTTGCTAAAATTTAGTAGCGACTACCAATTTTGTTATACTACAGATCAGAAGACATGTGTTGCGAAAATTAGCAAAAAAATACCGCTGGGCTCAAAACAGTTAAATTTCCCGTAATAACAGCAAAATTTTCATTTGCCATTACACTTTTTTGGTTGATTATACTGAAAAATTTGTTGTTGTTTCCCATATAAAATTTTAATTTAACTGTCAGCTAAATTTTAACTGGACGTTCAGTAACCGGGCCTAAAATAGTAAAATTTTACTATTGAAGTAGTAAATTGGACAATTTTACATTTAGCACCTAATTTCGTAAAACACTTGGGTGAAGTGAAGGGAACTTTCAATGTAAATTGTTTTTGTAACACAAACAATTTCTATAGAAATAACGCCGAAGTGTTTTAGAAAATTACCCCCTTAATTTTGTATTTATCACTTTGAATTGAGAATATGTGACGAAAGAACGATATTTTTACATAAATTTAGTTTTTCATTAAAAAAAATTTAACTTAAGAAAAAATTTTTTTTAGGCATGAGTTTTAAAATAGAATTCAGAGTTTTCATTTAGAAATTCGAACTATCCCAAGTAAAAAAAAATGATATGGAGCCATATAAAGTTATATTTAATTATATATAATCTTCTATGTAATTAGATATAATTATATCCGAAAAATGAGAACGTCTTATTGTATCATATTGTATCGAATTGTATACAATTGTATACAATTTGGTACAATTTGATACAATTCGATACAATATGATACAATTGTATCCGAATTTTGTCCTCATCCAATTACATAAAAGTATATCTTTTTGTATAAAATTACATAAAATGTTATAAAAGTGGACACAGTTTGATACAATTATACCTAAATATTAACCCTATATTTTTACCATAATATATATGACCATATCTAACAATATACAAAATTATATTTTTAAATAAAAAAAAATATACAATATCTGGAGATCATACCTGAGGGATTTCAATTACAATTACTTGTAATTGAAATTACAAGCAATTGTAATTGAAAATTTTCAATTACAAATTACTAGTAATTGTAATTGAAAGTGATTTCAATTACATTTACAATTAAAAAGTGTTTTTTGTTAAAATTTTGTATACAAATCTGACTGGGATAGGTTGCATAGGCATGGATGCGTATAAAAAGAATACGTCATGTTGGGATTACCCCTAACTTGCGCTTTTTGTCATTATTTATTTTCCCAAAAAATGTAATTGACATTTTTCAAATTACAAATTACTTGTAATTGTTCTTTTTTGAATTACAATTACAAATAATTTGTAATTGTAATTGAGTTTTTTTGAATTACAAATTTTGAATTACAATTACAAATAATTTGTAATTGTAATTGAGTTTTTTTCAATTACAATTACATGTAATTGTGTACATGAATGTGTATTTAATTACAAAATGTAATGATTAACCCCCAGGTCTACTGGATATCCTATAATTTCGATAAATCTTCCATTACTTTTATCCAGATTTACCATGACAGTGCATTAAACATGAAAAAAATTTTCTTTGTTTTTAGTAATTTTAAAATAAGGTTAACAACACTGAAATTTTTAACTTAATAGGATTGTGATATACAACCAAGATATAAGAGATCAGTCAAGTGTGCGTTATAGTATAGAGAATTCCATATTAAAGCTTCAGTATTGTTAATTTTATGGGCGCGTTAGCCATTTTAACTCACGCTCCTAAACAAAAACAAATTACTCAAGCACGAGCATTTCGTGTCTTACTCACGCAGACATGAGTATATTAAAAACTTACTCACAATCAGAAAATTCTTACGCAAAACAGTAAAAATTACTAAAAAACATATGATGCAAAAAATAAACTCCCACACGAATCATGCACGGGTTATATATTCTTACTCACGCTCACGTACGAATTATATATTCTCACTCTAACGGGCGAATTACTTTGGTATAGTAATTATTACTCACGATCACTTGTGAATAACTTCACTCACGATCGTGTCATGCGCCAATCCCTAGTAATTACAAAATCTAAAACTAGTTCAAAATCATTTTTACTATGGAACCACATTTAATACAATACGGTTTTAAAAGGACCTTATACATATATTTTTATATAAAATCACTTTGAAAAAATTGCTAATGTGGGATAATATATAACACTATGCGACAGTCAAAATCGGGATGGGATGAAACCAACGGGAAATGTTATATCGGTCAAAAACAAGTTATACGTGTCCCGGCGTTTCGCTGGGTCACCCCTAGGACTCGAGATATATCTTTTTTTTGACATAACTCGAGAACCACTTTTACCGGCAAAACTGTTGAGTATATAGAAAAACGTTATATGAACAGATTAAAGGAATTGTAATTTTTAATTTTTTTAAAATTGTTTGAGCAAAATCGGACTAGTGGTTCTCGAGTTATGTAAAAAAAAGACCACCAAAGGTCAAATCGATATATCTCGATTCCTTGGGGTGACCCAGCGAAACGCCGGGACACGTATAACTTCTTTTTTACCGATATAACTTTCCCCGGTAGTTTGAACCCTTCCCGATCACTGACCCCTACCATTTGTCTCACAGTGTAATTAATAATTACTAATTATAGATGATTTTATAAAGAATGTTATATCGTTATATATAAAAGAAATCATGAAATATTGTAGATATGAAACCATACTAAGTTATATATGGGTTCATATGCGTCAATATATAATCATATATAACACCTATTATATAATATTTCTTGAATGGCTCCATATATAGTTTTATATTATTATGTATAGTGTCATACTAAATTATATATAAACATATATGTAATTATATCTTTTATATATTACTTTGTGTACTTATATATAGCACATACACTTATATGCAGGCCAGTATGTAATAATATAAAATCACATATGTCTCAATATTAAAACCTTTGAGGCAAAAATATTTAATATATGACTATATAAAAGTCTATATGCTTCAATTTAAAAGCATATGTGGCCATATCTAACTATAAGTTACTATATGTAATTACATAAAATAATATATGATTATATCAAAACTTTTTTACTCGGGTATTATTGATTTTCGTCTTAAAATTGGGGAAATGAAACATGATTTTCATTCAGTAAAACTCGCATGACACTAGGTTTTTTCTTAACTTTTGTAACAAAAACAATTTTTATAGAAATAACGCAGCACTTCACTGAAGTGTTTTAGAAAATCACCCCCTTAGATTTTAATTTAAATTTTCAAAAACGCCAAACTAATTGAAATTTTTTATTTGAAATTAATAAAATTTCGAAAGAAAGAAATATATCCCAACAAACAATACGTTCCGTATACTTGATGCACGCTTTTGTTTTTTATATTGTTAAAAGTAATTTTCGATAAACTGTGTAAAAGTACTACTTCGCACTTTATTGTGCATGCACACATTTTTGAAAGCAACGGAAGGGTTACGCGATATAAGTGATCTCTTTTGTTTAATTAACTGTTTTTATTTTGATAACAAATAAGATAAGAAAGGCCGTTTGCTACGGAATCAAAACTGATGAAAAACGGTGAGGTCCGTATTTAACGGTACGGAAACGGATACACCAAAACGGAGTTAAAACGTGTTGTGTTCGAAATACGATTATATGGTCCGTTAGTGTTCCGTATACGCACAAGCTTTGACGGATACGTGTATTACGGACGGTTAACGTGCAGTAAAAGCCGGATTTATGATTCCCTATGTGCCGGACAGTCCGTAAAAATGTTTCTTGGGATATCTTTCATTTACACTTAGAATTTTTCACTTTAAATTGAAATTTTTTTAATTTAAACAACAAAATCAAAATCAATTTACACTAAAAAATTTTAATTCTAGTTCAATTTTTTTTTAGTTTCCCATAAAAATCGGGAATGACATTTGATATTTTTTTAATTGAAATTCACATTTTTAATTGAAAAGAAAAGAATTAGTGTGCTCAAAAAAGTTTGCAGGTAGAATCTACTGAAAATGACAGTAAAAACAAAAGTATATGCAGTTAAGAAAGCGATAAAGGAATTTGCCTTTAAAATAATTGAAAATGTAGTTATTTTCAACTGTTGCATCTAACAAATGCATTAAAAATAACTAACAATGTCTTAAAATTAACTGATGAATTTTTACTACAAGTATTTTAAAACAACTGGCAAAATATGTAAAAACTGCTGTTTTATTGCAGTTATTTTTTTTTTTTTCAATTATAAAAGTATATTTTAATTAAAAAAATCAATTTTCTACTTTCGATTATTAAAAATGTGTAATTATTTCATTGTACTTGAAATTTGAAGTAAAAATACCAAAATGTCTTCAGTTATTACGTTTTTATGCATTGGAGGAGATACAATAAATTTTCTGATTTTTATTTGCAAAGTACGAATATAATAACAAATATGAATCAAACAAGAATTAAAAAAAAAATCAGCGAATTTTTTTTGTTTTAAATAAATAACAAAATTAACTGTTTTAAACAACTGTTACGAAATAACAGTACTTTTCGTTAGTTGTTTCCTTAAAGAAATGACATAATAGTTGATTCCTTTTTTTTAATAGGAAAAGAATTGTCATGTATCTGTCAAACTTTTTTGAGTATACACCTACATTAGGTCAATCTATAGTACACCAAAAAAATTTCTTAGTTGTTTTTTACTAAATTTTCAACTATCTTATAAGTGAAATATCCCTAACTAAAGCTTATTTAAATTGATGTAGATGCTAGTAACTAAGTTTTGTAAAAAACGAACAGAGCGGCAATTATGCAGTTGAACTTAATTGAAACTGTATTTTAGTTGAAAATGACGTTTTAAAAATAAACCCTGGTTGTCAGAAGCCACAGATTTCTTTGACTTTAAATAAAAGTTTTTTTTATAATGTAGAAGGTATGTATAGTTGATCTTTTAATTGGTAAATGAATGTTCCTTATCAGATTTGAGATCATACAAGTAAACTAAAGAGAAGAAAAATTTAAAAAAACGAATCGTTAATTTTAAATGCATATTCTAATTATTTTTAACCTACAACATAAATCCATGTTGATAGTAAACAATTAGGCATATATAAATTATCTGGCATGTGATGAAAATCGATCGGTTTCAAATCGATCGTTTTTGAAATTTCAATCTTAAATATTTCGTGTTATTTTTAATTTAAAAGCGAAAAGAAGACGTAAGTAGATACAGCTGATACAACTAAGGCGGTTAAAAACAATTTTTAACTTCTTTGCCTTTTCTATACATCATTTAATTTTTTATTTTTAACCAAATCGATCGAAATCAAAATCGATCGTTTTCCATCACATGCCAGTATATTTTCACTGTATCTAGTGCAGTGGTCGGCACCCATAGCCACCAGTGGCCGATCATAATCGGCTTTTCACACGTACACAACACGAATTACAACAAAACTCTCAACTAAGAGCATAACAAATAAAAATATTCCATTCAATAGCATGATAGCTTTCAACAAAGCAGGTTGATGTCGCTTTGTTTAGGAAATTTTGAAAAAATTTTACACTCTTAAAATTTTACAAGAACAGGAAATTTATTATGAATTATTTTTATTTCTTTAATTCATAAAATTTACAAACTAATGGAATACTTTTTAAGAAAAAATAATTTATATACAAAAAAATAAATATTTTTAATTAAATTAATTAATTTTAAATTAATTAATATTTTAGTATAATAAAATTTATTATGAATTATTTAAAAAAATTAAATTAGTATGAATTATTTTTTTTATTTCTTTAATTCATTCATGCATTTATTATTTCATTTCCAAAAATTATTTAAAAATGATAAACTAATTTCTCACAGTGTAAAACATCAATACATTCACATTCTCTCTTTCTACCGACCCCTGATCTAGTGTGTTGAGATTAGGGTTTATGTCCCGGGAATTTCCGGGACGGGATTCCCTGGAATCCCGCCCTTTTTTCAATCCCGCAATCCCGGGAATTTCATGCGGGATTTCCCGGGATTTTATGTATTCTTTTATAGAAGTTCTAGTTAGTATATATTGCAATTTCGCTTTATTTAAATTTAAAGCATTGATTTTTTTTGAAATCAATTTAAATAAAAATATTTAAAATAAAAAATACGATTTAAAATTTAATAAACTGAATTAGTACAATATAAAAAAAATATTATTTAGGCCAAATATTTTTTGAATGTCAGCTGAATTTGGTTTAGTTACCAATAAAAATACTCGTACTTCGGGAAAAAATGGTTTCTTTAAAACGATGATCTTTGTTCAAGTAAAGCAATATATACAACATTTCAACATCATTATTTCAGTTCCAAATACATCCAAAAAGCCTGTGCATTAAAATTTAAAAATTTTCAGCTGATATAAATAATTTGAGTGTTTTTTACTTCAAATAATTTCATTTAAATTTCAATTGCTACTCCTTTATTTTAATTGTATTTTTTAAAAATTATTTATTTTTCAAATAATGCATCAGATGCTTTTTCAAATTATTTTGGATTTTTTATATGTTAATTTAAAATGCAACTATGAAAATTAAATAACCCAGCAAAGAAAAAGGATCATTAATGATTCAGAAATTAGCTCCAAAAACAAACATTTTTCCACTTTTTCCGATGAGCCATTTAAGAATCTTATTTATGAGCGCTCCGAAATTGCTTGCTGGGAATTAATTTTTAAAAATTTGTAATCAAAAAATACCAACTAAAGTTAACAGATTATTTAATAATATTTTAATTTCTATTTTTATAAAAAGATTTTTAGGTAAATTGGCTTAACAATTTGCCTAAAAATTTGTGTGAAAAATACTACCTTTTAAACTTTTTTGTAAAAATAATTCTAGACGAATTCTTCTGAAAATCTCCATAGAAACAAAATATCTAGAAATAGAAATTTTTGGATTCCATACTTAAGAAATGTTTAAGCAAAAAAACGATCTTAGTTCTGACTATAAAACTGGTCCGACACAAGTTTGCACCCATGAACAATTCGAATATGTCCTAAAAGAAGAGATGAAAATAAAATACCCGTGTCTTTCACTTTGTCTATATTAATTCGTTTAACCGTTTAAAACCCAAATTAATATTCAGTTATTTCTAAGAGTTTTTTAAAATTAAGACGGCCTTGCATATAAATATATTACCTCAATATTAATTCGCGATTTAAACTGTTAGACGAATTGATCTAGAAAAAGTGGAAGACATGGATATTTTATATTTAGCCCTGCTTTCAGAATATATTAAGTAGATTTTCTCATAGGTACAACCAAAAAATGAACTTTGTCGGACGGTGTTTTAATAGAAATCGAGTTTTTCCAATACAACATATGTCGGATTTATTTATTTTCAAATGAGCGGGAATTCCCGGCATCCCGGGAAATTCATAAAAAAATCCCGCTGTCCCGGGAAATGAAAAAGTCCGGGAAAAGAAAAACCCTAGTTGAGATGTATAATTGATCATTTAATTCGTAAATGAATGTTCTTTGTCAGATTTGAGATCATACAAGTAAACTACAGAGAAGAAAAAATTTTAAAAATTCGATAAGGCCAGCAGGATAGAATATGTATTTTCGGGTCCCGCTACAGACCCATCCTCAGTATCCTATGTTTTTATGGGTTAATATTTCTTATAATTTAGAATTATTTATTGTAATTATTTAACATGTTGCAAGGATATAAAGCATTTCAAATACAAATAATCGGCCTGATTACGAGTGTCGAATTTGTAGTCGAAATTTTCGACTCCATATAAAATGATTTTATTTATTTTTATTTATTTATTTAATTGATTCCATTTCCTGTACAACAAGACTGTGTCTTATATTTATAGTACAGGAGAATGATTTTGTATATAAGGAAATTATAAAGAAATGAAACTCTGATGCTGGATTTTTTTAAATCTCAGTGCTATATATGGTAAATCCAATTGAAAAATTGTTCAAAATTTATGTTTTTAGCGAATTTTCAGCAAATTCGACTTAATCTCGTCTACGACACTCGTAATAAGGCCGAATATATCATAATGTTTTTTATGTTGCACATGACGGTTGTTTGTTGTTGTTGTTTTTAACGGCAATTACAGTTTTTTCCATAGAAAAATACAAAACAGCTGCTATGACAGTTAGTTAAGAAAACAACTAACGACATGTACTGTAATTTCGTAACAGTTGTTAATATGCTCTTAGATTGCAAAAAAAAAATCAGAAAATTGTATTGTATCTCCAGTGCATAAAAACGTAACAACTTTAGAACTGTTCGGAATTTTTAGTTTAAATTTCAAGTACCATGAAGTGACTACACAGTGTTTTTATAATCAAAGAATAGAATTTTTGTAATAAAAATTTGTCAGTTTATTTTACGACATTAGTTGTAATGCACTTCTTAGTTATTTTTCAACAGCTAAAAATAACTACATTTTTAGTTGTTTTAAAGGTAAATATATTTGTCGCCTTTTTAACAGCATACACCTTTGTTTTAACTGTGATTTTCAGTAAATTCTATGAAAAAACCTTTTTGAGTAAACTTGCGATTTAAATATAATTATAAACAAGTAAAAAAGTTAAAGTCGGGCCTGCCGACTATATAATACCCTACACCAGTCTGGTTAAAAGCCAACTAATGTTTGGATCTGAAATTCGAATGGGTTAAAACGAACTTGTGTAAAAATTTTCTATAAAATGATAAAAGAGAAAATCGAAAATATAGCCAATATGGGCGATAGGTCCAAATATGGACCGATCCTATCTAGAATCAATAGGCTTTTGTCCTTGGGACCATGTAAGTCAGCGAACCAAATTTCATTGAAATATCTTCGTATTTGCGACCTGCAGCGTTTAAAAAAGCCAATTTTGGGGAAGACCCTTATATGGGCACTAAGTCTAAACATGGACCGATTTTAAGCAAAATCAATAGGCTTCGTCCTTGGGCCGACATAGGTCTGTGTACCAAATTTTATCAAAATATCTTAATATTTGCGACCTGTAGAGGGCGCACAAGAATGCATGGACAGACAGACAGACAGACGGACGAAAATACAGACATCGATAAATTGAAACAAAAAGTGATTTTGAGTCGATCGGTATACTAAAAGGTGGATCTAGATCCAATATTTTTCGGTGTTACCAACATCAGCACAAACTTATTATACCCTCTCCACGTATTGGTGTAGGGTATAAAAATCAAAGAAAACCCTACATTCATAAAAATAAATCTGTAAAAATAGCAGAAAATTTTACTAAAAATTAGTTAAAAATGATGTTACAGAAAAAATGTTGAAATTAGCAGATTTTTTTGCTAAATACTAGTAAAATAAGAACATCAAAAATAAAAACTGTTAAATTTACAGAATTTTAGTTATATTTAACTTAATTTTTAGTTAATTGAAAGTGACAAATTGTACTGTAAAATATGCAGAAAATTTTGCTAAATATTAGTGGACTAAAAATAGCAAAAACAAACCGTTATATCTAAAAAATTTTTGTTATTTCCAAACTAAATTCAGTTGAATGCAAAAGCAGTCAGTCTATCTTGCTAAAATCACAAAAAATATTTGCTAAAAAAATTGTAAACTGCCTTTTTCAAAAAGCTCGATTTTTATTTGCATTTAAAAAGAAATCGAAAAAAAACTTCGAAAATTTAAAATTTTTTGGTGATTTTTTAGGCTACTATTTAGCAAAATTTTTTGCTGATTTTAACAGGTTAATTTGCTATTTTCCATTAACAAAAATTTAGCTCAAATATAACTAAAATTCTGTATATTTAACAGTTTTATTTTTGCTGTTTCTATATTACTAATATTTAGCAAAAACTCTCTTAATTTTAGCAGTTTTTTCTGCAGCATCATTTTTAACTAATTTTTAGTAACTTTTTCTGCTATTTTTACAGATGTATTTCTATGAGTGTACAAATATTTTTATTTTAATACTACATTTAACCATAACCAAAAACTAGTTGTTTTTGAAAACTACTATAATTTTTCTGTCAAATTTAATACAAATATTCGGGCATGTTCTCTATTTCACTTTTGGGTGAAAGAGAAAATTTCTTAAATTTTTTTTCTCAATTTCGTTTAGATTCATTTAAAATTTAAGTGAATTACGAATGTACATAGCTCATTTTATGGAAAAAAGTCTAAATCGAATCAAATAATAATAGTGGAATAAGGTCTTAAATTTAAATTTCACTTCGATTTGAAATCACTTCGAAATGCAGAACACAGCCGATTGAATCAAAAACTAAAGGTTTTTAAAAACTAATAGTTTTTGGTTGTAGTTTAAATTGGGCTTAAGGGGATATCGACGCTAGGAAAAATTTTGTTTTCGAATTTTTTTTATATTTTATTTGGATAGAGCATACTCTTTAGTATATGTTCAGAAAATATCAATAAAAAATTCGAAAAAAAAAATTTCCACATGTTTTTTTGTAAAATATATTTTAGTCACAAAGTAATATTCTATGCATTAAATTTGTCAATAAAATTTTTTGGGAGCGTTTTTTATCATCGTCTTTATTATAAATTTTATTTCGCATAATACAGCAGAACAAAAAGAAAAAAAACTACATCCAAAGATGCAAGAATTGCACGCAGTCTTTAAAGAAAAGCCAATGACGATTCCTCGATGGTGGGCGAAGGCACGTTATAAGAGGCGAAGGCACGTTATGGCTTTTAATAAGCCATAAAAGTAATCAATGTATATAAAAAATAAAAAACAAATTAAAAAATGTACGAAATAAAAGATTTTGACCGAAATGAAATGTCTAATAAATTCTCTACCATCGTTTTTAAGAATGTTTGGGTTAATATATAAAATACTCTTTATCCGATTCTTCCCAAATTTGGTGCACATGTAGAAAACTGCGAGGTATAAATTTTGTTCATAAACGGTTTTTAGAAATTTTGATGTTTTCTTAGCGTAAAATTAATTTTAAACTTTAAACGTGTTTTCCCACAACCCTGAGTTCAAAATCGGCTGCCACTCTTCAGCCAGGGCGGGTTAACCGATTTTGATCTGGGTTTTTTTCTTTAGTAGGCAACAAAAAACTTTAGCCTTTATCGTGGCCCTTTTTCTGAATTTTGGTCAAATAAATTTTATATCCCCGAGCAAATGGGTTTTTTCTTGCCTTTCTTAGAATTTTTAAGTTTTTTGTTAAAATAAAATTTTAAAAATAAAAATCGGACCACGATAAGGACTAGAGAATTTATCTGAGATTAAGAATCACTTTACAATTTTATTTTCCGATAATTAATGAAGTCTGCACGTGGCAGCCGATTTTACAAGAAGTTACTTTTCATCTCTCCTTAGATAGTAACAAAAATGAATTGCTTTCCTATATAAAAAATAGCATCCAAGCACTCATTTTTATGAGGTGCAAAGCACACTTAAAGTAGCATAAACACCTTCTCTCCTATGACAAGCCAATGTTAAAAAAAATGCGTTTTTCACCTCAATTTGAACGCATTTGTGCGGAACAGTATAGGTGCTTTTACGGATCTTGGTCAGGTATTTTTTTGCTGGGAAGTAAAGAAAAGTTTTTAATTAATGGCATTTTGCATCATACGCCACAGTAGACAAATACATTGAGTTGGCCACTGAGGCGTATGACTTTTCCCCTTATATTAATTGCTGGAACCGCGCATGATTGGAAGTAAGAAATCAGCATATATAGCTACTTTATATGCAGTGAAAAAGGCATTCTTGTAGAATGCATTCGGTTTTTTTTTTTTTGCTGGGCAGATAAAACCAGCTGTTACCATCGGATCCTCATAATTTTATGAAATATTTAAAAACCAATTTGACTGTTAAAATTTCTATTCGATTTTCTATACTTATCAGAAAAAATCTGTTTACAATTTAGGATTTTGGCTTGCTCACGCACTTTTCGACAGATCCTATGACTTGTGGTATAATGTAAATCTCGCTTTAGCGATGGTTAACCAAATTGTTGAGTTATCAGTTGTTCATCTGGTAAACACTCCCAATGCTGTATTTTAATGTACAAAAAAAAAACTATGTACATTGAATAATATTTTACGTGATAATATTTGTTTTATTATGACAAAAGATGGTAGCAAAATGTTTATAAAAAAAACTTCTGCTGCATTTAGTTTTTATTTTATAGTTTAAAATTTAATTAAAGCTCAATATTATGTGTATTTTTTCAGAGCTATAAAGATTAGCTTAAAACATGAAATTATAAACTTGTAAAAATTAATTTTGCACTTAAGATTAAAAAAAAGAAAAACGAATAAAAAAATGCATCATTCATTTGTAATAAAAGAAAAAAAAAGACTTATAAATAAAATTGATTTTTTGATATATATAGATAGTATTTGATAGAAAAATGAAGGAAGAAGAGGAGAATTATAAAGTGATTTGGGTAAAAACATAAGAAAAATATTTTTATTAAAATTAATGGGCAGTTTACCAAAATGGGCACCAACCTATATAACACTGACATAGATTTTCATTATTTGTGGCCTGTTGTATTAATAAATCAACTTGTTGTTGTACGGTATAACTTGTTTGAGTTTGAAAATCTGTACCGGTTAATTTACGTTTAACCCGTTTGATAACCTTGCTAGCCTTACTATTGGTTATATCGGTATTATTGTGATTGTTACCCATAAGACCGGGTAAAAATTGATTATCAAAAATTTTTGTTTTAGCTGCTGTATTGCTATGCAACATATTGTCTTCAATGGAATTACTTAAACTACCCGTATTAGTACCACCTCCAATCATGCCACTACCCGAGTTAGTGGGATTTTTAGAACGATGAATTTTAGCTTCTGTATCCAGTAGACGCCAATTAAGTAAAGGATCATAGACAAAGGCTTCCAAAACGGCCATTAGAGAATCTTTATTACGCCGTAACACCAGCATAACACTTTCACAGGTGCGACGATAAGTACCTTCTATGCCGGTTACCTCCATGGCCTTGATAAGCATGCGTGTTAAACGGAAGGGTATTTTTTCGGGGAATTTTTCACGTGTCATGGCCACTTCAAAACAATCACCAAAATCGATATGTAATATTTTTCCACTCATACGATCTAACATCAAATTCGAAGGATGTCTATCGCCCAGACCCAATATATAACCCACCATAGACATTACCGCTAAGGATCTGGTATAATTGGTACGTCTTTCAAACCATACTTCTGAAGAGGGCGATTTTAACCATAACAGTTTTGCTAAATCATCACCGGCAGTTTGCTCCAAAGCATATTCAAATACTTCCACTTTTTGCATTAACGTTAAATGATCATAGTCTGGAGAAATGCTTAACATAGTACGATGTTCTTGATTGAGCGGAACCTTCTTTTTGTCTCTGTAATCACGTATAAGAGTATGCAAAGTATCACAGTGGGGCACCCATCCTATGAGACCCGAATTTGTGCTTAACGGTATGACGGCGTAACGTTGTATGGCTAAATTCCTACGGAACGTATCTGGATCATCTAAAAGTAATGTATTTACCAAGGAGAATAATTGCATGACACGCTCATCTTGTCGCAGATCTTCATGTCCCTTCAGAAGATACATATAATCTTTGCCATTGGAACCACGTATACACAATTTTCTGGGTCTTTGTTTAGAGGTTATAACCTGTAGATTAGTTTTTATAAAACTAATTCTTATCAATTCCTGTCCAGGATTATATGAACCCGGTACTGCTAATTCCAAATCTTTACAAGCCAATAGTTTGGGTGATACATAGGGCAATTCCAATGATGTTAATTGTGGCAGTTGACGTGATATTTTCTGGAAAACATGATAGTAAATATCCCAAGCATGATCTAAATCCATTAAAGTATTTGATGACTTATAACGTTGTGTCCATTCATAGGCTTCGGTCAATTCTCGGCCATAAGCTTGAGAAAAGGAAGTTTCTTTAAGAGTTTGAGGCCCCCTCTCCAGCATGGCATGTAAGGGTTCTAGTATATCAAACATTCCCTTGATATTACGATCGCCAAAGTATAAACGTGAAGCCTCTTCTAAACCCTCATGCCATTGTTCATGCCATAATATGGCTACCCTTATAAGTTCCTCACTAATCATCATAGTTTGTTCCACCAATGTCGGAGAATGTTTACGCATTGAATCTAAAATTTTAAAGGCCGCATTTTTGCGAGCCACTGAAGCTGATTTGGAAGCTACGGTCAAAGGATAAACCAAGGCTTGGGGATGATATTTTCCTATATCCATTAGTAATTGATGAATCAATTGTCCCACTAAATTACGATGGGTATCGATGCGTGCTATTAATTGCGGTATTACTTGTAGCCAGGTATTAATTTCTATTAATTTCATACCAGATAGTAAAGCATCATAAATTTCCGAATGATGCCCATAATCAAACCATAAAGTTAGCAAACGCAATGTATCCTGTAAAGAATTGCCCTTAATTAAGCTAATGGATCGGAAGAAACCATGTACTGCTGGCACGGCGTATTGTTCTATAACCATTTTTTCTTTTTCCAATAACAGAGCAGTGTTATGCAGATCGAGAGGAGATTTTATATTATCCAATGTTTGATTTTGTGCTTGCACTACCTTAAAGTTCATGTAGGCATATAAATGCCAAGCCTTATACCAGTTGGGATCATAATCCGTAGCCTTTTCAAAACACTCTAAAGCTCCTTGAACCGCATCGGGTTCTAGGCCCTGTAATTTATTTTGGCAGATAGCTAGACGTAAATAACATCTAGCCAATAAACGATGATCATCTTGCTTGTAGATAGTATCGGGCATACAATTCAATTGCTGGGAGTAGGTGTTAACAAAACGACTTAATTGTTCATAGGCTCCCTGCATATTATCCGAAGCGGCCATATGTTTAGTATAGGCATAGGTAACTTGGGGCAGAGTATAGGGAAGGGGTTCTTTAGGATTTTCACTAGGATCACAGCCCAAAAGCATTACTAAAGTCTTATGTGATTGCTGTATGTAGCCTGACTTGCGGCACAGAGAGGCATATTTTAACCAGGTATGAATATCATCATGAGGTCTGACGACCAAAGAGTGTACTTGAATAATTCTCCTCCAATCTTCTACCAATCTCTGTCCACCTTGTAAACGTTTCCACCACATGGTTTTTAAAGGCTGACGACGTTCGGGTATCAGTTTATATTGTATGACTTCCTCTAGTTCAGCCAACATTTGTACACATACCATAGCACCGTAGGCTCTCTCATAAGATTCACCAGCCATGGAGGTTAACTCGGTATCTAGTAAATCTCTAGTTTCGTCTATTAGGCGTTGAGCCAATTCAAATTCATCATGATGAACTGCCAAGACAGCTCTATAAAAAGCACCATCTTGTGTATCCTCGGGAATACAACGTACATACTCCTGCATAGATTCCCAGTCCTGTAAACCCCAGGCTGCTACAGCTGCCAAGGGGCCAGCTTTGCATTTATTTTCTTTACCCAAAGAATCCCATTCCGTTTTGGCAATCTTACTCAATTGAGACCATTCTCCTAAGGCTTCTAAACAACGCATTGAACCCAATCTAGATTCCATATCCTTTGCATCCTGTCGTAAATTACGCTGATAGTGTATTAAGGCTTGATCCCAATTATGTAATTTTTCATACCATCTTCCCTGTACCTTGAGCTCATCTTTAAAACGAGAATTCTCCCCTCCCACCGAATTACGGTAGGTTGTCAATAGACCCTCGGCGGCTTCTTTTTGTTGCAGCTTATTGTTGATTAATATGAGGGACTCGAAGACATGCGGATCCTTTTGTGTTACAAATTCTGCTTCTTTATATCTTAAGGCCTTAGCATAAGCACGACAAGCCATGGCACGAGTACCCAATAGTTTAGGATCTATAAGTATGGGGTCTTTATCGCAATGTTCCATGAACTCTGCCAAATTCAATATAGTTTGGGTTATCTCTGGCATATCGGTTACTTGCAAGGCCTGTATCAAAGATTGTGTCAATTCGTTTTTATGCTCGGTGGATAATTCAGTCCAACAGGATATAAAGGCAGCATTGAATAGATCACGCAGCAGCTTATCATAGTCCTCGGCTAAAACACGACAGGCTCTTAAAGCATGTGATCGTGATTCTCTTAGTAAACCTATAGACAAACGCTTCAACCATTCGACCCAATCATCTTTGGAAACACGCCGATTAACCTGCCAAGCCATACACAATTGAGCAGTGGAGACATTTAACTTTTTAATGGTAGTATTATTATCACTGATTGCATTGGAGGCATTGGTAGATTTAAATTTAGCTTGTCTTAACAGGAATTCCTCATCCAAACACATGGTAGTGTTAGATTGTAATTTGGAAAGTAATTTTTCATATTGAGCATAAATAATACGATTTTTGGCGATGGAACGATTAACCAAAGGAGCAAATACTAGATATTTTTTCCCCAACTGGATAACCAAAGAGCACAAAGTGGACATGGCCTGATCCCGCAACTCCGGCTCATTATCCAAGACCCTTACTAGAGGGTGGATAATACGTGAAGAAAAATCTGTAAAATCCAAATTCCATGCCAAATTATCAATAGTTTCTAAAGCCACCAAGGATACCTGTTGGGGTACATATGGCGAATCAAATAGTTTAACAATGGGTGGTACTATCAAATGTAAATAATCATCTAAATTATTGCCAAATTTCCGCAAAGCCTGCAATAAACGTTTGGTAACGTTGCGATCTTTAGAACAATCATGTTGTAGAACTCTTAAAATTTGTGGTATCAATTGAGCCAAGTAATTACGAAATTCTCCCCCCAAAGCAACAGCAATTTGTTCGATTAAATTAATCAATGTGGTCTGGAAGGGGGTATTATTGGTCCAAAATTCCTTAATCAACTTAAATATATCATTCATATAGGTAATAATATGTTGGCGTACAATTTCCACTAGAATAGCCAATTGTTGGAATAGAAATTCTCGTAAATTATTATTGGCCGTACGGACATTTTCCAATAAACTGGGTAAAACTTGAGCTAAATAGGGTACACATTTAATGCCTAAACATTGAAAGATGTAGGTCACCGCTTGGACCACACTTGTATGACGACTACTTAAAGTGGGATCTCTAAGAATACGCATGAGAGCGGCTATAGCCACCGCGGGATAATATTCATCTAATATACTACCCATATTAACCAATAGTTCGGCTGTTGATATATCTTGATTCTCCTCAACTTTATAATCCGATAGAGATATTAAAACGCTATCTTTTTGACTATCTATTAAACCCTTATTCATTTTATGCTTATAAGGATCCATAGCTCCTAAAAGTCCTAAAACACGTATAGTTTCCCTACGTATAGATTTACGCTGTTCGGTTTTTAAGAAATTTATCAATATATCTATTAAAATGGGATACTTATGATATGGGGTTACCACTCTGCCCGTAGCACTTATCAATTGTCCCAAAGTCCATAAGGCCACTCCTCGTTTATCCGGAGAGCCAGCATCTCCCAACATTTCCAGTAGTATAGATAGTAAATCATCGGCCCACATTTCCATTTCATTCGAACCACCATTCACCTCAGCCAAATCTCCAATAGCTCTTAAAACATTTAACACTACACCAGGATTTGAATCGGCTTCTCTCAATTTAGGCACCAATATGGTTAAAATAGGATTCATATATGATGATATTAATCTTGGTGTACTTATTACCAAATGATCTAACATTCGGGCACTTTGTTCCTTATTTCTACTCATACCCGAGTATTCCAATTCCGTTAGCAATTGTACCATCACTCTTCTCAACTTGGGCATTACATAGGCGGGATTCATAGTCGACAGACGTCCTATGGTTACCATAGCCAATTCACGTATTTCAAAGATTTCATCATTTAATGTTATAAACAAAGCACTCAGCGATTCGGGTTGTGCCAATTCAGCATCAAATGTTTCATCCAGGGAACGTAGAATACGTACTCTTACGTTACAGTCCATGTCGGTGATGGCCACGATAAGTAGACGTTCAATAACATGTGAAACAGCATCACTGAGGGTTTTCGAATTTTCGTTACTATCTGCTGACTGTACGGCTAATTTAAGTAAACGAGTACAACTTTGTACAGCTTCCAAACGAATTTCCTGTTGTTCATGATTAATGTAGTAATCAGCGCAGCTAATAAGAAATATGTAAGGAAATAAATAATAATAATTTATAAATAAAGGAAATGTACAGAATTTATACGATTTAGAGCGAATTTTTATTAAAAAAAAAAAAATCATTTTATTTAATTTTATTTTTTACGATTGAGGATGGGTCCATATTTTCTTTCAACAAAATATTTTTTTTTTCAATATTTTTTTATAAAATTTCTCTAAGAAAATTACAGGGTACCCGAAAATTAGTATAATTATAATTCAAAACAAATTTGTATACAGGGTGGCGCAAAAGTAATGTCATAATGTGAATGTGCTTTAATTTTTGCAAATGGCATCAAATCTCATTATGCTTCAGTGTTGCCATATAGCCAGTTTTAACTGTTTTTTACAGTTTTTTGGGATGCCTAACAGTTTTCCAGTTTTCTCTTGTAAAAAACAGTTTTTTTTAATTCATGGATTTTTTTACAGTTTTTTCGTATTAAATCGGCACATTTGTTTCATTTACAAATTTTTTTTTTTTAACTAAAACTTAAGAATTAAAATATAAAAGTGCTTATGCATAATAATTCGAAAACTTTATAACAAGTTTATAAAATGAATTTTGTATAAAATATTTGGTTTATAAGACATTTACATACTTAGAAAGTTATTATGAATATGACCTAAAAATTACAATAAAACTTTCATATTAGGTTTTTTTTTAATCACTGGATTTATTTTTGGATTTATTTTATTTTGTTAAAAAATGCACATTTTGTTTTTCAATTTTCAAAATTTTATATTTTTATCCAAATCTAACACATCAAATATAAATTATGCCAAAATGCAATTTCTGGAATAAAATTAAGCTAAATCTAAAACGGATTTATTTTGTAATTCCATTTTGGATTTAGTTTATTTCTATTCCTTCCTATGTTCGCATTTTGACAAAATTTTACGATTTTCTTGCACATTATATTGCATATTAGATTTTGATAAAAATTATAAATTTTGTAAATTAAAAAACAAAATATAGATTTTCTAACAAAAGGTTTGTTTTTTCGAATTTTATACATATATCTATAACGACTTGTAAAAAAACGACTATCCGTTCTTACCTGATTTTCTTTTATTTTTTGTAAACAAACAAAATTTAAACATTTGGGGTCGCCTTTGTACAAAAGCTGTTTTCGTACAAAGACTTCGCCGGAACTCGAAATGGAGCAATAATCTTGTGTGCCCTGCTGTACCTTTACCAACAAACGCATAATTCAATTGTTAACTTTTGTTGTTTCAGATATTTTATGAAATAAAAAATTCTAAAATTTCAAATATTTTTATGACAAATATTTTTGTTTACATTTGAAAGAGAAAAGCCAAGAATTTTTAAGACTTGGTAGCATTTTTATAACTACTTAATTTTTAAGAAGCTAAATTTATACCTACTTAAAAGTTTTATAAATGCTTAAATTTGTATGGAATATTTATACAAAATTCGAAGAAAACAAACCTAAAATAAAATAAATCCAAAAATATATCCAGCAATTAAAAAAAGGCCTATTGTAAAAAATTAGGTACAAATCGAAACATAAATAAATTTAAAAATGCCAATATAATACTACAAAATATGCTTATTGGAAAGACGAAATATTTTTATAACAAATTTCATCAAAAATTAGCACGAAATAAAATTGGCTAAACCATATCTGACATGTCATAGATCCGACGGACATTTTTTAGCCGAACTTTTCAGATCATTTCTAAATAAAGGATAATTTAGAAATTTATATTTCTCAACAAAAAGGCCGAAATTTATTTTTTTTAATGAATATTTTCCAATTCTGGATAACAGTTTGATACTATTTTTTCAATTATGATCAAGGACAATTCCAAAAAACGTAATATTTTTACGGGGTTTTACACACCGTTAAACAATTTCCGACATAACAATACTCAATCAAATGAAAGGTAATTTTATGTGGAATGCCAATCCATAAAAACTATTTCAAAGTACAGCATTGACCAGTAAAGTATTCTATCCTAAGTCAGGGGTTAATAAAAAAGGTTCACATCTCGGAAGGGTGATTCGATGAACTTTTTTTAACTTCAGATTCGGGCCTAGGAGACCAAAATTATTCTTTATTAGAAGGCTGTCCAAAAAGTCGATTACTATTAATGCCAAAGGCAATTAAATTACTAAAATCTCGATATTTTGAAAATTGAGACCCTGGGATAATATTTTAGTCCCAGGATACTTCGGAATCCCAGAATTTCTTATGATTTTTAAAATTTTTTCGAAAAACAGTTTTTTCTATAAAGAAACAGTTTTTTTTACAGTTTTTCTAAAAAAATATATGGTAACACTGTTATGCTTTGACATCTATGTTGTAGACAGATAGAGAATTATTTGACAACAAGCAATGGAGCGATACACACCTGAAGAACGTGGAATGTTGTTGTTGTTGTTGTTGTAACGGCTTTAAAATGAGAATTTGTAGTTAATAATTCTCATTTAAAGCCGGAGTGGCAATCCTTGCTCGGATAAATTCGAAGATTCGAATACATCCGAATCGTTCCGGCACATAGTCCGATTGCCGTGGGAACCGGGTTATACCGCCCATACTCGGTCGTCAGAGCCTCGTCAGCGTTAACAGGGGACACCATGTCCAAGGTGGACTGTGGGTGAGGTTGGCATTTGGAAATAATTTCCCTTGACGTGGAATTATTGTTACTGCTTATTTGACCAATTTTCAGTCTGTTGTTTTAACGCAAAAATCATAATGAACGACAAAGCCCATTTCCACTTAAGCCCAGCAAAATATTGGTAATGACACCTCATTACTATCTGCATTACCAAAAATGATATATCAATACCTTTTGCATTATTTTATAATATAAAATTATGACTTCCTAATGACGGCCTATTGTATTCATTGTTTCTAAATATAAAATAATGACTTACTCGTATTAGTTTAAATAAGTATACTTTTTACACAGTTAAATTTTTTTATTATATGTAAATGTTTTATGTTTAAATTTTTATGACGAGTCCTAAAATTACACACTAGCAAAAACTTTAATTTCTCTGAATGTATTTCCTTAGGCTAATAGTATTTGCCTAACTCCTTATTTGTAAGAATCAAGTAAGCAATCGGATAACCACTTATAATTAAACTTTTTGTAACCACTTATTATTCAAAATCTCATAACTACTTATTTCTCATTTTTTCGTAAGCGAGCGGGTAAGCGTGACTACTTTTAAAAACGACCACGCCAAACAAAAATAATGAGTTTAGACGCCAAAAAATAAGTTGTGCGGAGCTATGAATTTCTATTATATAAGCACTTATTTGGTAATGAAAGATTTTGCTGGGAGTGGTTATATTAACACAGAAAATGTGAGTTTCTGGGGCACAGAGAACCCATGTGAAATGCAAGAAGAGCCATTGCATCCCCTCAAAGTGACTGCTTGGTGATTTTTTGCGAGAAACAATGCAAAATGCAGTAAAGCGAGCACAAATGTGCAATCAAGTCGGGTGGTGGTCATTTGACCGATATAATTTTTTCAACTTAATGTAATAAATTTTACATCTTCGAATAAACTTTTCGTGAAAACAGAACTCATTTCTTTCATTTCTAACAAAATGGTAAGCAATTCACATTATTACATTACTTTTGCGCCACCATGTAGTTATGTATTTCGCAGTGAATTTGTCCAAAGAGGATACAATGGGAAAATGAAAAAGTTAACAGTGTATTTTGTTTAGTTTTTTACGATTATTGAATAAAACAAACAACTTTAATAATAAAATAATTAACAATGCATTTTTAATTTTTTTGTTTTATCTTTTTGTTGTAAAAACAATTTTAATATCTATTTCTTTGAATACCCCCATTACATTTCATTCACTGTTGAATTGTTTCCAATTCTCTGTCTTTTTCTCTCAGTGGAATTGTGAAACAGCACAAACAACAACAATTTACCCGCAATTTTGTGTAAACGAACGCTTTCGGGTAAGTAAAAGTTCCCGCGATAACGTGCGGAAACGGATTTAAAAGTTAATCTCAATTTTTTCCCAAAACTCTTAAATTATATCTTTTAAGTATTTTTTCATACATACCGTTGTACAAAATCCAACATGTTTTGCTCATCGAAATTAAATGATCCCAATGTCCGTAAAGCCAATACAATTGTTGAGGCATCTTGTGATAAGTTCATCGAAGAATCCATTGAGGCTGAACCCGACATAATTGTATTTCCATATGATAAACCCGAAGCTGGTTTATTCATTAAAATTTGTGATAAAACTCCTATTAAACCATCAGCTATAGCTGTTTTCAAATATGGTACATTTTCGGCCAATTCGCGTAGACAAACCGTTAGGGACACCGATAAACCAGTCGAAAACATTTGCTCTAAAATATCTCTTACATCATCGGTAATACCGGCTTTAACAGCATGTGCTAATAGAGTTATGCATGCAAATATAGCTGGATCAATAAATGCCTTACGTTTGCCTATAGTCTCTTTGGGTGGTAGAGCTGCTTTTATTGCCGACATTATAGTTTTCAAATGTTTATCGATATCGCGTTCGACAGCCACCGCTATATAGCCAATCGTTATATAAGCTATGTTACGATCTTTTTCTTTACCCTTTAATACGCTCAATAAATGAATAATGCATATTTTCAAATATTTTTGTACAAAAATTTCACGATTTATAGCAGCTAAACGTGGTAATATTTGCAATAGGGCTTGTTGGACATAAGTCGATTTCGAAAGTCTTTGTTCTATAATATTTTCACAAATAATGGTATAATGATCCATTATAACTTCACGGGCATAAGATGATTCTAAAATGTTGGACTAAAAATGAAAAAAGTAAATATAAATTAATTGCAGATAAAAATCATGAATTCTAAACAAAATCAAGGATACTACTTTTATTGAAGAAAAATCGGGGAGAAAAATCAATTTTGTATAAGAAAATTTTGTATTCTGAGAAGGATACAAAAAATGTTCTATTGCTAACTACGCGGATTCGGAGACTACGATTAAAATTCTTTTAAGTGAATATAGTACCTATCAGAGAACAGTTGGAGGACCTTATTTTATGCTTTTGCATGCTATCACAGAAAATACCCAGGTGGAAATTGAAAACGGTACAAAAAACAAAGCGCTGTGATAGCGTTTGTTGTCAATGGTACAAAAAAAAAGCGTTTTTACAGCGTTGAAAAACATTATTTTGGATTGCTTTTCGAATGTTCACAAACAGTATTTTAGGAGCGCTTTTCATACCAAATTTACAACCGTTTGTGAAATAAAAATGTTAAATGTTAAAACATTGCTTTAAAGCGTTTTTCTAACGTTTGCAAAAAGCACTTTAGCAGTACTTTTAAAGAATATATAACCGATTATTTAAAAAACACTGTCAAAACATTGATTTAAAGCGCCTTCAAAATGTTCGAAAAAGTGCATTCCAATGTCAGAGTCCCCTTTTTAAAGTGTTTGATCATTATAGCAATCATTATTTATGTAAAAGAGTTATAGCAATTGTCTCATTATGAAAATTTGTAAGAATACACTTAACTTGCACTAATTGTATACTAATATCAGCATAATTTTCATTAAATTTTTTTACATTATACAATCCAATTTCTTTTGATGAAAGTGGATATTTAAAAACACCAGTTGTTTCATTATAAATTTGGCCATTTAAAAAGATATCATCACAATTGTGTTTACAATGTTTGATGTTAAAAAATCTTTAATTACTAGAATATTTCCATTACTGAGTAGGCACACGTTGTCAGGGTGAGATGAAGTGAATTAAAAAAAAAATAACAATTTAATTGATAATTTTTTCAATATCATTTTGAAATGTTTAATTTTCCACAATTTCAATTGGTATAATTGTTTTACAATATAATACAACTTATAAATACAATTTCATTGTATTTATAAATTGAGATTTCAAAAGTTAAATGTTTCTACATACAACCGATTGTTTGTTAATATGATAAAATTTTAGTCGAGAATAACCCAACAGTACAAGCATTTTTTTCTGTGTAATATTTTAAATAATTCAAAATCCTGAATTAAATACTTTTTATGTTTAAGTTTATCAATTTAAGTGTATTTTTCATAACTTTACAATAAATTTTAATTCAAATTTAATAAAATATAATTTATTAAAAAATGTTAATATCGTCACCTAAAATGCAAAAGGGCGTGACAACACTTTTTATTTTTTTTTACGAGAACCAAAAAAAAACGTAGAATTAAAAATATTCTATATTTTCTTCTCTTGTTTAAAACACGACTATAAACTTATTTCTACATTTAAGTTTAAAATTTCGTGGGGAAATGTAATTTAGTCTAGTGCATCATAATCAATCAGAAAATCGGCTTAAATTTTTTTTTGTTGTTACGCCTTTTTGCATTTTAAGTGACGATATATAAAGATGTTTTAAAAAATGATTCCCATATTTGTATTTAAAACGATGGCAAAGTACTTAATTTGTTTATTTTCTAACGATATGACAGCGTTAAAATTGGTATGATGCAATAACGTTTATAGACCGTCGAGATAGTACTTTGAAATTTGTTTTTGGAACCGTTTGACAACGATATAAAATACCACCCTGCGACCATAAATCATGTTTATCATTTGGGCCGTTTTCATAATTCTCTGAATTTGTAAACCAGAATGTTCTACATACGCTAGTTTCACGGTTGAAAAAGCATTTTAAAGTTTTTTTTCTGCAACGCTTTGAAAACGTTATAAAATACCATCCTCACACCGTAAATCATGGTTATCATTTGGGGTGTTGTCAAAACGCTTTAAACTTGTAAATCGATATATTCTGAAAACGTTTGTACCACCTTTTAAAATGCTTTTAAAACGTTTTCACGATCGTATTTTTCCACCTGGGTAAGCATAGTGTTGTCAATTCACATCATTTCAGTAAAAGAACACATGATACAATTGAGAAAAGTGAGTATGACGAGAACCATGGTAAAGGAATTGGTAAGTTCTTCTATTGTAGAAAGCATTTAGAATCAGGTTGATCATCTTACTCTAAAAAATTTTCAATCCGAGGGAGAAAGTCATAAAAATCTGAATACAGTTTAAAAGAAAAACGTAACAAACAATTAAAAATTGTCCTACAGGAAAAGTGCTTAGAATCTGAAAATTTTTACGAATTAAATAGTTACTTAGAATCTGAGAATTATTCTACTGTAAAATTTAAAACTATCTTAAAGTTTGTATTTGGAGCGCGGATAAATATTCTGAACTAAATAGTTAAAACCAGATATATAACCAGTTTTCTGTCAATTATGCGTGATATTATGCCTTGAATTTATATCGGCTTTAAATTTTATAACGATCATGAATATACACACACATTAGAGCGACTCATCTTATATGGACAGAAAAAAGTAAAAAAAGTGCCCCCTCTTAGTAATAAAAAAAGGAATTGCTTTCCTATATAAAAAAGAACATCCAGGAACTCATTTTTATGACGTGCAAATAGAGTGTCCAAAAAACCGGCCATTTCAGAAAACCGGGTTTCGGTTTGTTCGAAAATTACTATTTTTAAAAAACCGGTTTCGGTTACGGTTTTTTGTTTTTGTTAATTAAAAATATCAATATATTTATACCCTACACCACTATGTGGTCAGGGTATTATAAGTTTGTGCTGATGTTTGTAACACCAAAAAATATTGGTCCTAGACCCACCTTATAGTATACCGATCGGCTTAGAATTTTTTTTTATTTCGATTTAACGATGTCCGTCTGTCCGTCCGTCCGTCCGTCTGTCTGTCCATGCATTCTTGTGCGCACTCTACAGGTCGCAAATATTAAGATATTTTGATGAAATTTGGTACACCGACCTATGTCAGCCCAAGGATGAAGCCTATTGATTTTGGTTAACACCGGTCCATGTTTAGACCTAGTGCCCATATAAGGGTCCCCCCAAAATTATATTGTTTATACGCTGCAGGTCGCAAATATTAAGATATTTTGATGAAATTTGGTACACAAATTTGGTTGGCCCAAGGACGAAGCCTATTGATTTTGGTGAACATCGGTCCATGTTTAGACGTAGTGCCCATATAAGGGTCCCCCCAAAATTGGCTTGGTTACAAACTGCAGGTCGCAAATATTAAGATATTTTAATGAAATTTGGTGCGCTGACTCACATTATAGAAAATTTTGACACAAACCCCATTTTAACCCATTCGAATTTCGGATCCAAACATTAGTTGGCTTTTAACCAGACTGGTGTAGGGTATTGTATAGTCGGCATGCCCGACTTTAACCTTTTTACTCGTTTTTATTAATTTTATTATTAATAATACATATTAAGATATTATACGTATGGAAATAAATTGGTACAAATAGCATAAAAAAGCTAATAAAAATCAGCGAAAAAGGCCCTTCAGAAAAACTACTGAAGTCAGTTGAATCTCTTTGCTAAAGCGGGATTTACATTTGCTGATTTTAAATCTGATAAATAAAACAAAAAATCTTATAAAACGATGTGATTATCAAAAAAAAATCTTCGCAAATTTATTTGTTTTTGCACCATCACATGCAATTAGATGAAAATTTAAATTTCAGTTAATTGCAATTGACATTTTACACTAATCTGCAGAAATACTTCCTATTTCTGCTATTTCTTAATATTCAGAAAAAATTTCTACTGATTTTGGCAAGACAGAATATTATTTACACTCAAATAAAATTTATTTAAATAAAATCTTTATTTCATCATTTCTCTTTAACTGGAAGATCAATCAATAAAATAAAAAAAATTTTGCCGATTTAATAAACAACAAAAAATTATTTCATTTGTTTTAGTATTCATCACTCACCCTGTATATAAAAAAATATTTAAAATTATTAAGCTCTATTTTGGGCTTATTCCATTTCTTAAAGAAAAATATTTTTAATTTGTCTAATTGAGAAAAAAATACAAATGTCAACAATAGCTGAATTTTTACTTAATAAAGTAGCATAAACACCTTCTCTCCTATGACAAGCTAATGTTAAAAAAACGTGTTTTTCACCTCAATTTGAACGCATTCGTGACGAACAGTATAGGTGCTTTTACGGATCTTGGTCAGGTATTTTTTTGCTGGGTTGTTTTATGATGATTCCCAAAATATTTCGGGTCCAGCAATGAGATCTCACGAGCAGGACCATTTTTAAACTGTATTTTTTTTACTTTTCGTAAGAATTTTGCATTTTACCTCAAGACAATATACTCAGTATGGATACCATATGAAAGGTTTTTTGAGGCGCATCCAACGGTATATATAACATATTCAAGCATATCCAGACATGTCCTATAGGTGTTCTTTTTCCCGTTTTGTTCCTCCCCCCCAAAATACCCAAATATTTATAATCCTGCCTCAGTGGATGTATGTCTAAGTTTCACATGCGAAATTTCAAGTACAAAACTCCAAAGTTCCACAAAGTACCTTGTCGATAAGTTAGCCCATACTTCAAGGAACACAGTTTAAAAATTTCAGGTTTCCAGCCAGCGGGGTTCGGGCAGGCAATCAAGGGGAAAATTATTTTCTTTTTACACCTCCCGGTAGGAGTTTCCAAAAATGCCGTCTTAGCGGACGTCTGCTTTGGAGTCTTTTTCACATTTTACTCCTCCCGATAGAAAATGCCGTCTTAGCGGACGTCTATGTTGTAGGAGGGATCTACATACCGAATTTCAGCTCCCTACTTCCAGCACTTTGGCCAGGCCTCCAAGGCAAAGACCTTTTCTGTTTTTGACCCTACCTGTGGAAATTTCTAAAAATCCAGTCTTATCGGATGTCCACAATATAAGAGAAACTTCATACCAAACTTCAACCCCATACCTCCAGCGGTTTGGGCAGGCCTTTAAGGGGGCACTTTTCCCTTTTTGAACCCCCATTTTTGCAATGTCCCTGTACAAAATTCCAAAAAGTACCATCTTTATATACAAAATTATTTCAATTCAAATTACAAGAAATTCTTTACTCATACACACAAACATAGCCAATAAAAATATGAACGTGTGTGTTGTGTGTGTAGTGTTTTGAAAATTCAAACAAAAAAAACTTTCAAATATGAAAAAACAAACCACAAAATCGTTTTTTTTCTACTTTTTGTCAGTTAAAAATTGATGGTTGGTTTAACAGACTTTTATGGATTGTTCAAACAATGGTAGCATTCGGCAGAGAAACCTTAAAATGATACCGGTGACATGTAGCACTTTGTGATTACTTACTCTGCTGAACGATGTTTTCTTTGTTTTGTTTTTAAATACATTTTTTCTATATTTTCCTTTGATTTTATAAATTTTTTGTTTTTGAATTATATTTGTATGTTTTTATTTGTCAATCATACAAAACAAAAATTTTTTAAAATCAACAACAACAAATGTATCACTATTTGATCCAATGTAGCAAACATTTTTTACGCTACCAAAATATGACAGCGCTCAGACTGAGCGCTTAGTGATCAGGTCGTTCAGCAGATAGTTGCACAACTGTTGTAGAACTGTTTAATGTCAAATTGTATCTGCCGAACGCACCCAATGTTTGAAAATAAATAGCAAAATGGTTTGAATATAATGAAAAATTAGTAGTCCTTTTTTAATTGTGTTTTCAATTAATTTAATATGTATTTTAAGTTGTTTTTAACGATAAAATATTTTGAGTGTACCTATATATTTGATGGTTCCCAATAATTTAACTTTTTTTACAAAATAAAATAACCACAAAAAATTAATAAAGCGAAAAAAAATTAAAAGGCAATAATGTTCAAACTGTTATAATTTTATTTCATTGGGGATTTTTTCATAATGAAATAATCTCAATATTTAAATATTAAATAAGGCCCCAAAAATTAAATAACCGTCAAACATTTTTACGTCATTTCTTGGATATTATTTAATTTTTCCCTTTGGGGTTATTTCATGGGGGTTATCCGTACCACTGATAAATATGTACATATGCGATATTTTTAAAAGAAATTTTGCAAATTTTTAAAAAAGGACTTTTAAAAGATAACTAAAATTAATGTGGCACGCGAGAAATTTTTACAAAAAAATTTTTTCGGTTCCTGGCACGCAGCGAAAAATGTCTTGCCACCCCTGCCTTAGAAAGAAGAGTCTGTGACAAATCTTAGTTAACAAAATTCAGATAAAAACAGTCAATTATATAACACACATACTTTATAATCAATACCAAGAGAGTTTTAGTGCATTGAAGTGCTATTTCAAAAATAGACTTTATTCCTCTTTACCATAGTTACTTCAAACAAAAAAGCTGTGAATTTCGCACTTCAGATTATGATTTGTTTGATAAAATGAATTAAGTGGACTATAAAATAAGACCATGCGTTAAAATTTTGCAAATCCGACTAAGAGATTTTTAAAGAATTGCAAAATAGAAACATAAGTGAAGTTTTCATTTTAATTGCAAGAATATCCTACATCAATTCACCTAATCGAAATAAATTTATATAATTTTTAAAGCTCAAAGTCCATACTCTAACCGCATATTTTATAATTTTATAACTTGCAAATAAACTTTATAAAGAAAAATTTTTCCGATTCGGAATAAATTTTATATAGAAAATTTCACGAATTTGATCTTCTTCAGAACATTTGTTCAAATTTGTTTTTGTAAATTTTTATACCCTACACCACTACGTGGTCAGGGTATTATAAGTTTGTGCTGATGTTTGTAACACCAAAAAATATTGGTCCTAGACCCACCTTATGGTATACCGATCGGCTCAGAAATTTTTTTTATTTCGATTTAACGATGTCCGTCTGTCCGTCCGTCCGGCTGTCTGTCCATGCATTTTTGTGCGCACTCTACAGGTCGCAAATATTAAGATATTTTGATGAAACTTGGTACATTGACTTATGTTGGCCTATTGATTTTGGTTAACACCGGTCCATGTTTAGACCTAGTGCCCATATAAGGTTCCCCCCAAAATTATATTGTTTATACGCTGCAGGTCGCAAATATTAAGATATTTTGATGAAATTTGGTACACCGACCTATATCAGCCCAAGGACGAAGCCTATTGATTTTGGTTAACACCGGTCCATGTTTAGACCTAGTGCCCATATAAGGGTCCCCCCAAAATTGGCTTGGTTACAAACTGCAGGTCGCAAATATTAAGATATTTTAATGAAATTTGGTTCGCTGACTCACATTATAGAAAATTTTGACACAAGTCCCATTTTAACCAATTCGAATTTCGGATCCAAACATTAGTTGGCTTTTAACCAGACTGGTGTAGGGCATTGTATAGTCGGCATGCCCGACTTTAACTTTTTAACCGTTTAAAATATGTTCGATTTGAAATTAAATAATAGATGTCGAAATTGGGATGTTTTTTTTTTAAGGGTCATTTTGTAAACCACAAAAATGAATCAAAAAAAGCTCAAAAAATATTATTAAAAGTTCAAATTTTTATATGAAAGTGGTTCATCCAAAAGATCCTTCTTTTTTGATTCAAAAATAACTCAAAAAAAGATTTAAAAGGTTATTTTCAAATAAATACGAAAAAATGTCCACCACATCACATTGTGCAGAGTGAGAATTTCTTGTTCTGTTTAATGTTTAATAACGCTCCTAGACGAGAACAAGAAATTCTCATTTAACTTAACAAATATTTCCAGAAGTTCTAAAAACATCGTCCCCTGATGAGTTCCTTAGGCAAGAATGAAATCCGGATAGGGATATGCCTCCAACAGGTTATTTTTCACAATTTGTAAAATACGTTTGGGATTTTAGCATATTTAATTCCTATAATGCAATTAATGTATGTCCCAATAAAAATAAAAATAAAAAAGATTTAAAAACATTCGAAAGGCTCAAAAATTAATCTTTTTTTGAGCCTTTTTTGAATTGTTCACAAAATATTAAAATTTCTGAGTTATTTCTGAACCATCTTTTGGATTTAATAATTTGGTTTAAATTTTTGTGTCTTTTATGATTCATTTTAGAAAGCTCATATTTTCGTCCAAAATATGAGCAATTTTTGACAAAAATTTTTAAAATTTCAAAAAAAATGTATTTTATTTGAATAAGTTTTGACTCATAGAATAGGAACCCTCAAGAAAGTATCCAAATTTTGCTGGCTGGGAATAAATAATAATAGTAAAACTAAAGTTTAGTTTAAATTCTTACCGCATTAAATTTATGATTTGATCCTTGTTGTTCACCCAATTCAATCAAATGTGTTGAACCCAATTTTTTAACAAATGGTGCCTTTAATCTGGGAACAATAGTCGTTAGTTGATGAGATCCCCCACCTGAAGAACTACCACCACTTCCTGTTAAAACAGAATTGCAAGAACCATCTCCCAATTTGCAAGATAAAGCGTCCGGCAATAAAGCCTTTAAAGTGTTATAACGTCTCTCCCAATTGGCATTGGAACAACGAAAGAGTTCATTAAATATAATCATACTGCCATGAATACGATCATCACGTGTCATGCCTTTTGGTTCCTTTTGCACTAAAGCAGGGTCTTCATTGAAACTTTTAATTGCTTCAGCATAGGAAATTTTATACCATTGAGGTACACTGGATTGTTTAGTGTTTTCACGTTGTGATGTGACTATAAGAGCAGCTCTTAAAGCTTCACCGGCTGATTCCCGTATAGCTGGTTTGGGATCAAAGATGGCATTAAAAATATGATCGAAAAATGTGGATATTTGTTGATAGAAATAGGTAGGCATTGCTACAGCTAATTCACGTAAAATAAAAACGGCAGCATGACGCCGATACTGAAGGAAGAAAAAATTGGAAATTGAAAAAATCACTTTTTTGTAATAAATTCAAGAATACCTCGTGTCTATCACCACTTAACCATTCAAAAGCTCTTTTTATATCAAATTCAAATGATTCAGCTCCTTTCGAACCTGGCAAGTTGGCCAGTTTCACTAAAGTGCGGGCAGCTATCTCCATGACGGATACATCATTACAAGGCAGCAAATCACGTAAATGATTGTAATATGGGGTAATACGTTTCATAGTATTAATTACATCGCCGCTTATAAGGCATTCTAAAAATATAAATAGTATATATCTTGCCTCCTCCCCTCATGCATTCATACTCACTTATGGCCAAAACACCACCCTTTTTTTCATTAATATCCGTAGACATGACCATACTAAATATTTGATGATTAAAATCATCAAAAAATTGTACCAATTCCTCTTGGGACATTTCCCTTAACTCAGTCTTAACATACAGGAATAGTTCTTGAGCAGCCTTATTCTGCACATTGCGATTGCGAGACTTGAGTCCCGTCACAAATTGTTGCACAATCGATGTGGTGGACATTTTTTCGTATTTACTTTTAATTAACACACTTTTTTAGCTTAAGTTTGTTAAAATATTTATAAATATGTTAAATATTCCCTTTTTATGCATAAATTTTCTTAAAAAATTATCTACATTTCAGTTTTTTCACTAGCCGTATCATGAAATTATCTTTTCCGTTTCTTTTCATCCAGACTGTCAAATGTTAATGAATGAATTTGTGCATTTTTGAGGTTATGTGTAATTTTTTTGGATTGTTGTGTCTTGTTATTCGTAAATGTCAAATTGCATTTGCTTGTAGAGTTTTTTTGTATGTAAACATTGGAGACCTTTGCAGTGTTTGTTTTGATTTGAGCATTTTTTAACACTGTTGCCACCTTACCGCTTTTCTCGTTAATCTAGCGCTTTTCATTGAAAATGACACAATTTTACTCACAATGAATATATCGTTGCTGTGCCTAAAAAATTAACTATGCGCCATTTTCCGATTTTTTTTATTATTGCATTAAGATCGTATATTGGTCATGCGTTTTCTTACCAAAGCGTTTTTCGATATCTCAATTGATTCAGAAGTTAGCAAAAGTAGCTATTTGTTTCCCATATTAAAAAAAGCCTATGTGCCCTTTTACATATGGCTTATTTCATTTAGTGTTTCCAATTATTCGACATAGGCGGTTAACCGGTTAATGCATTATTCGAAAAATCACTAAAATGGATTAACCGGTTATTCGGGTCGGTTATTCGAGAAAATTGGCGGTTAATCGATTAATCGTTTAATGCTAAATTAATGTATTTCATTAACTTTTTATTAATTAAAACACAAAAAGCTGACTCTTTTCATTAAATATTAACGTCATATATGAATACGATGTATTTAATAAAAAAGTTTTCATATTCGAAGGTTGAAAAGTTTCGGGATCTGAGATTTTTTTAAAAAAAGGTCTGTAAAAATGTTGCTAAATCTACTAAAATTTCGTTGAAGATGGCAGAAAGAACTGCTGAAACTAACAAAATATTAGTAAGTTAAGAACAGCAAACCTAAAACTGTTACATATCGATGTCTTTACGTAGATTTTTTATTTATAAAAAAATTTAAAAATCTGAAAAGCTTAGATACAAAATTTTTTTTGATTTTTAATCTCTGTATTGACTATAAAATTTAATATTGCATTTAACTTTTTCAGACCCAACTAGCTTGCAAAAATGTATTCATTTTATAACTTTAAGGTAAAATGGTACTAAAACTATTAAAATTTCCTGGTGTCAATTCATATTTTATGAAATATAATTTAGCTAAAAGCATAACTGAAATTTTTTATCTAAATAAACCTAATAGTATTGAAAATATTTGTAATTTTAAGAGAAAACATCACATCTCACAATCGTGTATGCTGGGTCTGAAAGGGTTAAAGAAATGCTATACCTAAAGTTTTTTAAATTTTAATAAGATTCTTCCTACAGCTACGAAATTTTCATTAAAGGCATCGATAAAAAAATTTGAGTTCTCCTTGAGATTAATTTCAGTTAATTGAGAATACCAATTTACTTTGTTTCTCAGTATCTTTTTCGTTACTAGAGGCCATTAACAGTAAAAAAATAACCAAAGTTTGAGCGTACTTACTCTGACAGAATTTTATCGGACGAGCTGTAAACAAAATTTTCAATAAGCTAATGATGTTTTTTTCAAAAAGTAAAAGCCAAATTTATTAAATTTTATGAAAAAGCTTCACAATTTTTATGAATCTCTTTCTAAAAAAACTTTTTTTGGTGTATGACATTTTTAATAAATAATATGAAATTTTTCATAAAATTTTATGAAAAATTGCATCAATTCAATTAAAAGTTTCAATAGACATATTCCAGCGAAACTTAATTGAATCAGTGTATAAATTCATCAATAGCATATAGACAATTCACTGAGTGTGCAGTTACAGAAGTCAAATTCTATATAAATTAAAATTTTTTAACTTTAGGTTATTTGTTTTAATTCGAATTTAAATTTATTGAAACGGGTTCGGGTTCAATGTCGCTCTAGTGGAACATGTTTTAGAATTGATAGGGTTTTGAACCGATGTGTATGTACACTAGACTGGTCCAAAAAAAAAAAGTTGGAATTTTCACGCTCCACAACCCTACAAATATGCCACTTTGAAAAAAAATGTGGTCTGATCAAAAAAATTACCAAAAAAGTTTTGTTTAGAGGTAGCACATCGCAATTGAAGTTTCGAGGTTGTACTTGTTGTATTATTATTAATTAATTAAAAATAATGGAAAAAATGAGAAAAATTAAATATAATTAATATGATCGCAACATATCAAATCTAATATGTTTTTAGGTGTACATTACGAATATGAAATCAAAATTGAAATCGGAGTCGCGGATTTCGCGAAATTTGAAAATTTCATACAAAAAATGTTCAACTTTGATCAGGATGTTTTCTTATATTTACCAATATGAAAATTTCTTTTTTGCATAAATATATATCTGTGGAATGTTCTATTATGTGAGATAGGGCTTTTGGTAGCAATAAAATTATAGCAAGTTAAATAATAGCGAAATATTAAAAAAAGTCAAATTTTAATTTAATTTGCAAAGATATCTGTTATCCTATTTAAAATTAAAATCAGTGTTCTATATACTGAAGGCCCTTGGTAAGTAAATTGCAAAAGTATAACAAATTGGATTTTTCGATAACACCGTTTACAGGTAGTTAGGAAAATATCTCAAAAAACTTGAGTTTTTTTGAATTATCAAAAACCGCGAATAATTCATAAACTACAAATATTTTTTAAATTTCGATTGCTGATTCATAATCTTCGTAAAAATAAGGATTAGATTTGAGAAATTTGAGCATACAACGCAAAAACAAGTTGAATTTTTAATTACATCTTTTCAGAAAACTTGGAAAATTTGACTTAAATATGTATTTTTTTGTATAAATTTAAAAAAACCGCGAATTACTTAAAAGTTACTTAATTTTTTTAAGTTTTGATTTCAAATTCCTTTTGTTCACATTAATTTAGACATTAAGGAATAGGGGCAACATTGTGGAGATCGCGAATTCTAACTTTCATGTTTTTTTGGACCACTCTAATGTACACTTTCTTAGGAAAAATAAGAAAAGTTAAAGTTCTTACAGAATTAACATGTTAATTGTGTAACAGTTTTAAAACAAATGCAGACTTGTCTTAAAGGACATGTAGATATAATTTATATTAGTTTAAATTTTTAAAAGAATTGAAACAGTAATGCAAAATTGTCTATTTTATTTCATAAAGCATCCTCCAGCCAGTCGTGTATTTCGTGTGTTTTGTGAAGTTTTAAAAAACACCTTCATTTTGGCCTTTTGCTATGTTCTTAAGGCTTTTTTACAAATAGAAACTTTGATACATATTTTTTTAAAAACATTTGCGCAAAATTTTATTAAAAATTGGGAGTCTGATGGTACAATGTCGACGTGTTTGCAGTTGCTCGAAAAAGGTATTTAAAGGACCTATTTCACACGATTTTTAAAGAATTTGATGCTATTTTAGTTAGTTTATGTTTTTTCTAAGCTTTTCTGGTAATTTTGTAGCCCAGATTAAGAAAATTGTGAAGTTTTGGGAAAAAATTAAGGAAAAATTCCATATTAAAAATGTAACCGGTTAATCGACCAATTTTAACCGATTATTCGCGTCGAATAATTATTTGAGTTTTAAATTATTTGTTTCGACATTAACCGAAATAGAGGCGATTAATCGAGGAATCGGTTAATCGATTAACCGAATTGGAAACACTAATTTCATTTCAATCATTTTCCTTACATTTTCTCTCAAACTGAAACTTGGTAAAGAATTTTTTTTTTACTAAAATCTTAACAGTTATAAATTTATTTTTAAAAAAGTATCTCCGCTTAGATTTTAAATCTGTTGTGACCGAATTTTTTGCCAACCAAAATGATTCGCTTGCCCCAACTCTATAATTTGATTGCCCCCAAATAAATTTAGTTGTCACAACCGAATTGTCGCACACGAATGTCAGCCAAATTCGGTTGTGACGACAAATTTCGTTGTCACAACGAAATGGTTCTGAGATTGCATATGACACCACAAGTAATATTAGGTCCATTCGATTACTGGATAATTTGTACAAATTTGTACAAATTTTTACTGGATGGCGTTCGTTTACATAAATACTCAGTAAACAGAAAGAAAAAAGAGAGAATAAAGTGACAGTTCTATGTTGAGAGTTTCTAAGTCTTCTTCTTTTTCTTGCAAATTTTTACTGGATAAATTTTTGCCAGTAAGAATTTGCAAGCAGAAAAAACATGTTTCGAAAACATATGATTGTTTATGGTAAATAAAAAAAATTATTTTTGCACCGTGTCAATGTGTTTTAAGATGAATGGGGGAATATTTAGTTGATCTCTTATTTCTAAGTAAATGAATGTTCTTTTTAGTTTGACTCTAGATCATAAATTAATATCACTTTCTGTTTAAATTATTTTATTAATATACATTTGAATTTAAAAAAAAAAATTATTTTCCAATTATATTATTTTATGAAAATGCAAAGCAGTAAAACTTTCAAAATAAATTATGGAAAAGATAAGAAAACCTTCTAAAAATGTTCTGCTTAAGGTTTAACATCAAAAATTGTCTTCTTTCCAGTTAAAATTTATTTGTATATTTGGTGTTGTAATCAGCTGTGTGTACAAACTTGCAAATTTTCTGTTCGCGTACATGTTTGGGAAAATTTTATTTTGAGAGTAAATCTTGTCTTACTCTCTGAAAGTTTGTACTGAGTAATTCTTACTGGACTTGACTGAGAAAAGTAATCGAATGGACCTATTAACAGAAGCCCATCATCCAATTTTAATATAATTACTTTGTAAGAACTCAGCATTTTAAAAGATCCTTATAAACAAAAATAGCTATGTGTAGTTTTTGTGAAAAATCTTTAGTAGCGCCTATGCGCCTTAAAAACAAGGTTGGTTACCGTTATCGTTATAATACCGTTATCGCTAAAATACCGTTTCAAATTGAATACCGTTACCGTTATCGATACCTCTAAAAAAATTTGTAAATACCGTTATCGTTACCGTTACCGTTATTTTTATGGGTAGTTACCGGTATTTTACCGGTATTTATTATTTTATATAAAAATTACAATTTTTTTATTTTTTATTTTATAATCTTGAGTGTTTTTTTTTACAAAAAATTTATAGATAATAATTTTACTTAATAAACTACCAGTATTGAATTTATAGCTTAAAATCTGTATTTTCAGTACTTAAAATTAAAAATATGCCATGTTTTTACTTGTTTCTATATGTTTTTAACATAATTTTTAATACCGGTACGTACCGGTATTGCTGTTTCGATAACGGTATACCGTTACCGAAACAGTCTTAAATACCGTTACCTTAACAAACGAAATCTGATACCGTTACCCTTACCGTTATTCGTTTCGGTAACCAACCTTGCTTAAAAAGCTGGATTTTTTTTGTGGTATAATTATGGGAAAGTGGTAAAGGAATAAATAAAAAATATAACATTAAAAAATATCTCCTGTAAAGTTGTGAAAAAACAAACAGCTATTTTCTTAGGCGCAGCGACGATATATTCATTCGCAATTAAAGCGGAGTATACACGAAGGAACATTGAGTTTGGAAACAAAAAATATCAATATCAAATTTTGATAATACTGGGGTTACACGTTAAATTTTTGCCTTTCAAGTTTTAATACACTCACACTTTTTTACTAACACACTCGGAAAAGTGTGAGTGTGGTAGTAAAAAAATTTAAACTTGAAAGGCAAAAATTGATCGTGTAACCCCTATGTAACACGAATTGCACGAATGTCAACACGACACATTAACATACACAAATGAACATTCGTAAAGAAATGGGCATTTTTTTACGAATGTTCCTTCGTGTATACTCCGCTTAAGCAATAGATGACTGTTTTAATTCAAATTGGCCCATAAAAATTTAAATTTTAAAAAGAGTTAAATGCATGCAAAAACATGTCTCTAAAATTTTATTGGCCGCATTTTTCTATTGAAACAAATATAATTATAATTAGTTTGTTTATACTTTTCACAATAGCACTTATTTATAAATATTTCCAATTCACTGGAAAGGTAAAAAACACCTTTACCGTTAAAAAAAAAATGAAAAACTTTCACTAAGCCTGGCACAGATTTTCAATAAAATTGCTTTCTATTTTATCGATTTTTTAATACATATGATCAATATTTTTTGCTTTATTTAAATCAATTTCAAATTAATCCATATTTCATTTTCCTTCCAAGAATGCAAAAATTTTCTTTTTATGTATTCCAGAAGAAATTCGCGCTACAGTGATTAATTTTTTAATTTAGAAATTAAAAAAATTTAGTGAATTTGCAGCCTATGTGACTTAAGTTGATTTATTGTACAAACTCAGAAACAAATGTTACAACTTATTAATTTTTCTTTTTTTTCATTAAAAAATCACTGAAGTATAAACGAAATAAATTCTTTGTCAAACGGAAATCAATAAAATTTTAAAATAAGTTGATTTGATGGTTCTCATATATTTTAGGGTGTAGAAAATTGAGGGACCAGGCAGAAATATGCTTAATCAAAAGTTTTATTGACTGCAAAAATCTTGGAAAAATTTCTTAAGGGTGCGTACAGAGTGGCTGCTTGTTGCCGAGCCGAGCCGACTGACGCTTATTGCGAGAACCAATGCGAAAAAACTGGTACTATACAAATTAGTACAAATAAGCGCGAACAGGTCATAGTGGGCGCCGAGCTGGTCAGAGCGCAAAGCTGATTGAATGCGAGAAAACAGTTCCAAAGCGTATTTCTGCGCCGAAAACATTGTTTATGTTATGTTAATAAAATAAAAATTAAACAAAAAAATAAAAATTAAAATAAATAATAAAAATTAAAATAAATAATAAAAATTAAATAAAACTATAACAATTATAAAAAAATTAAAAAAAACTTATAAACAAAATTTTAAAAAAATGTAATAAAAATTTCAAGAATAATTGAAGAAATGCGTTAATAAGTACAATTTTAATACTCAATGTCAGTTTGAACAACAAACCCAAATGCATACAAACATACATAAAACACAAATAATAGATAAAATATCAGCGCTGATTCTCGCATTCACTATGCACACCCAAACTTGTTTCTCGCATGAACAAGTTCTCGCAATAAGCGTCAGTCGGCTCGGCTCGGCAACAAGCGGCCACTCTGTACGCACCCTAAGTCGTGTGGTATTAGATTTTTTCAAAAGGGAATAGGTCTCAAATTCTATTCTAAATGATGGAAATAATTTTTTCTATGCAGAAAATAATCAACTAAATTTTAATCCTTGGAGTTTGTTACTTTTCTGAAATAGTTCTCGAATTTTTTTATTGCAAAATAACCCAGTCAGAAATCGCCGGCGGTGAAAAATAATCAAGCATGGGCATCCCATTGGGTAACCGTGCTATTAAAAACAAATTACAGAACACACAAATTACAGCCATACCAGCGTTTGCCAAAAACTTTTGCCAGTACAAATTTGTTTTTTACAAAAATTTCAATTGTTTACAAAAAAAAAACACTGGCAAAAGGTTGCCTATACGCAGAAAAAAGCGTGGGGAGGGGGGGGGGGGGGGGCATTACCTAAATGCTACGTAATTACTGGGGCAACCAAAAAAAAGCTCTAAAAGCAATAAGGGTTTTCACAAGGGGTGTGCTATTTGTTGTATGGTTGTATCGTCTTAACAAAAAACAGAGTTGTTAAAAATTAAATTGAAAAAATACATTTGAGAATAGCACGATACAACATTTTTACGTATGCTTAGTGTCCTATGTTTGAGTGTGCTAACATATAGAAAACTGAATAGAAAATCGTTGTTAAATACAAATAAAAATTTTAACAACTCTGTTTTTAGTTAGGACGATACAACGATACAACAGTAGCACACCCCTTATGAACAACCTAAATGTTTTAAGCTCTTAAAAAAAAGCTTAGAAAAACAGTAAAATAAGCAGTTAAAATGTAAAAAAAGCCCTTAAACTTCAATATTTCTTCATTAAAATCCTCATAAAATTTAATTTTTTTTATTTAATATAATGCTACATTTCTTGGAACTTCAGGAATCCAACAAAGTTGTGACATTTTTAAATTTATTTTCATCCGGAAATACATTAATTGCATTAAAGGAATTAAATGTGCTAAAATCCCAAAACTTATTTAACAAATTGTGAAAAATTATCAGTTGAAGGCATGGCCCTATCCGGATTTCATTCTTACCTAAAGAAATCTTCGCACAGTGGGTTCGATATCTCCAAAATGGAGATTAATTCAAGGAAGGGTCTAATTGATGAGGTAATATTTTTTTGGAATAACTATACACAAGTTATAAAAACTAAACACAAATATTGTATACTTTTCATGGAAACTTATTTTATTCATTCTATTTTTCGAGAATAAAAAATTAAAGAAATTGTATTGATCTACCTCAAATCAACCAATTGGTGAACCTTACGACTTCCGATTTTGGCGAAATTTGCCATGAATGTTTTCCCTTATCAATAACCCAACAAAAAAAGTTATTTTAAAAGCACTCCGAATAGCATCAACTGATTGTGAAGTAGTTACAATTTAGCTAACACTGATTTATTTTACACGTGGTGTCCCATGTTGTCAGTAGTTTAACTTGAGCATTTTGTTAGTAATTTAAAAGTGATGTGCATAACGTTAATAAAGTATCCCTATAAACATTTTCACTGGAATTCAAGTTGAAATCAAGTTCAATTCCAGCCCTGTTTTCCAGTTTCAAGGCTTGAATTCAACTTTTATTACATTTTATTTCAATAGCATACTCCAGCAAAAGGGAACCAAAAATTCAAGTTTAAAATATTTTTGTTAAAAACACAAGTGCTAGAATTTGAAATATACTTTACTTCAAGCAAAATTTAAAGCACTTGAATTTTTAAAACCTATGTGCTTATTGGGTGGTTTTTATACCCTACACCACTATGTGGCCAGGGTATTATAAGTTTGTGCTGATGTTTGTAACACCAAAAAATATTGGTCGTAGACCCACCTTATAGTATACCGATCGGCTCAGAATTTTTTTTATTTCGATTTAACGATGTCCGTCCGTCTGTCTGTCTGTCCATGCAATCTTGTGCGCACTCTACAGGTCGCAAATATTAAGATATTTTGATGAAATTTGGTACGCAGACCTATGTTGGCCCAAGGACGAACAAGTTTGATATTGGTGAACATCGGTCCATGTTTAGACCTAGTGCCCATATAAGGGTCCTACCAAAATTATATTGTTTATACGCTGCAGGTCGTAAATATTAAGATATTTTGACGAAATTTGGTACACAGACCTATGTTAGCCCAGTAACGCAGCCTATTGATTTTGGTGAACATCGGTCCATGTTTAGACCTAGTGCCCATATAAGGGTCCTACCAAAATTATACTGTTTATACGCTGCAGGTCGTAAATATTAAGATATTTTAATGAAATTTGGTATATAGACCTATGTTGGCCCAAGGACGAAGCCTATTGATTTTGGTGAACATCGGTCCATGTTTATAACTAGTGCCCATATAGGGGTCCCCCCAAAATTGGCTTGGTTACAAACTGCAGGTCGCAAATATTAAGATATTTTAATGAAATATGGTGCGCTGACTCACATTATAGAAAATTTTGACACAAGCCTCATTTTAACCCATTCGAATTTCGGATCCAAACATTAGTTGGCTTTTAACCAGACTGGTGTAGGGTATTGTATAGTCGGCATGCCCGACTTTAACCTTTTTACTCGTTAGGTATACATTTTCATCACATCAATACGAGTACATTTTGTTTGAATTTTTACATTGATTTAGAAGTAATCTTAATAATATATAATATAATACATTTTTAAAAGTGATTTGAATGTGCTTTTTATAATGTATGAAATAGCATATTTTAGAGGCATATTTATTTAATGTTTAGCTTCAAAGAACCCATTTCTGAACCTATTTTGTAACAAAAGCTTCAAATTATTATTATTTGTAGGACAATATTAAGGAAACGCTTCTTTTGCATCTGAATCAATTCGATAAGTCAATATCAGACAAAACCAAAATTTTTTTGTTCAACAGTTTTTTTTTAAATAAGTTTGAACATGTTTACTTCGTCTAGACATTCTCAGCCAACTTGTTCATTTTGCAACGACTCAATACTAACAGTTTTTCACCTTCTATCAGACTGTCCTTCCACTCATGACATTCGTCTATTAATATGTAACTCAAACAGTATTATAGATTTACTAAAGTATCCAACAGAGGATAACATAAACAAAATATATGAATTTTTACAACACATTAATTTACAAAATGAAATTTAAATTTTCTAGGTTACTATAACTATACAATAACTACGTAATATTGAACTTCCCATAATAAAGAATTGAAGCAGAGCCTAAGTCGCTACCCTACGGGAAATTTTAACAAACTGTCACCGAACTGGCCCCTTTATATGAAATAGACTGGTCACTTTTACATGGCGTTGTCATAGGAGGGGGAAATTGACCCCTTGTGACATGTCACAAGACAAATCCCAGGACAGGTCCCTGAACTTTGTTTTTTATGAGAGTTCAGTAACCTGTCCTAGGATTTGTCTTGTGACATGTCACAAGGGGTCAATTTCCCCCTCCTATGACAACGCCATGTAAAAGTGACCAGTCTATTTCATATAAAGGGGCCAGTTCGGTGACAATTTGTTAAAATTTCCCGTAGGGTAGTGCTTTATAGATTTAAGTTTATTATAATTTCAAATTGTAATAAATATTGAAATAAATAAATAAAAATATTATTATTTGTAGGGCAATATTAAGGAAACACTTCTTTTGCATCTGATTCTATTCGATTAAGTCAAAATCAGACTAAACCAAAGCAGTTTTTTTTTAAATAAGTTTGTAACATGTTTACTTCAGTCTTTAAATTCAAAAAAGATACGATATTGAATTAAATAAGAATAATGCACTAAGACCCTGTTTTTGGGATGTCAGTTAAACTTGGTTTAGTTAAACCGAAAACGAATTATATCAGCCATTTCAAGTTTATTAACAAAAATTTTTCTCGTTTAGAATTTATGTTCATTGAAAGAAAATATAATAGATTTTAGAAGCAGTATTCCAGTTATAAACTGTTTAAAGATAATCTACATCCTAAAAACTGGGCCTAAAAGTTATATGTAACCTACTCTGATTAAATTTTTAAAAACATTACTCAAGGAATTTTCGGAATATTAAAGCGTACTAAGAAACTATTTTTTTAATTTTTTTTTTCATTTTAACAAATAAAGGAAAGAAAAGCATCGACATTTTACAACTCTATAGTAATAAGGCCATCATTATAAATTTGCTCAAGCCGCAGATCTACACTCATAAAAAAAAGTTAGTACAAAAGTCTGTTAAACGCGTTCTGATTAAGTTGAAATAAAATTTCTGTTATTTTCTCTAAAAAAGCCCGTACAAATAGGTAAAAGTTCTGCTAAAATAACAGAAAATAGTACATGTATTTGCGCCAGCACAATTTTGACCTATTTGTACGGGATTTTTTTTTATTAGTGTATGATTGAAATTTTATCTTTAAATTCATTAAAGAATCCGAGAACCGTTGGAGGACAGTTTTTCCCCAGACATATTTTGATGGCGAATACCATGTCGTCATTTGAATTTTGGAAGGCAACCATCGTTAGCTGAAATCAACGTTTTTATTTAACGATGCATTAAGTTCCAATGCTAAAATTTGCAATACGTGATTAGTTAAATTCTTATGTTGAAGAAGTTCATTTACCAAATTTTAACTTTAATTAAAATTTGGAACTTTAATTGGCAAAATCCTCTTGACATTTTAAAGTTGACGGCAGTCATTTTTTTAAGATCTATTTTTGAGTTGAAATAATATATTTTTTGTCACTATAGAATTATTTAGTTTGATTTTACGACTTTCAAGGCGAAGTGGCAATTAAAGCATATCGACATTTAAAGCAGGTGACATTTATAGATTTTTTTGTGTATAAGCAACGAGTAAGGGATTATAGGATACTCAACTTCTGTTAACCAACCACTTGATGGGTATATTTTAAACGATAAAATGTGTTAACATTGCAACAAATTTTATTAACATATTTCTTTGGTGTACGCGAGCGACTTACATAGAGCCTTAACAATACATTTAAGTATTTAGTGAAAAGAAGAATTCATATTTGGGTCATAGTCCAGGAGATTCAGTGGGATCCAATTCTTTATTTCCTTCCCTTTTTCAATGGGAACTGTAATTGAAGTATGTTTTTAAAATACGTACTTCAAAAAAGGGCATGCCGACTATATAATACCCTACACCAGTCTGGTTAAAAGCCAACTAATGTTTGGATCCGAAATTCGAATGGGTTAAAATGGGACTTGTGTCAAAATTTTCTATAAAATTATAAAAGAAGAGAAAATCGTAAATATAGCCCATATGGGCGATAGTTCCAAATATGGACCGATCATATCTAGAATATATGTATAGGCTTTGCTCTTGGGACCATGTGAGTAAGCGAACCAAATTTCATTGAAATATCTTCGTATTTCCGACCTGCAGCGTGTAAAAAATCCAATTTTGGGGAGACCCTTATATGGGCACTAGGTCTAAATATGGACCGATTTTAACCAAAATCAAAAGGCTTCATCCGATATAGGTCGGTGTACCGAATTTCATCAAAATATTTTAATATTTTCGACCTGCAGCGTGTAACAAAGCCAATTTTAGGGGTTCCCTTATATGGGCACTAGATCTAAACATGGAGCGATTTAAAAAAAAAATCGATAGGCTTTGTTCTTGGACCGATATAGGTCTGTGTACCAAATTTCATTGAAATATCTTCGTATTTGCGACTTGCAGCTTTTAAAAAATTCAATTTTGGGGGGTACCCTTACATGGGCACTAGGTCTAAACATGGACCGATTTTAACCAAAATCGATAGCTTTGTTCTTGGGCCGACATAGGTCTGTGTACCAAATTTCATTGAAATATCTTTGTATTTGCGACCTGCACTATGTAAACAAGCCAATTTTGGGTGGACCCTTATATTGGCACTAGGTATAAACATGGAGCGATTTAAAAAATAATCGATAGGCTTTGTTCTTGGACCGATATAGGTCTGTGTACCAAATTTCATTGAAATATCTTCGTATTTGCGACCTGCAGCGTGTAAACAAGTCAATTTTGGGGGGTACCCTTATATGGGCACTAGGTCTAAACATGGACCGATTTTAACCAAAATCAATAAGCTTCGTTCTTGGGCCGACATAGGTCGGTGTACCATATTTCATCAAAATATCTTAATATTTGCGCCCTGTAGAGTGCGCACAAGAATGCATGGACAGACAGACAGACGGACGGACATCGTTAAATCAAAATAAAACGTGATTCTGAGTCGATCGGTATACTATAAGATGGGTCCAGGTCCAATATTTTTTGGTGTTACAAACATCAGCACAAACTTATTATACCCTGACCACGTAGTGGTGTAGGGTAAGACAAAGCTTATTGATTCTAGATAGGATTGGTCCATATTAGGAGCTATCGCCCATATCGGCTATATTTTCGATTTTCTCTTCTTTTATCATTTTATAGATATTTCAATGAAATTTGGTTCGCTGACTTACATGGTCCCAAGGACAAAGCCTATTGATTCTAGATAGGGTCGGTCCATATTAGGAGCTATCGCCCATATGGGCTATATTTTCGATTTTCTCTTTTATCATTTTATAGTAAATTTTGACACAAGTCCGTCTTAACCTATTCGAATTTCGGATCCAAACATTAGTTGGATTTTAACCAGATTGGTGTTCGGTATTATATAGTCGGCGTGCCCGACTTTAACTTTTTTACTCGTATTTATTTGCAAAGTACGAATATATCAATAATAACAAATATAAACTTAACAAGAATTTTTAATATTCAACGAAATTTCTTATTTTTTAAATAACTAACAATAACAACTGTTTACTGTAAAAATACTGTTTTGGTAGTTGTTTAAAATTATATTAAAAATAACTGATTTAAACAACTGTTACGAAATAATAATAGAGTTTTTTTAAAAGTTTTTTTGTTTTTTTCCATAGAAAAACAACTGCAATTACTGTTAAAAACAACAACTACTGATTACTACACAAACAACTGTCATGTAGTGTTTTCAATATAAAAACAACTGTAATTACAGTTAAAAACAAGAACTATACAAACAACTGTCATGTGGTAACTGTCAAACTTTTTAGAGTATAGTTTTCTTCTCCAAAACGCAAAACACAGAAAACATACAAGTAGTTCTTTAGGTTTTTTAATTTTTAAATGTCTAGTTTTTACTTGTCAAATTCCATACACATTTTGAATCACAAACTATCTAGTTTTTCGTTGTTTTTTTTTTTTTTTTTTTGTTAAGAATTTGTACCTAACTTGTAAACTTAACTAAACACTAAACATATCTTCATTTTCCCTCTTCCATGCACATAATATTGACCCATTTCTGTGCATAAAAGAAACTTTTTGCATCTGAGTATGCATAAAAACAAATATTTGCATTAATAGTCGAGTATCATGACACATACATAAATACATTTGCATTAACTGAAAAATTGGGACTATGATGAACTACTTACAAAGGAGAACACACATACACGTACACACATTGGCAAAGAAAACTGAAATAGGACCAACAGGAGCAGGTGAAAAATAAAATAAAAAACGCCTAGATTATGATGCACTTTATTAAGGGGTTACTATCTTTAGAAATCCATAAAAACAACAATATTTAAACAATTATAAAAATGATTTACTAAAAAAAAGTCGTTTGTGATAAAGACACATTGGGTCTGTTTCTTTACATTTATAGTAAAAAATAGTAAACTTGGAAAGTACGAAAAAGTTACCAAAAATTAATTGCTTTTCATGTGGAATGCGAGAAAATGATGTTAAAAGTAGTAAAGAGAAAGAACTGTATTAAAAGCTTAGCAAATTTTGCGTTGAAAACGTAATCAAGAGAATAAACTAGTAAAAATAGTAAAGGAGTAGTAGCATTTAAACAGGCATATGATTTTAAAATTATAGTCTAAAATTCGGTCAACCATGGTAAGCTTCTTCCCAATAAACCGTAAAACGATACAATATCGTTAACGATTACATATTTATTATCAGTTTTGCAATCGTTTATGATACAAAAATATGAAATCGTAAAGATATAATAATTTTTAAAATAACCATAAAGTTTCTGAAAAACTAATACTGGTTTATTCTAATTTATTTCAGCCCCAATGTTGCATACATGCAACATTGCCTTTAAGTACCCATAACTCCCGTTATAATTTATTTTTTTTATAACGATTTTTTTACTAAGTAGCATTGCAGCTCCACAATGCGTGTGTATAATTTCATGTCGCAGGCTTTGATAGGACACTAATAAAAAAAGTTAGCCCGGGTAAAAAACTTAATATGGTGTCATACATAATTATATCTTTTTTGATAAATCCCCATATACAACGACATACAACTTGATCCGAAAAATGGGTCATCTAGATGTGTCTAATTATATCAAATTAGATATAATTTGATACAGTTTGATCCGAGATTTGTCCATATCCAGGACATCAAATTATATCTAATTCGATATAAAAATATCTTATTTTATAAAATTTTGTCATACTTTTTATGCATACCAGCTATTAAATTCAAATTGAAATGTCTATGGTTTTAACAATTTTGAAGACCCAAATTTTAAAACATAAAATAAAAATTTATTTGAATGCTTTTGTCTTCTAAATCGTACGCATCATTTTTTAATATGATTTTACATGCAAAAACATCACGTGAAAATTATTTGGCTATGGAGTAATTAACTCTGAATTTGCAGATAACTAAATTTGATGTTGAACTATATATTAATTTGTATGGGATTATATAGAAAGTTATGTAAAATTAAAATATATTTTTAGTACAACGACACATACAGTGTTATAAAACTTAGTATCAAATCATATATAATCATATCGATCACTACATATAATTTCATTAGTTTTATAAGGCTTATGTAGTTATATATGGAGTCAGATTTGGGGATATGTAATAATATCAATTACCATACAAAAAATTCGTTGAAAAAATAATATCAGATGTAGTTGTATATAATGATATGTGTCTTAATGTTACTCCATTCATTGTCAGATATAGCACAATCACATTATATATGACAATATATAACTATTTTTACTCGGGAGTACAAACCAAACGTCTGTTAAACGCGTTCTAATTCAATTGAACTAATTTTTCCTGTTGTTTTCGTTTAAATCCGTTGTTTAGCTAAAGTTGTTAGTTATCAAATTTCACCACAAAAACATATTTCTTCTGTACTTGAACTAATTTTTCCTCCTGATATTTAGTTATTTTTTAATAATTAATTTTGACAATGTTATCAGCTAATATAGATAAATTTATTGGCAACTTTTTAATATTTGTGTTTTCAAAAGAAAACGATAGGGGCGCTAGTGTATAGTGATTGACGGTGCTTGATGGTGAAGTGTGTATCAGAGTACGGTTTGAGTGCCTTATTTTATGCTTTTGAATGCAATCACAAAAAATGTGCATATTATTGTCAATACACATCATTTCAGTAATGCAATCCAGACACAATTGAAAAAAGTGAGTATGACGAAAGCCACCCTATAAACAATTTCACTGGAATTCAAGTTGAAAACAAGTTCAATTCCAGCCCTGTTTTCCAGTTTCAAGGCTTGAATACAACTTTAATTACATTTTATTTCAATAGCATACTCCAGCAAAAGGGAAACAAAAATTCAAGTTTGAAATATTTTTGTTAAATATACAAATGCTAGAATTTGAAATATACTTTACTTCAAGCAAAATTTAAAGCACTTGAATTTTTAAAATCTATGTGCTTATTGGGCATGCATTGCACTGCATGTCTTCTGTTAATCTTACCTAACACTCACAAAAGCAACGAATATAAAATGATTGGTATGAATACAAACCGATTGTTACGAATGGTCTCAATGTTGGTTGTATAAAAATTTAAAATTTTTTCTGTCAAATATTTTATTATATGTTTGGTGTTTATTTTTTTTCACTTAAACATTAACAAAATGAGAAAATATATACATATTTCATATTTAAATAAAAAAATGGAAATTTCTGCACACTGCATTTTTCAAAATACTGCAACAGGTTAACGAATACTAAATGAATGTTGTGATTGATTTTATTTTTTTAATGCGTCATCTCTTCATTTCGTTGCTTGACATGTAGTGGCATTATAAAAATAATGCGTAAAACCACTCATCAAAAACAATGAATGTATATAATAGCAATAGCATTAGTTACTGTTGTTGCATGAATACATGGCAAAAGCAATGAATGGTATGACTGCACAATTAAAACGAATGTACTTAAACCGTTCTCTGGTGTGTATTGGTGAGTTTGCCGACCAATACAAATTCGAAAATTTCAAGTAAGTGTATTTTAATGTGTGTGATGAGTCATCACTGATGACGCTTACCAATGTAAATAAAAATAACATGCGCTTGTTTAGAAAGTTCTAGTAAATAAAATAATATGATAAGAGCATGTTTTCTTTTGTTTCTGTTGGTCAGCAAACGAACGCAAAAGAAAACGGAGGTATACTGGACATTAACATTTCGCAGTTAAAATTGTATTTAAAAAATAAAATAATAGAGGTTTGTTTTATAATATAAACTATATTTAAGGGAATACTTTTAATATGTTATTTTTTTTCTTTTATTTCAGCCCTTTAACATTTTCATCTAAATTCGACCCGCAGGTAGACGAACAAAGGGAACCAAATAATACAACTCCAGCGGAAGTTTAACACATTGGCAAGAAAATAAAAGTGCAAATAGTAAGGGTATTCACGATGGTACATGTGCATATTTGCAATTTGCTAATTTGCTATGCAAATTGTAACATATCGTGAGCGTCTTTTTTAAGATCAATTGCATATTTGCTTTATGAGCTATTTTGTTCACTGCTGCTAACTTTTTTCCTAAAAATATCGCTAAATCAAACTAAAAAATCACTAGAAAATAGCTGAAAATGGTAAAATATCGCTAGATTTGACAAGAAAATAGCTAAATTGGAAACAGTGATTTTGTTTACGTCAAAAGTAAAAATAAATCGTATTTTTGAGAAAATTTGTGAATCATAAAAATAATAATAAAATAATAAATAAAAAAAAATTTTTATGTTAATAAAAAATCACAACCAATTTTTTTATTTAATTTCTTATTTTATAAATCATAATATGGCGGCTGATATGTTAAAAACAGATGTTTTGTTTTATTTGCAACTTAGCTTATATGCAAAGTGATTTTTGCTAAAGGTTTTTTTATTGCAAATGAAGAAAAATAAAGCAAATTGCAAATACATACATTTTGTTGTTGTGTTGATGCAATCGTTGTTTTTTTGCAATCATTTGCAACGTTTGCATCGTTTGCAATACCCATCGTGAGTACCCTTAGTGTTTTTGGATTGTGTAATTTATTTGTTTTTATTCAATTAATAACAAAAAGTGATTGTAATTTTAGCAGCATGTTTTGCAGATTTCAACTGACCCACTTTCATTTCTATTAAACGAAAATTCTTCTAAATTTTTGAATGTTAACTAAATTGTTTACCTGTTTATAACCAACTAAAATTTAGCAGAAAACATGTGCTGATTTCAGCTGAGTAATTTTCACTTCCATTAAACAACATTTCTTATAAATTATTGTATTTGAACTAACTTTTTTACCTAAAATTTAGGTCACCTAAATTTAGCAGACCATGATTCTCAACATCATTGAAATTTCTGCTGGCGCAAATTCAGGTACTATTTCCTGTTATTTTAGCAGAATTTTTAACTATTTGTATGGGCTTTTTTTATGAGTGTATTCATTTGCAAGCTTTCCCACACAAATTTTTTCATATTAAAGATCGTGAGTTAAAATGATAGCACTCACGTAAGTCGTGCGTGAGTTAAAAAAAATGTTCGTGAGTCTGCGTGAGTAAATTTTTGTGCGTGAGTTTGCGTGATTATATTAAACCAGATTGCGATACTTTACAATTTTGGAAAAATTCCAGAGATCTTCCCCTCCTTCAAATAATGTGTATTCCAGTCAGTTCAGGTACTAGCGAACGGATGTTTTCTACACTCATACACTCATAGAAATAAATCCGTAAAAATAGCAGAAAAAGTTACTAAAAATTAGTTAAAAATGATGCTGCAGAAAAAACTGCTAAAATTAGCAGATTTTTTTACTAAATACTAGTAAAATGAGAACAGCAAAATTAAAACTGCTAAATTTACAGAATTTTAGTTATATTTAGGCTAACTTTTAGTTAAAAATAGCAAATTGTACTGTAAAATCTGCAGAAAATTTTGCTAAATATTTGTAGACTAAAAATAGCAAAAATAAAATGTTAAATCTACAAAATTTTTGCTATTTTTAAGCTAAATTTAGTTGAATGCAAATAGCAGTCTATTCTGCTAAAATCAGCAGAAATATTTGCTAAAAAATTGTAAACTGCTGTTTTCAAAAGGCTCGATTTTTATTTGCATTTAAAAAAAAAATCAAAAAAAAAACTTCGAAAATTTTAAATTTTTTGGTGATTTTTTAGGCTACTAATTATTTAGCAAAATTTTTTGCTGATTTTAGCAGGTTAATTTGCTAATCTCCATTTACAAAAATTTAGCTCATATATAACTAAAATTCTGTATATTTAACAGTTTTAGTTTTGCTGTTCCTATATTACTAATATATAGCAAAAATAATCTGCTAATTTAGCAGTTTTTTTCTGCAGCATCATTTTTAACTAATTTTTAGTAGTTTTTACTAAATTTTTTACGGACTTTTTTCTATTAGTGTAGAAAAAAGTTTGTAGAAAATTTAGTAAAACTGTTAGTACTTCAACTTAACGAATTTTTAACTAATTTTGAGTTAAAATTAAATTTTTAGTTAATTTTTTTGCTACCTCCACATTACTAACTTACAAATTTTTTTGCTATTTTTTTTTTTGCTGAATTTAGTTACTAATTTTTAACAATAAATTTGCTAACTTTACAGTATTTTGCTGAATTTTAGTTACTAATTTTTAACAGAAGATTTGCTAATTTTACAAATTTTTTGTAAGCTAAACCACCAATTTTGGAGCACTTATAAACAGAATGTTAAATGACTCATAAATATTACTGCATATTTTTAACTCGCCAAAAATAATGCAAAAAGTTTTTAAATAAAGCTAAATTGAAATGGTTGAAAATTTGTCCTACTCATAAAATATCTAAATTATTAAAATTTATGAGAAAAGTTTCTATTTATCGTAATACATTAATTTTCAAAGATCAATGTTTATTTTGGACGAACCATTTTAATATGAAAATTGTGATTAAAAGTATCACTTGGGAGCAAGTGGAGTTTACGGGGATGACCCTAATTTGTTTCCCCCAATATTGTAGTTTTTAAGCTTATTTAAAGAATACGATATTTTTAATCGGCCACACCTTCTTTCCTGTGGGTGGAGCTTTAGAGGTGAAAATGGAAACTCAAATAAATTCGGAAGTACATATCCGATCAGCAAACAATGAAAATCAAAAGAAGGGTCTCTGAAATACATTTTGTTATGGTTAAGATATTATTAAGCGTGTTCGTTTACTTACAAGTTCCTACATTTACTACAGCTGAAAAAATTTATTACAAAAAGTAAACAAAACTTTCCAATTGTAGTAAAAGTAGTAAGAAATTCGAGTAAACGAACACACTGATAGTCTATAAATATTACCACTTTTACAAAGAATCATTCTTGGGAAATTTTCATTGGCATTGAAATATAATTGGCATTACTTTATCTCAATGTCAATGCCAACAAATTTCATCACCATTCAATGCCAATGAAATTTTTTTCAATTTGCATTGATGAAAACAATGGTAATGAAATGTACACATAATTAAAGAAAAGGCATTGTAATTTAAAAAAATATAAGAAATACGCGAATTTTTAATTTTTTTTCTTAATTTATTCTTTTATTAAAACATGAAAACAAATACTTCTTTCATCAATTATAAATGGGCATTTAGGCATTGAACAATGCCAATTGAAAAATTTCAATTAATTGAGACATTCAATAAACTGGTCCCAAGTATGTTTTTAAATACACATTTATTTTTTATTTATTAATTTTCATTTCATTTGCTCCTTTTTTACCTCTTTCCAGTCCACTAGTAATCTGCAAAAGTTTTGTTGATTTCAGAAAATTTTAGCAAAAATTTTGTAGATTTAACAGTTTTTTTTTTGCTATTTTCATTCTGATATTATTTAGCAATTTTTTTTTGCTGATTTCAGCAAGTTAAATTATTATTTGCAATTGACAACAATTTAGCTCAAATATTACTAAAATTCTGTAAATTTAACAGTTTTTTTTGCTGTTTTCATTTTATTAATATTTAGCAAATTGATTCTGCTAATATTAGCAGTTTTTTCTGCAACATCATTTTTAACTAATTTTTAGTAACTTTTTCTGCTATTTTTACGGACTTATTTGTATGAGTGTACTTCTGCCAGAACTCTTATGTATAGAAGAAATCGACTTCTTGTACAAAACATTGAAAAATTTTGTTCCTCCACAAAAATTTGGAATTACATTTAAAGATTTACAGTGAATTTTTTAAGTTATTTAAAAATTTTATAAAATTAAGTTAAAGGAATTAAAATATGAATTTTTTGGATCTTACAAAAAAAATTGGTAAAAACTCATTTTTAGAGGTATCTTTAAAATTTTTCTTTTTTTAAATACAGTTAAACTCGCTTAATGCGAACTCGGTTAAGGCGAATTCTCGTTTATTACGAACCAATTTGAAAGTCCCGACGTTTTGCAATCATTTTTCATATAAAAAAACAACTGTTAATACGAACTCGCTTAAGACCCTCGGTTTAACCGATCTGTTTGTAACAGTCCCACACACTAAATTTCATATTATTCTCCATGTTTAATACGAACTTCTAAAAAAAATGGAATTATTCCTCATAATTATTTTAGACAAACTTCACCTTGTTTAATACGAACTTCTCTTAAGACGAACTAATTTCTTTGCTCCCCCGGAGTTCGTCTTAACCGAGTTTTACTGTAAATCGAACGAAAATAAATTTGAATTAATTCCATTCAATATATGGTATTTTGTGAATTAATTCATCGAATTTTTAATTCAGAATTGAAAAAATGAATTAAGGAATTAATTCTGCAAAGCTCTGTACAAAAGTCTCTGAAGACATCAAAGTTGAAAATTTAAATTCAATGCCAGAAATAAGTCAAATCTGTGAAATTCGACTCTCGCACACTCACTGACTAAGAAATTTTTTCTACTCACACTCACTCACGATCACGTGAGTAAATTATGATTTCATTTACGGGTCGTTTTTGTCCCTTTTTAAAAAGGGGCCAAAAAAGTCCCTTTAATTGAACAGTTAGAGGATTAAAATGTTCCTCGTAGTATTTTACATAAGTTCGCTGAACACATGCACCTAAAATGGAAGATTCACATGGTTTCCTATACCGATTCACAATAAACATTTGCAAAAGGGAGTTAATTTTAAGTTTTGACTTATTTCTGGCATTGAAGTTATATTTTCAACTTTGATGTATTCAGAAACTTCTAGTAGAATTTCATGACATATATTTTTGCGGAACATTTTAGCCCTGTAACTCTTCAACTTACGGGTCCTTTGTGTACCTTTTTAAAAAGGGGTCAAAAAAATCATTTCAGTTGAAGAATTAGAGGGTTAACATGTTGCACAAAAATATTCCCCGTAGTCTTTTACATAAGTTCGCTGAACATATTGTATTTATATTTGAGGGAAATTTTTGTAAATGGAGAATAGAAAATTAACCTGCTAAAATCAGCAAAAAAATTTAGCTAAATAATTAGTAGCCTAAAAAATTTAAAATTTTCGAAATTTGTTTTCGATTTTTTTAAATGCAAATAAAAATCGAGCCTTTTGAAAACAGCAGTTTACAATTTTTTAGCAAATATTTCTGCTGATTTTAGCAGAATAGACTGCTAGTTGCATTCAACTAAATTTAGCTTAAAAATAGCAAAAATTTTGTAGATTTAACATTTTATTTTTGCTATATTTGTTCTACAAATATTTAGAAAAATTTTCTGCAGATTTTACAGTACAATTTGCTATTTTCAATTAACTAAAAGTTAGACTAAATATTACTAAAATTCTGTAAATTTAACAATTTTAATTTTGCTGTTCTCATTTTACTACTATTTAGTAAAAATATATGCTAATTTTAGCAGTTTTTTCTGCAGCATCATTTTTAACTAATTTTTAGTAACTTTTTCTGCTATTTTTACAGATTAATTTCTATGAGTGTACCTGTGCGTGCACAGGCCAGATAGACGAACATCGTTAAATAGAACCAAAAAGTGGTTCTTAGTCGATGGGTATACTAAAAGGTGGGGTTTTTGGTGTGACATACATATATCAGCACAAACTTATTATACTCTATACATGTGGTGGTGTACGGTATAAAATAGAGATGATCCCAAATAAAACTACTTTTTAACCAAAATTTGGTCGCAAATACGGGTGATCCAAAATTAAAGTCCTTTTTGTGCTATAGACCATAATTTGCGATTAAAGACTTTTACTAAAATTTGATCTTATTTCATTATTGGTCAAAATTAATTGTGATTTCAAACTAAATCCTTTTTGTCCTCTTTAATTTGTGTAGGGTATTAAATGACCGAGGCTATTCTTTATCTTACGTTTTCCTTCTTAATTATTTGTACAAATTATTATCCAGTAACGAAAATAATTATTTTTTAAATGCTACTGCATTTAAAAACTTTTTGTTTTTAAAACACCACTAAAACTTATGACATTTTAACAAACTCCAACTGCAAAGTTTTTTTTTTAAGATTTTCACAAATGATTAATAAATGTTAAAATAAATGTGTGAAGTTGGCAAAATAGAACTCAGCCATACTTTTCTAGTTTATACACACATCCATACAAAGCAAAACTTTATAAAAAAAAAATACAAAAAAATTGTGCTCCAGTGTTCATTTCTCTATCCAAAACTTTTGTCAGTTATAAAAATTAATTGTAAAAACTTCTTAATTAGCTTTGGATTTAAAATATGACTGTAAGTTAGAAAAAATACAAATTTGAGCTATTTTTTTGGTCTGTAAAAGGAAATAAAACAAAGAAGGGTGTTTTCTATATAATTTTCTAAACCTTGTACTTTTTTATAAAACAAATATATGTAAATATGTTTACGCTAAAATTAAACTAGCAGTACGTATGGAAAATTTAAACAGTAGAAAAATTAAAATAATTGCGTTTGTTGTCAGCGGGGAGGACACATTTTTATTTCATAGCACACAAATTAACAAGAACAGAAAATATTTATAAAAACAAGACAATATTCCCATTATGTATTCCAATGGTTTTAAGTAAAGGTTTGGCTTGTCAAACCATATTTAATTTGAAATAAAAAAACCAACAATAATATAATTTTTAAAAACTTTTAGTTTTGATTGAAAATTTGTAGGAAATTTGGCAGGTAAATACCAAGAATTTTCAAAAACTACTAGTTTTCTATATAAAAATGCAAAAAATTTAAGAAACTAACTAGCAACTAACTAATAGTGGTTTAAACAGTTATTTTTTATATCATAATAAACAACTACGAAAACAGTAATTTTACAGTAAACTGTTGTTGGTTATTTAAAAAATAAAAAAACGTTGAATTTCTTTGAATTTTTAAAATTGTTGTTTTTCTTGTTTTGTTTATGTGGATATATTCCCAAACAGATAAAAATATCACCAAATTTTATGCGACAAAAATAATTGTAAAATTTTAATTTCCATTTCAACAACAGTTTTAATTGAATCAATTAAACATTTTGTTGATAATGACAAGTTTTTAATTTTTTTTTCAATTAAACTTTTTCGCTAAAAATCAACAAACGTGTTTGTTTAAACTCAATACGTCAAGTCATTGAACTAGTTGGTTGGAACCGTTATTTTTTGTTTTTTGATTGTACTGCGTATCGAGAACGCGTTGGTTTAACAATTTTCGGGAGTTAATTTAGCTTAATTATAATTAATCGATAATCGCCAGTATCTTTTATGGTGTTTCTACTTTTAAGGCATCAGGAAATCTGCAACTTTATTAAATATAAAAAAATTGCAAAATGTTGGGTTTTAATTTTTATTCAAAAAATAAAAATTGTTTTTTCGACCTTTTTATTAATTAATTAGAAATTTATTTTGGCCTCGAACTGAATTAATAAATTTCTAATTAATAAAAAAATTGCTTTTGGTAAAATTTTTGTTCTCTTTATTATTATTTTCTAAAAGACCGTTTTAATTTCAAAGAATTTATTGGAAAAAGATAAAAACAATTATTGCAAGACCGAAAAATGATGATCAGTTCATATCAATAAAATGGTGAATCGAACGATTGAACTAGTTTATACACACGCGTAAATTAAATTAAAATAATTTTTTTAATCAAACTATCTTTGAGCAATATGTGAGATTTCAAAATACATCGGTTTGTCAAATTCGAGTGGTTTATTAGTTTACATTAGTGTACACACAGAACATACATACATAGAAGAGTATGTTCCCTATATATGTTTTTTCCCCAATATGGTGATCAAATGCTTCTCCTTATTACATTGTTGCTGTTTGACATTAGTTACACACAAAAAATTAAAAACCGGTTTCAATTGAGAAATTGATGATATCAATTACAATTTAATTGATTTTGCACCTATCACGCAAATGATACTATCAATTACTAAAAATTGCGTACGATTAATTGAATCAATTAAAGGATTCAAGAATTTAACTGATTCAATTAAATATTTATTTAAAAACAAATTTTATTTTAAACAAATATTTAATTAGATGATTTAAGCTAATATTTTTTTGTGTGTTAGAATGAAACGGCGAGAAAATGTTATCGTGTTGTTGCTGTATTACTATTTATTTTGTAAACGTCAAAATTTAAACCGTTTGCTGTCACTAATACATGTACGTGATCAATGGACCTACTATCCAGTATACTGTGGTATCAAAGACAAGTGCACAAAAAAAATTATTGAAACTATTCAAAATAATCCATTGTGGACTTATAAAAAAAAAATTGCAATAGAAGTACGCGTTACCAGGTAATTTGTTTCCGGAGTTGTCAGAAACGTCAACAAGTACCTAATCATTGGAAGAAAATCTGGAACGGGTAAAGCAAAAGGACCCAGAACGAAACCAAAGGGACCCAGAACGAAACCAAAGTGGAGAAGCTATTGAAGACGATTCCAAATACTTCTGGCCGTGAAGTGGCACAGTGCGTACAATATTCGGAAACTTTTCGTCCGAAGAGTTAAAGGCTAACGTTGGGTGTAATACATCTAAAGTTCAGAAAGTTCCGGAACGTTGAACAAAACTTTTCTGTGTTACATTTTTTTAGTGGCACACTCTTTATTTAATAAAAAATATGATTTAAAAAAAATATGTTTTAATTAAAAATAAAATCAACAAATTCGATTGTCAAATTTTGCTTTTAATTTCAACAATTTGAATTTTTTGATATAGCAACGTCGTTCGTTAAAATTTGCTTTCAATGTCAACAAATATGTTTGTTGGCCATTTAATTGAAATAAATTCAACAATCATGTTTGTATTTACAAAATCAATAGGCTCGATTTCAATTAAAAGTTTAATTGTATTTATAAAAAGTTTAATTGTATTTACAAACTATTTTTATCTGTAATTTTTCAAATAATTTAAATAAAAAAATAAAAGAATTTTTGGAAAATACACTCAAAATAGTTTGTAGTTTAAATTAACTAAAAATGTAATTTAAAATAAATGAAAAATCACTTGAAAGCCGGTCTACTGACTTTTCATTTAAATCAAAAGAACTTTTCATTTATTTTTAAATATTAATAGATTAACTACAAAGTCCTTAAAAAAATAATGATTTTTCATTTATTTCGTTTTTCTAACTTACAAAAAATTAACTACAAAATCCGTAAGAATAAATGATATTTAGTTTATTTCATTTTTATAAATGACCTAGAAATCTAAAAGGGTTTCTTTTTTTAACAAAACATTTTAAATGAAAATATTAAGTGGAACAGAAAATCCGTATAAACTAAGTAATGCTGTGGTGGTATATATATTTTCAGCGCTATCAAACGTTTGAGCTCTATTTCGTCGAGAACGAAAACAAATTTTCAGAAAATACACTACGAAAGCCAACTTCTAAAGCGGATAGCGAATTATAAGTACCCTCGAAAATTATTTTTCGTATTTTTGCCATAATCAGTTCGTTAATAATCTTCGTTTAAATGCCATTACGAAAGATTATCCATTTTTCGGGACACCCTAACGTATATACATATGGGTTTCTTTATCATTTTAGTAAAAATCTTTTTGCACTAAAAGACTTCTAAGTAATGACTTTTTATTTCTCTTAATGCCATCTATTAAATTCCTTTGTACTAATGGTAAACTTTTTGCATACCAAAGATATTTTTCAGTTTGGTATGCTTTTGGCAGAATAAAAACAAAAAATTTTAATAGAATTTGTTAGTATACTTGAGTTTTGGCAAATATGCTATCCAAAAAACACCAAATATGAATAGGAGATACACATATATAAATTTAGGCTAAGGAATTATAAAAATACGCAGTGTTGACACTTACAATTGCACTATCCATCCCTGACCATCCATATCTACTATTTCCCAGTATTGGGGATGCGAAATGTCAGAATTTACAAAAATTTGACAATTAATATCCCCAATACTGGGTAATAGTAGATAGGGGTAGTCGACGTGTGAACTTCCCTTTAGTAAAATATCAAAAATATGATTTAAAATATGCATTTTTAGGAAAATATGCAAGAAATATGTATTAAGTAGAAATATATGCAATAAAATATTCCAAAATATGTATTAACAAATCGATGCCATTTTGTTAAAAATTTTTAGATTCGCAAAGACATTTAGTTAATGCGGTTCTGAAGCTAACGATAACAAATATGTATTTACATGAAGTTCCCTACACTGGTTATCACATTTTTACCTTCCAAATGATAAATTAGCGTTATACCATTAGTAAAGATTTTTAATCATGTGTTATGTTGATAGTTATTTATTATAAATTAAATAACTGTGATAATAGTTTTTTGTATTTTTCCAAAAATAACTGTAGCTACAGTTAAAAAAAAACAATTACTGATTAGTACTCAATCCACTCTCAGTAGTAACAGGCAAACTTTTTTATTGTACTCTTCCTTTAAGTATACTCTTCCTTAAAATAACTGTAACTACAGTTAAAAACAACAATTACTTATTGGTACTCAATCCACTCTCATGTAGTAACTGACAAACTTCTTTTTATTGTACTCTTCCTTTAAGTATGCGGAACTGATTTCTTCAGTTTTATACTACACCATTTCCAACTGTAATTGAGAAAAGAACAATTGAAATTGAGATTTTCCATTTGAAATTGAGAAAAGTTCATTTGATTTTGAGATTTTCTATTTAATATTGAGAAAATAACAATTGATTTTGAGATTTTCCATATGAAATTGAGAAAAACGCAAATGAAATTAAGATTTTCCATTTAAAACTGAGAAAGGAACAAATAGCATTGAGATTTTCCAATTCAAATTGAGAAAAGAAGATATGTAATTCAGATTTTATATTTGATATTGGGAAAATAACAAATGAAATTTAGATTCTCCAATTGAAATTGAGAAAAGAACAAATGATATTGAGATTTTATATTTGAAATTAAGAAAAACACAAATGAAATTGGGAAAATTATAAATTAAATTAAGTAATAAATAATTTAGAAAATATCAAATGATTTTGGGAAAAATTTGTATGAAAGAACAAATTTTATGAAACACAAAAAATAAACAATAAAAACAACAATCAACCTACGGGCATATTTTTTATTTGTACGGCGGATTAATGGAATGTGCAGGAATGCTGTATGGCTCTGCTGGAGTCGCCAGCAGTTACCAATGTTTTAGCTTCATCAATACGAGCTCAATCTGAGTAGAGTTGCAGAAGAGTTTTCAAATACAGTTTCTAACCTGTTGCAATAAGAAGCATTATCAACGACTACCAGGAACTCCGAAAGGTTGTTCCACATCTCCTCCTATCTCATGAAAAAATTTCTCATCCATTCCCTGGCAACAGGGAATCCAATTTTTCATCCAATTTAATAACGCCTTTAACAATTGGGTCACGTGATGGTGGGTTGGTGGTGGCTAGCGCGAGTTCAAAATCTTGAATAGCCACGTTTACGGCGATAAAACAAACTGAAATTTGTTTCGTCCAGCCCCACTATTACGTTACCGGCTCTGACGTACTCGTTCAGACAAGTAACGTATTCTGAATATTTGGCCTTCTTAGCAGCTTTTAAGGAATATATATCGGTGTAAGATATTTCCAATTTCTTGCCATTTTTGTCTCCGTGCAAGCTTAATTTTATTCACAAGAATTTTATTAAATTTCTTAATTGCAGTTGAAAATTTCTCAATTTCATTTGTATTTTTCTTATTTTATTTGTTTTTTCTTTCTTAATTTCAAATAAACAAATCTAATTTCCATTTGTTTTTTTCTCATTTTCAATTGTAAAATCTCAATTTCATTTGTTTTTTTCTTAATTTCAAATGTAAAATCTCAATTTCATATGTTCTTTTCTCAATATCAAATTAAAAATCTCAATTCCATGTATGCTTTTCTCAATTTCAATTGTAAAATCTCAATATCATTTATTCGTTTCTCAATTTTAATTGGAAGATCTCAATTTCATTTGGTTATTTCCCAATATGAAATAGAAAATCTCAATTTCAATTGCTCTTTTCTCAATACTACATGGAAAGCTCTCAATTTCAATTAGAAATGGTGTAGATTTTCTTTAAATTAAAGAAATTTCTTCTATTTGAATTTATAAGGAAAAATCAACTCTACCACATTTCGTGTTGTTAGCCTAAATAGTATTTTTATATTAAAATTTTTTAAACTAAAACTAAGGGTGCGTCTCATACCGTAGGGTTAACTTAAATATTAAACAAAAGAAAATGTCAAAAAATTATACACAAAACAACAACGAATTTTTAGGTTAACTATTAGTTAACTCTTAAACCTTCAGTATGAGACCCACCGTAAAAAGTGATTATCCTCAATGATAAAAATCGTTTTCAAATACAAAATAATAATTTGTCGGTTATGTTTCTTATATAGTAAAATGAAATCTGTTATATTCTATTGTACCATAATTTATTTTCGTTTAAAAATAAACTACATTCTGTATATGACAGAAATAGAAGTAGAAGTAAATAGTTACATCAATTTCTTCCATTTTCTTAAAAACAACTTTCTTGCTTGTTTAGTGACCATTCGAAACATAAGAAAATAAATGGATAAAAAATAAAAACAAGTACCTAACTTCAAATTGAAACCATTCCTATACGAGTGTAGCTTGAAAGTTTTACATTCATGCTATTAGGAGCAAATTAAAACTACATTAAAACTTTTACGTTTATAACCACTTTAGAAAACTCGAACGCCAGATGTTGACCAAAAGTAAACATTAACTCAAACGCACATATCCAAAAACACTCGCACACACACACCTATACACAGCATCGCCAATTTTCAAAGTATTAAAATCGCAAAACTTTAAAAAGAAAGTAGAAGGATAAGAAGAAAATTGAAAATATTGTATGTGTTGAAGTAAACAAAAATCAGAAAAAAGAAATTATATGTTGGCAACTAAAACTAAAACCACATACAAAACATTAAATTCTGTTTGTCATTTGATGATACACTCAAAAAAAAAGTCAGTAAAGTCAGCAAAAAATGTTGCTGTGTCAGCAAATTTTTAGTCAGGAGCGTGCTTGCAAAAAAGTTGGTAATTTCAGCAAAAGGTTTGCTGAAAATCAGTTTTGTTTTGCTAACACTTAGTCGATTGCAAATTAAAAAAATCCTTCCTAAAATCACTAAAATCACTAAAGACTGAAAAAAAACTTGTAGCGAAATTTAATTTAGTTAATTTATTTGCTGAAAATTTAAATATAGAAATTGTGTAGAGTTGTTTTTCTTTAGCAAAATAAATTACACTCAAAATAGTTTGTAGTTTAAATTAACTGAAAATGTAATTTAAAATAAATGAAAAATCACTTTTAAACCGGTCTACTAACTTTTCATTTAAATCAATAGAACTTTTCATTTATTTTTAAATGTTAATAAATTAACTACAAAAGCCTTAAAAAAGTAATGAATTTTCATTTATTTCGTTTTTATAACTTTCAAAAAATGAACTACAAAATCCGTTAGAATAAATGATATTTAGGTGGTGTTTCTAGATGACGTTTTGCTTCACACGAACGAAAATACAGTAACAAAATACATGCAATACAAAAACAAAATACATGTAGTCACTCATTAGTGTGACAACGAACGTCTTCTAGAAACCCCATCATTTAGTTTATTTCGTTTTTTTACTGACCTAGAAATCTAAAAGGGTTTCTTTTTTTAACAAAACATTTTAAATGAAAATATTAACTGTAACAGAAAATCCGTATTTCTATGTAATTTGTTTTTTAAATAAAAGACAAAAATAGTTGAAAAATATATTTTTTTTCAGTTTAACTGACTAATCATTTAAAAATAAATGTACGGATAACTTTTTAAATAAACTACAACAGTCTGTTACTGTAATAATATTTTCAGTGTAGTAAAACAGTAGTTCAAAATTAGTTTAGTGCTAAAAAAATATAACTAAAACTTGCTGAAAACTAGTACACTTGATATACAAGACGTTTTACTAATTTTTCTACTAACTTATTTTTTTGAGTGTACGTTTACCCTAGCAAAACTACATAACCATTTACTAACACTCACAATTCGAAACTATTAATGCTAGATAAGTATTTAGGAGATAAATTGGAAGTAACAATGTGTTAAAAGATTCTTGTTGAGACAGTAAATTATAAAACCATAAAACCATCAAATGGCATATTGTTGTTAGTAGAAAAAAAGTGGAGATAAAATACAGGAATTTACACAAAAATCGCATTTATGCTGCGGTAAAATAATGTAGTGTGTATTTGGCTTTTTCTAATTTACAATTTTTAGGCTAAAACCCATATACCAGGGGCGTCAAACTACACGCGGAAAGAAAAAAAAAGTCGGCAAAAAGTTTAAGGGTGCTAGCAGAAAAATTTCTAATGTCAGCAAAACATTTGTTCAAAATTAGTTAAGTGCTGAAAAAATTTAACAAAAACTTTTGCTGAAAACACAATTTCTGCAAAGAAAAATCATTTTGAATTAGTTGTGTACTAGTCAAATACGATCTATGTAGAGACTGTTTAAAAAAATTATCTAAATTAAAATACGAGATGTGAAATTCTTATTTTGTTTACATTTATTTTCAATAAAAAAGTCGGATTTTGCAAATAAACACTAAAATTTTTTTTTTATTGTGAATTGAATTGAAGTGTAAATCAACTGGTACAGTACTGGTTCCAAAGAGTAATTCCAAAATTAGTTTGGTAAATTTCTCGTAAGTACCAATACAGCTTCCTAGTTTTCTTCCTAAAACAATAATTTTTAACAATTTGTGTACCTAATAAAGGGTTCTTCAATAAGAGCGCTACAAAAGTTTTTTTAAATAAAACAAAAACGGTTTTGGATATCAATGAAATTCTTTATTCCTGTGAAAGTACGTTCGATGCCATTATGTATGGAAATCGATCTCTTTTGCATGGCCGGTATTGATCATCACGGAAGAAGTACGGCCCAATGACGCCGCCGGCCCATAAACCGCACCAAACCGTAATTTTTTCGGGATGCAATGATGACTCATGGAGTACGTGTGGATTGCTGTCTGACCAATAACGCATATTTTGTTTATTGACGAAGCCATTTATTATGACGACCATAAATTGGACATAGCGCTCTTAACGTTGAGGCCACTGACTCCGAATGTCGGTAGTAAATTTTAATAATTTCGACTCGTTGTTGGCTCGTATATCTTTCCATCATGAAATGGCAAACCTTACTGAAGAGAAATCTCAAAAAAGCGGCAAGAAATATGGCGTCGTTTGCTGTCCCTGTCTTTCTACTTTTGTAGCGTCTAGTTTTGAAATACTAGTTTTGGTAACATTTGTTTTTAATTATACATTCTGAGTTTGCAAATAAACACTAAAATGTTTTGTTGTGATTAGAAATCATAAACACAGATTATTTTAAATTTTATTTGGTAAATGGACCTAATTATCTCAGTGAGAGGAAACTATCGGTCTAATCTACATTTGTTTTTTATCTGCATAAATCAGGCAGGTACTAAGCAACTGGTACAGTAATAAAAATCAAAAGCAAACTCTACAAAAAGTGTCACTTCGGAACTAGTTCCGTGAGTGGCACTTAAGTACCACCCGTGTGAAAAAGATCAGATCTCAGTAGATCTGATTGCATCAAATCTAATTAGATCTCGAAATTGGGGACAAATTTGAGAACTAATTAGATTTGGCAGATCTCGCGAACCATATATAATTAGATCTAATTTGATTTTGGCTTTAAACTAAAATTGAAAAACTTATACCTATAAACTGATGTTATTACCGAGTAATTCTTCAAACAAAATCTGTTTACCCGAGTAAAAATTGTTATATAGGAAATTATATAATTTAATATAGACTAATATGTTTATATATAGTCAAGAGTGATACTATATCTTTGCGGATATAATTATGTATAGCTTTGAGTTTTTCAAAAATTTCTTATATAATGTCATATATAGATCAGTATAAATATACTATACTATATACTATGCTCTAGACCTAGGAAGAGTTTGAGGACAGTCCCCAAACTAACCAAATGTCTTCATACTAAACACTTGATCGAAAAACTGTCCCCGTAGCATGCGCTGTGCATACATATTAATATGTACCATATCTACCCAGTCAGAAATCGCCAGTGGTACAAAAAATCAAGCACTGGCATACCACTGGGTAACCATGGTATTAAAAATAAATGACTGGCAGAACACTCATTTGGGACGCTTTGCCAACGTTTGCGAAAAGCGTTTTACCAGTATTTTTTTTACAAAAATTTCGGTGGTTTATAAAAAAAAACCACTGGCAAAGAATTGGCTTAGAGTGATATGCCAAGGTTTGCAACCAGTGGTTATCCAGTGCTACCTAGCCAATGCTACCAGGCGTACAAAAATCAATTCACTGGAAAACCAATGATTTTATAAAAATGCTGACGCTTCGTTAAAAAATGTTTGTAGTCGGAAGGTTCCGAGTTCAAATCCGGTTGCAAGCAAAAAAATTTTTTGGGATTTTTTTTAATTTAAAATTTTTTTTGTTTTATAAAATCAATTTGTTTGTTTGTGGGAAAGCTCCTTCAAGACCAACTTTTTTTTTGCCCTCCAAACACTGGCATACTAGTTACTAAAAATTGTTTGCCAGTACTAGCATTTTGGCACAGCCAGTAGTTGTCCAGCTATTATCACTCATTTATGTGTTTAGCCATTAAATATTATATGTCTCGTTAGCTCAGTGGGTAGAGCAATCGTCTGCAATCTGACGGCCTGGGTTCAAATCACGGCAGGGTCAAAAAAATACATATGAACTTTTTTTTAATTTTATTTTGGAAAATATATTTCCAGACCACCTATTTATTGGTTTTGCTAGCGTTTTGCCAACGTTTAAAAAGTTTGTTCCTCCAGTGCTTTTCCGGCGCTTTTTGAAGAGCCGGTCCTTTTGTCTAATGATGTTATCATTTTGGGAATGGGAAAGCACTTTTTGCCAATACTTGTACCACCTGTTAAAGTGCTTTGCCACCGCTTTCCCGTTTGTATTTTTCTGACTGGGTAGTTACATATGCTTTGACAATTTTATACAGCGTCATATATAATTAAAAATGGCTTTATCGGAAATCATATAAACATATGTAGCTCAATGTTAAATTTCTTTTCTAAGTTGTTTTAGATATGTTTAAGTATAGCGCAATGTAAAAAAAAATTTTATATTTTTATACCCTACACCACTATGTGGTCAGGGTATTATAAGTTTGTGCTGATGTTTGTAACACCAAAAAATATTGCTCCTAGACCCACCTTATAGTATACCGATCGGCTCAGAATTTTTTTTATTTCGATTTAACGATGTCCGTCTGTCTGTCCATGCATTCTTATGCGCACTCTACAGGTCGCAAATATTAAGATATTTTGATGAAACTTGGTACACCGACTTTTGTCGGCCCAAGGACGACGCCTATTGATTTTGGTTAAAATCGGTCCATGTTTAGACCTAGTGCCCATATAAGGGTCCTACCAAAATTATATTGTTTATACGCTGCAGGTCGCAAATATTAAGATATTTTGATGAAATTTGGTACACAGAGCTAAGTTGGCCCAAGGACGAAGCCAGTTGATTTTGGTGCACATCGGTCCATGTTTAGACCTAGTTCCCATATAAGGGTCCCCCCAAAATTATATTGTTTATACGCTGCTGGTCGCAAATATTAAGATATTTTGATGAAATTTGGTACACCGACCTATATCAGCTCAAGGACAAAGCCTATTGATTTTGGTTAACAGCGGTCCATGTTTAGAACTAGTGCCCATATAAGGGTCCCCCCAAAATTATATTGTATATACGCTGCAGTTCGCAAATATATAATAAAAAAAAAATGTTGATGAAATTTGGTACACAGACCTATGTTGGCCCAAGGACGAAGCCTGTTGATTTTGGTGAACATCGGTCCATGTTTAGACCTAGTGCACATATAAGGGTCCCCCTAAAATTGGCTTGGTTACAAACTGCAGATCGCAAATATTAAGATATTTTAATGAAATTTGGTGCGCTGACTCACCTTATAGAAAATTTTGACACAAGCCCCTATTAACCCATTCCAATTTCGGATCCAAACATTAGTTGGCTTTTACCCAGACTGATGTAGGGTATTGTATAGTCGGCATGCCCGACTTTAACCTTTTTACTCGTTTTTAGATATATTTATTAGAGTTCGTCAGAAATATATAAAATTTCTTTGATTTTGGTATACCATCATTTTTTTAAGTTTTTGCATCAAAAAAAATAATGGCGTTTTTTTATTTTTTTATTTCAACTCCTTCCACTGGCGCAAGTCGGCCAAAAACGCTGATTTGGAGTCCCATTTTCTGCAGAGCAAAAACGGCTGCATTTCTGGGAAATCGGACTTTACCATTCGATTCTACAGCAAAAATTTATATAAAATTTTTTTTTGCGTTTTCTAAATACAGCAGATAGGTAGAAAAATCCACTTTTTTAAAAAATTTCGAAAAAGTTACTTTTTTATTACACACAAAGAAAATGTATTCCCTGCTGAGAACATTGGTGCAAAAATTGTTGATATACCGCGACCCACAATAAAGTTATTTAGTAATCAAATATGTTTAATAAAAAAAAAAAATCTTTGTAATAAACATTACAAAACTTACAAATTATTTTGTCTTTACTAAATAATAAATTTCTAATGCGGCAGCGAGTGTTGAAAGCTGCATTTTAATTAGCTTAAATACTTTTTCATTGAATTAAAAAAAAATCAAAATTTGATCAGCTAATATCTTTTAACGGTTCGCGATATATCCAAAATTGTTATACCCATGTACTCAGCCGGAAATACATTTTCATTGTGTGTAATAAGAAAGTACACTCATAGAAAAAAGTTTGTAGAAAAGTTAGCAAAACTGTTAGTACTTCAACTTAACAAATTTTTAACTAATTTTTAGTTAAAATTTAATTTTTAGTTAATTTTTTTGCTACCTCCACATTACTTACTTAAAATTTTTTTGCTATTTTTTTTGCTGAATTTAGTTACTAATTTTTAACAATAAATTTGCTAACTTTACAGTATTTTGCTGAATTTTAGTTACTAATTTTTAACAGAAGATTTGCTAATTTTACAAATTTTTTGTAAACTAAACCACCAATTTTGGAGCACTTATAAACAGAATGCAAAAAGTTTTTAAATAAAGCTAAATTGAAATGGTTGAAAATTTGTCCTACTCATAAAATATCTAAATTATTAAAATTTATGAGAAAAGTTTCTATTTATCGTAATACATTAATTTTCAAAGATCAAGGTTTATTTTGGATGAACCATTTTAATATGAAAATTGTGATTAAAAGTATCTCTGGGGAGCAAGTGGAGTTTACGGGGATGACCATAATTTTTTCCCCCAATATTGTACTTTTTAAGCTTATTTAAAGAATACGATATTTTTAATCGGCCACACCTTCTTTCCTTTGGGTGGACCTTTAGAGGTGAAAATGGAAACTCAAATAAATTCGGAAGTACATATCCGATCAGTAAACAATGAAAAATCAAAAGAAGGGTCTCTGAAATACATTTTGTTATGGTTAAGATATTAGGGGTTTTCATATAAACTCGTAAATGCCTTGTAAACCTTGTATAAATATAACCCATGTTTTTTATGTATGGAGTTTGACATTAAACTCATAAACATACCAGGTTACACCGTTTAAGAGTAAAATACGAGTTTATATGAAAACCCCTATTATTGTCTACTAGCCGGCGCAGCCCGCTACGTTGTTAGCGTGCCTTAAAGTTTAGGGGGGGGGGGCGCAGCAGGGTTGGAAAGCATTTTATAATATGAAAAATAGCGGGCAAAGCCCGCTGCGTTGTCTTAGCGTGTCTTAAAGTTTTTTTAATTCCAGTTTATGTAAAGGTAGACCTGGAAAATTCAAGTAAATTCACAAATTCAGTTGGAAAATTTACTGCGTCGGTTTCTTCCACCGGTGCTTCGTTACATGAAGTTTAAATATCGGAATATATAAGTTCCATTCCTTTTCTAAGGTTTTTTCTCTTTTAGAAAATTTGTTTAACTTTTTCGAGAGTATGTTTCAATGCTACATAAGTTTCATATTCCGTGAATAGTGTTTGAACAGGTAATTCCCTCTTCCAATCCATTTGCATTCTCTATAATTTCAATTCTACTCGTTCAACGTTTATATCCAGTTCATTCACTTGTGTAGTGTTTCATTCCACTCGTTTCCTATTTAGTTTCTTAATTTTAGTGTTTCATATACACTGTTCTTTAAGTTTTAGGTTTCTAGCTAAAGACGCAGACGTTAAGGGGGGGGGGGGGCAATTTTCCCCTTTTGAACCACCATTTTTACCACGTTCCTGTCCAAAGTCCTAGAAATGGCTTGTCGATAAGTTAGCCCATACTCCAAGGAAAACATATTATATATTACAGGTTTCTAGCCGAAGGGTTCGGTTAGGCCATCAAGGGAGAGAATTATTCCGTTTTTACCCCTCCCGGTAGGAATTTCCAAAAATTCCGTCTTAGAGGACATCTGCGTTGGAGGAGGAACCTACTACATACATAATTTTAGGTCTCTATATCCAGCAGTTTGGCCAGGCCATCAAGGGGGAAGTTTTTCCCTTTTTACCCCTCCCGGTATGAATTTCCAAAAATACCATCTTAGGGGACGGTCAACGTTGGAGAAGGAACCCAAATACCGAATTTAAGCTCCCTTGTTCCAGCAGTTTGGCCAGGCCGTTAAGGGGGAGACTTTTCCTGTTTTTGACCCTACATGTAGAAATTTCCAAATATCTCATCTTAGCGGATGTCTACAATAGAGGAGGAACTTTAATACCAAATTTCAACTTCCTACCTCCAGCGGTTTGGGCAGGCCTTTAAGCGGCACTTTTCGCTTCATTAATCCCCATTTTTGCAATGTCCCTGTCCAAAAAGCACCTTCCCGGTAAGTGAGCCCATACTCCAAGTAACATATGTGCCCCTCTCGGTAGGAATTTCCGAAAATCCATCGACAGGGAATTTCAGCTTCCTAGTTCCAGCAGTTTGAGCGGGCTGTCAAGGGGGACACTTTTTCTTTTTTTGTCCCTCCCGGTTGGAATTAGGCTGGAAGAGGAACCTAAGTACCGAATTTCAGCTTCCTAGTTCCAGCAGTTTGGACAGGTCGTTAAGGGGCAACTTTCCCTTTTTGAGCCCCCATTTTATAACGACCCTGTCCAAAATTCAAAAAAGTATCTTTCTAATAAGTTAGCCCTTACTCCAGGGACCCACATTTTAAGCTTCAGGTTTCTAGCCGAAGGGGTTTTTACAGGCCCCCAAGGTGAGGCTTTTCTTCTTTTTGCCCCTCCCTTTAGGAATTTACAAAAATTCCATCTTCGCGGCTATCTGCGATGGATGAGGAACATTCATACCAAATTACAACTGCATTGCCTAAGCGGTTTGGGCAGGCCGTTAGTGGGGACATTTTTCCCTTTCAACCACCATTTTTACTATGTTCCTGTTCCAAAATAGAAAAATTACGTTGCCGGTGAGTTAGTCCTACTCCAACGAATACATATTTAAAATTTTAGGTTGGCCAAAAGGGATTGGGCAAGCCGTCAGGAGGAGACTTTTACCTTATTTCCCCTCCCGATAGGAATTTCAAAAATTCCGTCTAAGCGGACGCCTACACAGAAGGAGGAACTCACATACCGAGTTTCCTTTTGTGATATCCTGTAGAGAATTCCAAAAATACAAACTTAGTCGATGTCTACTACAGTGGAGGAACCTTTATACCAAATTTCAACTTCTTACCTCCAGTGGTTTGGGCAGGCACTTTTCCAATTTGTGATGGGGAGACTTTCCCCCTTTTTGCCCGTTCCGGTAGGAATTTCCAAAAATCCCGTCTTAGCGGACGTCTACCCCGAAAGAGGAACCTACATACCAAATTTCAACTTCCTAGCTTCAGCGGTTTGGGCTGGGCGATGTTGAGTCAGTCAGTCAGTCAGTCAGTCAATCAGTCAGTCAGTCACGTTATTCTTTTATATATAGAGATAAATATTACCACTTTTACAAAAAATCATTCTTGGGAAATTTTCATTGGCCTTGAAATATAATTAGCATTACTTTATCTCAATGTCAATGCCAACAAATTTCATCACCATTCAATGCCAATGCAATTTTTTTCAATTTGCATTGATGAAGACAATGGTAATGAAATGTACACATAATTGAAGAAAAAGCATTGTAATATAAAAAAAAAATAAGAAATACGCGAATTTTTAATTTTTTTCCTTAATTTATTCTTTTATTAAAACATGAAAACAAATACTTCTTTCATCAATTATAAATGGGCATTTAGGCATTGAACAATGCCAATTGAAAAAATTTCAATTAATTGACACATTAAATAAACTGGTCCCAAGTATGTTTTTAAATACACATTTATATTTTATTTATTAATTTTCATTTCATTTGCTCCTTTTTTACCTTTTGCCAGTCCACTAGTAATCTGCAAAAGTTTTGTTGATTTCAGAAAATTTTAGCAAAAATTTTGTAGATTTAACAGTTTTTTTTTTGCTATTTTCATTCTACTATTATTTAGCAATTTTTTTGCTGATTTCAGCAAGTCAAATTGTTATTTGCAATTAACAAAAATTCAGCTCAAATATTACTAAAATTCTGTAAATTTAACAGTTTTTTTTTGCTGTTTTCATTTTATTAATATTTAGCAAACTGATTCTGCTAATAATAGCAGTTTTCTCTACAGCATCAGTTTTAACTAATTTTTAGTAACTTTTTCTGCTATTTTTACGGACTTATTTGTATGAGTGTAGGTATCACTGGATAACCACTAGTTGCAAACCTTGGCATATCACTCTAAGACCATTCTTTGCCAGTGGTTTTTTTTTTTATAAACCACCGAAATTTTTGTAAAACAAATACTGGAAAACGCTTTTTGCAAACGCTGGCAAAGCGTCCCAAATGAGTGTTCTCCCAGTCATTTATTTTCAACACCGTGGTTACCCAGTGGTATCCCTACGGGGAATGAGGAGTCAATTGCCCTCCAACGACCTATCGCATGACCGGTCTACCGAAGGCGTATTACTAAATTAGTTCAAATATGAACAAAAGAAAATGAATTAATTTTCCAAGTATTTCCTGATCCGTTATTTTCACTGTTGCTTTTAAAAAACTTGTTGCTTTTAAAAAAATTTTTTTTTTATTTTACTCTTTTGTTTATTTTGAACTTTATTCTTTTACGATTTGCTTATTTTAGCTTTTATTTTAAATTTCTATAATTTTTTGCTAAGAAATTTTAAGTTTTGTATTTTTAACGTTTTTTAAGGTTAAAATTGTTTTAGTTTTAACAATTGGCATTTCTTTTAATTTTTTTTTTTTTTAACTTAAGGGAAACTTTTTAAATTTTTATTTATATTATCAGAGTTTTTGAGGTAATTTTCTAATTTGGAATTGCTTTTTTAATTTAATTATGGCCAACGCAAAAACGAGTCAACTGCCATTAAAGGTCCTATTCCATGGCCGGTTAATCGGGGACATATTCAAGGCACTTCCCCTATATTTGTGTATGTGTTAATGTTGTTTTCTTTTCCATTTTTTTATTTGCTTGTAGTGTTTGTTTTTTCTTTTTCTTTTTTATTTGAACAGAAACGAAAAATATATAACTTACCATCAGCCAGCCATCACGCATAAGCAACATTAGCTCAGACTGTAGAGCATTTGCCTTACAAGTAGATTATTTTTAGACACACCACCTTACTGTCACAAAGTGTCTAAACTGTGGCAATTGGTCATTTCCAATGACAACGCCATGTTAAAGTGACGTGTCTCTTTCAAAAAAAAAGGCCGATCAAGGACCGATCCCTGCCCCCTTGGGACCTATCCTGCGTGTCACTTTGGACCGGTTCCTTTCCCCGTAGGGATGCCAGTGCTTGATTTTTTGTACCACTGGCGATTTCTGATTGGGTAATTTTATTTTGTTACGTATGAGCAGTGTTGCCATTTTAGCATATTTTCTGCTAGATTTAGCAGATTGAGTTGGGTAATTGCGTATTTTTTTGTAAAAATATGCTAACTGCTTTTTAGCATATTCTGTTGGACGAAAGCAGATTTTTTAGCATATTTTGTTTTATTTGATAAAAGCGGATTTTTAGTATATTTTTTAACAAAATATTTTTATAGCTGTATTTTGTCTCATGCCTATCAACGTTAAGTATTTAAAACAAATCTACGTTAAACCGATCGTAGTATGAAAAAATTTAAACAGGTTATATTTATAATTGTTCCGTTATAATCGAACGTACGTTTTTAGAAAGTAACGTGAATAAGTTACGTTAGATTTAAAAATGTATAAACGTTAATTTTTCAACATTGGTAATTATCCGTGTTGAAAGTTAACGCGCATACGAAAAGTAATATTTTAGTTTTCGTCTTAAACGCGTTTTTATGCACTTTGAGTTTTTATGAGTTAACGGATATAGTTAAGTCGAAAACACAGCTAATATTTATAACAATAACAATGTTTTTATAACTTTTTATTACATGCGTAATCAATTGCCTTTTTTCATTATAATTTTTTTAGTAATATTGATATACTACTATAATTTACAACTGCTACAAAAACCATAAAAAAATCTTGCAAAAATTTAAAATCAGTTATATTTATTAGGAAAAAATTAAATAAGAAAGTTAATTTTTTTCATCTTAAAGAAAGATTAAACGATATTTACAAAAAATAATGGTTTCATACTTTTTTAAAGTATCTCAGAATAATTATAAAAGTTTAAATGTCAATTCACTTTGTAAAGTTCTAGGAGGTTTACAAAACAAAATGTTTACATAAAATTTGTTCAATAAACCTACTATAACTTTATAAAGCGTTTATGAATTGAGGGGTAAACTTTTATATTTGTTCTAGACACCTACTTTAAAAAAGTATGAAAAGATATTTTTTTTAAATATTCTTTAAATAAAGCGTTTTTTCATTAATAAAACTTTATTAAATTTTATTTTACATTTCCATTAGAGAGTTCTGGCAACACTGCGTATGAGCGTTATTTTTTGTGTGTTTAAATTAATACCACTCATACGTACTGTTGTCATACAATTTTTGCATGCAAAAATGTTTAATGACAGAAATGCCATTTAAAAAATTATACTTTTATGAGACTATTCAAAGGCGAGTGCAAGAAAGTTTAACCCTTTCCTTACCACTTACTATCAGAATTATAGAACCACGATAGTTTAATTTTGTTTAGTGCATCACATAATTTCAAATATACGAGTATTTGACGCCTTCGAACAGTAATTGAATTAGTCTCACTCTCGGTACACTAAAAATGTATTAGAAAAGTAGTTACTTGGTGCACTAAAAATATATTAGAAAAGTAGGCACTAAATTTTGTAACTATTTTTTTTTAATTTTATTTGGTTTGTACACACAGAAAACAGATTCGTAGTTCCAACCGAATTTTTCGCCAACTGAATTTTTGTAGTTCCAGGTACAATCACTTTTATTTATTTTTAATACCATTGTAACTACCGAAATTTATTTACAATTTTTGAATTTTTGTTGTATTAATAGATTACTTTAATGTTTGTGGATTATAAATTCTATAAATAGAATAACACGTTCCACAAAATTTATTTAAAATTTAAAAATTTTTTATGTCGCGAACTGGGATAGAACCGCAGACTTTCTGCTTGTCAGCCCATTGCTTTTCCTCTAAGCTAAGCTCTATTTAAATTTTTTTGGTCAAATTTCAAATTTGAATTTCTTCAGGTTTGAATATTTTGTCTATAAATAAAATTATATCAACAACGGAAAATCCGTTGTGTCTTTTAAATTGAATAAAAAAAAAAATTTGAAAAAAAATTATATCGCGAACCGGGATTGAACCGGCGACCTTCCGTTTGTCAGCTCATTGCTTTTCCTCTAGGCTGAACTCGACATAAATTTTTTTTGTCAAATTTCAAATTTGAATTTCTTCAGGTTTAAAATTTGAATATTTTGTTTTTGAATAAAATTATATTCACAACAGAAAATCAATTGTGTCTTTCAATTTGAATCAATAAAAAAATTATTTAAAAAAAAGTAATAATGCATTGGTTGAGGTTTGAACTCAAATCTCTAAGGCTATAAGGCTGTGTCTCTACCTCCTACGCCACAGATACTTACATTTAGTTGTTGTCTAACTTAGAATTTAAATATGCAAATGTATGAAACGAAAAAATTTGATAGATTCCAAAATTTTATTATGATAAATAAAATTTCTGTTCCTTGTCTCAATATATTATTATAATTACCAAAATAATGGAAATTAATGGTTAAAGCTACTAAAGTTGAAAAAAAAATTTAAATTAATTGGAAAAGCTAATACTTTGGATAGAGTGATCGATTTTATTGAAACACAACTGATACTAGATTTTTGCTGCCGATATTTTATTCAAATGACTAAATCTTCGATAAATTGGTGGTTGTTGGTATTGAAGGTAATGTGGAAGTTAGTATTTTTTCAATATTGGTTAGAAAAGCCAATATTTTGGATAATGTGACAGTGTTTTGGTTCATCATATATATTTTCTGTTCACAAATAAATATAACTTTCCTGACGATGAATTTTAAATAACTGCAATTAAAATTATTGAATGATGAAAATATTTCGTTGGTTCCGATAGAATTCCAACCAATTTATTTTCTGTGTGTACTTACGTCCATTAAGACTTCATTAAGACAGACTTATTTAGCTATGTATATTGCCGTGGATATTAATGGGTTAAGCTAAAGTTGAGAAAAACCAATAGCAAATAAGTACATTTGCTCCTTAAGAATTTCTTCAATATTTATTCCACATTTTTTTTTCTAATCAATAACTTTGGAATTTCATTAATATTGGACTGTAGGTATATTGATGAAGATGTGGTAGGTTATGGTTTGGTATGTAGTACAAGTATTGAAAACTAAATAAGAAAAAATCATAAAAGAATTTATGCTCTGAAAGCTACTTGTGCCGTATGTTTTATATGATGCACTCATAGAAAAATGTAAGTAAAATTAAAATCATTCGACAACATCATTTGGTGTATATCGAAGACATGCGATGTGATAGAAATCCTTTATTCTGAGCATTTCTCTACTTCTTATTTATCTCGATGCACATTTCTATTTTCAACCATTTTTCGTTTTTCTTTTTTTTCCAAAGTGTTGGGTAGGCAACCAACGTCAACAACAATAACAAAAATAATAATAAATTCCATGCGATTGAATCCTGACAGCAGCATTCGTCGTTTATTGATTGATATGCTGCGTTAAACATTGCAAAGCTAGAGGGAAAATAACAGGAACTAAATAACAATCATATTTGCACAAACACACCCGAGGAGTCCCAGGAATAGAGATATCATACACTTAAACTATACCCAGTGTAGAAACGGTAATGACATATCATTATTTTTTGGACTACCAATGACACCCACTTACCTTCTGCATTATTTGAAAACATATAATAATGAGTTACTGATAATGACCTGTTTTTATCACTATTTCAAATAGAAGATAATTTTCTAGATTTTTTTGAAAATTATTTGAAATCTATTTTTAGACTCAATATTTTTTAAACACTGGTAAGGATATATGTAACCACATATTTTTTGATTTTTTGTATCTTGGCGAGTAAGCTTACTTGTGTGCAGCAGGTCAATTATATTTTTATCTATTAAATATTACATGTCGATATAGCTCAGATAGTAAAGCTATTGACTGGCAATATGTAGACCCAGGTTCGATTCCCGCACCAGCAAATTTTATTAAAAAAAAAAAAAAATACAATAAAAAATATTTTTTTTTATATAATTTATTTTTTGAAAATCTATTTTTAGACTCATTATTTTTGTCAGTACTGGTAAGCATATACATAGGTAACGATATATTTTTTGATTTTTTGTATGCTGGTTTGTAACCATAACTCATTATTTTTCGCGACATCGCCATATAAAGGTAATAAGAAATGTAATAACAAAAGTAACTAGTTACCATTACCAAGTATGTAGTTACAAAACCACATATCTGGTAATGATTTTCTACACTGGGTAATTATTTATTCCTTTCTAAAAATATGCGATGTGAATGTTATCTGTTATCTGTCCTTAATTTGCTAATACTTAATTTACAATATGATTCAAAGGTAGTTAGTTGCTATACACCACACATGGGACTAGTTAAATTGACGATTTTATCATGTTTTTTATTGCCATTGGTAATGGAATGTTTTGGAATTACAATTCTTTCCATCAATGCAATATTGAAATGGATGGAATTTTTAAATTTATAAATGGCTTATAAAACAAACTTAATAAAACAAAATTAAGGTTTTCAAATTATTATTCATAAGCATTATAGTATTTAAATTCAAACTGAAATGGAAACATTATTTAAAATTCTCTAAAAAAATAAAAAAAATAGTCAGAAAATTAAAAAAAAGTAGGTATAAAATAAAAAAAAAAAACTTTTTCGATTTATTCGAATTACGTGATTAATCGACCAAAATTAGTCGAGTTATTCATTACTCGAAATTGGCCATTTGAAATTACTCGAACAAGTTTTTGAAAGAAATTCATCGATTAATCAAGTAACGGTTAACCGTTATCTAAAATGCCTAATTTTCCTAAACTAAAATATTAGTGCGGAACTCAAAAGAATATCTTAGAATTGAATAAAGTTATATCAAATGGTATCAAATTATTTTTATTACTTATTAGGTGTAAACAGAAAACAATCAAATTTTTTTCAAATTTCTTCCCTGAAAAATCTCAAAGTTTATTGATTTTTTTTATTGAAAACTTTTAACATCTTTTCATTCGTAGTAATTTTTTCTAAAAATTACCCAGTTTTAATATTTTTACTGTTTATTTATAAAAATTTAAATAATTGGGAGTCTGTATAGTAATTGCTAGTAGAGATGGGCACGTGAGCAGAATTTTGCGTGATTCACGTGAATCACGCGTGAGTGTGAGTAAAACCTTAATTTACTCACGTGAACGTGAGTGAGTGTGAGTAGATTAAAAATGTTCGTGAGAGAGTGTGCTTGAGTAAAATTTTTACGTGAGTGAGTGTGCGTGAGTCGAATTTTGACGACTCACGCCTTTTTTTGGGCTTTTTCAGTAATTGTTTTAGGCGACTTTATATTTTTAGGTATTTTTAATACAAAAAAAATGGAAAATTTCATACTCATCTACACTGATAGAATTTTCGTTCATACTATTAATGAATCGATTTCATTAATCTGAATTCACTGATTTAATGAAAAAATTTCATTGAGTTAATGAAAAATTCATTAATTTAATGAATTTTTTCATTATATATTTTCAACTAACCCTAATTACTAAAATAGATATATGTTCCAGTAATGAACGCTAGGGTTGCAAACTGAAATTATTTAAATATAAAAGTCCAAATAATGACATCATTTTGTTTTGGCTATTTAGATCAATCGGTAACGCGATAATGTTTACATTCTGGTGATTGCGGGTTCAAGTCGACTTCAGGGAGATGTCAAAAACGTTATAAAAACGAAAAAAAAAATATATGTACAAATAAAAATTAATAAAATAAAAATAAATAAAAAAAGTAACGCAAAAAAAATTTATTTTTTCAATTAGTTTTCATTTAATGAATATGTTTCATTGATCTAATGAACGCGTTCTTTGGGGACTTTTCAATGAAAAAAATCATTGGATTAATGAACAAATTCATTAATACTATGCACAAAATTCTATCAGTGTAGGGTTTCCCGGGAAACGGGAATGAAAATCGAAAAGTATCAGTTTTTTGGTAACATTTTTTTTATTTTGATTTGTATCATTAATATAGAAAACGTTTAAGTCGTATTTTATTAAGAACGTCTTAGAAGTCTTATATGATATGGACCAGATCCGGGGAGGGTCCGGAGACAATATAATTTAAACAAATTTTGCGATCAGTATAATTACAAATAAAACTGTAGTTTCACTAATTTTTTACTTAAATTTAGATTTGTTAAATTTAAGAAAAAATATGTTAAAATCAACAAAGTTTATATTAAGCCAAACAATAGGAATAAATTTTGTGAAAGTAACAAATTTTTCTGTTCAGCCATCAGACATATTATTTCGACAGACAGACATAATATTATTTCATAAAAAATGCCGATTATAATCTATTTTGGCATAAAAAGGGTTTTGAGTTTTTCGCAAAACTGGTATCAAAAGTTGTGTAACAACAATCTTGCTGAAACAGAAGCGTTTAAGTACGTCATTGTAATCCTTTTTGCCAAAATAGGCCTGAAAAGTTTATCCTTAATGGACCTATAAATATTGTATGCTCTATGGAATAATATCCCACCAAAATCTTTCATTACCCAATAAGTGGTTATATAATGACACTAACATTTTTTATTACTTATAATTCGGCCTCAGTACTATTAATTTTTGTTAAACGAAGTCGTTTTTATAAGCTGCCTAGCTTACGCGCGACTTAGTATTTAATTTTAAAAATAATGTGGTATTGGTAATTACTTACCTAGGAAAGTTTTTTGTTCCAAAGAATGGGTTGTAGGATAGCTACCCAACGTAATTTTCTGTTCCAAAAACGGTTGAAGAATATCTACTTTTCCTTTACAACCCCTTCTACTGTTAATTCTAACACCGATGATTTTTGTTTGAAATTGCTCCAAAATCAACCGCTTCTATAACTCCAAATTGGAACCGGTTGCCCTAGAATCAGTTCTGGAACTAGTTATAGAACTGATTCTCCGTCAGTCATATCTTCCATATAACATCCGTGGAACTGTTTTCGGAACCAGTCCCATGGAATAGAATAGTGCGGTTTGAAATCGATTGTAAAAAATTGTCCAAGAAACTCAAACCCTATACAGGGCGCAATTTCGAGTTTATATATATTTGTTCCTTTTACTCCTGCAAGGAGCATAGGGCCGCGAGTTTAATTTTTCTTAATTTTTGAATATCATTTTTTTCTGGGAAGCTTTTGTTTCGTGAATTTGCGTGATTCACGTGAATCACGCGTGATCACGCCTGAGTGTGACTGAAAGTTCAATTTACTCACGTGAGCGTGAGTGAGTGTGAGTAGTAATTTTTTTATCGTGAGTGATTGTGTGTGATTAGAATTTTTTTCTCGTGAGCGTGAGTGAGTGTGAGTGAAAATTCACTCACGTGCCCATCTCTTATTGCTAGTAAGACCCAGATGGCACCATATCGTAGGATAGCATTACATTAATTGCCTTCGCGGAATTAGAACAGGTTGTGTATATCTTTTACAACAATGATACACTCAAAAAAGTTTGTAGAATCTATAAAAAGTTACAGTTAAAACAAAGGTATATGCATTTAAAAAAACCGACAAATTTTGTTACCTCTAAACTAAAAATGTTGCTTTTTGCTTTAAAAACAATTAAATAACATATGCAGTAAAAATAACTACCAATATAGTCTGACGAATTTTTACTACAAAAATTTCGTAACAACTGTTTTTTTACATTTTTAGGTGTTATAATTTTAAGATGTTTAAAAAGAAATAAAAACAATTTTTCTTTCGATTACAAAAAAAGCGTCATTATTTCATCCTACTTAAAATTTAAAGTGAAATACTGTTTGTATTTCGGTTATTACAATAAAATTTTCTGATGATTATTTGGAAACTGAGAATATGTCAATAATAAGAAATATAAACTAAACACGATTTTCAATAAACGCAATGAATAACTAACAAAAAGTAACAGTTCACTGCAAACGTGCTGTTTTGGGAGTTGTACATTATAATATTAAAAATAACTGCTTTAAACAACTGTTACGAAATACAGTACTTTACGTTAGTTTTATTTTAAATAATTGTGATAATAAAATAGTTGTTCTTTAATTCTCCATAGAAAAATAAATTTAATTACTAGAGCAAGCAATTCCATGCAAATGCATGTTTTTCTCGATAGTCCAAAACTAATATGGACTAAATATTTATGCGAATCATCAAATTTAGAACAAAACGGCATCGATTTGTAGTTGCATATATTTGCATATTTTGTCAAAAATTCATGGTTTTGCATATTTTGACTTTAAATGCATATTTGGTGCCTTTTTAATGCATATTTTATGCTTTTTGCATTTTTCATTTTGTAAAAAAATATAAAAAATGAATACGTTTTTATATTTTGATTCAATCAAAATTAAAATTCTTAAAAACCTTATTGACCAATGGAAAATCTTCGAGTTCTGTGTCTGTTAGCAAAATAACTAACTTAAATATATTTTTAAGTTTTAAAGTGCATTTCTTTTGCAAGAATAATAGTTTTAAGTGCATTAGAGCGTACCACCTTACAGGTAAAAAAAAAAGTGCGCCGTACACACTCCAATATGATGTATTTTTGCAAGGAGGTTTCAAAAAAATTTTTTTATTTTTTTTTTGCCGAACGTAGGGGTCGCCATTTTACATTTTTCGCTATATCTTTGGTATTTACAGTCAGATCTTAAAGTATGATACATCGGTGTATTTCTCTCGAGGAGTCCAGTGTTTTGCTCTAAGGACATTTTGGCCTCAAGTATTCCGTTCTAGTAGTTACCCAGCAGATCTCAGTTGCTACCACCCTAATGTACCACCCTAATGTCAGAAAATTAAAGCTCGCAAAAAATCATTAAACTTTTGCTAAGGAAGTTTTTCGCTAAATCCAGTAGAAATTTTTTTTATATATTGGTTGCCGAACGTAGGGGCGCCTTTCTAACTTTTTTTTAATTGGATTTTTACTATATAGCAAAACACTGGTCTCCTCAAGGCAAAAAAATCGATATATCACACTTTAAAATCCGATTTTAAATGCCAAAGCTATAACAAAAAATTAAAAAAGGCGACCCCTACGGTCGGCAAAAAGAATTTTTTTTGTTTGAAATCGCCTTCCAAAAATACATCATATTGGAGGGTGTACGGCGAACTTTTTTTTTGAGGTACGTTCTAAAGTGCATATTTCTTATATTTTTAATGCATATTTTTCTTTTTTAGCCGAATATTTTCCATTTTTAAGTACATGAAATTCCTTGCCCTAGTAATTACATTTATATACATACACTCAAAAAAATAAGTTAGTAGAAAAATTAGTAAAACGTCATGTATATCAAGTATACTAGTTTTCAGCAATTTTGAAATTGTGTTTTCAGCAAAAGTTTTAGTTAAATTTTTTCAGCAATAAACTAATTTTGAACCAATTTAAGCTCGCTGATTTTTAGCAACGATTTTGCTGACATTAAGAATTTTCCTGCAAGCATCCTTATCAAACTGTCTTTACTGACTTATTTTTGAGTGTAAAACAAGTACTGATTACTACAGAAATTACTGTCATGTATGTAGTAACTGACAAACTTTTTGAGTGTATGTATGTGACTATAGAAGTGTTTTTACACCGTCATTATGTTCCGGTATGATAGCGTTTAAGTGTTAAATACAATTTCTCAAAGCTAAAGCCTTTGATGCTTACAACAACTCCTTTTTTTATTTTCAAAATAGTTTTAAATGATTTTAAAGGATATTGACTTCTGCTTTTGTTTTTTTTTAATTTTTGAAAATCAGCAATCAGCTTGATATACTACATAATAAATCACTTTAATTTTTTTTTAAAGCCCAATTTACACTACAACCAAAATTTGAAGTTTTTAAAAACTACTAGTTTTTAGTTATAACATACTACATTTATATTTGAGCAAAAACCACCTACACTCAGATAAAAAAGTTAGTAAAAAATTTTCCAAGCGCACTTTACTATTTTATACTGATTTTTAGTACAATTTTATTTTTAGTAATCATTTTTGGTATTCTCTTATTACAAATTACGGATTTTTTTTACTAATTCTCGCTGCTGATTTCAGCAAAACATTTTACTAATTTTTCAAAACCGAGTGCTAAATTTACCAGAAAAATATACTAATTAAAAAAAATTTTTGTTTTTGATTTTTTAAAATTCTTGTTTAGTTTATATTTGTTACTAGTGATATATTCTTAGTTTGGAAATAACACTCAGAAAATTGTATTGTATCTCCAATGCTCATAACTGGAGAACCATTTGCAATTTTGACTCAAAATTTCAAGTGCGATGAAGTAATTATACGCTTGTTACAATCGAAAGAAAAAAAGTTTTTTTATAAAATTTTTTTTATATTTTACAGTTTTTTTATTTTTCTATACACTGAACCACAAAAGTCTGTAATGGCTACTGAAAATGTTGCTGTTATTACGGGAAATTTACCTGTTTTGAGCCCAGGGGTATTTTTTGCTAACACATGTATGCTGATCTGTAGTACAACAAAACTGCAATTTTTGCTTGTTATTATTGTTTTGTCGATACCCAGGTAGAAAATTACAAAGGGGCCAGCACTGGCAAAGCACCGAAATGGGTGGTATGAGTGCTTGTTAACAGCGCTTTCCCAACGCCCAAATGATAACACCGTTCCACGGTGGTGCTTTACCAAGCCCTGGGAAAGCACCCATAAACATAAAAAGCAAATGCTTTGCCAACGCGCAAATAAAAAAATTAAAGCGCTTTGATAACACCGACCTATTTAATGCTTTGCAAAGTATTGAGATAGCACCAAGAAACATAAAAATCAAGTGTTTTCCCTGCCACCAAATTATGAGCCCTCATCACCGAAGAATTTTAAATTACTCTAAAAATAGACGATTCTTGGAGTTATTGTATTGTGGAGTCAAAAATTATTTAAATATTCACTCTTTTGGAGTTTCTTTTTCAAAAACAAAATAATGTTATAGGAAAATAAGCGCTGGGAATTCACCCTTTTAAAGCGTTGGGAAGGCGTCCAAATTTAATGCTTTGCCAGTACTTCTTTTTGTAAGACCGCGGTCTACTTGCGCTTTGCCAGTGCTTCTTTTTTGTTACCACACATAATTTCCACCTGGGTAATATAACAGTATCAATATTGTATTGTTGTAAACTGCAATTCAAAATTGATTTGCTAAAATCAGCTATAAAATTTACATGTGCACGAAAAGGAGACTTTTTTCCCGACAGATGGGGCACCCAGTGGGTAAAACTAATTCGGGTACGCTGAATCTAGTGGTGCTAGCCGTTTTTCTAGGTAAGCTCTTAAAAAAAGATATTTGTGGTTTTAAGCACCCCTAAACACTCGATTTTTAATTTTTTTACCGTTAATTTTTAGTTAAGTTGTTTGTTACTCTACCAAGCAGTTTTGTGTTAAAAATAACCAAAATCGGTCTTGCGGTTCAAAAGTTGTGATTAAAAATGTGAGAACACCAAAAACCTTTATGCAAATTTTTCACTTCTATACAAATTTCAGTACATTTAACGAAGCAATAAAATGTTCAATTTTGTATGGAAAATTTCGAAGTGTCCTCAAATGTTCACTCAGAACTTTTGAACCGCTGCACTGATTTTGATCATTTTTAACCCAAAGCTGACTGGGGAAATAACAAACAACCTGGGTAAAAACATGGTCCAAAAGTTAGATAAATCGCTTTTTTGGGGTCCTTAGACCCAGAATTTTCAAACACAAATGTCTTTTTTTCAAGAGCTAATTTAGAAAAATGGCTAGCATCACTGGATTCAGCGTACTCGAAACAGGTTTACCCACTGGGTCCCCCGCTTGTTGGATTTTTCAACTAGCACAGTGTAATTACTTGCCGCAACTAAATTTCAGTAAATTGTTGTAAACTGCAATTTAAATTGAATCTGCTGAAATTAGCAAAAATTGTACTAAAAAATAATCAAACTGTAATATCTAAAAAAAATAAATAAAAAAAAAAAATTTTTTTTTCTTTCGATTGTAAAAAATGTTCAATTACATCATCGCACTTGAAATTTGGAGTCAAATTGCAAACGGTTCTCCAGTTATTACTTTTTTATGCATTGGAGGTACAATAAAATTTTCTGAGTGTAATTTCCAAACTAAGAATATATCAATAGTAACAAATATAAACTTAACAAGAATTGTAAAAAATCAACGTATTCTTGTAAATAAAATTTTGTTAAATTAGTATATTTTTCTGCTAAGTTTAGCACTTGGTTTTGAAAAATTAGTAAAATGTTTTGTTGAAATCAGCAGTGAAAATTTATAAAAAAAAATCCGTAATTTGTAATAAAAAAATAGCAATAGTGATTACTAAAAAAATTGTACTAAAAATCAGTATAAAAATAGTAGAGTGTGATTGGAAACTGTTTACAATTTTTTTTACTAACTTTTTTATCATGCTATTTTACAACGATAACACATTAGCACTTAAACTGTGAATTTCTTCAATGTATGAATTAAAATTAAGTTTACACTAGGCTTGGCAGCCCAGTCAGAAAAATACAAACGGGAAAGCGGTGGCAAAGCACTTTAACAGGTGGTACAAGTACTGGCAAAAAGTGCTTTCCCATACCCAAAATGATAACATCATTAGACAAAAGGACCGGCTGTTCAAAAAGCGCCGGAAAAGCACTGGAGGAACAAAATTTTTAAACGTTGGCAAAACGCTGGCAAAACCAATAAATAGGTGGTCTGGAAATATATTTTCCAAAATAAAATTAAAAAAAAGTTCATATGTTTTTTTGGTCCTGCCGTGATTTGAACCCAGGCCGTCAGATTGGCAGACGATTGCTCTACCCACTGAGCTAACGAGACATATAATATTTAATGGCTAAACACATAAATGAGTGATAATAGCTGGATAACTACTGGCTGTGCCAAAATGCTAGTACTGGCAAACAATTTTTAGTAACTAGTATGCCAGTGTTGGGAGGGCAAAAAAAAAGTTGGTCTTGAAGGAGCTTTCCCACAAACAAAAAATTGATTTTATGAAACAAAAAAAATTTTAAATTAAAAAAAATCCAAAAAAAATTTTTTGCTTCCAACCGGATTTGAACTCGGAACCTTCCGACTACAAACATTTTTTAACGAAGCATCAGCATTTTTATAAAATCATTGGTTTTCCAGTGAATTGATTTTTGTACGCCTGGTAGCATTGGCTAGGTAGCACTGGATAACCACTGGTTGCAAACCTTGGCATATCACTCTAAGCCAATTCTTTGCCAGTGGTTTTTTTATAAACCACCGAAATTTTTGTAAAAAAAATACTGGTAAAACGCTTTTCGCAAACGCTGGCAAAGCGTCGCAAATGAGTGTTCTGCCAGTCATTTATTTTTAATACCGTGGTTACCCAGTGGTATGCCAGTGCTTGATTTTTTGTACCACTGGCGATTTCTGACTGGGAGGCTATAACGCCAAAATGCAGTTATCGATTCAAAAAAAAACCTATACCGATACCGAAATAAATGAAATATCGATACCTTTAAATACCGAAATACTTTTATCCATACTTGCGAATTTTTCATTGGCATTGAAATTTAATTGGCATTACTTGATCTCAATGCCAATGCCAAAAATTTCATTACCATTTATGCCAATGAAATTTTTTTCAATTGGCATTGATTAAAACAATGGTAATGAAATGTACCATAATGGTAATTAAATATACATATAATTGAAGAAAAAAGCATTGTATACAAAAAACATTGTTTTATAAAAAAGGACATTAAGGCAAGAATGTAAAATTTCTGAGCTATAAACACTATAAATATTCGCTATTTCATCAAGTTTTATCAAGTATACTGCTGTTCACTCTGCTTTTAACACTGGTTAGTCTAGAGGGATCAGTCTCTAGTAATGTAAACTTGACAAAATAGCGAATACAAGATAAAAAACACGCGAATGTTTAATTTATTTTTCTTAATTTGTTCTTTTATCGAAACATGAAAACAAATGCTTTTTTCATCAATTATAATTGGGCATTGATGCATTGAACAATGCCAATTGCGAAAAAATTTCATTGGCATTGATCAATTGTAATGCCAAAAAATTTCATTGGCATTGGTCAATTGTAATGGCAATTAAATCATCAATTAATTGGTCCATTCAATTAACTAGTCCCAATTATGCTTTTATCCCTAAAATACCGTTTGTTATTTTTAATTCTCTGCAAGTGCTTATTGAGTATTTTACATAAATTAAGTTGATTAATTTGTTTTGTTTTTATTTTAGTTTGTTTTTTTGAAAAAAATGCGGAATGCTTTGAAATAACTGACTACTGTTATCCCTAAAATACATTTACCTAAATAATTTAAATACAGTTAACCTTAAAATACCGTTATTGAAATAACGGAAACACTATTATCCTTAAAATACCGTAACCGAAATAACTGAAATACCATTAAGGATAATGGTATTTCAGTTATCCTTAAAATACCGATACCGAAATAAGTAAAATAGAATTACCCTTAAAATCTAAAATAGCATCGTTTGGATTACTATCCAAGGGTTTTTATTCACAAAAACTTTTATACAAATGAGTTATTTTGTAAACTATTCTAACAAACAATTCCTTCTCTTTAGGTGCCTTTTTCAGTCCGGAATCCAATTCCGTAATCCAACTACGTAATTTTAGGAACATCGACGGTCCGTTTACAGACCGTTATGTTTTGTAGAAAACGGAGTAACTCCGTTTTTAGAATGACGTTTCCGGTCCGAATCTGTACCGTTTCTTAAACAAAAATGGACTTGTATACATACAGTGGTGGACAATTAATTAGAAACGATTTAAGTTTTTTCTAATTTTATTCTCGTTGACTTAATTTTTAAATATCAAAATAGTACCTAAATTCACCCCGAAAGGCACAGAATTTTAACGTAATGTTTGTTTTTCCATTTTGTCACTCGTTTTAAGTGGGCGTGGCGATATCGACCTTTTATCAAATTACATAGTAAAATTTAGGCAGTACTGATCGGTTCTGTACAAACTGTATATTTTTGGAAATCCTATAAAATTTCCTTAAAGCTACATTCACAGTGATGGAGTACACCACTCTGCAGAGTGGAGTGTACTAAAATAGAGATGGCATGATACAAAAAATATGTAAGTGCGAAAAAGAAAGGAACAAAATCCACTCTGTAGAGTGGAGTACTCCATCACTGTGAATGTAGCTTAAGTCTTGCATTATTTTTATCTACAAATAGTCGCCAGACTTAAAATTATAGCACTTTAAACATGAGCAAACTTTTCTTTGTTTTTAGCGATTTTAAAAGAAAGTTAAAAAAACTCAAATTTTAACATGAAATGCTTTTTAATATAACGTAACGAAAAGTTTGACTGATTTTTTATATAGTGGTAAGAAAAGCATAAAACTATTCCCTTTAAAATTTCAGTGTTGTTAACTTTATTTTAAAATAGCTAAAAACAAAGAAATATTAGTCATGTTTAAAGTGCTGCACTTTTAAGTCTGGCGACTATTTGTAGATAAAAATAATGCAAGACTTAAGGAAATTTTATAGGATTTCCAAAAATATATGTACAGTATATATGTATATGATATCGCTAATTTTTCGATAAACGCCACGCCCACTTAAAACAAGTGACAAAATGAAGAAAACAAACGTTACCTTAAAATTCTGTACAATTTTCTGAACCATCTCCTTGCCTTTCGTGGCGAATTTAGCCACTATTTTGATCTTTAAAAACAAAGGCATCGAGAATAAAATTATAAAAAACTTTAATCGTTTCTACTGTATGTATCTAACTAAATAGACCATACATATGTTTACTAATTTTGAGTAGCACTTTTTTATGCTTTTTATAGATAAAGAAACATTGATTTCAGCAATGGTATTTTAAGGATATCGATATTTCATTTATGTCGGTACCGGTATTGTAACGATAACGGTATTTCAGTTTTTTTTTTTACTATAGACCAACACTCAGGGGATGCCCCCTACTAATGCAATGCATTGTGTTGATATCAGGAAAATAGGTTATGGGAAGGAGAAAAGAGGGAGTGTTTGTGAACGTTTGACTTGAATTTCTCTAAGTATCAGGAAAGACATCTGCGGGGAGCTTATTCCACATACGGGGGGTTCGACTAATGAACAAATTCTCTCTATAATGCGTTGTGCGACTAACTGGACAATCGACCACAAACGGATGAGATCTACTGTACAAGCGCGTGTTACGGCCAAAAACACGGGGCATCGGGATAAGTGCACTTATCTCAGCAGAACACCTCCCATGGTAGTAACGATAGAATAGTGTTACACAACCCACATTCCGACGATGCTCCAACGAGTCAATAGAGCTGGATACCCTACTGTCATTAATAGCGCCGACGCCCTCCTTTGTACACGATCCAAAACTCCAAAATAGACTTTGACGCCCCTGCCCATATATGGGAGTTGTATTGCATCTTCGGCCGGATATATGTGGTATAAATAGTAAGGAGATCAGAAGAATTGAAGTAGTTCTTACACCGGTTAGGAAAGCCAAGACACTTGAATGCCTCTTTCGACACTTGAATGACGTGATCTTTCCAACGGACATCACACTGGATTTTCATGCCCAGAACATCAAGAGCTTCTGATTCCTCAATATTGATACCACCCATGTATACAGATGACAATGATGGCTCCGCGGTCTTATAAGTCAGCAAACAACATTGGGTTTTACGTGGATTAAAATCGACCCTATTCACGCGACCCCACTCAGAGATTGTAATAAGGTCTTGATTGAGTGAGTCATTCGTAATCTGCCTCCTGCCCCCAATCTCTGCAAGGCTTGGCCTATGATCGAAGGAATATGAAAGATAAGAAATAGAGAAGGAGAAAGAACAGAGCCTTGCGGTACCCCTGCATTCATTCAGTTGTTTCGTTTACGATATAAATCATTTTTATTTTAAAATGTTCAGGTAAAAATGATAAAGACTAAAATCTAAAATCTATTTACTTTGTTCGAACATACATATTTTATCGCACAATATGATATAAAAATAATTTCTTTTTCTAATGTATTAATAATTTATCTCCTTTTGTACTTTTTCTTCCATAACTTTAAAGAACAACATTGTGTTACATAGATGTCGATTTAGAACAACAATGTTTAATTCCTGTGTCTTTACACTCTTCTTACCAAAAGATATAAATTTTGATCAGTACAGAAACATTTATGATTTTAGGTTTTAATGATGCGTTTACAACCAAAACAAAAAGGTTAATAAAATAAGTAATGACCAACCTCCACTCATTCTTATACAAATTTCACACATAGATTTTTGAAATTTTATTTTTTGTTTTTTTTTCTTTCTGTTTTTTTGGACACTGCTCGAAAGCAAAACTGTGATTAGTCAAAATATGAAAAATTTACAAGAGAAAAAAGTCACACGCATAGCAAATACATTTATAAATAAAACGGAAAACAGACAGAAGTTTCCTTTCCTACGATGACAGGAAAAGGAGAAAAGAATAAGAAAAACTTTTCAAACCAAATACATACATTCAGGATAGCTAAAAAAATAATTTACTATGTACACAGAGAGAATTTTGGTGGACGAGTTTTAATGAAATTTTTCAGTAAACTAATGAAGTTTTCTTCGCAAAGTTAATGAAAAATTTCCTTAATTAGATGAAAAAGCTTCATATATTTTATGAATCTCGTTTTAATGAAACTTTTTCATTGAGCGTATAAAAATTTTAATAAATAAAATTAATTTTTTTCGCAACACTTTATGAAAAATTCCATTAATTCAATGAAAAGTTTCAATGGACGAGTTCCAGTGAAACTTCATTGGTTTTGTGCAAAAATTCATTAATATCGTGCAGATAAGTCTCTCAGTGTAGTAGTAAAATATTAAGCTGACATATATTTTAATTCGAATTTTGTTTTGGCATTTCACCTCAAAATTTAACTTCAATCAAAGGGTTTATATTTTTTTATTTCCGTTTCAGGAGAGCTAAATCGGAAAGCTCAAAGAAAACAATTTTTATACGATTCACAAAGTTCATTATTGTTTAACATTAAAATTTTTTTAGGCCCCATTACTGAATGTCCCCTTTAATTTTTAATAAAAAACAACAAAATAAGCTACCATGAGGTAGTTTGCTACCGCAGACCAATTTCTTTTTTATACAACTTATTGGACAGCCTGGCAAGCCTGATATTTGAGGTATTCTTCAACAAAAACATTACTGACAATGGGTGCGTTCGGCAGATACAATTTAATAGTCAACAGTTGTACAACTATCTGCTGAACGAACTGATCACTAACCGCTCTGTCTGAGCGCTCAGGTAGCGCTGTCATATTTTGGTAGCGTAAAAAATATTTGCTACTTTTAATCAATAAGTGATACATTTGTTGTTGTTCATTTATAATAAAAATTTTTTTTTTGTAAGAATGACAAATAAAAACATACAAATATAATTCGAAAACAAAAATTTAAAAAAAATAAAAGGAAACTATAGAAAAAGTGTATTAAAAACAAAACAAAGAAAACGTCGTTCAGCAGAGTAAGTAATCACAAATCGCTACAAGTCACCTGTATCAGTTTAAGGTTTCTCTGCCGAATGCTACCAATATCATGTAAAACAAACGTACTTTTAGAGCACTGCTTCTAACACATCGGTTGAAATGTCCGTACGATAACCAATAAAACATTGTTTTTTCCAAAATCCGACTTTATTCATCAACATAGTCTCCTTCAATAGCTACACAATCACTCCAACGCCTTTCTAACATTTCGATACCTTTTTTATTGAATGATTTATCTTTGGCCTCAAAATACGCCTCTGTTTCGGCAATCACCTCTTAATTAGAACCAAATCTCTTTCCAGCGAACACTTTTTTCAAGTCTTAAAACAGATAAAAATCGCTGGGAGCCATCTGGCGAATTCGGTGGGTGTGGAAGCAATTGAAAGTATTATTCGTGCAATTTGGTCACGACAGCCAACGACTTGTGACACGGCTCATTGTCTTGGTTTTTTTGCGATTTCCTACTTCAAAGGCACCAGTTGGGCCATGATCGCTATTGATGGTCTGGCTTTTTCAAGGTAATTAATGTACAAAATTCCAGCCGCATCCCAAAATACTAATGCCATAACTTTACCAGCTGACTGTTGCGTCTTTGGCTTCTTCGGGCGAGGTTCCCCAGCTGAGCTGTCCAATCAGCTGACTGTCGATTCGACTATGGAGTGAAGTGACAGATCCAAGTTTCGTCCATTGTTACATACCGACGCAGAAAGTCCTTTTTTTGTCGAAACAGCTCCAAACAACTCTTAGAATTATCGACACGTTGTTGTCCTTAAGGTATTAACTATCTCCTGCAACTTCACTTTATGGTCTGCCAAAACGATTTTGTGATCTTTTTGGATGTTTTCCAGTAGCACCACCTCTTTTGGGCGACCAGAGCATTCGGCGTCATCGGTGTTTGTACGACCACGTTTAAAGTCAGCAAACAACTTTTCTACCATTTGTCTCGATGGAGCAGAGTGCGAATAACACCAAGCCAAGCTTTGGCTTGAACGGTGTTTTTTCCCATTAAAAAGCAATGATAAATCAACACACGAAATTGCTTTGAATCCATTGTTTTCAAAATCACTAATGAACGAATTGTCATTAAATCTTGACAGGTATCATCTGAAGGTTGGTAGTTCCAAAAAATCATATGGATTTTTCATTAGTGGCGCCACCTATGTGTCATCCTACGGATTTTTCAGCCGATGTGTTATTTTGGATAATGTGACAGTGTTTTGGTAAATCTTAAGCCCAAACCGCATAGTGAAAGTGCCAGTGGACAGTGGCAGTGCTGTCAAACTTTGTTCTTGAATTTCGCGAAAACTATTTAATATTTTTAGAAAATTCTTATTGCTTTTTATTTAAAAACAGTCTTGTTTATTTAGAAACTTTTCCAATTTCTCGGCAGTGACAAATTGAGAAGATACAAAAAACTGCTTTATGGGACTTATACTATAGGTTTAACAACAACAAATTTTTGGGTTAACTATTAGTTAACCCTTAAACCTTCACGGTGGGTCTGTAGGTTTAACTTTAACTTAACTATAAGCAAAAGAAAATGTCAAAAAAATTTACACAAAACAACAACAAATTTTTGGGTTAACTATTAACTAAAGTTTAAACCTGCAGTATGAGACCCACCGTCAGTGTGAGACTCACCGTAAATAATTCCAATTAAAATTATTGAATAAAGAATAAAATTTGTTGGTTCCGATAGAATTCCAACCAATTAATTTTCTGTGTAAAGTTTCTTGTTAATTTTTTCATCCCATTTTTTGTTTTAAGCTGTCAATAGCTATTGATACTTTTGAAAGTAGTATTCAAATTGCATAGCGAAACTTAAAAATACAGGGATATAGGATCGTTGCCAGTTTGAAAGAAGAAATTGAAATCATCATTAAATATAGTCTTAAAAATAGTTTTTTATAAATTATACATGGGACTAACTAATTACCGCTTTCGCTACAAATTTTGTTCAGCTGAACAGTTTTTGACCAAACTTTATGAAAATATAAACCTATGCCTAAGAAATATTTTTTTGTAGCTATGCCGCGACTCTAAGTGGAGAAATTTTGGCTAAAAGTTCAAACACGCTGCTGCTTCCAAACGAGTTACGATTTTTCCAAATTAAAATTTTGTGTTATTTCCGTGACAAAACTCTATACAAAATAAAAAGAATTTTTTAAAAACATTTATTGCGCGAATTTTAAGAACTTTTCGAAAACATCGCAATTTTGGACCACTTTTAAAAATTTTTATATGGCAACCATGATGTACATATTTTTATTAAATTAAATAATTTTACAGCAAAAATATCATATTTTGTATCAAAATTAAACACATATCTGTAAATTTGTCATTTTATGTAGACACAATCTTCATGTACCAATCGCTCAAATTTTGAAAAAAAAAAACAAAACAAAAACAATTTTTCAATATTCCCATAAACCTTGAAGCTCTCCTAATAAAACCAGCCTAAGAAATTTAGAAAGCGGACATTTCATATATTTTTAATAACTAAACAGCAAAAATTGCCAAAATAAATATAAAAAATGCTTTTTTTCAGAAGGAAATATGGCAAACATTTGCTGATAATTATTTGGAAATTTTATTGTAATGCAATAAACACATAGACGACTGCAGCTACACGACTACAGCCTGTCAAAAATAAAATATACACGTTTATATGAAAACGATTATTTTGACACCAACACAGCTACACGACTACTTTTGCCGCTGTAGTCAACTTAGGATAATTTCTATTTTTGTTGGCTACAAAACAAAAATAGTGTTGACAATATTACAAAATATGTAAAACAGGACAATTTTCCCGCTAGACGCGAAATAAAATCGCTAGTTCTGCCTAGAAAATCACCGTTATGGGAACACTGAAGAAAGAGCTGTTTATATTTTACAAATTGTTTGAAGGTTTTATTAATTTATATTTGGAAATAATTTTATTGTAATGTTTTGTAAAAAAATGGATCTTACAAAATTAACAAAATATTCCTCAGCCATTATTTTAGAAGCACAAACCAAAAAAGATTAATATTTATCAAAACGTCAATTTTTAATGTTTTCCGAATTTCTAAAATATGTTCATTCAAATTTTACAAAAAATATGATTTTAAATCGAATGTAAAAATCACATGTGTCTGTAAACCCAAATAAATGTTTCAAAAATTGAAAATTTTTACCTAAAATTTTAAAATTGTAAAAATTCAAGCATTTTTGTATGAAATTAACTGTAAAACATTAACGGTGGGTCTCATACTGCAGATTTAGTTAATAGTTAACCCAAAAATTTGTTTTTGTTTTGTGTACATTTTTTTGACATTTTCTTTTGTTTATAGTTAAAGTTAAACCTACAGTATGAGACCCACCGTAAAAGAAAAAATGGCTAGAGGAAAATAAAATGGCTAAATCTTCCGGCTAGATCCAATCTAGCCATTTTTTTATGGCTAGATGAAATTAAAACCGCTAGATCTAGCCGGAAAATGGCTAAATTGGTAACCTTGGTATCTATATGGATAGAATATAGCGTAAGGGTTAAGTGGACTAATTAATTGACGGTTTCTTTAGCATTGAATTGATATCAGTTGTAATGAAATTTTTTTATTATCATTTTTTACTTAATGCTAATGAATTTAATTGATCTGATTTCATTGATCAATGGTAATGGTTTTAAATTCCATTACAATTATTAATTCATCAATTAAAACACAATAATTACAATTGAGAGATAAGTTTTTTTAAAATGGAGACAACTTGCTGAAATGAGGGGTGGAAAATACTCTTTAGGCCCATGCTTACTTTAAGAATAGAGTAAGCCAAAACGAAATGTATAGATATTAATTTCCATTCCATTCTAGTTTGTGTCCGGTAAAATAGAACAAAATGAAATTGGCTCCCAAAACACAGAGCTCGAAATGGAATGGTACGAAATTTGTTTTACCGGAATGTGTTAATTTGGATTGACACATAAATTAGTAAATTAGCCAGCCTGTAGCTGATTCATAAAATGGATCCCTCAAGCCCCCGCCAACGGACCTAGCTCATTTGTATAATCAGAGTGTAATTTTAACTTTTTTCTATGAAAGTGTTCCGCCCAAAAGAGCCCCCTGTCTTTTTTGAGTCTGAATAATGAACACTCATTTTGAGACATAAATCTTATTTATCAGCGCTCCAAAATTGCTGGCTGTGAATCCAAAAAGCTCTATCGAAATTCCTTTAAAAATGCTTAATTGAAAAATGTGCCTCCGTATTCTTCATAGCCCATTCAAACACATTCAAGTATACTCGTATTTTTAGAAAATTTAAATCAAGTTGAGTTGGATTAGGTTCGGTTGGGAAAGTATACAATTGGGTTTAACCCTCTAACCGGTCTACTCTTTTTTCAATAAAATTTATAACATGTGTTCACAAAAAACCCGTTCATTACTCTTCAAGTTAGGATACCTTATGAAATACTGTGTGCTTGTTGCAACATAAGGACTTTTTTAAAAAATAGAAAGCTTTAATCTTACTTTGTGTTCATTGTCATTAGTTTTATGTCAAATACATTGTTTTAATATTTTTGAATATTCTGTTTCAAAATATTTATTTTTATAATTTTACAAAAATTTTAATTAGACACTTTGGGTCCTATGGATAATCGCTTTTTAAATTTATAAGTGACATATAAAACAAATTTTTCATACAAAATTTATTTTATAACGGTGGGTCTCATACTGCAGGTTTAAACTTAGGTTAATAGTTAACCCAAAAATTTGTTGTTGTTTTGTGTAAATTTTTCTGACATTTTATTTTGTTTTAGTTAAGTTAAAGTTAAACCTACATTTTAAAATTTTTATTTAAATTTTTATATTCACCCCTGTTCTGAGTTCCGAAACTTTTTAATTTCAGTGGATTTGTAAAATCGCACGGAATTAAAAATTTCGGAAATTTGCTGATTCGAAAAATTTTTAGAATTTTTAAACAAATTTTTAGATAAATTTTTATATATTGTTGCAAAAAATTAATATATTCGTTTTACTTTCACCAAGCTTTTTCTACACGAAATAAAACGAAAAAAAATAATTCGGATGTGGATCACGAGCAGGAAAAAAATTCGGAATGTTTCACTTTAGAATTTTTTTATGTGGATTCGAAACTTAAAAGAGCACCGAATATACTCATTTGTCACATTTGTGGTGAATTTCATAACCCCTCTTAGAAGCTGGCTTACTGGTTGGAGGGTTAAACCGCATTTCATATATATTTTCTAGCTACTTCTTAAATATAAAATGTGGCCAAAATGCATTGAAATTTGTGTTTATCCTTATATTTTTTTATTATTTATTTTTCTATACAATCAAAAGATGTTTTCAAGACATCGTCTATTAACTTTTTTATACCCTACAGCATGATCTAATTCAAGCAAGAAGGGTATAAGACTAGGAGTCCCAATCCCTATCGGACAGAACATTAAGCCGTTGTTACACAGTAGAGTGGGCCGAACTTTGCCGAATTGCGAATTTCAAAAAACGGGGGGTGCGGAAAAGTTTCGTATGCGTCCAGTAAACAGTAAAAAATAAAAATTTTGAAAATCGGTTCACGTTGAAGGTCCCCGCAAAGCGGTTGAAATTTCGGAAAGTTTAAAAAAAATCCTTAAATTTTTTTGTTGTGATATATTATTTCTAATAAATTATAGTTCGCTAAATCCAAAAAAAAATAAAAATTTTTTAATCTGCCGAAGGGGAAAAAAAAAAAAAAAACACGTTTTTTCATTTTTCAGTCGAGCCTTCAAAAAGTTAGTCTAAAAACGTTTTTAATTTTTTTAATTTTCAAACCTCCCAGCAAAACCTTTCATTACCATGTAATGAGTTTTAGGTATTGAAATCTTAAGTGTTCACTAGTTACCTTTTAATTACTAAACTACTTATTTTAACATGGTGATGTCATTGGAGGAAAGTCATTACACTGATGTTACCTGTAAGTAGTTTATCAGTTGTTCTATAAATAGATGTTGAATATAGATTTAAAAAAATATAAAAATTTAAAAACCAATAGGAGCTGACACGTATTGATCAGAGTACCCCACGATTGTCAGGCAAACACTCTAACCATTAGACCACGACATCACTATGATTTTTAATGCTTTAACTTATGTACACATTTATTGTGGCAACTGTTATACATGTCTATTTTTCACAAAACTTGTTGTTATTAAATACTGCTTAATGAACATCAACATTTCTATAAATAGATGTTTAATATAAATTACAAAAAAAAAAAACAACAATGGAAGCTAACACGAGTTGAGCAGCGATCCTCATGTCTGTCAGGCAAAAACGATAACCACTAGGCTACGCCATAGTTATGGTTTTTAATGATTTAGAACATATATTATTGGTTTCAGCTATTGTGAAATAGTAATGTGTGGGGTATAATTATCGGTAACTCATTACATTCAGTTTAAAAGTAATTCAACGGGTAATGAGATATGAGATCTAAGTAACGCATGTAGTAATGACCAGTCATTACCAAGGTTTTGCTGGGCTACTATCTATATAAGATTATCTTTCATGTGAGTGTGATTATTTTTTGTGATCACTGTTTTTTTATTAAGTGATCAGAGATTTTACCCATTTATTGTTTTGGATTAACATAAAATAACATTTTTATGACTGCCCAGCAAAACCTTTCATTACTATCCCAGCAAAACCTTTCATTACCATGTAATGGGTTTTAGGTATTGAAATCTTAAGTGTTCACTAGTTACCTTTTAATTACTAAACTACTTATTTTAACATGGTGATGTCATTGGAGGAAAGTCATTACACTGATGTTACCTGTAAATAGTTTATCAGCTGTTCTATAAATAGATGTTGAATATAGATTTAAAAAAATATAAAAATTTAAAAACCAATAGGAGCTGACACGTATTGATCAGCGTACCCCACGATTGTCAGGCAAACACTCTAACCATTAGACCACGACATCACTATGATTTTTAATGCTTTAACTTATGTACACATTTATTGTGGCAACTGTTATACATGTCTATTTTTCACAAAACTTGTTGTTATTAAATACTGCTTAATGAACATCAACATTTCTATAAATAGATGTTTAATATAAATTACAAAAAAAAAAACAACAATGGAAGCTAACACGAGTTGAGCAGCGATCCTCATGTCTGTCAGGCAAAAACGATAACTACTAGGCTACGCCATAGTTATGATTTTTAATGATTTAGAACATATATTATTGGTTTCAGCTATTGTGAAATAGTAATGTGTAGGGTATAATTATCGGTAACTCATTACATTCAGTTTAAAAGTAATTCAACGGGTAATGAGATATTAGATCTAAGTAATGCATGTAGTAATGACCTGTCATTACCAAGGTTTTGCTGGGATGTAATGAGTTTTAGGTATTGAAATCTTAAGTGTTCACTAGTTACCTTTTAATTACTAAACTACTTATTTTAACATGGTGATGTCATTGGAGGAAAGTCATTACACTGATGTTACCTGTAAGTAGTTTATAAACTGTTCTATAAATAGAATATATAATATAAATTTAAAAAAGTATAAAAATTTAAAAACCAATAGGAGCTGACACGTATTGATCAGCGTTCCTCACGATTGTCAGGCAAATACTCTAACCATTAGACTACGACGTCGCTATGATTTTTAATGCTTTATTGTGTGTACACATTTATTGTGGCATCTGTTATACATGTCTATTTTTCACAAAACTTGTTGTTATTCAATACTGCTTAATGAACATCAACGTTTCTATAAATAGATGTTTAATATAAAATACAAAAAAAAAAAAAACAATGGAAGCTAACACGAGTTGAGCAGCGATCCTCATGTCTGTCAGGCAAAAACGATAACCACTAGGCTACGCCATAGTTATGGTTTTTCATGATTTAGAACATATATTATTTGCTTCAGCTATTGTAAAATAGTAATGTGTGGGGTATAATTATCGGTAACTCATTACATTCAGTTTAAAAGTAATTCAAAGGATAATGAGATATGAGATCTAAGTAATGCGTGTAGTAATGACCAGTCATTACCAAGTTTTTGCTGGGTGGTTCATCTTTTTTATTAATTTTGGGTATTTTGGTAATAAATATAAAATATCGTGATTTGAGACACAATGCTCGAAAAGTATCCTCTTTTTTGTCCACACAATGTTTTTCTTAGTATCGCAAAAACATAATAGGAATTTCAACTTGGGATTCAAAATTTGATTGCATATGGCAACGGTGGCATATGCGGCCCTTTGCTGATTTTTGTGCGGCCCTTGTTGAAATTCAAATTTCAATTTTTTTTATTTAAAAAAATTTTTTTAATATTTTATTTCGCAATTTTTGTAAATTTTTTATTTCGAAAATTTTTATAATCTAAACTAAGATCGATTTGAAAATTGCTTTCTTAAAAGATATTTAAAGGAACAATCGATCTTAAACTCATAAAAAAGCCCGTACAAATAGTTGAAAACTATGCTGAAATACATAACTGCATATAGTAACTACACTGAGAGAATTATCTGCATGATATCAATGAATTTTTGCATTAGATCTATGAATTGTCACTGGAATTCGTCCATTGAAACTTTTCATTAAATTAATGCAATTTTTCATAAAAGTTAATGAAAAATTTCATATTATTTATTAAAAATTTAATACGACTAATGAAAAAGTTTCATTAAAAATATTTTCATTAAAACTATGAAGCTTTTTGATAGAGTTTAAGAAATTTTTCATTCCTATTGTGAAGAACACTTCATTAGTTTAGTGAAAAAATTTCATTAAAACTCGTCCAAGGAATTCTCTCTGTGTATATTTGCGCCAGCAGAATTTTCAATGAAGTTGAAAATCATGGTCTGCTAAATTTAGGTAACCCACCCAGCAAGTTCGGGGCGCTCATAAATAAGATTATTAAATGGCTCGTAGAAATGATTATTGTTTTTTTGAAAACACTCTTTTTTGGAAGAATATTTGACCCTCAAAAAACAATCCAAAAAGTTGTCTCTACAATCTAAAAAGCTGTCTCAAAATGAGGGTTCATTTTTCGGACTCAAAGAAGATTCCAAAATTATTTAAATTTATGAGGAAAATTTCGATTTTATACGTTCTTTTTTCTGAGTCATTTCTGATTACACAGGGGGCTCTTTTGGACGGACCACTTTCATAGGAAAAAGTGAAAAAATGTTTATGTTTTTGGAGCTCATTTCTGAGTCATTAATGATCATCTTTGTTTGCTGGGTAAGATAAATTTTACATACTGCTAAATATACAGAAAATTTTAGTTAAATCGGCTAGGAAATTTGAGCTGAATTCAGCAGAAATTTTACCTGATTTAACTACAAATTTCTGTTAAAATGTCGCTTAAAATTTCGACTGCATGTGACCGAAGATAGGCCCATATTTATTATTGGGAGCATAGGTGGTTTATAAGGATTAATAAGTATAGAGTAATGAATTTTTGTTCATTTTGCTCTATATTGCTTAGTTTACGAAATATAAGCTATTTTATGATTACCCAGCCAGCAATTTCGGAGCGCTCATAAATAAGATTTTTAAATGGCTCATAGAAATGATTATTGTTTTTTTGAAAACACTCTTTTTTTGGTAGAAATTATGAAAGCAATCCAAAAAGTTGTCCCTACAATCTAAAAAGCTGTCTCAAAACGAGGGTTCATTTTTTGGACTCAAAGAAGATTCCAAAATTATTTAAATTTATGAAGAAAATTTCGATTTTATACGTTCTTTTTTCTGAGGCATTTCTGAGTACACAGGGGGCTCTTTTGGACGGACCACTTTCATAGGAAAAAGTGGAAAAATGTTTATGTTTTTGGAGCTCATTTCTGAGTCATTATTGATCATCTTTGTTTGCTGGGTATACAATAAAAAATATGAAAATATAATTCCACCTCTCTATAATATTGATAACAGAGACACACAAATGTAATTGTTTGGAAATAATTGTGGTTTAAATTAGCTGAAAATTTTCTAAAATTAAGAAACACAAATTACTAAAAATTAGCATGCACAGTTAGTGTTCAAATACGGATGAAAGTAATTGCATTTACAAAAAATATTAGTTCAATCTAAAATTTTAAGACAAAGTAACAGAAAAATTATTTCAACTAACAGACTTTCGTACTAACTTTTTTATGAGTGTACCCTTAGGGCCATTTTAGTTAGAAATTTGTTTTATATAAGAAGTGCTTAAGACAAAAATCGATCTCAGTTCTGACTATAAAACTGGCCCTTAATTCTTTACAAAATAAATTCAATTTCTTTAACGAAACAGTCGACATTCACAAATACATGAGAAACTATCATTTCATAAATAAAAAACATGTCATTTTGCATTTAAAAAAAACTTTATCACCAGGGCAGCGACTTTCATGCAAATGCATGTTTGTAGTCAATCAAAGAATTTGCAACAAAATGGCATCGATTTGTTGTTGCATATTTTATTATAAATGCATATTTTTGCATATTTAGCTTTTAAGTGCATATTGTTTGCATATGCTATGATTTTTAGTGCATATTTTTCATTAAATGGCATATTTTCTTCATATTTTTAAAAAAATTAAAAGTAAGATTTAATTAAAAATAAAGAAAAAGAAGAATTTGCAAGCCTTTATGCAGCACTTAACTAGAAGGAAAACATCAAGTTGACATCTATTTAGACATTTATATTGGATTTAATTTTTAATCAAACGCTCGTAAATATGATTTTTAAAAATCGATAAATTTATAGTGCATTTTTTGGTTTGAACCATTTATTTTTGGATTATTAGTGCATATTTTTGGACTTTTAGTGCATATTTCCAATTAAGTGTATATTTAAGTGCATATTTTACATTTTTACTGCATATTTTAAGCGCATATTTTCGATTTTTAAGTGCATGAAAGTCGCTGCCCTGTTTATCACATTTGTCAAGTTTTATTTTGTTTTTCATCACATTTATGAAGCTTTTTATAAACATGACGGAAGTTTTTTAGCAAATCACTTTTAAATTTCAGTTTACAATTTTATTAAAATGTTGTACTAATTTTTTCTACTAACTTCATTATATTGTACTACAAATCAGTGGGCTTGAGTTGCTAAAATTAGCAAAATATAGCGAAGGGCGCAAATAGATAAATTTCCAGTAATAAGATCAAAATTTTCAGTAGCCATTACAGACTTTTTTGTTAAGTGGGCGAGTTTTATAGTCAGCACAAAGCATGAGTTTGAATCTAAATTTTTTTAAATTTTAGTGAGAAATTTAGTTTGAAAATTTATTACTCATGTAAAGATTTATTAAAATTCGTACTTTATGCTGAGTATAATAATGCACCGCATTGGTCTGTGTGAAAAAGTTGGCGTTTTAATTTATCAAAAGCACTCAAATTACTGACTAAAGTGCTTAAGCATAATAATTTGAAAACCTTATAACAAGTTTATAAAATGAATTTTGTATGAAAAATTTGTTTTATAAGCCATTTATAAATCAAAAAATTGATTATGCATATGCCCCTAAATCTTTAAGCTTGTAATCTTCGTTTAAATTAAGCCAGTAGTGCATAGTGTCCGCATAAAGGGGCCGAGATTTTCTTGCTGTGCGCAACGAAATTGTTAAATAAAAATACGAATACAGGAAGCTATGAATTTTTATACGTGTTTTTGTTGTCGGAATAATATTCAGTCTCTTATAACTCGTTGAGTTTTCAATGCAAAAATAATGTTTAATTCTACTTATGAATTTTAAAAATACCAAAACAGAATTTGACAAAAGTTGAGTTCGCAATGAGTTCTTGTAGAACCAGTTTTGGAATAGATGGTTTTCAAACCCGTTTTTGTTTTACGAATAAAAAAAAATCAATAAAAAATTAGTTCCTTTCCCTTTCATTTTACTTAAAGGTTAAAGGTTTTCTTTTTTTATTATATGGTGCGACCCTGTATAATTTATGAAAAACCACAATATGGCCCTCGGTGACAAATCCGTGACCAACCTTGGCATATGGTAATCTTGAAGACCTAAAAAGCGTTTGAAAAGTCGATTTGTGTGTTAAACATTGAAGTCGCATATGGTAATCTTGAAGACCTAAAAATCGTTTGAAAAGTCGATTTGTGTGTTAAATATTGAAGTCGTATATGCCGACCTTATTGATAGCAACTGACAACAAGACCCAATAAGCATTTGGAAGATATATATGCCAGAAGATATTACGGGAATATCATTTATTTATCACTTTGAAGACAATCAAAGTAGGATTTTGTACAAATCATTTTTTTTTTCAGTTAGAAGATATATCGGCAATATCAAAAATAAAAATGTCAAAAAAATATATTTGTTTTATTTAAAAAAACACATCCTAAATAACATAAGGGAAATTTTAAAAATCAAGAATCATCTAATTTTAGGACGACGTTTGCCAACAAAATTACAAAAATTAAGGTAAGCTATTTTGCGTTTCATTTATATAATCATATTTTGCAAATAAAAAAGTTTTTCTTCTTTTTCAGAAAATATCGGGTGGCAAAAAAATTAAAATCAACGAATGGCTGACAAAGGCGTTAACTTATTTTCTTGCAATAATAATATAAAATAATGTAAATGTTATATACGTTTTTTTTTAATAAAAAGTAAATAAAATCATATTTTTATCATCGGGGTGTTTTTCTAGAGATATCTTCTTTTTATCTTCCAGAAGATATATCGGCGATATTTGCATTACTTTTTTATATCTTCCAGATGATAATAAAGCAATATCGCATATTTATCTTCCAGAAGAATTGCTTTCGTATCGCTGAGAAGTATTGCATTCGGGACACGTTCTCTACCAAATGGGGTATCTTCGACAATACGAAAACGATTGTTGCCGCAATAACATTTCTCTTCCAGGCAATACTATTGGGGAATCGTATTCGTATTGCTATGTTTACTGGGGATGATTTATATGGCTATTTACGTCTCATTTAAACTACCCGGGTACCCTAAAAAATATTAAATATAAAAAAACGCTGTGGTGTAATGGTTAGCGCGTTGGACTGTTACACGTGAAGTTGCGGGTTCGAGCCCCAACCAAGGCAACATAAATTTATGAAATATGGTAATATGTATTAGTTTTTTCTATCCCTCATACATATCGCAGCGTCCTCCTTCGGCGTTCCCATAGAACTTAACCGCACCGAAGTAAAATAATGTAACAAGGCTATGAACTAAAAAGCTTCAACAAAGTTCGCCAACTCAACATCAGATGGCACGCAGCAAATGTTCTAAAATTCAACATCTCGCGCAATTACAGTGTTGCCATATTTGAAGCCCTTCATCTTTCACCACCTTTCACTTCTTCTCTATCCCCTTTCCAAAGGAAGCAACACGTTAATTAATAGGAAGAATTTTCTGAGTGTTACTTCCCTTTAAAAAAAAAAAAAATTAATAGGGGTTTTCATATAAACTCGTAAATTCCTTGTAAACCTTGTATAAATACAAACCATATTTTTTATGTATGGAGTTTGACGTTAAAATCATAAATATACCAGGTTTACTCCATTTACGAGTAGAATACAAGTTTATATGAAAGCCCCTGATGTTTAAATTTCATTCTTAAAAAATTTTAAATTTCACATACTTCATAAATTATTGCACTTTTTTAATATTTGGTATTGTCAATATTTTTCCTTTTTTTCATAATTTAGAAATTTTTTCCGCCTTTTTATTCACGTGTTTAACATTTTTTCAGCGAAAATTTTCTAGTGAATAAAATAATATGATAAGAACATATTTTCTCTTGTTTCTTTAGTCAACAAAGGAATACTAAAGAAAATGGACGTATACTCGTACATAAACCCTTAAATGCATAGTGTATCCATTTGGCAACATACCAGTTTTTAATTTAAAAAAAAACCCACTTGATGCACAAAACTGCAATTTTTGGCATTGGGGGCCCCTTCTGTATATAGTGTTCCTATAGTTTAGCGCAAAGTTTTTAAACAGTTTGAGAAAAAATCTTGGTTTTACTCTGTATATTTTTGAAAAATCTAAAACACGCGTTTTTTTACAAAAGGTGTAATATTCAAAAATGTTTGTTTAAATGTTTAAAGTGGTATTATCGCAATAAAATTCATTTTGGCGACAATAAATGTATAAATTATAGTTTATACATATATTTTTTTGTTTTTTTTTTACATAGGGGGTGTGTGAATCGATAGCAAAGTATTATTTATGGTAAATTTTTGAGAGTTTTGAGGTGAATAAAATTTCACTAGCCCATAGGGCTAGTATAATTTTTGACATAAGCATAGAAATATTTGACATTTTAAAATGTGAAAGTTTTTAAAAGAAAAATTAAGAAACAATCTATACAAATAAAAAATTCTGAATAAAAACAAAAAAGATTTAAAATTAACGTACCAGAAAATAGGCAAAAAAATATTGCATTACATGTATGTAAACATTTTAACTTCTCGGCTTCGTCTATTTTGTTATGCAAAATTAAAACTTCCATTTTTTACAACGATCTGATATGTAGGAGAATTGCAATTAGCAAACGCATATATTTCCTAAAAATATTTGTTTCCTTTTGTTTATTTTGTCACTATTATTTACAACCGTCAAAAATTTAACATTGTCGAAAAAGATTTCATTTCACACAGGAAAACTTAAATTCTTTTCACCATAGAACAAATATTTTTTCACCATGATACTTTGCTATCATTTCACACACACCCATACACGTTAAAATATTCACAATTTAGCTATTTGGCAAAAAACCATATTTTTCAATAAAAATCACCTTTTTTTAAAAAATAAATTTTTTTTTGTGGTATTTTTATTGAAATGTACACGCCTTTAGAAATCATGTATAAAAAATGGTTAAAATTGAAGAGATCATGCATTTAAGGGTTAACATTTCGCAGTAAAAAATTTTATTAAAGATACAAAATAATGAGGTTTGTTTTGTGAATACTAATAAATATTGTTTTTCTCTTATTTCATCGCTTTAACATTTTCATCTAAATTCTACCTGAAGGTAGACGATAAAAAACCAAACAATACGACTTCTGCTGACAAACATATTGACAAGGAAATAAAAATAATATTTAATTCAAATATTGTTTTTTGATTGTGTTATTTATTCGAAAATAAAATTAAAAATATTTACATTAATTTGTTTATATTCAATTAACAATAAAAAGTGATTATAATTTCAGCAACATGATTTGCAGATTTCAACTGACCCATTTTCATTTCTATTAAACGAAAATTCTTCTAAATTTTTGCAAACGTAATATGCAATGCTAAACGATGAACTAACGAGCTACTAATAATGTTCAATATCTCAGTTGAATAAAGAAAACAAATTTTTTTTTTTTTTTTTTGCAAAAAAAATAGAAAAAGAGTCAGAAGAGTCATTGATTGCCTTTGTTAGCTATACTCTTCGATATTACAAAATGTAGTGAACACCAGCAAAAATAACAATAGAGTTGACAACATTGGTGAGAGTATGGAAAGAAAAAATGGGAGAATAACAAAAACCGCCATTAAAATAAAATAGATTCTATCTCACAACAGCTTATCCCAGCGATTTTTAAATGTCAAAATGTATGGAAAAAATTACTGTTAGAGTTGTCAAAACCGGTTTCCGAATTATTCGATAAACCGGTTTTTCCTATATTTCCGGGTTTTTAAACCGGTTTTTTAAAAAGGGCGGTTTTCAATTATTCGAGAAACCGGTTTTTTCGTGTCGAATAATTCGGTGAAAATTTCTAATAAATTTTCTTCATTTGTTCAATAATAATGCAAAATATTTAAGTGCCTATGCATAATAATTTGAAAACCTTATAACACATTTATAAAACGAAATTTGTATGGAAAATTTATAAGTCACCTAAAAATTTTCAAAGGGATTATGCATATGACCTTTAATGTTTGATTCCCTCCTTTAGAGAATAAGCACAATACAAATGGAAAAGGAATCTTAAATCGTGACGAAATAAAATAGCAACGGAAACGGAATCTCACTTTTACAACACAGAACACATAGAAAGTCAGATTGGTTATATTTTATATTTTTCTTCTTGACAAATTCCAACGTATTGTTGTTGTTTTACATTAGTTAGAATAAAAGGCTGGGAAAGTGTTATTGTGTTATTGGTGGTTTTTATATATTTTATAAATGTGTAAAATTAAATCCTTTGAAAATACTAATGCATGTGCATGTCGAAATCAACCATGTAATCGGCAACATTAGTAAAATAATCTGAGAGTAAAAACAGAAATTCCGTTGAGAAAATAAAATAAGTTTTATATCTCACGGAAATCGTTGCACGATTTTAATTGTCAAATTGTATGGAAAAAAACGGGGACCTTTGCATTGTGCTTATACTCTTAGGTAGGGTTTATTGACTTTGTCGTTTCTATGACGTACATTAGTGGACTATTATCGAAAAAATTATTTTTTCGAAACAAAAATGTTGAAATTCTTTCAAGAGACTGTTTTTTTGCAGATTTCTACATTTTCTCTCTATCTTAAAAAAGTCATAATTTTTTGACAAAAAGTTTAGCAGGAAAGATCGAAAAATTTGTCCTAAAATGCATATAAACTCATGTTTTCCATTTCCTCAATAAATAAAAGGAGTTTTTTCTTATTTTTTAGCTTTTCTCCCCCCGTAATAAAACATTTTACGATTTAAAACCGTAAAATTGTAATAAAAGTTTTAAAAGTCACAAATTGTTTCACATTAATTGGAAGACTACAATATTCATAAGGCCAAAGTTATTTTTTGCGACATTTCCAAATCGTCCTGTCTATTAAATTAATGCAAAAAAACTTCCACCGGAATTTTGTAACAATTCCAGAGCAAGTGAAAAATAATTTCTGTTTTTTATGGACGTTAATAGCTTTTTTCGCAAAAATTACGAACAAAATACTGTGCTTTTAGATCTGTCCGAAAGTGTTTTTATTTATAAAAAAACAGCGCCTTTAGAAATAGTAACTTTTAGTTTTAAAGGTGGATTCGCACTAATGGAATAATTTACGCTGCGAATTGCTTTCAAGAAAGGAAAAAAATAGAATGTTTCCACATTTTTATAAATTTTTTGCAAATTTTATAAGAAAATTTGCATATATAGCACAAAATGATTATTTACAAAAAACCGGTAAACCCGGTTATTCGAACCGGTTTTGAATTAAAAAAACCGAAAACCGGTTTTTCAAAAAGGCGGTTTTTAGAAGTATTCGAAAACCGGTTTTTCAAATAGGTCGAATACTTGACAACTCTAATCACTGCGCTCTTATTCTGGGCGTACACTTATTCTGGGCATACACTTATATTTTAACTAACAAGTTTTTTTTTAATCTGCAAGAGTTATAGTTAGTCTTGAGATCTAAGAGAATCCTAACTATTATTTTTATTATTTACATCGGTTCAACACCATTATCAGTACTATATCGCCAAGTCGTTCCGGCTCAACCTTTTTTATTTGTCCATTTTTGTTTCTTTTAAAAAAATCATCTCTAAAGTTTTATCAATTTTTTTTTGCTTAAGTTACGCTTCGTAAAAATTTTTATTTTTTCACTTTTTCATGATTTCTACTTAACGCCCGAAGTATTAAAAACATTGCAGCCAGTTACAATATGAGTTGTTAATACAACAAGACTTGGTGACGACAACATCTTCACATCCTTTACATTATGTCTTATAAACCATTTCTATTTAATTTTTTGTCTTATTTGTCATCGTCATCTTCATCATTGTGTTGCTTAAGACAGTTTGACAAGAAAACAAAACAAAAAACTATATATAAACTCTGTTGCAATAGATATTAAGAACCAGAAACAGAAGATGAACTAGAAGTTTATAGTAGTAACAATTCAATATTAAAGTTTTTCACAAATGGACAATAAAATATTTCCTTATAAGTTCTTAGAAGAACTGCAATAAAAGTTGCAACATAAGTATTATATCAGAATACTGAAAATTAAAAAAAAAATTAGTTTGTTACACTCGGAATATTTTTTTACGGTAACTACATGTATGTCATTTGTGTAGTAAACGGTAATAGATATTTTTAACAAATATAAAAATAACTTTAAAATAACTAAAAAATGCATTAAAAAGTAACTAAAATTTCAAAACAACTAACAAAATCGGCAAAAACTACTGTTTTTTACAGTCAATTCTTTTTGTTTATAAAAGTATATTTTAATAAAAAAAAAATATTTTTTTCTTTCTAGTACAAAAATATTACTTCAGCCTATTTAAAATTCGAAGTAAAAATTCCAAACCGTTCTCCAGTTATTATGCTTTAAGTATTGGAGATACAATACAAGTAGGGAATGCAAAATCCCGCACTTTTTGATTTCCCGGGAAAGCGGGAAATTTAAATTCATAAATTAGAAAATATTTTATAGTAATTTAAACATTTTTATTAATGAAATGTCTAAAGACCTCCAATTTTTATGATCGTGAAAAAGCTCAGGTGGTTTTTCTTGGAATTTTCGTAGTGGGAAAGAATTAACTTTATATAGGGTCCGCCAAATAACTTTTTTTTTTGAAAATGCTATAAAAAAAACTACTGAATATTTTCTCAAATTTCTTTTTTTATTTGAAAGTACAATCCTTCCGGTTAATAATGGAAAATAATTTCATTCATATGGCTGCCTCGGCTGGCCATGCAGTAGCCTACACGATCGGCCCAATTTTTAAGCACATTATCGATTGTGTGCAGCTGTATTTCACCAATGGCTTCACGAAAGCGTCAATTGTCTCTGGCTTGTCGGCGTAACACTTATCTTTGACGGCACCCCACAAATAATAGTCCAACGGTGTCAAATCGCAGCTCCGAGGTGGCCAAACGACATCAGCTCTGCGGCTGATAATGCGATCTTCAAAAACAGGGCGCAAAACATCGAGTGTAGCTTCGGCTGTGTGGCACATAGCACCGTCCTGTTGAAACCAAATGTTGCCAATATCCTCCTCTTCAATTTTTGTGAACAAAAATTCGTTCAACATGGCCCGATAACGATCGCCATTGACTTCGCACACATTCTGCAACATTACCATGATTTTCAAAGTAATGTCGCAATATTTCCCAGCGTTGTTCAAGCGTATACACAACCATATTCGTTCAGCGGAAGGATAAAACTAATTATCTGTCAAATTAGACATGAGCTAAGTGTATTTAATTTAAAATAAAAATTTTAGAAATTCTATTTTCTGTTAAAACCCGTGAATTTAAAACTGATATTCGGTTTAAAAAATTCAATTTTAAACAAAATGTTTTTAAAAACTCCTTACCTGTAAGTTCAGAAATAACGGACGATGGACATGCCCTTGTTAAAATAATAGGTCTAGTAATAGAAAAATAAGAGCTTACCACCTTCATTACAAAATGCTTATTTTTACAATATAACCAAAATTTGTAAATAAAATTTTACAAAATTTTTTGTTAAAATTATGTAATTTTTAAATTAATAGTCAATATGAAAACAGATGAAATTTTAAGAAAAAAAACCTATTATTTTAAGGTTTTTTGTAACCTAGAAGTAATAGGTAAGCGTAACATGTAAGTTCAGAATAACATATTACTAGGTAAGGAATTACCTCGATCGACATGCCCTTGCTAAAATAATAGCTTTGGTAATAGAAAAGTAAGAGATTACTTAAATTTCCTTTCGTTTATTTATTTATTTAATTGATTCCATTTCCTGTACAACAACCCTATAAACAATTTCACTGGAATTCAAGTTGAAAACAAGTTCAATTCCAGCCCTGTTTTCCAGTTTCAAGGCTTGAATACAACTTTAATTACATTTTATTTCAATAGCATACTCCAGCAAAAGGGAAACAAAAATTCAAGTTTCAAATATTTTTGTTAAATATACAAATGCTAGAATTTGAAATGTACTTTACTTCAAGCTAAATTTAAAGCACTTGAATTTTTAAAACCTATGTGCTTATTGGGAAGACTGTGTCTTATATTTATAGTACAGGAGCGTATTACGTTACAAAAAAGAATTTTTATATTATTATTAATTATAAATTCACATAAACAAACTTAGTACAAATATAACAATATTGATAAGCAAAGAAAGAAAAATTATTTGAAAAAATTAAATAAAAATGTTTTGAAACTATTAGCATTGCTTTTTACTTGTTGACTTAGTGGAAGATTGTTCCAAAGACGAGCGGCATGTACAAAAAAGTGCCATTCAGACATTAGGCATTGATGTCGAGGAATTACAATATTCCGGTTTCGTGGCGATTGGAAAAAGCGTATTTTGTCAAATAAATAATTGGGGATCCGACTGTTTATTATTTTATGCAAGAATGTTAGTGTGCGAATTTTTAGCATATTATTCAGAGAGACTCCGTAAAGATTATTTGAGATAGAGGAAACATGATCAAACCTTCTCAATCCATACACATATCTAATAATATTATTAAATAGTACATTTAGTCTTCTATTGCTAACTGAATCACAGCTTCCAAATAATTCACACCCATACATCAGGGAGGGAATCAAGTACGTCTTGGCAAGTAATGCCCTTATTCTTAACGGGGTGAAATATTGTGTGGACCAGACAGTTCGTAGCTTTACATAAGCTTGACCAACCAGTGAGTTTATATGATCAGTCCATGTCAAGTTGCTGTTGAAAATTATCCCAAGGTTTTTCGCTGTGTTAACAATTTCAATCTTCTCGCCATTTATAACGATATCTTCAGAAATGGAGGGAATTAAACTTTTCTTACGTATCACGATACACTTAGATTTTCGCGGATTCAGACAGAGTCCGTTTGCAGAGGCCCAAAGGTAGATTCTGTTCAAGTCATCATTTAGATAGGATATGCCTGAAGCAATATTTTGAACTGGGCTACTTAAAGTGAGTTGCACGTCATCTGCGTATAAATGTATTTTACATTTAGTCAGTTGTTTTGGCAAATCATTTGCATATAACGAAAATAAAAGTGGACCTAAAATAGAACCTTGAGGCACGCCCCTAATAAGGGATAAGCTATCTGACCATACATCGTTTATAAATACCGATTGTGTGCGGTTCGAGAGATACGATGATATAAGTTTAGTAGATGTGTCAGCAAATCTAAAAAAGTATTTAAGTTTTTTAATTAGTATATCATGGTCTACCGTATCGAAAGCCTTAGAATGGTCTAGAAGTACTAAAAAGTTAATATTTCCATTTTCTAGTCCTTGCCGTATATTTTCACTTACTTCAACAAGAGCTGTAACGCAGCTATGATTCTGACGGAAACCAGATTGCATACTGTTAAGCAAATTATGAGTATTAACATATGCAATCATTTGTTTATACAAAAGTTTTTCTAAAACTTTCGATAGAAAACATAAGATGGCAATGGGTCTGTATTCTCCATTCGACTTAGGTAATGGCAAAATTTTTACCCTTGTTTCTTCTTACCAAAGTCATTACCGGGTAATAGAAGGTTTGCTGGGATATTAAGAAAAAATATGCATTTACAATATTATCGATTTTTTCTCAATATTACCAAATCAATTTTAGTATTGTTTGTATATTTTGTATTTAAAAGTTTCTAAAACATTGAGGGTATTCACAGTTCATGCTATTTCAAACTTCAAAAATCATGCTACACTAAAAGTTATATTATTGTTATATGCTTTAAGTGTCATATTTCTATAAGTGTCACCTTCCAAAAACGCCAGAAAATTAAATCCAAAATTAATCTAAGACGAACCCTCGGTTATACCGAACAGTTTCCGACAGTCCAACAGATTAAATTTCATACAATTCTCCATGTTTAATACGAACTTCTAAAAAATTGGAAATTTTTCTTATAAATATTTTTCAATTTGACAAATCTTAAGCTTTCAACAATCATATATTTTTCTTAAAAATATATTATAAAAGTTTATTAAGACAAATGCAATGAAAGGGCCACAATATTTTTTATTAAAATTTTTAGTTTTATTAAAAATTTAAAATAATTTGTGAATAAAAAAATATGTTAGACACACTTAACTTCTATTAATAATAATTCGCTTAAGACGAACTACCCACCAAAAAAAGTCATTACAAAAAAGTTATTTTAAAAGCATTCCGAATAGCATCAACTGATTGTGAAGTAGTTACAATTTAGCTCTAACACTGATTCATTCACTGATGTCCCATGTTGTCAGTAGTTTAACTTGAGCATTTTGTTAGTAACCCAGCAAAACCTTTCATTACCAAACAAGTGGTTATATAATAGAAATTTATAGCTCCGCACAACTTATTTTTTGGCGTCTAAACTAATTATTTTTGTTTCGCATGGTCGTTTTTATAAGTAGTCACGCTTGCCCGCTCGCTTACGAATTTTGAATAATAAGTGGTTACACACCTGCTTACAAAAAGTTGAATTATAAGTGGTTATCCGATTGCTTACCTGATTCTTAAAGATAAGGAGTTACACATATACTATTAGTTTAAAGAAATACATTCACAAAAATTTAAGTTTTTCTAGTGCGTGATTTTAGGACTCGTCATAAAAATTTAAGTATAAAACATCCAAGCAAAATCTTTCATTACCAAATAAGTGGTTATATAATGAAACTAAAATTTTTTACTACTTATAATTCGGCGTCAGTACTAGTTATTTTTGTTAGACAAAGCCGTTTTTATAAGCAGTCTAGCTTTCGCGCGACTACTTATTTACTTATAAAGATAATGTGAATTTGGTAACTACTTATTTTTTAACCACTAGTAAGTATATAAATAAGTCGTATTATTTAACAACACGAATAACTACTTATTTTGGTAACTACTTATTTTATATACTTTTATAATGCAGCTGGTAAGTGGGTGCACAAATTTTGTGCGTTTTTTCATGCAGCGAATATGGGCAACTACTCACAAAAACGACCTTGTCAAAGAAAAATAATGAGTTTTGACATCAAATTATATGCAGTAGACCCTAATTCTACTGCTTATTATTTAGAAATTAGTAATGTGCACCCATTACTGAAATTTTGCTGGGATATTTACATATAATAAATAAAAATGTATAAAATTTAACTGTGTAAACAGTACTTATTAAAACTATTACGAGTAAGTCATTATTTTATATTTATAAACAATGAATACAATAAGCCGTTATTAGGAAGTCATTATTTTATATTATAAAATAATGCAAAATGATATATCATTTTTGGTAATGCAGATTGTAATGAGGTGTCATTACCAATATTTTGCTAGGAATTTAAAAGTGATGTACGTACATAATGTTAATAATAGTGTTTCCAATTATTCGACATAGGCGGTTAACCGGTTAATGCATTATTCGAAAAATCACTAAAATGGATTAACCGGTTATTTGGGTCGGTTATTCGAGAAAATTGGCGGTTAATCGATTAATCGTTTAATGCTAAATTAATGTATTTCATTAACTTTTTATTAATTAAAACACAAAAAGCTGACTCTTTTCATTAAATATTAACGTCATATTAAATATGTGTATCTTTGGTGTACCATCACTGAGCGTGTTGGTATTGGTCTCATTTGAAAGCGACACATCTCATGACATCAGGAACGTGTTGGTCAACCTTAAAAAGGCGCGTAGGTCGTCCCTACCTCTTGTTTTGTGTAGTTGGTTTTTACTGTTTTCTACCTAGCGCGCTGTTTCCATGAGTTTGATATCAATTTTGCTCGCGGTTTTTCGAATCCAGCTTTATTTTCTGAAATTATTAATTGTGAATTATAATAAATACTCATTTATAATTCTTTTAAATCGTGAATATCACTCTGTTAGTACGAAAATTTTTTTAGAATCGTCGACTTCACTTTCATAAAACGCGCATATCTCTGGGAGGGAACACTTTTGGGGCATGGGATCGGTCTCATTCGATGCTCAGATGTTGTCCACATCAAAAAAAAAAAAATTGATTTTTGTACCCTTAGGTCCCTTTCTCTATGCGCTGTCACATATATGAACACGATGTATTTAATAAAAAAGTTTTCATATTCGAAGGTTGAAAAGTTTCGGGATCTGAGATTTTTTAAAAAAAAAAAAGGTCTGTAAAAATGTTGCTAAATCTACTAAAATTTCGTTGAAGATGGCAGAAAGAACTGCTGAAACTAACAAAATATTAGTAAGTTAAGAACAGCAAACCTAAAACTGTTACATATCGATTACTTAACGTAGTTTTTTATTCAGAAAAAAATTTAAAAATCTGAAAAGCTTAGATACAAAATTTCTTTGAATGTGATTTTTAATCAATAGTGACACTATAAAATTTAATATTGCATTTAACTTTTTCAGACCCAACTAGCTTGCAAAAATGTATTCAAATGGGTCTGAAAGGGTTAAAGAAATGCTATACGTAAAGTTTTTAAATTTTAATAAGATTCTTCCTACAGCTACGAAATTTTCATTAAAGTCATCGATAAAAAAATTTGAGTTTAATTTCAGTTAATTGAGAATACCAATTTACTTTGTTTCTCAGTATCTTTTTCGTTACTAAAGGCCATTAACAGTAAAAAAATAACCTAAAGTTTGAGCGTACTTACTCTGAGAGAATTTTATCGGACGAGCTGTAAACAAAATTTTCAATAAGCTAATGAAGTTTTCTTCAAAAAATAAAAGCCAAATTTATTAAATTTTATGAAAAAGCTTCACAATTTTTATGAATCTCTTTCTAAAAAAAACTTTTTTGGGTGTATGACATTTTTAATAAATAATATGAAATTCTTCATAAAATTTTATGAAAAATTGCATCAATTCAATTAAAAGTTTCAATAGACGAATTCCAGCGAAACTGGATCAGTGTATAAATTCTGAATCAGTGTATAAATTCATCAATAGCATATAGACAATTCACTGAGTGTGCAGTTAAAGAAGTCAAATTCTATATAAATTAAAATTTTTTAACTTTAGGTTATTTGTTTTAATTCGAATTTATATTCCTTGAAACGGGTTCGGGTTCAATGTTGCTCTAGTGGAACATGTTTTAGAATTGATGTTGTTTTGAACCGATGTGTATGTACACTTTCTTAGAAAAAATAAGAAAAGTTAAAGTTCTTTCAGAATTAACATGTTAATTGTGTAACAGTTTAAAACAAATGCAGCCTTGTCTTAAAGGACATGGAGATATAATTTATATTAGCTTAAATTTTTAAAAGAATTGAAACAGTAATGCAAAATTGTCTATTTTATTTCATAAAGCATCCTCCAGCCAGTCGTGTATTTCGTGTGTTTTGTGAAGTTTTAAAAAACACCTTCATTTTGGCCTTTTGCTATGTTCTTAAGGCTTTTTTACAAATAGAAACTTTGATACATATTTTTTTTAAAACATTTGCGCAAAATTTTATTAAAAATTGGGAGTCTGATGTTGACTTGTTTGCGGTTGCTCGAAAAAGGTATTTAAGGACCTATTTCACACGATTTTTAAAGAATTTGATGCTATTTTAGTTAGTATTTGTTTTTTCTAAGCTTTTCTGGTAATTTTGTAGCCCAGATTAAGAAAATTGTGAAGTTTTGGGAAAAAATTAAGGAAAAATTCCATATTAAAAATGTACCCGGTTAATCGACCAATTTTAACCGATTATTCGGGTCGAATAATTATTTGAGTTTTAAATTATTTGTTTCGACATTAACCGAAATAGAGGCGATTAATCGAGGAATCGGTTAATCGATTAACCGAATTGGAAACACTAGTTAATAAAGTATGGTTTTTAGGTATACATTTCCATCACATCAATACGAGTACATTTTGTTTGCATTTTTAGAGTGATTTAAAAGTACTCTTTATAAAAGTGATTTAAATGTACTTTTTATAATGTATGAAATAGCATATTTTAGAGGCATGTTTAATGTTTAGCTTTTACAAAACCCATTTCTGAACCTATTTTGTAACAAAAGCTTCAATTTATTATTATTTGTAGGACAATATTAAGGAAACACTTCTTTTGCATCTGAATCAATTCGATTAAGTCAAATTGAGACAAAAGCAAAATTTTTGTTTAATTTTTGTTCAAAAGCTTTTTTTTAAATAAGTTTTTAACATGTTTTCTTCAGTCTTTAAATTCAAAAAAGATACGATATTGAATTAAATAAGATTAATACACTAAGGCCGAGTTTTTGGGATGTCAGTTAAACTTGGTTTAGTTAAGCCGAAAACGAATTATGTATATCAATCATTTCAAATTTACAAATAAAATATTTCCCTGAACAACTTTTTCTCGTTTAGAATTTCGGTCTTCATTGAAAGAAAATAAAATATATCACATTTTAGAAGCAGTATTCCAGTTATAAACTGCGTTAAACTATGTTTAAAGATAATCTTCATCCTAAAAACTGGGCCTAAAAGTTATATGTAACCTACTCTGATTAAATTTTTTAAAAACATTACTGAAGAAATTTTCAAAATTTTAAAGCGTACTAGGAAACTATTTTTTCATATTTTTTTTTTTAATTTTAACAAATAAAGGAAAGAAAATCATCGACATTTTACAACTCTACAGTAATAAGGCCATCATTATAAATTTTGTTGAAGCCGCAGATCTATGATTGAAATTTTAGCTTTAAATTCATTAAAGGATCCAAGAACCGTTGGAGAACAGTTTTTCAACAGACATTTTGAACCGCAAGACCGATTTTGATTATTTTTAACACAAAGCTTCTTGGTAGAGTAGCAAACAACTTAACTAAAAATTAACGGTAAGCTAATTAAAAAATCGAGTGTTTTGGAGTGTTTGGAACCATAATTTTCAAACTCAAATATCTTTTTTTAAGAGCTAACCTAGAAAAACGGCTAGCACCACGAAATTCAGCGTACTCGAATTAGTTTTAGGTAACTTTTACCCACTGAGTGCCCCACCTGTCGGGATAAAAATCTCCAATTCGTGCACAGTGCTATTAATTAATGAAATTTTGATATTAAATCAAGAAAACTCATGTTTTTATCGACCCATTCTCACATTAAATGGTTAAAAAGAGTGTTAAAAATTGCACCTTTTTGGTTTTTTGGCTTTTTTCATGTTTCTTAAAAATAAATATTATCTAATCAATGAAAGGTTGAGTAAGACACTAGAAATATAAAACCGTTTTCAAATAAATAAAAAATTAAACAGCATTCAAACTTATTTTTACTTCCTAATATCAACTTCGGCCGGCAAGATTAGTACCGAAAGTTTCATAATTTTGTCCTCCCAAATCATATATAAAAATTTTATCGAAATCTACCGAAACTCCCAAACGTTATTAACAGTGAATCACTAAAAATATAAAATATTTTTTCGGTTAACCGAAATCCGGTTTTTTGAAATGGCCCATTTTCGGTTAACCGACAAACCGGTTTTTAAACAAGTCGGTTTTATGGAAACACTAGTGTGTACCATCGAAAGAAAAAAAAAATTTTTTATTAATTTTTTTTTTAGATCTTACAGTTTGTTTATTTTTTAGTACACTTTTTTGCTAAGTAATTTCAGCAGATTGATTTTAAATTACAGTTTACCACAATTTACTGAAATTTAGTAGCTGAATAACTAATTATTTATACTAATTTCGTTGTACTAAAATTAATGATATTTAGTAAGTTTTTTAACTGATTTTAGCAAATCGATTTTAAATTGCAGTTTACAACAATTTTGCTAAAATTTAGTAGCGGCTACTAATTTTATTGTACTACAGATCAGCAGACATGTGTTGCTAAAATTAGCAAAAAAAATAGCGCTGGACTCAAAACAGTTAAATTTACCGTAATAACAGCAAAATTTTCAGTAACCATTACAGACTTTTTTTGTTGAGTGTAGAGATGGCGCCATATTTTCATAATTCTTTATTGTATAATCACATATTATATCTCGGAAACTAAGCGAGATAGAGCAAAACGGACAAAAATTTGATAGTATGAACTTATCAATCTTTATAACATAGCTATACTCCCAAAAATAAATATGGTTCTCTCTCAGGAGAGATCCGTAAAGCCCAAATGCTAAGAATGTAAGCGACATTTTAGCAGAAATTTTCAGTTAAATCAGGTAATGTTTCTGTTGAATTTAGCTCAAATTTCTTAGCTAAGTTAACTAGAATTGTGTGTGTATTAAGCAGGCACCCGATATTAATACTTTTAAAACGTTTTATTTTGTTTTTTCCTCAATAAAAAAAATAACTTGTGTACAAATGAATTTATTTTTCTTGATGAATATTTTGTTTTCATCAATTTTTTTATTTTTTGTTTTCTTTTCGAAAACAAAATTTAAAAAATATCCGTACTGATATTTTCAGGAAAGTTGAGAATTATTTTTATTTTTGTATTGAGGAAAAAACAAAAAAAAACGTTGTTTTTGTATTGAGGAAAAAACAAAATAAAACGTTTTAAATAAAACGTTTTTTTTAGTTTTTTCTGATTACAATTACATATAAATTTTGTAAAAATTCTTAAAACAACATTCATATGGACACATTTCTGCATCCAATGATATATACCTTTGCGTTATTAAAAAGTAATAAAAATTTCCGCCGAAAAGACTTCTACAAAGCATGATAGGCTGAATAATTTTGTGCAAAAGACAAACTGTGGTTATTAAAACCATAGGATTTGTGAGTAACTAACCACAAAAACTGCACCCAAAAAATTGAAAAATAATGGCGGAACGCGAAAAAAGGCTTTATGGTACAAAAAATTAATTTTGATATTTAATCAGCGATTAACATTCTGCAAACAAATATGTATATTGATGCAAAACTATTCCTTTTTGCAAAATTTTTTTTCGTGATTTTTTTTGCAATCTAACCAGCTAATTTTTATATAGGATATACATGTGTATTATAGTCCCTAGATTATGGATTTTAAAAAAACCCCACTTAAAAAATTGTAAAATAATGGCGGAACGCGAAAAAAAACTTTATGGTACAAACAATGAATGAAAAACTCTTATCAGAAATTTACATTCTGCAAACAAATACACTGATGCAAAAAATTTTCTTTTCGGAAAATTTTTTTCGCGATTTTTGTTTTTGCAAACTAACCACCAAACTTTGATATGAGATAATTGGTATTATAGTCCCTAGATTATGAATTTTAAAAACTCGCACTTATAAAATTGCAAAAAAATCGCGGAACGCGAAAAAGAGCTTTTTGGTACAAAAAATAAATTAAAAAACTCAGTCAGCGATTTACCGTCGCCAAACGAATATGTAGATGCAAAAATTTTCCTTTTGCAAATATTTTTTTTCGCGAAATTTTTTGCATACGAATCACCAAACTTTGACATAATCCCAAATTTTTGTATTTTAAAAAACTTTACTCAAAAAATTTTAAACTTAATCAGCGATTAACATTCTGCTATACATATACATACATATATTGATGCAAAACTGTTCCTTTTTGGAAAATTTTTTTTTTCCAAATTTTTTTTGTTTTTGCAATCTAACCAGATAATTTTGGTATAGGATATATTATAGTCCCTAGGTTGTGAATTTAAAAAACCGCGCTTAAAAATTTGCAAAATAATGGCGGAACGCGAAAAAAAGCTTTATGGTAAAAAAATTAATTAAAAAACCTAATCAGCAATTTACATTCTGCAAACGAATACATTGATGAAAAAATTTTTGTTTTCGGAAAATTTTTTTTCGCGAATTTTTTTTTGCAAACTAACAACCAAACTTTGATATGAGATATTCGGTATTATAGCCACTAGATTATGAATTTTCCGCACTTAAAAAATTTAAAAATAATGGCGGAACGTGAAAAAAAGCTTTATGGTACAAAAAATAAATTAAAAAACTCAGTCAGCGATTTATATTCTGCAAACGAATATGTTGATAGAAAAAGTTTCCTTTTTGCAAAATTTTTTTTCGCGAAACTTTTTGCATACTAACCATCAAACTTCGGCATAAGATATGGCAATTATAGTCCTAAGGTTAAAAATTTTAAAAAACCGCAATTAAAAAAATTGCTAAATATTGGCGGATTGCGAAAAAAGCCTTTATGATACAAAAAAATAATTAAGAAACCTAATTTTTTTGGCAATTTTTTTTTGCGAACTAATTACCAAACTTTGGTATGAGATATGGGTATTATGGTCCATAGGTTATGAATTTTAAAAATCTGCACTTAAAAAATTGCGAATTAATGGCGAAATGCGAAAAAGGGTTCATGGTGCAAAAATTTAATTAGAAAACTTATACAGCGATTTCATTCCGAAATTGAATAATATTAATGCAAAATGCTAGTCAATTGGCAAACATTTTAGCAAAAAAAAAAATATTTGCAATATATGTTTGTATGTATATACCGCCCAACAGTGCACTACTCCAGGGTATTATATGATTTTCTACAGATTTGAAACCAAAAACCAGAATATTATCTCCACCATAAAAATAAAACAAAAATTTTAAAATTCTATTCATATTTTTGTACTTAGTACAAAGATGAAAAACAAAAAAAACGTTTTAAAACGTTTTAAAAAGTTTTATTTTTTTATCAATTTTTTTATCTTTGATATTTATACCTAAAGATATTTTTGGAATTTCACTTAAGGGATATTTTTATTTTAAAGTACATTTGAAATTTTTTGTTTTCGATTGAGAAATAAAAACATTTTGAACTTTAGTGATATTTATTTTTGATAAAACCAAAAAAAAAAAAAAACGTTTTCTGGTGCCCGTCTACAACCGAACAAAATAACACTCATTATGAAAAAAAAATATATAATTTTTTTCATATCACTATGGAACATTTTTGGGATTATTGTCTGGGGGGTGAGAAATTCCAAGTCAGGGTGATGGTACTAGGTCAGTATAGTAAAACCCTCAAAGGGTTTGGCGTTCGTATGTGTCATTTTTTTTTATGACCTTTTAAATTTTTTCCTTATCTTGATGTTTTTTCGCTTAGTTGTAACTCGAGAACCACTTGTCCGATTTTGATGAAACAAATTTAGAAAAATTTAGAATTACAATTTCTTTAATCCGTTCATATAACATTTTTCTTTATAATCAACAGTTTTGCCGGTAAAAATAAATTTGTGGAGAAAAAAAAATATTTTTTTGCCTAAAAATTAAAATTTTTTATGAATTTAAAAAAAAAATTTTTTAATTTTTAGGCAAAAAAATATTTTTTTTTCTCCACAAATTTATTTTTACCGGCAAAACTGTTGATTATCAAAATCGGACAAGTGGTTCTCGAGTTACAACTAAGCGAAAAAACATCAAGATAAGGAAAAAATTTAAAAGGTCATAAAAAAAAATGACACATACGAACGCCAAACCCTTTGAGGGTTTTACTATACTGACCTAGTACCATCACCCTGACTTGGAATTTCTCACCCCCCAGATTGGCTGTTGTACTGTGTATTTGGTTACGTTTATAATTAGATTGTAAAATAAAAGAAAATTATTCAAGCAACCAGGGCTAGAATAAAGAGGATTTACGGCCTAAACCCATTTTAAGTGGTCTCCAAATTGTTATAGCCAACTGAGATTTTGAAACTGTTAATAGTGACTTTTTAAAGCTCATTTTTCAATATAAATAATTAAAATTTCGTGTTAATTTAACATGATGTAGAGAATATAATAAACAACACAAAGAAAACATAAAATTATATTAAAATAGTTTAAGAAAATTAAAAATAATTAATTAAAAATACCGCTGTTAACACAATTTTAACATTTTATTACAAAACTTTAAAAACGCGTTTAAAATTTAAAGATAATTTTACGCTAAGAAAACAGTAAAATTTCAAAAACCGTGTATGTATAAAATTTATGTCTCCTACATTTTTTAATTCTTTTGTATTTGTTTCTGATTTTTTGTACACTCTGATTATTTTCATAGCTTATATGAAGCCATCAAAACCACCCCATATGACGTGCCTTCGCCCATCATTGAGGAATCGTCATTGGATTTTCTTTAAAGAATGTGTGCAATTCTTGCATCTTTGGATGTACACTAGGGTGCACCTTATTATGTCAACTTGCGATTTAAGGCCGTCCCCCCCCCCCTAGAAATGTGCCTTTGGCACGGGAAGTGCCGCATCGGCCCTGAAGTTTGATTTACAAGGCGAAAAATCATTTTTTGTCTTTCTTTCATAATCTAGACTGAATTATCTTTCTGGTAATGTATAAAATCTAAAATCGGTTGGAAAGTATTTTAGTGATTGCAATTTCCTCAGACCATTGTACACACATACATAATAATCCATGCATAAAAATACGAAAAAATGTCAAAATAACAAAAAAATTTGTAAAATATACGAAAAATGGTTTATTTTACGAAAGTTTTTGTTGTTTTGACATTTATTTCGTATTTTTATGCATGGATTATTATGTGTGTAGGGTTAAAATGAGATAAATTATGAAAATCGTTAAAAATAAAATATTTCTTTAAAAAATTTACAATGTTATACTCTAGTTTCATTTCTAAGATCCACAAATATTCATATTAAAATTTTTGTCTCCCTTGGCTTATGATAACCTAGTCCCAGGTATGGCCAAAGATGGGATTTGTTTTTTTATAAATTTGCAAAACTCTATTTTTGAGTTTTTTAAAATTTTGTTCAGCAAAATATAAAAAAAGTGGTCACCGCGTAGGGGTTTATTAAATACACCTTAGAGAATAATTCTACTGAAAATTACACATATCCCTCTATTAACTTAACAGTGACGGCGTTTTAAATTTGAAAATTTTAGAGAAAAGTTTGATTTTGGCCAATAATTTAGATAATAGTATTAATTTTTGTATTTTTAGCTAGCTGGAACAAAATCACTTCCGATTTCCTTTAATCCTGATACAATAGATTGTTTTTCCGAAAATTTTGTAAAACTCCGACAACGTTAACCCTTTCTTTATCAAGGTCAAAGGTGAAATTTTTGAAGTTTTTCGATTTTTCCTGGAAGTATATCAAAACAATGTGTTGATATACTTCCAGGAAATGAAGAAATTTTATGAAAACAGATCTTCAAAAGCTGCAGTGTTGCCCTCACCAAAAAATTAAAAATTTCATCTTTAAACTCATTCAATCTCATATGAACAGTTTTGATTAGTTTTCAAATCGAATTGCTAAATCGCCCACAAAACTTGCTTGTGCATGGGGTATAAAACATCTCATCATGCGTTATGTGGTTTAAATTCTCAAAAATAATTTATATAGACTTCAATTCGTGATTCTGAACTCTGTTTTTAAAACTTTCAGGCACATAATAATTGTTCTATAATTTACAACTAAGGCCCAGTATTTTGTTCAAATGAGCGAAAAAATTTCGCTCTATGTTTGGAGCTCAAAAACTACAATAAAAACAAATTTTTTATAATTTATAAAAAGTTACAATCATAATTGACCCAAATGTCACTTTTTCGCTACATTTTCAAATGGTCCTGTCTATTAAATTGATGCGAAAAAAATTCCACCGCAATTTCGCAACAATTCCACGCAAGTGAAAAATCATTTTTTTTATATGGAGTTTGACAGCTTTTTTCGCAAAAGTACGAATAAAATACCGGTCTTAAACCAAATACAACTTATTTCAGCCTTTTTAACCGCTGTTTTCTAAAAAATGTGACGTGATTGAAACATTTGAAAAACAGATATAGAATCAGCTTGTCTAAATCTATAAACATATTGCAACCAAAATTTAAATCCCTGCAAAAACTTAATTTTGTAAAGCTGTGTAAATTAAATATTAACCTAGTTCCAAATTTTGTTTGTTAATTGTTTTTAACGACGAACATATTTATCTACTCAGACCCGACGAGTATTGCGAATTTCAAAAAACCATTCGAAAAGAACAATTTGCAATTTATTTAAACACCTTTCTTTATAGTTTTGCTTAAAATTCATTAAAATGTCAGTTATTTGCCTAAATCGTCAAAACATATGGAGTTTTCATCAAAAATTGTTAATCGTCATTTGTAAAATTTTGACTAAAATAATCGTCAAAATGACGTATAATCTGCCACCACTGACTGAAATAACTGACAAACATAAATGAAATTCTATAAAGATTCCACAATTGACAAACAGATTCCACGAAATCCACACAGTATCTAAAATTTATTCGACGTATTTCTAGCAGTACTAAAAAAACATAAAATTCCCAAACCACAAAGTTCGGATATAAGATACATATGTACATTAGGGTGGGTCGATTTAGCAATCGATATTGTGCCATCGATTTTTCGATAGCTTTTGGCATGAGGAAAAAAAAGTTCCCCTACGACAGATCAAAAACAATCATTTTCGAGGCTCCCAAATTTCAATTTTTTGACTTTTTCTCAACTTTTATTTTTTAAAAAAACATCGGCTGATTTAATTTTTTTAATATTACCTTTCCAAGGTGAAATTGTACGCTAAAAACGATGGCGATAGCAGGGTTTCCAAAAAAATGTTTTTCTTGAGGTTTTGGACGAGTTTTTGTCTAAAAATCAATGTCTTTTTACGGGTAATTTTTAAGGTTTTTTTAGTAGGTATGTTAAAAAAAATTCGCCGATTTCAAAATTTTTAAATACAGTAGCCGCTCGGTTATATGAATATCCAGTTATGTAAACTTCCAGAATAGTGAACAACAAAATTTAAACACAGGAGGTTCTAAAGAGTGAACACAGCCTATCTCTATTATGTGAACAGCTTTCACGGGAAGAGATTCAGACGTGGAATCAAGACATTGCTAGCGAAGATATAGATAGCGAATTTGAAGATGATGATCAAGAGCAGTGCATCGTAACAACAGCTGAAATTAGCACAACGGAGGCAATCGAAGCATTCAATAAAGTTATTGCTTGGAGTGAAGATAATATATCTGATATTAATAATATTTTGGCATTGCGAAAATGCAGGGACAAGGCACTACAGAAATCCCTTGAAGCAAAAAAGTACAAAAAAATATAACCGACTACTTTCATGTACATTAATTATTAAAAAACTTATTAAAAATAAAAACTTAATGTAATAAAAATCATTTGAATTACTTATTTTATATTCTCTCGGTTATGTGAACTTCTCCATTTAGTGAACAGGCTCTGTTTGAATTAGTTCATATAACCGAGCGACTACTGTATATCCTATCCAAGGTTTTTGAAAAAAAATTTTTGGGTTTTTAGACGAGTTTTTGTCGAAATTTGGGCGCCTCAAAAATAATTATTTTGATATGTCGTAGTGGAACTTCTTTTCCTCATGCCGAAAGCTATTGAAAAATCGTTGGCACAAAATCGACAAATTTTTGTCCTTATAAATCGGCCCGCCCTAATGTACATAATAAAAACTGTGCGAATAAACTACCACTACAAAAATATTGTAGTCAAAACATATGGAGTTTTTATTTTTATTTTAAAAAAATCGTCAAAATGACGTATAATCGTGACATCTGGCACCACTGACGGCAATAACTGACAAACATAAATTAAATTCTATACAGATTCCACAACTGACAAACAGAAATCCACATAGTATCTAAAATTTATTCGACGCATTTATAACAGTTCTACAAAAACATAAATTCCAATCACAAAGTTCGGATAAATATATGTAAATAATAAAAACTGTGCGAATACATAACACATAGAGTAAGGATAAGTACACTCAAGTCTTTTTTTATGCGGCAGATGCGTTTAAAAGAAAACCGCATAAAAAAGAACTCTACTTCAATACAAAAACGGGAGATGCGTTCCGAATATTTGAAAACCCGCATAACTTTGAAACAAGATGAGAAAATTGGACTAAAATCGCATATAAAAAAAACTAAAGAATAAAAAAATTTTAAAAAATATGTTCATTTATTTTTACTTTTAACACAAAATAACACTTGTATACATACGGTACATACCAAAAAACATAAAATCAATAAAAAAAAAAAATAATACCGCGGCTAAAAATCTACATACAGTGAACAAAGAAAAAAGTTGGACACATTATATATTAAAATGAAACGAGCTGTAATCAATATAAAAGACAAAAAACGAAAAAAGGTATTGAAAAGCATAAAATTACTCTTAATTTTACCCAGGGGTATGGCATCACAAAAAAATTAAGTTATTAAAAAAACTGCAAATTTTCTTTTTTATTTAAATTTAAATAAAAACGAGTAAAAAGGTTAAAGTCGGGCATGCCGACTATACAATACCCTACACCAGTCTGGTGTATTGTTTGGATCCGAAATTCGAATGGGTTAAAATGGGGCTTATGTCAAAATTTTCTATAATGTGAGTTAGCGCACCAAATTTCATTAAAATATCTTAATATTTGCGACCTGCAGTTTGTAACCAAGCCAATTTTGGGGGGGACTCTTATATGGGCACTAGTTCTAAACATGGACCGATGTTCACCAAAATCAATAGGCTTCGTCCTTGGGCCAACATATGTAGGTCTATGTACCAAATTTCATCAAAATATCTTAATATTTGCGACCTGCAGCGTATAAACAGTACAATTTTGGTAGGACCCTTATATGGGCACTAGGTCTAAACATAGACCGATGTTCACCAAAATCAATAGGCTGCGTTATTGGCCCGTGTATCAAATTTCATCAAAATATCTTAATATTTGCGACCTGCAGCGTATAAACATTATAATTTTGGTAGGACCCTTATATGGGCACTAGGTCTAAACATGGACCGATGTTCACCAAAATCAATAGGCTGCGTTATTGGGCCAATATAGGTCTATGTACCAAATTTCGTCAAAATATCTTAATATTTACGACCTGCAGCGTATAAACAGTATAATTTTGGTAGGACCCTTATATGGGCACTAGGTCTAAACATGGACCGATGTTCACCAAAATCAATAGGCTGCATTATTGGGCCAATATAGGTCTGTGTACCAAATTTCATCAAAATATCTTAATATTTACGACCTGCAGCATATAAACAGTATAATTTTGGTAGGACCCTTATATGGGCACTAGGTCTAAACATGGACCGATGTTCAAAAAAATCAAACTTGTTCGTCCTTGGGCCAACATAGGTCTGCGTACCAAATTTCATCAAAATATCTTAATAGTTGCGACCTGTAGAGTGCGCACAAGAATGCATGGACAGACAGACGGACGGACGGACAGACGGACATCGTTAAATCGAAATAAAAAAAAATTCTGAACCGATCGGTATACTATAAGGTGGGTCTACGACCAATATTTTTTGGTGTTACAAACATCAGCACAAACTTATAATACCCTGACCACATAGTGGTGTAGGGTATAACAAACAACAAAGCAAAGAAACAAATGGATATCTCAAATTTTATTATTTGAATGTATTCCGCGTTGTTTTTTCCTTATTTTGAACAGTTTTCAGCAGTTTTTGAGATTTTAAATATAGGATCAACTGATACTAATTTTAGCGCCCTCTACCGGTGAGTAGTGTAAGTTTTGATTTTCTATCTCTATAATAGTCTCTGATTTTACGTACAATGTGCTTATGTTGTTTTAACAAGAAAATTCGAAGTGTCCAAATTTTTTCTTTGTGCACTGTATATGGATTCATACAGGTTTAATGTATATTTGTGTATGATCATAAACATGAATGCTTTTCCATACATGGATACATAAATTTCCATACATGCATCCATATAAGTCCACACATGTGCATTAAACAGAATACGATCGCATTCCCGAGAATTCTATGAAAATTTTGAACAACGGGGGGTTATTATGTAATTCGATTCGAAAAGAAAACACTTTCGGACAGAATTTTCGCACTAAAAATTCAGTAACAGAAAATAGTTTTTAGTGAAGGAAAATGTTGAAAACGTGTAGACATTGGCTCATATGAATAAAAAATAGATATTACTAATAGGGGCAAATACAGGGTTTTTTAAGCAATTACTTCACAAATCTAGTCTGCTTGGGAGTAGACTAGAAATTTAATTTTTTAATTTTCGTTTACATTTCATGCTATTCTACCAGCCAATTGGTAAATTTGGAGTTAAAAGCCATTCCTAAGCTCAAAGTAATTACTTCGAAGTAATTGCTAAGTTTTATTCATATGACCCAATGTCTAGTAAAAGAGAAAAATAAAAAAAAATTAGACTATCAAGAAAGGATATCTTTTTACAAGAGTTTTAAAATTTCCGAATTCGAACAATATTTTTCGAATCCGCTTACGTAATAACCGCCCAGTTGTGAGCCAGAAACAGATTTTCTTATTTGAGACTCTTATTGAAGATTCTCCAGGTTTAAAATATTTTCCAATATCAGCATATCTTTTGTTCAGCTTTTCATAAAATCTAGAACGGGAAATCCCAATTTATTTCGCAGTACACATAGCATAAAGCTGCCCACACACTAGGGAACATGCGTGACGGAACAAAAAATATCAAAAAATTTTGTAAACACGAATTGCACGATCTCAACACGCACACACACACAAACGCCCTCACACATTCACAAAAAATGCTCTCTTTTTTTAAGAATGTTCCCTAGTGTGTGGGCAGATTAAGAAAGATATCAAAAAGCTTTCTTATTTTGAAAAATGAGTTATGCCAATATTTAAAAATGCTAAAAATGGCAAAAAAAAATTAAATAAAAAGTATTATAAAAGTTGGAAAAAACCCAACAGAAGTCGATTTTAAAACCGCATAACTTCAAATCCGCATAAAAAAAGATCGCATAAAAAGAGACTTAAGTGTATATACTTTTTTTTGTGTTTTGATATTTATGTTCTGCCATACTCATTCCATGCTACTCTTACGTACTCAACTGGTACTCTTTTTTTTGTTCTCAAGCTGTCCCCAACTCGATTTACAACCAAAGAGTAAATATTCCCTTATTTAAGGGAATTTTTGGTATGAAATTGCAGAAATTTGGTTTCTAAGTACAGAAATTGTTTTAATGTGCAGAAATGTCAGAAATATGTGCTGCCATATAAATTTTACCCATTTTTTGTGTTAAAAATGCCAGGTTCAGATGGAAATGAAAAAATCTCCAAAAATAAATAACAAAAAAAAAAAAAAAAATTGGTCCGATCGGGTCAAAATTTTTACCACAGGTAAACTTTTAATTGGGCTTGCAAAACAACTTTGTTTTTTTTTTGTCGGTTGGGCCTATCTCGGGAGTTATTTCGGTTCAAGGTTTGAAGTTGGACTTGCTTATAACTGCGCGATTTTTGGTCGGATTTGGACAGTTCGCATACTATTGGAAAGGTATTTAAAATATCTTTCATGTAAAATTAAGGACTTTTATGTTAATTAACCCATTACGGTTCAATTTAAAAATTTTAACTTTTAGAAGTTTTTTTTAGAAAAAACGGTTTTATTTCAGAAGATTGTGTATTCAAAAATATAATTTTTAATTAGGCCCTGTGCGAGATGGTTAAACAAATTCTAAACTAAATATAATTTGACAAAAGGGTTTAAAATTTCTTTAAAAAAATTTTTTTTTAATTTTTTTCAAATTTCTTACGGTGGGTCTCATACTGTAGGTTTAACTTTAACTTAACTATAAACAAAAGAAAATGTCAAAAAAATGTACACAAAACAACAAATTTTTGGGTTAACTATTAACTAAAGTTTAAACCTGAAGTATGAGACCCACCGTTAGAAATTTGGAAACCTGAATTTAGTTTAGATTTTATTTAGCCAGTTCGCACCCATCCTTATTAACATATTAGCTGTGTTTGCGCGGCAAACTATCAACGTTGGCTTATGTTGTGTGCGTTTTGTCGTGAGCGGATAAGTATCTTCAGACTTATTCCAATTTCAATTTTCAACTTTAAAGCCCCGCCCACTCGAATGTAGGCGTTTCCGACAAAAAATATTTATATTTTTGAACTCACAATAAAAATATTTACCTACGATAAAAATTTTGAACTCATCAGAGTTATGCCCGTAAACTGCACTTTAGCAAAAATTTACTTTTCTTTAACTGTTAACTTATTTTAAAATAAACTAACCCAGAAAAATTTTATACAATCGGTAGCCAACGACACCTGTTCTACAACTGGTTCCACTGCAACCGATTCAATGGAACTGGTTCCGGAACCAGTTGCAGGGATCCCATATGGAAGGTATGCATGACGTATAATCAGTTCTATAACTAGTTCCAGAACTGATTCTAAGACAACCGGTTCCACTTTGGAGCTATAGAAGTGGTTGCTTTTGGGACAATTTCAAACAAAAATAATCGGTGTTAGAATCGACCGTAGAAGGAGTTGTAAAGGAAAAGTAGCTATTCTACAATCGATTCTTTGGAACAGAAAATTTTCCTGGGAAGTTTAATGCTTACCCATAGTTATCCATGTCAAATTTATATCGAAATATCTGTGGTTAACGTTTTACCTTGATTATGTTGGAAATAAAGATATTCGTCCTATGCCTTATTGGCCTTATAACACTTATAATAAAAACTCGGCATAATTAAACCCCAAACAGGCAAATTTTACCAAAAACCGGCAAATTTATACTTTTTACTTTTTTGTAAATATGGCATTCTTCCACCATAACTAAATACTAGGATTTGGGATTTCCCGGACTTTTTTATTTCCCGGGAAACGGGAGTAAAAAAATTTGATTCCCGGGAATTCCCGGGAATCCCGGGAAATATTTTTGAACAAAATTGTTAATGGGTGCGTTCGGCAGATACACTTTATTAGTCAACAGTTCTACAACAGTTGCACAACTATCTCCTGAACGACCTGATTACTAACCGCTCAGTCTGAGCGCTGATGTAGCGCTATAAAATTTTGGTAGCGTAAAAAATGTTTGCTACTTTTGATCAATTAGTGATACATTTGTTGTTGTTGATTTTAAAAATATTTTTTTTTGTAAGAATGACAAATAAAAACATACAAATATAATTCAAAAGCAAAAATTTAAAGAAACTACAGGAAATTTTAGAAAAATTTTATTTAAAAACAAAACAAAGAAAACATCGTTCAGCAGAGTTACCAATCACAAAGCGCTACAAGTCACCTGTATCAATTTAAGGTTTCTCTGCCGAATGCTACCAATGAAAACCACCTATATAAATAATTTTTGTTAAAAAAAAAAACACTATTTCAGTACAAATTCAGTCTGTGTAGTGAGAATTCAAAGTAAAAATATCAGAATGTCGAACATTTGATTTCACATAAATTACTCTTAGCACTGCCAAATGAATTGCATGATTCCAGCAGAAAGCACCCACTACTGGACTTTCGGAAACAAACCGTTTCAACACATTTGGCCCATTAGATATGGTGGCCACAATGTTATTTTCCAAAGACAAATAAAACTCTTCTAGTCTTATTTTCTACAACTCTTCTTATTTCATCAGCATTACATAGTGTTTCCAATGCGATTAATCGATTAACCGATTCCTCGATTAATCGCCTCTATTTCGGTTAATGTCGAAACAAATAATTTAAAACTCAAATAATTATTCGATACGAATAATCGGTTAAAACAGGTCGATTAACCGGTTACAATTTTAATATGGAATTTTTCCCTTATTTTTTTCCCAAAACTTCATAATTTTCTTAACTTTGGTTAAAAAAATTACAAGAAAAGCTTAGAATAAACATCAAATTACAAAAATACCATCAAATTCTTTTAAAATTGAGTGAAAGAGGCCGTTAAACCTTTAGATACCTTTTTTAAGCAAAATAAAGGTGTTTCTAAAACTACCCAAAATACACGAAGTGTCTGGCTGGATCAGCGTCGATGTGCTCTATAGGCTTTAATCAATACAGTAGGCGATTTTTGATTCTGTTCTTTTAAAAATTAAAACTAATGTAAATTCTATTTCCATGTCCTTCAAGGCAAAGTTGCATTTTTATTTTATTTATTTTATTTTTTCAAATATGTGTCCCACAACTGTCAACTGACATCTTAATTCTGTAGAAAATAGATTTTCTCACATCTCCAAAGAAACTGTGTATAATCGATTCGAAACCACATCAATTCTGCAACATCTCCAACTACACCATTTTCAGTGTTATTTCAAAATTGTTTAAAAATGTTTTAAAATTATCCAAATATATTTTAAAATTGTCTAAAAATATTTTAAAATTGTCCAAAAATCACTCAAAATTGTTCAAAAATGTTTTAGAATTATCCAAAAATCTTCCAAAATTGTCCAAATATTGTTTAAAATTGTCTAAAAAACTTTGATATTTGTCCAATTGCTTTTCCAAATTGTCCAAAATGTATTTTAAAATTTTCAAAATGGATTTCAAAATTACAAATTACAAATTATTTGTATTTAAGAAAATTATATTTGTATTTTAAAATTGTTCAAATACATTTCAAAATTATTCACTTGCATTTAGAAATTTTAAATATGTATTTCAGAATTGTAAAATTGCATTCAAAATAATTCCATTTGTATTTCAAAATTCTCCAAATGTATTTCAGAAATTTCCAAATGTATTTAAAAAGACTCTCTATTTGTATTCCAAAATTTTCCAAATGTATTTAATAAAATTCCAATTGCATTTCAAATTTTTCCAAATGTATTTCAGAAATTTCTACTTTTATTTTAAAAGCATTTTTACTAGGGTTTATGTCCCGGGAATTCCCGGGACGGGATTCCCGGGAATCCCGCCCTTTTTCCAATCCCGCAATCCCGGGAATTTCATGCGGGATTTCCCGGGATTTTTTGTATTCTTTTATAGAAGTTCTAGCTAGTATATATTGCAATTTTGGAAGCTTTATTTAAATTTAAAGCATTAATTTTTTTTAAATCAATTTACATAAAAATATTTAAAATAAAAAATACGATTTAGGCCCGATTACTGAATGTTCAGTTAAAATTTAGCCAACAGTGAAATTAAAATTTTGTATGGGAAACAACCACAAATGTGCCAGTTAAAATCCCAGTTAGTAGCTAACTTGACAATCAGTAATCGGGCCTTAAAATTTAATAAACTGAATTAGTACAATATAAAAAAAAAATTATTTAGGACAAATTGTTTTTGAATGTCAGCTGAATTTGGTTTAGTTACCAATAAAAATACTCGTACTTCAGAAAAAAATGTTTTCTTTTAAACGATGATCTTTGTTCAAGTAAAGCAATATATACAACATTTCAACATCATTATTTCAGTTCCAAATATATCCAAAAAGCCTGTGCATAAAAAATTAAAAAAATTAGTAATATTTTCGTATTTTCAGCTGATATAAGTAATTTGAGTGTTTTTACTTCAAATAATTTCATTTAAATTTCAATTGCTACTCCTTTATTTTAATTGTATTTTTTAAAAATTATTTATTTCTTAAATAATGCACCAGATGCTTTTTCTAATTATTTTGCATTTTTTATATGTTAATTTAAAATGCAACTATGAAAATTAAATAACCAAGCAAACAAAGATGATCATTAATGACTCAGAAATTGGCTCCAAAAACATAAACATTTTTCCACTTTTTAATGTGAAAGTGGTCCGTCCAAAAGAGCCCCCTGTGTACTAAGAAATGACTCAGAAAAAAGAACATATAAAATCCAAATTTTCCTCATAATTTTAGAAAATTTTGGAATCTTCTTTGACTACGAAAAATTAACCCTCATTTTGAGGCAGCTTTTTCGATTCTAGAGACAACTTTTTGGGTTGTTTTCTGAGGGTTCATATTTTCTACCAAAAAAAAGAGTGTTTTCAAAAAAACAATAATCATTTCCATGAGCCATTTAAGAATATTATTTATGAGCGCTCCAAAATTGCTGGCTGGGAATTTATTTTTAAAAATTTCTAATCAAAAAATACCAATTAAAGTTAAAAAATTATTTAATAATATTTTATTTTCTATTTTTATAAAATAACCCCTCAATTCATAAATGCTTTGTAAAGTTATAGCAGGTTTACAAAACGTCATTTTCATACAAAATTTGTTCAATAAACCTCCTATAATTTTAGAAAGCGTTTATGAATTTAGTTGTAAATCTTTTTATAAAAATTTGTGTGAAAAATGCTCCCTTTTAAACTTTTTTATAAAAATAATTCGAATTCTTCTGAAAATCTCCATAGAAACAAAATATCTAGAAATAGAAATTTTTGGATTCCATACTTAAGAAATGTTTAAGTAAACAATCGATCTTGGTTCTGACTATAAAACTGGTCCGACACAAGTTTGCACCCAAGAACAATTCCAATATGTCCTAAAAGAAGAGATGAAAATAAAATACCCGTGTCTTTCACTTTGTCTTTATTAATTCGTTTAACCGTTTAAAACGCGAATTAATATTCAGCTATTTCTAAGAGTTTTTTAAAATTAAGATGGCCTTCCATATAAATATATTACATCAATATTAATTCGCGATTTAAACTGTTAGACGAATTGATCTAGAAAAAGTGGAAGACATGGATATTTTATATTTAGCCCTGCTTTCAGAATATATTAAGTAGATTTTCTCACAGGTACAACCAAAAAATTAACTTTGTCGGACGGTGTTGTAATAGAAATCGAGTTTTTCCAATACAACATATGTCGGATTTATTTATTTTCGAATGAGCGGGAATTCCCGGGATCCCGGGAAATTCAGAAAAAATCCCACTGTCCCGGGAAATGAAAAAGTCCGGGAAAAGAAAAACACTAATTTTTACAAACATACATGTTTTCTCTTTCATAATGAAAATTTTATAGGAATTATGAGAATTAAGAGAAAGAGAAAGCATGTATGTTTAAAAAAATGCTTTTAAAATAAAAATAGAAATTTCTGAAATACATTTGGAAAAATATACCCCTCAATTCATAAATGCTTTTTAAAGTTATAGCAGGTTAACAAAACGTCATTTTCATACAAAATTTGTTCAATAAACCTCCTATAATTTTACAAACCGTTTATGAATTTAGGGGTTAGAATTTTATTAAATACATAAATACAGAAGGGAATGTTAGCTCAAATTTTGGATAATTTTGTTTATTGTCAATGGCCCTTAAAAACGGAAAAAAGACTGAGAAATTTAACAATTGTTTATAATATTCTTTAGTCTACTAACTCTGCTATTCAGAAATTTTTTTTTGCAAATTTTTGTAGAGGAAATTGGTATTTTCATTTAACTAATATTTTACTCGAATGGAACTAAATCTTTTTTTATTTCTTCAGGGGAGGATGAAGAACTTTGGATAATAATTTTTTTAAATGCAATATTATATTTATTGTAGTATTGATTAAATTTGCATTCAAAGAAATTTTGTATCCAAAGTTTTACAGATTAAAAAAAAAATTCGTAAGAAGTAAAAAATCTACCTTGAGTTATGCTATTTTTAACTTAGGTACTAATATTTTGAAAAAAATCTCCTAGTTTCAGCAGTTTCTTTTTGCCATTTTTAACTAATTTTTAATAGCTTCAGCTATATTTTACATACATTTTTCTATTAGTATAAGAAATGTTTCAATTTAGATAATCTCAGATTCCGAAACTTTTCAGCCTTAAGGTAAGAGAAAACTGCTAGAGATGGAGCAAAAACACTCAAAAATAGCTAAACTCATTCAAAATAGAGCTAATTAGAGGTGATTTTTGTTTTAATTCTAGCATTTTCTCTCCAGTGTAGATTTGCTTTTTTAATTTGAAAATTTTTTTTAAATACATCGTGTTCATGTGTCATGTTGATATTTAACAAAAACAGGAATCTGTTAGTGTTTTTGTTGGTAAAAAGTTAAGGAAATACATTAATTTTGTTTTAAACGATTAATCGATTAATCGTCAATTTTCTCGAATAACCGACCCGAATAACCGATTAATCAGTTTTAGTGATTTTTCGAATAATGCAATAACCGGTTAACCGCCTATGTCGAATAATTGGAAACAGTAGCATTACAGCTTCCTGATATATAAACCAACCCCAGGTTATAAAATTAATTATTTCCGTTTATACATATGTTCAAATATCTATTTTATGATATTCTTGTCCATTTATCTAAGATTATAGTAAATCTCCTATTATTAGAAATATTGCTCGATATTTCTTTTGACATGATATTTTTTACATGATTGTAGTAATTTAATATAATGTTCTTTACATCGGTTTCATTTTTTGGCAATGCCAGGTTTTTATTATAAAAACTTTCTCGAATAAACGAAGATCTAGTTATGGTGCGGATTGACATTCCGTCAACTGCGGCTAATTTGAATACCATTTCAGGAAATGTTTGCCCTACCATAAAACGTTCAATGCTTATTCAGCTTACCCTTTTTTCTTCGAGTACTTTGCTAATTTTAGCTGGAACGTTATTCTTGTTGTTGTTTTCTTCAAGAGAAGTTGCATGACCATCAATTTTTTTTTTTGGGTACCAAATTTAAGTGTCGGATAACCAAATTAAGATACCTCCTTTTTTGTGAAGTATTTCCATACTCCTGACATTTTATTCTCTAATATAAAAGAATATATTAGCTTGAAAGCAGGTGTATTAAAATTAGTGTTTCCAATTCGGTTAATCGATAAACCGATTCCTCGATTAATCGCCTCTATTTCGGTTAATGTCGAAACAAATAATTTAAAACTCAAATAATTATTCGACCCGAATAATCGGTTAAAATTGGTCGATTAACCGGTTACATTTTTAATATGGAATTTTTCCTTAATTTTTTCCCAAAACTTCACAATTTTCTTAATCTGGGCTACAACATTACCAGAAAAGCTTAGAAAAAACAAATACTAACTAAAATAGCATAAAATTCTTTAAAAATCGTGTGAAATAGGTCCTGAAGCCTTTAAATACCTTTTTCGAGCAACCGCAAACAAGTCGACATTGTACCATCAGACTCCCAATTTTTAATAATATTTTGCGCAAATGTTTTAAAAAAAATATGTATCAAAGTTTCTATTTGTAAAAAAGCCTTAAGAACATATCAAAAGGCCAAAATGAAGGTGTTTTTTAAAACTTCACAAAACACACGAAATACACGACTGGCTGGAGGATGCTTTATGAAATAAAATAGACAATTTTGCATTACTGTTTCAATTCTTTTAAAAATTTAAACTAATATAATTGTTTTAAAACTGTTACACAATTAATATGTTAATTCTCTAAGAACTTTAACTTTTCTTATTTTTCCTAAGAAAGTGTACATACACATCGGTTCAAAACCACATCAATTCTAAAACATGTTCCACTAGAGCAGGGGTGGCAAGACTTTTTTCGCTGCGTGCCAGAAACGGTGAAATTTTTTTTTTGAAAAATTTTTCGCGTGCCACGTTAATTTTCCTTTTTTAAAAATTTTTAAAATTTGAAAAATTTCTCTTAAAAACATCATCGCATATTTATCAGCGCTACGGATAACACCCATGAAATAACCCCAAAGGGAAAAATTAAATAACATCCAAGAAATGACGTACAAATGTTTGACGGCAATTTAATTTTTGGGGCTTTATTTAATCTTTAAATATTGAAATTATTTCATTTTGAAAAAATCCCCAATGAAATAAAATTAAAACAGTTTGAACAATATTGCCTTTTCATTTTTTTGGGCGGTTATTCCATTTTGTTAAAAAGAAGTTAAATTATTGGGCGCCATTTATTATTTAAGTACGTAAGAAACTAGTTGAAAAATGTGCTTCGGGCAAAAATCTGATTTTGTTAAAATAAATCCCGCGGTTTTTATCATCATAAAATGAATTGAAAGCAAATATGAATTTGAACAGAGAAATTTCTATTTCAGATGAAAAGGCTCTGCGAAACACGATCAAAACCCAATTTCAAATTCCAACACAGGGGGTTATTTCATTATGAAACTTATTTTCAGCCTTTATTTCCTTGAGGGATATTTCGGTGTTTTTCGGTATTTTCCCTTTAAAAAGAAACTTAATTTTTAAGATCCAATTTTATTACAAATTGTTTTCCATTTTTGTGCAATTTTCTGGTACTTTTTATTATGAGGCATTATCTCATCGAAAAATTTAATCTAGAAAATATCCAACAGAACTTCGCGTGCCACCTAAAATTCGCTCGCGTGCCACTACTGACACGCGTGTCATAGTTTTGCCAGCCCTACACTAGAGCAACATTGAACCCGAACCCGTTTCAATGAATTTAAATTCGAATTAAAACAAATAACCTAAAGTTAAAAAAATTTAATTTATATAGAATTTGACTTCTGTAACTGCACACTCAGTGAATTGTCTATATGCTATTGATGAATTTATACACTGATTCAATTAAGTTTCGCTGTTGAAAGTCTATTGAAACTTTTAATTAAATTGATGCAATTTTTCATAAAATTTTATGAAAAATTTCATATTATTTATTAAAAATGTCATACACCCAAAAAAGTTTTTTTAGAAGGAGATTCATAAAAATTGTGAAGCTTTTTCATAAAATTTAATAAACTTGGCTTTTACTTTTGAAAAAAAACTTCATTAGCTTATTGCAAATTTTGTTTACAGCTCGTCCGATAAAATTCTGTCAGAGTAAGTACGCTCAAACTTTAGGTTAGTTTTTTACTGTTAATGGCCTTTAGTAACGAAAAAGATACTGAGAAACAAAGTAAATTGGTATTCTCAATTAACTGAAATTAATCTCAAAGACAACTCAAATTTTTTTATCGATGCCTTTAATGAAAATTTCGTAGCTGTAGGAAGAATTTTATTAAAATTTAAAAAACTTTAGTTATAGCATTTCTTTAACCCTTTCAGACCCAGCATACACGATTGTGAGATGTGATGTTTTCTCTTAAAATTACAAATATTTTCAATACTAATAGGTTTATTTAGATAAAAAATTTCAGTTATACTTTTAGCTAAATTATATTTCATAAAATATGAATTGACACCAGGAAATTTTAATAGGTCAAGGGAAATTATTTCCAAATGCCAACCTCACCCACAGTCCACTTTGGACATGGTGTCCCCTGTTAACGCTGACGAGGCTCTGACGACCATTTTACCTTAAAGTTATAAAATGAATACATTTTTGCAAGCTAGTTGGGTCTGAAAAAGTTAAATGCAATATTAAATTTTATAGTTAATACTGAGATTAAAAATCAAAAGAAATTTTGTATCTAAGCTTTTCAGATTTTTAAATTTTTTTATAAATAAAAAATCTACGTTACGGAATCGATATGTAACAGTTTTAGGTTTGCTGTTCTTAACTTACTAATATTTTGTTAGTTTCAGCAGCTCTTTCTGCCATTTTCAACGAAATTTTAATAGATTTAGCAACATTTTTACAGACCTTTTTTTTTTTTAAATCTCAGATCCCGAAACTTTTCAACCTTCGAATATGAAAACTTTTTTATTAAATACATCGTATTCATATATGACGTTAATATTTAATGAAAAGAGTCAGCTTTTTGTGTTTTAATTAATAAAAAGTTAATGAAATACATTAATTTAGCATTAAACGATTAATCGATTAACCGCCAATTTTCTCGAATAACCGACCCGAATAACCGGTTAATCCATTTTAGTGATTTTTCGAATAATGCATTAACCGGTTAACCGCCTATGTCGAATAATTAGAAACACTAATTAAACGAGTAAAAAGGTTAAAGTCGGGCATGCCGACTATACAATACCCTACACCAGTCTGGTGTATTGTTTGGATCCGAAATTCGAATGGGTTAAAATGGGGCTTATGTCAAAATTTTCTATAATGTGAGTCAGCGCACCAAATTTCATTAAAATATCTTAATATTTGCGACCTGCAGTTTGTAACCAAGCCAATTTTTGGGGGACCCTTATATGGGCACTAGTTCTAAACATGGACCGATGTTCACCAAAATCAATAGGCTTCGTCCTTGGGCCAACATAGGTCTATGTACCAAATTTCATCAAAATAGCTTAATATTTGCGACCTGCAGCGTATAAACAATATAATTTTGGGGGGACCCTTATATGGGCACTAGTTCTAAACATTGACCGATGTTCACCAAAATCAATCCTTGGGCCAACATAGGTCTATGTACCAAATTTCATCAAAATATCGTAATATTTGCGACCTGCAGCGTATAAACAGTATAATTTTGGTAGGACCCATATAGGGGCACTAGGTCTAAACATAGACCGATGTTCACCAAAATCAATAGGCTGCGTTATTGGGCCAATATAGGTCTGTGTATCAAATTTCATCAAAATATTTTAATATTTGCGACCTGCAGCGTATAAACATTATAATTTTGGTAGGACCCTTATATGGGCACTAGGTCTAAACATGGACCGCTGTTCGCCAAAATCAATAGGCTGCGTTATTGGCCCAATGTAGGTCTGTGTACCAAATTTCATCAAAATATCTTATTATTTACGACCTGCAGCGTATAAACAGTATAATTTTGATAGGACCCTTATGTGGGCACTAGGTCTAAACATGGACCGATGTTCACCAAAATCAATAGGCTGCGTTATTGGGCCAATATAGGTCTGTGTACCAAATTTCATCAAAATATCTTAATATTTACGACCTGCAGCATATAAACAGTATAATTTTGGTAGGACCCTTATATGGGCACTAAGTCTAAACATGGACCGATATTCACCAAAATCAATAGGCTGCGTTATTGGGCCAATATAGGTCTGTGTACCAAATTTCGTCAAAATATCTTAATATTTACGACCTGCAGCGTATAAACAGTATAATTTTGGTAGGACCCTTATATGGGCACTAGGTCTAAACATCGACCGATGTTCACCAAAATCAATAGGCCTCATTATTGGGCCAATATAGGTCTGTGTACCAAATTTCATCAAAACATCTTAATATTTACGACCTGCAGCATATAAACAGTATAATTTTGGTAGGACCCTTATATGGGCACTAGGTCTAAACATGGACCGATGTTCAAAAAAATCAAACTTGTTCGTCCTTGGGCCAACATAGGTCTGCGTACCAAATTTCATCAAAATATCTTAATAGTTGCGACCTGTAGAGTGCGCACAAGATTGCATGGACAGACAGACAGACGGACGGACGGACGTACAGACGGACATCGTTAAATCGAAATAAAAAAAAATTCTGAACCGATCGGTATACTATAAGGTGGGTCTACGACCAATATTTTTTGGTGTTACAAACATCAGCACAAACTTATAATACCCTGACCACATAGTGGTGTAGGGTATAATAAAGTAAACTTACTTGAAAATATCACATTTATTAATGAAAACGTTACTTATAAAATTATTGGCCCTTAATATAAAGGAGTATTTTAAATTTAAAGTCAACTTTATTTTTAATCATACGGTTTTGTTCATTTTATGTATGAAAACCTTACAAAAATATTTATATTTTCAAACATTTTGATTGGTTGAAAATAAATTAACCAATCAGAATGCTCCAAAAATAAACCAAGTCAGCACGCAAAAAATTAGCGTATGTTATATTATACAAACATGCTTGGTAAAAACGATTTCCTATAGAAAAAAAATAGTTTTCATTAGCTTAGTTTAAATCAAACCCTTCAATTTTTATATAAATCACATAAAATTTTAACTTTTTATTGGTACACCGATAAAATTTCTCAGTTGCTCAGTTGAATAACTCCTCAGTTAAAACCGAAAATTTTCAAAGTAACTGAAATAATCGTATTCAGCTTTAGTTTCGGTTAAATACAACATTGTTTCGTTACCCTGTATATACTGTCAAAGTATTCTCAAAAAATAGAAAAAATTTTAAATAAATTTTTCTTCTTTAAAATTAAGGGGGTTATTTCATAATACGCAACGCCTTGCGTTGCGTTGTTTTCCATACAAATTGTTTTTGTACACTCAGGGAATTATGTAGGTAAAATCAACTGCAAATGACAGTTAAAATAACTGCATTTGCACTTAAAAAGGTGTAGACTACATTTGCAGTTAAATTAACTGCAATATGAAGTAATTTTTAACTGTTAAAAATCAACTGACAAATGTAGTTAAAACAACTACAAATGCAATTGAAACAACATAAATGCAAATTATTGTAAAACTGTACAAACAACTTGCAAATGTAGTTAAAAAAACATAAATAATTTTTTTTTTTAATTATTAATTTAATAAAAAAGCAAAGTTATGTAAATACTATTAACTTAATTTTATTCTATAATAAATTTAAAATTGAGAAATCAAAATTTGCACTTAATGTCACTTTTTTTCACTATTAAGATATTGTTGTACATGTCCGTCTGTGAGGGATGAAATATGCTGTTGTTTGGCTTCCTTTTTTTTCTCCAGGTAGAAAGGGATGAGAATATAAAAGAACTGAAAGAAATTAAATACAATATTTTTTTAACATTCCCCGTAAATAAATTTATATTATAAAACTTACCTTATTATTTTAGTAATTTAATAAAAAAATATATAACCTTTTCCGTATTACGCGTGCTCACTCTTTGGCGTTGTTTTATGACTAAGACAAGAGAAAACATGTTATACTCATATTCTTTCACTAGAAATTTCTAAACAAGTGATTCATACACATCTGTTTCTGTTTGCTTCGTGTGTGTGCATACACACTTGAAAATTTAAGTATTTGTAAATAAAATTCAAAATAACTGCATAAAATAAATGTTACTACAATGTAGTAATTTTTGTAGTTTGTTTAAAAAAATAACTGTCAAAAACATTGAAAAATTTTGTTCTAAGTAAATTAACTACAATTGTAGTTAAAATAACTACAACCGCATTACTACATAAATAACTGTCATGTAGTAACTGCAGAACTTTTCTGAGTGTAACAATAACAATTTACACACAAATCAACGCAACGCCAAGCGTTGCGTTTTACAAAATAACCCACTAAATTTCTGTATATCACCACAGATTTGCCTCAAAAATAAGTTTTTAAATGGAAAAGCCGTTAAGAAGTTGCACAAATCAAAAATCTTTTAAGATAAGTTTTAAAGTTTAATTAGGTTTTTTATAATAAAACATTAAATTCTTTGAACTTTTTATTGTAGAAAGGAACAATATTTCAATCTACTAAACTCGAATTATATCAAATGAGAGATTTTGGTCCTGAAGAGTAAAGGAACGATATTTAAATTAAGTTTTGCATGCTAAACTGAATCCTGACAAAAAGTTGTATTCTTTTAGTTTTTTTTAAAATATTAAATATTTAAAATTTATTATATATATATATATATATATATATATATATATATATATTAGGGCGGGTCGATTTAATAATCGGCTCAGTGAAAATCGTATTCTAGGGATCAAAATAAGAAACTTTGCCGAAGGAACCATACCTCTAAAACGAATTCTACTACCCCCCAACTGTTGGCTTTTGTCCCGTAGGGTCAAGTTTTGAAAAATCCCACTTTGACCCATTTAGAGTGCCCCAATCGAGTCCAAATGTATGACCGACCCCCACTAACTTTGGAGGGCCGATCCACCCATGCCAGTGGCACACCCCCTGGAACTCCCCTGGGGGGTTGCCCATACAAACATTTTAAAAAATCACCATTTTTGGCACTTTATTTTATTATTTTTTATTTATTTTATTATTTTATTTATTTTTTCTCTTTAGAAATTTATTTAGTCAGAACATATGTATGTAAATGAAAAAATTAATTTAACTTAGTAATAGAAAAGAAAATAAAAAAAATTACTGTTTGAAGTCTTTTTTGCTTTCAAGTCTGGGCAATTTCGCACGGCTCTCTAATGTCGTCACCATAACAGCCTCTACATTTTCCGGTATAACTCGTTTGGAAACGCTAGCTAGCAATTGAACGTGTCGTTCTGTTGCAGGTCGTAAAATAGGTTGTGTGGGTTTTTTAAGCCACCACAAGACACAGCTGCATGTCGTAAACTTACTTAAGCTAAATCGGTTACAGGTAGAATTGAGCATAAAATTATCATAAAGGATTTTCCAGAAGTAATAAAAGGCGCACTTGCTTAACAGAATTTGTGGTCAGATTAACGTTTAATTTACATGTAAGTACTTTATGGGCAGTTTTGACAACAAAATCGGTTACAGGTAGAATTGAGCATAAAATTACCATAAAGGATTTTCCAGAAGTAATAAAAGGCGCACTTGCTTAACAGAATTTGTAGTCAGATTAACGTTTAATTTACATGTAAGTACTTTATGGGCAGTTTTGACAACAAAATCGGTTACAGGTAGAATTGAAATTACCATTTCATTCTTATTACCTCGTCTCCTAGACCATATATAACGCAACAGTTTTTGTGAATGCATTAAGTCGTTGTGAAGAACTCGAAGTGTGAAGTGCTAATTTGAGATAAAAAAATATTTAAAAAAAAATCATTCCAAATCAAGAAGTTTACAATGAATCCACCATCCTCTACACCGCAAGATGAAGCAATAACAACATCAACAACTATCGAAAACCCAATGAGTCATATACCCAGGCATGATGTTACTGTTTTTGGTGTGTCTACTGATTTGACTGATCTTAATTTACCAACTAGGGTTTGGGGTTCGGGAATTCCCGCCCGGGAAATACCGGGAAAAGTTAGCCGGGAATTCCCGGGAAAATAATATATTTTTCCCGGGAAAACGGGAAATTTGAAAAATATTAAATTATTTTTATTTAGAATAGGATTTTTTAATTTTAGTCATAAAAAACATTTTAAATACCAAAACAAAAATGTTAATGTTAAAATTTATATTGGAGCATTCTGATTGGTTAATTTATTTTCAACCAATCAAAATATTTGAAAATATACAGCTATGTTCTATATTTCATTTTTGGGTGAAAATGAAAATATTCACCTATTTTATGTTCCCAATTTCACAAAAATGGTTTTAAAACGATTTCATTTCGTTTCAAACGATTTCACTTTGTTCCCAACGAAATTGAGGTGAAATTCTGTGTCATGCAAATCGAAGTTTGTGTTGTTTTGTGCGATTTCAAATCACTGTCAGTTAGCTGTGTGAAATTCATGTGAGTTTTGCTATAAGTGTCTATAACAGAGAAAAAAGCTACAGTAAGCGGTAAATTCCAATAATTTTCATTAAAAATAAATTTTAAAAATAAAAAAAAATGTAAGTAAAATATTTAAATTAAAAAAACTTAATCTGAGAAAAATAATATCTCTTGATAAAATTTTATAGGGGTAAACACAAAAATGCAGCCCAAGAAACTGCAATCGTAAACTTTATGGAGGCGCACAACGATTTAGCAAAAGGATTTTTTGAAGGTGATCGTGTTTTAGCTGAGTCTAAAGTAACTTATAAAACTGATAGTTTATGATCTTATTAGCAGTTTGAACACATAAAAGAATTTATATGCTTGTACATACGCTTGTTCAGATTACTCCAATGGGTTTGAGCAATCCCGAAGACGTCTTCTGTTTAACTTTTCTTCTTTCATTTTTTCTTTTTCCAAAAAAATTACCGAAACCACAAAAGCAAAACTCATATTTTTAGAAATTCTTAGAATAAACGGTTAAAATTTTCACCTGCTTTGCTTTTGAATTTTTGTTTGAAAGTGACAATATCAGTGAAAGAAGAATAAAACAAAACAGCTGTTTATTGAAACAAAGCTAAAATGAAATCGATGAGAAATGAAATCGATTATCATTTCATTCGATTTTTGTGACACAGTGAAAGAGTAATATCGATTTCATTTTCACTATCGATTTGAAACCACTACGAAATACAGAATGTCGCTGATAAATATTTTTGTAGGGCTTTCATACACAAAAGGAACAAAACCGTATGATTAAAAATAAAGTCGACTTTAAATTTAAAATAATCCTTTATATTAAGGGCCAATAATTTTATAAGTAACGTTTCCATTAATAAAATATTTTCAAATAAATTTACTTTATTTAATTACACCTGCTTTCAAACTAATTTTTTATTTTATATTAAATAATAAAACCTCGGAGAATGGAAATACTTTACAAAAAAGGACAATACAGCGCAGTGCAATATTTGTCCTAAAAGACTAATGGTTAACGGAGGTAGTTTATCCGACATCTAAATTTGGTTCACAAAAAAAAATTGATATTCATGCAACTGTTCTTGAAGAAAATGAGCCAAATGTGATAAAGCGATTTGTTTCCGACAGTCCAGTAGTGGGTGCTTTCTGCTGGAATCATGCAATTTATTTGGCAGTGCTTAGAGTAATTTATGTGAAATCAAATGTTCAACATTCTGATATTTTTACTTTGAATTCTCACTATACAGACTGCATTTGTACTGAAATAGTATTTTTTTTTAACAAAAATTATTTATATAAGTGGTTTTCATTAACAATTTTGTTTAAAAATATTTCCCGGGATCAAATTTTTTTATTCCCGTTTCCCGGGAAATAAAAAATCCGGGAAATCCCAAACCCTATTACCAACCCATCTGGATATCTTGAGATATTATTTTTACTTGAGCGAACAAAAAAAGTTGTCCTATAAAGCATTCACTATTCAAGTACAAGATAAGTTGATTGGAATTTGGGAAAAACTTGGTATGGAAATAATGCTGAAAAAAAGTGTATGTAATAAATTGAATAGATTGCTTGACAAATATCAAGAGCAAATCAAGAGAAGAAACAAACCCCAACAATTTACAGAGTATGTAAAATCTCTGGAAACAATTTTTTTCATTGGAACATGTAAATGCGATTTGAAGGCAGCTCCATGTGCATGCGGTTTGGTTCCCGAACGCCTCAAAGAGTTTATGCACGATCAACATAATCAGAGAAGTCTAACAATGGATGGATTTGCGATGGAAATTGAAGAGCAAGGAGCAACGTCTATGTCATCAATGCCAACATACCAAGATCCCGATGATTCAACATACGCACCGCCACCGGTTCAAGAAGATTTGGATATAAGCACAAGTTCACAATACACACAGAGATACGATTGTTTTAACTTTGCCTTGGTATGTGACAGATTTGGCGTGCCTGATAGAGTAGCATCAGCAATGGGAACAGCTCTTTTCCAAGATTTTAAAATGAAAGATATCCATGGCAAACCTCTCATCATGGATAAATCGAAAGTTCGCCGAGAAAAAGAGAAATGCAGACAAGAAGTGCTTCGCAAACTGTTAGATGATACCAATTTGTTAGCATTTTCATTCGATGGCAGAAAAGATGATACTTTAACGAGAGATACAATTGATGAGAAGTATCATACTAGAATGGTAAAAGAACCTCATCTTGTTATTTTGAGAGAACCAAATTCTGAATTGATTGGTTACGTAAGACTGGAACGTGAAACCGCTGAATACAAAACAACCAAATTAAATGATTTTTTCAACGATAAAAATATATCACTGGATGCATTAATTGGCATATGCACTGACGGTGAGCCAACAAACACTGGCCCAAACGGTGGAATTATACGACGATTCGAATTGCTGTTAAAAAGACCATCGCATTGGTTCGTTTGCCTTCTACACTTCAACGAACTTCCGTTTCGGCATTTGTTTGAAGCTTTGGATAAATCAACCAGCACTGGACCAAGATCGGCAACCGGAAAATTGAGCCGTCAAATCGAAACTTGTGAAACTTTTCCGGTAAGTTATTGCTATCACTCATTTATTATAATTGTCAACCGTTTTTAATTGTTTTATTTTTATATATTTTCAGGTGGTGGACGGCTTTCAGAAAATTGAGTTGAAAAATATGCCCCCTGCTCCAGAAAAAATTGAATTTTCCACCGATTCCAAGTACTTATACGACATGGCCCATGCAATTTCTAGCGGCGTGGTTTCAGTGGATCTGGCAAACATCAAACCAGGGAAAATTGTACATTCTCGGTGGCTCACCAAGGCCGCTAGACTATTACGATTATATGTGACAACGGAAAATCCAGATGCAAATTTAAGAATACTGGTTGAATTTATAATTACATGTTATGTGCCAATGTACTTCAATATCAAGTATTACAGCTCTGTCGTGTACGGTAGTAGATTATTTTTCAAATTCATTAGTTGGTCAAGATTTCTAGAACCTCGTTTACGCAAAATTGTCAATAAAGTAATTACAGATAATTCATATTATGAGCATTCGGAAAATATCTTGTTATCAATGTTGTTTGATGATAGCAAAGAAAAGCGCGACTGTGCTATCAAGATAATTCTACGCTATCGAACCGATGTTGACGACCCAACGGGACTTAGAGCTTATAAAAAACCAGATATAAACTTTTATTGCACAAGTTACACGGAAATGATCAATATGAATGACATAAATGACGTATTTGAACCACCATTCATGTGAAGCATTCCATACGATACTTTGAAAGAATATTTAAATCAAGATGATCCACCGTTTAATGATCCAAAAATTCCATCACACATACAAGAAACAGAACGACACGTTCAATTGCTAGCTAGCGTTTCCAAACGAGTTATACCGGAAAATGTAGAGGCTGTTATGGCGACGACATTAGAGAGCCGTGCGAAATTGCCCAGACTTGAAAGCAAAAAAGACTTCAAACAGTAATTTTTTATTTTTTCTTTTCTATTACTAAGTTAAATTAATTTTTTCATTTACATATGTTCTGACTAAATAAATTTCTAAGGAGAAAAAATAAATAAAATAATAAAAATAAATAAAATAAATAAAAAATAATAAAATAAAGTGCCAAAAATGGTGATTTTTTAAAATGTTTGTATGGGGAACCCCCCAGGGGAGTTCCAGGGGGTGTGCCAATGGCATGGGTGGATCGGCCCTACAAAGTTAGTGGGGGTCGGTCATACATTTGGACTCGATTGGGGCACTCTAAATGGGTCAAAGTGTGATTTTTCAAAACTTGACCCTACGGGACAAAAGTCAACAGTTGGGGGGTAGTAGAATTCGTTTTAGAGGTATGGTTCCTTCGGCAAAGTTTCTTATTTTGATCCCTAGAATACGATTTTCCCTGAGCCATTGCCTCCCCACAAATCGACCCGGCCTAATATATATATTTGTTCCTTTTGCTCCTGCAAGGAGCATAGGGCCGCATTTTTTCTTTAATTTATTGGTTAGTTATAATTAATGTGCGAATTTCTCAAATTTTGACTAAAGGCTGGTTCATTGTAACTGTTTTATTAGTTATATTTTCAAGTCACAGCAATTAGCTAAAGGTAATTGCACACTCAGTTATATACAATCAATTTTATTAACTGAGCCTCAGTAAGGGGTATTTCACCTGAGTCTCAGTTGAAAATTTATTTGAAAAAAATGCGAATTTCTCAAATTTTGACTAAAGGCTGGTTCACTGTAACTGTTTTATTAGTTATATTTTCAAGTCACAGCAATTAGCTAAAGGTAATTGCCCACTCAGTTATATACAATCAATTTTATTAACTGAGCCTCAGTAAGGGGTATTTCACCTGAGTCTCAATTGAAAATTTATAATTAGGTTGTTCACAATGGGTGTGCTATCGTCCTAACAAAAAACAGAGTTGTTAAAATTTTTATTTGAATTTAACAATTGATAGGAGAATAAGCATACGTAAGAATGTTGCATCGTTCTATTCTTAAATGCCGTATTTTCTCAATTTAAATTTTAACAACTCTGTTTTTTATTAGAATGATACGACGATACAACAAATAGCACACCCCTTGTGAACAACCTTAATGTATACATTATAAATTCTTTTGCACATTATGTTAAATCACTTTCTTTTCTTATCTATTTAAAAAACTGTCAATATTTAGTTACATTATGGGAAAATGATAAATAATTTCATGTACGCGACCCAAGATAATCTTAGGTAGTTTTACAATTCATTTATTTGTTGCCAGATGTTTGTAAAATGTGTATAATTCCTAAAAATAGCATTAAAATTGCCAAATTTGAAAATTGTTAAAAAAAGTAAAGAAGATAAAACAATATGGCGAAAAGTAGATGCCAAAAGTGAAAAAAGTTTGAAAAAAATATAAAATAATATAAAATTTTATGCTAAATGTCATATGGAATTGTCGGTGGGTAAGGCTAAAGGACAATCTCAAACGGATATGGCTTTATATTCACATAAGACACAACTATCGGTTCGTTTACAAATTTATCGTCCTCATTTTCAACAATGGGTTCACCTAAAACTTTTCGGTTAGTAAATCTATTATATAATCAAAATAGTTAATAACTTTCATTTTTATTTGCATTGCAGTTTAAGTTTTCAACAAGTTGATGTCATCTGGAAATGGTTTGCCGATTATCCAGAATATGCTGATTGTCATTTTTCATGGTCACAAGCTAGGGGTGATCAACATGTTTTAGACTTGAAGGATGTTATTTATATGGCCCAACGATTGAGACTGGAAAAGGAATTAGTATTACAATAGCACAGGCTGACAATGCTTTGTTTGAAATGGTAACAAATTAAAAAAATAGTTTTTATATTATAATTAAATAGTTTTCCAAATTTAATATTTTAAACAAATATATTATTATAATGCTTTAATTTGTATCCAACTATTAATACCAGTAATAATTATAAAATAAATAATTAAATAAATTAATCAAATTGTTTTAATAAGGAAAGAGCTAAATAATTTAACGTAAATTAATAAATAAAATATGGCTTAAGTTTAATAAATTAGAGTTAACAATTCCAAAAACAGAATAAGAAATAATTACCTTGTGTCAAAATGTTCTATAATGTGAGCCAGCGAACCAAATTTCATTAAAATATCTTAATATTTGCGACCTGCAGTTTATAACCAAGCCAATTTTGGGGGGGACTCTTATATGGGCACTAGGTCTAAACATGGACCGCTGTTAACCAAAATCAAGAGGCTTTGTCCTTGAGGCTTTGTCGGTGTACCAAATTTCATCAAAATATCTTAATATTTGCGACCTGCAGCGTATAAACAATATAATTTTGAGGGCACCCTTATATGGGCACTAGGTCTAAACATGGACCGATGTTCACCAAAATCAATAGGCTTCGTTCTTGGGCCAACATAGGTCTGTGTCCCAAATTTCATCAAAATATCTTAATATTTGCGACCTGCAGCGTATAAACAATATAATTTTGAGGGGACCCTTATATGGGCACTAGGTCTAAACATGGACCGATTTTAACCAAAATCAATAGGCGTCGTGCTTGGGCCGACATAAGTCGGTGTACCAAGTTTCATAAAAATATCTTAATAGTTGCGACCTGTAGAGTGCGCACAAGAATACATGGACAGACGGACAGACGGACATCGTTAAATTCTGAGCCGATCGGTATACCTACTATAAGGTGGGTCTAGGACCAATATTTTTTGGTGTTACAAACATCAGCACAAACTTATAATACCCTGACCACATAGTGGTGTAGGGTATAACTAGGTAACTTATTTTATGTAATTTCCCCCTTTTTATTTTTTGCGTGAGGGTATACTGCCACCCAATATTTTAACTAAAGTCGACTTTAACTAAAATATACATTTGAAAAATTTAGATAGTAAGGGCGATTATTTGTCAGAAACAAAACTTTTTTTTCATATTTCTTTTAAACATTTTACCACCTAAATTTTGAATAAGTTATGCGAAAAATCTTTATTAGTTGAAATGCTCCTAATTACTTGGGAAATATTTTTTTTTGTGTCAAATAAAAGATTTTAACAATGACATTTTTGTTTTGGTATTTAAAGTGTTTTTAAAAAAAATTCTATTGCAAACAAAAACAATTTAAAAAATTTAATATTTTTATAATTTCCCGTTTTTCCCGGGAAAAATATATTATTTTCCCGGGAATTCCCGAACCCCAAACCCTACTAAATACACAAAATGTTGCAACTCAACTTGAAAATATTGCAACTCAACTTAATTTTAAGAGAAAAATGTTGTATATCGAGTTGGCCCGAGTTAAATTTTTTTTCGAGAGAGTTAAGAGTAGCATAATTTCTCTCTATAATATATACTCTTTGGTTCTGCTTATGCTTGTAAGAAGCTTCCCGTACAAATTGAAATTCTTTGTACGAAAATTTGTAACTTTTTTGCGCATAGTTCAAAACGTATTCTTGAATTTACACACAAAATATTAGGTATTTCTGGTACCCGATGACTGGCACTATGTAATGTAATCAATCGTATAACTGAGCATTGGCCTGCTATGCATCTATATTTTATATCGTTCGACTTCGAAGTAAACGGTAAAAGCTTGTGAATTGGGTTAAAGTACTAGATTTAAGGTTTTTATTTTATTTTATTTATTTATTTTGTAGAATTGCTCCATACACAAGACTAAAAGTCTTATTTTGCAGTATGGAACTGAGGATAGGTAAATTTATGAAAATCATTAATCAATTAATAAGTTAATAACTAATTAAAAATTTTTATATAAAATACAAAAAACAATTAAACAATTACAATTAAACAATAAATATAAATATAAAAAAAAAATCAATTTAAATAATTAAGTCATATCATATCAAATAATAGGTTTATTTTTATTTCTTTCATATATTCTGAATATAATAAATAACTTAAAGAATTTCAATCGAAAAAATGCGTCTTCCATATGTTTACGGCCAATTGAAATTAAATTTTAAATTAGTTTTGAGCAAATTTACCAAAAGTATTTACGTTAAAAGTTTAATTTCATTAAAAACGGTTCATTTATTTGATGTATTTAATTAAATATAGAAAGTATTTTTATTTGCCGTAAAGCTGAACTGTTTGAATGAAAGTAACTTGTCCAACTTAAGAAAATATGAAATTAAAAAAAATATACAATCTTTTTATATAGAACTTTTAAAAGAAATAGCAAAATGCTATGAATTTTCGAGAAAATATTTAAAAAATCTTGCCATAATAACACCAAATCAAGTTTTAAATAATTTAGAAATAACTTTGGAGCATTTATTGTCATCTTTTCCAAACTTAACAAGCGGTAATGAAGAAAAAATTTTAACCCAATGGAAATTATTAAGATTTTTGAACATTACAGAATTAAATGGTGACATGGATATAGTTCAATTTTAGGATGAAGAATCCAAATACAACAATGGAATGGTTCAAAAATGTTTTGAATAACTAATTTATTTTGATCAAAATTCATTGACATTTCCACATAGTTCAGCTGCTGCCGAAAGAAAATTTTCAAAGTTTTAAGAAAAACAAAGTTTCGAAATAACATTGATTTTAAAACTATTAATATAATATAATGCAACCGAAGGAATTCTGCAAAAACCAAAGTCTTTCCCACTATGTGTGGTCTGCCAAAGAGATGTTTTAACCTCCCGATTAAAAAAATTAATGCCGCCCAAAATAAAATTTGATCCGAAAAATGGTGGATCGTACTGCATTAATTTAGATCCACCTTGGATCTAATATGATGAAATACGATCCGTAAAATGGGTTTATATAATCATATAAAATTGTATGTGACATAATGACAATCAAAAACTAATTTCGATAGAATGGACCATTTAATGCACTCTGAGTGATCTTTGAATGAATTATTTTTGTCTAATGGTAACAAATAAAATGGAACTTTTTGTATTAAATCCAATTTTATATAATTAGATAAACCCATTTTTCGGATCGTATTTGATCATATTAGAGCCAAGGTGGATCTAAATTAATACAGAATGATCCACCATTTTTCGGATCAAATTGTATTTTGGGCTTTATTAAAAAAAGATATGGTTGTATTTTATAACATCTAACTTTTTTTACTCGGGCTTATAGAATAATTTTTTTATACCTCAAATAACAGTGATGAATTTCACCTGAAACTAATTTTTTTATCTCTATTTGGAATGAAATTAAATTTAAGTTTTTTAGTTATTAACGGTGGGTCTCATACTGAAGGTTTTAGAGTTAACTAATATTTAACTCAAAAATTTGTTGTTGTTTCGTATATAATTTTTTGACATTTTCTTTTATTTAATATTTAAGTTAAATTTATGTTTAATAGCCAGTTTTATAATCAGAACCAAAATAAGGTATTACAAAATAAATGCCATACATTTAAGAAATATTTGAGTAAAAAATCGACCTTAGAACAAACTTCCTTACCTAAGAAGAATTTAACAAAAGTCGGTCCTAGTTTGCACTAAAAAATAATAATTTTTAAATTAAAAATAGTTTTACAAGAATACCTTTAAATTTCAAAGATTTTTAATACGAAAATTTTGAAAATAAAGCCTTCAAATTTTCGAAAACAAATTACTGAAATTCGGAGATTTAAAAAATACATAAATCTTAAGTACCTTTTATTCTAGATTAAAACACAGAGTCCGTAAAGTATTTGGCTATGACTTTTTATATGTCCTGAAATTATTTATTAGCTTCATGTCTTTTAACAAATGTTTCTGCTACTAATATGGGAACAACCAAACTAGCTTCAGCATAAACCTTTACTGGTGTTGCATCTTTACGTATTTTACCCCATGATATGGCTTCATCTGGCCGAGCACCACTATCGCTACCATCGAATTCAGATGCAGTATTAATGAAAACGGAAAAATCGGCACCGTTGCGCATAAGATTAGCATTACAAATGTGATGTTTAATAACACCACCACCAATTATAATCATGCCAGAATTCTTTGCTTTAACAGCCATAGTATTAAGGCGCTTTAAATCGGAGAGTATATCGACAACTAAACCGGGATGACGAAACGAGTGGAAATACATCATATCGCCAAGACTACCATCAGTTAGGGCGGGACAAAAGACGGGTATTTTATTTTTTGCAGCCCAATAGTATATAGATGATGTATCGTTAATGCATTCACCCAAACGTTGAATAATACGGGATGGTGACCAAACTGTACCCTTAGATTTTTGTTCATCTAGCATTTCATCTAGCAGAGGCATTAGCCAATCTTCAAATTTACAATAATTATCATTGGGCACAATAAGATTTCCAATACGATTGATACCACGATCCCTTAAATCGCGACCAACTAATTCAAAGGAGCCTAAAAGAAACAAAAATTTAATTTAAAACAAACTAATCGATTATTAGTCAACTTACCCATATACGTAGGAGCTAGACATTTTATGAAATCTTCTTCCACCCCTCCCGCCGTTGTGACCAAACAATCAACCATTCCATGTTCAACTAGATATCTTAAAGTTTCTCGTAACCCGGATGATACTAAATTGGAGGTAAAACCCAAAAATAAAGTACATGTATGCTTTCTCTTGATAAATTCATCGGTTTCGTAAACATCTTGTTCATCTTCCGTCAAAGGTTGTGATCTACAGTCTAACTATTTAAATTAGTTTGTTATTTTGGATATTCGCTGTTTTGTTTTTTACTCACCATACGATTTATTTCTTTGATGCCCAATCCCAAATTGGTTGCTTGAAATCCGGTGTTAGCATATGACTCAAACATTTGGCTATAGTTTATGCCTTGATTGAAATCATATCCCTTAACCTGGGGAGTATCATCAGGTATAGCTTCACTGCGTTTAAGTACCGCATCTTTAGCTTTTTCAAGTTCCTGAGACATTTTACTTTATTTTTGCAAATCACTGCATTAAATTAAATTCCAATTGATAACAACTGGCAATTTCGTTTTTGGTATTCTAACATGTGCCACAGGGATGGACAATTCAGTACTTTGGCACATTTTTGCCAAAATACAAAAAAAAAAATTGTTTTTCGTCCAACATTCTTGACAAGTTGTGAAAGACGAAATTACACGGTCAAATTATTAAAGCCGTTCGGCATGTATATAGTCTGCTTAACTTGTAGTCTACACGAGACATAAATTAGTTAACAAGGCCACTAACATCATTTTTTTTTTCTTTTCATAATTTTATTTATTGAATCTTCACAACAGTGAACTAACAATAAGTTTACCAAATCTTATGTACTAAAGCTAAAATATTAAGCCCAGCCAGTGCCAGACAAAATTTTAATTTTAAACATTAAATATTTTTTTAATTTGATGCAAAGTAAATGTATAGAAAAAGTTAAAAACGATAAATTAGAAGTATAATTTTAAAAAGGTCGAAAAAACTAATTTTTAATTTTTTAAAATCATGTTATTAGGTCTGTTTCTTTACTTTTTGGATAAAGTTCGGTAAAATGAGAGTTAACAAGAAATACTCTCACGAAATGACAAAAATGCACAAAAGTAAACGAACGCGAAAAACCATATTTGAAGCCCGAAAAACAAACGTCAATGGATTTGTGCATTATAATTCGTGTTGGTAAGCGCTCTTTGGTACTAGTTGTAGAACTAGTTTGAAAATTACAATTTAAGGACAAAAAATAGGGAGCAAAACTGGTACTTATGTGACACTCGCGGAACCAGTACCGAAGTGACTCTTTGGAAATAGTACTTTACCAGTTGGCAAAGATTATAGATTATATAGATATAGATTATAGATAGATGTAGATTATACCGATAGTTTCCTTACTGAGATAATTAGGTCTATTTACTAAACGAAATCTAAAATATTTTGTGTTTATGATTTCGAATCACAATAAGAAATGTTAGTGTTTATTCGCAACTTCAGACTATATTACTGTAGTGATGTTTGCTTTAACTACTTTGTAATTATAACACTTGTTTTAATTTTTAAATGCAAAATGTTTTTTTAAATGTTTCAAAATATTATTTTCTATATTTGTCAATTGGGTTTTACATAATTTTAAAATAAACAAAGAATAGAATTGTTGTTCTGGTGAAACTATACATTCTTTTTATAGAAATATAACCACTATATTACTAACAACAAATGTAAACAAAACTAGAATTTCAAAACTCCTATTTAAATTTATTCTTTCGAAATAGTCTCGCATTGTTTCAATCAAACTAATAGGTACCCAAATGATTCAAAATTGTTTTAAGAATAAAAACAGGGAGCTGTACTGGTACTTTTGAAAAATTTACCAAACTAGTTCCGGAGTGACTCATCGGTACCAGTACTGTACCAGTTGATTTGCACCTCAAGGCAATTTACAGTAAAAAAATTTTGTTGTTAATTTGCAAACTCTGATGTTTTATTAAATACAAATATAAACGAAATGAGAGTCCCTACATAGATCGTATTTGACTAGTACACAATTGGTTCAAAATGGTTATTTTGAGAACTAGTTTTGTAGTTTCTAGTCAAAAAACTAGTACTTTTTAGAACTAGTTCGACCATTTGCTACTGGGTGGTTTATTAAATTTGGAAAAGATTTTAATATTAAACAAAAGCTTAGATTTATTTACATATTTATCTCTTTAAGACATTTAAACAAGCGTCTTCTAAAATTGTCGGTAATTTTATGGAGTTGTAAAATCACCGATAGGCTTTTGCAACTATTATACTAATTTTTGTAAATGATAAACATATTTTCTGAATGAATGAAAACAGCGATTGAACTAAAAGAGCTATTAGTTGTGAACTAGGTCTTTGGTTCAAATTAGTGAATAGTTCAATTGAACTAGTTCAACCCAACTGATGATATAACAGCTGATTTTCGAACACAATACGTTCGAAAAACACATAATTTTATCAAACATTAATTTTTATCTACAAATAATAAAAAATTAAACACTTTCCCTTTCTTTTTTGCCAAATTTTCTAATGTTTTTTATTACAAAGTTAAAATTAAAACGAAAAGTGACATTTCATGGCAGGCATCATTGCAAGAGGTGCTTGCATGCCAGCGATATCATGATATTGCAATAAAATTGAAATTGAGTGTCTTCACTTGAGATGAAATCATTTTGACAATTGCTTACTATCATTTTATTGCATGTCAAGACACTAGGTAATGGGAGGTGACAGGTCCTTGGAAATTTTGCAATGAAATGTTCAAAATTATTTTCGTTGTTTTTGCTTTGTGTGTAATTCGTAAATTTTATGGCATATATTAGCTGTATTTGTGCGGCAAGCTATCAATTCTCATATAAATTTGACACTTGCCAACGTTTAGTGTTAACTCTTAACGTCACTAATGTCAAATTTGTATGGGAGTGACATAAGCCAACGTTGATAGCTTGCCGCACAAACACAGCTATTATTGCATTTGAAGACAGTAGGTCATCGTTTTGACATTTCATATCATATAAATTATTGCAGTTGAAGACGCCGGGTAATTTCAATATTATATGCGTGCCCGTACGTTACCGTATTTGAACACCCCATCGGGAACCCAAAACAGCCCAAACAATAACCAAGTACACACATTTTTGAGTACGGGAACCCTTTTGGGCTTGTTTAGGTAACCGCGGGAACAGACATATAAAAATCATAATATGTGAGATTATTAACTCAATGTAAACACTCTAAATTTTTTTTAATTGTACCCTGCCCACCACAAAGAAAACAATGCAACTCTGTATTAAACTGCACAATTGTCAAAAATACAACAAACAGCACTGGTTTTTTTTTTGCTGTGTAAATGTATTTTCTTTATTTTTTGCCAAAAAATTACTAGAAAGAAAAAAATCGTTTTGTAAACTTAAAACTGTTATAAAAACAGAATTATTTGTTTCATAAATAGAACAAAATTTAAGTTTACCAACAAAGCAAATGAATTGAGTATTAGTTTAAAGAAAAGGCACAACAGCTGAAGAATCTTAAGGAAGAAGAAAAAAAAACCTACTACATCATCTACGCATAGACAAGCAAGACGAACGTCCGAGAATAGCAAACACCCCAATAGAAAAAAAGCAACAAAAATCCTATTCTCAAAAAAGAATCGAATTGAATAAAGGAAATTCGTAGAATATTGAAGAAAATAAATAAAAAATGATTAAATTATTTTCATTGAAACAGCAGAAAAAAGAAGGTGACCAAACAGGCAAAAGTGGAGGTCAACAAAAGAAAGCATCTGCTGCTCAATTGCGTATACAGAAAGGTAAGTGTAAGACAATGGAGTTGTGAAAGAATTGGCTTTCATTGTATTGGCCATATTGGTCTTTAGGCGGTGGAACTCAATTTTGTATATTAACCAAACATTTTGACTAAGGTGCAATTTATCGCGTATTTTCTATTATCTACATGGCATCTGTTCGAAAGAGCTTATGACTACAGAAGTATTTTTTTTTTTTCGAAAAGCGTGTCCTGTGCACATATATATATCGTGGTTTATGAATTATGACAATAAAGTCTTAAATTAACCACCTCCATAATTTTGACAGAAACTAAAAAAGAACTAAATATACCCCCAATATTAACTTGGTCAAAAGGAATCGGATACTGTTTTTTAATTGAATTGCAAACTAGGCACATAGCTCATTTTAAGGTTACATTTTTTAAAATCATTCCACAAAAATGATCTGCATGATCGAAAATATGAAATCTCTAAAATTGCTAACCAACTGGTTTACAATTTTTGGCTTATCTAAGTTTACGAGCACCTCACCGAAATGTATGAAACTTGGTCCATTGACTAAAGACTCCATGCTGAGACCAACGATGAAGTTAATATTTGTCGGATACGCTACCTTTTGAGTGGGCGGAGCTTTAAAATTAAATTTTGAATAAGTCTCGAAATATTTATGCGATCATTAAAGATATTTCGTGATTTGTTTTATAAAAAGCCTATTAAAAATTTAACTTACATAATAATACGAACCCTGCAACCCAACCAGTTTTTTAATACATCCGTTTATATAATCAATTTCCGTTTACAAACTCATATGGATCTGAATTCGGTATAATATGGATCAACTAAAAATATATGTCTGAATATGTATACTGCCGCAGTCAAAAATAGTTTTTATATTGAGGAGATTATATAATGCAAATCTTATTATTCCAGTTTATGTCAAGGAGAGAATTGTTCATTGTACTATAATCCCACTAATCCCCCTGATTATGTAAGGCGTATACTTTTTTAGGGGTTTTTACAGCAAAGTCGTTAGAACAAATATTTTTGCAATATTTAACAGTCAAGTAAGACAAATATTCTATTAAAATTGTGTTATAGCGAATTTACATTATGATCGAAATCGAGTTAAAAGTAGATTTCGATAGATTTCGACTGAAATCCAATAAAAATTTGGGATTTCAAGCAGATTTCCCATAGGAAATGAAATCCCAATTTAATTTGGATTTCAACGAAATCTAATCGAAATCCATATTGATACCAATTTTTCTCCCATATTTGCAGAAAAGTAGGGAAGTTTGCAGAAAAAGTGGCAACATTTAGCAGCTATAAAAAATTAATAATAAATTTTAATAGCTTTAAAAAATTAAGGAATAACATAATAAAGTCTGTTATTTTTAATTGAAAGAAATATTTAAAGTTGAAAACGGCTATTTTATTGTATCCGTCGAAGAGAAACTATGAAAAATCATTTGATGGCGCCGTCAAGACCACTGACAAAACATTGAATATTTTAGCTTTCTACTAATCAACTCTATACTTAAACACATTTCTTAGCAAATATAACAATAGGTGTGTTTCTTTACTTTTTGGGTAAAGTTCGGTAAAATGAGAGTAAGCACAAAATCCTCTCGCAAAATGACAAAATTACCCAATAGTACGGGAACACAAAAAACCACTTTTTTTGTGTCAAGTGTGTGACTAAAATGTGCCAAATGGGCCTTCATTGTGCCAAAACTCAATTTTCACTCAGTATCCGTGTTTTCAACTTTAATTTCATTTCGTGTAATTCAACTTTAATTTCATTTCGTAATAGCATTCTTATGGAATTAATTCTATTTTGAATGAATTCTAACCAAATGAATTAAAATTTTCTTGAATTCATTCAATTAAAAGGTGAATGATAAATGAAATTCATTCGATTCTTATTAAAGATTTGGGAATGCAGCCAATGAATGAATTCTTTAGGGATGGTTACACGTAATGGTGTACATAAAAAGATTTTCTAAATTTAATTTAATAAATTTAAATCATTTGAATTTTAAAATTCTATGGGTTATTCGGTAATATCTTCGATGGCATTTTTTAGTTTTGCTTTGTTCGTAAAGGTATTTTAATACCAATAAATGCTTAAAAACTAAAAATTAAGGAATTTTTAGAGAATTGTTATTTTTTAAATCCATTTTCTATTAAATTTTGTAGATAACCAAAATGTGCAAAAATTGTATCGGTTGTGCCATTGTACCAATCAATCTTAGATTGTGCCACAAATCCCATCACTAATGTGAAAATGCGTATAATTTCAGTTTGCAAATTGGCACAAATACCCATATTTATTCGCATTTGAAAGTTGCTTTTGATGTTATTCAATTAATTCTTATAAAAAACAAGTTTCTTTTGCTTATTTCTTTATTTAATTAAAATTTTAAATCTATATTCACAATTGTTCAAAAAATTGTCGGTAATTTTATGGAGTTGTAAAATCACCGATAGGCTTTTGCAACTTTTATACTAATTTTTGTAAATGATAAACATATTTTCTGAATGAATGAAATGAGCGATTGAACTAAAAGAGCTATTAGTTGTGAACTAGGTCTTTGGTTCAAATAGGTGAATAGTTCAATTGAACTAGTTGCACCCAACTGATGATATAACAGCTGATAAAAACAATTTACCCAAATTTACACGAAAAAAAAGTCTGGGCTTTTTCGTGCAAGAAGAACAAGAATATTACTCTCTCATGACAGCTCTCATTTACACAATTGTGTAGTAAGAAAACGCTTTTAGGTAAAATGTTGAGTCCACGAACACAGCTAATATAAATGATTTTTGTGTTCCGCCATTAAATAAAATGGTTTTTAGAAAATCTTTTAACTTTGGTTATTTTTTAAGGTTAGTTTGTTTACAAAAAAATTGTTGTTGGCCGATCGAAATCCCATTCATCTGTCAAATATTCTAATGTAAACTATATAGATTTCGAATTGGATTTCAAAACGAAATCTACAAAAACAGGTGGAAATATATCTAAGTGCTATGTAATTATACAACTACATAAGTTCCAAGTAAGTTTTACAATTTTCCAGCAAAATATGTATACATATGTAATTTTTAGGATATTTTCCATATTTTACAAAAAAATGTGCATATTTTACTAGAACTTTGTAAAACTAACTTGAAAATTATGTAGTTGTATAATTACATAGCCTTTAGGTAATATTCCCCCTGTTTTTTTCTGTGTGTAGTGAAAATTTTAACAATGTAAATTCGCTATTAAGCAGGGAAGACCCGATACAACTAGTTGTGCAACTTGTTGGTCGTAAGCACAATTTTCACCGTGTGTAGGGCTGTCGTATGGTCGTACGGACATGTCGAACAAAAATCAAAATTTTTTGATTTTTCTCTAGGTCCGCAGACATGTCTGCTGGTGTATTGATAAGTCCCTCAGACAAACTGTCAGTTTCTCATTTGCAATAGAGATGCCAATATAGCGATTTTTGTCTATCTGCAAAAGCGCACTGTTTGTGTTAGCGGGTTTTTAAGAAATATACAATATTTTTATAAATTGATAGTTAAAAAAAATAAGACTGTTTAATTTAATTTTTATTTACAATTTCAAACCAAGCCCATAGGGCCAAATATGGCTCACATACAACTCACTAAAAAATACTACTAAATAAAGTATATATAATTAACAACAAAGTAACAATAATTAATTTACAAAAAATAAAAAAACATATTTATGTATTTAAAAATAAAAACAAAATAGAAATGTGTATAGAATTCTTTCACTTTATATTTTCTTCTCCCTAATATGATTCCCTGTATAATATTGCGTTCAAATATATAAGATATAAATTAACAAATGCAACAATTAAACGTTATATAATTATTAAATTAATTTAAAGATTGTTACAGTAGGCATATTCTTTTAGTTTGGCTTTAAATACATTGACCGAAAAGTAAAAACTTCTAAGTAATAAGGGTAAAGAATTCCAAATTTTAGCTACCCTATACTGAAATGATCGCTGAAGAATCGATGTGTTATAAAGAGGATAATTTAATTGAGGGTTCCTTAAAGAACCTGAAAGTATAAAAAATTCTAGTAAATATTCCGGACATTTGGCCCTGAAAACTTTATAAAAATGTATTAACAACCGCATGTGTACAAAACTTTTAAAATTGCTTCCTAGAAAGTCTACTACATAATCAGAAACGTGGTCACGGTATTTAAGGTTGTAAATAAATCGAATAATTCGATTGAAAAGAAGGTTGAGGGCATTACACGACCCTTGACGCCTGTAAACACTTCAGCACAATACAACATATTTGACATCAGCAATGCGTGTGCAATACGCTTTTTAATATAAACAGGTAGATAAAGATTCAATGAATATAATCGGCGTAATGTAAAGTTAATAGTAGAACACAACCAATTTATATGTTGGTCAAAATTAAGTCGGGAGTCAATTAAAACTCCCAGACATGTAATACATTCTACAAACTCAATTTTATCACCATTTACCATGATATCTAAATTGACGTCATACCTAGGAGATTTAAAAATCATTGCCTTAGTTTTCGCAGAATTAACACAAAGATTACAACTAGACATCCAATCTGAGATATCTGACATTAAAAAATTTATCACACGTTCCAAAACATCTGTAAACTGATGTTCACCAGAAAAAAGAAGCTGAATATCATCTGCAAAAACAAAAATTTTACAAGAAAACCCTTGCGTAACTGTCATAAGATCATTCATATACAATAAAAACAACATAGGCCCAATCACTGATCCCTGCGGGACACCACTAGTCACAGTGGAACAATCAGAAACAGACTCCCTACAATGGACATATTGACGTCTTTCCGTCAGATAAGAATAAATTAGAATACAAGCCGATCGAGAAAAATTGAAGAAATTGCAAAGTTTACGTACTAAAACTGCATGACTGATGCGGTCAAAAGCTTTGGATAAATCGAGTGATAACAAAACGCCTATCTATTTCACCAACAGATCACTTAACCTTTCCTCCATAATTTGAATATTCTCAGTATTCTTATTAGGTAGATAAACAACACCGAGTAAAAACTTGGCACCTCGTGTATCAACTTCAATAAAAATAATCCCCCGATTTATTAACTAATTTAGCCTTAATTCTGTTAGAAACAAAAAACCCTACACCTCCGCCTCTAAGTTTAACAGATGGTCCATTTCCAATCTGATTATCACGATTTGTAACTACACCACCAACATCAATTCTTCTTTCACCAGGTCTATCATTCCTGTAAAAAGTATATCCCGGAATCGAAATGACTTGTGAGGCAATATTTGGCTTCAACCAAGTCTCACTAACACCTACAATATCTAAAAGACAATCTCGAAGAATATGCCTTATTTCATCAAGCTTTGATGAAGACGATTTTGTCGTAAAACTTTGGCAATTAAAGTGACCAATATTGAAAGAATTTACTAGGCATCCTAAATTTGAACGCAAATAAGCGTTGTCTTGAACAACGAGTCCTAAATTTAAATTTACTGTCATTAGATTATAATTAACAATAATAGGATTATAATAAATAACAAATAATGTAGATTATAATTAAAAGAAATAAAATTAACTAATAAAAAAATTCAGCAGGTTGACTATGATGGGAAATTTGATAAAAAAGCTCAAAGAAATGAAAATAACTGTTTGTAATTATCATTACCAGAAAATTATTAAATTTATAAATAATGAAAAAGAAAATAAACTTTCAAAATTTTAGGTAATATTGCAACTACAATTTTAACTAATTGAAGGACGACCAGCAGATGAACTAGACAATGACATACTATTTACTGGGGCTTCTATCAATTCAACACATTACCTAAGATCCAAAACTTTCTCTAGCCCATTGAAGAAAGTTATATTTGCCTTCGGTCTATCGCCATTAAAAAGTTTAAATTTTTTTGTTTTTCTTTCTTCCCACAATTTACGGCAAATGTACATTAGCTTGGAAGAAGAATCATTCAAGTGATCATACAAGTATATTCGACTCGCCACACGATCACCAATAACATCATTGAGCTTTATGGGATTAATTTGGGAATAATTTGACATAATACAGTCTCTTGTATAAACAGAGTTAAATTTAATTAAGACCGAATTCCCACCCATAATATAACAACAATGTTGTATATCAATCGGCCACAGTTGAATATTACAGATTGAAGCGATCCGAGCAACTGGTATTCGAAGATCTTTAATTCCCTTCGGTAAACCATTTATTACTATATTTGCTCTATTCAGCCGTCGTTATAAAATATCATTTTGAGTCTCAAGGTTATGTATTTTTTCTCTCAGTGTTCTATCTACCTGATTTACAACATTATAGCAACTACGCACTTCCTCCTCTAAATGTTGGATTTTATTCGAAAATTCCGTACGAACAGCATTTAGAATCTCATCAACTTTCTCCTGGAAAAATTTTATCGAACTTTGTAGTTGTTTTTCCAGCTCAGCTTTATATTTGTTTTGTTGCTTCTCCAGGGAGGACGAAAAGTCTGTAAAACATCTACGTAAATCATCACTCAAATTTGATATGTTGTTCTGAGCGATATTATTTGAGGTAATGCAAGATTCGCATGTAAATTTAAAAATTTTGTGACGAAACAAAAACGAATGCTGATCTCTTGTTATTTTTAAACATGTACTGTGATAAAACGTACCACAAATACTGCATCCAAGACTATTTTGGTTCTCTTTAACGTTTTTCTTGCATTTCGGACAAGTATATGCTTCTTTTGAAGTTGGCATTTTTTAGGTTAGCGAATGCTCTATTTTCGAACTCTGGTTACTATACAAACAAAGTGAGACTCCACCAGACTATTGTTGATATTAAATTAACTTTTGAATAACCAGATGTTAAGGATGTTAACAATCAAAACAAACTGTGTTGTTTAGTAATATTCAGTTGCGCTTCTCCAAAATTACAAATGGCTGAGATATATATATTTTTTTTCTTTTATACTCCACCAGCAGTATGCAATGTGTACACTTTAACAAATTACCAACTTTTTCCAAATAAAACAACACTATTATTACTGTCGCTTTTAAATTGTTTTCTTAATTATTCTACTATTAAACAATTTTATTTATTTAACTTTAATTAATTTTCCTAGGTTGCCATAGCAGCGTTGCCAGATAAGTTTTTAAAATGCTAAGTGATAAATGTTTACAAAAATTGAATTTTGTTTGAAATTTTGTGCACAAAAATGTTCCAATTTTTAAATTTTAATTGGTAATTAAATACAAAGTAAAGTTTAATTTTAAACATTTTTGTTGCCCGATGGCACAAATGGGTTAAAAAATATACCTAATTACACAATTTACATTTACTCCTTTTTAGCGATTTTATGTGGTCTGATTATTCATAAGCTTTTTTTAAAAGTTGACATCACACTTTTTATTTTATTCCGCTCCAAAACACATGCGTCTCCTTCAAAACATTTTTTCAAATGGCATGTTGTAGAACTTGTCTGTCCGTGTATTTTAAAATTATTTTTCGGTCCGACAACAAGTTGTACAACTAGTTGTATCGTGTCTTCCCTGCTTTAGATTCGAAAGAAAAATTTTACGTTTTTTAATTTCGATTTTGAAAAATTCGTTTGTATGGAGGCGTTTTTACTAAATACGGCAACGCCTTACATAATCGGGGGGATTGTTATATTATGTACGTTCCCGTACTTTACCGCGGGTACCCGCAGGAACCCAAAACATCCCAAACAACAACAATTTACACGCAATTTTGAGTACGGGAACGCCTTCGGGCTAGTTTGGGTAGCCGCAGTAAAGTACGGGAACAGACATATTGTGTGGTAGTTTTTTCTTGTACGTTCAAGCCCGTAGTTTGTTCACAATAGCGAAAAAATTTCGCTCTATGTTTGTAGCCCAAAAACTGTAATAACAACTTTTAAATGCACAAATTTTATACACAGAAAGAATTTACAAAATTCTAATTAAATTAAAAAAAGGCACCAAGAAAGAAATTTGTAAATCCAAAAAAAAATTTCTTTTGTTTTTTGTAAAGCAACGTATGTTGTTTGAGTTTCACGTGAAAAAACTGTTATACTCACGTGAAAATTGTGTAGACTTTGTTCTCACGCAAATTTAATGTACAAGACTATTATTTTTCTGGTGAAAATTGACATTTTGTGTTTATTGTGATTGGGACTTTGTTATAAAATTAAAAAATTGTTAATTTTTATAACTTAAATTGCAATTTAAAGCATTTAAAGTTCGAGTGAAAATTTTTCACGCGAAAAACAACTTACGCTGCTTAACTTTGAATTTTTATTTTTAAACAATTTTTATATGAAAGATAACAATCTACAAACAAGTCACAAATATTTCAAACAAAAAAATTGTTGGAAATAAAATTTCAATTTAAAAGGAAATGTGATTGCTTCTACAAATTCCCATTGTTGGTGCCTACTAGGCATGCCGAACGGGACTGGTTTTTACAAATCCCGGGATTCGGGATTTTGAAAATTGAAATCCCAGGATTTTTCGGGATGCCGGGATTTATCGGGATCCGAGATTTTTGGATTTTCCTGTTTCATTATATCTTTAATTTTAAAAATAAAAAGCTGAAATAAACCCTACAAATTAAAATAGTTCATTACAAATCTACTTATTGATTTCTTGTAGTATAAAAAAATAAACAAATTAATCCGGATTCACAATGCTGGAGTGTTCAATGCCGCAGAGTGAAGTAGACTAACCCCCAGTCTAGATTAGCTATAAATATCTTAGCAATAATTTAAGTACGTCAGCAGAATAACGGCATAAAATTACTTATTGCCGAGCTTATGTTAAGGGTATGAGAACGCGTAATTATGTTAACTTATAATTTGCAATAATTCAACGAAGAAGGTTATGCGACGCTTACTAGTAAATACCCTTGTAAAAATCCAAAATCGATAATTTTTTGTTTTTTATTTATAATTAGTTGAATTGTATTTAATTCTTCTTAATTTAATTAGTTTTTTGTTTTTTTGTCTTTGGAATTACTCTTCTATCCTCCGCTTTCCGCCAAGGTTAAAGAGAAAAATTTACTTGGCTATTCCCTGAGGAAAAAACGCCATCAAGATTCAAAATTATAATTTATATTCAATAGAAGCCAGGAATTCTGTTATAGCCTGTAACTGTTATGGTCCTCATTCCTGAAAAAATCAACAGTGTCGTTGTAACGAGTCAAAACTGGATACCTGGACCTTTGTTGTCGGTATTTCAAGCAATGGAACAAAATATGCGAATCATCCTCGATCACATTGCAATCAACACATATGTCGACATCTACCGCCCCATTTGGGCTAAGGAGTGTGGGCTGAAAGTTTTCATTGACATAATCCTGTTAATTTGCTTAATCTGCACGCGGTTTAAACCAGTGTAATTCTCCACAAACCAGGGTCTCTTTTTCGTTGTGGGAAATATTATTTTGTACTCCTTTCCCTTATTGCGATCGCTGAGTGTGAAGTCCCTCTCCCATTCTTTCTATAACCTCCTCTCAAATTCCTTAATTGCCTCGTTCTTTGTCCATTTAATGTTGAGAATTTCACCTTCTATGGTTGCTCTTTTGGCTGCCGCATCTACCAGTTCATTTTCTTGCAGTCCCTTGTGGGATGGGATGTAGTGGATCTCAATTACCTGAATGTCATTCGTCAAATCAGCCAGTCTGTGTATAGCCGTGCAAATTTCATTTCGTTTCGTGTTCCTAAGCGCCAAGCAGCCACTTTTGCTGTCCGTTAGTATGGCTATTCTACTGCTTTTCAGTTCCCTTGCCATTTCAACTGCCTTTTGTACCATAATAAGCTCTACTGACATAGATGAGAAACACTTGGATAATTTACACATTCTAGTTGTGTTCGTTCTAGGGTGATAAATCGCTCCTCCAGCTACTTCATCGCAAATTGAACCGTCAGTGTAGAATAGATCAAGGCCTTCTTGCAATAAATTTTCCTTTTTCCCCTGAAAGAGTATTGGAGTACCTCCCACATTAATATTAAAATTATCTCCTTTCTCCCAAAAGTTGTCACCATTGTCTTCGAAAGGTTGATATTTAAATCAAGTCCCTCACAAGCGTTCACAAAGGCTTCCACTCTACTATTCAGTTGCATTCACGCATAATCCCAGTTCGTATCAAAGCATACAATCATAAAATCATTAGCAAATTGGTAAATGTAAGAGTTTTCATCTTCCACTTGGTGTAATGAGGCCGTATATAGATTAAAAAGGAGCTGAATCAAACCACTGCCCTGTGCCAGACCACGACTCGTATTCATTTCCGCGCAACCCAGTACTAATTTTCTGTTCCTTAAGAAAGATGTCAGCCAATTGATGATTGCTCTATTGAAGCCCATGCTCATGAGTTTCGCTTCTAGGCATGCTAAAACCATGCATGCTAAAACCAAGCTTCCATTCTTGGTTTTAGCATGCCTTCCACACATTTGAGAAGCACAGATAACAGACAAATTGGTCTAAAATCCGCAATTTCAGTTGAATCCTCCTTCTTGGGTATGGGATGTACTTTAATTTTTCTCCAACCAGCCGGGATATTCTTTGATTTCCATATATCACAAAGTACCTTATCCTTGCCATCTTCTGAGAGGTTCAAAATCATGCGGTATGAAATTCCATCTAGGCCTCTAGCTGAATCTGGGTACCTGGATTTCAAAAATTCCTCAAATTCATTTCGTCTAAAGTTTATTTCTTCATTGTTTTCCCTCATATCCGGCAAATCAACTGTGGAAGCAGTATGTCTATTCTGAGTCGTTATGATACGAAGATATTCACTGTTTTCCTCTTGGCTCCAGACGTTGTTGATCTTTTTAAGTCTGTCATATTTTTTAAGATTCTTAATCATATTCCACATATCGCCTGTTGACGCCGGCTTCGAAATACCCTGTTGTACTTTCCTGAAATTTTCATATTTGCATCCCTTTATATGTGCTTTTAAGTTCCTCTCGGCCTCTACTGCTTTTGGCTATTCTCAATTTGGGCATTTATAATACTTCAGTCGGGCAGCATTACGTAGTCTGAAAAATTTCTCCGACGTACTATTCCACCAAGCTTTAGGGACAAATTGTCTTCCGGGGTCAATATCGATGGCGCATTGCTTCACCAGATCTTGAAAACCTTTATTAATTTCCTCCAGATTATCCCCTATCACCATGTTGTTGATCTGTTTAAAAATTTTGTTATTGTTGATCCTTCGATAACGATTCGAAGTATTCCATTCAATTAAAATGGGTTTATGATTACTACCCGATATTTTAATATCCAGGGTTCGCCAACCAAAGGAGCTCTGATCAGCGTTTGTCAGAGATAAGTCCAGAACTGACGTACTTGAGGGACCAATAAAGGTATGTGCACCATCGTTCAAAAAATTGTAACCAAAATCCTGAGCTATGCTTTCCAAAGATCTGCCTCTTTCATCTGAGCGAGCGCTCCCCCAAGTTGTGGACTTTGCATTAAAATCTCCTGCTACTATTATGGTATTTCCTGAATTTAAAAAATATCTAAAAGTTTCACATATTATCTTTCCAAAGTTTGGAATGCTCGGATTCGGTGCAGGCGGTATGTATATGCTCACAACATCCACGTTCCTACTTAAATTCGTAGTCGTGATAGATACAACTTCCCCATCCGTCCTTGTCCTATTTAGGGAGAATTTAATTGCCTTCCTCAAATAAATGCCAACTCCACCATAGCCACCTCGGTGTTTACCAACAAAATTATAATTCGCCATACTCTTACTTTTTATGTTCTCCAACCACGTTTCCGATAATACCGCTATGTCAATGTCATGTTTATTAAGATAAAATTCTAAAGATTCCTTGTTTCCTGCGTGCTTTAGACTTTGAATATTATACTGTAAAAGTTTCATTTTGATTCATTGTAATTTTTCTGACACCCCTCCAGAGAGTGCCAAAATGTCATTTCTGTCTTCATTCACTAAAACTTTATCTATATATAACCCAACTTCCATCAAAAAATTTTTATCTGCTTGTGCCATCGTATCGTTATTCCATGATCTCATGGATGCATTTACCATCACCTTCAAGTTAGATATTAATTTCTCCACTTCGGAGACTATATGCTGGTTCTCAATATTTCCTTGTTCTCTATTTATTACATTATAATTTTGGGTCATCTGGCGCCATTGTTGCATGTTCTGTCTTGCGTTCATCTCTTCTCTCTGTCTATTTACGTTAGTTTTCAAAATTTTAGCAAAAGGCTGACTTTTGTAGATGAATCTAGCTGCTTCTGTGGTGTTATTAATAAATCTATCTGGTCTCGTTTTAACCTGGGGGAAATTATTCTCTATTCCCTCCTCACCTAGAATTTTAAATATATTACCTCCAATTATGCCTGCATATTTTGCTCTGGCCTCCCTTAAGCTTAAATTTTCCAATACCATCAGTCTTTTCAAGTTGAGCGCCTTCTCTCTAGCAGGGCAGTTTCTATCAGTTGGTGGGTGGGGATCATTATAGTTGCTACATTTTATCATGGGTATCATGGGTATTCTTCCCTATGCCTATTAAAACAGATTTTGCACGTTCTCTCTTTTTGTTTACAATTTTCAGCCATATGGTTAAATCGATAACAGTTGTAACACTGTCCGAAGGGAATGAAAGGTTTCGTGGTCACCTTTGTATACGCAAAATCAATCTCTAGGTATTTCCAAACCTTTGAAGACAACTTTCACTTTCATGCTTGGGATTCTTTGTTTCTTGTTCGTTACATCCTTCTTTGTCATCCTTATCAATTTGACTATAGGTACAGGGACAGAGATCCATTCGAAAAGTTCACTCATGGAGATTTCCTCCGGTATATTAAAAATTATTCCAGTCTTTGTCAATAGGTGAGTAAAAATTTTCGCAGTGTAGCCTGCTTTTTCCAGCTCCAAGTTCTTAGCAAAGTTGTTTGCTGCGGTACGGTTCTTAAAGAAAATTTTACAACGGCTATAACCTACCTTGAGTACACTGTCGATGTTTTCCACTTTTAGATCAATTAGTTTCTTCGTTAATTTGAACTGATTCATCGGTGTTCTTGGTTCCGTAAGTTTAGTGTCAACATATACCACAAAAGGTCCCTTATGTTTCTCATCATAGTCTGTTGGCATCTCTAAAGATGTGAATTGTGTCTCGTCTTCTACATCATCTACAATCATATTGTTAATTTCACTTACAGCTTTAGGATTATTGTTGTTCTTTGTTGTGTTGTTCGCTACTAGCTGACCACTGGCAAAAAGTTCAAAATCTTCCGCATTTCGTGTGTTATTATCAATATTATTATTAAAGTTTATCTTCACGTTGTCCACTGGTTTAAAAATCTTCGACGGTGGCCCCGTTCCTCCTGGATCATCACTGCTCCGATAGGGCGACGCCCTGTCCGAGCCCGCACTCATCTCAACGTCCATTAACAAACAAGTATTAGCAAAGACTCGTATAAAACAGTCAAAAGTCTAATATCACTGATTTTATAGATCGAATAGTACCAAAAGGCTTCCAAAATTCCAATTTATTCACAATTTAATCAAAAATTAATAAATTTTTTGTTTTTCTTGCTTTATTTTCTCTTATTTTATTAGTGGCGGCCTTTTTTATAAATGTCAAACTAAAATGTCATCTGAGTTTGACATTTCATCTCAGCAATAAGTTCGTTCCTTTACTTTTTGGGTAAAGTTCGGTAAAATGAGAGTAAGCAAAATATCCTCTCACAAAATGACAAACTTACCAAAAAGTAAAGGAACGCACAAAACCACATTTCGGGCCCAGAAATGCATTTCAAAGAAAAACGTGAAAATGCGTATAATTTTAGTTTGATAAAATTGAATAAACATTTATTTGCATTTAAAAGTTCTTATTGATTTTGTTCAATTAATTATTATAAATAACACATTTCTCTTACGTATTGGTTTGTTTAATTTAATTTTTCAGTTGTTGTTTTTGGTTATCATTGCATTAGCTGTTAGTTTTATAATTTACCAAAGTTGCCCGAAGAAAAAGTGTGCCCGTGAAAAATATTTTGATTCAAAATTAATCAAATTTATTCAATTAGATAAAGTTTAATAATGGTTTACTCGGTTTTTTATATATTCAGATATTGCTTATACGGTGTAGCATATGAATGCATATCATATTTAAATGAAATAACTTATATATAAGTGCATAAAAAATATCAATAAGATAAGACCAAAATCCCGATACAATTGTATCAAATTATACTCAAAAATATATTAATTGATATATTAAAACTTTATTTTATCAAAATAAATTAATTCATTTTACGAATTAAATTGAATAAACATTTTTTCATTGGTGGGTAACTTTGGTAAAAAGAGAAACACAAATGCACTCTCTTGAATGCTCTCATTTACCCAATTTTCGAGTACGGGAACGCTTTTTGGGTAAGTTTGGGATACCGCGGGTTCCCGCGACAACGTAAAGGAGCGCGTGACACGAAATTTTCACGGGATCGGTATCTCTAGTGCCTACTGTTTTTTCTGTGTACAGTCTATAGAAAGCTACAATCATATAGCAAAATGTCACTTTTTCGCTACATTTTTAAATGATCCTGTCTATTAAATTAATGAAAAAATAATTCCACCGCAATTTCGCAACAATTCCACGCAAGTGAAAAATCATTTTTTTTATATGGAGCTTGACAGTTTTTTCGCAAAAGTACGAACAAAATACAGAGTGATAAGTAGGACTCGGAAGTACATGCATTTATAATCATGTTTTATGTACATAAAATTTGCATTTAAAGTCGAAAAATATGCAATTAAAATTTTAAAATATGCAATTTTTTTTATTTTTTTAACGTTTGCAATATTATCAATAAAGTATTTTAGTATTATTTGTCTTTAAAAGTAGCTTAAACATTAAAATTTGTCGTTAATAATCGTCGGAATTAATTGATATTCCAATATTTTTGTGATAAACAAAAATTTAAAAAATATTTATTAATTTTAGAAACATTTTTTTTATATAGAGTAGGGTTTGGGGTTCCGGAATTCCCGCCCGGGAATTCCCGGGAAAACGGGAAATTTTAAAAATATTAAATTATTTTTATTTAGAATAGGATTTTTTCATTTTAGTCATAAAAAACATTTTAAATACCAAAACAAAATGTTATTGTTAAAATTTTTTAAAAGGGAATCAATTTCTTTGACACACAAAAAAAATCGTTGCCAAGTAATTAAATTAAGTAATAATAATTTTTCGCATAACTTATTCAAAATTTAAGTAGTAAAACCTAAAAATCTGGTAAAATGTTTAAAAGAAATATGAACAAAAAGTTGTTTCTTACAAATAATCGCCCTTTTTATCTAAATTTTTCAAATGTATATTTTAGTTAAGGACGACTTTAGTTAACATATTGGGTGGCAGTATACCTTGACTTGGTTTATATTTGGAGCATTCTGATTGGTTCATTTATTTTCAACCAATCAAAATATTTGAAAATATAAATATTTTTGTAGGGTTTTCATACACAAAATGAATAAAACCGTATGATTAAAAATAAAGTCGACTTTAAATTTAAAATAATACTTTATTATTTCAAGTAAATTTACTTTATTTAATTACACCTGCTTTCAAACTAATATATTATTTTATATTAAATAATAAAATGTCAGGACTATGGAAATACTATACAAAAAAGGACAATACAGCGCAGTGCAATATTTGCCCTAAAAGACTAATGGTTAACGGAGGTAGTTTATCCGACATCTAAATTTGGTTCACAAAAAAAATTGATATTCATGCAACTTTTCTTGAAGAAAACAACAACAAGAATAACGTTCTAGCTAAAATTAGCAATGTACCCGAAGAAAAAAGTGTAAGCGAACTAGATCTTCGTTTATTCCAGAAAGTTTATATAATAAAAACCTGGCATTGCCAAAAAATTAAACCGATGTAAAGAACATTATATTAAATTACTACAATCATGTAAAAGATATCATGATAAAAGAAATATCGAGCCATATTTCTAACAATAGGAGATTTACTATAATCTTAGATGAATGGACAAGAATATCACAAATATCATAAATGAGAGCTGTCATGAGAGCGTAATATTCTTGTTCTTCTTGCACGAAAAAGCCCAGATTTTTTTCGTGTAAATTTGGGTAAATGGTTTTTATCAGCTGTTATATCATCAGTTGGGTTCAACTAGTTCAATTGAACTATTCCCTAATTTGAACCAAAGACCTAGTTCACAACTAATAGCTCTTTTAGTTTAATCGCTCATTTCATTCATTCAGAAAATATGTTTATCATTTACAAAAATTAGTATAATAGTTGCAAAAGCCTATCGGTGATGTTACAACTCCATAAAATTACCGACAATGTTTTGAAGACGCTTGTTAAATTTGTTAAAGAGATAAATATGTAAATAAATCGAAGCTTTTGTTTAATATTAAAATCATTCCCAAATTTAATAAACTATGTATTCCTTTTTGTAAATAGAAATGCATAAAAAGGAAATTTTTATTAAATTTTTGATTTAAAAAGGGGTTTAACTAGAAAAGCTATCTAGATTTTTACAACAAATTGAACAAGAACTATACAGAACGCTCACCAAAACGAACTATAATGCAAAAATCTATTGACGTTTGTTTTCCGGGCTTCAAATATGGTTTTTCGCGTTCGTTTACTTTTGTGCATTTTTGTCATTTCGTGAGAGTATTTCTTATCAACTCTCATTTTACCGAACTTTACCCCAAAAGTTAAGAAACAGACCTAATATTTGTTATCAGTGCGTCGAAAGTACACGCAGAAAGCTCATGAAATATTGAGTATAAACAGAGATTTTTTTTACAATTAAAATAAAAAAACCTACCTCAAAAATAAGAAGAATTGTGATCTTTTTACTTATACCAGTTGGTCACGTGCGACATCGTAAGTGTAAAATTAAAACATTTTAAATTTTTTTTCTTATGTAAATGTTTTATTTATGTAAATACATACTTTTAAATGTTTTAAAATTGGCATGCACCATGGTCAAGAAGTAAAAGCAGCTAGGACTGCCTATTATAAAAAAAACCTGTGTTTGATATTTTCATATAATTTTATTTTTGTTTATTTTATTTAATACTATACAATACTTAATTCATACTACATATTTCTTTTAAGTTTGTTTTTTGTTATTATATTAAACTAAATACCTAGAATGCTTCTGTTGATTTAAAAAGATTTTTACTAAGCTTGTTTATATATAATGTGAGTTCCCGTACGTTACCGCGGGTACCCGCGGGAACCCAAAACAGCCCAAACAACAACAATTTACACGCAATTTTGAGGACGGGAACGCCTTTGGGCTAGTTTGTGTAACTTCGGTAAAGTACGGGAACAGACATATAATTTCGGAAAAAGAGCACCAGAAACAACATAAATCTCATGATGGAAAAAAATGTCCCGTGCGACATGTCCCATGCGACAGTGAATAAAATTAAATTTAAAAAATAATATCAATCGTTTTTGGGTAAAATTAAAACCATTTTTAAAACACATCAACACACAACAGTGCAAAATTAGTCACATTGAAATATTGCCTCAGGTTTCGCTGAAATCGGCATTTTAATTGTTAGCAGCGAAAACCACTTCTGTTTTTGTCCCGTGCGAATGCCTTGGTTTTTTACAATTACATATCTTGAAAACGAAAAATTGCTAAAAATCAACCTCTGCACCAATTATAGGGCTAATAAAGAGATATAAGTTAAGCATATTGTCAAAATAAAAATCCGTTTTATTTTGACTTTTTTTCACTTTAAATGTGTTCGACGGTCCCGTTCGACATGATGGAAATGCCCTTATGTTTCGAAAACATATGTTTGTTTGTTGTAAATAAAAAAAATTATTTTCCAATTATATTATTTTATGAAAATGCAAAGCATTAAAACTTTCAAAATAAATTATGGAAAAGATAAGAAAACCTTCTAAAAAGTGTCTGCTTAAGATTTAACATCAAAAATTTTCTTTTTCCGTAGCGACCAGTTAAGATTTATTTGTATATTTGGTGTTGTAATCAGCTGTGTCTACAAACTTGCAAATTGTTGCAAAAGCTTTCTTGAAAATCATGTCGACCCAAAAAAAGCAATAACTCGGTGTTTATTTGAAAAATAACTGAATTATATACCTTTTTATATTTTAACCCAAATATGCCGATCGTACTACATGTAGTTAGGGAATGCAAAATCCCGCACTTTTTGATTTCCCGGAAAAGCGGGAAATTTATCTTGAATTCCCGGGATCCCGCAAGGGAAATAAATTAGAAAATATTTTATAATAATTTTAAAATTTTTATAAATAAAATGTCTTAAAGACCCCAAATTTTCATGATCGTGAAAAAGCTCAAGTAGTTTTACTTTTAATTTTCGCAGTGGGAAAAAATTAATTTTATAGTGTATTTAGACTGAGCAAAAACTAGTAGTTTTTGGCCATTTTTAGTTTTTGAGCCGAAAACTACAAAATTAATTTAGTTTTTCCATACAAACTGAAATCCAGATTCCACCTGGTTTTTCCCAAAAACCAAGTAAAAATATCTGAAATATGCATTTTTGATACACCCGATAATTTATAATTAATTTTCGATACACCTTGTTACAACGAATATAGAAGTAAAACAAGTGTCAAAAAAATATTTTTTAATTTTTTAAGAATATTTCTGGTTTAATTTGAAATTGTGTGTTGTTATTCTTTTTTAAATTTATTAATAATTTTTTTACATTAATTTAATAATAAAAAAAAGAAAGAAAAGTGTGTAATGAAAAAGTGTTGCGACTAAGAAAAACTCAATACCCAGTGTAAATGACTTGGCTTTTGCAATTTAGTTTTGTACAAAAACCAGCTGGTTTTTGCTCAGTCTAAATTCAGTATAATATTAGGTGTGTTTCTTTACTTTTTGGGTAAAGTTCGGTAAAATGAGAGTAAGCACAAAATCCTCTCACAAAATGACAAAATTACCCAATAGTACGGGAACACAAAAAACCACTTTTCTAGCCCAAAATCTTATTTCAAAGAATAATGTGAAACAGTGATGGGACTTGAAAAGTTTTGTTTTGTGCCAAGTGTGTGACTAAAATGTGCCAGTGTTTTCAACTTTAATTTAATTGCGTGTAATTCAACTTTAATTTCATTTCGTAATCGCATTCTTATGGAATTAATTCTATTTTGAATGAATTCTAACCAAATGAATTAAAATTTTCTTGAATTCATTTAATTAAAATGATAAATGAAATTCATTCGATTCTTATTTAAGATTTGGGAATGCAGCCAATGAATGAATTCTTTAGGAATGGTTACTCGTAATGGTGTACATAGAAACATTTTCTAAAACTGAATTAAATTTTTCATGAATTAAACTTAAATTAATTCTTTCGAAACTCTGAACTAAATTCAAATCATTTGAATTTTTAAAATTCTATGGGTTATTTGGTAATATCTTCGATGACATTTTTAGTTTTGCTTTGTTTGAAAAGTTATTTTAAGACGAATAAATGCTAAGAAACTAAAAATGAAAGAATTTTTAAAGAATCGTTATTTTTTAAACCCATTTTCTATTAAATTTTGTAGATAACAAAAACGTGCCAAAATAGTATCGGTTGTGCCATTGTACCAATCAATCTTAGATTGTGCCACAAATCCCATCACTGATGTGCAAATGCGTATAATTTCAGTTTGAAAATTGGCACAAATACCCATATTTATTGGCATTTAAAATTTGTTTTTCATTTTGTTCAATTAATTCTTATAAAAAACAACTTTCTTTTGCTTATTTCTTTATTTAATTAAAATTTTAAATTTATTTTCACAATTGTTTTTTGTTTATATTTACATCAGCTGTTTTACCAAAGTTTACCCGAAGAAAAAGTCTGGGTAAATTTTGGTAAAAAGAGAAACACTAATACACTCTCATTAGCGCTCTCATTTACCCAATTTTCGAGTACGGGAACGCTTTTGGGTAAATTTCGGTAACTTTGGGTAAATTTCGGTAACATTGGGAACGTACGGGAACACACTGATTATAAATTATAGGTGTGTTTCTTTACTTTTTGGGTAAAGTTCGGTAAAATGAGAGTAAGCACAAAATCCTCTCGCAAAATGACAAAATTACCCAATAGTACGGGAACACAAAAAACCACTTTTCTAGCACAAAATTATTTCAAAGAATAACGTGAAACAGTGATGGGACTTGAAAAATTTTGTTTTGTGCCAAGCGTGTGACTAATATGTGCCAAATGGGCCTTCATTGTGCCAAAACTCAATTTTCACTCAGTACCCGTCTTTTCAACTTTAATTTCATTTCGTGTAATTAAACTTTAATTTCATTTCGTAATAGCATTCTTATGGAATTCTATTTTGAATGAATTCTAACCGAATGAATTAAAATTTTCTTGAATTCATTTAATTAAAAGGTGAATGATAAATGAAATTCATTCGATTCTTATTAAAGATTTGATAATGCAGCCAATGAATGAATTCTTTAGGAATAGTTACACGTAATGGTGTACATAGAAACATTTTCTAAAACTGAAGTAAATTTTTCATGAATTAAACTTAAATTCTAAATTTAAATCATTTGCATTTTTAAAATTCTATGGGTTATTCGGTAATATCTTCGATGACATATTTTAGTTTTGCTTTGTTCGAAAAGATATTTTAAATGCTTACAAACTAAAAATTAAGGAATTTTTATAGAATTGTTATTTTTTATATCCATTTTCTATTAAATTTTGTAGATAACCAAAATGTGCCAAAAATGTATCGGTTGTGCCATTGTACCAATCAATCTTAGATTGTGCCACAAATTCCATTACTAATGTGAGAATGCGTATAATTTCAGTTTGCAAATTGGCACAAATACACATATTTATTCGCATTTGAAAGTTGTTTTTGATGTTATTCAATTAATTCTTATAAAAAAACAAGTTTCTTTTGCTTATTTCTTTATTTAATTAAATTTTTAAATCTATTTTCATGATTGTTTTTGTTTATATTTACATCAGCTGTTTTACCAAAGTTTACCCGAAGAAAAAGTCTGGGTAAATTTTGGTAAAAAGAGACACACTAATACACTCTCATTAGCGCTCTCATTTACCCAATTTTCGAGTACGGGAACGCTTTTGGGTAAATTTCGGTAACATTGGGAACGTACGGGAACGCACTTTATATAAGTCTAATTATATATTTTTAAAAATTTAATAAACTAAAACTAATAGGTTTGTTCCACGTAATTCTGGGCAAAGTCTGGTAAAATGAGAGTAAACAAATAATTATCTCAAAAAATGGTAAAATTGCTCACAATACCGGGAACGCACAAAACCACTTTTCAAGCCCAAAAATAAACGTCAAAGTTATTCATATAAACAAAAGCTATTTTGAACAATAAAATATCGAAGGGAATAAAGAGAAAGTGTTAGAATGTGGAATTTGTTAACGATATTAATTAATGTTTACAACTTTTGTTATTATTTTAATTATTTTTACAAATTTAAAACAGCTGATTTATAAACAACAAGTGATTTGACAGTTTTACCATTTTACCCGAAAAAAAGTACGGGTAACTTCTGGTAAAATGAGAAACAAATTATTCTCTCATCAACGCTCTCATTTACCCAATTTTTAACAATAGAAACGCTTTTTGGTAAGATTGGGTTCCCGCGGGCACCCGCGGTAACGTACGTGGAACAGAGCTAATGTTTAGACTAAAAAACTTGTCCGTAGAAAAAAAAAATAAATAAAAAAAAAATTAAAACAGAAAATAATTTTAGAAAATTGGAAAAATTTTTTTAAATTATGGGAACGAATTTTAACTTGCAAATTTTTAAAAATTAATGGACAAATTTGCTTTAATTCTGTACAAAATAAATGCGATTCAAAATTTTTATACAAACGCCATTTGAGTGGTTTTAAGAGGCACTAAAAGAAACTTAAAATGTTCGGTCAAGTACACAAATTTATCAGTATGTTTTACTCGAAAATCTTACTACTTTTACTTAATTGTTGTTTTGGTTACGTTGTGAATTTTTCCAGTTGTGGTAAAGGTAGCAATTTGTAGTAAGTGAGCGAACAAGCCTAATGTAAAATTTTTACTATTTTTATAAGGTTGGAAAATTTTGCATAAGAAAATTTTAAATAATTGACTTTATTATTTTAAATTGCAAGTTTTGAAATCCCGGGATTTCCGGTCCAAATTCCCGGGAATGCGGGAACTGAAAAATGCTTAATTTCCTGGGCATCCCGGGACGGGAAATCCCGGGATGCATTCCCTACATGTTTATATTCTCTGATCCAAAAAAACACATAAGCAACTATCCTAGACAAAACTTATCAACGCATGATTTGCTGACCGTTATATTCTGTAGCACAACAAGTAGATTAGAAAATTTAAAGCACAGAAAACGCATAAACCTGAACATAACAGGTATACTACATGAAGTACTGTCTGCATATCTGGGTTAAGATGCTTCATTTTTGCAAAAATTAGTATTCTTAGTGCATATTTCATATGTTTTGTAGGTAGAGACCCAAAATAACTGTTATATTTATTTAAAAGTCACAACCCAAATTTATTTAGTTATAATATTTCAATAATTCACTATATTTTATAGAACATATTGCACAAAAAAATCACAAAGTTTGGCAAAAATTTGAATTTTTAAAATTTTTATGTTTTACTCTATAAATTTCTATTGTTTTTTGATTTTTATTTTAAAACTTTTTATAAAAGTTACAGAATGATTTTTTTGAAAAAATTAAGCACTAACTTTTTTATTTGATAATAAAATAAAAATTGGCCTAAATTGAATACCGGAAGTTGCTGGAATATACATATTTACTCGCTTTAAATCACTGTTCAATCTTTTATTAACACTAGTTGACATCATCAGGATATTATAATTGTTGAAGTCATTGGTTCTATGGCTTTTGATTTATATTCTTAATCCTCTAACCGGCAAGACCGCCTCCAGGCGGGGTACATTAAATTGACCAGAAATTCGCCAAAGGGGTATTTTATAATAAGAAATTATGCTTTTTCAACAGAAAACAAAATTTATTAAATTTTTTGTGAAGAATTTTTTTGTATACAATGCACGGTTTCGAAGCGAGAAAGTGTCAAAGATAAAATTTAAAAAATTAAATATTTTAAAACAACCAAAAGTTTCAAAAATCTTAAAACATATTTAAATTGACTAAAACAGTTACCATGAAGTAAGATTGGAGCTTAAGCTATTAAAAAAGTTCCTTACTTTGGTCCAAGGACGCACAGGATTCCATAAGGATACTTTTAAAGGACATCGCCTTAACTTCAAAACGAATGGACGGATCTTTTTGAAATTTGGTAAAAAGAATATATTTGGTATAGGTAGCAAAGCTTATAAGTTTGAATAATATATATTGAAGTTTTGGCACGTTTTCGCTCAATTTCGCATTTTTCGAAAAACGAAAATCGCTACATCCTCTTAAGTTACAGCACAAAAAATTTAATTTTTTTATTGCAATTATTTCTTTGTAAGAGAAATAATTTGTGCCTAAACCTAGTAATTTTTATGCGCTAGTTTTCGAGATTCACCCTTTATTTTTTTGTTTATTTTTCGTGAGGAACACATGGTATAAATTTCATTGCAAAAAAGCTTAGGCCGGTTAGAGGGTTAATTGTTAATTTTTGATAAAGAAAAAAAATCACAAAATAACTTTTATTATTTTTGAAAAAATAAAAATCGTGTTTGGATTGTTTTTTTTTTTTTAATTAAAAATAAAAATCAAACAGAGCAAATAAACAGAAAATTAAAAATATTCAAACAAGAAATAATTGTAAAACAATCAGTTTTTTTTAATAAAAGTTATATAACTGTTACGTCCCTGGTTGTAGGCGATGTTTTCATTTTTTAAGTGCATGAAATTCCTTGTCCTAGTAAAGCCGTTCGTTCATTAGTGAACAAGTTACGGCTGTTTTACTGAGGCTACTTTTGCGATTTTGAATACAATGGATTCAAAGCAATTTCGGCTGAAAATTCCGTAGGATTTCTTCTCTATTTCTTATCTTTCTAAATGACTTCCTCTGTCAGACTTCCAATCCTATCTACTCTTTTGCAGATGACAGCAACATTTGCCATTCATATTCCTTCGATCATAGGCCAAGCCTTGCAGAGATTGGGGGCAGGAGGCAGATTATGAATGACACACTCAATCAAGACCTTATTACAATCTCTGAGTGGGGTCGCGTGAATAGGGTCGAATTTAATCCACGTAAAACCCAATGTTGTTTGCTGACTCATAAAACCGCGGAGCCATCATTGTCATCTGTATACATGGGTGGTATCAATATTAAGGACTCAAAAGCTCTTGATGTTCTGGGCATGAGAATCCAGTGTGATGTCCGTTGGAAAGATCACGTCATTCAAGTGTCGAAAGAGGCATTCAAGTGTATTGGGTTTCTTAACCGGTGTAAGAACTACTTCACTTCTTCTGATCTCCTTTCTATTTATACCAGCTATATCCGGCCGAAGATGGAATACAACTCCCATATATGGGCAGGGGCTTCAAAGTCTATTTTGGAGCTTTTGGACCGTGTACAAAGGAGGGCGTCGGCGCTCATTAATGACAGTAGGGTATCCAGCTCTATTGACTCGTTGGAGCATCGTGTAACACTGTTCTATCGTTACTACCATGGGAGGTGTTCTGCTGAGATAAGTGCACTTATCCCGATGCCCCGTGTTTTTGGCCGTAACACGCGCTTGTACAGTAGATCTCATCCGTTTGTGGTTGATTGTCCAGTTAGTCGCACAACGCATTATAGAGAGAATTCGTTCATTAGTCGAACCGCCCGTATGTGGAATAAACTCCCCGCAGATGTCTTTCCTGATACTTACAATTTAGGGAAATTCAAGTCAAACGTTCACAAACACTACTCCCTCTTTCCTCCTTCCCATAACCTATTTTCCTGATATCAACACAATGCATTGCATTAGTAGGGGGCATCCCCTGAGTGTTGGTCTATAGTAAAAAAAAAAAAAAAAAAAAAAAAAAAAAAAGGATAACCAATAAAGGAACAATTTTTTTTTTTGGCAAAACTCGACTTTATTCATCAACATAGTCTCTTCAAGAGCGATACAATAATTTCAACGCCTTGGTTTGAACGGTGTTTTTTCCCATTAAAAAGCAATAGCGTCACTAAAACAGCTTTAACTTGTTCACTAATAGGCGCCACCTATGTGTCATCCTACGGACTTTTCAGCCGATCTGTTATATTATGCAAAATTGTTATCTTTTAAAAAGTTTTTTACAATAAGTGTGTTCATTTACTTTTTGTGTAAAGTACGATAAAATGAGTGTAAGCACAAAGTCCTCTCACAATAAGCGTGTTCCGTAAAATTCGGTAAAATGATCTAAAATTTTAAACAAGTAAAAAAATATCAAATTTGGCTATGCCGAATCTTTGGATACATAACTTTAATCTCCGTTTTTGTATCAACTGGTGCAAACCAAAACAAAAAGTTGAAATACATGCTACGCAACGTTACGTAACGTGACAACGCTTAACGATTACGTAAATGTACGTAGAGTTGATGGATTTTATAGACCAATTATTTTATTCTTTTTAGACATCAACGAACTAACCCTGCCAAAAACATGTGCTACGGAATTTCCTGATCCTGATGATTTGCTCAATTTCAAATTGATCATATGCCCCGATGAAGGTTTCTACAAAGGTGGACGTTTTGTATTCAATTTCCGCGTTGGTCCCAACTACCCACATGAGCCACCAAAAGTTAAATGCGAGACTCAAGTTTATCATCCAAATATTGATCTCGAAGGCAATGTTTGTTTAAATATTTTACGTGAAGACTGGAATCCGGTATTGACAATAAGTTCTATTGTCTATGGCTTGCAATATTTGTTTTTGGTAAGTTGTAAAGAGTTTCCCTCGTGACTGTCCAAAAAAAATATATAAATAATCACTTGCATTTTTTTGTTTTAGGAACCCAATCCTGAAGATCCTTTGAATAAAGAAGCCGCTGATGTATTGCAAACAAATCGACGTCTATTTGAGCATAACGTATCAAAGGCAATGCGTGGGAATTTTGTTGGTGAAACATATTTTGAATGCTGCCTCAAGTGATATAGAAAAACGAAAGTTTTTACTTTAAGAAATGGCGTCTACCTTTTGGTCATTTTATTGGGTATTGGTGGTCGCTTATATATAAATTTAATTCTTCAGAATAATTAAATGCATAACTTAATAATGAGAATAAAACCACGAAACTAACAAGCTTCATTTTCTTTGCCACTTTCTCTCTCTCTCCGTTCTAGATATTTAGATTTCCAACCTCTCTATTATAATTTTTTTACATAAAGTCTTAAAATCCGAAAATATTACTACAATGTTTTTAATTAAATAGTTTTGTATGAAAAGTAAATATTTTAGTTTTGCTATTAGATTGATTTATTTTGTAATTAATTGAGACAGAAATTCTTTTTGAAAAAAAAAATATAATGTTTAATTAAAATAAAAACAAACAAAAAAATATTTATAACTCAGTAGATATTTCGCAAATAAAAAACTATATAATAATTTAAAGACGTTGTTGAGTTACATTATTTATCAGAAAATAAAAATTTGACTAAAATTGCAAGAAATTTTTATTTTATAATCAGAAGTCAAGCTATTTCAATAGAAAGCTAAGGCCGAGTTTTTAGGATGTAGATTAACACGCAGTTTTTAATTGGAATGCCGCGATTTATTTTGTTTTATTTTCATATTTTTTCGGTTTAACTATTTTTTAATTTTTTATATATTAAGTGCGTTTCCGTACGTATCCAAAGTTAGCGATATTTACACAAAAGCGGTTCTCGTACTCCAAAATTGGGTAAATGAGGGCGCTAATGAGAGTGTATTAGTGTTTCTTTTTACCCAGACTTTTTCTTCGGGTAAACTTTGGTAACTTATAAAACGAACAGCTGATGCAAAGATAAACAAAAAACAATTGTGAAAATAAACTCAAAATTTTAATAAAATAAAGAAACACGCAGTAGATTTATTTTTTTATAAGGATTAATTGAATAAAATCACATCTGGTTGATTGGAACAGTATTTAGAACATGGCATCCGTTGATGACCAAATGTGTTTCCTACAGGACAACCTATTACGACTATATGAAGAATCTGTACCCGTAAAAACCAGAACTACCACAGTAAATAACAAACCTTGGTTTACATCTGCCATCAAACAGATGATTTATCAAAGAGATATAGCCTACACTCGATGGAAACGTTTTAAAACCCCTGAGCTTAAGAACGATTATCGAACAGCTAGAAAAGAAGTTAACTGCAAAATTAGAATTGCTAAATCTGAATACTACTCAAGACAATTTAGCTCGGCTCTTGAAACTAAACATACCTGGAAGACTATCCGTGATATTGGCATTGGAAAATCTAATATAAATGGTAACAGCTCAATTGATGCCGATGAACTGGATATTAAATTCACTAACCTACCCGCGGTTCAGGTGCGAACTGATTTCTATGACAATCATTATGCGCACATTGAAAATCATTCACGTAATAATGACAGTGTGAACTCATACAATAACCAAATTGTTAGGGAAAACACCTTTGAATTTTCTTGCGTAAATCAATTTGATGTCGTCTACAGTTTTACACAGGTAAAATCGAATGCAGTTGGATATGATAATCTTCATCCTAAATTCATAAAAATTTTGTTACCGCTTCTTTTACCTTTCATAACGTATATTTTTAACCATATTATAACTATTAGCACTTTTCCCTTAAGATGGAAGCATGCAAAGATAATTCCAATTCCTAAATCAAGCACAGAATACCGGCCAATAGCAATATTATGTTATCTTTCTAAGGTTTTTGAAAAGATATTGCACACTCAAATGAGTACATATGTTTATGAACATGGTTTAATATCAGAAAAACAATCAGGGTTTCGACCTAATCACAGCTGCGTGACTGCACTGGCTGACGTCTGTGAGGAGATAAGACGCGATCTTGACGACGGCAATTTTAATTTCCTGGTTCTTCTCGATCACTCTAAGGCTTTCGATACTGTTGACCACCCAATACTTAGTATGAAGCTACAAAGTTTTTTTAATTTTTCATCCTCTTCAGCACAACTGTTGTCATCTTATCTTCTAAATCGCACCCAATCAGTTTATGTTAATGACACATTATCAATACCACTTAATCTTACAAGAGGTGTACCCCGAGGGTCAATTTTGGGGCCTCTTCTTTTCTCCGTTTATGTCAATGACTTACCTGAACACCTTAACTACTGCAGGATACACATGTACGCAGACAATATTCAACTTTACCTGAGCAGTCCAGTTCTATCGATTAATGATAATATTGATAAAATAAACTATGATTTACAAAAAATACACCTGTGGGCTATTGCTAATGGGCTATGTATAAATCCTAAAAAATCAAAGTGCCTTCTAATACGTCAAAGAATGAAAAACCCAGTTTTTGATAAAGACATTATTATAGATAGTCAAAAAATTTAAGTTGTTTCTACAGCAAGAAACCTTGGTATAATATTAAATAGCACGTTAACATGGTCAAATCATATCAACGCCATAGTTGGACAGACATATATGAAACTAAGATCACTTTTGTTAACTCAATCTTATACCCCTTTGAAAATAAGATTGCTTTTAGCCAAAGCTTACCTTATTCCTGGCATTTTATACGGTTGTGAACTTTTTTCTCATTGTGACACCATAAGTATGGGGAAGTTAAAAGTTGTATTTAACAGTGTAGTAAGATACGTTTTCTTTGGAAAGTCTAATGAAGATTAGACTTTCTTATTCTTATTCTTACACAAAATCGTTTACACGAAAAAGCCCCATTATCTCTATGAGAAACTTCGTTTTGGCATCGGAACAAACAGAGGAAATAAGCTAATTCCACCAAGTCATCGCTACCTCGTATCTGAATGGCAATTCTTCATAAATTCCGTAAGTCTTTGGAACATGCTCCCTCAAACTCAACAGCTAAACAGCAACGCTTCGATTTTTAAAATTTCTTTTTGAACACTATGCTCGATTTTAATTTCAATTCAATTCATTTTTAGAATTGGTATTTCTTTAATTTTTGCAATATGTTTTTGTTTTAATTAATTATTATTTTTTTATTTTTAATTATTTATTTGATTATTTATATTAATTATTTTATTATTATTTTTAAAATCAAAATTTTAGCACTTAAAATTTCTGTACTATAATTATAAGATTAATTCTTGTTGTACTGGAATGAAAATAAATAAACTAAATTAAAAGAACTTTTAAATGCAAATAAATATGTGTATTTATGCAATTTCGTAAACTGAAATTATACGCATTTTCACATTATTCATTGAAATAATTTTTGGGCTAGAAAAAAGGGTTTTTGCGTTCCCATACTTTGGGTAATTTTGTCATTTGGTGAGAGGATTTTTTGCTTACTCTCATTTTACCAAACCTTACCCAAAAAGTAAAGAAACACAACCAAGAAACATTTTTACGGACTCTCCGGCACGTACGGAATCATGAATCCGGCTTTTACGGCACATTAACGGTCCGTAATACACGTATCCGTCAAAGCTTGTACGTATACGGAACATTAACGGACCGTATAATCGGATTTTCGAACACAATACGTTTTAACTCCGTTTCCGTACCGTAAAATACGGACTTAATTGATTTTAATTTGTGTTCAAAATAAAAACAATTAAATTATTTTAAAAACTTTTTGTGGCGAGAAATTGGTGGCGGTAGCTGGAATATGTCCAACACATCATCAATTAACTAACATCAAATCGCATACATATATTAGATGGTAAGATTAATAAAATTTAGTGCGTGTTTTTCAATGGTTTGTGTAAGATTGCTTGTTTTTGTAACAAACGCTCTGTTCCACGTTCGTTAACGCGGCTACCCAATTTTCCAAAAATTGTATGTAAATTGTTGTTGTTTCGAATAAAACACCATTGTAAATGCAATCAATTAAACCATAACTAATTTATTTTTTCTTTTGCATGTAGATGATCGATTTTGTTATGGGTGACTATCGTGAATTGATGCGCAAGATAAAGAGGTAAACTCAAAGGTAAACTGATGTACTAAATATAGTGTAAATGTAAATAATATCGTTATTAATAAATCTATTAAAAATAAAAAAAAATTTTACTCAAAATTAGTCAATTTAGATAGATATACAAGTCCGTTTTTGGTACGAAGTCACTCCGTTTATACACGGTATAACGGTCCGTAAATGGTCCGTTATTGACGGACTTTCAACGGACTTGTCCGTTTTTTACACGACGCAACGGTCCGTAAACGGTCCGTCAATGACGGACTTTCAACGGACTTGTCAGTTTTTTACACGACATATCGGTCCGTAAACGATCCGTCATTGACGGACTTTCAACGGATTCGAATCAGTTTCGATGTTCCTTAAAATCCGTTTTCTGGTCCGTATACGGATCCGGAAAACGGTACGTAAACGGAGTTGGATTCCGCTTATGACGGACCGAAAACGGTACGTAAACGGAACGATTTGTTTGTTGGGCACCTATGTGCTAATTCATAAAAAAAAAATATTTGGTATTTGAAGCTTGCTATCGTTAAAGTACATATTTCGCTTAATAAAGAGTTATTAGAAATCTTGATTCATAATCGTATTTTAACTATAAATTAATTTTTCGATTTGATACTGGCAACACTATTGTTTATTTTCTCTCTTCTCCCAAATAAGTCGTAAGTGATGTACAAATTTAGTAAACGATTGACTCGGTAATCGGAAGTGAAAATGTATTTTCTTAAATTAGAGAACTAATGATGTGCTAAGATAAATTTAAAAGCCATTAAAAATATATTTTTTTTATTTATAAAGCAAATCAATGGAAATGTGTGTAAAAAAGTAATTTTTTAGAACATATTATTCGAAGCATACAAAAGTAATCGAATTTCGAATAATGTTTTGAAAGTCTGTACATCACTATTGTTTTGTTTTTCTTTTTAATTTTATTTTTACATTTTTTTGGAAATTTTTTCGAAAAATGTCATTTGCTAAGCAATTGTTGTAGCTTTTTTCAGTTTGATGGATGCAAGTTGTTGGAAGCCACACATTCTAGGGATGGGACGGCTTTAATAAATCATTTCATGCCTGACAATGAAATAATTAATAATTAAATGGTGGCTTTCTCACTCCAAACTTTATAAAAGGTTTAAAGTTAGTGAGTATCGACTATAAACCGACATTATTTTTTTCGTTATTAAGCAAATATGAATACTGTTTTTTACAAATTAGCTTAAAATCCTGCAATAAGACTTTTGTAAAAGTTTATGAATTAGACCACTAGTTTGTTAATTTCTTATTTTATTCTGGCAACACCCTTATTAAATTTCTATCCACTTCAAATTTTTTAGTGATTCATAAACTTGCAAGGAAAGACTCCCAATGCGGACCGGCAGATCTTATTGAGCTTAGGATATGTTGTAGAGGAGAAAAATTTCATTTAATTTCATTTATTTATTCATTTGTAATATAAGTATCCTAAATGCCCAATATAATCATATTACAGGTACTTTAATACTATGAGAATAAAGTACTTAAGTCTAATAAAAATCAAACAAGTCATCTGCATAAGCAAATGATGTACATTAGACCGTACCTCAAAAAACAGTTCGCGTACACCCTCCAATATGAAGTATTTTTGCAAGGCAATTTCAAAAAAAAACTTTTTGCCGAACGTAGGGATCGCCTTTTTCAATTTTTCGTTATAGCTTCGACATTTAAAGTTGGATTTTAAAGTGTGATATATCGATTTTTTTGCCTCGAGGAGACCAGTATTTTGCTATGAAGGAAAAATCCAATGAAAAAAAAATTAAAAAGGCGATTTTTGCGAGCTTTAATTTTCTGTCATTAAGGAAGTACATTAGGGTGGTAGCAATTGAGATCTGGTGGCTAACTACTAGAACGGGATACTTGAGGTCAATGGCCCTCGAGAGAAAAACACTAGTCTCCTCGAGAGAAAAACATGAGATGTATCATACTTTAAGATCCGACTGTAAATGTCAAAGATATAACGAAAATGTAAAATGGCGACCCCTGCGTTCGGCAAAAAAAATAAAAAAAATTTTTTTTTGAAACCTTGCAAAAATACTTCATATTGGAGGGTGTACGGCGAACTTTTGTTTTTGCCTGTAAGATGGTATGCTCTAATGTAAATGATGAAAAATTAATACAGTTGAATAAATCATTGAGATATAGGTAGCATTCGGCAGATAAACCTTAAACTGATACCGGTGACTTGTAGCGCTTTGTGATTACTTACTCTGCTGAACGATGTTTTCTTTGTTTTGTTTTTAAATACATTTTTTCTATATTTTCCTTTGATTTTATAAATTTTTTATTTTTGAATTATATTTGTATGTTTTTATTTGTCAATCATACAAAACAAACATTTTTTAAAATCAACAACAACAAAAGTATCACTATTTGATCAAAAGTAGCAAACATTTTTTACGCTACCAAAATATGACAGCACTCAGACTGAGCGGTTAGTGATCAGGTCGTTCAGAAGATAGTTGTACAACTGTTGTAGAACTGTTGACTGTCAAATTGTATCTGCCGAACGCACCCATTTATTAAACAATACCCAAGTAGAAATTACCGACGTTACAACAAAAATTGTACAGGGAGAGCACTGTTTTTTACGAAATGCCGGTACTACTTAAAACGTGCTTTGCCAGTACGTGCTTTGGGTGTACGGCGAACTTTTGTTTTTGCCTGTAAGATGGTATGCTCTAATGTAAATGATGAAAAATTAATACAGTTGAATAAATCATTGAGATATAGGTAGCATTCGGCAGATAAACCTTAAACTGATACCGGTGACTTGTAGCGCTTTGTGATTACTTACTCTGCTGAACGATGTTTTCTTTGTTTTGTTTTTAAATACATTTTTTCTATATTTTCCTTTGATTTTATAAATTTTTTATTTTTGAATTATATTTGTATGTTTTTATTTGTCAATCATACAAAACAAACATTTTTTAAAATCAACAACAACAAAAGTATCACTATTTGATCAAAAGTAGCAAACATTTTTTACGCTACCAAAATATGACAGCACTCAGACTGAGCGGTTAGTGATCAGGTCGTTCAGAAGATAGTTGTACAACTGTTGTAGAACTGTTGACTGTCAAATTGTATCTGCCGAACGCACCCATTTATTAAACAATACCCAAGTAGAAATTACCGACGTTACAACAAAAATTGTACAGGGAGAGCACTGTTTTTTACGAAATGCCGGTACTACTTAAAACGTGCTTTGCCAGTACTGTTTTTTGAAAATTAACGAGCTTTTTTTAATTTATTAAAATTAACAGTTTTATAAATTTTACATATTTTTAAATATATTACACAATTATTTATGTAAGAGAAACATAGCCATTCTTTTCTTGTGAAGTTTCGAAAGAATACATTAAAAATCTGTGATGTATACTAAAAGGACCGTAAAGTACTAGCAAACTACTAAATTTGTTATTAAATGTACTGGGATAATACCAAAAAAATAAAATCCCAAGCCTGCGCCAACATTGGGAAATAACTACGGCCAAGAGTTTATTGGTGTTATCATTTCGACAACATGCCAGTACAGTGAAAGTTGAAAATCCGACGCATTGCCAGTACATGTACTACCGTCTCCAATACCAGGACGACATTGTGCCGTTTGTATTTTTCTACTTGGGCAGTGAAGTACTAGCAAACTACTAAATTTGTTATTAAATGTACTGGGATAATACTAAAAAAATAAAATCCCAAGCCTGCGCCAACGTTGGGAAATAACTACGGCCAAGCGTTTATTGGTGTTATCATTTCGACAACATGCGAAAATAGTGAAAGTTGAAAATCCGACGCATTGCCAGTACATGTACTACCGTTTCCAATACCGGGCCGACATTGTGCCGTTTGTATTTTTCTACCTGGGTGGTTTTTCAATAACATTTCTATAACTTTAGAAAGTACTGGAAGTATATAAATGGGACGTAAATTCTGTAAATCACTAGATTTAAGTTTAAATCCCAATTATCGATGATTAATAATAGGAAAAAGTTAAATACTCATGAATCCTACGTTTAAATGAGTCTAAAGAAAAATGGAATGAACGCAAATTCCTCGGCAAGCTATTCCACAAACGACCAGCCCTTATTGCAAACGAATTTTCATATTATTTTAATTTTAGCTCTGTTTCTTTACTTTTTGGGTAAAGTTCGGTAAAATGAGAGTTAACAAGAAATACTCTCCCGAAATAACAAAAATGCACAAAAGTAAACGAACGCGAAAAACCACATTTGAAGCCCGAAAAACAAATGTCAATAGATTTGTGCATTATAGTTCGTTTTGGTGAGCGCTCTTTCTAGTTCTTGTTCAATTTGTTGTAAAAATCTAGATAGCTTTTCTAGTTAAACCCCTTTTTAAATCAAAAATTTTATAAAAATTTCCTTTTTAGGCATTTCTATTTACAAAAAGGAATACATAGTTTATTAAATTTGGAAAAGATTTTAATATTAAACAAAAGCTTCGATTTATTTACATATTTAACTCTTTAACACATTTAAACAAGAGTCTTCACAAAATTGTCGGTAATTTTATGGAGTTGTAAAATCACCGATAGGCTTTTGCAACTATTATACTAATTTTTGTAAATGGTAAATGATGATGAATGAATGAAATGATCGATTGAACTAAAAGAGCTATTAGTTGTGAACTAGGTATTTGGTTCAAATCAGTGAAGAGTTCAATTGAACTAGTTGCACCCAACTGATGATATAACAGCTGATTAAAACAATTTACCCATAAATACATACAAAAAAAATATTACAACACATGTTTTGGGTAACGATAGATGATATTTTTAGGGTAGATTATGGAACACCTAGGCTACGACCGTACTAGAGGGGTATGTCAAATGAAATCTATTGGACACATGATTCCAAAAAATTACCTTGCAAAAAAAGTTATCGAATAGTTTTTGCACAAATCAGGAAAACCTATTTAGTGGCCATAATGGGATTCCTGGAAAGATTCTGGAACAACTAGGCTTCGACGGTACTAGTGCGGTATGTCAAATGAAATCTATTGGACACATGATTCCAAAAAAATACCTTGCAAAAAAAGTTACCGAATAGTTTTTGGACAAATCAGGAAAACCTGTTTAGTGGCCATAATGGGATTCCTGGAAAGATTCTGGAACAACTAGGCTTCGACGGTACTAGTGCGGTATGTTAAATGAAAGCTATTGGACAGGTGATTCCAAAAAATTACCTTGCAAAAAAAGTTACCGAATAGTTTTTGGACAAAGAAAGATTCTGGAACAGCTAGGCTTCGACGATACTAGTGCGGTATGTCAAATGAAATCTATTGGACACATGATTCCAAAAAAATTACCTTGCAAAAAAAGTTACCGAATAGTTTTTGGACAAATCAGGAAAACCTATTTAGTGGCCATAATGGGATTCCTGGAAAGATGGAAAGAGGAAAGTCTAGTTGTTCCAGAATCTTTCCAGGAATCCCATTAAGGCCACTAAATAGGTTTTCCTGATTTGTCCAAAAACTATTCGGTAACTTTTTTTGCAAGGTAATTTTTTGGAATCACCTGTCCAATAGCTTTCATTTGACATACCGCACTTGTACCGTCGAAGCCTAGTTGTTCCAGAATCTTTCCAAGAATCCCATTTTGGCCACTAAATAGGTTTTCCTGATTTGTGCAAAAACTATTCGGTAACTTTTTTTGCAAGGTAATTTTTTGGAATCACCTGGATATATGGAAATATGGATACCAAAACTTTTCTTTTGACAAGTAAATCATTGCTAAGTGGATATAGTTTGGAATTTTGCAGATTTCATACATTTTGCACGATGCTCATATGATACCCATATTGAGTATGTTTTCTTCAGCTAAGATGCAAATTTCTTACAAAAACTAAAAAAAATACCTTTTTTAAAAATGGTCCAGCTCGTGAGATCTCATTCCTAGACCCGAAATATTTTGGGAATCATCATAAAACAAACCAAGCTTTATTTTAAGGGGGGCACGTTTTTTACTTTTTTTCGTGAGTCGGTCTAATATACAGATGTTGTAACAATGTTATTCACAAAATATAATAAATGTCCGATGGCATATGGAAAAACTATTTTCAAGAATTTTATTGAAATACCATCATTACCAATAGAGGAAAATTTAATTTTAAGCATGGCTTGGTGCAAATCAGCAACAGCTATATAGAAAAAGAAAAAGTATAAGGCGCATTAGCAAAACTACTAAAATCCAGAACATCATCAAAAGAATCCAATTGATTACCAATAAACGTTTCATTGACTTTATTTACATCAACATGCATTTGATCAGCTGAGCCACCTAAAGCACCTGCATTACGCAAAACCTTTCACATCTTTCTTGAATCACTTACATCAAATAGTGCCTTTTTCCACTTCCTGATCATATCCCTAACCCGATTTCGAAGTTGTCAATAAATTCCCTAATTTCTATCATTCCTGTGATAATGCGAGTCACAATGCTTGGGTATAGAATTGTGCCTGCATTTTAGACCATAACGTGTGCAAAGTATATTTAAATTACGAGCTTTCGATGGAGTAAACACATTATTGAAATCACCTACTACAACAATATTATTATATCGAACAAATATATCACTCAAGAATCGTTCAATCAAATTCAACTGTCCCCTAGGAAGATAAGTAACACCCACCAATAAAATAACGGACTCCAGGTAAACTTCAATAAATAAGGCCGCACAATGGAAATATTCAGTACATCTATGACAATTTTGAATCGGATATCCTTAGAAATATAAATAGCAACACCACCACCTCTGACGTGAGATACCCGATCATTTCTGCATAATACATATCCCGGAATTTCCAATGCACGATTAGTAATTTCAGGATCAAACCAGGATTCCGTAATACAAAAAATATCCAATTTAAGTGACCTATTAGAGGGGACTAAGCTATGTGCGTTGATATGTCCCACTTTCAAGTTATTTAAATCATTTAAAAATACACGCTCTAAGTCGCCATCACCGAGAATTGGGCCCAAATTTATCTAAATGCCATTTATATTTAAATATAGGGTTTTCCAATAGGTATTTTTGAATTTAATTTGTGAACGCACTATTTCACTGATCATCTAACTGTTACTTTCCTTTTTTTCAGTAAACTCAACATTTTCATCATGGTAAAGTAGATGAACGAACAACGTATGCAAAAATGTACTACTGAAATTCGGAGTCGGTGACCGCAACTTTAAGAGCAGTAACTCCAATTTTCGGTCTTTATTCTCGCCCTAGTAGACAAGCAATAATAAGTTTAGTGCAAAAATTTGAGTCTACATATTCATTGTGTGATGCTGCCGTGCCAGTGAGACAACGTGTTGGTCGAAGTGACGAAAATATCGCTGCCGTTCAGGCGTCCGTAGCAAACGATCCAAATCAGTCGATTCCTCGGCGTTCTCAAGAACTGGGCATCGCCAAGACCACTTTATGGCGAATTTTGCGTAAATATCTTGGTTTACTCCCATACAAGATCAAATATGAGAGTGGGAAGCTAAAAAAAATACGTGTCCTTTAATTTTTTATCCTCTACAACATATCCTAAGCTCATTAAAATCTGCCGAAATTAGAATGAATTAAAGTGGACTTGTGTCAAAATTTTCTATAAAAGGATAGAAGATAAATTTCATAAAAATATCTTAATATTTGCGACCTGTAGAGTGCACACACGAGAATTCATGGACAGTAGACCACTCATGAAATGTATGAGATTTTCAAAACTGCTTTTTTGTTCGCTCCACCGGCAGTTTCCGATAGATTGGGCATAAAAAATAATATGTGTACAAAAATTGGATCTCTCGGGGTCATACAGACCAGTCAGTTTAAACTAGTGTTTCCAATTATTCGACATAGGCGGTTAACCGGTTAATGCATTATTCGAAAAATTACTAAAACTAATTAATTAACGGTTATTCGGGTCGGTTAATCGAGAAAATTGACGATTAATCGTTTAATGCAAAATTAATGTATTTTCTTAACTTTTTATCAATAAAAACACAAAGAGCTGACTTTTTTATATTAAAAACTATAAGAGCCTTTCATTTTGAGCCATCAATATATAAAATGTTAAGTTCTATTTGAAAATAGCAATTTACTCTGCAAAAATTAGCAACAAAATTTGCTGAATATTAGTAGTCTGAGAATATCCTAAATAATTGTTAAATCCTCAGTCTTTTTGGAAGAGGAGAATTTTTAATGTTAAATCTTAAGCAGACAATTTTTAGAAGGTTTTCTTATCTTTTTCATAATTTACTGCTTTGCATTTCCATAAAATAACATAATTGGAAAATATTTTTTTTATTTGCAATAAACAAACATGTGTCATATTCTCTCTTTTTTCTTTCTGTTTACTGAGTATTTGTGTTAACGAACGCCATAGAGTAAAAATTTTGTACAAATTATACAGTAATCGAATGGACCTATTAATATGCAATTTTATCAATTTTAATTTAGTAGGTTTGAGGTTAAGAAGGAAAATAAACTTTTTCTCTAAAAATATTCAGCTTTACTATAAAAAAGAAAAAGTCGATTTTAAATCACAAAAGTCGACTATTATTTTAATTTTCGTACCATACAAAATATTTAAAATATACCTTAAAATTCTGATTTAAAATTTTGATAAATTTGAAGTTTTCATTTGTTTTTATTTTATATTTTTCATTGTTTTCAAATTTTGTTTACATTTATTTACAAATTTCCTTTTTATTTTTGAATATTTTGTTTTGGTTTTCAATAAATAGAAACAAAATTTTCGAATGTATATATTTGGCATTATTTTAAAAGGTTCATTTTAAATATTTTGTATAGTATGGTTAAAACAAAACCTTTGCTTTAAAATAAAGTCGACTTTAACAAAAATATACCTTTGAAAAATATTGATAGTAAGGCTGTATGAATACATAATAATTTTAAAATCAGACTAGATCAAGTTTCTGTCTTTTTTTGTCAGATTGTCTCTATATGATAATTTTTTAAACAAACCGTAGGCTGTAGTAATTAAATACATTCTCCTACATTACAAACGTAACTATACTAAAGTGCTACAGCTTAACCATCTCACCCAAGTAAGGCCTTGAATGCAATGTAACTAATTCGTTGTTTTCTTTCCTATTCAGCTTCCTGTTGTTGCTTTTACTCAGAAGTGATCAACGCAGACACATACGAAAATTCTATGTTTAGATTTATGTTTATCTTCCAACTCCTCCGAGTTTCAATGGACAAATTCCAGCGAAATTTCATTGAATCAGTAAAAAAATCCACAGATTTTTAAAAGTCAGAACAGTTTTTCTGCCTTTCAAAATTTTATGTTTGCAATAATAAAAATGTTTTTGTTAAAATAAATATAAACAAAAACATCGACTAGAGGCTGAAAAACTGCTTTCACTTTGAAAATTAATTTTACATTTTAAAAGAAGTAAAGCAGATATGAAAAACTGTTTATTGTATTTTCTAAAGCCTGCTGCAGCCAGACACGTAGTGTGTTTTGAATTTGAGTTTTTCTTTATTTTGGTTTTTCTCGATGTTTTGTTAAAGCTTTTTTTACAATTAGAAATAAATTTTATTAAAAATTAATTGCGATAATGTAAAACAAATCCGTTTTAAGAGTCTCTTAAATCCCATGACGTGTCTCGCTGGTTCAATGTCGACTTCCTTGGAGTTGCTCAAAAAATGGTATCTAAAGGCTTCTCTTTCAATCGTTTTTAAAATAATTTGATCGTATTTTAGTTAGGTTTTGTTTTTTCTTAGCATTTCTGGCATTTTTTTTTAGCCAAAGTTAGGAAAATTATGAAGTTTTGGGAAAAATAAAGCAAAAAATTACATATTAAAAATGTAACCGGTTAATCGGCCTATTTTAATCGATTATTCGGGTCGAATAATTATTTGTTTCGACATTAACCGAAATCAATGGCCTTGCAACTCTCTCAATATTTTTTATTTAAAAAAATATTAGGCGGCTTGGAACAGGAACGAACTCCGACTGGTTAATCAGGGATGGAAAAGGCTCACTTAATCGGGCGCTTATACCAAAAAATGTTAGATCGCTCTTACATATTTAAAAATGTATGTAACTAAAAAATACCTTCATCTTTTGCTCGTTAAAAAACATAAAAATTAAATATTTAGATATTAGCAAATATTAGCACAAATTGCGAAAAAAAACATTTGCAAAAAGCGAAATTTTTGCAACAATATATTCGCTTGCAGAATGTCGATCGCTGATTACCTCTTTTAATTCATTTTCTGTACCATAATGCCTTTTTCGAATTCCGCTGTTATTTTGCAATTTTTAAGTGCGGTTTTTTAAAATATATAACCTAGGGATTAAATTTTTGTACCATAAAGTCTTTTTTCAAATTCCGCTATTATTTTGCAATTCTTTACGTGCGTTTTTTTAAATTTATAATCTAGGGGCTATAATACACATTTCAGACAACAAAGTTTGGTGGCTAGTTGCAAAAAAAAATCGCGAAAAATAAAATTTGCAAAAAGGAAAGTTTTTGCATCAATATATTTGTTTGCAGAATCTATATCGCTGATTACGTTTCCTAATTAATTTTTTGTACCACAAAGTGTTTTTTCGCGTTCCACTTTTATTTTGCAATTTTTTAAGTACGTTTCTTTTTAATTTATAATCTAGAGACTATAATACACATTTCATACAACAAAGTTTGGTGGCTAGTTGCAAAAAAAATTGCGAAAATTTAAATTAATTAAGAATTTAATTGCTTCAGGTTTCTAGCCGAGGGGTTTTTACCGGCCCCCAAGGTGAGGCTTTTCTTCTTTTTTGCCCTCCCTTTAGGAATTTACAAAAATTCCATCTTCGAGGCTATCTACGATGGATGAGGAACATTCATACCAAATTTCAACTGCATTGCCTAAGCGGTTTGGGCAGGCCGTTAGTGGGGACATTTTTCCCTTTCAACCACCATTTTTACTATGTTCCTGTTCCAAAATAGAAAAATTACGTTGCCGGTGAGTTAGTCCTACTCCAAGGAATACATATTTAAAATTTTAGGTTGACCAAAAGGGATTGGGCAAGCCGTCAGGAGGAGACTTTTACCTTATTTCTCCTCCCGATAGGAATTTCAAAAATTCCGTCTAAGCGGACGCCTACACAGAAGGAGGAACTCACATACCGAGTTTCCTTTTGGGATATCCTGTAGGGAATTCCAAAAATACAAACTTAGTCGATGTCTACTACAGTGGAGGAACCTTTATACCAAATTTCAACTTCTTACCTCCAGTGGTTTGGGCAGGCACTTTTCCAATTTGTGAGACTGTTTATGGGGAGACTTTTCCCCTTTTTGCCCGTTCCGGTAGGAATTTCCAAAAATCCCGTCTTAGCGCACGTCTATGCCGAATATCAAGAAACCTTGTTTTATTGGAGATATCCGTGGGTGGAGGAAAAAAAGTAGTTTTTTTGAAATTATATATTATTTTAAATGGTACTTTTTGGAAAAACGAAATTTTTTGGAAAAAGATACTTTGTTTTTACAAAGTACTTTATTTGTACTTTTTTTTGCAAAATGTATTTTTTTTTAAAAAGTTGTTTTTTTTTGGAAAAATGTATGTTTTTTGGAAAAAGGAACTTTTTTTGGAAAAGGTACTTCTTTTGGAAAAGGAAAATTTTTTTAGAAAAAGGTACTTTTTTTTGGGAAAAGGTACTTTTTTTTGGAAAAGGTACTTTTTTTGAAAAAGGTATTTTTTTGAAAAAATGTATGTTTTTTGGGAAAAGGAACATTTTTTTAGAAAAAGGTACTTTTTTTGGGAAAAGGTACTTTTTTTTGGAAAAGGTACTTTTTTTTGGAAAAGGTACTTTTTTTGAATAAGTTATTTTTTTGGAAAAATTTATGTTTTTTGGGAAAAGGTACTTTTTTTTTGGAAAAGGTACATTTTTTTAGAAAAAGGTACATTTTTTGGAAAAAGGTACTTTTTTTAAAAAAGGTACTTTTTTTGGAAAAAGGTACTTTTTTTGGAAAAAGGATTTTTTTTGGAAAAAGGTACTTTTTTTGGAAAAAGGTACTTTTTTTGGAAAAAGGTACTTTTTTGGAAAAAGGTACTTTTTTCGGGAAAAGGTAATTTTTTGGGGAAAAAGGTACTTTTTTTGGAAAAAGGTACTTCTTTTGAAAAAAGGTACTTTTTTTGGAAAAAGGTACTTTTTTTGGAAAAAGGTACTTTTTTTGGAAAAAGGTACTTTTTTTTTGGAAAAAGGTACTTTTTTTTGGAAAAGGGTACTTTTTTTGGAAAAAGGTACTTTTTTTGGAAAAAGGTACTTTTTTTGGAAAAAGGTACTTTTTTTGGAAAAAGGTACTTTTTTTGGAAAAAGGTACTTTTTTTGGAAAAAGGTACTTTTTTTGGAAAAAGGTACTTTTTTTTGGAAAAAGGTACTTTTTTTGGAAAAAGGAATTTTTTTGGAAAAATGTACTTTTTTTGGAAAAAGGTACTTTTTTTGGAAAAAGGTACTTTTTTTGGAAAAAGGTACTTTTTTTGGAAAAAGGTACTTTTTTTGGAAAAAGGTACTTTTTTTGGAAAAAGGTACTTTTTTTGGAAAAAGGTACTTTTTTTGGAAAAAGGTACTTTTTTTGGAAAAAGGTACTTTTTTTGGAAAAAGGTACTTTTTTTGGGAAAAGGTACTTTTTTTGGGAAAAGGTACTTTTTTGGAAAAAGGTACTTTTTTTGTCCCCTTTTTGCCCCTCCCGATAAGAATTTCCAAAAATGCCGTCTCAACGGACGTCTACACCGGTCGAGGAACCTACATACCAAATTTCAACTTCATAGCTCCAGCAGTTTGAGCAGGCCGTCAAGGGGGAGACTTTTTCCCCGTTTTGCCCGTCCCTGTAAAAATTTTCAAAACTCCCGTCTTGGTGGATGTCTACGATAGTGGAGGAACCTTTATACCAAATTTCAACTTCCTACCTCCAGCGGTTTGGGCAGACCGTCAAGGGGGGCCTTTTTTCCCTTTTTAACCCCCATTTTTACAACGTCCCTGTCCAAAATTCTAGAAAGTACTTTCCAGAAAAGTTAGCCCCTACTCCAAGGAACACATATCTTAAATTTCAGCTTTCTAGCCAAAGGGGTTTTGGCAGGCCGTCAAGGGGGACACTTTCCCCCTTTTTGCCCGTTCCGGTAGGAATTTCCAAAAATCCCGTCTTAGTGGACGTCTACCCCGAAAGAGGAACCTACATACCAAATTTCAACTTCCTAGCTTCAGCGGTTTGGGCTGGGCGATGTTGAGTCAGTCAGTCAGTCAGTCAGTCACGTTATTCTTTTATATATAGAGATATGTTGCACGGAAACCCTTAGTAACATGATTTGGATACGCTAGAACCTCTAATTTTGTGAGGTTTGAAAAAATGCATAAGCGAAAAATGGGGGAGTTGGCTGGGGCTCCTCATCGGGGTCAAAGGTGGTAGTGAAGGGTTAAAAATTCACAAAAAGCCCCACAACTTCCCCGGAGTCGACCCTAGAGCGGTAAAATGTAAGACCGACCCCCACCGATTTGTCTTTTTCAGCATTTGTTCCGAACATATCTATCCCCTATCTCCACTCTGTAAGAGGGCTCCCATACAAATGACATTTTTATAAAATTCACTCTCACCGCTTTAACTGTCCTAAGGGTGCCCCTAGAGAAGTCAAATGTATGACTGACCCCCTATATTTTTTTAACCACAATATTTTCTCGGAATATATCTACCCTCTATCTTCAACCCTTAAAGCGGTCCCCATACAAATTTTTTATTTTTTATAATTTTTTTTTTATGAAATCAGCTCCTACCGCCCCATGGAGCGTGCTAGAGGGATGGTATGTAAGACCGATCCCCATTAATTTTTCCTCCCAATATTGTTTCCGAACATACCTACACTCAAAAAAATAAGTTAGTAGAAAAATTAGTAAAACGTCTTGTATATCAAGTGTACTAGTTTTTAGCAATTTTTTTGCTGAAATTCTGTTTTCAGCAAAAATTTTAGTTATATTTTTTTAGCACTAAACTAATTTTGAACTAATGTTTTTCTAATTTATTTTGCTCCAAAAATTGTGCTAATAACCGCATTCATAGCGTGGGCGACAACCAGATAGACAAGATGTAGATGTCGCAGCTTGTCTGGAAACGGAAATGACAAAAAAAGAAAAACAACTCTACACATATTCTATATTTAAATTTTCAGCAAATAAATTAACTAAAGTAAAATTTCGCTCCAAGTTTTTTGAGTTTTTTTCAATCTACTAATATTCAGCAAAAAGTTTAGTGATTTTAGCAAGGATTTTTTTCATTTGCAGTCGACTAAGTGTTAGCAAAACTTTTGCTGAAGATTACTATTTTTTGCTAAAAATAAGCTCGCTGATTTTCAGCAAACCTTTTGCTGAAATTACCAACTTTTTTGCAAGCACGCTCATGACTAAAAATTTGCTGACACAGCAACATTTTTTGCTGACTTTACTGACTTTTTTTTTTAGTGTACCTTCTATCTCCACTCCCTAAGGGCGCTCCCATACAAAAATTAAATTTTTTTTAGAATTTTCTCCCACCGCTCTAACTGTCCCAAGGGTGCCCCTAGAGGAGTGAGATGTATAACTGACCTCCAATATTTTTTCAACCTTAACATTTTTGCGGAAGATATCTACTCTTTATTTTCAACTCTTAAGGTGGACCACCACACAAATTTTTTAGTTTTTATAATTTTTTAAGAAATCGAGGAGGGATTTTTTTCTAGGACTTGCTAAAGTGCCACGCCAACGCTTTAACGTTTGCATTTTTCTGGCTGGTCTTAACACAAATTTTGATTTTATCCGCTTAAAACGCCACGAAAAGTAATACTTAGACCAAAGATTATTATAAAGACACTTATATGGTATTTTTCCGGAAAACCGCAAATTTAAGGTTATGGCGCAAAAAAGCTTTGAAGTGTTTTTAGGTCATTTTTAGGGTCAAATGTCCAAACTGACTTGCCTATATGCGCCCGAGAGATCCAATTTTTGTACACATATTATTTTTTATGGCCAATCTATCGGAAAATGCCGGTGGAGCGAACAAAAAAACACCTTTGCAAATTTGGGTGGTCTAATGGACAGACGGACGGATATCGTTAAATCGAAATAAAAAGTGATTCTATGTCGATCGGTACACTATAAGATGGGTCTAGGTCCTATATTTGTTGGTGTTGCATCAGGGGGGTAACCGCTAATTTTGACAAATTAGCTTAAAAACGTTTAATTAAATTGTTTAGATTTTTCATGCATTCGGCTGTTTTGGTATAACTTTGGTTTAAAGCTTCTCATATTTTTTTTTCGGCAGTTTATATTTTAAAAATATGTCAGTTAATAAATTAATTTACATCATGAGTTTTAATTAGCAATTTTTTACAGAATGGACGATGAAAGAAGTGCGTTCAAAAATAATTAAATATTTTCAACAAAACCAAAACTGGACATACAAAAAAATTGCCAAAGAAACTAATGTATGCCGTCAAACAGCTACAAAAGTGGTAAAAAAGTATCTGGAACACCTAACAATTGAAAGGAAGCCGGGAACAGGAACAACGACTGGTTATCGTAACATTGGTAAGGCATATAAAGTTAAAAGCATCCTTAAGAGAGTTCCTAACACATCTGGCAGAAAAACAGCTCGGTTAGCCCAATGCTCGGTCTTTTTTGTACGTAAATGAAACGTAAGGCAGGACTAAAGTCCTACAAAGTTCAAAAAATCCCGATACAAAAGCTTTTAAAAATTTGGAGGCCAAAACCCGAGCTCGAAAATTGAAATCAAATTTTATACAAAACGAGTAAAAAGGTTAAAGTCGGGCATGCCGACTATACAATACCCTACACCAGTCTGGGTAAAAGCCAACTAATGTTTGGATCCGAAATTCGAATGGGTTAAAATGGGGCTTGCGTCAAAATTTTCTATAATGTGAGTCAGCTTCGTCCTTGGGCCAACATAGGTCTGTGTATCAAATTTCATCAAAATATCTTAATATTTGCGACCAACAGCGTATAAACAATATAATTTTGGGGGGACCCTTATATGGGCACTAGGTCTAAACATAGACCGATGTTCACCAAAATCAATAGGCTTCGTCCTTGGGCCAACATAGGTCTGTGTATCAAATTTCATCAAAATATCTTAATATTTGCGACCTGCAGCGTATAAACAATATAATTGTGGTAGGACCCTTATATGGGCACTAGGTCTAAACATGGACCGATGTTCACCAAAATCAATATGCTTCGTCCTTGGGTCAACATAGGTCTGTGTACCAAATTTCATCAACATATCTTAATATTTGCGACCTGGAGCGTATAAACAATATAATTTTGGTAGGACCCTTATATGGGCACTAGGTCTAAACATGGACCGATGTTCACCAAAATCAATAGGCTTCGTCCTTGGGCCAACATAGGTCGGTGTACCAAATTTCATCAAAATATCTTAATATTTGCGACCTGAAGCGTATAAACAATATAATTGTGATAGGACCCTTATATGGGCACTAGGTCTAAACATGGACCGATGTTCACCAAAATCAATAGGCTTCATCCTTGGGCCAACATAGGTCTGTGTATCAAATTTCATCAAAATATCTTAATATTTGCGACCAGCAGCGTATAAACAATATAATTTTGGGGGGACCCTTATATGGGCACTAGGTCTAAACATAGACCGATGTTCACCAAAATCAATAGGCTTCGTCCTTGGGCCAACATAGGTCTGTGTATCAAATTTCATCAAAATATCTTAATATTTGCGACCTGCAGCGTATAAACAATATAATTGTGGTAGGACCCTTATATGGGCACTAGGTCTAAACATGGACCGATGTTCACCAAAATCAATAGGCTTCGTCCTTGGGTCAACATAGGTCTGTGTACCAAATTTCATCAACATATCTTAATATTTGCGACCTGGAGCGTATAAACAATATAATTTTGGTAGGACCCTTATATGGGCACTAGGTCTAAACATGGACCGATGTTCACCAAAATCAATAGGCTTCGTCCTTGGGCCAACATAGGTCTGCGTACCAAGTTTCATCAAAATATCTTAATATTTGCGACCTGTAGAGTGCGCACAAGAATGCATGGACAGACAGACAGACGGACGGACGTTAAATCGGACGTTAAATTTCGTTAAATCGAAATAATAAAAAATTCTGAGCCGATCGGTATACTATAAGGTGGGTCTAGGACCAATATTTTTTGGTGTTACAAACATCAGCACAAACTTATAATACCCAGACCACATAGTGGTGTAGGGTATAAATACAACTGTTGTGTAATGGACGACGAAACTTATATCCTCGCTGATTTTTTGCAGCTCCTTGGTCAAGAATTTTATGTTTCCGATGTTCGAGGAAATGTTGCGGAAATATTTAGGTCGATAAAGCAAACGAAATTCCCTAAAAAATTCCTAGTATTGCAAGCCATATGTAGCTGCGGCCAAAGAAGCCAGTTATTTGTGACATCTGGCTCTATAAACAGCGAAATTTATATCAAGGAGTGTTTGCAGAAGAGACTTCTTCCATTTTTGAGTCAGCACAATGTATCCACTTACTTTTGGCCCGATTTAGCATCTTGTCACTACAGCAAGAAAGCGCTGGAGTGGTATAATAATAATTTGGTTCTTGTACCAAGAGAGGCAAATCCACCAAACTGCCCACAGCTCAGGCCAGTGGAGAGATATTGGACTCTTGTTAAAATAGAATTAAAGGGCACAAAAAAGGTCTCCCAGGACATGCAATATTTCAAACGTAGATGGACCACCTGCTCTAAAAAGGTGACAGAAACTACCATAAAAGCTTTAATGGGAGGGTTTCCGGAAAAAGTGGATAACTTTGTTCGTAGTGGTTAGAATTTCATGCGGTTTTTTTTTTAGATTTTGTATTAAATTTCATTTAATAAAAATTTAGATTGAAGTCTTAAAATTAAGTGGTTTGTTTTTTATTTAACTTTATGTGTGTTAACATTTTTAAGATCTCACTCCTTAATATGCACGTCGGGGTCGCTAGTATGTTTTTTTTATCCACTTTTCATTCCAGATTAGCACCGACAACAACCAACTATAAAAAATAATAAATGAAATGGTTCATAGATTTTATGAAGCTTTTCATTGGCGGAATGATCTAGGCGTTTTATGGAGAGTTTCATTCATTTTATGAACTTTTCTTAAACATGCTGTTTCATAGATTCTATGAAACATTCGAATGGGCGACTTCTAATGACAATTTTCATTGAAACTATGAAGAAATTCATTACTGAAGTGAAGATAATTCAAATAAATGTCTAAAACGTGTTTATTATGTATCTCCTTTAAAACATACATAGAAAATAATAAAAATATGTTATAAAATAAATATGTCGGATCCTGTTATTTTTATAAAACAGTTATTGTATCTGTAATTTGATACTGTATAATTTATAATTGTATACTCTGTTGTTTTAATTTAATATTACGCCATAAACATAAATCTGATACTGCTGTTTGACGACCAGTGTTCACACGTAAATCATAAAGTCTAAAATAAATGTGAAGAAAAAGAATTTAAATGAAATATAAATTATTTTTACATATATTTAAAAGGCGTAAAATTACATTACCTACTAATTAAACCCACATTAACATCATCAGTTAGCATAACTTTTATTAAATTGTGTACAAGATTTGATGGTAATAATTTCAAAACTGGCCTAACACGTTCCTTACCACACTCCACCAGCAGCGTTATAAATTGATAAACAAAATAAATTTTCGGTGATAATTCATCGGTGGTAACAAATTGTTGAAATACTTTAAATACATATTGCATTGCAGATTGTAAAGATTCTTTAAGTTGAGCAGGCGTCTCGCGCAGGCTATTTGAGTGTAAAGATACAGATGAGCTAAGCAGCAAACTATTCTCTGAGAGAAAGTCATTCGAACATGAATTATCAGAGTTATCAGCCGTTAATTTACGCATTTTGGAAGCATTGTTAATATCATGATCGTCGCCATCATTCGAACGAGTACGTTTCATCTGTGATGATGAATTTTGTGTACGAGCCTCTAAAGCCGATATAATACAATAGACACATAAACGTGCCAAAACATATGATTGCGGTTCATTGATATCATCTCTGAAACATAAATTTAAAATGTAAGAAGTCTCTATTCTCGTTGAAAATAATAAAATGGAAAAATTATATATATGGAAAAATCTACGAAACAGGTCGATTTCAGATTTTAAAAATGAAAAATTTCAAATTTGTGGCACACATTTTTTTTATAGATTAACTTATTTAAAATACATTAAAAAGAAGTAATCTGTTCGCGTGAATAAATTTTTTTGAGTGCTGAAAAAGTTATAAACAAAAAACCGCACACATTTTCGCTAATAAATATTTTTAAATTTTTGGATATTTCGGGCATGTGACCACACATTTTCAAGTAACTTTTCTGTGCTGCGTCCGAATCTGGTTTCCAAATTTTTACTAAAGTTACCAAAAACCTTGTTTGGCTATTTTTGAGTTGTTTTTACACATTTTTACCTCGATTTAATGAAAAAAGATGACACACATTTTTTAATCATCACGGTAATTTTATTCGAAAATGCATAGTCGCGCTACATTTCCATTATTGATTATAAGTAATGTTGTTTTTTTAATTTTTCCGTCCGTCCGTCTGTCTCTCCATGTATTTTTGTGCGCACGCTACAGGTCGCAAATATTAAGATTTTGTGATAAAATTTGGTAGACCGATTTACATCGGCCCAAGGACGAAGTCTGTTGATTTTGATTTAAATCGGTCTATGTTTGGACTTGTGCCCATATAAATTTCCCTCAAAACTGCAGCACAAAATTTAATGGCACATCCACGGTTTAAAGAATTATGGGATCAAATATGTCTTGAATGGTACCTATCTTCATTACTATTATTATCTGAGAGTGCTAAAAGGATCGGACGAATTTCGTATTCTCTACAACATATCTTTCTCCAAAAGTCGCTAAAAGGTTAAATTCAAATTGAAGGCACATCCACAGTTTTAAGAATTATGGAGTCCAATATATCTGGAACGGTAGATCTTATCATAGCTGTCATTATGTGAAAGTGCTAAACAGATCGGATTTTATTTTTAGACTATATCAATTTTCGCTGTACAATACGCTAAAAATCCAACTTTAAATTGACTAGCACATCCACAGATAAAAGAATTAATGGCTGAAATCTGGCTTATATGATATATATCGCAATTAATATTGTTGTAAGTGCTAAAACGATCGGATTATCCGTTTGGTTTCTACGTCACTTTTAGCTCCAAAAATTTATGAAAAGCAACAAAATTTAACCTAAAATGGGTCTGGACACCAAACTAATAGTACGATCCATTTAGCACTTACACACAATAATAGTATCACCGATATTACCGATCACGCAAGACTGCAACTAATTATTTCTCAAACTGCGGATGTGCCCTTCAAAAAATATCAAATCTCAAGTTGTTCACCATAGTTGTTCACGCATAGAGGTGAAGAGATTATTATTGTCATATTTTCTTTATTTTTGAAAGCACACTTATCAACTTAATTTAAATTTTTTTGTTTACTTGTCAGTTATATGTCAGTATCAAAAAATTTTCAATTTCATTGAGGCTGAAAGCACAAAAATTAAAAATGTCTGAAATTACTCTTTATTCAAAAAAACAGAGTTACAGATTTTAAAGAACTACCATTTGCTCCTAAATGAGGGCACCTATTTTTTTCGACAAGTGGGAGATCTCCCAACATCATAATTATTATCCACCAAAGGTTTTGGGTGATTTCCTTTTATGCTGAAAAAGTTATAACCAAAAGAGTTGAAAAACTCTTGAAAGTTACAAGCAAAATTAGGTTAAATTAGGGTAGTTTTTAATTGAGTAGAGCACATTAGCAGTATAAATATTACAATTTAAGATGTTCGCCTGATTAAATTCGTTGCCTCGAAAATGCTGATAGCATCAAAAATATTATATATTGTTATTAAAATGGTTTAAATCCCGAGTTACATGGAATCGCCCTGTTCCGTAGATATGCCCATATGTATCTTTGGTTTTACAATACTCGAAATCGTCAGTTCATCGAGAGAAACGATTAAGGTTTACATATTTTATTGAAGGAGGCGTTGCTATAACAACAACAACATTAAGGTTTAGATTATTTTTTCTTAAAATCTACATGAAAAATATATTTTTCATTTTTACCCTTAATTGCGATATTCATATTTAGATTTTAAATAATCAGTTGGGTTTCAGAAAGCTGTCCGCAAGATGGGTGCCGCGTTTGCTTACAAATGACCACAAACGCAATCGTGTGACAACTTGAAGTGTTTGGCGTCGTTCATTACCCGAAAGAGATTTAGCTCCAAAAATGAAATAATTAATGAAACAAATGCCTATTTTGATAAACCTTGAGATATATTATTGGGTAGGGATACAAAATTGGAGAAACGTTGGACAAAGTGTATTGAGTTAAAAGGAGACTACCCTATCAGAAATTGCCAGTGGTACAAAGAGTCAAGCACTGGCATACCACTGGATAACCGCCGTGATAAAAATAAATAACTGGCAGAATATTAATTTGGGACGCTTTGTCATCGTTTGCAATAAGCGGTTTTCCACTATTTGTATTGTATTACAAAAATTTCGGTGGTTTATAAACCAGTGGTTATCCAGTTTGCAACCAGTGGTTATCCAGTAATACCTAGTCAGAAATGCCAACGGTACAAAAATCAATTCACTGGTAGATTTTATAAAAATGATGACGCTTCGGTAAATTTTTTTTTTTTGTTTTAATTAAATTTTTTTTTTTTTTTACAATATGAAATCAATTTTTTGTTTCTGAAAGCTCCTTAAGAATAACTTTTTGTTTGTTTTCCCAACGCTGGTAAAAGAGTTCCACCAAAGGTTTTGCCAGTGCTATAGCATTTTAATATAGCGGAACCAGTACACAGAAAAAATTATTAACCATAAATATCTAATTAAATATATGTGACCTTCTCCGAGAAAAATGTGAAAAACATTAAAATTTTATTTTTAATTTAACTTTAAATGCGTTCTTCTCAAAACTTCATTTTCACACACTGGGTACCTCTTCTCGGAGAAGGTCACATATATTAAAAATAAAAATTGTTTCTAAACAAGTATTTAATTGAATCAATTAATATTTTAATTGAATTTTAAATATTTTTGCAAATATTTGTTACATAATTATGTGTTGTATAATTCCCAAACTTTTTTTTCTTAAACTGAATGCATATATAGAAAATTTTTAGTATAAGATCCAAAACCTTTGCAGTTCACAAACAAAACAAAAACATATGCAGTACTCCAAATATATAAACATGATACTTTTTATACTTTTTACAATTTCATATTATTTTTTTTTATTTTCAATTAATGTTTTAATTGATATTATTACTGCTTTAATCAAAATTTGTTTCAATTAATCGTATACAATTTTTAGTAGTTAATAGTATGTATCATTTGAGTGATAGGTGCAAAATCAATTAAAATTTTAATTGATATAATCAATTTCGTTGTTAAAATTCGTTTTTAGTTTTTTCTGTGTAGTTGTCCAGTTGCTATCATTAATTTATGTATTATATTTATGTCTTATTAGCTCAAGAGGTAGTAAAGGGCTGCAATGAATATTTTACAAAACATTCTCTTATGCGCTGATTTGACGATTTTTGATACTAAAAATAAAAAATAGACAATTTTCCTTATTTACAGGATATTCAAATTTAGATTACAAAAAAAAAACAAATAATATCTTGTGGTTGTATAAGAAAATGTTTTGCAAATGTTTTGCAAGTTTAGTTGTTGTTGTTGTAGCAACTGTACCAAGAATATACACTCACAATAACTTTAACGTAAAAGTTCAACAGTTGTTTAAAAAGTAAATCAGTAAAGTTGTTTCAATTGAATAAGTAGTTAAATTGCAAAGAAATATATATGAGATGATGATTCGGGTGGCATCCCACCAGGAACTGCTTTGAGAGCATTTGGCAGTGTTCTTTTACTCTAAGAACCTTCGTTTCCTCATGGAGATGTTGTACTGAGGACATTTGTACGCATCCAATAATTGTCCTGAGGGCAGAGTTTTGGCAGGTTTGGAGCTTTCTCCACTAGGTATCGCTGGCTTTAGGCGACCAAACTTGCGCAGCATAATTGACCACTGACCGACCAATCGTTTTGTAGGTTGCCAACAAGGTTTCTTTGTCCGTACCCCAAGAGCTGCCGGCTAGCGACTTGAAGACCTTGTTATTACTCTGCATCTTATTGCAAATTGCAGTGGTGTGCGTTGTGGTCGAATGTGACCCCAAGAATTTTGGGATGGTTAAGCGTCGGAATTTGTTCGCCATCGACTACTACATTCAGTTCCAGCCTTACTTCTTTCGTCCAAGTGGTAGAGTCGCCGAGGATTTTGCAGGGGAGAGCTGCATATTCATTCCAGTGAAGAAATTCGAAAGATCTTGAAGATAACTGTTCAACCTACTGCATAAGCCACCAATGTCGTGACCCGTCGCCAGTATCGTACAGTCGTCGGCGTATGAAATCAATTCCACTCCTTCTGGTGGAGCCGGGAGTTTCCCTTAGGGACTCCTTGTTTAATTCTACGAGGTTTCTGTCCCAAAAGTCCACAAATGACTGGCGACCACACAGATAATTCGCTATCCACCTCTTCGTACCATTTGGGAGACTGGATTCGGCGATGTCTCTGAAGAGGGTAGCGTGGCTGAGCGCATCAGACGCCTTCGATAGGTCAAGCGCCACTAGAACTGTCCTTTCGCAGTGGCGACTCTGATTCAGACCGTTAGTTATCTCTGTCGCAATGGTTAAAGCTGTTGTTGTGCTGTGTTACTTACGGAATCCATACTGGTGCTGAGCAAGCTGAAAATGCTCTGTGAGTCGGGGGAGGAGTAGTTGACAGTAGGGAGATGGATCTGTAGGATGCTCCCTGATTCACGTCCTTTCCTGGCTTTAAAAGTGGTACCACCCTGCCCAATTTCCAGACCTCGAGCACAATTAGAGTGGATAAGGAAAGGTTGAAGACCTTTGTCAGGTACTCGACTCCTGGCATATCCATTTGCCTGATCATCAGCATGGAAATTCCGTCAGGTTCTAGAGCTCTAGATGGTTTGGCAACCTCGGAGAAGCTATTGGCTCGTCATTGACTCGGAGTTCGTGCAGTTTTCTTACCATAATCTTTTCCCCTAGTCTCTCTCGGGGTGCTCTATAAATTGCCGGCTAAAAAAGTTAGCGCGCCTTTTTGGGTCCGATATCGTCCTGTCGGCAAATGTAATTGAGACCCTGTCGTCCCTTTTGGACGGGTTCGAGAGATATGACGGTAGACCATAGCTTGTTGGCTCCGGTACTGAGGTTGCATGACTTCAAGTGATCTACCCATTTGTTCCGCTTGTGCTCGTTGACCAACTTGCTGAGTTGAGTTGGCTGATTCTCGGGTCGTCCCGCTCATCTGCGAGTTCTGCCGCTTCGGCTGGGAAATTTGGCCTGATGATCGTGATCCTTCCAGGCGGAATGAAGCGAGCAGCCGCTGCTTTGACGATTTCACGGAACTTACTTTCTACGAAGCTCACGTCTGTTGGAATGGGCAGGTCATTGAATTTGCGATTGGTGAACTCTCTGAACGCTAACCAGTCTGCCTTTTTATGGTTTAATTTATCAGACCTGCACTCGAAATTGTTATGTCTGGCGAGCTAGTGCAACTTCCTACAATTCTGGTGGGTGCATCCTCATTCATTATGCAGAATGTGGAGTCATCGACTTGTTCCGCCAGAGTTCACGGTGGGCGTTGAAATCGCCAATCACCAAGCGGTTATCATCCATCAGGAGGAATATGATGTCCGGGTGATATCCTATGTGGCAGCTGGCCACTGACATTGTTAGACATTGTACAATTCGACCTCGGCAGCTCCTGACCTTACCGCTATACATTGGTGTTCTAGGTAAATATCACGTAAGTTTGGGTCAGGCTAGATCATTCTGTACTGCACGGTGTTGTCTATAATGAATGCGAGGCCACCGCCTCCACTCCTTGTGCGGTACTTCCGCAGAATGTTGTAGTTGTTACAACTCTGAAGGCTGCATGTGGCATTGAGCTTTGTTTCTTGGACCGCAGCGACCACGAATTTGTGGAGCTGCATAAATCGGGTTATCTCCGTGATCTTACTTTGGAGGCCGTTACAGTTAAATTGCATGAAGGTTATCACCTCAGGTCGGGATACAGCCACATGTGGTGTTAGTTGTGTTGGGGCGGCATCGGGGTCATCGTAACCGATGTCGTCAGAGCCGACGATGTCGCCGACGATGACGACTCTGATGACGTTAAGCTGCTACGTTAGCCGGTACAGCGTAATTTTCGTCCCAGTCCTTATGGGTTCTTAACCCACCGCAGCTTCTACTGCTGTCCTTCCTGAACCCACTGATTGCAGATGTTACACCTGTGTGATGTTCCGCCAACGTGTAACCAGCTCTGACAAACTGAGCAGATAAAGATGCTCCAAATTAGAAAAAAAGGACATACATACACATTGTAGGTTTGTTGAGTTGGCTTTCCTTTGTCGGTGCTTGTTGGGCTCCGAGTCGTTCCGGTACATAAAACCGAGTGCAGCTGTTTAGTAGGTAGAGCTGTCGTTGCCAATCTGGAGGCCTAGGTTCAAATCACGGCAAGACCAAAACTACATATGGAATTCTTTTTTTGGTAAAATTGTTGGCGTTGAAAATTTTGTTTTCCCGGTGCTTTTCCGGCGTTTTTTGAACAGCCGTTCCATATGTCTAATGATGTTATCATTTTAGGAATGGGAAAAAACTTTTTGCCAGTACTTGTACCACCCGTTAAAGTGCATTGCCATCGCTTTCTCGTTTGTATTTTTCTGACTAGGTATGTTAAGTAATGATTTGTTTTAAACAACTGCCTTTTATTTAAAAATCCCGAATTTATTCATAAATGATCAGTTGGTCAAGCCAATTGAACTTAAGCTAACGAAATGTACGGATAACATTAAAAAATGTTTAATTACAAAGTTATTCAAATGTTTAATTAATCTGAATTTTGATAATTTAATAATAAATTAGTTTAATTAGATATGTTACAATTTAGTTAACTTTCCCAGCATTTAAAGAATCATATATTTCAAAAGCAATGAAGGAATTCCATCAATAATTCTAATTATTATGTAGGCTTTTGTAACACTTCAAGTAGAATTTAAAAATTTTACTTGGCCAAAAATCATTACAAATAATAAAATTTTAAGAAAATATTAAATAATTTATGTAATAATTACCCTTGACGGTTGTGTATAATTGAGGGTACAACATGTGTTAATAATGCCTCAGTTGTGCGTTCAATATCCAAGTGAAATATAGCAAATATAATGTCCATAGTTTTCATCATGTCCTTAGAAAATAAATTTAACAATCATCAATCAGCTCATAAACCTTGCTGTTGTTTATACTTTTACATACTTTTTTATATTTACAGTTGAGCATTTCTTCCACCAAACGAGTTGCCAACCAGGCTGCACCTCCGGCATGTAACAATGATTCAATAACTTGAGCTGCTCTTACGGGTACCCAACCATGTTCCACCACTGTATTCCAAACATCTTTGAATTGTTCAATTAAAGGATTACGTGAGACTAAATTTTGTGTTAGTGTTAAGCTACGCGATTTTAAATTGCCCGTTGGATGAACATCATATTGCATTTTACGTATTATTTGAAATGATAGACCTAAACGCTCTTTGACATTTTCCTGGGAAGACATTTCATCACTGCTAGGCGGCGATAGAAATTGTTGAATCATATTCAAAGGTTTCAAAAGTTCATTCTAAAACAAAGGATGCAAATAATTAAAAAAATTATATTTTTTTATACAAAGTGAAGGCAAAAGTAATGTGATAATATGCAATAATGTTTGCAAATGACGTGCCGAATCTGACATTACTACCGTTAAATGTTAACACTAAACTTTGACTTATATAAAATTTATATGGGAATAACATAATCCAACGTTGATAGCTTGTCGCACAAACGAAGCTACTTACATATGCTGTAGACAGAGAATTAGTGCAGTTAGAAAAAAGACAAAGGTATATTTACCTTTAAAATAACCAAAAATGTTGTTATTTTTAACTATTGAAAAATAACTAACAAAAGCATTAAAAATAACTAACACTGTCGTAAAATTAATTGACAAATTTTTACTACAACAATTTTAAAACAACTGAAAATATGGGTAAAAACTGTTTTTTACAGTTAATTCTTTTTTTATTATAAAAGTTTATTTAAAAAAAATGTTTCTTTCGATTACAAAAATTTGCGTAATTACTTCAGCCTGTTTAAAATTTAAAGTAAAAATTCTAAACGTTTCTTCAGTTATTGAGCTTTATGCATTGGAAAAACAAAACAAATTTCTGATTTTTATTTGCAAACTAGAAATATATCAATAATAACAAATATAAACTAAACAAACATTTTTAAAATTCAACTGCATTTTTTAATTTTTTAAACAACTAATAAAAACAACTGTTTACTTTAAAAATATTGTTTTAGTTGTTGTTTATTATGATATTAAAAATATCTGCATTAAACAACTGTTAAATTTACAGAACTATTCATTAGTTGTTTTCTTAAATAACTGTCATAACACTTGTTTTGCATTTTTTCATATATAAACAACTGTGATTACAGTTAAAAACAACTTCTGATTACTACACATACAACTGTCATGTAGTAAATGTAAAACTTTTTTGAGTGCATGAATTGAACAATTAAGCTTTATTGCAATTCAAGTGAATTCAAAAATGCTATTCAAAAGTTAACTGCATTGCAGTTAAAAACAACTACTGATTACTACACAAACAACTATCATGTATTGAATGTAAAACTTTTTTGAGTGCCTGAATTGAGCAATTTAACGAAATTAACGAAAACTTTTCGTAAATTTTTTTGTAAAATATACGATTTTTTATTCTACAAAAAAAACTTCTAACTCTTTAAAATACACTCATAAATTGTGTTGCAAAAACTGGCTTTTAAAAAAAAGTAAAGTATCTATAATACAAAGGTTCATTTTATTTTCTATTTCGTTAAGTAGTAAAAATATTGCAATTCACAGAATTGTTTCGTAATAAAGAAAGCTCTTAATTAGCCGAATTAATGAAAGCAATTTTAAGATTCTAAGGACTTTTTTTTATAATACATCAAGCGGGCAAAGCTCGCTACGTTGTTAGTGTACCTTAAGGTTTATTGAATTCACTTATGTGAAGGGAGACCTTGCAATTCAAGTGAATTAAAAATTCTTCCCATTTGCCCCTTACTGTAAAAATTCCCAAATATACATACATATGTATATACTCCTGCATCAGTGGATTTCTATGTTAAGGGTATAGTTACATACAAAATTTCAAGTATCAAACTCCAGCGGTTTCAGTCATTCAAATTTCGTTCCACTTGTGTAGTGTTTCAATTCCACTCGTTCCCCGCTCTATTCTATTCTATTTCATTTCCCAATTCCAATCGTTCCCCGTTTCATTCCACTTCGTTCATTTCGTTCCCATTGTCTAGCGCATCAATTTCACTCGTTCTCCGTTCCATTCCATTTCGTTTCCGCTCGTTACCCGTTTCATTTCATTCCCAATTCCAGTTCGTTTCCATTGTCCGGTGTTTCAGTTCCACTCGTTTTCCGTTGCATTCTACTTCTTTCCACTTGTCTATTGTTTCAATTCCACTCCTTTCCCATTCTATTCCATATTGTTTCCCAAATAAAGTGTTTCAATTACACTCGCTTTTTTAAATTTCAGGTTTCTAGAAAAAGAGGACGTCTACGCCGAAGAAGGAAACTATATTCCGAATTCCAACTTTTTAGTTCCAGCGGTTCAGGCAGGCCGTCAAATTAGTGCCCCTCTCCGTAGGAATTTCTGAGAATCTTATCTTAGTGGATTACTAGAACAGAGGAGAAACTTTCTTACTAAATTTCAACTTCCTAGCTACAACGCTTTGCGCAGACCCTTGTTGAAACCCCATTTTTACAACGTCCCTGTCCAAAATTCCAAAAAGTACCTTAACAATAAGTTCTTCAAGGAACACATATTTTTAGCGGTCGTCTGCGGCGGAGGAGGAACCTACATAGCACATTTTAACTTCCTAGCTCTAGGGGTTTGGGCTGGGCGATGTTGAGTCAGTCAGTGAGTCCAGTCAGTCAGACACGTTATACTTTTATATATAGATACATGGGAAAGCAAAGACTAATCAATCTTTTGATGGCAGAGAACCTTTCGATTCAGTACTTTCAGGGCGAATGTAAAATCTCAATCTCAATTTTTTTTAAAAATCTCAATTTTTTTTTAAAATCAGCTTAATTTGACGAAAGTTATATTACGAAAACTGAGATTTTCAGGAACTCTTTCACTAAAAAAACGGTGTGATTTTGAAAACATTTTACTTTTGAAAATCCATAATGACTGTATTCTGTAGAAAAATCACTCACGTATGTTTTAAGGATTTCTATTTATTTTTTTACGAAAGATTTTCGTGGTGCAAAACAATGAAATTATTTCGTAAAACATAAAAAATATTTTATGGAATACACTCAAAAATTTCGTATATTTTACGAAAGGTTTTCGTGGTGCGAAACAACGAAATATTCGTACAATGTACGAAAGGATTCGTACATATTATGTATATTTTTTTAGTGTACACCAATACCGTTACTAGTTTCGGTTGCCAACATTGCCTTTTATTGAAAACCTTTTTAAAAAACTATTAAAAAAGTGAATTTTATTAAAATAGTAGTACGTTTAAAAAAAGTTTTTTTTTAATGTACCTTTTATTTAAAAGGGTCCCATTTAATACAAAAGTACGTATGTGACCTTCTCCGAGAAAAGGGACCTAGTGTGTCAAAAAACCTAGTGTGTCAAAAACTTGGGAAAATCGATAAAAATGAGAAAATATCGATTTTCCCAAGTTTTTGACACACTAGGTTTTTTGACACACTAGGTCCTTTTTCTCGGAGAAGGTCACATATATTAAAAAAATATATTACAATTCTTTCTTACCTCTTTTACCGAATGCATATATGCACATAAAAATGATGTCGCACATACTGAAAATGAAAACATGCGTCTTTTAATATTATCCAAAATACTTTTTACATCTGCTGAGGACAAAGTCTCTTTTTCCCATGCAATTAAAACATGATGAAGGACACCAGGTAAATTAATACAAATATCCTGCCATGTAATATTGCTAAAATATACATGATTTTTAAAACAAATAAAATAAAGAACAATATTTGACAAACTTACGTATTTTTCATTTGAGCTTCGGGTTTGCTAAAATTCAACAACAACTCATCGACCACATTTTCATCACATATAGCTATCATATTTCGAGGATTTTTAGGTTTATTACGTTCTACCATACATTCTCGTACCCATTTCTCAAAGAAACTGTCACCATTTTCAGATAAAACCACCTTAAATATATATATATATACCCAGAATAGGAATAAAATTAAAATTTGTACATTGTCATTAGAAATGCAAAACAATGTAACTACAAAAACTTTCACGAGCAGTTTTAGTGAGGGTTATGATTTACTTGGATAAACTAGATCGCTACACAAAATTTTGAAAGCGGTTAAGTGATTTTGAACTGAATTGAAGATACGTTGTTTTGCATTTGGAATGACGTTGTGTGATTTTAATAACACTTACATCTGAACCATATGTTTGTACTATGGAGGTTAACATCAAAAAGGAAACATCAAATAATGGAGGACGTATTATTGATGGTTTACCAACTTCACCGGGCATTTGTTTAGAATTTTCATTACATTGTATTAGACGGGAAACAAAAGCTTTTAAACGACCCTCTACTGTGGCCACAGATAGTATTAAATCAAAAGTATTGCCTTTTATAATGAAAATATATTAAAACCAATGCGTTTTTCTCTTATTGGACATATTTTTCATATCTTACCTACTAACACTTGACATAATACTCCCAATAATGCTTCTTGTACTTTATTATAATCAGTACTTAATGTTTTCAATATACCCGATAATGGCACTTCAGCTCGAATAATAAAATTAATCATTGATGGAGCCTGATTACCAGATTCTCGTTTCTGCAGCAACAGTGAAGCCGTTTCCCGCTGAGCAGCAAAATGTTTAACATGCACGTCATTAACTAAATGTTGTTTTGTCCAATCGTTTAATAAATACTCAATAATATTGCAAGAGCATTTTGAATCCATAAAATCTAATAAAAGATTATCTTCCAATAACATTTCAAAGGCTTCAACTACTTCGGGTATATAATCGTTAGGCGGTTGATCACCGGTAACTTAAAGAGAAATTAAATATATTGTATTTTTGGAATTCAAATTTGCTAAAGTTTTGAGAAATTTTATACACAAAAGTATTGAGATTAATGTCCTTAGGCGTTCGAACTTTAGTAAATGAATTTTTTTTATAATAAGAAATTTTTCATATAAAATGTTTTTAAAATTACCCTTTATTGCAAAAGGTAATTTAAAAGCGAAAAGTAAGTTTTTGAAAAAAACTATTTTATAAAAAAAGCCTCTTTATTAAAAATAGAAAAAAAGTACGATTTATTAGAAAGTATTTTTTATTAACAAAAGTACCTTTTATTAAAAAAGAACCTTTTATATAAAAGGAAATTAAAAAAAGTTGCTTTTAGTAAATAAGTAACTTTTATTAAAAAAGTACCTATTATTAAAAAAAATATATCTTTTATTAAAAAAATAACTTTTATTAATACTTCCAGTAATTTTAAGGACAATATTAGAAAAAATTGGAATCGGAACATATTTATTTATAAAGGGCTTTAAATTAAAAGTAACTTTTATCAAAATTGGATCAAATTTTCTACATAAATTAAAAAGCATACATTTTACATTGCACTTACCTCTATTTAAAGCATGCAATTGTTTAATAATTTGTGGTACTTTGAAAAACGTAAATGCTCCCCACATGGTATCATGACTGGTCTCTACCACATTGCTAAGTGAAACAAAACCAGCACGTATAATTTCATAAAATAAACGAGTATTTGAAAATTTCTTAAGTCTTTGTAACATTTGCATTTCAGCAACATAATATGAAGTATCATTGCAGGGATTTAATAAAACTTCCACTGCCAATAATGGTTGCACACAATAAGCTATAGTTTCGGGTAATTGTTTAACATCTAATGTCTTCATATCTAAATGGTGAACATCAATATAGGCCAATTGTTGCAAATACTTTTCGATGCCAGGATGTGAGGGAGTAAAATTAGAATTTGTTAAAGATGTCTTAATGGTAGCATATTTCTCTCGAATTTTACTATAATACTCAAGATCTTCTTGCCGACCCACATAGAGAATAGCCAGAAGAAATTGATTTTTCACCAACTTTTCCAAGACGGAACAGCACTGATCTAACATATAGGATTGTTCGGCAGTTAATTCTCTATTCATTTCATAATTGGTGGTTATCATAGAAAATATCTGCATTAGCCAATTAACCAATGAAACAATTGCACCAGGCAATATAGATTCTTCAGGTTTAGTTCTAAAAAGAGTTTAATAAATGTATATTAAGGAAATATTCAAAATTTTAAGGTTCTAAATTAATTACCGACATGTAACTCCATCTAATATGGAATCAAGAAAATCCAACAGAGAAGTTATACAATACATACGGTCAAAGTATTCATATTTTGATATACGTCTTAATACTGCAGCATATGAAACCAAATGCGCACAAAGAGAATGTTTTAAATAATTTAAAACCAACTGAAACGACAAGAACAAAAACCATTCCTTATATTGTAGTATACTATTCATCGATAATACTTACTGGATTAGCGGTGGAACCAATTAAAGCCTGCTGTAATATACAATCTGACAAGTTGTAAACATCACCGCTGACACCTCTTGGTAGAACCTGTAATTAAATTGTTATATTTCAATTTAGTTTCAAGCAGTTGCTGGATATTTTGTCGATTTTCCTTTGACACACAAATAAAAAGATATAAAAAATATTTCGTTTTTATATGTCATTTATTAACAATTTTTGTCTATATTTTTAGTCAGTTTACGCGTAAAATTAATATATTCATTTATAGAATCTCTACAATATTGCCATGAAATTAGTGCATCACTCTTTAAGATATTGTAGATTATTAAAAAATTATCTAAATTATCAACAAGTACAATGTGCATTAATTTCTCATCAATTTAAAGTGGACAAGCCTATTTATTATCCAAATCGGCAATTTGAAATGCAACGCATAGAAGAACAACAAAAATCACAATTAGTTGCCGAACCGAAAAATAAAAACCATTTACCTAAAGATCACTATTATAAGATTTTGGGAGTTAATAAAAATGCCACATATCAAGAGATAAAAGCAGCTTATTATACGTTGGCAAAACGTTATCACCCCGATTCACCGAATTCGGCCAATGCACAACAGGTTTCAAAACGTTTTCAAGAAATATCAAATGCTTACAATATTCTTACCGATGATACAGCACGTTTAGAATACGATCAGTTGGGCGAGATTAAAAATGAGGATTCACTTATAAATAAACTTTCAAAACCATTTAAAAAGCAATATAATGTAACGGCAAATAAGTTAAAAGAGTTTATTGGAATAAGTGACCCAAATGCTATGATAACACCCAAAAAAGAAGGTAAAGTTAAATGTGTTTAAATGCCAAATAAATTTGAAATATTTTAAGCTGTGACCCATAGATTTTCAATTGAAGTGATCAATTTTTGTTTGTTTACAATTTCTTTTTTATTTACCAATATTTATAACACCTGTCAATAATTGACAGTAATTAAAGCGATTCATGCTACAGGGGATCTAATAGGAAAGGGAAGCAAATACGAATAATTAATAGTACAAACAGCCAATCCTTTTCAATAGTCAACCTCACCCAGTGCCCATCTTGGACTTGGTGTCCTCTGTTAACGCTGATGCACTGTCGAAAGAGTACTATGAGCCGCTTTGGCTTTATTGAAAATTTTCTTTATAGCACCTAGAACAACAGTTGGTGTTAAATTATAATAAGTCAATACTTAAAATAATTTTGTTTAATATTGGTATATTTGGCGCACTATGATCCAATGGTAGTTAAGGAACACTCATTCTTAAGGAACTTCTAAATGAGCTTCAAAGTAACAATGTGTTCCGGTTTTTCGTGGCAAGTTCTTTAAACAACTTAATATAATGCTATTAAAGGTTAAATTTCATAATTTTTAAATGCAGTGCTTCCGAACTACTTTTTCACCAGTGTTTGAGAACTTTTTAATGCTAACTCTAAAAATAGTTAACTCTAAAAAATAGTTCATTTCTGGTTTTTTCCTGATTTTATTTTTCTGGCTTTATTGAATTTTTTCAATTTTTATTCTCTGTAATTTACTTGTAAAAATTTTTTCATCTTTCTTTAATTTTAAAATAATTTAAAAGAAAATGTGATAATATTTGGTCTCAAAATCGATTGAAAAAAAATTAATTTATCATTTAAAATATCAATTATACATACAAACCTTCATTCATCTTATTACACTAGATACAGTGAAAAATATAATGTGCATTTACCGCGGTAACCGAAAACAGCCCAAAACCAACAATTTACACCCCTATTTGAGTACGGGAACTCTTTTGGGCTAGTTTGGTTTTTTACAAATTAATAAAAGTCTGTACAATATATTGAAAATTTACGATTTAAATTGAGAAATTAGAAATGATTTGGATTTTTGTTTTTAATATTTTACAATATATTAAAAATTGGCTAAAAATTAAATACTAATCTTTTACCAACTTTACAGTCATTCCTCAAATAACGAATAATGTTGATCAAAAACTTGATTTAACATTTATTGAATCTGTTCATGGTGTAAAAAGAAATATAGAATATTCATATTTGAAAAAATGCCCCTCTTGTAATGGTAAATCACAACGTCTGGCTGATCGTTCAAGTCCTGAATTATGTCGCAAATGTAACGGTACCGGGCAATTGACCAAAAAAACGTCCACCTACACATCTCTAACAGTTTGTGATCAATGTCATGGCAAGTGTTACATCCATCGTAATCAGTGTGATTTGTGTGACAGTCGTGGTTTTGTTCAGGAATTAAACAGAATAACTATTCATATACCAGCTGGTGTTAAGAATGGGGATGTCATATCAGTGGAAAATCCTCAAACAAAGCAACGTATAAACTATCGTTTACAAGTAAAAGAATCTGATTATTATAAACGTGTGGGTAATAGTGTCCTTACGGAAAAGTATTTGAATCTTAGCGAAGCAATATTGGGTGGAAAGATTAGAGTACGTGGCATTTACGATACATTTGAGTTGAATATTGAACCTGGTACAGAATCTCACACCAAGGTCAATATAAAAGGTAAAGGTATTAAGACCAGGGATAGTGTTGGCGATCACGTGGTAACCTTTAAAGTTCGTATACCACGTCAATTGACCATGAAACAACGACAATTGATCTTGGCTTTGGCAAAAACTGAAGAACCTACATTTGAACGTGGTGGTTAGAGGATCTCTACCGTGGCATACTTTGCATTGTTCCTTGAAAATTATTGTCTCTTTTAGATTCTTTAGCTTGTAATACAAATCAACAAATGCGTGTGGTAAATATTAAGATTAATTAAAATAAATTTAGTTTTTATTTGCAATTATTCTTTACTTACATTTTTTATGTTAATGCCCCATTGTGAGTCGGACCATCTTTCACGCCAGGCTACATGAATTAATTTCAAAATTTTATTCTCTTTCATCTTTTCCTGGTTTAGTAATTACTAATTTGTTAATGCTTAGTAATTATTTTATATTTTAAAACATTTTTATTAATAAAAACACACAAATTATTAATTAAATTTAGTGAAAACTAAACAATTTTTGACATTTACTGAACACAGCCAGCGATGCCAAATTAGCGTAATTCCAAAAACTCTCATTATTTCCTATTAGCGCTTTTTACTTAGCATCTTGACGAGACATCGATTTGTTCAACCAACGAACAATTTCTTGTTCAACCATAATTTTTACTTAGTGGCATTACTAAAAACTAAAGAAAATGTTAAGAAAAAGAAAATAATTTGCATTATTATTGAATTTAATGCAATTTACTTTTTATTATTGGAAAAAAATTAGTGAGAAACACATTGAAAACATGAAAATAAATAGTTTCGTTTGTGACAAACAAATGGACAAATTTTTTCAAGTTATTCTGCCGACGATTAGATTTTGTCAAAACAAATCAATGCCTCGTCAAGACTGAGAGTTATAAAAAAAGACTAAAGTTGCCTTTCAGCACATTTACATTCCGATCGAAATCGAATTAGAAGTAGATTTCGATAGAATTCGAAAGAAATCCAAAAAAATTTATAATGTTAATTTGGATTTCGGAGAAATCATATCGAAATCCAAATTGAAATCCAATATTTTCTCCCATAATTTTAATATTATTTATAAAAGGTTTGCTACTAGACCATTTTAACAACAATGAAAACCAAACTTTTTCATTGTAATTCAATTTATAGGCTAAAATATAATTTTTATGAATCGTAAAGGGCATATATTAATGTTAAATAAAGCTGTACTGCACCTTAAAGTCGACCATGGTGATATTTCTGGATTTTGAAATGTTATTGTTTTTGTTCCTTCGTGTGTAGGCAGCATTCAGTGACGTTCCTTAAAGTTGTAGAAGTCTGCTGTGATTTTTTAAGTAATCAAAATTACGTCTATAATTTTTGTGTTTTCATTTTTTATGATAGGCTCAGATTAGATTTAATTAATTTTGTATATTTTTAATTCATATGCCATTTAAATTCTATTTTACGCTCACTTTTCTACTTGTTGACTTTTGTGTTGACCGTGTTATGGGTGTGCAAATAAAATGCTTGCTATATAAGCGGCCTATATATAATAAAAATATAATATCTAATTTGACGGTTTGTCAAGCATGTTGGACGGAAAACAAAAGTTTTTTCGGCTTGTTTGACAAATACGCTTTACCGTCTAATGAAAAAATCATCAAACATTGTAGAATTTTACTTTTTTAATTAGTTATTTTGTGACAAGGAATGGAAAACTTTAATAAATAAACTAAAAAATGCAAAAACAGATATTTAAAAAAGGAATTCAAAGAAAAAAATTAATAAAAATAATTTTGTCATTATCATCCGCTGTGCTGATTTTGTGTTTTTGAATTCAAATTTTGTAGCATGCTTGGCCGTCTATTCCAAAAACCATTTTTTGTTTGTCAAACAAGCTAGACGGCATGCTTGATCGTATATAGGCCGCTATAGAATTTGAGTTGCACATCAATTAAAAAAGAATAAAATCAATTATAATCTCAACTCTGTTTACAGTGGGAGGTGACAGGTCCTTGGAAAATATTCATTATATACGTAATTTTTACATTTTAAAAAAGGGCAGCATACCTTTGACAACAATTCTGCTAGTGCTAATAGTAAAGCGGAGAATACACGAGGGAACATTCGTGAAAAAATGTCCATTTTTTGGGAATTTGTGTGTGTGCGCGTGTTGACATCGTGCAATTCGTGTTTACAAAATTTTTGAAATTTTTTGTTCCCTACTCAATGTTCCTACGTGTATTTTCCGCTTAACATACCATCATAAATTTTCATCGCTGGCGGCTTCCGTAATTTGGTACGGTTACTTGAATGACTAAGAATCGGCGCCAGCAAAATTGTCGACTTGGATATTTTAATCGACGTCGCGCCGCTGAATTTAAGCCGATTGACATTAAACTCTGTTAGTTCTTTAAATTACTATTTTTTTTGTACAATAAAATTTAATTTAAAATTTTTCCAAACACAAAAATGGCAGATTGTGATTTCAAAGTAAAAGATTCCCAAGAAGATAAACAAAAATCTATTGACAATACCAGTGATAAACTAGTTGAAATTGTACAACAATCTGAATTGGTGGCTAATTGTGAAAATGCCGCTGCCAGGCCAAAAGTAATACCCGGAGAAAAGTTAGCTTCGATTGAAGAAGTCGTAGAGAGTGATCCGGATTGTTATGAATTAGATTTAAACCACCATCGTATTGAAAAGCTAGAAAATTTGGATTCTCTAACCCAAGTTGAGCATCTTTATTTGCGGTGGAACTTAATAAAGAAAATTGAAAATTTACATTCTCTAACAACATTGGTAGAATTGGAGTTGTATGACAACCAAATAACCAAATTGGAAAATTTAGAGACTTTGGTAAATTTGCAAATACTTGATGTTAGCTTTAATCGTTTGACAAAAATTGAAAATTTGAAAAAACTCACAAAACTGGAAAAGCTGTTTTTGGTGGGCAATAAAATTACCCATATTGAAAATATTGATATGTTAACCAATCTTACTATGTTGGAATTGGGCGATAATAAAATAAAAACAATTGAAAATCTTGATGCTTTAGTAAATCTTCGACAATTGTTTTTGGGTAAAAATAAAATAGCTAAAATTAATAATCTCGATAAATTAGTCAATTTGGAAATACTTAGCTTACAAGCTAATCGTATAGTAAAAATTGAAAATTTGGAAAAATTAATCAATCTTTCCGAAATGTATTTATCTGAAAACGGTATTGAACTCATCGAGAACTTACAAGACAACAAACAACTGGAAACGTTAGATTTGGCTAAGAACCGTTTAAAAACTATTGACAACATCGGAACGCTACCACAATTGGAAGAGTTATGGTTAAATGATAATGGCATTGATAATTGGCAAAACGTTGCGAGTCTTAAAGAAAACAAATCGTTAAAAACTGTTTATCTGGAGCACAATCCAGTTGCCAAGGATCCTATGTATCGTCGCAAATTGAAGGATATTGCACCCTGGTTGGAAAAAATCGATGCCACTTTATGCCGATAAATCAAAAATCTTCTTTGTTTCGAATAATTATTTAATTTTTCATAATTTATTTGTTTTCTGTAGTTTCAAAGTGCTAGAAGCATTGTTAGTAATCGGGGTATTATCATTAATTTATTTTTAAGTTATTGATTTTTTAATGATTTTTTTTGTAAAATTTCCAATATTTAATAAAAAATTTGGCATTTAATATGGGAAGATTCTTTAATTTTTTATAGTCATAATTAACATCTCGGACAATTTTTATAAACCAGTAACTGAAATCATTAATACATAAGGCAAATTAAAATTTACTTAACAGTAAAATCATGGTTGGCACAAAATACCACTAAACTACCATTATCGATTCAAACCCGATAAACGATTAATAAAAAAAAAACCATATCAATGATTTGTTAAGAAAAAGAAATCGTATGGAAATATCAAAGCCGTAAATTTAGGACTGAAATTGACAAAATTAGCTCTAACAAGGAATGTATTTGAAGTTATACAATAGGTGTGTTTCTTTACTTTTTGGGTAAAGTTCGGTAAAATGAGAGTTAACAAGAAATACTCTCACGAAGTGACAAAAATGCCCAAAAGTAAACGAACGCGAAAAACCATATTTGAAGCCCGAAAAACAAACGTCAATAGATTTGTGCATTATAGTTCGATTTGGTGAGCGCTCTTTCTAGTTCTTGTTCAATTTGTTGTAAAAATCTAGATAGCTTTTCTAGTTAAACCGCTTTTTAAATAAAAAATTTAAAAAAATTTTCCTTCTCAGACATTTTTATATACAAAAAGGAATACATAGTTTATTAAATCTGGAAAAAATTTTAATATTAAACAAAAGGTTCTATTTATTTACACATTTATCTCTTTAAAACATTTAAACAAGCGTCTTCAAAAAATTGTCGGTAATTTTATGGAGTTGTAACATTACCGATATGCCTTTCGAACTTTTACGTTAATTTTTGTAAATGATACACATATTTTTCTGAATGAATAGAAGAGAGCGATTGAACTAAAAGAGCTATTAGTTGTGAACTAGGTCTTTGGTTCAAATGAGTGAATAGTTCGATTGAACTAGTTGAATCCAACAGATGATATAACAGCTGATAAAAACAATTTACCCAAACTTACACGAAAAAAAAGTTTGGGCTTCTTCGGGCAAGAAGAACAAGAATATTACTCTCTCATGACAGCTCTCATTTACCCAATTGTGCAGTAAGAAAACGCTTTTTGGTAAAATTGGGATCCCAATGTTGAGTACCCGAACAGACTTAATATGATGTTAATGAAACTTTGATATGTTGTAAATAGACCTGTATCAGCTTTTGGGCTAACTCAGAAATCTAAGTGGTCGAAATGGGTTTTAAAAGTTAGCCCTTTTTCGATTTTATGTTTCTAATTAGATTTTTACATACACTCAAAAAAGCTTGACAGTTACTACATGACAGTTGTTTGTGTAGTAATCAGTAATTGTTGTTTTTTAATATAATTACAGTTGTTGGAAAAATATAAAACAACTAGGAGGTGACCGCGTAACATAATTCGAAATTTTTTTCGAATCGAGTTATGCGGTAATGCCTGGCGGTTTTCATAAGTTAAAAATAACGACTGCACAACGAATGCACAACTTTACCTTATGGGAATTTGTGTGTATAAAAAGTGCACTGGATGTTAGTCGTTAGTTTTAACTAGAGATGAGCGATATTTTCATACCGGTGATTTAATCACAGTTATTGATAAATCACTGGTAACGGCAGTGATCAAATATTTCAAGTCGCAGTTACTCGGAATGTCGTTCTTTTAATATTTTTGCAAACTTCATTGTGCACAGTAATACATGTTTTTTTTTTTCAATAACAGTGACTTGCTTTCACACTCTTCTGAATAAAATGTCTCTATCATGTCTTTGTTACCGGTCGCAACTATTTTTCTTTTAAGGCCCAGTTTTTAGGAAGTGGATTATCTTTAAAAACTTAGTTTATCGCAGTTTGTAACTGGAATACTGCTTTTAAAATGTGATTTATTTTGTTTTTTTTTTTATTAAATCTTCATTTACATAAACGAGCCCTTAAGGCAATAAAGAAATAAATTATACTCGAGAAAAAGTTTTTCCGGCAAATTTTTGTTAATAAACTTTGAAATGGCTGACAAAATTCGTTTTCGGTTTAAATAAACCAAGTTTAACTGACATCTTAAAAACTCGCCATAAATATTATTTCGTTTATTTATCAAAAAATTGTAGTTTTTTCCATAGAAAAACCGTGATACTATCACAGTTTAAAAGAACAACGATTTGCAAATCACATTTACTGAGAACAATGTTACTGAAAAATCGCCGGATCGCCCATCTCTATTACAAAACCGTGATCACGGTCACTGTTTAAAAGAACGGTGATTTGAAAATCACGATCACTGGTAGCAGCGTTATTCAAAAATCACCGGATCGCTCATCTCTACTCGGAATGTCGTTCTTTTAATATTTTTGTACTATTCTTTCTTGCAAACTTCATTGTGCACAGTAATACATGATTTTTTTCAATAACAGTGACTTGCTTTGACACTCTTCTGAATAAAACTTAGTTTAACGCAGTTTGTAACTGGAATACTGCTTTTAAAATGTGGTTTATTTTGTTTTATTTCAATAAAGAAATAAGTTATACTCGAGAAAAAGTTTTTCCGGCAAATTTTTGTTAATAAACTTTGAAATGGCTGACAAAATTCGTTCTCGGTTTAACTAAACCAAATTTAACTGAAATCTTAAAAACTCGCCATAAATATTATTTCGTTTATTTATCAGAAAATCGCAGTCTTTTCCATAGAAAACCCGTGATCACGATCACAGTTAAAAAGAACCAATTTGCAAATCACATTCACTGAGAACAATGTTAATGAAAAATCGCCGGATCGCCCATCTCTATTACAAACCCGTGATCACGGTCACTGTTTAAAAGAACGGTGATTTGAAAATCACGATCACTGGTAGCAGCGTTATTCAAAAATCACCGTATCGCTCATCTCTAGAAATAAGTAATATAAATTTAGGTTTTAATTCTAATAAGATTTGTTTTTATTTTACGAACAAAATAAAAAAAAATCAGAAAGAATTAACATATTGCGGCCCACGGGGATCAGCAACATAGGTGGGTAGTGCAAATGAACGAGTTCCGGCAGTTAATGCTAAAGTGAGCTAAGATGTTGGTTCCAAGGAAATATTCCAGTTTGACCTTGGAGACGGCTGTGGTGTAGGGTTCTATAAATCGACTTTCGACTAATCGATTAATCGACTTTTTGCGAAAATTTTCGACTTTTTGAAAGTCTACTGTCTTGTGATGCAAAAGTCGAAAAGTCGACTTTTGCTTTCGACTTTTCTACTTATTACCATATGGCTAAAGGCTCATTTAGCCATACGTAACGTAACGTGACGAATCAGCTGATTCAATCTAAAATAATGAGTAAAAAGGAAATAAACTGTCAGCTATGCTCTTTTGACTCATTTGATTTTCCATAAGGAGACTCGTCACGTTACGTCCACGTATAGCTAATTCTACCTTAAGAAGTAAATTTTGTTTTTGCTGATATAACACAATAGAAAAAATTAAGCAAGTGATGCTAATCTATTGGAAAATAAAACAGTCCCAGTCAGAAAAATACAAACGGGAAAGCGGTGGAAAAGCACTTTAACAGGTGGTACAAGTACTGGCAAAAAGTGCTTTCCCATACCCAAAATGATAACATCATTAGACAAAAGGACCGGCTGTTCAAAAAGCGACGGAAAAGCAATGGAGAAACAAAATTTTTGAACGTTGGCGAAACGCTGGCAAAACCAATAAATAGGTGGTCTGGAAATATATTTTCCAAAATTAAATTTAAAAAAAGTTCTTATATATTTTTTTGGTCCTGCCGTGATTTGAACCCAGGCCTTCAGATTGGCAGACGATTGCTCTACCCACTGAGCTAACGAGACATATAATATTTGATAGCTAAACACATAAATAAGTGATAATCGCTGGACAACTACTGGCTGTGCGAAAAAGCTAGCACTGGCAAACAGTTTTTTGGAACTAATATGCCAGCGTTGGGAGAGCAAAAAAAAAGTTGGTCTTAAAGGAGCTTTTTCACAAACATAAAAATTGATTTTATAGAACAAAACAAATTTTAAATTAGAAAAAACCAAAAAAAATTTTTTTGCTTGCAACCGGATTTGAACTCGGAACCTCCTGACTACAAACCTTTTTTAACAAAGCGTCAGCATTTTTATAAAATCATTGCTCTACCAGTAAATTGGTTTTTGTACCACTGGTAGCATTGGCTAGTTAGCACTGGATAACCACTGGTTGCAAACCTTGGCATATCACTCTTAGACCATTCTTTGCTAGTGTTTTTTTTTAATAAACCACCGAAATTTTTGTAAAATAAATGCTGGAAAAACACTTTTTGCAAGCGCTTGCAAAGCGTCCCAAATGAGTGGTCTCCCAGTCATTTATTTTCAACACCATGGTTACCCAGTGGTATACCAGTGCTTGATTTTTTGTACCACTGGCGATTTCTGATTGGGTATGTTTATTTTGGGATAAGTTAACAGGTCTTAATTAACAATTTTTCAACAAAACTTTTCGTTAATTTCAGCAGGATAGAATATTATTGGCATTTAACTAAGTTTAACTTATAACAAAAAGTTTATAGAAATAACAGTTTTTTCGTTCTGTGTTTTGTCTACTAATATTGAGATAATTGTTTTGCTAATATGAGAAGGGTAGTTGTCATTTAAAACGAACTAAAATATAACCCAAATACAGCTGAAATTTTGTAGAGTTAACAGTTTTTTTCTGTTTTATCTAACAAAAATTTACTAAACAGATTCGGCAGTTTTTTCTGCAGGCCATTTTTAACTAATTTTTGGCATCTTTTTCTGCTATTTGTACAGATTTATTTCTATCAGTATATTAATATTGCTGGAGTAAGTCATAAAATCAAAGTGAAATTTAAAGAAAATGTAAGCCTTGACTTTGATTTCACTTAAATTTTTGTAGCGCTTATTGGGTAAAGCTTAAAGCATAACTTGTCAGAATAGGTATTTGCCGATAGCACTGATGATCGTAATCAAAACAGAGGACCCAAAAATTTAAAAGCCTATAGATCCCCCTAGAAAAATGGTCTAGATACGCAGGTGTATACAATCTACGCTCAGCATTTGTCGAAAGCGAGAAAATTTTTGAACTTAATTTTAAGTTTTGACAGGTGCGTAAAATGTAGCTCCCCAATCGTTTTATACAGGGAATTTATTGTACTTGTTTACAATTAATCTAACCTTTTAACCTGCATCGTTTAAACATTCATTTTTTATCAGTTAAAAAATTAACTGGACAGTTAAAAGTTTAACTCTGCCAGTTTAAAATACCAAGGTGACGCTCACGCTGTAATAAAATGCGGTGATTACAAAATTAGTTTTGTAAAAGCCTTAACCCTTAAATGCATGATCTCTTCAATTTTAACCATTTTTTTATATATTATTTCTAAAGGCGTTTATATTTCCAGAAAAATTCTAAAAAAAATTTATTTTAGAAACAAGGTAACTTATTGAAAAATATGATTTTTTGCCAAATATATTATTATAGGTAAAATGTGATTATTTTAACGAGTATGAAAAACAGAAAAAATATTTAAACTATGAACTATACATTTATTGTCGCCAAAATTAATTTTATTGCGAGAATATCACTTTAAATATTTATACAAACATTTTTGAATATTACACTTTTTGTAAAAAAAAAAATGCGTGTGTTAGATTTTTCACAAATATACGATGCAAAACCAAGATTTTTCCTATAACTGTTTAAAAAATCTGCGCGAAACTATAAGAACACTGTCTATAGAAGGGGCTCCAATGCCCAAAAATGCAGTTTGATGCATTGTTTTTGGTCTTTTTTTATTAAAAAAACTGGTATGTTACCATATAGATACACCATGCATTTAAGGGTTAATGTATAAAAATAAAATAAGCCTTACGGTGGGTCTCATACTGTAGGTTTAACTTTGACTTAACTAAAAACAAAATAAAATGTCAAAAAAATGTACACAAAACACCAACAAATTTTTGGGTTAACTATTAACCTAAGTTTAAACCTGCAGTATAAGACCCACCGTTAATGTCTATAAGTTTTGTGCTACATTTTATGTTTAAAACCACTGTGCGATGATAAAAAACAAGGAAAATTTTTATTTTATATGCATATAAGTCGAATTTATGCTCATTATCAAAAAGGTGCCAATTCTACATTCCGAATCTAGTTAACTAATAATAATAATAAGCTAAAAAAATATGATTTTTTGCTATTTAGAAATTTTCTTATAAAAAGTCGATTAATCGACTTTTACCTATAAAAAGTCGGAAAGACGAAAAGTCGACTTTTCAAAATTTGAAAAAAATCAAAAAGTCGACTTTTTGTTGCAACTATATAAAGCTGCCTACACACTAGGGAACATGGTTGAGGGAACAAAAAATATCAAAAAATTTTGTAAACACGAAATGCACCAGTGTTGCCATTTCAGTGCTTTTCGGGTATTTTTTGGTGCTTTTTTCCTTCCCATACCCGGTGATTTTTTACAAATACCCGTTTATAAAAAGCGGGTATTTACAGTGCTTTTTCAGATTTCTGGCAGTGCTTTTAGTGCTTTTTGTACAGTTTATATTTTTGGTATTTGTTCTCCTTTTTTCAATTTTTCTTGAATTTTCTGTCAAAATTGAAAAAATAATACGAAATATACAAAAAATACATTTTTTCACAATGTTTGTAGTACAATTTTAAATAACAACTTCGTTATATTTAAACTTCAAAATTTTGAAATATTAGTTTGGTGCTTTTTTACCCCTTTTTTGGAAATTTTTTGAACCTTTTTACACGATTTTACAAAGCTAAAATGTGTTTTTAAAATCTTGACTTAAATTTAAAAAAAAATTATTATCGTGCTTTTTTACCCCATTTTGGATAAATTTTTACCCTTTTTACCCGTTTTCAAAATGCTCTCGGTGCTTTCCTGCCTTCAAGAGTTGGCAACACTGAAATGCACGCTCTCAACACGCACACACACACAAACGCACTCACACATTCACAAAAAATGCTCTCTTTTTTTGAGTATGTTCCCTAGTGTGTAGGCAGCTTAACGCTACTGTGGTGCTGTGGGGAGCAGAGAAACAAGCCAGCCGCCGTGAGCCGTTTAAGCCGCCGCCGCCGGTCATATTTGCCTCAGCCGCCGCCGCCGATTTTTTCGGCTCATTTCGGCTGGAAGTATCAATTTTCAAATATAAAAAATTTAAAAATAAATATATTTTTTAAAAAGAATTTACTAATTCATTAAACTTGAACAACCAGAGTTAAAAACAATTTTTTTTATATGAAAAGAAAAAAGTTAAAATCTTCTAAATATTAAATTTTTATAAATATAATTTTTTTAAGCTATAAAAGCTTATGTAAATTTATACTGTGAAAAAAATTAAAAAAAAAAAGTTCTTAATGGGTTAATATAATACTTCAGAATGCAACTCTTTGCAGATGTGTAAAAAATCAATTAATAAAAAATATAGCTGCTTAACTTTGCATTTAAAACTCAATATATGTATTTGGTATATGAATTTTTATCAAAAATGATGACGAAAAATCGTTACAGAGTTGAAGTCGTGTTAGCATAGATATACGAAAAAGTTTGTAAAATGTATTAATTTTTGTTAAAAGCGTTACTTCTCTTCATATAAATTCTTACAGTTAGTGTTTAGCTTCATTGGTTATTAAAATATAAGCTACTAGCGGGCGCAGCCCGCTACGTTGTTAGCGTGCCTTAAAGGTTAAGGGGGGGGGGGGCTGCGCCCTCCCCCCCGGGGGGCTGCGCCCCCCACAATTTTTATTAAATTCGTTTTTTTATTTAAAGCCTTCACCCAGCCACCACAAATAAATAATTCTGCACAACAATGGGTTTAAAATAAATAAATATTTAATCACTTTTTCTCATGAAAGTGGATTGTTAGTAATGAATCCATAATAAATTGCAATATACGTGTGTATGTTAAGATAATTTGGTAAAGTGCGAACTTAGGTAGATAGACCCGTAAGTAGTTTTGTTCATTTGTGTTTTGAATGAAAATAAATAACGTAAAGCAGGGTTGGAAAGCATTTTATAATATTAAAAATATCGGGCAAAGTCCGCTACGTTGTTAGCGTGTCTTAAAGTTTCTTTTTTTAATTCCAGTTTATGTAAAGGTAGACCTGGCAATTCAAGTAAATTCACAAATTCAGTTGGTAAATTTACTGCGTCGGTTTCTTCCACAGGTGCTTCGTTACATGAAGTTTAAATATCGGAATATATAAGTTCCATTCCTTTTCTAAGGTTTTTTCTCTTTTAGAAAATTTGTTTAACTTTTTGGAGAGTAAGTTTCAATGCTACATAAGTTTCATACTCCGTGGATAGTGTTTGAACAGGTAATTCCCTCTTCCATTCCATTTGCATTCTCTATAATTTCAATTCTACTCGTTCAACGTTTATATCCATTTCATTCCACTTGTGTAGTGTTTCATTCCACTCGTTTCCTTTTTAGTTTCTTAATTTTAGTGTTTCATATACACTTGTTCTTTAAGTTTTAGGTTTCTAGCTAAAGACGCAGACGTTAAGGGGGGGGGCAATTTTCCCCTTTTGAACCACCATTTTTACCACGTTCCTGTCCAAAGTCCTAGAAATGCCTTGTCGATAAGTTAGCCCATACTCCAAGGAAAACATATTATATATTACAGGTTTCTAGTTGTTGTTGTTATAACGGCTTTAAAATGAGAATTTGTAGTCAATAATTCTCATTTAAAGCCGGAGTGGCAATCCTTGCTCGGATAAATTCGAAGATTCGAATACATCCGAATCGTTCCGGCACAGAGTCCGATTGCCGTGGGAACCGGGCTATACCGCCCATACTCGGTCGTCAGAGCCTCGTCAGCGTTAACGGGGGACACCATGTCCAAGGTGGACTGTGGGTGAGGTTGGCATTTGGAAATAATTTCCCTTGGCCCCCAGGTTTCTAGTCGAAGGGTTCGGTTAGGCCATCAAGGGGGAGAGTTATTCCGTTTTTACCCCTCCCGGTAGGAATTTCCAAAAATTCCGTCTTAGAGAACGTCTGCGTTGGAGGAGGAACCCACTACATACATAATTTTAGGTCTCTATATCCTGCAGTTTGGCCAGGCTGTCAAGGGTGAAGTTTTTTCCCTTTTTACCCCTCCCGGTATGAATTTCCAAAAATACCATCTTAGGGGACGTCAACGTTGGAGAAGGAACCCAAATACCGAATTTAAGCTCCCTTGTTCCAGCAGTTTGGCCAGGCTGTTAAGGGGGAGACTTTCCTGTTTTTGACCCTACCTGTAGAAATTTCCAAAAATCTCATCTTAGCGGATGTCTACAATAGAGGAGGAACTTTAATACCAAATTTCAACTTCCTACCTCCAGCGGTTTGGGCAGGCCTTTAAGCGGCACTTTTCGCTTCATTAATCCCCATTTTTGCAATGTCCCTGTCCAAAAAGCACCTTCCCGGTCCAAAAAGCCCATACTCCAAGTAACATATGTTATACATTTCAGGTTTCTAGCCAACTTTTACTATTTGTGCCCCTCTCGGTAGGAATTTCCGAAAATCCATCGACAGGGAATTTCAGCTTCCTAGTTCCAGCAGTTTGAGCAGGCTGTCAGGGGGACACTTTTTCTTTTTTTGTCCCTCCCGGTTGGAATTAGGCTGGAAGAGGAACCTAAGTACCGAATTTCAGCTTCCAAGTTGCAGCAGTTTGGACAGGTCGTTAAGGGGCAACTTTCCCTTTTTGAGCCCCCATTTTATAACGACCCTGTCCAAAATTCAAAAAAGTATCTTTCTAATAAGTTAGCCCTTACTCCAGGGACCCACATTTTAATCTTCAGGTTTCTAGCCGAAGGGGTTTTTACCGGCCCCCAAGGTGAGGCTTTTCTTCTTTTTGCCCCTCCCTTTAGGAATTTACAAAAATTCCATCTTCGCGGCTATCTGCGATGGATGAGGAACATTCATACCAAATTTCAACTGCATTGCTTAAGCGGTTTGGGCAGGCCGTTATTGGGGACATTTTTCCCTGTCAGCCACCATTTTTACTATGTTGCTGTTCCAAAATAGAAAAATTACGTTGCCGGTGAGTTAGTCCAAGGAATACATATTTAAAAATTTAGGTTGGCCAAAAGGGATTGGGCAAGCCGTCAGGAGGAGACTTTTACCTTATTTCCCCTCCCGATAGGAATTTTAAAAATTCCGTCTAAGCGGACGCCTACACAGAAGGAGGAACTCACATACCGAGTTTCCTTTTGGGATATCCTGTAGGGAATTCCAAAAATACAAACTTAGTCGATGTCTACTACAGTGGAGGAACCTTTATACCAAATTTCAACTTCTTACCTCCAGTGGTTTGGGCAGGCACTTTTCCAATTTGTGAGACTGTTTATGTGGAGACTTTTCCCCTTTTTGCCCGTTCCGGTAGGAATTTCCAAAAATCCCGTCTTAGCGCACGTCTATGCCGAATATCAAGGAACCTTGTTTTAGTGGAGATATCCGTGAGGGAGGGAAAAAAGTAGTTTTTTTGAAATTATATATTATTTTAAATGGTACTTTTTGGAAAAACGAAATTTTTTGGAAAAAGATACTTTGTTTTTACAAAGTACTTTATTTGTACTTTTTTTGGAAAAGGTATTTTTTTTAATAAGGTGTTTTTTTGGAAAAATGTATGTTTTTTGGAAAAAGGTACTTTTTTTGGAAAAGGTACTTCTTTTGGAAAAAGGAAAATTTTTTTAGAAAAAGGTACTTTTTTTTGGGAAAAAGTACTTTTTTTTGGAAAAGGTACTTTTTTTGAAAAAGGTACTTTTTTAAAAAAGGTATTTTTTTGAAAAAATATATGTTTTTTGGGAAAAGGAAAATTTTTTTAGAAAAGGTACTTTTTTTGGGAAAAGGTACTTTTTCTTGGAAAAGGTACTTTTTTTGAAAAAGGTATTTTTTTTGGAAAAATGCATGTTTTTTGGGAAAAGGTACTTTTTTTTGGAAAAGGTTAATTTTTTTAGAAAAAGGTACATTTTTTGAAAAAAGGTACTTTTTTTGGAAAAATGTACTTTTTTTGGAAAAAGGAATTTTTTTTGGAAAAAGGTACTTTTTTTTGGAAAAAGGTACTTTTTTTGGAAAAAGGTACTTTTTTCGGGAAAAGGTACTTTTTTTGGAAAAAGGTACTTTTTTTGGAAAAGGTATTTTTTTTAATAAGGTGTTTTTTTGTAAAAATGTATGTTTTTTGGAAAAAGGTACTTTTTTTGGAAAAGGTACTTCTTTTGGAAAAGGAACATTTTTTTAGAAAAAGGTACTTTTTTTTGGAAAAGGTTGAAAAAGGTATTTTTTTGAAAAAATGTATGTTTTTTGGGAAAAGGAACATTTTTTTAGAAAAAGGGACTTTTTTTGGGAAAAGGTACTTTTTTTTGGAAAAGGTACTTTTTTTTTGAAAAAGGTACTTTTTTTGGAAAAAGGTACTTTTTTTGGAAAAAGGTACTTTTTTTGGAAAAAGGTACTTTTTTTGGAAAAAGGTACTTTTTTTGGAAAAAGGTACTTTTTTGGAAAAGGTACGAATTTTCTTCAATTTATTAGTTTTTCGTATTTGGATTTTCAACATGCTTTCCAATGATATATAATTTGTGTCTATCAAATTGGCGGTTTCGCGACTAAAAATACATACAATTCATTCCGCGATAAAATTTTTTATTTTTTTTTTTAATTTTGTATTTTTGGTCCTTTTAAATGCTTTTCAAAAATATAAAATTTTTTAAAATCCAAACAGCGGTTGCGCAGTTACAAAATAATATATTAAAAACATAACATTTCGCGATGAAAAAATTCTTCAATTGTCTGAAACAAATTTAATTTGTCAAACTAATGTCAGTAATGGCTCGAAATATCGATTCCAAACCAAAGAAATGCAAAAGCAATCGTTTTTCGCTCCAGCAGTTTAGGATAAAAAACGGATAACTTTTTTTGATTTGACAGAAAATTATCGGTTGAATCATCTTTTGACGCATAAATATTAGTTGAATCACCTCTGTTTATGGTTATTTTAAAATATTTTAAACATTTATCTACATTTTTTTCAATGCAATCTGATGCAAACAATTTAGGTTACGGAGTTTACAGTTACGGAGTTTACATTTGGGTACTTTTTTCGTTTTCTTTCAGAAACGCTTTGTCAGAATTTTCTTTCCGAAACAAAAGCGTATGATGTCTACAAGGTGAATCCAAATATGACATTGTTTTTCTTACTCGTTAAATAGTTTGGTGTAAAAATTAGGAACGGAGTTTACAACATTTTTCAAATCTTATTAAAGACATTCTTTTTCATCTCGAGAATGTTACATGCTGCAGAAAAATTTCAATTCTGTTATACTAGATGACTACCTACAGTCCAACTTATATTTGGGTATAAATAACATTATACTTTTCGCAATATAAATAACTACCGGGCGCAGCCCGCTACGTTGTCAGCGTGCCTTAAAGGTGCGCCTCCCACAATTTTTATTAAATTCGTTTTTTTATTTAAAGCCTTCACCCAGCCACCACAAATAAATAATTCTGCACAACAATGGGTTTAAAATAAATAAATATTTAATCACTTTTTCTCATGAAAGTGGATTGTTAGTAATGAATCCATAATAAATTGCAATATACGTGTGTATGTTAAGATAATTTGGTAAAGTGCGAACTTAGGTAGATAGACCCGTAAGTAGTTTTGTTCATTTGTGTTTTGAATGAAAATAAATAACGTAAAGCAGGGTTGGAAAGCATTTTATAATATTAAAAATATCGGGCAAAGTCCGCTACGTTGTTAGCGTGTCTTAAAGTTTCTTTTTTTAATTCCAGTTTATGTAAAGGTAGACCTGGCAATTCAAGTAAATTCACAAATTCAGTTGGTAAATTTACTGCGTCGGTTTCTTCCACAGGTGCTTCGTTACATGAAGTTTAAATATCGGAATATATAAGTTCCATTCCTTTTCTAAGGTTTTTTCTCTTTTAGAAAATTTGTTTAACTTTTTGGAGAGTAAGTTTCAATGCTACATAAGTTTCATACTCCGTGGATAGTGTTTGAACAGGTAATTCCCTCTTCCATTCCATTTGCATTCTCTATAATTTCAATTCTACTCGTTCAACGTTTATATCCATTTCATTCCACTTGTGTAGTGTTTCATTCCACTCGTTTCCTATTTAGTTTCTTAATTTTAGTGTTTCATATACACTTGTTCTTTAAGTTTTAGGTTTCTAGCTAAAGACGCAGACGTTAAGGGGGGGGGGGGGCAATTTTCCCCTTTTGAACCACCATTTTTACCACGTTCCTGTCCAAAGTCCTAGAAATGCCTTGTCGATAAGTTAGCCCATACTCCAAGGAAAACATATTATATATTACAGGTTTCTAGTTGTTGTTGTTATAACGGCTTTAAAATGAGAATTTGTAGTCAATAATTCTCATTTAAAGCCGGAGTGGCAATCCTTGCTCGGATAAATTCGAAGATTCGAATACATCCGAATCGTTCCGGCACAGAGTCCGATTGCCGTGGGAACCGGGCTATACCGCCCATACTCGGTCGTCAGAGCCTCGTCAGCGTTAACGGGGGACACCATGTCCAAGGTGGACTGTGGGTGAGGTTGGCATTTGGAAATAATTTCCCTTGGCCCCCAGGTTTCTAGTCGAAGGGTTCGGTTAGGCCATCAAGGGGGAGAGTTATTCCGTTTTTACCCCTCCCGGTAGGAATTTCCAAAAATTCCGTCTTAGAGAACGTCTGCGTTGGAGGAGGAACCCACTACATACATAATTTTAGGTCTCTATATCCTGCAGTTTGGCCAGGCCGTCAAGGGTGAAGTTTTTTCCCTTTTTACCCCTCCCGGTATGAATTTCCAAAAATACCATCTTAGGGGACGTCAACGTTGGAGAAGGAACCCAAATACCGAATTTAAGCTCCCTTGTTCCAGCAGTTTGGCCAGGCTGTTAAGGGGGAGACTTTCCTGTTTTTGACCCTACCTGTAGAAATTTCCAAAAATCTCATCTTAGCGGATGTCTACAATAGAGGAGGAACTTTAATACCAAATTTCAACTTCCTACCTCCAGCGGTTTGGGCAGGCCTTTAAGCGGCACTTTTCGCTTCATTAATCCCCATTTTTGCAATGTCCCTGTCCAAAAAGCACCTTCCCGGTCCAAAAAGCCCATACTCCAAGTAACATATGTTATACATTTCAGGTTTCTAGCCAACTTTTACTATTTGTGCCCCTCTCGGTAGGAATTTCCGAAAATCCATCGACAGGGAATTTCAGCTTCCTAGTTCCAGCAGTTTGAGCAGGCTGTCAGGGGGACACTTTTTCTTTTTTTGTCCCTCCCGGTTGGAATTAGGCTGGAAGAGGAACCTAAGTACCGAATTTCAGCTTCCAAGTTGCAGCAGTTTGGACAGGTCGTTAAGGGGCAACTTTCCCTTTTTGAGCCCCCATTTTATAACGACCCTGTCCAAAATTCAAAAAAGTATCTTTCTAATAAGTTAGCCCTTACTCCAGGGACCCACATTTTAATCTTCAGGTTTCTAGCCGAAGGGGTTTTTACCGGCCCCCAAGGTGAGGCTTTTCTTCTTTTTGCCCCTCCCTTTAGGAATTTACAAAAATTCCATCTTCGCGGCTATCTGCGATGGATGAGGAACATTCATACCAAATTTCAACTGCATTGCCTAAGCGGTTTGGGCAGGCCGTTATTGGGGACATTTTTCCCTGTCAGCCACCATTTTTACTATGTTGCTGTTCCAAAATAGAAAAATTACGTTGCCGGTGAGTTAGTCCAAGGAATACATATTTAAAAATTTAGGTTGGCCAAAAGGGATTGGGCAAGCCGTCAGGAGGAGACTTTTACCTTATTTCCCCTCCCGATAGGAATTTTAAAAATTCCGTCTAAGCGGACGCCTACACAGAAGGAGGAACTCACATACCGAGTTTCCTTTTGGGATATCCTGTAGGGAATTCCAAAAATACAAACTTAGTCGATGTCTACTACAGTGGAGGAACCTTTATACCAAATTTCAACTTCTTACCTCCAGTGGTTTGGGCAGGCACTTTTCCAATTTGTGAGACTGTTTATGTGGAGACTTTTCCCCTTTTTGCCCGTTCCGGTAGGAATTTCCAAAAATCCCGTCTTAGCGCACGTCTATGCCGAATATCAAGGAACCTTGTTTTAGTGGAGATATCCGTGAGGGAGGGAAAAAAGTAGTTTTTTTGAAATTATATATTATTTTAAATGGTACTTTTTGGAAAAACGAAATTTTTTGGAAAAAGATACTTTGTTTTTACAAAGTACTTTATTTGTACTTTTTTTGGAAAAGGTATTTTTTTTAATAAGGTGTTTTTTTGGAAAAATGTATGTTTTTTGGAAAAAGGTACTTTTTTTGGAAAAGGTACTTCTTTTGGAAAAAGGAAAATTTTTTTAGAAAAAGGTACTTTTTTTTGGGAAAAAGTACTTTTTTTTGGAAAAGGTACTTTTTTTGAAAAAGGTACTTTTTTAAAAAAGGTATTTTTTTGAAAAAATGTATGTTTTTTGGGAAAAGGAAAATTTTTTTAGAAAAGGTACTTTTTTTGGGAAAAGGTACTTTTTCTTGGAAAAGGTACTTTTTTTTGAAAAAGGTATTTTTTTTTGGAAAAATGCATGTTTTTTGGGAAAAGGTACTTTTTTTTGGAAAAGGTTAATTTTTTTAGAAAAAGGTACATTTTTTGGAAAAAGGTACTTTTTTCGGGAAAAGGTACTTTTTTTGGAAAAAGGTACTTTTTTTGGAAAAGGTATTTTTTTTAATAAGGTGTTTTTTTGTAAAAATGTATGTTTTTTGGAAAAAGGTACTTTTTTTGGAAAAGGTACTTCTTTTGGAAAAGGAACATTTTTTTAGAAAAAGGTACTTTTTTTTGGAAAAGGTTGAAAAAGGTATTTTTTTGAAAAAATGTATGTTTTTTGGGAAAAGGAACATTTTTTTAGAAAAAGGGACTTTTTTTGGGAAAAGGTACTTTTTTTTGGAAAAGGTACTTTTTTTTTGAAAAAGGTACTTTTTTTGGAAAAAGGTACTTTTTTTGGAAAAAGGTACTTTTTTTGGAAAAAGGTACTTTTTTTGGAAAAAGGTACTTTTTTTGGAAAAAGGTACTTTTTTGGAAAAGGTACTTTTTTTTTTGGAAAACGTACATTTTTTTAGAAAAAGGTACATTTTTTGGAAAAAGGTACTTTTTTTAAAAAAGGTACTTTTTTTTTGGAAAAAGGTACTTTTTTTGGAAAAAGGTACTTTTTTGAAAAAGGAATTTTTTTTGCAAAAAGGTACTTTTTTTGGAAAAAGGTACTTTTTTTGGAAAAAGGTACTTTTTTCGGGAAAAGGTACTTTTTTTGGAAAAAGGTACTTTTTTTGGAAAAAGGTACTTTTTTTGGAAAAAGGTACTTTTTTTTGGAAAAATGTACTTTTTTTGGAAAAAGGAACTTTTTTTGAAAAAAGGTACTTTTTTCGTGAAATGGTACTTTTTTTGGAAAAAGGTACTTTTTTTGGAAAAAGGTACTTTTTTTTGGAAAAAGGTACTTTTTTTGGAAAAAGGTACTTTTTTTGGAAAAAGGTACTTTTTTTTGGAAAAAGGTACTTTTTTTGGAAAAGGGTACTTTTTTGAAAAAATGTATGTTTTTTGGGAAAAGGAACATTTTTTTAGAAAAAGGGACTTTTTTTGGGAAAAGGTACTTTTTTTTAGAAAAGGTACTTTTTTTTGAAAAAGGTACTTTTTTTGGAAAAAGGATTTTTTTTTGGAAAAAGGTACTTTTTTTTGAAAAGGGTACTTTTTTTAGAAAAAGGTACTTTTTTTTGGAAAAAGGTACTTTTTTTGGAAAAAGGTACTTTTTTGGGAAAAAGGTACTTTTTTTGGGAAAAGGTACTTTTTTTGGGAAAAGGTACTTTTTTGGAAAAAGGTACTTTTTTTGTCCCCTTTTTGCCCCTCCCGATAAGAATTTCCAAAAATGCCGTCTCAACGGACGTCTACACCGGTCGAGGAACCTACATACCAAATTTCAACTTCATAGCTCCAGCAGTTTGAGCAGGCCGTCAAGGGGGAGACTTTTTCCCCTTTTTGCCCGTCCCTGTAAAAATTTCCAAAACTCCGGTCTTGGTGGATGTCTACGATAGTGGAGGAACCTTTATATCAAATTTCAACTTCCTACCTCCAGCGGTTTCGGCAGGCCGTCAAGGGGGGCCTTTTTCCCATTTTTAACCCCCATTTTTACAACGTCCCTGTCCAAGATTCCAGAAAGTACTTTCCAGAAAAGTTAGCCCATACTCCAAGGAACACATATCTTAAATTACAGCTTTCTAGCCAAAGGGGTTTTGGCAGGCCGCCAAGGGGGAGACTTTTCCCCTTTTTGCCCGTTCCGGTAGGAATTTCCAAAAATCCCGTCTTAGCGGACGTCTACGCCGAAAGAGGAACCTACATACCAAATTTCAACTTCCTAGCTTCAGCGGTTTGGGCTGGGCGATGTTGAGTCAGTCAGTCAGTCAGTCAGTCACGTTATTCTTTTATATATAGAGATTGAGTCAAACTAAAAATAACATTCATTTACTTAAAAATAACAGATCAACTAAAAACATTTCCCCCATTCATAAGCTATTAAAGTTAAAACACCTTATGAGTTACTGGTTACGGAGTTTACATTTGGCCTATAAAATTTGTTACAAATTTTATATATTAACCAAAAATTGGTCAGATTGTTATAAATTTTGTAAAACAGGTGACAATGCGGTGATATATATCGAAATATATAACTCAAATGTAATCCATGCATTTGAAATTAGCTGGTCGAGCTTCCCCTTTGCAGTCAAGTTAGCACCCAACTGAGCAGCACATAGTTCTAATCTTGGGAGCGTTTGATGTTTGAGTGGAGCGATACGAGATTTACCACATAGCAAGTATACGATTACTGTTTTGTTTGGTAGACAAGCTCTGACATATATTGCGGCTCCATACGCCTTTTCGGAGGCATCTGTAAAGACATGAAGTTGTGTAGTGTTGGGAATCGCTCCTTTATAGATATGCCGATGCACTTGAAAGTTTTCGAGTTCACGTAGATTACTTCGAAAACTTCGCCAGCGTGAATCAAATTCTGACGGCACCGCTTCGTCCCATGAAAGATTCAAGGTCCATAATTCCTGGACAAACATTTTTGCTCTGACGACTACTGGGGATAGTAGCCCGAGTGGGTCAAAAATGCGGGCTAAATCCGACGTGACTGTCCTTTTAGTTACCGCCTTGATTGGTTGTATGTTGACCTTGATTCTAAGTAGGTCATCTTTAGGTAGCCATACTAATCCTAGCGTTTTTGTAAACTCAGTTTCGTCTGAGGAGAAGTCTAGACTGACTTCTTGGTCATCAGTGGGAATATTGCGGAGTAGTTGGGTGTGATTGGAGCACCACTTTCGTAAATTAAACCCGTACTTAGCGATGGCATGTTGTAGTTGGCGTTGAATTTCTAAAGCTGTGTTCAAACTATCGGCTCCACCTAATCCATCATCGACATAAAAATTCTTTTCCAGAAAGCTGGCTGCTTAAGGAAATTGAATCTTATTGTCATGGCTTATTTTCTTCAAACATTTGATTGCCAGATATGGCGCTGGCCTAGTGCCATATGTGACTGTGTTCAATTAAAAATAACTGATGGGTTTCGAAGGATTCTTTCGCCACAGAATTAACTGGTACTGTCGGTCCTTGGGGTGGATCACGATTTGACGGTACATTTTCTCTATGTCGGTAGTGAACACTGCTGCTTTCAGGTCGTAAAACGCAGTGGTGAGGAATAAAGTACTTATGCCCTTTGTGATTACACGAATGCCTCAAGCCGGGTTTAAAAATTGTTGAGACGGGATTGAAGCGTAATGTTGACTCGGTGTTGAACTTTGGTGCGGTTTTTTCCAATGCCGTTGATTGAAATCGAGGTAGCCCTTGCGGGGAGTCCAAGCCGTGTGACTAACCTCTCCGTAATGAGGTTTACTTGTGATCCCGAATCGAGAATTGCCTTGCATTCAGTTTCCAAACCGTTCACTTTGACTTTTACCAATGCTGTTCCTAGCAAAACATAGGGTCTTCTGTTTACGGAACTTGCTGCCATGCTTTCAGCATCTTCGGTTGGTGTATTGACCAGAGATGTCGCGATTTCTGTTGTGGGGTTGTTTGGCGTAACTGCTTCTTTGGCTGACTCAGTTTCCTTTTCTGGTTTACCACGTTTCCTTGATATTAGATTAATTTGTGGTGTTGATTCCAAATGTACCAAAGTGTGGTGCCGCTTTCCACATTTCTGGCAGCGGCCTGAAGTGGTGCACTGTTTGGTCATATGGGTATTATTGAAGCAGTTAACACATAACTTCTGCTTTTGTACCAGGTTAAGTCTGTTGGTTGGGCTTAGCTGGATGAATTCCTTGCATCGATACAATGGATGAGAATCTTGCTTGCAACTTATGCATCGTCGGTTATCGTGTCGGGGTTGTGCCGTGAGCGCGCACGTTTTGTTAGTGGAAACAGTTTTCTCCTTGTATCCCATTGCGTCAAGGGTGTGGAAGTAGTTCTCGAAGGTTAGAAATTGGCTGATGGGTTGCAGCTCCTTTGGGTTGGAAATCGATTGTTCATATTGAATATGCACGAATTTGTCCACCTTTTTAACCAGTATGTGAATTAGGAGCGGATCCCACGCCGAAATTTGGAGTCCCATATTGGAGAGGGCTGCCAAACATTCCTTCGTTGTATCATGCAATCGCTTAATAGCACCTAAGGTGGATGCACCAGATGGTTGGTCAAGTTGTCTTTAAACCGCTGTTGCCACCATTAGTCTTTTGTTGTCATACCGATCCTGCAGCAGTTGCCACGCAGCTTGATAATTTTCTGCAGTAACAGCGAGATGATTAATAAGGTTCGCTGCTTCACCAATGATATTGGTCTTTAGATACCACATTTTATAGGCGTCAGACATCTGTTGCTCATGAACAATCTTCCTAAATAAGTCGGAGAACGATGTGCACTTCATATAATCACCATCAAATTGGGTAATGGTGATTGTGGGTAATGGTAGAGCAGATGGTCTAGCCATAGTTTCTCCGGTTGAGTGGTGGTGTTGTGTATTAGCAGTGGTGAGCTGGATGATTGCTGACTGAGAAGCTTGCTCGAGGTGAACATATCTGCTTGAATCGTACCCAGCGACGTCCGGGTCGGGATATTTATCCAACACTTCATCATTAAGCCGTTCTAGCTGCTGCCATAGTTGGGTGATTGTGGCCTTTTTCACATCGTAATAAGGCCCATCCTGACCTGGTCACGTTCCATTATCTCTATGTACTTCAACGTCATGGTCTGAATTCGAGTGTAGTGGTCGGATGTAAAGTACTCATCGGATGTGTCTAGATCCTTTAAGCCCCGCAACTCATTATCTGCATTTTCAAACTCTGTCCATGCGGCCTTTAGACGGACCAGCCGGTCTTGATAATAAGCTGCTGTTTTCCGACTAGCTGAGTCCTTGATGAAGTTTCGGATAATGGTGGCAATATATTCCCCAGTTTCCTTCAGCTTGTAGAGAAGTTTCTCTGCTGCCGTTTCCATGGTAGTAGATTGCGGCTGAACGCTTGTAGCTTGTAATTGAACGCTTGTAGTGTGCGGCTGATGCTATGGAGGTTTGTTTACTTCAAGATTGTAGGATGGTGTCCTGTCACGGTCGCCAATATGTTAAGTAGAAACTCGTTTGTCTCACTTAACCCTTTTTTTGTTGAGTTATCCAAGTGGTACACAAGGATAACGTTGATTAACTGAATAGACCAGCCGTGTTTACTTTCAAAGGTTGAATAATAACTTTATTCGAAAAACTTCTGATATTTAAATAAAAAAGACAAATTAAAATAAACAATAAAATTAAAACGTAATCAATATTAACTAAAAATTTAGTTATGTTTACGAACAAAATAAAAAAAATCAGAAAGAATTAACAGTTTGCATTATTATATTCGTTTGCAAAATAGTAATCGCTAAATAAGTTTCTTAATTCATTTTCTGCGGCATAAATCCTTTTATTCACAATCCACCATTATTTGGAATTTTTTTCAATGCGGTGTATTTTAATCCATAATCCAAGACTATTACACTCATATCTTGCCCAAAGTTTGGTGGTTACCCAGGTAGAAATTGCCGACGTTACAACAAAAGTTGTACTGGGAGAGCACTGTTTTTTACGAAATGCCGGTACTACTTAAAACGTGCTTTGCCAGTACTGTTTTCTGAAAATTAACGAGCTTTTTATAATTTATTAAAATTAACAATTTTATAAATTTCACGTATTTTTACATCTATAACACAATTATTTATGTAAGAGAGACATCGCCATTCTTTTCTTGTGAAGTTTCGAAAGAATACATTTAAAGAAATTCCATTAAGTCTCAAGACATTGCCAAAAAAAAAATAAAAATAAAAAAAATCTGTGATGTACACTAAGGACAGTAAAGTTCTAGCAAACTACTAAATTTGTTATTAAATGTACTGGGATAATACAAAAAAAATAAAATCCCAAGCCTGCGCCAACGTTGGGAAATAACTACGGCCAAGGGTTTATTGGTGTTATCATTTCGACAACATGGCAGTACAGTGAAAGTTAAAAATCCGACGCATTGCCAGTACATGTACTACCGCCTTCAATACCGGGCCAACATTGTGCCGTTTGTATTTTTCTACCTGGGTAGTTTGCAAAAAAAAAAAATGCGAAAAAAATTTCTACACTTTTTCGCATTCTGCCGTTATTTAGCAATTTTTTAAATGTGATTTCTTAAAACTTACAAAGAGGAAATTTTTTGCATTAATATATTTCTTTACAGAATGTAAATCGCTGACTAAGATTTTTAATACAATTTTTGTACCCTAAACACTTTTTTTCGCGTTCCGCTATTATTTTGCAAATTTTGGAGTGCGGTTTTTTAAATTTATAATCTAGGGAAAAGTTTGGTGGTTAGTTGCAATAAATAAGAAATCGCGAAAAATAAAATTTGCAAAACATAAAATTTTTGCATCAATATATTTGTTTGCAGAATGTAAATCGCTGATTAATTTTTTAAATTAATTTTTTGTACCATAAAGCCTTTTTAGCCCTTCTCCGCGATTATTTGCAATTTTTTAAGTATGGTTTTTTTAAATCTTTAATCTTGCGAATATAATACCAATTTCCACACCAAAGTTTGGTTCTTAGTTTGCAAAAAAGAAATCGCGAAAATATTTTGCATAAAGGAAAATTGCATCATTATATCCATTTGCAGAATATTAAAATAAAGTTTTGTGGTTAGTTGCAAAAACAAAATTTCCGAAAAAAGATATTCTCAAAAAACTTTAATGTATACCTTATAGAATTCAAATAATTTATATGCAGATATAGACTTCTGTATTTGAAAATTAATTTGATTGTAGATATGGGAAAATGTAAAATGTTCAAAAAAGTGGCAAAGAATGGGTATTTCGCTTCCAAATTGATACCATCAAAAACTCATTTTGGCAAAAATTGCAGATATAGAGTATTGAATATAGTGTCTCGATATATTATAAAAAATCTATTCAAAAACCAAACTTAATAGGCCTTTTTTTAATCACTGAATTTATTTTATTTTGTTAAAAAATCCATATTTTGATTTTTAATTTTCAAAATTTAATATTTTTATCAAAATCTAATACATATTCCCTAATATAATGTGCAAGAAAATCATTAAATTTTGTAAAAATAAATAAATCCCTTTTGGATTTAGCTAAATTTTATTCCAGAAATTGCATTTGTGCAAAATTTAAATATTTTCTTTCACATTATATTGGCAAATAAGTGTTAGATTTGGATACAAGTATTAAATTTGGAAAATTAGAAAACAAAATGTGGATTTTTGAACAAAATAAATCCAGTGATTAAAAAAGGCCTAATAAAACACATTTTTTACTAACAACTGATTCGTTTTATTTTATTTGGTTGTTCTTTAAAATCCAATATTTTTTCATTTATTTTTTATTTTTATTTTATAAAACCGACCCAGATAGAAATTGCCGACGTTGCAACAAAAATTGTACTAGGAGAGCACTGTTTTTTACGAAATGCCGGTACTACTTAAAACATGCTTTGCCAGTACTGATGTCTGAAAATTACCGAGCTTTTTTTAATTTATTAAAATTAACAATTTTATAAATTTTATGTATTTTTGCATCTATTACACAATTATTTATGTAAGAGAGACATAGCCATTCTTTTCTTGTGAAGTTTCTAAAGAATATATTAAAAATCTGAGATGTACCCTAAAAGGGCAGTAAATTACAAGCAAACTAATAAATTTGTTATTAAAGGTACTGAGATAATACAAAAAAAATCCCAAGCTTGCGCCAACGTTGGGAAATATCTACGGCCAAGCGTTTATTGGTGTTATCATTTCGACAACATGCCAGTACAGTGAAAGTTTAAAATCCGACGCATTGCCAGTACATGTACTACCGTTTCCAATACAGGGCCGACATTGTGCCGTTTGTATTTTTCTACCTGGGTAGGCACCAACATTGGAATTTGTAACTACAAATATTTTTTTTTATTTTTTGTAACTTTAGATTTTTATTTGAAAAATAACAATTTACAAATATTTTAAACAAAAAAGTTGTTGGAAATCGAATTTCGATTAAATAATGTGTATATTCCACACTAATTTCGACCAAGAAACTCGTAACGATTGTGGTAATCTTTCCCCCCGTAGTCGTATGGTAAAAACTTGTTCCACAAAACATAATATTTAAGACATTTTCACGGTTATGCGTTCATTTCTCTTCAAATAAATTATTAAGTTATTTTTTTTAAATTGATTTTTATTATATAATTGAAACTTATTTGGGATTTTAATAGTTTTTGTATGATTTAATAAAATTAAGAAAATCTATTTTTTCTATTCATATCAATTTTTTTGTACAAAATATTTATATTCGTTTAATTTACATTTTAAAATTAAAAAAAATTAAAATTGTATGTAGTTGTTCAAAATATTGAATTATAATCTATAAGTATGTTTTAATAATACTTTTAATTGTATTATATTCATTTATTACGAGTAAATATTAATATTTAATGTTATGAGTAAGTAATGTAAACTATTTTATTGATTTAAAATTGTGAATATCAAAACAATAAAAATAATGGGAATATTTGTAAAGGATATGATAAGTGTAAAGGGGGTGGTGGGAATGTGGGCAATTGGCAAATAAATAATAAGTAAAAATATAGTTTCGTTTAAAATGTTCCAGCTTTATTGTTTTTTTCATTAATCATTATTATTTATTGCAAATAAGAAACTTACAATTAAAAAAAAAGTCTTAAATATGACTTTAATAAACTTTTTGTTTTCAGAATCACTTGCACATTTTTTGTTGAGGAAATAAAAGAACGAGAATATTATAAATCAAAATTTAAAAAATAATCTCATACTAAAATAACATATAAAAATTGGAAAATAATAAATCTTTTTATATTAAAACTAATAACTAACATGTGACTATTGGCGAAGACACAAATACCAAAAATAAATAAAAGCAAAACAAACAATGTATTATAGAGTATACAAAAACTATTGATCATCATTAGGTCCATTCGATTACTGGATAATTTGTACAAATTTGTACAAACTTTTACTGGATGGCGTTCGATAACACAAATACTTAGAAAAAAGAGAGAATAAAGTGACAGTTCTATGTTGAGAGTTTCTAAGTCTTCTGCAAATTTTTACTGGATAAATTTTTACCAGTAAGAATTTGCAAGCAGAAAAAACATATGTTACGAAAACATATGATTGTTTATGGTAAATAAAAAAAATTATTTTCCAATTATAATATTTTATGGAAATGCAAAGCAGTAAAACTTTCAAAATAAATTATGGAAAAGATAAGAAAACCTTCTAAAAATGTTCTGCTTAAGGTTTAACATCAAAAACTGTCTTCTTTCATAGCGACCAGTTAAAATTTATTTGTATATTTGGTGTTGTAATCAGCTGTGTGTACAAACTTGCAAATTGTTGCAAATTTTCTGTTCGCGTACATGTTTGGGAAAATTTTATTTTGAGAGTAAATCTTGTCTTACTCTCTGAAAGTTTGTACTGAGTAATTCTTACTTGACTTGACTGAGAAAAGTATTCGAATGGACCTATTAAATGGTATCGAAATGAAGAAAAGTGATGTAAAATTGTCGTTTTTTCTTTCTTATAGATTTATTTAAGAACTAGAACTACTAGCTCCTTCTGTTTTAACGGCAGCAGCATAACTATTTGAAGATGATGAAGATTTGCCTTCTTCTTTGGAAGAATTACCACCAGTAGAACTAGGCGAGGTTTTTGTTGTACCGGTAGCACCAGTTGTTCCTCCACCTGCTGCTACACCTAAATATGGTGAAGAATTAACTAAAGTTGTGGTTTACATTCGATATAAAAAAAATCGTAAATATTAAATTAAAATTATAAAAGAAAATAAAAATAAATACATTTAGTTACGTTTATTACCTCTAACGTCTATGGCATAACAATCATCGATACGTAAATCATGTTTTTTAATCAATTGACATTCAGCACCTTCCAACGACGGTATGGAATAAACATACAAATAACCATCTTGAGAAGCAACTAGAAGTCTAAAAAATGTGAAATTGTTTATTAATTTTCTTCTAAATGATAAATTAAAGAGGTTATAAAGTTGTATTTGACGTGGACGATTTGGTTATACCCTTCTTTATTAAAGTTACGTTTAAAACGATTAAAAAAGTTAAAGTCGAGCATACCGACTATATAATACCCTACACCAGTCTGGTTAAAAGCCAACTAATGTTTGTATCCGAAATTCGAATGGGTTAAAATGGGACTTGTGCCAAAATTTTCTATAAAATGATAAAAGAAGAGAAAATCGGAAATATAGCCCATATGTGCGATAACATGGACCGATTTTAACCAAAATCAATAGGCTTCGTCCTTGGTCTGTGTATCAAATTTTATCAAAATATATTAATATTTGCTACCTGTAGAGTGCGGACAAGACAGACGGACATCGATAAATCGAAATAAAAAGTGATTCTGAGTCGATCAGTATACTATAAGGTGGGTCTAGGTCCAATATTTTTTGGAGTTACAAACATCAGCACAAACTTATTATACCCTCTTCACGTAGTGGTGTAGGGTATAATGAGTAGCACATAGTTAGGTGAAATGCAAAACAACGTAACTAACATTTCAAATTTTTACAGGAGAAGCAAAAAACTTTGATTGACATTAATTAAGTACCCGTATTCCCAATCTCCATATCAGAGAAACTCTGGATTTTAATTGACAATACTTTTTTAATGTCTTTCAGATCATTTGCAATAAAAATTTCCAATTAAAAATCTGCACATGTTTGCCATAATTCCTCCCCGATTAAAAAAATTTATATGTAGTCATATATAGTAATATCTTGTTTTATCTTATAATATTTGAGTATATATATATTGTCATGAATAGCCATATATAATTATGTTTCTTATGTGGTACCTTATATAACCATATATTTTTATACATTGTATTTTATAAAATTAGATATGAACCATATATGCCACATATAATGAGATATGACAGATCTATTGTCATATATACATATAAATGATCATATATAACATAATTATGTATGTATAAACATATTACCTCAGAAACCCTACTATCGAATCACAGCTCGGGCACAAAAAAAATATTTTTTTTTTTTACTTTTTTAACTTAATTTAATTTACTTGTAAATATTTGTTTTACACATCTTAAAAAAATTGATCCATTTTCTGCCAACAGCACCTGAAAGTTATGTTTACTACAACATGGGATTAATAATATTTTAATATGTAATTATATATTGTCATATATAACCCCACAAATAATTATATATGTGACTGAGGTACTATTATCAAAACCCAGCTCGGGCACAAAAAAAATTTTTTTTTTTTACTTTTTTTAACTCAATTTTATTTACTTATAATTATTTTTTTCATAGATCTGAAAAAGGTTAAACTATTTCGTGTCAACAGCATCTGCAAATTATGTTTTCAATTAATAGTATTTTAAATATATAATTAGATATCGTAATATATAATAATTTCGTTAAAGTTCTGAATTTGAGTTCTTCCAGAGCGAAATGATTTTTTTTTTTTTTGTAATATTTCTACATACAATTTTGGCAATATTTTTATTTTTGTAGTCCAACTTTTAATACAAACAAAATAATTTGTGAAAAAGTGTTGCATAAGAGTATTTTTTCCAAAGGATTGATAAGCTTATACATGTCATACCTTATTTAAAAGACAATTATATTACCTTTTCAACAACATGTATATTGTTCTTATCCCATTATTAATTTCGCAAATACAGATTGTTAATATTTATACTTTTGAGCCATATAACCCCAAGTAGCACAAAATAAGCTACTGAAAATGATATTTAAGCTACCATGGCACTATTCCACCCGACGCCTACATAGTCTCACTGGCTTCGAACTCGTTCAGGATAAAATCGAAAGATTGACTCTAAATTTTAATGGAAGATGCCAACTCTCACAACATGTACATATCAATGAACTCATCTCATCATAATTTTATCTACTTTATTTTTTTTTTTAATTTTTATCTTATACCCACTGTTGCCAACTTTTTTCCTAAAAATATCACTAAATCAAACCAAAAAATCACTAGAAAATAGCTATATTATAAAAGATTTAAAAAATTTAGCGATAATTCGCTAAATTTCACGAACTTTTCGGATTCTGTTGAAAAATTTCCCAAAAATAGCTATATTTTTCGAACTTTTTAAAACTTTCTAAAATAATTGTCGATACATCGCTAAATTTTTTTCAACTTTTAAGTATTCCATAAAAATTTAGCGATAAATCTCTTAATAATAATGATCAGGGCAAGGACTTTCATGCAAATGCATGTTTGTAGTCAGTGGCCCAAAAAAGATTTTGACCAAATACTTTTCCGAATCAAAGAATTTGCAAAAAAATGGCATCGATTTATTGTTGCATATTTTTGCATATTTTGTTATAAATGCATATTTTTTCATATTTTGCTTTTAAGTGCATATTTTATTGCATATTTTATGATTTTTATTGCATATTATTGCATATTTTGCACATTATTGCATATTTTCTTTTAATATTTTTAAACATGAAATTCGATTTAAGAATTCATACTTTAAAACTAAAAAAAAAATTCTAAAGAATTAATTATTTGGAGGCTCTGTTGGTAATACAACACTACACTAGAAACTAATACATTTTATATAGATGTAATTTTAAATTAACGTTTTCGGGTGTTATTGCTCACAAAATTTTATAAAAATTATTTTAAGGAAAGTATTGAAATTAAAATAAATAAATAAATAAATAAATAAATAAATAAATAAATAAATAAATAAATAAATAAATAAATAAATAAATAAATAAGTAAAGTTGTCCCCGAGCATTAATTTCTGCCACTTTTTTCTCTGAGTTACGAAAGTGAGTACGATTTTACAGTACACATATTTAAGTTATTTTTTATAATAAAGTTTTTTTCAGGTAAAATGCCACACACTATTTAAAATCGACTGTATTTCTTTTTATTTTCACTGAATTTTCTAAAAATATATTTAACTATGTGTATTTGAAGACATATTCAGTGTGTTCATTTACTCGAATTTCTTACTACTTTTACTACAATTGCAAAATTTTGTTTACATTTTGTATTGAATTTTTCCAGCTGTAGTAAATATAGTAACTTGTAGTAAGTAAACGAACAAGCTTATTGTAACAGATACCTAAATGTTTACGTTTATGTTAGTTTTTAATAAATAGAATTAAAAAAAAAAAAACATTTATTTTTAATTGCATATTTTTTGGTTTTTAGTGCATATTTCGTTATAAATGCATATTTAAGTGCATATTTTCTATTTTATAGTGCATATTTTAAGCGCATATTTTCGATTTTTTAGTGCATGAAAGTCCTTGCCCTGATAATTATTAAAAAATTCTGTCATGGAAATAAATGTAAAAAAAGCTAAGAAAACACCAAGACTGTCTTTAAAACAAATCGCTAGTTTTCCCGCTAATAGTTAAATCATATTTTATCCCGCTAAACGAGTAGAAATATCGCTAGATTTGACAAGGAAATAGCTAAATTGGCAACAGTGCGTATACCTCTGCTTCATAAAGGCTTTTGTAAATTTTTTTCCTTCCGTTTAATAATAATGTACGGTACAAAAAATATAATTTAATAACATACATTTAAATTTAACGGTTCGTTGTAATTCAAACATCTGTGTTTATCATACACAGAGTTGAATAGAATCAGCTGAGATATCTTAAGGGTTAAGGTTCAAAGCAAAAAAGAGTAATAATAACAAAAGGATAAAAATAGCATTGTTAAATTTCGTTGATGTTAGTCTAAGTTGAGTTGTTGATAACAAACTCGATTTGCTTTCAACAGTCATATAAGTAGACGACTATCAAATATTAACCCACTCAAAGGCGAAAGGCACTGATGATGGCTTTGTAGCGAAAGCCGAAAATGCGCATTCTGCCTTGCTGGTCTTATCGAATTTTTTCAATAATTTTTATTCTTTGTAATTTACTTGTAAAAATTGTATCATCTTTCTTTGATTTGAAAAATAATTTAAACAGAAAGTGATATTAATTTATGATCTTGAGTCAAACTAAAATAACATTCATTTACTTTAAATAACAGATCAACTAAAAACATTTCCCCCATTCATCTTAAACACATTGACACGGTGCAAAAAAAATATAATTTAATAACATACATTTAAATTTAACGGTTCGTTGTAATTCAAACATCTGTGTTTATCATACACAGAGTTGAATAGAATCAGCTGAGATATCTTAAGGGTTAAGGTTCAAAGCAAAAAAGAGTAATAATAACAAAAGGATAAAAATAGCATTGTTAAATTTCGTTGATGTTAGTCTAAGTTGAGTTGTTGATAACAAACTCGATTTGCTTTCAACAGTCATATAAGTAGACGACTATCAAATATTAACCCACTCAAAGGCGAAAGGCACTGATGATGGCTTTGTAGCGAAAGCCGAAAATGCGCATTCTGCCTTGCTGGTCTTATCGAATTTTTTCAATAATTTTTATTCTTTGTAATTTACTTGTAAGAATTGTATCATCTTTCTTTGATTTGAAAAATAATTTGAACAGAAAGTGATATTAATTTATGATCTTGAGTCAAACTAAAATAACATTCATTTAATGTACATAAATTTCATAAATTAAAAAATATATATTTATATATCTAAGTAGAAAAGGAACGAAGTTCCTAAACTCTTTGCTTCTAAGTCAAATGTAAATAATATAAATATTATAAGAAATAAATTGAATTGAAATTGAGCCATATAAATCGGTGCCGAGACCCTTCAACAAACATTTTTTTACCTTCACCAAAAAATTCCGTGAGTGGAAAAAATTTAAGATTTTTAATTTTTGTTTTTTTGCAAGAATGTTATTAATTTGTTTTTTTCTATATTTATAAATTTATATAATTATATATAACTCAGTAACACGAACAATGTTGTCTCATATAGTCAGTCATTTTGTATAGCAGTATGTGGCTGAGTGAGTTAAGTGGCCGACTGCAACACCAGCAATCTGGGTTCAAATCCTGCCGACGGCATTTTTTTTTTGTTTTTTTTTTAATGAAATAAATATTTTTTTAATTTTTTGTGTTATTTTAAATTTTATTAAAATTTAAATAATTCCAAATATATCATAGGATAAATTTTGATCTCAAATTATCCAATTCGATTAGCCAAAATTAGCTTATCCGTTTGCATCTAATTGAATCTAAATTAATCCCATAGGATATTTTGGGATCTATCAGGATCTCAATTTTATATTATTGGATATTATTGGATCTCCCAATTTTGATATCTATTTGGATCTAATTTAATCCTGTAATATATTTGAGGGATCTGATTGGATATTACTGAATACCCCAATTTTGAGATGAACTTGGATAAGATTAAATTTCGATCTATATCAAATGAGATATGACTACATATGCTAGATATAATGTTTTTTTGATCGGGTTCTGAAAAAAAGCATTTATTTTTTGCAATTTTTGTTTTTTAGTTATTACCAGGGCAGCGACTATCATGCACTTAAAAATCAAAAATATGCGCTTAAAATATGCAGTAAAAAATGCAAAATATGCACTAAAGACCCAAAAATATGCACTAATAATCCAAAAATAAACGCATCAAACTAAAAAAATGCACTTTAAATTGATCGATTTTTAAAAAGCATATTTATTACTCGGGAGTGTTTGTTTAAAAATTAAATTCAATATAAATGTCTAAGTAGATGACAACTTGATGTTTTCCTTCTACATAGTTAAGTGCTGCGTTATGGTTTGCAAATTCTTCTTTTTCTTTATTCTTCATTAAATCTTACTTTAAATTTTTAAAAAAAATATGAAGAAAATATGCACTAAAAGTCATAAAATATGCAAAAAAAAATGCACTTGAAAGCAAAATATGAAAAAAAGTATATTTTTATATAATAAAATATGCAAAAATATGCAACGACAAATCGGTGCTATTTTGTTGCAAATTCTTTGATTCGGAAAAGTATTTGCTCAAAATCACTTTTGGATTAATGACTACAAACATGCATTTGCATTAAAGTCGCTGCCCTGGTTATTACAAAATATATGAAATGCTTTCTTTCTAAATTTCTTAAGCCTAAACCAGATAAACGCAGTGCGACGTTTTGTCGATAAATCAGATTTTGGATATTCTCTATTTGTCACTGCCGAGTAATTAGAAAAGTGTCTAAATTAACAACCTTTTTTTAAACAAAACGAAATAAGAAATTTTTAAAAATTTAAATCGTTTTCGAGAACAAATTTGACAGCACTGCCATTATCCACTGGCACTTTCACTATGTGGTTTGGGCTTTAACTGATTTTATTAGAGGCCTTCAGGGTTTATGGGAATATTAAAAAATTCTTTGCTAACATGCAGATTACGTCTACCATAAGTATATAAAATGATAAATTTACAGTTACGTGTCTGTTTTTTTAAATTTTGGTACGGAATTTGTAATTTTTTCTCTAAAAATTATTTAATTTACTAAAAATGCAAACCTTTACTTAGTTTCTCGTCCCTTGCCATAGGTACTTATTTTATTAAATTTGTCAATGTTCATAAGGCTGGGGAGCCACTATTAACTTGAATATTAAAAATTTTTTTTTTTTTTTTAAAGAGAAGCAACACTCAGGAAATTCTTCCTATTAATTAACGTGTTGCTTCCTTTGGAAAGGGGATAGAGAAGAAGTGAAAGGTGGTGAAAGATGAAGGGCTTCAAATATGGCAACACTGCAATTGCGCGAGATGTTGAATATTAGAACAGTTGTTGCGCGCCATCTGATGGTAAGTTGGCGAACTTTGTTGAAGTTTTTTTTTAGTTCATAACCCTGTTATATTATTTTACTTCGGTGTGGTTAAGTGCTATGGGAACACCGAAGGAGGACGCTGCGATATGTATGAGGGATAGAAAAAACTCATACGTATTACTATTTTTCATAAATTGATGTTGCCTTGGTTGGGGCTCGAACCCGCAACCTCACGTGTAACAGTCCTACGCGCTAACCATTACACCACAGTATTTTTTAAGTTATATTATTACGGTACATATTTGATCATCTAACAATACATAAATAATTGGCCATGGAGGCTTTCTTCGTATTGATATTAATAAATAAAATTAAATTAACCCAATAAGCATTTGGAAGAAATATTATCCAAAAGTTATTACGGCAATATCATCCATTTATCCCTTAACCCTTTGGCGAGTGGCGTACATTATAATGTACGTCGACTTCATCAACTCGTCACTTATTTGAATTTTAACCAAAGCGCTATTCATTTACTGTTATCGGTTCGTTGTTTTCTTCTTATTAAAATTTTATGCAGGCTGTGAAATTGCAAAACCACATAAGAGCAGTAGAATGCGTTTTGTCTTGTAATCATCAACGCTGCTGAGAATGTGTTAAAATTTAAAAGTTCAAAAAAGGCTAAAAATTGTGTGATGAATAAAATTCAAAAATTCAAAAGGTTTTATGTAGAGATTAGTAATAGGAAAAATATAAAATTAAAATTTAAAAAAAATGTTAACCCGCTCGGAGTCGGCAGCATGTTAATGTTTGAACTTTGATTCCAAATATCTCCGCTAGGGGGAGCTGCACAGCCATAAAAGTAATAAACAATATTTCTTGGGCATAGATCTACACTTTCACGAAGTTTGGTCGGAAAATTCCTAGCCATTAAAATTCCCGTGTCAAAGGGTTAAAAGTAAATCTAAGTAGTATTTCGAACATATCTTATTTTTACCAGCTGGATGATATGTTGGCGATATTGAACAAAAATGTCAAAAAAATATATTTTTTAGATTTTGTTTGTTTTAGTTGAAAATTTTTGTTATGAGCTTCCGATTGGTTTAGAATAACTTTTGCAATTTATATTGCAAACAGTAAGGTAAGCTTAAATTGTATTTGATTGATATAATTATTTATTGCAAATAAAATCAATTTTTTTAGGAAACGGCGTACCGTCCGGTTACAAAACAAATTCAAATCCATGAAGGCCTGATGTATGTATTAATGGACCTGTCGTTTTAGTTGGTATAAAATTTATGAATTTGAAACATTAATATTGGTGGAAACATTTTTATGTGTTGTATTTTTGTTTATAAAAAAATAATTGAAAATAAGACATATTTTTATCTTCTGGGTGTCTATCAGGCGATATCTTTTTTTTAACTTCGAGATGATATATTGGCGATATATAAAGGGTTTTTCAACAGGGACGCTACAAAAGTAGAAAGACAGGGACAGCAAACGACGCCATATTTCTTGCCGCTCTTTTGACATTTCTCTTCAGTAAGGTTTGCCATATCATGATGGAAAGATATACGAGCCAAGAACGAGTCGAAATTATTAAAATATACTACCGAAGTTCGGAGTCAGTGGCTTCAACGCTAAGAGCGCTAAGTCCAATTTATGGTCGTCATAATCGTCCTAGCAGATCAACAATTGAGCGTCTAGTGGAAAAATTTGAATCCACAGGCACAGTACAAAATGTTCCCGTGCCAGTGAGACAAAGAAGTGCCCGTAGTGTCGAGAATATTGCTGCCGCTGAGGCTTCAGTTGAAGAAAGCCCAAATGTGTCTCTCACACGTCGTTCGCAAGCGTTGGGCTTCTGTGACGTCGTTGTGGCGAATTTTGCGAAAAGATCTTGGCCTACATCCTTGCAAGATCAAATTGACGCAAGAACTGAAGCCGCTTGACCACCAGAAGCGTCGTATGTTCGTGAATTGGGCTGAGCAACAACTTGAAAATGATTCGGATTTTCATCGAAAAATCATCTTCAGCGATGAGGCTCATTTCTGGCTGAATGGCTTCGTCAATAAACAAAATATGCGTTATTGGTCAGACAGCAATCCACACGTAGTACTCCATGAGTCATCATTGCATCCCGAAAAAATTACGGTTTGGTGCGGTTGGGCCATACTTCTTCCGTGATGATCAAAACCGGCACGTTACTGTGAATGGGAATCGCTACCGTTCAATGATAACCGAATATTTTTGGCCCCAATTGGATGATATGGACTTGGAGGACATGTGTTTCCAACAGGACGGCGCCACAAGCCACACAGCGAATGTCACAATCAATTTATTGCAAACCAAGTTTGGAGAACGTGTTATCTCACAAAATGGTCCAGTCGATTGGCCGCCTCGGTCGTGCGATTTGACGCCGTTGGACTATTTCCTGTGGGGCTACGTCAAATCGTTGGTCTATACCAACAAGCCAGCGACGATTGATGAACTTCGTACGAATATCGAACGTGAAGTTGCAGCAGTATCGGCCGATTTATGCTTGAAAACCGTCGAAAATTGGGTTCAGCGTCTGGACTTCTGCAAGCGTGGCCGTGGTGGCCATGCAAAAGAGATCGATTTCCATACATAATGGCATCGAACGTACTTTCACAGGACTAAAGAATTTCATTGATATCCAAAACCGTTTTTGTTTTATTTAAAAAAACTTTTGTAGCGCTCTTATTGAAAAACCCTTTACGATACTTTTTTTTATCTTCCAAGTGATAAATTAGCGATATCGCCAATTTATCTTCTAGAAGTATTGCTTTCGGGACACGTTTTCTACCAAATGGGGTATCTTCCGCAATACGAAGACGATTATCGCCGCAATAAAATTTTTCTTCCAGGCAATACGATTGGGGAATCATTTTAGTATTGCCATGTTTGCTGGGAAATTTGTAAAATTAAAATATTTACACCAGGGTTGTCATACAAAAACTTTAAAATGTGGTCCAAAATTGCGACTTTTTGCAAAAGTTCTCAAAATTCCCGCTATTAATGTTTTAGAAAATTTTTTTTATTTTGTATATCGTTTTGTCGCGGAAATAACACAAAATTTTAAATCAGAAAAAATCTTAACCCGTTTGGGAGCAGCAGCGTGTTAAAATTTGAATTTTTAACCAAAAATTCTCCGCTAGGAGTCGCGATAGCTAAAAAATATAAGTTTATATTTCCACAAAGTTTAGTCAAAAACTATTTGGCCGAACAAAATCTGTAGCAACTGTAATTATATAATTATAATTAATTATTCTATGAAAAAATACAAAACAACTATAAGATATTTTATATATATTTTTTTCTGCTGTTTTTATTCTCACACGAGTATAAAAAAATATACGTGCCCTTCTCAAAATTTATAATCCAATGTATTAAATTAGTTTTTAAAATTTTTCTGAGAACTTTTTCATATTTTAAAACTTTCATTTTGAAATTTGTAATATTTTTCAAATTTGAAACATTTTTGAAAAAAATTAATTACCCATCAAGGCAAACGACACTGATGATGGCTTATCGAATTTTTTAAAATTTTTTATTCTTTCTAATTTACTTGTAAAAATTTCATTAATTTGAAAAATAATTTAAACAGAAAGATATATTAATTTATGATCTAAAATCGAACTAAAAACATTCCAAAAGTTTAAATTTTATATTAATTATTATTATTAGGTTATTCTAAATAACAAAGAAATTAAAATTAAAGATGTAAGTAATTTTTCGTATAAAAAAAAACTCGGAAAAATTAAGATCAAACAGATCTTAAAATGTGTTAAATTTTTTTAAAATGTTTAGATCTTTTGCCTTCTACAAATTTTAAATTTGCTTGGAACATAAATTTCTTAAAATGGAAATATATTTTGGAAATTTTAAGAATTTAAAAAACTCGAAGTTCTTAAAATTTAAGGAGTTGGAAAATTTGGATTGGAAATATTTGTATTGCAAATTTCACAATTTCAATAGTACAAATTACAAATATTAATGCATTTTACTATCTAAATGTATTAAAGAAAACTACTTCAAATCAAGTTCCATTGTTTAAATTGAAATCGTTTTGGTTAAAATTACACTTTTTGGGTTATTTTGTAAAACGCAACGCCTTGCGTTGCGTTGATTTATGTGTAAATTGTTATTGTTACAAAAACAATTTGTATGGAAAACAACGCAACGCAAGGCGTTGCGTTTTACAAAATAACCCCCTTTATTTTTCTTACAATAAAATTAAATTTTGAAACTTACCTTAATTGCTTTTGTATTTTCGTTAAGGCACACATACGCCTAATGCCAGCTTCTGGTAAAGTGACCGAAGCAAATGCTCGACCTTGACTAAAAACATCTGTTACTTGCGATGGCAAATAGCTGGATACAGTCTTGCTAAGAAATCTAAAAAACGAGTAACTTTTTTGAAATGCGAGACGTGAAAAAATAAGCATGGAAGTGTGGATTATGGTGAGCAGGATTACATATAAAATTAGTTTAAAAGATATACAAACGAAATATGAACGTGTTTTTTGGTGTTTGAAAGGATGACACATATACGTTTTGATGATGTTGATTAAATTATGTGTAAAAATAACAGTATAACAAATAATATTTTAAAAAAATACAGTATAACCAGAATATTGAAGTGAACATAGATTGATTTTGGTACATGTATGAAAAAATAGAAAAAGAAAAATTATAAAAAAATAAAATTAAAATATAGCAACAATTTTATTTTAAATGAAGCGTTAAAATGTACAAAAGAAAAGAAAGTTTACAAAAGTCAAATAATGAAAAATTATTTTTAAATAAATCCAAAACCAAAACAATAGTAATTTCTAAAATAATCTACTAAGTTAATGTGATATTATAAAACAACTTACCCCATCCAATCATCTGAACTTTGCTTGGCATCATTATTCTCTGCAGTTGCACGATCTAAACGGAATATATGAATAGTTTCTGTATTCGAGCTGGAGACCAAATATTCGGCACATGTACTAAATGATAAAGAAGCTATGGATACACAACGTTTCAGACCTCTTCTCAATTCGAATAGTTTAGTGCCATCTAGTGAAGAAAATACCCGTATAACTGTACCACGTTCACTGGCGGTAGCCATTTCAGTGCCAGAAGGACTAAAAGCCAATGCTGCTAGTGGACTGTCATGAGCTGGTATCATAGTTTTAGCATGTAAATTAATGGCATCAAATATTTGCACTTCACCCGATGTTACACTACCCGGATAGGCTAAATAACAATGCTCTGATGAAGAACTCAAAGCACACAGACCAGCTGAATTGCAGGGGGTATCACGTATAGTATGTACCACTTTCATATCTTGTATATTATGAATGTATAGACTTTCTTCCAGACAAACAATCAAACGCTCACGATTTAATTTAACAGCCAAAATTGAATTTGAATATGAGTAATTACATATTTCACTTTGTTTCTTAAAATGACAGACCTTTAAATACAATACATAAAATTGTAGTATAAACTCAATTTCATTTAGTCATTCGTTTTTTTTTTCTCAATTACCTTTAGTTTTCTTGGGGCTCTTTGGGCAACAATTGCTACCAATGAACTTTCAAACAAACGTTCAATTAGAAATATTTCCTCTGTTGGACATGTATAGATTTTATCTAAGGTATTATCTACCGAACCTAGACTATATAAACTGTAACCCGATTTCGTGCCAACTGCTAAGGATCTATAACAGATGGAAAATGTTTTAAAATATAAATATGTTTATAATTTAGTATACTTACGTAACATTTTGATTAAAATTCACAAATACTTCACCAGCATCCATGTCTGGTCGAAACAATAAGCTCATCATTTTGACGATATTATTGTGAGATCAATCAGCAGCAATTAATATTATTTTATATGTGCCTTAAATATTTTCTTATTTTTAACGCTAAAAGTATAAAAAAAAAATGTTCGGTTATTTTCCATATTTTTCAAAATATTACATTATTATTATTACACTGGCAACACTATGTGGTGGTAGACGTGAAATTTATACTGCCCCTGCAAGCATTTGGAAGATATCTTCCAAGAAGATATTGAAGCGATATCTTATATTTTTCATTTGAATGAAAATAATCAAGTAGTATTTTAAAATTATCTTCCTTTTATCACTTAGAAGCAGAGACCCAAAATAACTGTTATATTTCTAAAAAAGTCACCACCCAAATTTATTTAATTATAATACTTCAATAATGCACTATATTTTATAAATCATATTGCACAAAAAAATCACAAAGTTCGGCAAAGATTTTAATTTTTTCAATTTTTATATTTTACTCTATAAATTTCTGTTGTTTTTTGATTTTTATTTTAAAACTTTTTATAAAAGTTACAGAATGATTTTTTTGAAAAAATTAATCAATAACTTTTTTATTTGATAATAAAATAAAAATTAAAAATTTACCTAAATGGAATGCCGGAAGGGGCTGGAATATACATATTTACTCACTTTAAATCACTGTTCAATCTTTTATTAACACTAGTTGACATCATCAGGATATTATAATTGGTGAAGTCATTGGTTCTATGGCTTTTGATTTATATTCTTAATTGTTATTTTTTGATAAAGAAAAAAAATTACAAAATAACTTTTATTATTTTTGAAAAAATAAAAATCGTGTTTGGATTGTTTTTGTTTGAATTAAAAATAAAAATCAAACAGAGCAAATAAACAGAAAATTAAAAATACTCAAACAAGAAATAATTGTAAAACAATCACTTTTTTGAATAAAAGTTATAACTGTTACGTCCCTGCTTAGAAGATAATTCGGTGATATTTGGAAAAAAATAATTCAAAAATTGAATTCTTTGTCATAATTTTTTATGATAATAGCTGTGTTCGGGTACTCAACATTGGGATCCCGCGGGATCCCAATTTTACCAAAAAGCGTTTTCTTACTACACAATTGGGTAAATGAGAGCTGTCATGAGAGAGTAATATTCTTGTTCTTCTTGCACGAGAAAGCCCAGACTTTTTTTTTAGTGTAAATTTGGGTAAATTGTTTTAATCAGCTGTTTTATCATCAGTTGGGAGATATCTTCCCATGAGTTGGGTGCAACTAGTTCAATTGAACTCTTCACTGATTTGAACCAAAAACCTAGTTCACAACTAATAGCTCTTTTAGTTCAATCGATCATTTCATTCATTCAGAAAATATGTTTATCATTTACAAAAATTAGTATAATAGTTGCAAAAGCCTATCGGTGATTTTACAACTCTATAAAATTACCGACAATTTTTACGCTTGTTTAAATGTGTTAAAGAGTTAAATATGTAAATAAATCGAAGCTTTTGTTTAATATTAAAATCTTTTCCAAATTTAATAAACTATGTACTCCTTTTTGTAAATAGAAATGCCTAAAAAGGAAATTTTTATTAAATTTTTGATTTAAAAAGGGGTTTAGCTAGAAAAGCTATCTAGATTTTTACAACAAATTGAACAAGAACTAGAAAGAGCACTCACCAAAACGAACTATAATGCACAAATCTATTGACATTTGTTTTTCAGGCTTCAAATGTGGTTTTTCGCGTTCGTTTACTTTTGTGCATTTTTGTTATTTCGGGAGAGTATTTATTGTTAACTCTCATTTTACCCAACTTTACCTAAAAAGTAAAGAAACAGCTAATATTGCGGCAATATTACCTTTTTATCATCCGGAAGATAAAGAAAATTTGTTTGAAATTCTTTGTCATTTTGGAAAAAATTAAAACAAAATTTGTACAAAAACAATCAACAGATACATAGGAAACAAATTCCTCGAAAAAATCAAGATTTAATGCGCGGAAAAAATCGGCTACGAGAAATCAAGATAATTAATGTGTTGGTTAATAGATTATGAATGCAGATGTTCTTTTTCAGGCTTAAATTTATTAATGAAAAAAATATATATCCTTTATTTTCACCGGGGAGTTTATTTGGCGATATCACCTTTTTATCTTCCAGGTGATAACTTAGCGATATCGTCGATTTATCTTCCTGGGATATCTCTTTCGTGTTGCCTGGAAGTATTGCTTTCGGGTAACAGTTGTTCCCGACGGAGGAAACTTCCGCAATACGAAATTGATATTGCCGGCAATAAATGTTTTCTTCCTGGCAATATGATCGGGGAATCTTCTTCGTATTGCCATGCTTGCTGGGGCTGATTGGAAATTTATTTTAAAGTGTAAAAAGTCTATATACAAATTAAAAAAACTGCCTAAATCGTTAATAAATACTAATTGTTTTGTATGAAAGCTGAATATATATCGTTTTTTAAAAATATTTTGCATTTTTTCATAAAACTAAAATTCCTTAAAAAGAATACAAAAACTTGATTTTATTATTTACTTTTAACATGTGTATTGGAATCTGCTGTTTCTTTTGTACATATCGTCGACCGGCTTGCAAAATGTCACATGTGTTTTTTAATATATTTTCAGGAGAGCGAAAAAACTGTTACAAAATCTACTTTTAAGACATTTTATTGGAATCATATGCCTTAATGATGATATTACTAAATGAGGTCGTAAGTCATTAATGAATATGATGCCAATAAAATATCTTAAAAGTAGAATTTATAACAGTTTTTTCGCTCTCCTGAAAATCTATTAAAAAACACATGTGACATTTTGCAGGCCGGTCGACTATATGTGCATACATACCAGAGAACGGTTTGAGTGCCTTATTTTATGCTTTTGAATGCAATCACAAAAAATGTGCATATTGTTGTCAATACATATCATTTCAGTAAAGCAATACAGACACAATTGAAAAAAAAATGAGTATGACGAAAGCCATGCATTGCACTGCATGTCTTCTGTTAATCTTACCTAACACTCACAAAAGCAACGAATATAAAATGATTGGTATGAATACAAACCGATTGTTACGAATGGTCTCAATCTTCGTTGTATAAAAATTGAAAATTTTTTTCTGTCAAATATTTTAGTATATTTTTGGTGTTTATTTTTTTTCACTTAAACATTAACAAAATGAGAAAATATATGCATATTTCATATTTAAATAAAAAAAATGGAAATTTCTTCACACTGCATTTTTCAAAATACTGCAACAGTTCAACGAATACTAAATGAATGTTGTATTTGATTTTTTTTTTTTTTAATGCGTTATCTCTTCATTTCGTTGCTTGACATGTAGTGGCAATATAAAAATAATGCGTAAAAACCACTCATCAAAAACAAATGAATGTATATAATAGCAATAGCATTAGTTATTGTTGTTGCATGAGTACATGGCAAAAGCAATGAATGTTATGACTGCACAATAAAAACGAATGTACTCAAACCGTTCTCTGATAAATTGGTAAATTGAAAAAATTGAGTACTGTTATAATTTGTCAGTCAAGTACATAAACAACATAATTTTTTCTAACCCAATTATTCGATTTAACTGGATGAAACATATTAAGCGTGTTCGTTTACTTACTACAAGTTACTACTTTTACTGCAGCTGGAAAAATTCAATACAAAAAGTAAACAAAACTTTCCAATTGTAGTAAAAGTAGTAAGAAATTCGAGTAAACGAACACATTGATTGTTTTATTAATATATTTAAAATAAAACACAAATTCTGATTATTGGATAGCTGTTTTTAATATGGCACCAGCTTATTTATGTGGAACTTGTCAACAGAGTGTAACAGGGAAACGGAGTTTGCTATGTGTTTTTTGTGATCTATGGACTGCGAAGGAATAACAATTTGGCTGCAGATTTCAAACATGTGCAGGCAGAAATGAACAGTTAATTTGAATCAGCAATAAATGAGATTCGTACGGAGCTGTCTTCAATTATAAAAAACTTCAAGGATGAAGTATTATCTTGCTGAAATTTGGTGATTAATTGTGAGAATACTACTAAAAATAAATTTATTGAGCTGGAGTTAGCAAACAATGCACTTCAACACAAGTTAAATCGTTCTGATAAAATAATTACTGGTATACCTATGAGCTTGATGATCTAGTAAAGCCTATTTTGGATTTGTGTTGCTACTTTAAAATCAGTATTGGTGTAAATGATGTAATGCAAGCTATTTATATCAGAAGGCGTACATCCATTTTGGTGAAGTTCAATAATATTTTACTTCGTGATAAACTGATGAAAGCTTATTTTAAGGACAGTAATTTAATTTTGTCGAATTTTTATAAAGGTAAATATGGCGAAGACATCAGTAATCGTGTATATTTGAATGATAACCATAATAATGGCAGAACGCGAAAAAATAATTTATGGTAGAAAAAATTAATTAAAAAACTCAATCAGCAATTAAGACTCTGAAAACAAATAAAACAATACAAAAATTTTCCTTTTTGCAAAATTTTTATTCCCGATTTTTTTTTTTTTTTTTGCAAATTGTATTATAGTCTATAGATTATGAATTTAAATAAACCACACTTAGAAATAGCTAAATAATGGCAGAACGCGAAAAAAGACTTTATGGTAAAAAAAATTATTACATTCTGCAAACGAACAGAACGATCCAAAAATTTTCCTTTTCTAAAATTTTTTTCCGTGATTTTGTTTTTTTTTTTTGATATTTGCTACCAAACTTTGTTGTAGGAAATGGGTTATAGGCCCCAAATTATAAATTTAAAAAACCCGCAATTGAAATATTGCAAAATAATGGCGGAACGAAAAGACTTTACGGCAGGAAAAATTAAATAAGAAAACCAAATCAGCGATTAACATTCTGTAAACGAATACAATGCAGCAAAAATTTTCTTTTTTGCAAAAATTTTTTCGCGGTCCTTTTTTTTTGCAAACTAACCATCAAACTTTGGTGTATGAAAAAGCTATTATAGTCCCTAGGTTATGAATTTAAATAAACCACACTAAAAAATTGCAATATAATGGCGGAACGCGAAAAAAGAATTTATGGTAGAAAAAATCAATTAAAAAAACTCAATCAGCAATTAACACTCTGGAAATAAATAAAACAATACAAACATTTTCCTTTTTGCCAAATTTTTTTCTCGCGATTTTTTTTTTTTTTTGCAAACTGAGCACCAAACTTTGGTGTACGAAATTGGTATTACAATCTATAGATTATGAATTGAAATAAACCACACCTAGAAATAGCAAAATAATGACAGAACGCGAAAAGACTATGGTAAAAAAAAATATTTAAAAAAACCCAATTAGCGATTAACATTCTGCAAACGAATAAAACGATGCAAAAATTTTCCTTTTTGGAAATTTGTTTTTGCAAAATTTTTTGTAGGAAATAGGTATTATTAGATGCCCCAGATTATAAATTTTAAAAAATCGCACTTAAAAAATTGCAAAATAATGGCGGAACGCGAAAAAAGACTTCATGGTACAAAAATTTAATCAAACAACTTAATCAAGAATTTACATTCTGCAAACTAATATATTGATGGAAAAATTTTCCCGCCAAATTTTGTTGTATGAAATGGGTATTATTAGTCCCTAGATTATAAATTAAAAAAAAAACAGAACTTAAAAACTTTAAAAATAATCGCGGAATGCGAAAAAAGGCTTTGTGGCGCAGAAATTAATTTTGGCATAAGATATGGGTGTTATTGTCCTTGGGTTATAAATTTCAAAAAACCGCACTTAAAAAATTGCAAAATAATGGCGTAATGCGAAAAAAGGCTTTGTGGTACAGAAAATAAATTAAAAGACTTAATTGGCGATTAACATTCTGCAAACGAATATGTTAATGTAAATATTTTCCTTTTTGCAAACAACCACCATACTTTGTATAAAATTTGGGTATTTTAGTCCCTTACATATCTATTTAGTTAACAATTTTTAACATTTATTTTGAAATTCTATTGGAAATGCTGTATTTACTATTTAACATGGTTATTCAAAAAAAAACTTTGTCTTATTAGAGTCTAATTGAACGATTTTTGTTGTTGTTTTGCATGTTAATTTGTTTTATTAAACTGTAATAAAATTCAAAAAGTTTTTTTGAATACAAGCCTAAATATTTACCCCTAAATTCACAAACGCTTTGTAAAATTATAGGAGGTTTATTGAACAAATTTTGTATGAAAATGACGTTTTGTTAACCTGCTATAACTTTAAAAAGCATTTATGAATTGAGGGGTTAATTCATTTTTTTTTTTGTAAACAAGCCAAAAGAGTTTTCAAATTTACTTGAAAGGAGCTTACGTTTTCATAATACTCGATTTATTTTTTGGAAAAGAGCCTTTTTTTGTGATGCTCTTTTTAATTTTTTGATCGTAATCATTAAGCTCGCTTGTTTTAAAAAATTGAGGAAGCTATATTTTTTTAGCTACTTTCATTTTTATACAAGAGCGAGCTAAATTTTTTTAGCTCGTTTTAAAAAAAAGAGCGAGCTGTTTTTTGGCTCTGCTCTTTTTTTGAAAAAAGCAAGAGCCCGAGCGAACGAGCTTTTCCATCCCTGGTTTATACCTTTCCAAACTTTTGAAATATAATGTGATTTTTAAGGGTGAAGAGTTTGGAGTATGTGAATCTTTGTTAGTAGAAATAATGGGAAGTGGGAACACACCTATTTTAGTAGGAGTTGTTTATTTGCCTGGTGGTTGTTTTGGTACTTTAGAACGTTTACATAGTGACATATTTAAGGAATATGCGAATATTATTATTATAAGAGATTTCAATTGTAATCTTTTTTATCGCACATTGTCTAACAATTTTCGTCTCATGTGTCTTAGAATTAGATTGTATACTGTTCTTAATTGAATACCTACTCATCTAGATTTATGTTATGGAACAACTTCACTTATTGATTTTTTTCTGGTAAGCAATACTTCGTTAGTTTCTGACTCTGGCCAATTTTTATGCCCTTTTACTAATTCATATCACAGTTTTATATATCTTTCTTATAACATAAGAACCAGTTTAGTGGATGCAGTTGTTGAATTTAAGGATTATAACAGAATTGACTATGATGATTTTGTCTCACATATTTGCCAGTTTGACACTTCTCTTATATATGGCACAAGTGATGTTGATGTCCGACTAGAAGTTTTTCAGTTGTTGCTTAATGGGCTTCATGATAAAGTTCCGATTTCTAAAGTTAATATTAAACCTAGGGATATTGATTTTATGAAATCAAGAAATGTCATACATGCAAGATCTTTAAGGGACTTTGCGTTTCAAGCTTATCGTGAGAGTGCTACTGACTTAAATTGGAGAGTTTATTGTAAATATAGAAATATAAAACTAAGGCAACCATTAGAAAAGAAAGGAGGAAATTTGGTATACATTTGTTCTATACAGGTGATAGTAAAGAGATCTGGAGAAAGTTGAAAAACCTTGGTTGTGCTGGTGAAGAGGAAAGTCCGCTAGCTGTGATTGATGTTGAATCATTGAATGATAAATTTTTGGATGCCTTCAATCCAAGTAGGATAAATGATTTTGGTTATCCGAATATTGATGACAGTCAGGAATCATTTTCTTCTCGTAATATTACTGAGGATAAATTGACACTTGCTATAACTCGGATTAAATCAAAGGCAATCGGACATGATATGATTCCCATAAAATTTATCAAACTTATATACCCACTAATTTCGAATATATTATTTTACATTGTTAATACGATTTTTACTGTTTCCGTTTTTCCAAAATCCTGGAAATTAGCCAGGATTGCACCTATCCCAAAGAGTAGAGGTTGTGATATAGACAATTTAAGACCAATAAGTATATTGCCTTCAGTATCTAAAATTTTAGAGAATTTAATCAAAGTTCAAATTTTGTACTATACAAATGAGTGTAATTTGTTGCATCCAAATCAATTTGCTTTTCGTAAAAATTATAATACCACCTCATTGTTGCTCTCTTTGACTGATTCTGTTCGAACGTGCCTTAATGAACGTAAGCGTTGTGTAATGGTTTCTTTGAATCTGAGTAAGGCGTTTGATCGTATTGATCATTATATTTTGCTATGTAAATTGAGAGACAAGTTTAATTTTTCTGCTACGGCTTGTAGGCTTATTTTTACGTACCTTAAAGACCGGTATCAATATACTTCGATAAACAATATTGTTTCTAGTATTGGTGCTGCTACTTCCGGGGTGCCCCAAGGCTCTGTTTTGGGCCCCTTACTTTTCATAATATTTTTCAATGAATGTATTGAAATCATGTGTAATGAATTTTGTAAGTCATTTGTTTTTGCTGACGATGTTCAGTTATTGTTTCATGATGATGATTCTTTTGAAATATTTGAAGCATACATTAATGATCATTTAGGAGCAATTACGAATTGGATGTCAAATAATAACCTTTTGATTAACCCAACTAAAACTAAAGCCATCCAATTTGTTCTGAGTAACCATAGAATTCAACATCCTAATATTTATATTTAAGGTGAATCTATTCAATTTGTCGATCATTTAAAATGCCTTGGCATTTACTTGGATCAATATCTATCATTTGAACGTCATGTTAATCATGCTTCTAGTAGGGTGTTTTTTATATTAAGAAGGTTGTATTCCCTTGGATTTTATATGCCAAAGCACATTAAACGTCGTGTGTATGCACTTATTATGTCAAATATAAGTTATGGTAAAGAGGTTGTTGCAGGTTCATCACGTGGTAATCTTGGCAAACTTGAAAGAATATTTAATAGAGTTCTAAGGTTTGTATACACCTTTAGACTTCGTGATCATGTTACTAATTTTGCAATAGACTTTTTAGGCTGTACTTTTGATAACTATGTTGTTTTACGTACCTTGCTCTGTTTTTTCAAAGTTTTAAAATATGGTGTACCGATGGATTTATGTAATAACTTCAACTTTCTTCCCTCAATTTGCATATTACAGATTGATGGAACTTAGAAACTTTTCGACTTCGCATAATATTTATAAGAGAAAATTATTGTTATATATTAACAATGAGCATTGAATCTCAATTGACTGTATGATTCTCAACCTGATTTAAACGTATAAATGAAATCAATCTGAATTTCAATTCAAAATAAAATTTAAATACTAAACATACAGTAGTGGACTAAAGTGGATACATATTTGAATATTTTTAAATCTGTATTAATAACTTTTGTTCAATTTGTGATATCCAAGTGTAGTTTTTCCAGTTTTTCAAGTGGCCAGGTCAGAGCCCCGATTTGAATCCCATCGAGAATTGGTGGGCAATTGTCAAAAGAAGACTCTCGCAATGCGAACGAGCACCGACCAACTTAGATGATCTTTGGTCGGGAGTTTCTGCGGAATGGAACGGAATAATATTCCACCTCAAAATATTAAAAATCTCGCGGAAAGCATACCTTCTCGCATAAAATCTGTTTTAAAGCACAAAGGACTTTGGCCAAAATATTAAAGAAAGAACTTGCCGAAAATTTCAAATATGAACAATACTGGATAAAAGCGGTCACAATTTGCAATTATTTTTTTATTAACTTCTTAGTGATATTGTCTACTGTATTTAGGTTTTTATTGAAGAATAATGTTTTAATTTTATGCTTTAAAAAAAATCATTTAAGTTTCTATAATAAAATAAAAATTATAACAAATTTCGAAAAATGTTGAATCCACTTTAGTCCACTACTGTAGTTTGAATTGCTGGAAAATTAAACTGAATGCGTTAATTATCCAAAGTCTAAATTTAACATATTTGTTTGGTGTATGGTTAGACCAAGTAAAAGCACGCGAGTAAAATATAAGGAACCTGATTTTACATCTCTAGTTGGGACAGTTTTATTTGTTATTTTAAAATTAAAATAAATGTATTTTTTGTTAGAGATGATGTTGTAGGGAACCATATATTAATTAATATGCATACCCAGGTATAAATGGCTAATGGTACAAACATTTCTACACTGTGCCGTTAGTTTTTTTCTGCCTGGGTAGATATGTAGATACATATATAAATATTATATTTAGTAATAATAAGGATGTTTGTAGCTGACATAGTTATTTGCTTAAAAATGTATTTGCTTTGTAATACTTTATTTTGACCATGAAGGCTTTTTGTATTACCTGTTGAATTAAATAAATAAAAATAAGCAGCCAGCAAACAAACTCAACAATAAATAAAAAATGTGTTCAAAATATGTATATTACATAAATTTTAACCCCTCAATTCATAAATGCTTTGTAAAGTTATAGCAGGTTTACAAAACGTCATTTTCATACAAAATTTGTTTATTAAACCTCCTATAATTTTACAAAGCGTTTATGAATTTAGGGGTAAATTTTTGCATGAAAGTGATTCATTCAAAAGAGCCTTAAGCCTAAACCAGATAAAAGCAGTGTCGGCAGTGTTTTATTCCAGTGTTTTGTCTATAAAACTGGTTTTTTTCTAAATAAACAAGAACTGACTTCAAATAAAACCTCTTCAATTAGCACTTGGTATCCAACTATTGAATGCGAATAAAACGCATCCCAAATGTCATAATTACTTGTGGAAATGAAAAGACAATAGGATCAAGAAAATAAACTTTCTAAAAGGAAAATAAATTTCTCATGTATTAGTTAATTCGAGCTCTTCTGATTATAAACATACATTGTATAGGCTGTGCTTGACAAAACTTCAATTAGCCACACTCATCGATGTGCCAACCGTGGTGTATCTCACTAAGAGGTGATACTACGGATCATAGCCTTCTCAAGGGGATTTAGCCGGGGGGGGGGGGGGGGCCACATCGCCCCCCGTGGTGCAACTTGGCAATTCGATTGGACCGTTCAGTGTGCTGCCGGTTCGATCTCCGGTCATGGCAAAACACAAAGAGTTTTTCATATAGAGACAAATTAAAAATTAAGAAATACTTTGAAACTGCGGCAGTCTGGTGATTCCTTGTGTCGTTAAATTTTTCAATAAAAATGTTTTATTCTTCTTCCTATAAAATCAGCTTTAGAAAAAGAATTATTTCGTAATTAATTCTAATATTAATTACGATTGTCCTATGCGACAGTTACAAACACTTAACTAAAAATAAAATTCAATAATTTGTATAAATAGTAAATAGTTTTCAAGAAACAAATTTGACAGCACTACTGCAGTTCACTGACACTATGAGGGCGCTGGGGTGTAATGGTTAGAGCGTTCGACTGAAGAAAATGTGTATGATTTTTCTTTACCTTATACATATGGCAGCGCCCTCCTTCGGTGTTCCCATAGCATTTAACCCCACCGAAGTAAAATTACAGGGCTATGAACTAAATAAAGTTCGACAACTCTCCATAAGATGGCGTGCAACAAATGTTCTAAGATTCAACATCTCGCGCAATTACAGTGTTGTCATATTTGAAGCCGTTTATCTTTCACCACCTTTTATCTCTTCTCTATCCCCTTTCCAAAGCAAGCAACACGTTAATTAACAGGAAGAATTTCCTGTGTTGCTGCTTTCTTTAACAAAAAAAAATGGATTGCGTTTTATTTTTTATTAAAACATTATTAATTACTCAAAAAAAGTCTAACAATTTCTATAGGCACAAAGAGTAATATTTTTTGGAGCCTTTTTGATTCTTCACAAAATTTTCAAATTTATTTACACATCAGAGTAATTTCGGAACATTTTACAATTCAATTTGTCAACAAAATTATGAATTTTTGACACAAAAAGTCTCATCATTTTTAAAGCAAGTACATACCTTAAGTCATCCTTAAGTAATTGTCGACCATTGGCGGACTTAGGCCCACCCCAGAATTAAAAAAAAATCTACCTACAATTCTTTTATCTATAATTTTAATGGCAAAAAGTATCACAATATTACTTTTTTGATATCAATTAATCCTGTGTTTTTGGTTTGGGAAAATCTCTACTGGATTCCTAGGCAGCTAAGTTGTTTTGTTTTTAATATTTCTTATATAAGAAAGTTGTTTGAAAAATTCTTACCTAAGAAATATTTAAGAAACAAATCGATCTTAGTTCTGATTATAAAATTGACTATAAGAGTTTTTCTTTAAGAAAAATTATTAGAATCGCAAAGTTGTTCAATAATAGAAATATAACGCAGAATCTTTTTTGGTGAGTTAAATATCTTAGATTTCATAGTTTTCTAAACGAATAATTAGTTAATATCACTGTTTTTGACCACCTCGGTAATTTAAGTGATCAGAATATGGGGTTAGAAAGGATTCGTCCGAGGTAGACGAATTAGAGAGGTTGATCTTAGATTTCTTTTCTCTATCATAATAATCTGAAAATACAGCTTGGAACACATTCCTTGTACGAGGTTTTCTTCAGAAAAATAGATGCACTATTCAGAGTTTTGTATAAAAACATGGCGATTTTGATAGGAAAATTTATGAACATTTTATTAGAAGGCAAGGAATCATTTTTAAGTTTTTTTTGTGTGAAAAAATTGTAAGCATAATGCCGAAAGTGTTTGTTGGGATTAAGAGTGTGAGAATGGGCAAATAAACAGCAGAAAATTAATGGGTCGCTTGCCCACCCCAGAAAAATGGTCTAGGTACGCCTATGTTGTCGACTCTAATACTGAATTTAGACTGAGCAAAAACTTACCTAGTTTTTGTACAAAATTAGTTTTTGTACAAAATTAGTTTTTGTTTGTTTTTTATGTATGTATGCGTTGTGACAAGTAAAAACTAGCAACGGCCAAAAACTACCTGGTTTTTGGCACTTGGTAGTTTTTAATTGTCAAAACGCATACATAAAAAACAAACAAAAACTAGGTAGTTTTTGCTCAGTCTAAATGCAGTATAAGTCCCGATTACTGAATGTCCAGTTAATTTATATGGGAAACAACATCAACAAAAACTCTGATTGCGAGGACTTTTTCTACAGAACAACCCATAAATTCTAAAATTCCCTTCGCTTTGATATTCGGCTAACATTTTCGTTCACAATACAGTCCGAGACATTCGTTTGCACGCACAAAGAAATAGTTTAAAATTGCTGTTTTATTTCCTTTTTAAACCAAATAAAAATTTTTGTTTTTGGTTTCTATTTACATTATTTAGTAGGCTTTCCAAAACTAAGACAACTGTAAGGGCATGGCATTTTTTTTAGCAAACTTTTGTACTTTTTGTAAAGTTGTCTAGCTTTTTAGTGACTTTTAGTGAGACATTCGTTTGCATGCAGTAACGAAAAAATTGATTTCGCGCGAGTAATCTATAATTTAGATAGGATTTTTCTACTTAATTATTTAAGGCAGAATGATATTTAGTTTGTACATGTATATTAAGGATTGTAAGTCGATTTTTTAACCTTTTTAAAGAAACTCCTTGAGAAAGTCTATAAAATCAAATAGAGAAGAATTTCTTTAAATCTCTGACTAACACCCATATTCTAAACTTTATAAGTATGACAAAATTGTGACAACACGTTTAGAATACGGGTGTAAATATGAAGATTAAAATAAACAAATTGTGTTCTATTGAAGCCTTATTAAATATTTGGTACGAATTTATTATAAAAAAAGTCGGGCATGCCGACTATACAATACCCTACACCAGTCTGGTTAAAAGCCAACTAATGTTTGGATCCGAAATTCGAATGGGTTAAAATGGGACTTGTGTCAAAATTTCCTATAATGTGAGTCAGCGAACCAAATTTCATTAAAATATCTTAATATTTGCGACCTGCAGTTTGTAACCAAGCCAATTTTGGGGGGACCCTTATATGGGCACTAGGTCTAAACATGGACCGGTGTTAACCAAAATCAATAGCCTTCGTCCTTGGGCTGACATAGGTCGGTGTACCAAATTTCATCAAAATATCTTAATATTTGCGACCTGCAGCGTATAAACCATATAATTTTAGTAGGACCCTTATATGGGCACTAGGTTTAAACATGGACCGATGTTCACCTAAATCAATAGGCTTCGTCCTTGGGCCGACATAAGTCGGTGTACTAAATTTCATCAAAATATCTTAATATATGCGACCTGCAGCGTATAAACAATATAATTTTGGTAGGACCCTTATATGGGCACTAGTTCTAAACATAGACCGATGTTCACCAAAATCAATAGGCTTCGGCCTTGGGCCAACATAGGTCTGTGTACCAAATTTGCGACCTGCAGCGTATAAACCATATAATTTTATCAGGACCCTTATATGGGCACAAGGTCTAAACATGGACCGATGTTCACCAAAATCAATAGGCTTCGTCCTTGGGCCGACATAAGTCAGTGTACCATATTTCATCAAAATATCTTAATATTTGCGACCTGCAGCGTATAAACAATATAATTTTGGTAGGACCCTTATATGGGGACTAGGTCTAAACATGGACCGATATTCACCAAAATCAATAGGCGTCCTTGGGCCGACATAAGTGGGTGTACCAAATTTCATCCAAATATCTTAATATTTGCGACCTGTAGAGTGCGCACAAGAATGCATGGACAGACAGACGGACGGAGGGACGGACGGAGGGACGGACGGACAGACGGACATCGTTAAATCGAAATAAAAAAAAATTCTGAGCCGATCGGTATACTATAAGGTGGGTCTAGGACCAATATTTTTTGGTGTAACAAACATCAGCACAAACTTATAATACCCTGACCACATGTGGTGTAGGGTATAAAAATTACAAATTTGGGAGTTAAGGAGGAGGCTAACTGTAAATCACATACATGTCTACTACGGTTTTGAGGATTTTGATATGAAAGAACAAGAAATTGGCATTATTAAGTAGCAAACTGCATTTTGAAGTAAGCGTACAGAATAGTTCTGCATTTTTTTCAAAATTCATCAATAAAATGTAAAACATTTTGAATTGAAGTAGGTTTAAGCAACCTCCGCAAGGATTAACTTTTGGGACAAGCAAAAACTCGTATCGAAGTCCTCATAAATGAAAGAATTTTAATATTTTTTGTTTGTAGGGCCTTATTTTGCAATAAACATACTTAAATTAGGAAGTTCTTGACTGTCTCTGTAACTTTTGTCATGATCTCGAGCTCCAGGAATATTTTAGATTGGGTCGTGAAATTGTTGCGGGAATTCTCATGCGATGGAAAGCGTTGACATGTCAATTTAAGATTTGTTTTTGATTTATATTATAAAAAATTAATACCCTTTTTTGCTAAGAATTGTAATGAATATGTTTCGTTTCCTTAGCTACAGAAATTTTCGGGTCTAGTCAAAATTTGTATTAAAACTGTACTAAATGTAAATTTTGATATACAAAAAATCGTTGTTTTTGGACAAATATTGCAACATATATACAATGTCCGCGTTCTGTCCTGCTTACCTTAAATATTTAATCCTAAATATAGCTTAAATATGCTTTTTAAGGGAATCCTTCAGTTTTTATTTTTTTATAGCTTCAGAAAAAATAAAAATCAATTTTATTTGCACATTTTTGTAAATTCCAAATACTCCTAAAAACAAATATTGACAACCAACTTTGTAGTTTGATGGAGTATATTGGTATTTTGCATTCCCACGTCCCCACCAGAATTTATTGTAGAACGAGAAATAAGGCTAAAACTATTATTTGTAATGCGAAAAGGAAAGCTAATTTAGATAGATTTAAAAACCTTGATGGTAAGGGTATGTGGAAATTTTTAAGAAATAAAGGAACTATGAAATCTATAGAATCTGTTGATGATTTAGATGCAAGTGAGTTAAATAGAGAATTTTTGTCTCATAGAACTGTTGATACCACTAACCCTTTTAATTCCAATTTAAACTTTGTTGATAATGGTTTTTCATTTCGTACTATTGATTTGGATGAATTATGTATTGCATTCTCTAATATTAAATCCAATGCTTCCGGCCCTGATGGTCTGCCTTTACGATTTTTGAAAATTATTTTCCCATATATTCAAAAACAATTTTTACATCTGGTTAATAATATTCTGACATACTCTGTATTTCCTACGGATTGGAAAGTGGCCAAAGTTGTTCCCATTACTAAAAATGGATCAGTGAATGAATTACGGCCGATATCTGTAGTTCCTATATTGTCCAAAATTGTTGAATACGTCATGAAGGCACACATGGTACAATATTTGGATGAAAATTGCTTAATTAGTCCTTATCAGTCAGGATTTCGCCAGGGTTATAACACCTCATCCCTACTAGTAGGTCTTACAGACTCGATTAGAAGAATTTTGGATAAAAATAAGATAGGCGTTTTGTTATCACTCGATTTATCCAAAGCTTTTGACCGCATCAGTCATGCAGTTTTAGTACGTAAACTTTGCAATTTCTTAAATTTTTCTCGATCGGCTTGTATTCTAATTTATTCTTATCTGACGGAAAGACGTCAATATGTCCATTGTAAGGAGTCTGTTTCTGATTGTTCCACTGTGACTAGTGGTGTCACGCAGAGATCAGTGATTGGGCCTATGTTGTTTTTATTGTATATGAATGTTCTAATGACAGTTACGCAAGGGTTTTCTTTTAAAATTTTTGTTTTTGCAGATGATATTCAGCTTCTTTTTTCTGGTGAACATCAGTTTACAGATGTTTTGGAATCTGTGATAAATTTTTTAATGTCAGATATCTCAGATTGGATGTCTAGTTGTAATCATTGTGTTAATTCTGCGAAAACTAAGGCAATGATTTTTAAATCTTCTAGGTATGACGTCAATTTAGATATCATGGTAAACGGTGACAAAATTGAGTTTGCAGAATGTATTATATGTCTGGGAGTTTTAATTGACTCCCGACTTAATTTTGACCAACATATAAATTGGTTGTGTTCTACTATAAACTTTACATTACGCCGATTATATTCATTGAATCTTTATCTACCTGTTTATATTAAGAAGCGTATTGCACACGCATTGCTGATGTCAAATATGTTGTATTGTGCTGAAGTGTTTACAGGCGTCAAGGGTCGTGTAATGCGTAGATACAACCTTCTTTTCAATGGAATTATTCGATTTATTTTATTTATTTTATTCTAATTATGTAGTCGACTTTCTAGGAAGCAATTTTAAAAGTTTTATACACGTGCGGTTGTTAATACATTTTTATAAAGTTTTCAGGGCCAAATGTCCGGAATATTTACTAGAATTTTTTATACTTTCAGGTTCCTTAAGGAACCCTCAATTAAATTATCTTCTTTATAACACATCGATTCTTCAGCGATCATTTCAGTATAGGGTAGCTAAAATTTGGAATTCTTTACCCTTATTACTTAGAAGTTTTGACTTTTCGGTCAATGTATTTAAAGCCAAACTAAAAGAATATGCCTACTGTAACAATCTTTAAATTAATTTAATAATTATATAACGTTTAATTGTTGCATTTGTTAATTTATATATAAGATATAAATTAACAAATGCAATATTATACAGGGAATCATATTAGGGAGAAGTAAATATAAAGTGAAAGAATACTATACACATTTCTATTTTCTTTTTATTTTTAAATACATTAATATTTTTTTTTATTTTTATTTTTTGTAAATTAATTATTGTTACTTTGTTGTTAATTATATATACTTTATTTAGTAGTAGTTTTTAGTGAGTTGTATGTGAGCCATATTTGGCCCAATGGGCTTGGTTTGAAATTGTAAATAAAAATTAAATTAAATTAAATATGTGCAAGAGAAAATTATTTAATAATTAAATTTGTCGTTTTTTATTATTTAAACAGAGTGTGTGGAAAATTAATTTTAATAAAGTTATTTTACAAGTTCACTATTAAGTAAACAAATATGTAATTGTATAAAAAGAAAATTAATTTCTACCATTTTGTTACTTAAAAAAACAAGAAAAACTTAAACCGAATGTCTCAGACTTTATACATTCTAAGGACTTTATACATTCTAATTTGCATATTCTAAGAATTCTGTCTTTTGGTTAACTCCTCAGATTTTAGATAATTTACCAAGAAAAAACCTTCAGGTTTTAATAACTTTCGTTATATTATGTGTGTTCCCGTACTTTACCGAAGTTACACAAACTAGCCCAAAGGCGTTCCCGTACTCAAAGTTGCGTGTAAATTGTTGTTGTTTGGGCTGTTTTGGGTTCCCGCCGGTACCCGCGGTAACGTAAGGGAACGCAAATATTATAACACATTTAGATTTAGATGCTTTTTACATATGGAAACTATTTCTTTGTGCGTGCTTTCCAATCAGTGTTGCCATAACGGCGATTTTCTCGTCAGATCTAGCGATTTTATTTAGCCCTTAGCGGTTAAAATTGTCCTATAGCTATTAGCCAAAAATCTAACGATATTTTATCAGCCGTAATATAATTTATAAAAATCAGTTTTATGTTGAAAAATATTATAAAATTCGCATATTGATATTATTTTATTATAAAAAACCAACAATTTTAGTAAAAAACTTTCTAAAAAATACACATTTTGATCAAATATGGGTACCCGAGTAAAAAAAATTGATCTCGCGTAATATCTAATTATATCCAATTTGATATAGTTTAAGATCTGCTGTAATATCTAGCTGATCCAATTAGATCTCAAAATTGGGTGTATCCAATCATATCGTATTAGATCCCATTGTATATATGGGGATAAACTGAGATCAAGTTATATCTCAAAATTGGGAAGTCCAATGATATCTTTGGGGATAAACCTAGATCTAATTTGATCCGAAAAATGGCGGATCCAGCCTTATATTTGCGGATAAACTTAGATCTAATTTGATCCGAAAAATGGCAGATCGAATTAGATCCAGCTATATATTTGTGGATAAACTTAAATCTAATTTGATCTCAATTTTGGCAGATCGAATTAGATCCAGCAATATATTTCTAGATAAACTTAGATCTAATTTGATCCGAAAAAGTGGCAGATGGAATTAGATCCAGCAATATATTTAGGGATAAACTTAGATCTAAATTGATCCGAAAAATGGCAGATCGAATTAGATCCAGCAATATATTTGTGGATAAACTTAGATCTAATTTGATCCGAAAAATGCCAGATCGAATTAGATCCAGCAATATATTTGGGGATAAACTTAGATCTAATTTGATCCGAAAAATGACAGATCGAAAAAATGGGTTAATCTAATTATATAAAATTAGATTTAATACAAAAACCCAGGTAGAATTTGCCGAGGGTACAAAAAGCAAAGCACCGTCAAAGCGTTGCTTTACAATGGTACAAAAAAAGCATTGCAAAAGCACTAATTTAGAAAGCTTTGCCAACCTTTTGAAAGAGTGCTTTCCCAATACTTAGTTTTACAAAGTTAGGTAAATGGAATTTGCTAGTGCCTGTTTTACAAAATTTACAACTGTATATAAAAAATACCACTGGTAAAACATCGTCAAAAAACGAATTACCAACGTTTGCTAAAAGGACTTTGCCAGTACTTGTTTCACAAAATTTACGACTGTACATGAAAAAATACTACTGGCAAAACATTGGATTGCAGCGCTTTGCCAACATTTGCAAAAAGGATTTTGCCAGTACTTGTTTTACGAAACTTATGACTGTATGTAAAAAATACATAAACTGATCACTTAATGTTCACCCTATTTAAGTACCAGTTTTCAAGTCTATTGATAAAACTGGAAAATGGTTCTTAGGTAAAATTTGTGTGAAAATCTATTGAATTTGTAGTTTAAAGCAGAGCTGTATTCGCTTATTAAATACAGTGCTGCTATACTAAAATCTACGTTTCTCTTTTTTTCGGGATTGGGATTTTACAGATTTTTTCATGAAGAATTGAATAAAAAAACAGTTGATCTAAAATACCGATTGGCAGAGCACTTATTTTACTATTGTTACCAACGCTTTGCCAACGTTCTGAAAGATAAACGTGACATGATTATCATTATGTCACATCCAATTTTATATAATTAGATAAACTTTTTTTCGGATCGTATTTCATCATATTAGATCCAAGGTGGATCTAAATTACCGCAGTACGATCCACCATTTTTCGGATAAAATTTTATTTTTTTTTGTGCAATATGAATTTTTTTTTATAAAATTATAATTTTTTCCTATACCTTTTTTATAAAATTATATTTTTTTTATTAAATGGAATTTTTTTAATAAAATAATTTTATTTACATCTTTTTGACGCTCTACTCCATTTCCAATTGTATCAATTGTTTTTAAGATTTATCAAATGTGTTTCAGAAATAATCAATGGTATTTCAATACTTATCAATTATTTTTCAGATTTATGAATTGTTTTTCAGAAATAATCAATTGAATTTCAGTTTTATCAATTGTATTTCATAAATTTTTAATTGTATTTCCGAAATTCATAACTGTATTTCAGAAATTATCAAACTGTATTTCAGAAATTATCAATTGTATTTCAGAAATTATGAAATGTATTTCAGAAATTTTTTTCTATTAACTATGAAATACAATCAACAAATTCTGAAATAGATTTTATTATTTCTGAAATGCAATTAATAATTTGTGAAATACAGTCGATAATTTCTGAAATACAATTATAATTTCTGAAATACAATTATAACTTCTGAAATACAATTAATAGCTTCTGAAATTCAGTTAATATTGTAGTTGCTGATGAGTTATCATATATGACAATACATTGTTTAAATGAAAATATATTGTTTAAATGGTATGTTGTTTAAATGATACGATATATCAAAGTATATGGTACTATACAATATATAGTAGCATATATTATCATATCTGCAACTGTAGAAAAAATGTTGTTCATGAGGTACCATATATGACCATATATTGTTGAAATGGTACCATATATCATAATATATGGTTTAAATGTCACCATATATGGTAATATATTGTTTAAATGAGATCATATATCAATATATATTGCACTATATATAGTAGCATATATTATTATATCTGGAACAGTATTAAAAATGTAGTTCATGAGGTCCCATATATGAGCATAAATTGTTGAAATGGCACCATATATGATAATATATGGTTTAACTGGCACCATATATGGTAACCCGGTGAAAAATGTTCATATACGCTCAAACATGTTCATATATGGTTTATGTATGGACACATATGAACAAATATGGATTTTTTATAAACATATATGGATTTTATATGAACATATATGGAAGTATATGTTATTCCATATATGGAAAAAAATTTCATATACAGACATATATGGAGGCATCTGCTATTTCATATATGGAAAAGGCACTCATATATGGACAAATATGGAAGTATATGATATTCAATTTATGCAAAAGTGAATTGTATATGAACATATTTGCAAGAATACATTTTTCCATATGTGTAAAAGGAACTCATATATGGATAAATATGGAATTATATTCATTGCCATCAATAAAAAAAGGAACATATGTAGTGCCTAATTCGAATGTCATACATAAATTTATATCTATAGTACAACCTTATAATAAAGGACAGCAACGTCCGCATGTATTCGCATATATTAAATAAATGTATATGTTCATATATGTCCATATATGAGCATATACTTAGGTGTTACCTCATTTTTGGGATCCATACATATATTGTTGAACCATAAATGTTCATATATGTACATTTTTCACCGGGGTTGTACGATAGATATAAATTTATGTATGACATTCAAATTAGGCGCTACATATGTTCCTTTTTTTATTCATGCATTAAATATAATTCCATATTTATCCAAATATGAGTTCCTTTTACATATATGGAAAAATGTATTCTTCGAAATATGTTCATATACAAGTCCCTTTAGCATAAATTGAATAACATATACTTTCATATTTGTCCATATATGAGTGCCATTTCCATATATGAAATAACAGATGCTTCCATATATGTCTGTATATGAAATTTTTTCCATATATGGAATCACATATACTTCCATATATGTTCATATAAAATCCATATATGTTCATAAAAAATCCATATTTGTTCATATGTGTCCATACATAAACCATATATGAACATGTTTGAGCGTATATGAACATTTTTCACCGTGATGGTGGCATTTTAGCAATATATAATTATATATGGTATCATTTGAACAATATATAACTATATATGGTGCCAGTTAAACTAGATATTATCATATGTGGTGGCATTTAAACAATATATGGTCATATATGGTACCTCATGAACAAAATCTTTAATACAGTTGCAGATATGATAATACATGCTACTATATATGATGCAATATATATTTATATATGGTGTATTTAAGCAATATATTAGCATATATGGTGCCATTTAAACAATATATGGTCATATATGGTACCTCATGATCAAAATTTTTAATACAGTTCCAGATATGATAATATATGATACCCCGTTGAAAAATGTCCATATATGAACACTTATGGTTCAACCATATATGTATGGATCCGAAAAATGAGGTAACACCTAAGTATATGTTCATATATGGACATATATGAACATATACATTTATTAAATATATGCGAATACATGCGAACGTTGCTGTCCTTTATTATAAGGTTGTACGATAGATATAAATTTATGTATGACATTCAAATTAGGCGCTACATATGTTCCTTTTTTTATTCATGGCATTAAATATAATTTCATATTTATCCAAATATGAGTTCCTTTTACATATATGGAAAAATGTATTCTTCGAAATATGTTCATATACAAGTCCCTTTCGCATAAATTGAATAACATATACTTTCATATTTGTCCATATATGAGTGCCATTTCCATATATGAAATAACAGATGTTTCCATATATGTCTGTATATGAAATTTTTTCCATATATGGAATCACATATATTTCCATATATGTTCATATAAAATCCATATATGTTCATAAAAAATCCATATTTGTTCATATGTGTCCATACATAAACCATATATGAACATGTTTGAGCGTATATGAACATTTTTCACCGGGACTATATATAGTGCCATATATATTTATATATGGTGTTATTTAAGCAATAAATCCCCGGTGAAAAATCTCCATATATGAACATTTATGGTTCAACCATATATGTATGGATCCGAAAAATGAGGTAACACCTAAGTATATGTTCATATATGGACATATATGAACATATACATTTATTAAATATATGCGAATACATGCGAACGTTGCTGTCCTTTATTATAAGGTTGTACGATAGATATAAATTTATGTATGACATTCAAATTAGGCGCTACATATGTTCCTTTTTTTATTCATGGCATTAAATATAATCCCGGTGAAAAATGTTCATATACGCTCAAACATGTTCATATATGGTTTATGTATGGACACATATGAACAAATATGGATTTTTTATAAACATATATGGATTTTATATGAACATATATGGAAGTATATGTTATTCCATATATGGAAAAAGATTTTATATACAGACATATATGGAGGCATCTGCTATTTCATATATGGAAAAGGCACTCATATATGGACAAATATGGAAGTATATGATATTCAATTTATGCAAAAGTGACTATATGAACATATTTGCAAGAATACATTTTTCCATATGTGTAAAAGGAACTCATATATGGATAAATATGGAATTATATTTAATGCCATCAATAAAAAAAGGAACATATGTAGTGCCTAATTCGAATGTCATACATAAATTTATATCTATAGTACAACCTTATAATAAAGGACAGCAACGTCCGCATGTATTCGCATATATTTAATAAATGTATATGTTCATATATGTCCATATATGAACATATACTTAGGTGTTACCTCATTTTTCGGATCCATACATATATGGTTGAACCATAAATGTTCATATATGGACATTTTTCACCGGGATTCCATATTTATCCAAATATGAGTTCCTTTTACATATGTGACGCGCAAAATAGAAAGGGACGTAAGGATAGAAAGGGACCTAAGGTCAGGAGAGCATGGGATCGGTCTCATTCGATCCCAGCAAAATCTTTCATTACCAAATAAGTGGTTATATAATAGAAATTCATAGCTCCGCACAACTTATTTTTTGGCGTCTAAACTCATTATTTTTGTTTGGCGTGGTCGTTTTTATAAGTAGTCACGCTTACCCGCTCGCTTACGAAAAAATGAGAAATAAGTAGTTATAAGATTTTGAATAATAAGTGGTTACACACATGCTTACAAAAAGTTTAAATATAAGTGGTTATCCGATTGCTTACTTGATTCTTAAAAATAAGGAGTTAGGCAAATACTATTAGCCTAACGAAATACATTCACAAAAATTTAAGTTTTCTCTAGTGTGTACGCAGCAAAATATTGGTAATGACACCTCATTACTATCTGCATTACCAAAAATGATATATCATTACCTTTTGCATTATTTTATAATATAAAATAATGAGTTCCTAATAACGGCCTATTGTATTCATTGTTTGTAAATATAAAATAATGACTTACTCGTATTAGTTTAAATAAGTACTTTTTACTAAGTTAAATTTTTTTATAATATGTAAATATGTTTTATGTTTAAATTTTTATGACGAGTCCTAAAATTACACACTAGAGAAAACTTAAATTTTTCTGAATGTATTTCCTTAGGCTAATAGTATTTGCCTAACTCCTTATTTTTAAGAATCAAGTAAGCAATCGGATAACCACTTATAATTAAACTTTTTGTAAGCATGTGTGTAACCACTTATTATTAAAAATCTCATAACTACTTATTTCTCATTTTTTCGTAAGCGAGCGGGTAAGCGTGACTAATAAAAACGACCACGCCAAACAAAAATAATGAGTTTAGACGCCAAAAAATAAGTTGTGCGGAGCTATGAATTTCTATTATACCCGGTGAAAAATGTCCATATATGAACATTTATGGTTCAACCATATATGTATGGATCCGAAAAATGAGGTAACACCTAAGTATATGTTCATATATGGACATATATGAACATATACATTTATTAAATATATGCGAATACATGCGAACGTTGCTGTCCTTCATTATAAGGTTGTACGATAGATATAAATTTATGTATGACATTCAAATTAGGCGCTACATATGTTCCTTTTTTTATTCATGGCATTAAATATAATTCCATATTTATCCAAATATGAGTTCCTCCCGAGTAAAACGGGTTATACATTATTTTATATTATTTAATACAATTATGTCTCGTTATATATTGCTTTGTATGGCACTATATATAATAAGACATAAATTTCGTCTTTCGAACAAATTTTATATGACCCAATATCTAAATATATCTTTTTACATATGTTGTCATATTTAGTAAGATCTCGCCCATGGAATTGAAATTGTAAGACCAAAAATAGCCCAGTTTCATGTTTAATTTAAGATTTTATCGAAATCAATGGATTTTTAATTGGAAAATATTCTTTTACAAAAAAAAATTTTGATATAAAATTCAAGTGATTTAAAAAAAAAAACATGAACACGAAAACTGGCAAAATACTTTTGTATAAAATTTGAGTGAAATTATCTGACGGTTACCCATACATTATCGACGTTGAAAATATTATGTTAAAAGAGTTAACATTTTATATGGGATTTCGTACCATATATATATAGCAACAAAACAAGTCTATTGATTTAAAAAAGAAACATTTATTTCCCCTATATAATTTATGTTATAGTCTTGCTTCAAATAAACTCTTAATGGCTCATATGAATAAAAAATAGATATTACTAATAGGGGGAAATACAGGGTTTTTTAAGCAATTACTTCACAAATCTAGTCTACTTGGGAGTAGACTAGAAATTTAATTTTTTAATTTTCGTTTACATTTCATGCTATTCTAACAGCCAATTGTTAAATTTGGAGTTAAAAGCCATTCCTAAGCCCAAAGTAATTACTTTGAAGTAATTGCTAAATTTTATTCATATGACCCAATGGCTTGTATGAATAAAAACTAGATATTACTAATAGGGGGAAATACAGGGTTTTTTAAGCAATTACTTCACAAATCTAGTCTGCTTGGGAGTAGACTAGAAATTAATTTTTTTAATTTTCGTTTACATTTCATGCTATTCTACCAGCCAATTGGTAAATTTGAAGTTAAAAGCCATTCCTAAGCCCAAAGTAATTACTTCGAAGTAATTTCTAAGTTTTATTCATATGACCCAATATCTTACGGTGGGTCTCATACTGCAGGTTTAACTTTAACTTAACTGTAAACAAAAGAAAATGTCAAAAAAATGTACACAAAACAACAACAATTTTTTTGGGTTAACTATTAACTAAAGTTTAAACCTGAAGTATGAGACCCACCGTTAGTAAATTCAAATTGAAATTCATTTTCATTTAAAACGTTATAAATTTACATCGAAACAACAAATTCTTTTATTTTTAAATTGAATATTGGGTCATATTAATAAAAGTTAGCCAATTCTTCGAAGTAATTATTTTGGTTTAGGAATGACATACCACCAAATTTATCCATAGGCTTGAAGGATATCAAAATATCCTATGAAATTAAAACAAAAAAATTGTCTACCCGTAAGCAGACTAAAATTGTGTAATAAATAACTTAAACACCTAATAAAAAATTCCCCCTATTAGTGAAATGTAGTTTGTTATTCATACATACACTATTTACAAATTTAAAACATTTTTAAACGATTATTTCATGACATTTTTCTCATTTTTTTAGTGAAAGCCCAAAAATAAAAGCTTCATTTGAACTTTTCTCACTTTCAAAATGAAAATCTCACCTTTAGTGAAAAATCCAGTAATGATTTATGGAAATTATTTGAAATTTCATTTTATTTAGAATTTTTTTATTTTATGGATTATTCTTAAACTATACTATAGCTCTTATAAGTACTGATTAATGTGTAGATACTTTTTATGTATGCAGTTTCACATCAAGACTCGCAAACTTATTAGATTTGCTTAGTTCACACGATACACGAAACCTTACGTGAATTCCCCATTGTTTTTCAGTACAATATTTAATAAAAACAGAAATACGAAAATTTTTACCCAACTGGACCTAATTGCATCAAATTTTAAATATTAAGATATTATTTCATACAATAATGTCTGGTCAAAATTCGGATTAAATTGTATATAATTTAAAGTAATTAAATCCAATTTGATCCACGTAGATACAATTGTATTCACCATTTTTCGGATTAAATTGTATGTGATTACCCAGGTAGAAATTGCCGTCGGTACAAAAAACAAAGCACTGGCAAAGCGTTGGTTTACAATGGTACAAAATAAAAAGCATTGCAAAAGCACTTATTTAGAACGCTTTGTCAACCTTTGGAAAGAGTGTTTTCCCAATACTTGTTTTATAAAGTTTACCACTGTTTATGAAAATAAAAACCACCGGCAAAACATCGATTCAAAACGATTTGCCAACGTTAGGTAAAAGGACTTTGCCAGTGCCTGTTTTACAATATTTACAACCGTATATAAAAAATATCACTGGTAAAACATCGGCTTAAAACGAATTGCCAACGTTTGCTAAAAGAACTTTGCCAGTACTTGTTTCACAAAATTTACGACTGTACTGTTTTAATAGTGTTAACTTATAATTTATTTTTATAAATCTTATTACTAATTCTCTTTTATTACTGAAATTATCAGTATTTCAATACAAAAAATCAATGTGCTCAAAACAATTATTTTTTATATAGAGAAAAAAATGTTTTGCAACCATTTTATTTTAATCCAGGCTTTATACTCAGAAAAAGGATTTATTTTTTAAGATTACTTTTTTGCGAAAAACTTTTTTGTAAAAATATTGTTTTCACCTCTAATATTCTCAATTTAAAGTAAAAAAAAAACAATAATTTCAGTTAAATTTTTCTTTATTTCAAATAAAAACTGTTATTTAATGTTGATTCTTTTCAAATTATCCTAATTTCCAATATTTCAATGAATTTTCTAAGAAAAATCTTTAAATTTTATCAATTTCAATTGAAAATCGTTTAATATTACAAAAAATACGCAGAATGTAAGTTTAATTTTTATGTTTTGTTTTCCCATTTTATGTTAATTCATAATTTAATCTATAATCAAATAAAAAAAAATCTAAAACTTCAATCAATTGGGTTTTACTAATGTGTAATATAGGCATCTCTTTCGGCATTTAAAATGACTGAAAACCACTTTTTAGTCCATTGTAATAGTACTTTTCAGAACGTTGGCAGAGCACTTATTTTACCATTGTTACCAATGCTTTGCCAACGTTCGGAAATATAAACGGCCAACCGAAGATCGACGTTATCATTTCAAGGTTGACCCAGTACTTTAATTTTCGAAAAACGGACGCTCTGCCAGCGCTTGTACCACCATATACAGTGATTTGCCAACGTTTTGCCGTTTGTATTTTTCTACCTGGGTAGTTATTGTATTTCATCAAATTAGATATGTCACCATATCATCTTTTTTAATCGGGCTTTTACATACAGTATTGTTCGAAACCTAAGCAACTTTTCCTAATAAAGTAATCAAAGTCCTACATATCCTTTTTAAATTGGTTTATACAAAAGAACACTTTTAATTTTTATTATGTTATGTGCCTACATTCTAATAATAACAAGAAAAATTTAATTCCATTTCCTTGCCAGTAAAAAAAAAAAAATTAAATGAAATTGACTCCATATATTGCTGTTCGAAACTTAAGCAACTTTCAGTACTTCCTATGATACCCTTTCTTGCAAATGATTTCCGCACATCGTTTTGCCATAGAATCTATTAGATTTGATAGTGTTGTGGTTGGTATTGATTCCCCCTCTGATTTTAAGCAATTTATCAGATACCGCTTATTACTAAAACGGCGAGTTCCGACCCTGCGCTTCAAAATGCCGAATAGGTTTTCTATGGGAGTCAATTCTGAAGATTGAGCTGGCCAATCCAATAATTGAATCCCATTAACAGGTAACCATTCTTTGACCCACTTTGACGAGAATTTGGGTCATTATTACGCTGAAACACCCATCGAAATGGCATTTCCAATTCGGCATATTGAAGCATGTGTTTGGCTAAAATATCCAAATAAACAAAGCGATCAATTTTTATTTGTATTTCAACAAAAGGCCAACTCCACTCGTCGAAAAGCAGGAACACACCATTACATTTCCGCCCCCATGCTTTATTGTTCCTTTACAATAACGCGGATGTAATCGTTTTCCCTTCGGTCTTCGAACGTGGCATACTTCATCTAAATTTAACAGGTTAAATTTAGACTTGTCGCTGAATAAAACTATTTTCCATTTCCCCACAGTCCAATTTGCGTGAGCTTTTGCAAAATCCAACCTATTTTTCATAAAACTAATGAAAATTAACGAATACGTTGCAAAATCATTTAGGCAAACCTCTTTTTTAACTGTTTTTTGGTCAGTATAGGTTTCTTAGACGGCATGAAGCTTCTAAAATTATTTTCCAATGATCGTTTTCTCACACTGCTCGAACTAATATTGAGATTAAGCTCACTCACAACATTTTTGGAAGAAATAAAGGGTTTTTTTCTTAATTAATCGGACAATTTTCAATCTGTTCGATGTGAAGTTTTTCGAGGTTGCCCTCTAGTATTGTTAATTAGTAGAGAAACTATTGATTTGTTAATGCTTAATTTGTTAGCTATAGAGACTTGCGATTGGCCCTTATTAAAGAGTTCAAAAATTTTAAGCTTAAAATCGATTCCGTAACGTTTACGCGCCATAGCTGCACTTCTAAGTAATTGATTCTACATCTACAGAAACAAAAAAAAATTAAATTTTCTTTGTCAAACTAAACGGGAATTAAATAAACGTTTCAAAATTTTTGTTTATTTGTTGCAAAAAAATACAAAAACAAAATAGTTGCTTAAGTTTCGAACAGCAATATATGGAGTCAATTTCATTTTTGTTTTGCAAGGAAATGGAATTAAAGTTTTCTTGTTATTATTAGAATGTAGGCACATAACATAATAAAAATTAAAAGTGTTATTTTGTATAAACCAATTTAAAAAGAATATGTAGGACTTTGATTACTTTATTAGGAAAAGTTGCTTAGGTTTCGAACAATACTGTATATGGAAAAATGTATTATTCGAAATATGTTCATATACAAGTCCCTTTTGCATAAATTGAATAACATATACTTTCATATTTGTCCATATATGAGTGCCATTTCCATATATGAAATAACAGATGCTTCCATATATGTCTGTATATGAAATTTTTTCCATATATGGAATCACATATACTTCCATATATGTTCATATAAAATCCATATATGTTCATAAAAAATCCATATTTGTTCATATGTGTCCATACATAAACCATATATGAACATGTTTGAGCGTATATGAACATTTTTCACCGGGTATAACCACTTATTTGGTAATGAAAGATTTTGCTGGGTAATTTTAGGACTCGCCATAAAAATTTAAACATAAAACATATTTACATATAATAAAAAAATTTAACTGTGTAAAAAGTACTTATTTAAACTAATACGAGTAAGTCATTATTTTATATTTAGAAACAATGAATACAATAGGCCGTTATTAGGAAGTCATTATTTTATATTATAAAATAATGCAAAAGGTAATGATATATCATTTTTGGTAATGCAGATAGTAATGAGGTGTCATTACCAATATTTTGCTGGGATGCTCAGATGTTGTCCACAAAAAAAATTGATTTTTTTTACCCTTAGGTCCCTTTCTCTATGCGCTGTCACATATATGGAAAAATGTATTCTTCGAAATATGTTCATATACAAGTCCCTTTTGCATAAATTGAATAACATATACTTTCATATTTGTCCATATATGAGTGCCATTTCCATATATGAAATAACAGATGCTTCCATATATGTCTGTATATGAAATTTTTTCCATATATGGAATCACATATACTTCCATATATGTTCATATAAAATCCATATATGTTCATAAAAAATCCATATTTGTTCATATGTGTCCATACATAAACCATATATGAACATGTTTGAGCGTATATGAGCATTTTTCACCGGGTATACTAATATTAATTTAATGAAAATCGCGATTCGTTATTTGCAGCTTAATCGTAAAATTTTTTATTATTTACAAGTTTATAACACTTCTTATGAACATATTAAAGAAATTTTTTAGTAAAAAACTCCTTTAACCCTTTCGACCCCAAAGTTGCCTACAAGCAACTTCGTTGTTAAGTGCCTATAACTCCCGCTATATTTATTTTTTTTGTAACAAATTTTTCACTCAGTAGCATTTAAGTTCTACAATAAGTACCATTTTTCTACAATCTAGCGATAAAATCGCTAAATTCTTGCACTGTTTATAAATCTAGTGGTTTTCCCGCGATTTTTGTGTCCGATCTAGCCATTTATTTTGAAAATTTGTTGGCAACACTGGGCGTCACGCTAAAATTCTGCACAATTTTCTAAACCATCATCTTGCATTTCGGAAAAATTTTGCCACTATTTTGATATTTAAAAATAAAGGCACCGAGAATAAAATTAGAAAAAATTTGAATGTCCATATTATATTTTCCACCACTGTATGTCTGGTGAAAAACTGTCCTCCAACGGTTCTCCAATCATAGATCTGCGGCTTGGACAAATTTATAATGATGGCCTTATTACTGTAGAGTCGCTGCTTTTCTGTCCTTTTTATTTGTTAAAATGAGAAAAAAAATATGAAAAAAATAGTTTCCTAGTACGCTTCAATATTCTGAAAATTCCTTGAGTAATGTTTTTAAAAAGTTTAATGAGAGTAGGTTACATATGTATAACTTTTAGGCCCAGTTTTTACGATGTAGATTATCTTTAAACTTAGTTTAACGCAGTTTATAACTCGAATCCATTTTATAACGAAATTCTAAACGAGAAAAAGTTGTTCAGGCAAATTTTGAAATGGCTGATATAATTAATTTTCGGTTCAACTAAACCAAGTTTAACCGACATCGCAAAAACTCGGCCTCAATGTATTAATCTTTATTAATTCAATATAGTAGGTTTTTTGAATTTAAAGACTGAAGCAAACATGTTACAAACCAGAGACTATTAATTATAGAGATAGGAAATCAAAACTTAAACTACTCACCGATGGAGAGCGCTGATATTTAGTATTACCTGAGCAACTATTTAGTATCAGTTTAGTATCAGCTGAGCCTATATTTAAAAACTCAAAAAAGGCTGAAAACTGCTTAAAATAAGGAAAAAACAAACGTGGAATATATTCAAATAATAAAATTTGAAAAATTTGTTTATATTTTTTTCCTTTGTTGTTTGTTATTATTTAAATTTAAATAAAAAAGCAAATTGTCAATTTTTTTTACAAAGTGCCATCTAGTGTTAACGATTTTTTTATAACTTATTTTTTTGGTGATGCCATACCCCTGTTACAAACTATGTTACTGTTGAACAAAAATTAGAAGAAAAAAATTTTGTTTTGTCTGATTTTGACTTAATCGAATTGATTCAGATGCAAAAGAAGTGTTTCGTTAATATTGTCGTACAAATAATAATAAATTGAAGCTTTTGTTACACAATACGTTCAGAAATGGGTTCGGTAAAGGTTAAACATTCAAATTGCCTCTAAAATATGCTATTTCATACATTATAAAAGAACATTTAAATCACTGTTAAAAATGTATTATGTATTTTATATTATGTCTGTTCCCGTACTTTACCGAAGTTACCCAAACTAGCCCAAAGGCGTTCCCGTACTCAAAATTGCGTGTAAATTGTTGTTTGGGCTGTTTTGGGTTCCCGCGGGTACCCGCGGTCACGTACGGGAACACACATATTATAATGAGTACTTCTAATTCACTCTAAAAATGTAAACAAAATATACTTGTATTGATGTGAAAATGTATACCTAAAAACCATACTTTATAACATTATGTACATCACTTTCAAATTACTAACAAAATGCTTGTAAAATAAATAAGTGTTAGAGCTAAATTGCAACTGCTTCACAATTAGATGATGCTATTCGGAGTGCTTTTAAAATAACTTTTTTGCAATGACTTTTTTGCTGGGTATATTTAAAAATAAAAAAATTGTTTAAAACAGCGCAAAATAAAAAAGAAACAACCGCTAAAGATGTTTGATTAACAATTTCAGATATGCTTTACTTTTTTTTAGCTTATTTTTTTAATTTAAATTTTGAATAAAAAAGAAGTGTCAGATTATTGAACAAAGTGCCATCTAGTGATAATGATGTCGTTATAACTATAGACCAGGTTAACCATACAGTATGGGAGTACTTGGACCTATTGCCCATGTGGAATATATTCCATATTTTAACATTTTACAGACAAATGTTGACACAATCAGTTCTGGTTTAACCAGTCCCATAGAATCGGCTCTAGTGGAACCAGTTGCAGAGCTGGAATATCGTTAGTGGCATTTTAACAACATTCCTTTTTATAATTTTTTGACAACTTCACACAAGTAACTTTTTGAAATCTTAAGCTAATAAAAGCTGAGTCAATATTTCATGTTGATCTTTTTGAGAAAAAGAAATAAAACTTGGCCCCATTAACACAATGTACTGTTAGCTACTAACTAGGACTTTAACTGACACATTTGTTGTTGTTAACCCCATAAATTTTAAATTTAACTTTAGGTTAAATTTTACCGGTCTTACTGTTAATTCGTTATCATATTGTAAGGTTGATGATATTTTAAATTATTTCGATAGGGAATTTTAGGGTTGACGGCATTTTAAGATTTCTTTAAGGTATTTTAGGTTAAGTAGTAGTAAGTAGTATTTTAAGGTTAACCGTTGTTAGTGTTTGCCAACCATGGTTTTATTATTATTATTTAAAGGTTTGTTTGGCAATAATGTAAAAAATAAGTAATCGTTTGAATTATATCGAAGCTATTACAAATTACCCAAGATGTTAATTCGTCAAAAACACTTGACTATGAAATTCAAGGATAAAATATTTCTAAAACATTCATACAACTTGTGAAATTCAAGTGTTTCAAAGTTTTATTATAAAGACGTTATAAAAAATTAGATACCTTTTTGGTGGTATTCTGAAAAAACGAGTCCACATAAAATCGGTCAATTTGATACATTATGTCTGTTCCCGTACTTTACCGCAGTTACCCAAACTAGCCCAAAGGCGTTCCCGTACTCAAAATTGTGTGTAAATTGTTGTTGTTTGGGCTGTTTTGGGTTCCCGCGGGTACCCGCGGTAACGTACGGGAACGCACATATTATTACTTGTTGTTTTTAAAAATCGCATGAATTTATGTGGATTTGTTTTTTAGAACACACCCGATTGTGTGAAAAGTATTTTTTATTTAGTAAACAAAAGTTATTAGTTGCTAAATATTAATAAAGCAACAACACCTCTTTTATTTACCCTAAATACACTTAACTTTTGTATAATTTTGGGTAATTTTGACCCCAATCGCAAATATGAATTTTTCTTTAAAAATATCAATTTTTGACTTTGGGAAGTAGGCTTATCAAAATACGTAATAAATCATTAAAAATTCAATTTATGTATTTCTTACAAAAATGTTGGACTTATCTTCTACGACATTGATTTGTTTGTTATTTTTATTAGTTTATTTATAGCATTCTTGGATTTTTTTATTTTAAGATAAACTACATCCTAAAAACTGGGTTAATCAAAAACTTCCCATTGCATGTGTAATTCTGGAAAATGGATAACCAAGAAAACTATCATTTTAAGTCTTTCAGGAATAATATAAAAGCAAGTTGGCCACAACCAACAATGTAAGGGAAATAATTCTCTTTGTATTCTGAGACAACACCCGCAATGTGTCTATTTAAAATGATTTAACAATTTGAATTGACAAATATTATTTTGGACAATAATAGCCTCATAATTTAATGTTTCTTCATAATTTCAATAGCATAAAAGATTACTTTTTTGTAAAAATGCAAAATAATTAAGAAATTACTGTCCACAACAACAAAAATTATTGGATTAATAAGCACTGATAAAGCAAACCAAAGAATATATTCAATATATATATACATATATATATATGAACGACGACATCCATTTACTTACCCCACCAATGAAAACAAAACAAATTTACAAGATTTCACAATCTTTTCTAAAATCCTTTTAGAAATTTTCAACTTTTTTATGAGTTTTGTTATTTACAAAAATTTAAATATTTTATGTTAATATATTGTTTAAAATATGGCTTTTGTATAAAGGCGCAGTAATTTTTGTTTTTCGCGTAATTTTAACTCTAACAGCAGTTGCAACAACAAAAGATAAACCAGAAAAAGACACAAAGCAACAAGACGCAGAAAACCTAAATTGAAATAGAAAATGAAAAACCTAGTTGCCAAACTTCTAAACTACACAATAATAAGGGGAAAATTTTAAGGTTGCGTTTACATGCGTCGAATTTCGATATTAACCATTCTAAAAAAACAATGAAGTTATTCACACTTATATATGTCATGAACGAGATAACAAAAACGGGATTCAGAATGCAAAAAATTAAACATGTATAATTGCCGAAGTACTTCGGTAAAATACAACATCAAAAGTTTTCTGCTAAGTTATAGGTCATTCACATGAACGAGATAACTAAATCTCCTCATTTGTGTTCTTTATTCAATTACCATAAAATGCCAACATATGATGTTATATGGTAATAGAATAAAGAACACAAATGAGGAGATTTTACCTAAGTACTGCGATAATAATACACTTTTTATTTTTTCCGTGCACCTAAAACCTAAACACGTGTTTAGCCAAAACGAATGTAAAAGAATTTTTGTAATAGAACAAACAATTTAAACACGTGTTTAAGAACTAGATGTGCACTCATCCTAAATCTCCTCATTTGTGTTCTATATTCTATTACCATATAACATCAAATTTTGACATTATATGGTAATAGAATAAAGAACCAAATTCGAGGAGATTAGTAATATCGTTCATCTGAATGGCGTTTTATGTTTTAGCCCCCCCCCCAGGCAGAAATCGCCAGTGGTACAAAAAATCAAGCACTGGCATACCACTGGGTAACCACGGTGTTAAAAATAAATGACTGGCAGAACACTCATTTGTGACGCTTTGCCAGCGTTTGAAAAAAGCGTTTTACCAGTATTTGTTTTACAAAAATTTCGGTGGTTTATAAAAACAACCACTGGCAAATAATTGGCTTAGAGTGATATGCCAAGGTTTGCAACCAGCGGTTATCCAGTGCTACCTAGCCAATGCTACCAGGCGTACGAAAATCAATTCACTGGTAGACCAATGATTTTATAAAAATGCTGACGCTTCGTTAAAAAATGTTTGTAGTCAGAAGGTTCCGAGTTCAAATCCGGTTGCATGCAAAAAAATTTTTTTGGATTTTTTTTTAATTTAAAATTTTTTTTGTTTTATAAAATCAATTTTTTTGTTTGTGGAAAAGCTCCTTCAAGACCAACTTCTTTTTTACCCTCCCAACACTGGCATACTAGTTACAAAAAATTCTTTGCCAGTACTAGCATTTTGGCACAGCCAGTAGTTGTCCAGCTATTATCACTCATTTATGTGTTTAGCCATCAAATATGGCTAAACACTCGTTAGCTCAGTGTCTGTCTCGTTAGCTCAGTGGGTAGAGCAATCGTCTGCCAATCTGATGGCCTGGGTTCAAATCACGGCAGGACCAAAAAAAATACGTATGAACTTTTTTTAAATTTTATTTTGGAAAATATATTTCCAGACCACCTATTTATTAGTTTTGCCAGCGTTTTGCCAACGTTTAAAAATTTTGTTCCTCCAAGGCTTTTCCGGCGCTTTTTGAACAGCCGGTCCTTTTGTCTAATGATGTTATCATTTTGGGAATGGGAAAGCACTTTTGCCAGTACTTGTACCACCTGCTAAAGTGCTTTGCCACCGCTTTCCCGTTTGTATTTTTCTGACTGGGCCGTTTCCACATGCAAGTGCAAGTTCGAAAAACTCAATACACATCACACTTTTTCACTAATCCAATCACACATATACGACTTGCGGCCAGTGTTGTCAGTTTCGGGGATTTATCCCCAAATTATGGATTTTTTTCGTCAATGGGGATAAAAATTTCCGTTTGGGGATCTGGGGATTTATTGGGGAAGACACGAAAATTTTAGGGGATTTTTTAGGGATAACATATTATTGCCTTTTTATATTTTTATGAATTTAACCCTGATAAATCTAAATATTTATATATTTCTTTTAAGTATGATGATAATAGTGCATGATTTTAGGATACACAAATTTGTGTCTGGAAAGTTAATGTGCATACAAACATTAATTCCTTTTGGTGAAAATTTTAATTCCTTTTGGTTCCAAAATATTTAAGGTCGGATGTAATATTAGTTATAAGAAGCTCTTCTCAAATTAAATATATACTTTGCATGTTATTCAATTGTCAAAAATTCAATCCATCTGCTGAAATATTAAAACTTTTTTATACAGTACCATACGCAACAAATTGTCTGAAGCTGATGAATCGGAAAATTTTGATTCTGAAATATTTAACACGAAAAAATTTGGCTCACATTTTTTTATGCTGTTATTTAAATTTATTTGTCCTTTTTTATAATTTGTTAGAATTACAAAATTTATTGAGTTTGAGTGTATAAGGTACCGAAAAGAATTAAATAAATATGGTATTTTTACATTAATTAAAAAAAAAAAGTTAACGAATACGAATTTTTCCAGAAAAAAAATGGGGATTTTTGGGGATAACAAATTGACAATTGTGGATTTTTGGGGATAAAATTGGGGATAAAGTCTGAAAAAAACTGGCAACACTGCTTGCGGCTCAACTTGCAAGTAAATTTTGAAGACAGTGGATTTTTGACACTTGCGGCAAGTGAAATGACAGAATAAAGAAAACAGTGTTGGCTAGTAATGTTTTCTATTAATTTACTAGTATTTGGTAAAGTACTAAATGCAACTGATTTTGTATTTATTTGTGCCTTTAAGGCACATCTACACGAGATAGATCAAAGAACACCTCTAAATACCCGATCAAAAAAACATTATATCTAGCATATATAGCCATATCCCATTTGAAATAGGTCGACATTTAATCTTATCCAAATTCATTTAAAAATTGGGGTATCCAGTCAGAGCTTTGAAGAATTAATTCCTTAATTCAATTTTTCAAATCGGAATTAAAAATTCGATGAATTAAATCACTAAGCACCATATATTGAATGGAATTAATTCGTATTTGCTTTCGTTCGATTTATTTTGTTACGAACTAATTCATTTGCAATAGTTCTTTTTATTAAATCAAATGAACACGTTCAGAGCTTTAAATAATTAATTCCTTTTTGGAATGAATTCCTAAAAATTTAATTCAATTCTTTACTTCAAGGAACGAATTTATTAATAAAACATAAGCAGGAATTAATTCCTGTGAATGAATTCAAAGAATTCAAATTTATAGAATGAATTCTCTGACCAAAGCACTAAGCATTCGAATTAAAGAATTCATTCACTAAAGAATTCATTCAACACGAGTTAATTCAATTTTAAGTCAAAGAATTCATTCAATTCTAGTTAATTCAACTTTTGGTCAAGGAATTCATTCAATTCTATTTAATTCAACTTTTGGTCAAGGAATTCATTCAATTCTAGTTAATTCAAGTTTTGGTCAAGGAATTCATTCAATTCTAGTTAATTCAACTTTTGGTCAAAGAATTTAATTCTACTTAATTCAACTTTTGGTCAAGGAATTCATTCATTTCTAGTTAATTCAACTTCTGGTCAAGGAATTCATTCAATTCTAGTTAATTCAACTTTTAGTCAAGGAATTAAATTTATTTCATTTAATTCCCTAGGAATTAAACGAAAAAAATTTAATTCCTTAGGAAACTAAACGAAATAAATTTAATTCCTTGACTAAAAGTTGAATTAACCAGAATTTAATGAATTTCTTGACTAAAAGTTGAATTAACTAGAATTGAATAAATTCCTTGACCAAAAGTTGAATTAACTTGAATGAATTCATTGACCAAAAGTTGAATTAACTAGAATTGAATGAATTCCTTGACCAAAAGTTGAATTAACTAGAGTTGAATGAATTCCTTAACGAAAAGTTGAATTAACTAGAATTGAATGAATTCCTTGACCAAAAGTTGAATTAACTAGAATTAAATGAATTCCTTGTTGAATGAATTCATTAAACTTTATGAAGGCATTAGAAAAAAATTAATGAATTCCTTTAAGATAAATCGAATAAAAAAAAAGGAATTCATTCAATGCCTTAAGTTTGGTCAGGGAATTCATTCAAAGGGAATTAGGGAATTAGGGAATTAATTCTTCGAAGCTCTGAACACGTTCAATTTTATAAATCGAACGGAAAAAAGTGAATTAATTCCTTACTGAATTTATTCATTACTGAATTCCTTCAATTTCATTTTCGTTCAGTGAATTAAAAAAAATAAAATTACGTTCAGTGAATTTAAAAAAAAATAAGTTCACTGAATTGAAAAAAAAAATAAAATAAGTTCACTGAATTCAAAGCCTGTTTTCAGTAGAAGAAAACAGTAATGTACAAATAAAATTTTTAAATAAGCAATTTTACAGCGTGTGCTAGTAAAAATAAATAAATTAGAAACCGGATGCTGTTTATCAACCTACATGATTCAAAAATAAAGCCTTTTACTATTAAAAATAAAAACTTTACGGATATAGATAAATTTGGAATAAAATATAACTATTAATTTTTCAAACTAGTTATATAGTTATATTTTTTTTTCCAAATTTATCTATATCTGTAAAGTTTTTATATTCTTCCTCTTGACTTGACTTCCATGTAAACAAAAACATACGGTTCGAGAATAATTTTTTGACTCCTGTCATTAGTTTCACATCTGGTATTAATCTGTGATGTGTACTCTATTCAAAATTGAACATCTATAAGTTTTCCTTCATTGCTTTTTTAGAGTGGTGAATACCGAAATCACGAGATTTCGGCGCAGTGGCAAACGCAGCTTTAATTAACTGTCCACAGTACACAGGCCATACACTTGCAATGTTATTTGCTGTGTTTGTGTGACCGTCTATCAGTGTTATCAAGAACGATTTTGACAGTTTTTCAACGTATTCCGGCTTTCTACTGTCAAAATTGTTCGAGATATCATTGATAGGAATGCTGCTCAAACGCAGCTATTGTACAAATTTTCATTTTAAGCTAGATAGACTAGGCAATATCATTGCAAATATTGCCAATATTATGGTCGTTTTGCCCTACACCATATAATAAGATGTACAATACTCTTGCACAAGATATGGCACCACTGTTTTCTTCTATATAAAAATGGCACCTACACATTACAAAATATTTTTCACTTTTCGTGGTTGTGCAATAAAACGGCATTCACATGAAGGAGATTACTAATCTCGATTTTGTTTCTTTATGTTGCATTTACATCTGCGTCCAAATCCTGAGATTTCGATTAAAATTGAGATTTCAGTGAAAATCTCATGTAAAATCCCGAGATTCCCCATATAAAAGAAATCCCGTAAAGTCTGCTCATATTTTGAAGGGGCCTATAGAATATCAACCATGTGGTAGAGCTTCATGATTTAGTGTATTTGTTTTTGTAAAATCCGTCAAACCAGGCTTTACACAATCAAATGCCAAACAGCATTCTTGACCGTCTATAGTCCGCTTAATCCGATGCCTCCAGCGGAGAATACAAAGAAAAATTGAGTAGGGAACAAAAAATATCAAAAACTTTTGTAAACACGAATTGCACGAATGTTAACACGAACATTAACATACACAAATGAACGTTCTTAAAAAAATGGGAATTTTTTACGAATGTTCCTTCGTGTATTCTCCGCTTTCCGTATAAAACGCAGGCGCCTAAAATCTCGTTAAAATGACCGCCGGCGGTTCGTCGTCGACCTTGAGCCAATCGGCTTGGGTCTCTGCTGAACACATTGAATATTTGTGGACTTTTCTGGAATACTAAAATTGCAAGGAAAACGACAAAAAAAAAGAAAATAAGTCGCTTAAAATATAGTTAAAATCTCTATTACAACAGAATAACTATTACCGTTGTTTTTGTGTTAGATTACTCCAAAAATCTAGTTAAAATGACCGCCGGCCGTTCGCCGTCGACCTAAAGCCAATCGGCTTGGATCTCTGCTGAACACATTGAATATTTTTGGACTTTTCTGGACTACTAAATAGCAAGGAAAACGACAAGAAAAAAAGAAAATAAAGAGAAAATAAGTCGCTTAAAATATAGTTAAAATCTCTATTGCAACAGAATAGCTATTACCGTTGTTTTTGTGTTAGATTACGTTACCACAAAAATTATACATACAAAAAGCAATCATGTCAGATTGGGATACAGTCACGGTTTTGCGCAAGAAGGCTCCAAAGGCTGGTGCTCTTAAAACGGAAGCAGCTATTAATGCCGCCAGACGCCAAGGTGTACAAGTTGATACCCAACAAAAGTGTGAGTTAATTAGCAGACCAAATATTGTTTCTTTTAGGTTATGTGGTTTTAAATCCGTATTTTTTATTTATCTATTTATAAGTTGTAGATAACCTTATATTTCTTTCATTTATTTTATTGATTTGCAGTATACTGCAATTTCATCATATGCTTACTACATTGTAAGTGTAAATTCCATTTGTAGTTAATATAATTTTCATTTTCCGAATACCCAAATTGCCACACTCATAAATTTATTGACCTAATTTCTTTTGTTTTGGTTTTTCTTGTTTTTACAATAGTTATTTTATTTAACAAGGTTGGTTGCTGTTATCGATATAATACCATTATCGCTAAGAAACCGTTTGAAATGTAATACCGTTATCAATACCTCTAAAAAATACCGTTATTGTTATCGATACTGTTATCTTTATGTGTACTTACCGGGATTTGTATAAAAATTTATTAAAACAGCAATGTTTTTATAGCTTCCCAGCCAGCAATTTCAGAGCGCTCATAAATAATAGAAAATATTAACCCTCAGAAAACAATTCAAAAAGTTGTCTCTACCCTACGGAGAAAGGGACCGGTCCAAAGAGAAACGCAGGATAGTTCCCAAGGGGCAGGGACCGGTCCTTGATCGACCTTTTTGTTTGAAAGAGACGCGTCACTTTAACATGGCGTTGTCATTGGAAATGATCAATTGCCACAATTTAGACACCGTGTGACAGTAAGGTGGTGTGTCAAAAATAGCTTTTCAAATAAACTAATAAAAAATTAAGAATTAAAAATAATCTACTTGGCGTCTAAGTAGGGCTCGATAACACAACCTGGGGCCAGATTCCCGCAGTCGTAAGCGTTCGAAATTGTTAAAAAATCACGTTTTTAAAGTGCAAATAAAAGGACAGGTATAACTATTGTTGCAACTTTAACTCATATTTGTAATAAAGAAACGAAATGCTTCACCTCTAACTTAGTTTTAATCTTTGTAATGTATTAATTAACAATAATTGCTATCGAATAAAACTCGATCACGACTGCGGTAATTTGCCCCCTGCTGCTTGTAAGGCAAACGCTCTACCGACTGAGATAATGTTGCTTTGCGTGATGGATGGCTGATGGTAAAGTTCAGTGTTCAGGGGATTTATCCCCAAATTGGGGATTTTTTTGTCAATGGGGATGAAAATTTCCGTTTGGTGATCTGGGGATTTATTGGGGATGACACGAAATTTTAGGGGTTTTTGGGGATAACATATTATTGCTTTTTTATATTTTTATGAATTTACTCCTGATAATTCTAAATATATATTTCTTTTAAGAATTTTTTTTTTTTTTGAGATTTAAAGTACAGTTAAATGTACCGTTAAATGGCGCTGTTACCAAACAGACATATTGCCAGGTTATAAACACGATGCGATTGATACGCAATATAAAAAAAAACAATGTGATAAACAACACAGACGCACAGGAACAGCAACATCACATACACAACCATTGCCTTCACAATGGAGGTTACGCGCAATTAAGTCCTAATACGTCAGAATATACGTCGGAAAGGTTTGCATGTGATTAGACTGCACAGTCTAACGGCATGCTGAGACACGCTTTAGAGTATCGCAAAATAAAAACAATTAACCGATGTTCCCTATTAAAAAATTTAATACAGGTCACGAGATAACCTTCTTCTTCGGCGACTCACGGCGAACTGTCTTTTAAGAATGATGATAATAGTGCACGATTTTCAGCTACACAAATTTGTGTTTGTCAAGTTAATGTGGGTATTTTGACGAAATTTGGTACACAGACCTATGTTAGCCCAATAACGTAGCTTATTGATTTTGGTGAATATCGGTCCATGTTTAGACCTAGTGCCCATATAAGGGTCCTACCAAAATTATACTGTTTATACGCTGTAGGTCGTAAATATTAAGATATTTTGATGAAATTTGGTACACAGACCTATATTGGCCCAATAACGCAGCCTATTGATTTTGGTGAACATCGGTCAATGTTTAGACCTAGTGCCCATATAAGGGTCCTACCAAAATTATACTGTTTATACGCTGCAGGTCGCAAATATTAAGATATTTTGATGAAATTTGGTACACAGGCCTATGTTGGCCCAATAACGCAGCCTATTGATTTTGGTGAACATCGGTCCATGTTTAGACCTAGTGCCCAGCAAAATTATATTGTTTATACGCTGCAGGTCGCAAATATTAAGATATTTTGATGAAATTTGGTACATAGACCTATGTTGGCCCAAGGACGAAGCCTATTGATTATGGTTAACACCGGTCCATTTTTAGACCTAGTGCCCATATAAGAGTCGCCCCAAAATTGGCTTGGTTACAAACTGCAGGTCGCAAATATTAAGATATTTTAATGAAATTTGGTGCGCTGACTCACATTATAGAAAATTTTGACACAAGCCCCATTTTAACCCATTCGAATTTCGGATCCAAACAATACACCAGACTGGTGTAGGGTATTGTATAGTCGGCATGTCCGACTTCAACCTTTTTACTCGTTTTTTACAAAGCAATGGTTAATGGGTTTCCGGACTATATAGTTGACAACTTTCTTTTGTCCAACTCGAAAAGAAACCCCCAACTGGTTTATCCAACACATCATACTACTATGTTCGAGCGATCATTTCAGATTAGGCTTTCAAGAATATGGAACGATCTACCTTGCTTTTTTGCTTTTTCACCCCAGGTCTTTAAGCGAAAGCTTAAGGATTATGTAGCTATTCATGAGTTATAGCTTTTTATTTGTGCTACTATTTTTATCTCTCTCGACCTTTTCTTTTTTTATTATTGCTGCACTTAGGAAAATCTGGTGATTGTATTATTTTTATTTAAATATCTATTTATATTATTCAAGATAATGTTTTCAGTATTTTTTTTATATGATAGTTTTACTGTATTTTTTACTTATTTTTATTATTATTTATTTTTATTATTATTTATTTTTATTATCTTTATTTAAATTATTTTTTTGTAGTAGCTTTTATTAATCGTATATGACCCCCAGGGCTTTGGTTATGTAATTTGAAGTAAATAAATGCTGTATGTATTTATTATTAAAAAAAAAAAAAAAAAAAAAAAAAAGTTTAAAGGTGTTCAGTGAAAAACTCTGCACATTAGAAAGAACGTCACTGGTCAAAATAATAAGTACACCTGCTTATTTTTTCTTTATGTTTAATTCAGGGTTGGCAGGCAATACCGCTAAAATACCGTTATCGATTCAAAACCCTTTCAACTTACTACCGTTACCCCTAAAGTACCGATACCGAAATAAATGAAATATCGATGCCCTTAAAATACCGTTACCGAAATAAATGAAATACCGTTACCCCTAAAATACCGTTACCGTTATTTTTAATTGTCTGCTTTTTGTAATTGCACGTTTGTATTGAGTATTTTTCGTACTGTAATTTGATAAATTGGTTTTGTTTTTAATCTCGTTTGTTTTTTGCAAAAAAATTGTGGGATGCATCGAAATAACTGACTACCGTTATCCTTAAAATACCGTTACTGAAATAACTAAAGTATCGCTAAACTTAAGATACCGTTACCGAAATAAACAAAATACCGTTATCCTTAAAATACCGTTACCGAAACAACTAAAAACCATTGTTCTTAAAATACCGATACCGAAATAAATCAAATAGCGTTACCGTTAAAGTACCGTACCGAAATAATCTAAAATAGCGTTACCCTAACGATAACCGCATTTGTTTCGGTTACCATCCATGGTTTAATTTTGGTTACTTTAACGGAAAGTAAACATGGCAATTCTTTTTTTATTTAAATAACTTGAATATGGCAATGCCTTTAAAAGTAAAAACAAAACTGGGGCTTGCCCGTTGTTTTCATTGTGTGTAAGTTGTGTACAGTACTTGGTCAAAATAAATACATTGCTGAATTTTTTAATATTTTCGCAGTCTGCTCCAGTTTTTTGGACAGGCTAGTTATTTTACTGTTGTTTATCTTTATTCATAACGAAATATATAGTAAAAAAATCAGCGATGGCTCGAAAAAGTCATTGTTCTAAGGAGGAGAGAAAAATTGTTTCAAGACTAAGAGAAAGTGGCCAAAGTCTTCGTTCTATAGCAGAAACTATTAATCGGTCGCTATTTTTTTGTACAAAATGCTTTAACGCCTAAAAATCCCGTCAAAACTCGCGGAAGACCAAAAAAACTTCAAAAATATCCGTATTGTAACTCTTGCGAAGAAGGACCCATTTGTGTCTTCAAGAGCAATTTCAGCAGATATTGGAAATGTAATTTCATCGCGAACGGTTCGTCGTAGACTGCAAGGAGCTCATTTACCAGAACGGATAGCCAGAAGAGTCCCTTTGCTTAGACAAAAAAATTTAAAGGCTAGGTTGGTGTTTGCAAGAAGTCATTCCAATTGGTCCGGAGCAGACGGTGAAAAAAAATGGCAAAACATTTTGTGGAGCGATGAAACAAAAGTTAATTTATGTAGGTTTGAGGTTAAGAAGAAGAATAAACATTTTTTCAAAGTTCTAAAAACATTATTAATCTGCAAATCAGACTAGATCTACCCTACGGGAAATTTTAACAAACTGTCACCGAACTGACCCCTTTATTTGAAATAGACTGGTCACTTTTACATGGCGTTGTCATAGGAGGGGGAAATTGACCCCTTGTGACATGTCACAAGACAAATCCTAGGACAGGTTACGGAGATAAGAAAATAAACAAAGAAAATTTAAAGTAGAATGTTTGTATGTCAAAAACTATGAATTAGCCACACTATGAGCAAGGCCTTACGTGGGTTCGATGGCTAAGCTGTCGAACTCTAGTATAGTTACGTTTGTAATGTGGTTCGATTCCTACAGCCGACAGGTTGATGGAAAAAATTATCATATAGAGACAATCTGACAATAAAATATAAACAATAATACAATTTAATGGAAAATCACTGATGACGCCTGTCCAAAGGAAAAAGGCAGAAACTAGATCTAGTCTGATTTGCAGATTAATAATGTGTTTATAACTTTGAAAAAATGTTTATTCTTCTTCTTAACCTCAAACCTACATAATTGAAGATTAATAAAAAATGCATATTAATTACAATATTAATTGCATTTGGTCTATATGACGCGTTTGAAAGAACAACACTTTACTGAAAAAATTAATTTATTTGGAAACGACTGTGCCCGGAATTTTCGACGCCTTAAGGGTAAGGAATTCCATGTTCGCTTTACAAAGAAGACGGTCAAGCATGGGGCGGCAATATTATGGTCTGGGGTTGTTTCTCGTGGTATGTTGTCGGTCCCATACATCGAATTACCGACACTATTACCAGATTCCACTACAAAGATATCTTGGAAAATACGATGTTGACCTTTGCTGAGGAAAGTATGCCTCTTAGATTGACATTCCAGCAGGATAACGATCCAAAGCATACTTCTAAGTTGGTAAAGGATTGGTTCCAAGACAATCATGGTCCCCATCGAAAATCTTTTGGGAGAGTTAAAACATGAAATACCAGTAGAGAGAGACCTGCAGGAAGCTTATTGCCAGCATGCCAAAAAGAGTCAGCTAAAATCACTCAATTAGCAGAAAAAACTTGAATTTTTTTCTGTTTTGCTTATTTTAACTAAATGTAAGGAGTGATATCATAAAAATGTTAACACACATTTTTGCCTATAACTTTGGTTTAAAGCTTCTCATATTTTTTTTTTCGGCAGTTTACATTTTAAAAATATGTCAGTTAATAAATTAATTTACATCATGAGTTTTAGTTTGCAAATTTTAACACAATGGACGATGAAAGAAAAGTGCGTTCAAAAATAATTAAATATTTTCAAAAAAACCAAACATAGACATACAAAATTGCCAAAGAAACTAATGTATACCTCCAAACAGTTTCAAAAGTGGTAAAAAGGTATCTGGAACACCTAACAATTGAAAAAAAGCCGCGAACAGGAACAACGACTGGTTATCATAACATTGGTAAGGCATATAAAGTTAAATGCATCCTTAAGAGAGCTCCTAACACATCTGGCAGAAAAATAGCTCGGTTAGCCCAATGCTCGGACTTTTTTATACGTAAAGTGAAACGTAAGGCAGGAATAAAGTCCTACAAAGTTCAAAAAATTCCCGATAGAAACGCTTTTAAAAATTTGGGGGCCAAAACCAGAGCTCGAAAATTGAAATCAAATTTTATACAAAAATACAACTTTTGTGTAATGCACGACAAAACTTATGTCCTGGCTGATTTTTCGCAGCTCCCTGGTCAAGAATTTTATGTTTCCGATGTTCGAGGAAATGTTGCGGAAAAATTAGGGTCGAAAACGAAATTCCCTAAAAAAATTCCTAGTATGGCAAGCCATATGTAGCTGCGGCCAAAGAAGCCAGTCATTTGTGACATCTGGCTCTATAAACAGTGAAATTTATATCAATGAGTGTTTCCAGAAGAGACTTCTTCCATTTTTGAGTCAGCACAATGTATCCACTTACTTTTGGCCCGATTTTGTCACTACTGAAAGAAAGCGCTGGAGTGGTATAATGATAATAATGTGGTTTTTGTACCAAGAGAGGCAAATCCACCAAACTGCCCGGAGCTCAGTACAGTGGAGAGATATTGGGCTCTTGTTAGAATTAAAGGGCACGAAAAAGGTCTCCCAGGACATGCAAGATTTCAAACGTAGATGGGCCACCTGCTCTAAAAAGGTGACAGAAACTACCATAAAAGCCTTAATGGGAGGGTTTCCGGAAAAAGTGGATAACTTTGTTCGTAGTGGTTAGAATTCCATGCGGTTTTTATACCCTACACCACTATGTGGTCAGGGTATTATAAGTTTGTGCTGATGTTTGTAACACCAAAAAATATTGGTCGTAGACCCACCTTATAGTATACCGATCGGTTCAGAATTTTTTTTTATTTCGATTTAACGATGTACGTTTGTCCGTCCGTCCGTCCGTCTGTCTGTCCATGCAATCTTGTGCGCACTCTACAGGTCGCAAATATTAAGATATTTTGATGAAATTTGGTACGCAGACCTATGTTGGCCCAAGGACGAACAAGTTTGATTTTGGTGAACATCGATCCATGTTTAGACCTAGTGCCCATATAAGGGTCCTACCAAAATTATACTGTTTATACGCTGCAGGTCGTAAATATTAAGATATTTTGATGAAATTTGGTACACAGACCTATATTGGCCCAATAATGCAGCCTATTGATTTTGGTGAACATCGGTCCATGTTTAGACCTAGTGCCCATATAAGGGTCCTACCAAAATTATACTGTTTATACGCTGCAGGTCGTAAATATTAAGATATTTAGATAAAATTTGGTACACAGACCTACATTGGCCCAATAACGCAGCCTATTGATTTTGGTGAACATCGGTCCATGTTTAGACCTAGTGCCCATATAAGGGTCCTACCAAAATTATACTGTTTATACGCTGCAGGTCGCAAATATTAAGATATTTTGATGAAATTTGGTACACAGACCTATATTGGCCCAATAACGCAGCCTATTGATTTTGGTGAACATCGGTCCATGTTTAGACCTAGTGCCCATATAAGGGTCCTACCAGAATTATACTGTTTATACGCTGCAGGTCGCAAATATTAAGATATTTTGATGAAATTTGGTACATAGACCTATGTTGGCCCAAGGACGAAGCCTATTGATTTTGGTGAACATCGGTCCATGTTTAGAACTAGTGCCCATATAAGGGTCCCCCCAAAATTGGCTTGGTTACAAACTGCAGGTCGCAAATATTAAGATATTTTAATGAAATTTGGTGCGCTGACTCACATTATAGAAAATTTTGACACGAGCCCCATTTTAACCCATTCGAATTTCGGATCCAAACATTAGTTGGCTTTTACCCAGACTGGTGTAGGGTATTGTATAGTCGGCATGCCCGACTTTAACCTTTTTACTCGTTTTTGTTTGATTTTGTATTAAATTTCATTTAATAAAAATTTGGTTTGAAGTATTAAAATTCAGTGGTTTGTTTTTTATTTAACTGTATGTGTGTTAACATTTTTATGATCTCACTCCTTATTATTTTGTCCAATGTTTTTTGATTAATTACTTACTTTTTGAACAAGACTGAATTTAATTTTTGTTTTTTGTTATTGTTTTAGTATTTATTTTATTTCTAATGTTATAACAAAACAAAATAGTATTTGTTATTTCTTTTAATTTAAATAAATTTTCGGCTACGAGCCTTTAAAAAAAATATTTCAGGCTGTACTTATTATTTTGACCATATGTGTAGTTTTCTGCCTTATTATGCGATATAATAGCTGTGTTTGTGTGACTCTATCAGTGTTATCAAAACCGATTTTGACAGTTTTTTAACGTATTCCGGCTTTCTACTGTCAAAATTGTTCGAGATATCATTGATAGGAATGCCGCACAAACGCAGCTAATATCTCTAAAAAAAATTAAATAAAATGCAACTATGTTATACATAAATTTATTCTAAATAAATTTTTTTCATCAGATTTTATATAGTGGTATAAAATTATAGCTGAACTGATAATACAAACATATAAAAAAGCATGTATTGTACTACCCGGTTTTTGCACTACAACTTTCACTGAAATCCTAAGTATTTGCAGAAATAATTACCTGAGTGTACGGGTTTTTGCCAGACCTAAATTTCTTGCAAATAGTTCAAGTGTGTTTAGCTTTAACGTTAAAACTCATGAAAACTGTTACAGTTTTTTAGTTATTTTATTATCTGAAAGCAGGGACGTGCGGTGAAGTTTTTAATTGGGTGTTCTCCACAAATATTTGAGAACAGTGCAAATCTATGGTCATAGGAAAATTACACAAGTGCAAAAAGTACAACCATACTTGCATACCAGGGAAATCAAATTAAAAAATTTTAACTTTAATGCTGCGTTCACTTATATTTTTAAATCCCGAGATTTCAATGGAAATCTCGACCGGAATTCTTGACCGTTTACATTTGCACTTTATGACCGAGATTTCTATTTGACAACCGCATTTTTTTTTGTAAATAAAGTACCATAGAAAATAACCTTAAATTAAAAATATTACTAAAAACCATTTTATTCATTGGCGGAGTACAATTTACATTATTTTATGTAAATATCTAACGCCAATTATGCAACTTAAAATTACATTTACCCCCTTGTTTTTATAAAGCGAGCCGAATAATTCCGCCAGAGAAATTATTGTAACAAAAATAAAATACATTCCGCTGGAAGAATATTTCCTTTCACTTTAGAAAAACAGGGGATAAGTAATTGATTGTTGAGAATATTGTAAATTTTCTAAATTTTTCTCTGTTTCTAGCGTTTTTTCCGTGTTTGTAATGATTTTTAATAATTTTAGCGATTTTCCGTTCGAAAAAACTTTGTTTATAAATTATATTTTTTACTCTCTCTAATATTTCTTGTTTCATTTCATCAATCCTATATCCATTCAATACAAAATTAAGCAAGTGTCATACGGGTTTAAATAAGTCTTTTCTTGGTTTCTTCCAATACCAATACCAGATCGTTATAGATGGGGTGCCTTTTTTTTGTTCTTCTTTTAATTTATTTTTATTGTTTTATTTTATTTTTTACCTTTCATTTTTTATGCTTTTTAATTAATTATTTTTAAATTGTCATTATCTTTTTTTACATTACAAAAAGTACGATTTTTTAATGAAATTTTTAAATTTACCGTTTGAAATTCAAGAAATATCAAATAAAATCTAAAGGTAAAAACTACCAAATATAGCCAAAAAAAAATTCCAATTGACATTAAAAAAATCGAAATAAAGCTCAAAAAATACCAAATTAAATTCAGTTTATTTAATTTCAATTGATATTTTTTTATTTCATTTTGTTTGTTTTGAATTTAAATTTATATTTTTTAATTTATTTGGTATTTTTGAATTGCAATTGATATTAACAATTTCATTGGTGTTTTGCTTTTTAATTGATATATTATTTTTTTAATTTCAATTGGTATTTTTTTAATAGCAAATCGTGTATTTTAATTTCGAATTGACATTTTCTTAATATTAAATGGTATTGGTATTTTTTATTTCATTTTTAAAATTTTGTGAATAACAATTTGCATTTTTTAAATTTCATTTGTGTTTTTTATTCCGTATTTTCTTTTTTTTTTAATTTCAAATGGCGTTTTTTGAATTTGAAATAATATTTTTTAATTTCAATTTGGTATTTTTTGAACATCAAAAAACATTTTTTCATTTAAAATTGCTAGTTACAAAATACAAAAGCTGTTCTGTGGTTATTATGTATATTTTGTTAATCTATATATATAAAAGAGTGGCGTGATTGACTGACTGACTGACTGATTGACTGACTGACTGATTGACTGACTGACTGACTGACTGACGATCAACGCCCAGCCTAGACCACTGGACCTAGGAACTGGAAATTTGGCATAAATGTTCCTCCTACAACGTTAACTCCCACTAAGACGGGATTTTTGGATATTCCAACGGAGTGGCCCAGAAAGTGGAAAACTTCCTCCCTCTTGCAAGAAAAGTGGTCTTTTTTTCCAAAATAAAAAATTATTTTTTCAAAAAAAAAAAAAAGTACTTATTTCAAAAAAAAAGTACCTTTTTCAAAAAAAAGTACTTTTTCCCAAAAAAAAGTACCTTTTTCAAAAAAAAGTACCTTTTTAAAAAAAAAGTACCTTTTTCAAAAAAAAGTACCTTTTTTAAAAAAAAGTTCCCTTTTTAAAAAAAAAAAGTACCTTTTTCAAAAAAAAAGTACCTTTTTCAAAAAAAGTACCTTTTTCAAAAAAAAAGTACCTTTTTCCCAAAAAAAAGTACCTTTTTCCAAAAAAAGTACCTTTTCCCAAAAAAAGTACATTTTCCCAAAAAAAAGTACGTTCTTCCAAAAAAGTACTTATTTCCAAAAAAAGTACCTTTTTCTGAAAAAAATACCTATTTCCAAAAACAAGTACCTTTTTCGAAAAAAGTACCTTTTTCCCAAAAAAGTATGTTTTTTCAAAAAAAGTACCTTTTTCTAAAAAAGTTACTTTTTTCCAAAAAAGACCTTTTTCCCAGAAGATAATACTTTTTCCATGAAAGTAACTTTTTCCAAAAAAAAAAAAAACTTCCAAAAATATTTCTTTTTTAAGCAGTACTGTTTTCTATAAAAAAAACATTTTTTGTCCAACAAAAAGCTATTTTGCCAAAAAAAAAAAAAAAAATTATTATGCTCCGACATAGACCCCCACTAAAACGGGCTTTTCCAAAAAAAATTACTTTTTCCAAAAAATTACCTTATCCAAAAACAGTGTAAAATAATGACTTAAAAAAATGTCTTTTTAAAAAATAGCACATTTTCTCAACAAAATACATTTTGCCAAAAAAGGAGCACTTTTTCCAACAAAATTACCCTTTAAAAAAAAAAAAAACAATATATATATTGGCATGCATTTTTTTTTTTAGTATTTTTGAATGGGAGGGCCAAAAAGAGGAAAAAGTCCTCCTTTTTACAAAAAAAAAACCTTTTCACACAAAAAACTACCTTTGTTCAAAAAAGTATTATATCCAAAAGAGTACTTTTTCCAAAAAATACTTTTTCCAAAAAATACTTTTTCAAAAAAGTGCCTTTTTCCAAAACAATCTTTTGTCCGAAAAGTACATTTTCTAGAAAAAAGAAACTGAAAAAATACCTTTTTCAAAAAATTATACTTTTTTCAAAAAGTAACTTTTTAAAAAAAATAAAACAAGTACTTTTTTTCCCAAAAGTACTTAATCGAAAAAGTACCTTTTTTTTGAAAGTTTTTTGAACATAAATTTTATGAACAATACCATATCCATGGAAGCGTTGGAACATTCCTAATATTAACTTTTTTAATACTATTCTGTTTATAATTACATATAAGAGTGAATGACTTACTTATTTTACCTTCTAACCAGCCTATGCTTTTTCACCAAGTTATAAATAAAATCCAAAAATTAAATTTTTTGTGCCTTTCATTAAGAAGATATAACGATTTTCGTTTTTCGGAAAGTAACGGGTCTTAATTTTAATAAATATTGGTAGTAATACTAAGTTAATTCTATTTGTCAAATTTCATAAAAATTCGTTTTCAAGTTAAGACGATGTTCCTTAAAGGTATCCTGATAGAATCCTGTATGTGCTTGGACCAAAGTAATGACTTTTTTTAAAAGCCAAAGCTGTAGTCTTATTTTGTTTGTATTATCAATGGTTTTAAGGTAACTTAAATATGTTTTTAACATTTTCGAAAATGGTGTTAGTTTCAGAATATTTTTTTAAAATTTACAAAGTTTTAATTAATTCTCTTTCTATCCTATATTCCCCGGCTGGAGGGTTAGCATCGCACACACCAAACCCCTGGAGCTTTTAACCTGAAATTTTTCAAGTAGGTTTCTTCTCCGACATAGACATCTATAGACGGGATTTTTTTGACATTTTAACGGAGAGGCTTAGACCTGACTTTTACGACCTGCACAAAAACCCATCGGCTAGAAATCCAAATGTATGTACTTTGCGATGTGGGGTAATTCACTGAAAATATACTTTTCAAAATTTTTATTTCAAGTAGGCGTGTCCTTCTTAATTAACTGCAAAACTTTTTGAGCTAAAGATTTGAAACTTAAGATACAGGTTATTTTCAATATGGGCAGATCGGTAAAATATTGGTATAAGTACCATTGGAGAAGGGTCTTTTATATATAAAATTTTTGTTTCTAACAAATTTCCATCTCCTCCTTCCATATCTGTTTTTAAATGTTAATATTACATATCAATTCATAACAATTCATGATTGTAAATAGAATTTTTACAAAGATTAACTGTCTGTTTTTATAAAAAGAATCAGACGAATTCGTTAAAACATTTGTGTGAAAAATACAAACTTGAAAAGATGTATCTTCAAAATTTTTTAGCCGCATTTGTTCTACATGGAGTCATTAGAATTTTGTGCAATAATTTTGAAAGAAAAACGCTTTTAAATTAGTATTTTTCACTCAAATTTTTTAACTAATTCGTTTGATTCTTTTTATAAAAACACCCTGTAAACCAGGAATTGCTTAAAACTGAAACGTAAAAAAAATTTCAATATAGACTTAGAATCGGAACATAAAAGTCTTTTAGGGCCAAGTATTTTTTAAGCGAGCCAAATTTCATGCTTTTATATAGTTACATTTGCTTAGGAGATACCAAAAGTACTAAGTTTTACACCTGCTGTGTTTAGGTGTTTACGTCATGTTAAATAGCGAATAAGAGTTTAATTTGCTAAGAAGATACAAAACTTATTATTGCACCCATTTTAATCCCCTTTAAATACTAATTATAAAGTCATAAAAAGTACCATAGCATATACATCAAATTTATGCCTTTTTGTATTCTTTATTTCTAAATATCCAAAATTTAATGTAATTACATGTTTAATTGTGAGTTTCCAAGTTTATCCGAATTTCAAAAGGTCCTTCTGAAGGTGAGATTCTTTTTATAAAAAACCCTAAACTAAATATAAATTATATCCACTCTTTTCTCGAGAAACGCTTTTGGATTTTGAAGAGGATTTCAGCAAGATATAGAAAAATATTAGATTCACAAATTTTACTTGGAAAACTATTTAGTTAGGTTTTTTGTCGGCTATAGCGCAAACTTCTTACATGCTATGAACTTTTTTAATAATAAACCTTCAAAATTAATTATTTTATTTTTTATACACAGAAAAATTATCGGATTCTCTCAAAAATTTTCAATTACGTGGTTTTGGAGTTGGCAAATAAGATCCGAATCAAAAATCAAAAATCATATCCGCATTAAAAAGTAAACATTTTTAAAACTAAAACCGATAATTTCAACCTACGCCAAATTTAAAGAAAGGGGTTTTTGGATGCTTAAAATTTTTTGCCAACGCCATATTAAGTTTTAAAAACCGCTACTCGGCATTGAAATTAAAACAAAAAAACTTTCGTCATATTGGATCAAAAATATAGAATTTCAAATCCGCCAATCGGCATTAAAGGTAGTTTTTTAAATTAGTTTTAAAATTAAAACCTACACCAATTTTAAATAGAACGGTGGCCGGGTTGACAACGAATAATTGTTAAAGTTAGTACAAATTTAAAACAAATCATTTATCTTATTTTTTGTTAATTTCTCTTTAAGAATTGATTCAATTTAACAACTTTGGGCCAGTTTTGTAGTCAGCTAAGAACTAATTTTTTTTTAAGATTTTATTTTCAAACAAAATTTCTAACATAAGAAATATTTACGACAAAAATTGTTCTTAGTTCATACTATAAACTGGCCCTTATATATTATTCAAAAGTAGAATTTATAGGGATATATGTTTTTTGAATAAAGCAAAAATATGCAATGTAAAAATTTGAATACTAAAAGTTAAAACTAGAAATCTTTTAAGAAAAAAACATATCTATTTTATTTCAACAATGTCGCAATATCTGTTGAGCAATTTGAACTTCATATTCGATTTTTTTTTTTTTTAGAGAAGCAACACTCATTAAATTCTTCCTATTAATTAACATGTTACTTTATTTGGAAAGGAAATAAAGAAGAGATAGGGGGTGGTAAAATATGAAAGGCTTCAAATATGGCAACACTATAATTGCGCGAAATGTTGAATTTTAGAACAGTTGTTGCGCGCCATTAGATGGTGAGTTGGCAAACTTTAGTTGAGGCTGTTTATTTCATAGCCCTGTTATATTATTTTACTTCGTTGGGGTTAAGTGCTATGGGAATAGTGAAGGAGGACACTGTATTAGGGATATAAAATCATACACATTATTTTTCCAAATTGATGTTGCGGTCGCTGGGGATCGAACCTGCAACCACATGTGTAACAATTCAAAGCGCTAACCATTACACCACATCCCTCACATCGTCATCGTTATTTGTTGTTAATTATTAAGTTTGTCTATTTGGTTTTAATTTAACTTAAAAAAGTAGAAAATTTGTTTTAACCTAAGCTTCCTCTGAATAATAATTTTTGCAATTATTTATTTTTTATATAAGCTCCTAATAAGCATTCTCATCGAAGGGGGCTTTTATTTTGAAGATTTTTACATTAATAAAAAACATTAGCTGTTTTTTCTAATCACTTGGATTTAATAAATCCAAAAAGTATTTCTAAAAGTGCTCAACAGATGGGGTTAGATTCTCCCTATTTTAAAAAAATTTTCTGTCCGACACTTCTTTCACCCTAATTTTTAATAACGAATTCGATGATAAACTTTTAATTTTTAACTACATTTTATATAAAACAGCGATAAACAGTCTGCCTTTACAGTTTTATCACTTCAATTTATATTTTTACACAATTGAAAAATTCCATTGCAATATTTAATATTCACTAATTGGATTTAATTAAATTACTTACTGTAGAGTGAAAAATTGCCATTTCTATTTGAGCTATTTCTCCATGTCCAAGATCGAAAATATGTATTTAGTGCGGTGTAGTTTTTTTTTTCTAAACATATTTCATAAAAAAAATTAATAAAAACCTTTTATTTGTTTTTAATTTTCGTTCGTATTTTTTTCTGTCATTAAATTAATAGGCTGTTTCATATATTTGTGCTTTTATTATGGATTTATTAAATCCAGCTTTTTTTTTGGATTTAATAAATCCACTTTTTGTATGAAAAATTCTAAATCCAGGTGATTAAAAAAAACACTAATTGTATTTTATTTTTATAAAATATTAAATTCCTATCCAAAATAAATTTCATATTAAACTTTGTAATTCGTTTTCGGTTTAACTGACATCCCAAAAACTAGGCCTAAGGCACGCCGCTAAATCTAGCGGGCTTGCCCGCTAGTTTCAAATAAAGCTTTAAAAAGAAATTGCAATCTTTTAATTTGCAGAAAGAATCATTTGAGTTTAATTTACATTTTGAAATTAATTGTTATTTTTTGGATAACAAGTAGTGTATTATTTTTAGGTTTTTTCAGTTACAATACAACAGAGATGAAAAATTAGGAAGTTAATTTTTATTTATTTATTTTATTTTTATTTAATCGAGCCTCCAGGCCATATACGATTAATACATTTTTAATTTATAATATATGTAATGAACAGTAGAAATTATAACTTGTTATAAACTTATAGTTAAAATACTATAAAATAAATCCCAAGATGAAATTAGTAGGCCCCATTGTAGAAATTTTAAAATAAATCAATGAGTGCTATTAAAAAAATCGAGATATTTTTGTTTTAACACTGAACTAGAGTAATCAAAGTGTTTTAGGTGAATGGGAAGTCTATTCCAAAGTCTAGATACTCTAACCAAAAAAGAATTTTCCATGCTCGTGTTATGCATTATCGGATAAACTAACTCAGGATTACGTTCAGACTGCGATAAATGAAAATGTTCCGCAACACAAGAAGGTATCCCCGTTGTCATAATTTTATGCAACGATAATAGAAGCCTGATTTTAACAAAGTCATAAAAAGTACAACCAATAAAATTTAGGGAATAATTAGATACATGGTCTGATAACCTTAGCCCAAAAACATACCTTAGTATCCGGTTATATATTAATCGCAACCGATTCAAATAAGTCATTGTTGTACCACTATAAACATCTAAGCAATATAGAATGTGTGTCATAAGAAGAGAGTGAGCTAGTCTAATTTTTATGCGTTTCGGTAAGAAACAATCCAGGCTATACAACGAGCGAAGAGTCCTTCCAACTTTCGCAGCAACATCAGATATATGATTTTCAAAATTCAGCTTATTATCAATAAACACTCCCAAGCATTTCATGGTATTAACAAACTGAACAGTTATACCATCAAATGAAATATTCAAAGAAAAACGAGGATTAGGAAAGGTTCCAAAAACTAATGCCCTTGTCTTATGAGGATTAAATATTAGTTTATTGTCGACCGCCCAGATCGAAGCTTGGGATAAAACAAAATTTATAGTGATTTCATGACAATCAAGAAACCTTTTATCCCCCGTGAAAAGTAGATTAATATCATCAGCAAACAAAAAAATCTTGCACAACGAAGTTCCAACAAATTCTATGAAGTTATTAACATACAACGCCTTACTATAGAGTTGCGGCCATTTAGACCAACAAATTGCTGACGACCAAAAATATATGAATGCATTAACTTGCATGCAGTAGAAGAAAAACTAAATTCTGAAGAAAGTTTCTCAGTTAATACCAGGCTTCGTAATGCACGCACATGTGCGCACATGCACATGTGCAAAAATTGATGTGCAGACAAAAGATGCACATGCACATGTGCGAAGTATAAACACAAATTTGCACATGCACATGTGCAAGTGCAAGATGTGCGAAAATGTGCGCACATGTGCGTGCAAATACGAACCCTGGTTAATACATTATAATTCACCGAATCAAATGCTTTACTAAGATCAAGGGAAACTAGGTGGATATATTGCCATTATTATTATTCCGACGTACGCTTTCAGTTATACTGAGTAGCAAAGACGATGTGCTGGTCCCCTTACGAAAGCCATAATGACAATCGCTAAGAAACATTCCAGAGTCTAGATGCTCTAACATCTGATCCTTTAAAACCAACTCGAAGACCTTAGATAAGGAACATATAATACTAATGGGCCTAAAATTATCCAAACTTACAGCTCCACGTTTCTTTTCTACTGGAACAATTCTCGAGTTCTTCCTTATAACGGGGTATTGAGATGTAGAACACTCAAAAAAATAAGTTAGTAGAAAAATTAGTAAAACGTCTTGTATATCAAGTGTACGAGTTTTCAGCAATTTTTTTTGCTGAAATTCCGTTTTCAGCAAAAATTTTAGTTATATTTTTTTAGCACTAAACTAATTTTGAACTAATGTTTTACTAATTTATTTTGCTACAAAAATTGTGCTAATAACCGCATTCATAGCGTGGACGACAACCGGATAGACAAGATGTAGATGTCGCAGCTTGTCTGGAAACTGAAGTGACAAAAAAATAAAAACAATTCTACACATATTCTATATTTAAATTTTCAGCAACTTAATTAACTAAAGTAAAATTTCGCTACAAGTTTTTTGAGTTTTTTTCAGTCTACTAATATTCAGCAAAAAGTTTAGTGATTTCAGCAAGGATTTTTTTCATTTGCAGTCGACTAAGTGTTAGCAAAACTTTTGCTGAAGATCACTATTTTTTTGGTAAAAATCAGCTCGCTGATTTTCAGCAAACCTTTTGCTGAAATTACCAACTTCTTTGCAAGCACGCTCCTGACTAAAAATTTGCTGACACAGCAACATTTTTTGCTGACTTTACTGCCTTTTTTTTGAGTGTAAGAATGGTGTTAAAAATAAAAAGGAGATAATTTTCAACATATGGGTAAATTTTTCTTATAAATTTAATAGGAATGTTATCAGGACCAAGTGCGTTAGACTTAACACGTGATACATAATAAAATAGTTCATCCCTATTAATACACCTAAAAGTGAACCCAATGTCAGAATAATTAGCAAAATTTGGTAGTCACAATCAGATTGAGTTTGCAAGGATACAAAATAATTATTAAGTATATCAGGATCATACCCATCAAGAGGGCATACAGATCTACTATGACGCTTGTTATTAATAATTCTCCACCACTCTCTACTACCACAGGTTTCAAACTTGTCAGTCCAATATCTAGTTTTACGGTTCCTCAATAAGCGCTTAACCCTATTCTGATACTTACAGTAAGTTCTCCAGCTATCATCATTCATATTATCCCTGTAAGCCTTGAATGCCAAATCCCTGAAATACCTTGCATCCTTAACATCTTGTTTATTCCAAAAATTTTTTGTATTATCAATTCGCCTAATTTTAGTGGGAACAGTATCATGTAAAGAATAAAGAAGATGATAAAATTTTTCGGTACACTCAAAAAAAAAAGTCAGTAAGGTCAGCAAAAAATGTTGCTGTGTCAGCAAATTTTTAGTCAGGAGCGTGCTTGCAAAAAAGTTGGTAATTTCAGCAAAAGGTTTGCTGAAAATCAGCGAGCTGATTTTTACCACAAAAATAGTAATCTTCAGCAAAAGTTTTGCTAACACTTAGTCGACTGCAAATGAAAAAAATCCTTGCTAAAATCACTAAACTTTTTGCTGAATATTAGTAGACTGAAAAAAACTCAAAAAACTTGTAGCGAAATTTTATTTTAGTTAATTTATTTGCTGAAAATTTAAATATAGAATATGTGTAGAGTTGTTTTTCTTTTTTTGTCATTTCCGTTTCCAGACAAGCTGCGACATCTACATCTTGTCTATCTGGTTATCGTCCACGCTACACTCAAAAAAAAAAGTCAGTAAAGTCAGCAAAAAATGTTGCTGTGTCAGCAAATTTTTAGTCAGGAGCGTGCTTGCAAAAAAGTTGGTAATTTCAGCAAAAGGTTTGCTGAAAATCAGCGAGCTGATTTTTACCAAAAAAATAGTAATCTGTAGCAAAAGTTTTGCTAACATTTAGTCGACTGCAAATGAAAAAAATCCTTGCTAAAATCACTAAACTTTTTGCTGAATATTAGTAGACTGAAAAAAACTCAAAAAACTTGTAGCGAAATTTTACTTTAGTTAATTTATTTGCTGAAAATTTAAATATAGAATATGTGTAGTTGTTTTTCTTTTTTTGTCATTTCCGTTTCCAGACAACCTGCGACATCTGCATCTTGTCTATCTGGTTGTCGTCCACGCTATGCATGCGGTTATCAGCACAATTTTTGTAGCAAAATAAATTAGTAAAACATTAGTTCAAAATTAGTTTAGTGCTAAAAAAATATAACTAAAATTTTTGCTGAAAACGGAATTTCAGCAAAAAAATTGCTGAAAACTAGTACACTTGATATACAAGACGTTTTACTAATTTTTCTACTAACTTATTTTTTTGAGTGTATGAATGCGGTTATCAGCACAATTTTTGTAGCAAAATAAATTAGTAAAACATTAGTTCAAAATTAGTTTAGTGCTAAAAAAATATAACTAAAATTTTTGCTGAAAACGGAATTTCAACAAAAAAATTGCTGAAAACTAGTACACTTGATATACAAGACGTTTTACAAATTTTTCTACTAACTTATTTTTTTGAGTGTACAGCTATCAACGTTTTCATTAAGATACATCGCATCCCAATTTACCGATGATAAAACATATTTGTTTGAAATATTTCCTTTTATTTAATTCTTAAGTATTTAGCATTTACTTTTCCGCAAAATGAAGAAAATTTTTTAAAAAATTAAATTAATTAATAACAAATTAATAGCAAAAATTTCATCTCTGCAATGAGGCAATACTATTTAATTTGTTTGCTATTTTGATTTCCTATATTTTGTAGTCAGATTTTTTCTTAGATTTTACTTACTATGACTATAAATTATTCACTGATTCATAAAATGAATACATTTTTATACGAACTGATTCAAAAAATAAATATTTCTTGCAAGCTCTAGCCTTATTTATTAGTAATGTGCAGTTTTTTTCTTCGCACAATATGTTTTTGTATGTATGCGTGTTTTCTCTGCAACATTGTGTGTTTTTTTTATTTGTCTCGGTTCGACATTTTTGACAGCACATTTCTAACATATATTTTGTGTTTAAACTATGTTGCTTAACAAATATTTTTTCCTAGCAGGTCTGTGCTGTTTGTTTTGTTGAACAAATGTTTCATTGCGTGTTACTACTACTACTATGTATATCAGTAGTAATAACATTTATTTTCGTAGGAACATTGTGTATGTAGTCTTGAACATCGTGTGTGTATACAAAATACATCACAACAGTACACGATCTACTTAATATAAATACAGTAAGTGACTAATTTGCGGAAATTTTATATATATATATTCCCATCGTTCCTATAAGGAGCATAGGGCCCTATAAGGAGTTATAGAACCCTGGAAAAATTTATAAAAATTTTAAATTTACAAACATGTGAAATATTTTTAATGTGTGCAGAGAACACCTCCGCACATTAAAGGGAACGTCACTGTCGAAAAGATAGTTCATAACTGTGGATTTTGACAAAGCAACATGTTAGCACAAACACCTCTACTGTTGCTTAAAACTTTTTTGTATAAATTTTCCAACAAAGTTCAAAAGCTGCCCAGCAAAAAAATACCTGACCAAGATCCGTAAAAGCACCTATACTGTTCGGCACAAATGCGTTAAAATTGAGGTGAAAAATGCATTTTTTTAACATTGGCTTGTCATAGGAGAGAAGGTGTTTATCCTACTTTAAGTCTGCTTTGCACGTCATAAAAATGAGTGCTTGGATGTTCTTTTTTATATAGGAAAGTAATTCATTTTTTTTACTATCTAAGGAGAGATGAAAAGTAACCAGAGCTTTGAAGAATTAATTCCTTAATTCAATTTTTCAATTCTGAATTAAAAATTCGATGAATTAATTCACTAAGTACCATATATTGAATGGAATTAATTCATATTTGCTTTCGTTCGATTTATTTTGTTCCGAATTAATTCAATTGCAATAGTTCTTTTTATTAAATCAAATGAATTAATTCACTGGTGAACACGTTCAATTTTATAAATCGAACGGAAAAAAAGTGAATTAATTCCTTACTGAATTAATTCACTACTGAATTCGTTCAATTTCATTTTCGTTCAGTGAATTAAAAAAAAATAAAATTACGTTCAGTGAATTAAGAAAAAATAGAATTACGTTCAGTGAATTAAAAAAAAAATAATAAGTTCACTGAATTGAAAAAAAAAATAAAATAAGTTCACTGAATTGAAAAAAAATAAAATAAGTTCACTGAATTCAAAGCCTGTTTTCTGCCGTTCAGTAGAAGAAAACAATAATGTACAAATAAAATTTTTAAATAAGCAATTTTACAGCGTGTGCTAGTAAAAATAAGCAAATTAGAAACCGGATGCTGTTTATCAACCTACATGATTCAAAAATAAAGCCTTTTACTATTAAAAATAAAAACTTTACAGATATAGATACATTTGGAAAAAAATATAACTATATAACTGGTTTGAAAAATGAATAGCTATATTTTTTTTCCAAATTTATCTATAAAAGTAAAGTTTTTATTTTTAATAGTAAAAGGCTTTATTTTTGAATCATGTAGGTTGATAAACAGCATCCGGTTTCTAATTTGTTTATTTTTACTAGCACACGCTGCAAAATTGCTTATTTAAAAATTGTATTTGTACGTTATTGTTTTCTTCTACTGAACGGCACAAAACAAGTTTGAATTCAGTGAACTTATTTTATTTTTTTTTCAATTCAGTGAACTTATTATTTTTTTTTTTAATTCACTGAACGTAATTTTATTTTTTTTAATTCACTGAACGAAAATGAAATTGAACGAATTCAGTAGTGAATTAATTCAGTAAGGAATTAATTCACTTTTTTTCCGTTCGATTTATAAAATTGAACGCGTTCACCGGTGAATTAATTCATTTGATTTAATAAAAAGAACTATTGCAATTGAATTAATTCTTTGAATTTGTTGTTTGATGAACGCGTTCATTTGAACGAATTCAGTGAATTACTTAAGAAAAGGAATTCATTCAATTCTAGAGAAAATTGAATTCGATTGGTAGTGAATTCATTCAAAAAGGAATTAATTCTTCAAAGCTCTGAAAGTAACTTCTTGGGAATGCATTCAAAAGTCATAAATATCACTTCTTAAATATATATTTGAATGCATTTCCAAGAAGTTACTTTTCATCTCTCCTTAGATAGTAACAAAATTGAATTGCTTTCCTATATAAAAAAGTACATCCAAGCACTCATTTTTATGACGTGCAAAGCAGACTTAAAGTAGCATAAACACCTTCTCTCCTATGACAAGCCAATGTTAAAAGAATGCGTTTTTCACCTCAATTTGAACGCATTTGTACCGAATAGTATAGGTGCTTTTACGGATCTTGGTCAGGTATTTTTTTGCGGGAGAGTAAGGAAAAGTTTTTAATTAATGGCATTTCGTAAGTCATTTAAAATAAGTTTATTGGAAGTAAGAAATCAGCATATATAGCTACTTTATATGCAGTGAAAAAGGCATTATTGTAGAATGCATTCGGTTTTTTTTTGCTGGGTGGTGTTATAAAAAAATGCAAAATTTTATTTTGAAAGTCTCTGAAAAAATTACCAATAACAAAATAAGTTGTTCTGCCTTAAGAAAATTTGAAAAACGCTTAGAAATATTGGGTACGTTTACCAGACGCTCAACTGTTACTAATCTGCTACTAAACAATCTGGTGAACGACGTGATTACCTACCGCTAAGTCAACATGTTGAGGTAGCGTAAAAATTAATACTTGTGAGCAGTTAGTAATACATCAGCTGGTTTTGTTTTTTTAAATATTTTTTTTAAAGAATAATCATGGATGGTAACCGAAATGAATGCGGTTATCGTTAGGGTAACGATATTTTAGGTTATTTCGGTAACGGTACTTTAAGAGTAATGCTATTTTATTTATTTCGGTAACGGTATTTTAAGGATAACGATATTTGGGTTATTTCGGTAAAGGTATTTTAAGGTTAACGCTATTTCAGTTATATCGGTAACGGTATTTTAAGGATAACGGCAGTCAGTTATTTCGGTACATACCGCATTTTTTTCAGAAACCACACTAAAGTAAATACAAAACGAACTAATTGACTTAATTTATGTGAAATACTCAGTAACCACGTGCAATCAGAGCTTCGAAGAATTAATTCCCTAATTCCCTTTTTTGAACTGAATTTATATTTTGGGAATGAATTCCCTGACCAAACTTAAGGAATTGAATGAATTCCTTTTTTTTCATTCGATTTATATTAAAGGAATTCATTCATTTTTTTCTAATGCCTTCATAAAATTTTATGAATTCATTCAACAAGGAATTCATTCAATTCTAGTTAATTTAACTTTTGGTAAAGGAATTCATTCAATTCTAGTTAATTCAACTTTTGCCTAAGGAATTCATTCAACTGTGCACTTAATTCAACTTTTGATCAAGGAATTCATTCAATTCTAGTTAATTCAACTTTTGGCCAAGGAATTCATTCAATTCTAGTTAAATCAACTTTTGGTCAAGGAATTCATTCAATTCTAGTTAATTCAACTTTTAGTCAAGGAATTCATTCAATTCTAGTTAATTCAACTTTTAGTCAAGGAATTAAATTTATTTCGTTTAATTCCCTAGGAATTGAAACTTAATTCAGGGAATTAAACGAAAAAAATTTAATTCCTTGACTAAAAGTTGAATTAACTAGAATTGAATGAATTCCTTGACAAAAAGTTGAATTAACTAGAATTGAATGAATTCCTTGACCAAAAGTTGAACTTGAATGAATTCCTTGACCAAAAGTTGATTTAACTAGAATTGAATGAATTCCTTGACCAAAGTTGAATTAACTAGAATTGAATGAATTCCTTGATCAAAAGTTGAATTAACTAGAATTGAATGAATTCCTTGACTTCAAATTGAATTAAATAGTGTTGAATGAATTCTTTAGTGAATGAATTATTTAATTTTAATTCTTTACGCTTTGGTCAGGGAATTCATTCTATAAATTTGAATTCTTTGAATTAATTCATAGGAATTAATTCCTCATGTCTTATTGATGAATTCATTCCTTGAATTAAAGAATTGAATTAAATTTTTGGGAATTCATTCCAAAAAGGAATTAATTCTTTAAAGCTCTGCGTGCAATGACCAAGAGTAGAGAATTAAAAATAACGGTAATGGTATTTTAAGGATAACGCTATTTTATGTATTTCGGTAACGGTATTTTCAGGTTATCGATATTTCATTTATTTCGGTATCGATATTTTAAGGATAACGGTATATCAGTTATTTCGGTAACGGTACTTTAAGGATAACGGTATTCCGGGTATTTCGGTAACGGCATTTTAGGGGTAACGGTAGTCAGTTGAAAGGGTTTTGAATCGATAACGGTATTTTAGCGGTATTGCCTGCCAACCCTGAGAATAATAATAACAAACACGTGCCAAAATAATTATAATGGAACAAAAAATTAAAAAAAAACAAAGGAAACGCTTCAAATACTTTAATTTTAAAACAAAAACAAAAGTAGCATCGCTCACCAGATTAAGGTAATCATAAAGCGCTTCATATCAATTGTAGCAATAGCGGATTCCTCTGGTAAACCTGTCTATTGTTTGGGTTTTTATAACTCATTTCGACTCGAGTTGTTTTAAAAAGGGAAATTTTAATTTTAATGAAATATAAGAGCTAAAGAAAAAATAATTTGTTCCGTCAAAATGATCCTTACAACACTGATTGAACAAATACAGAAAATAAATGTTACAATTTATTACTTTCTCTATATATTGAAAACTCCTAATGCTGAAAATGAAATAAGTTCTTTTATCAAACGGAAATTAATAAATTAGTGTATATTGAATGTTGAAAATATGCGAATTCAAAAGTTATATTGTTGACAAAAATCTTGGAAAATGTTCTTAAGTCGACTTAAATTGTTTTGTCAAAAGTCCCCAGATATGACTATATTCAAAATGAAATTGAAAATTTGTCCAGTGTTTGATGTAATATATAACTATATCCAAAAGCCAATTGACAAATTTTCTAGTGTGACTCTGAATCATGTAATTTATAATTTTATCCAAAACAAAATGTATTTTTTTATCCCTTAAATGCATGGTGTAGCCATTTAGCAACTTACCAGTTTTTTAATAAAAAAAGAACCCACTTGATGCACAAAACTGCATTTTTGGGCACTGGGGCCGTTTCTGTACAACGTTTTCTTATAGTTTAGCTCAGATTTTTTAAACAGTTATAGGAAAAACCTTGGTTTTGCTTCGTATGCTTGTGAAAAATTTAAAACACACGTTTTTTTACAAAAAGTGTAATATTCAAAAATGTTTGTTTAAATATTTAAAGTGGTATTCTCGCAATAAAATTCATTTTGGCGATAATAAATGTATAATTCATAGTTTATAGATTTTTTTTGTTTTTTTTCATGCACGTTAAAATAATCACAATTTAGCTATTTGGCAAAAAACCATATTTTTCAATAAAAATCAGCTTTTTTTAAAATAATTTTTTTTTTTGGTATCTTTCTTGAAATGTCAATCATATATAAAAAATGCTCAAATCGAAGAGGTCATGCATTTAAGGGTTAAATATGACATCATATAAAAATATATATTATTTTGGATATTTATCCAATATATGTACTAAATAGGTACATATATATAACGTCATCTATAATTGGATTAATCTTATCTAATTGTAAATACAGTATACAATTACATATTTATCGATATGTAGTAAGATGAAACTAAATATGACATCATATTAAATTTTTTTGAGAAAGAAAATATGATATACACACATGATCAATATAATAGATATATTCAAATTTTTTCTAATTTTATTCTCGTTGCCTATATTTTTAAAGATCAAAATAGTGGATAAATTCACACCAAAATGCGAGGAGATTGTTCAGAAAATGGCGCAGAATTTTAAAGTAATGTCCGTTTTTTTTATTTTGTAACTTGTTTTAAGTAGGCGTGGCTTTTAATGTAAAATAAGCGATATCGACCTTCTATCAAATTACATAGTAAAATTTAGCGAGGTCGGATCTATACAAACTGTATATTTTTGGAAATTCTAAAAAAATTTCCATTATCTTTATCAACAAATGGTCTCCAGACTGAAAATGACAGCGCCTTAAACATGACCAGATTTTTCTTTGTTTTTAGCGATTTTAAAATTGAGTTATATTGATCATATGTGTACACAGAAAAAACAATAGGCACCAACAATGGGAATTTGTAAAAGCAATCACATTTTCTTTTAAATTGAAATTTTATTCCCAAAAATTTTTTTGTTTTAAATATTTGTAACTCGTTTGAATATTGTTATCTTTCATGTAAAAATTGTTTAAAAATAAAAATTCAAAGCTACAAAAAAAATTTTTTTTTTGGATTTACAAATTTTTTTGTTGGTGCCTTTTTGAAAAGTTTTTTTTTTGTATTTACAAATTTGGTATGAGAAAGGCGTTTAAAAATTTAAATAGAATTTTGTAAATTCTTTCTGTGTATGAGAAAGAAAAAATTATCTCTGCAAACATTAAAATACGAAAATGTTTCGCAATCGTCGTATCGCCTGGAAGAAAAACTTTATTGCGGCAATAATCATATTCTTATTACGGAAGATCCCCCTTTCGGGAGTAAATATCCTCTCAATAGCGATACTCCCAAGCAATACGAAAGCAATACTTCTGAATGATAAATAGTCGATATCGCTAATTTATCACCTGGAAGATAAAAAGGTGATATCGCTAAATTAACTCCTCGAAACAAACTAAACGATTTATATTTTTCATTTTTAAATTTAACTCTGAAAAAGAATATCTGCATACATAATACATTGGCAAATCATTAATTATCTTGTTGCCATCATACCCGGTTTTTTCCGCGCACTAATTCTCATTTTTCAACAAATTTGTTTCACATATTTCTAATAATTGTGTTTGCTACAAATTTTGTATTATTTTTTCCAACATTTTGAAAAATTTGAAACGAATTGTGTTTATCTTCTAGATGATAAAAAGCTGATATTGCCGCAATATTATCATAAAAAAATTATGACAAAAAACACGATTTTGGAATTGGTTTTTCCAAATATATCCAAAATATCTTCCAAATGATAAAAGGAAGACAATTTTAAAACACTACTTGATTATTTTCATTCAAATGAAAAAAAAGAAGATATCGCTTTACTATCTTCTTGGAAGATACCTTCCAAATGTTTGCAGGGATATGGTAATTATGCAATACAATTATATATTATTATATACAACCGTTTTTACTCGGGTATTCAAGATATGTTTAAGAACTGTTTTTATTATGTTTTGATTTATTATAAATTATTTTTATTGATAAAATCTTCCAAACAACATTAATCATCTATGATTAACGAGTCATCACTCGTTTACTAACTATGAATTACTAACAATTTATTTGAAAGCGGAGACACATTAAGTAAATATTTCATTTCTTAATAAACGTTTAATAAGGAAAATTAATACTTTAGCAATTGTTTTCCTTAACGCATAATTAAGAAAAGTTTATGCATTAGAGCCATAGAATATTACTTTGAGACTAAAACATATTTTACAAAAAACATGTGGAAATTTTATTTCTTCGATTTTTTTTTTTGTTAAAATTGGAGAATACACTGAAAGGTATGCTCTATCCAAATAAAATAATTCTATCCAAATAAAATAATTTTATAATTTGAAAGAAACTTGTAAACCTGAATTTAGTTTAGATTTAGTTTAGCCAGTTCGCTCCCACACATAGTTAAAATTAACCCTCTAACCGGCAAGCCCGCCTCCAGGCGGGGTATATTAAATTGACCACAAATGCGCCAAATGAGTATTTTATAATAAGAAATTAAACTTTTTCAATAGAAAACAAAATTTATTAAATTTTTCGTGAAGAATTTTTTTGTATACAGTGCACGGTTTGGAAGCGAGTAAGTGTCAAAAATTAAATTTAGTAAAATTTCGAAAAATAAATATTTTAAAACAAACAAAATTTTCAAAAATCTTAAAAACTTATTTAAATTGACTAAAACAATTGATAATGAACACAAAGTAAGATTGAATCTGAAACTATTCAAAAAATTCCTTACTTTGGTCCAAGGACACACAGGATCCCATAAGGATACCTTTAAAGGACATCGCCTTAACTTGAAAACTAATAGACGGATTTTTCTGAAATTTGGTAAAAAGAATATATTTGGTATAAGTAGCAAAGCTTAAAAGTTTGAATAATATCTATTGAAGTTAAGGCGCGTTTTCGCTCAATTTCGCATTTTTCCAACAACGAAAATCGCTACATTCTCTTAAGTAACAGCACAAAAAATGTAAGTTTTTTATTGTAATTACATCTTGGTAAGAGAAATAATTTATGCTTAAACCTACTTATTTTTATGAGCTAGTTTTCGAGATTCCCTCTTAACCTATTTTAACCCATATCGCCTAATATAGACAACGAAAAAAAATGTTGTAGAAGAACTTACTGTTTATTTTTCGTGAGGAACACATGGTATAAATTTTATTGCAAAAAAGCTTAGGCCGGTTAGAGGGTTAAATAACCCAGTTCGCACGCACGCTTAAAGTTTTTTATTTATTATATAAAGCTATTTTTTCATAAAATAAAATATTAATTTTTATTTTTACATTTAGATGGTGCTGGCACCAATAAGCAACATATAACAACTAAGAACACTGCCAAATTGGATCGTGAGACTGAAGAGTTGCGTCATGATAAAGTTCCTCTAGAAGTAGGAAAAATTATTATGCAAGGACGTCAAGCTAAAGGTTTAAGTCAAAAGGATCTCGCTACTGTAAGTTTAAACAATCTTAATTCTCTCTAAAATGCTGTCATCGGTTTATATCACACTACTCACTATTTGTTTTTAGAAAATTTGTGAAAAACAACAAGTGGTTACTGATTATGAAGCTGGACGAGGTATACCAAACAACATGGTTTTGGGTAAAATTGAACGAGTGATTGGTGTAAAACTGCGAGGTAAAGATCGGGGCCAACCACTGGTGCCTCCTGGTAAAAACTGAGAGAAACATTCTACCGCTGCTTCAACAAGTGGCGGTAATAGTGGAGGAGATGCCGCCGGCGTTGTTGTTGTTGGTAAGCAACCTAATAAATTAAAAAATGAGAAAGCACCAACAGCAAACACGTTTCAACAAAATAATTCTTCTCACTCGAGCCACATAACGTCAGTTGCCAGCAGCAAAAATAAGCGTAAATAATTTATCGGGAGGCTGTTCTTAAAAAAAATTAACAGCGCAAATAAAATTTGAAGTGAACTTTATAAAGAATACATACTAAAAGGTTGATTTTGCAAACCTTCTCATCATTAGAAATTCAAACAACATTCTGTTTTGGTTTATTTAAAAAAGTTTGTTTAATTATTTTTTCGTAACACATCCACACTTATTATTAAACAATACAAAGTTTGCAATAAAATCAATTTTTACACTTAAAAAATTACATTTTTGAAATTTTCAATAAATCAACACACACAATACTTTCTCAAATATTAAGAAAAATAATAACAAGGAAAATGTATCAATTAATTGTAATTTATGTCAAAGAATAACAACAAATAAATAGAAACTATATTTATCCATAGATGTATACTTATGAAAAAAATAAAACATATAAAAACATTTCATTATTGAGAACTTATCTATTTTAATACCCTGTAAACATTTCATTATTGAGAACTTATCTATTTTAATACCCTGTATTTTTATATAATTTCTTATAAAATTTTTTTATTATTTAAATTATATGGTTACAAATATTATTAAATTTTTTGTTTTGTGAAAATATATATTTGATTTTTTATCTATTGAAAAAAACATTTTCCTTTTATTTCACTACTTTTGTTTAGAAATTATAGATTTTATAAAAAATTTATAAATGTGCACTTTTTTTTAATCTACCCAGCAAAAAAAGATGAAGTGCTTTAAAATGTATGATTATTTTATCTACATCCAATAAAAGAATATGCAAAAAAATAAAATAAAACTGCAAAAACACAGAGAAATTTGTCGGACAGTATGTTGTGTTTTTAAGCTGGCGGTAGTTCAAAATTTGGCTTTTCCATCAATGAACTTAACGTATGCGTACCATGGGAAAGGTAACTTACCGTTGTAAATTCAACAACTTTTCTGTAGAAAACAGCCAATGCGACAAATTATTGTGTTGTAGTTTTATTCCGATGTATTCTGAAAAACGAATCCACATAAAATCGTTTGTTTTTATACAAACTTAGATTCGCTTTTAAGAACACAATCCGATTATTTTGGCATTTTCTTATTTTGAAAGTAGAGAAACAAGTCATGTTTAAAAGAGGTGGTGGATATCCATTTTACACTTAACAACTTGAAAATTTATTCCAGATATAAAACAAATTTATACGTAATGTGTAGTCAAATAATAAAACTTCATATTAATTAATGAATAAAAGAAATAATTTTCAAATAAATGTATTTAAATGTAAAACAATAATTTATAAGAAGTTTTCCGTTTTGATTCTGATTCGATCGAATACTGTAATCAGAGACTTAATTATAGAGATAGGAAATCAGAACTTCACTAAAAACGCAAAATTGTTTAATACAGCGCAAAATTAAAAGGAAACACTCGCTATCTGGTTTAATTATATAAAGTCAGATATATTTATATGGCAGTATATATAATTTGATATCCTGGATATGGACAAATCTCGGATCAAATTGCACCAAATTATATTTAATTTGATATAATTAGACACGTGTAGATGACCCATTTTTCGGATCAAATTGTATGTGGTTGTATATGGGAACTTATCAGATAAGATATAATTATATAAGACACCATATTAAAATTTTTACCCGGGTAAAATAAGAATAGTGTATATAAAATTATTATAAACAAATACAGCAAACAAACATATGGACGGAGTCAAATTCTTAGTTCTTGAATTTTTTTAATTCTTTCGTTCATTATACTCAAAATAATACGTCTGTTGGCTTGACAGAAAAATTTGTTACTTTAACAAAATTTATTAATGTTTTTTGGCTTAAAATAAGTTTTTTAACAAATTCTTTTGTTAAACATAACAAATCTAAATTTAAGAAAAAAATACAGTTTTATTTGCTGTTGTTGTTGTTGTAGCAACGCCTCCTACAATAAATATGTAAGCATATATATGATTAGTCTTCTTCTTCATCTTCTTCTGCTGACTCAGCTAGATCCAGACCCAGGAAACGGGCCGCCTCCACCGGGTGGGTCCATAGTGACGTGGGATCTAGGTGAGTCGGGTTTGCCGTGCAGCCAAAGAGGTGGTTTACGTCGTGGGGACCTCTCTGGCATGCGGGACATGTGTTCGGGATGGTGGGCTCGATCCGAGACCAATATGAATTAAGGCGTGAACACCATCCCGAACGCAATTGCGCGAGGAGAACTCTCGTAGATCGTGGGAGAGTCCTCTCCTCGTTCTCCGCAATAGGTGGAGAGCGACCTCCAAGAACGATATTCATCCGGTAAGAATTGATGGCGTCATTTACTGTGTCCCGATGAATATCGTTTATACCTGCCCTATAGGATGCTTCGTCCAGCGGATCTCTCATATAACGCTGGACCGTGCCCTCAAAGATACGAAGGTCCTTTCTGACATGCCTCGGGGGGAGATCCACCTCCGTAAGATGGTGATTCGGGTGGTTCCTCCGATGACATCCCAGCAGGAACTGCTTCGAGAGCATTTGGCAGTGTTCCTTTACTGTTAGGACCTTCGTTTCCTCGTGAAGATGTTGAACCGAGGACATTTGTAGGCATCCTGTAATTGTCCTGAGGGCAGAGTTTTGGCAGGTTTGGAGCTTTCTCCACTGGGTATCGCTGACTCTAGGCGACCACACTGGCGCAGCATAATTAACCACTGACCGACCAATTGTTTTGTAGGTTGCCAACAAGGTTTCTTTGTCCGTACCCCAAGAGCTGCCGGCTAGCGACTTGAGGACCTTGTTCCTACTCTGCATCTTGTTGCAAATTGCAGTGGTGTGCGCTGAGGACATGAACAGGCTGTCGAATGTAACCCCAAGAATTTTGGGGTGGTTTAGTGTCGGAATTCGTACGCCATCGACTTTTATTTGTAATTATATTAAGTCTCAAAATTTGTTCAAATTTAGGGTATAGGATCCGGGAGGGTCAGTATAATCTAAGGGCATGTAAGGTCACTCCAAAGGAGCAAACATTTTTTCCGTTTTGCTCTATCTCGCTTAGTTTTCGAGATATGGGCCATTTTGTGAAGTGGAAAATTTTTATAAGAAATTACCGAGGGTCCAAGGCCCCACGATGGTCCATTTTTGGATAGCGATAGCCCCTGTCGCTGAGATATTATTCGGTTAGGGGTAGTCGAAATTTTCGTCAATTTAGCTCCATCTCTCTTAGTTTTCGAGATACGGGCCATTTTAAAAATCGGAAGGGAAATAAATAGCGCCATTTTAAAACTTCGGATACACTGTTAGCGCCATCTATCGGATAATAACAGAAACATGAAAATATTATATTTTAACAATAAATTTTATAAAATTTAACGAATGGGTTATAAATAGTTTTGAAAATTAACACTCAAAACTAGTTAAAGTACTAAGGATTTTTAGTATAGTGTTAAAAGAAGGAACTAAAATCTTTGTTTACATCAGCGTTTCAACTAAAAATTTGTTTAAAATTAGTCAAATCGATTTGAAACCCGTTTGAAAGATTTTTATACTGACGTATTATTTTAAGTGTAGGAATAAACGGGAGTATATAACAAAACGTGTAAAACAGTTATATTTTATAGTGCTTATGCATCCCAAAAAAAACTCGGAATCCCGAAAAATTCCGATCCGTCCCGGGATCCCGCTTTTTTAATTTTGAAATCCCGAATCCCGGGATTCTAAAAAACCTATCTCGATTGGCATCCCTAGTTAGCAGCGATTAGACCCCTGTTTTTTCTCTTAATTTTTAACATTTATTCTAAAAAAGAAACGTAGCAAAGAGATTTCTATACTCAATAAAGTTTGAAAATGACTACATTACAGTTGTTTATGTAGAAATCAGTAGTTGTTTTTAACTGTAATTACACTTGTTTTCCTATGAAAAAATGCAAAACAATTGTTATGACAGTTATTTAAGAAAATAACGAAAAGTACTGTAACTTCCTAACAGTTTGTTATTTTTAATATCATAATTAGGGTTTGGGGTTCGGGAAATCCAGGGAAAGGTTTGCCGGGACTTCCCGGGAAAATAATATATTTTTCCCCGGAAAACGGGAAATTTTAAAAATATTAGGGGGTAATTTTCTAAAACACTTCCGTGAAGTGTTGCGTTATTTCTATAGAAATTGTTTTTGTAACAAAAACAAATTACATTGAAAGTTCCCTTCACTTCACCCAAGTGTTTTACGAAATTAGGTACTTAAATTTTTTAAATTATTTTTGTTTGGAATAGGATTTTAGTTATAAAAAACATTTTAAATACCAAAAGAAAAAGGGAATCAATTTATTTGACACACAAAAAAATCTTTGCCAAGTAATTAGGAGCATTTCAACTAATAAAGATTTTTCGCATAACTTATTCAAAATTTAAGTAGTAAAACCTTGGTAAAATTTTTAAAAGAAATATGAAAAAAAAGTTTTGTTTCTTACAAATAATCGCCCTTACTATCTAAATTTTTCAAATGTATATTTTAGTTAAAGTCCACTTTAGTTAAAATATTGGGTGGCAGTATACCTTGACTTGGTTTATTTTTGGAGAATTCTGATTGGTTAATTTATTTTCAATCAAAATGTTTGAAAATATAAATATTTTTGTAAGGTTTTCATACACAAAATGAACAAAACCGTATGATTAAAAATAAAGTCGACTTTAAATTTAAAATACTCCTTTATATTAAGGGCCAATAATTTTATAAGTAACGTTTTCATTAATAAATGTGATATTTTCAAGTAAGTTTACTTTATTTTAATACATCTGCTTTCAAACTAATATATTCCTTTATATTAAAGAATAAAATGTCAGGAGTATGGAAATACTTCACAAAAAAGGACAATGCAGCGCAGTGCAATATTTGCCCTAAAAGACTAATGGTTAACGGAGGTATCTAAATTTGGTTATCCGACAACTAAATTTGGTTCACAAAAAAAAAAAAAATTGATGGTCATGCAACTTCTTTTAAAGAAAACAATAACAAGAATAAAGTTCCAGCTAAAATTAGCAAAGTACCCAAAAAAAAAGTGTAAGCTGAATAGGCTTTGAACGTTTTATGGTAGGGCAAACATTTCCTGAAATGGTATCCAAAAGATATCATGATAAAAGAAATATCGAGTAATATTTCTAACAATAGGAGATTTACTATAATCTTAGATGAATGGACAATAATATCACAAAAGAGATATTTGAACATATGTATGTATAAACGGAAATAATTCATTTTATAACCTGGGGTTGGTTTATATATCAGGAAGATGTAATGCTGATGAAATAAGAAGAATTGTAGAAATAAGGCTACACTCAAAAAAATAAGTTAGTAGAAAAATTAGTAAAACGTATTGTATATCAAGTTTACTAGTATTCAGCAATTTTTTTGCTGAAATTCCGTTTTCAGCAAAACTTTTAGTTATATTTTTTTAGCACTAAACTAATTTTGAACTAATGTTTTACTAATTTATTTTGCTACAAAAATTGTGCTGATAACCGAAATTATAGCGTGGACGAAAACCAGATAAACAAATGTAGATGTCGCAGCTTCTCCGGATGTAGTACACACAACGGAAATGATTAAAAAGAAAAACAACTCTACACAATTTCCATATTTAAATTTTCAGCAAATAAATTAACTAAAGTAAAATTTTGCTACAAGTTTTTTGAGTTTTTTTCAGTCTACTAATATTTAGCAAAAAGTTTAGCGATTTTAGCAAGGATTTTTTTCATTTGCCTTCGACTAAGTGTTAGCAAAACTTTTGCTGAAGATTACTATTTTTTTGGTAAAAATCAGCTCGCTGATTTTCAGCAAACCTTTTGCTGAAATTACCAACTTTTTTGCAAGCACGCTCCTGACTAAAAATTTGCTAACTCAGCAACATTTTTTGCTGACTTTACTGACTTTTTTTTTGAGTGTAGAAGAGTTTTATTTGTCTTTGGAAAATATCATTGTGGCCACCATATCTAATGGGCCAAATGTGATTAAACGGTTTGTTTCCGACAGCAGGCACGTAGCTAGGAAATTATTTCGGGGGAGGCTTTTGAAAAATTTTTTGTAGAATGAAAATTTTTCAATTAAATGATAGTAATCACAAAATCCTCTATCTAAATGACAAAATTACTCAAAAGTACGGGAACACACAAAATCACTTTTCTAACCCAAAACTATTTAAAAGAAAAAAAATTAAAATGCGTATAATTTTAGTCTCATAAATCGCACAGAAATACATATTTTTTGCATTAAAAAGTTTTTTGACTTCCGTCAGTTAATTTTTATATATAGAAATTTTATTTTGTGTATTTCTTTGCTTAATTAAAATTTAGAATTTTTACAATTGTGTATTTGTTTATAATTGCACCAGCTGTCCCTTTTACAATTGTTTTTAATAGTAGAAAGAGAAGTTAAAATCAGACAGAGGCAGAAAATTTTATAAAAATATTTGTAAGAACGCAATAATATCTGTAAGGGCCTAAAGTTTTTTAAAACTTGTTTAATATTACAACTAAGAATGGCTAATAACCAGAGACCCAAAATAACTGTTATAATTCTAAAAAAGTCACCACCCAAATTTATTTAATTATAATATTTCAATAATGCACTATATTTTATAAATCATATTGCACAAAAAAATCACAAAGTTTGGCAAAGATTTTAATTTTTTCAATTTTTATATTTTACTCTATAAATTTCTGTTGTTTTTTTGATTTTTATTTTAAAACTTTTTATAAAAGTTACAGAATGATTTTTTTGAAAAAATTAAGCACTAACTTTTTTATTTGATAATAAAATAAAAATTAAAAATTGACCTAAATGGAATGAGGGAAGTTGCTGGAATATACATATTTACTCACTTTAAATCACTATTCAATTTTTTATTAACACTAGTTGACATCATCAGTACCCCGTTTCTGTATCTAATGCGAGAAGTTTTCGCATCGAGAAATGCATGGTCACCTTGCATTATACAGGCTGATTAAAGGCATGATAAAATGGACTGCAGTTTTTGTTGTAATTTGTTCAGATAATGTAACTTTAAGAACTGTTGACACATGTTGTTTTGCAAAACACCTAATTTAATTAGAAATAACTTACTATGCAACGTATTACTAGCGGATTTGGTTTCATATATATTTTATAGTCTGCGACTCACCCTATATAAAGCAGAGCAGGGTTGCATTTCACATGTTTTTTCCCCAAACTTTTTCGATGCGAGAAATACAGAAACGGGGTGCAGGATATTATAATTGTTGAAGTCATTGGTTCTATGGCTTTTGATTTATATTCTTAACTGTTATTTTTTGATAAAGAAAAAAAATCACAAAATAACTTTTATTATTTTTGAAAAAATAAAAATCGTATTTGGATTGTTTTTGTTTGAATTAAAAATAAAAATCAAACAGAGCAAATAAACAGAAAATTAAAAATACTGAAACAAGAAATAATTGTAAAACAATAAGTTTTTTGAATAAAAGTTATAACTGTTACGTCCCTGCTAATAACCATAAAGGCAAATTTAATTTCTAACGCATTTTCTAAGTTCTAAACTAAATTATATATTTCAAGTGTAATTTGATTTCTAGGTGATTTTAATTTTCAAAAATTTCAGTTTTTTGTCATTAGCTGTGTTTGTGCGGCATTCCTATCAATGATATCTTGAACAATTTTGACAGTAGAAAGCCGGAATACGTTGAAAAACTGTCAAAATCGTTCTTGACAACACTGACAGTGAGTCACACAAACACAGCTAATATTTAAAATTTTCTGCAATCCATTTGTGATATGGAGTATATTGTTTTACCCATTTTCTGCCAAGCATGAATTCCGTGCGAATTTTCTGGAAAAACTTCGTAGAAGGGTAGGTAGACTTGTCTTTAGAGATATGTTGGTAAAAAATAGGTTAAACAATTTAAATACTGCATCTCATAGTTTTGTTACTTGATTTTAACAGTAAAATTATATTTTAATACTTTTTGGACAAATTTTTAATTTATTTGTGCGGTTTCCTTGTTCGATATTAGTTTTAAAAGGTCCCAGCAAAAAAAATTGGTCCCAGCAAAATTTCACTACTTCACAAGTACCCAGCAAAAAAAAAACCGAATGCATTCTACAAGAATGCATTTTTCACTGCATATAAAGTACCCAGCAAAAAAATACCTGACCAAGATCCGTAAAATCACCTATATTGTTCGGCACGAATGCGTTCAAATTGAGGTGAAAAAGGAATTTTTTTAACATTGGCTTGTCATAGGAGAGAAGGTGTTTATGCTACTTTAAGTCTGCTTTGCATGTCATAAAAATGAGTAAAGTAACTTCCCAAGAAGTTACTTTTCATCTCTCCTTAGATAGTAAAAAAAATGAATTGCTTTCCTATATAAAAAAGAACATCCAAGCATTCATTTTTATAACGTGCAAAGCAGACTTAAAGTAGCATAAACACCTTCTCTCCTATGACAAGCCAATGTTAAAAAAATGCATTTTTCACCTCAATTTGAACGCATTTGTGCCGAACAGTATAGGTGCTTTTACGGATCTTGGTCAGGTATTTTTTCGCTGGGAAGTAAAAAGTTTTTATTAATGGCATTTTGGAAGTCATTTAAAATACGTTTATTGGAAGTAAGAAATCAGCATATATAGCTACTTTATATGCAGTGAAAAATTCATTCTTGTAGAATGCATTCGGTTTTTTTTGCTGGGTAGCTATATATGCTGATTTCTTACTTCCAATAAACGTATTTTAAATGACTTCCAAAATGCCATTAATTAAAAACTTTTTTTACTTTCCAGAAAAAAAATACCTGACCAAGATCCGTAAAAGCACCTATACTGTTCGGTACAAATGCGTTCAAATTGAGGTGAAAAACGCATTCTCTTAACATTGGCTTGTCATAGGAGAGAAGGTGTTTATGCTACTTTAAGTCTGCTTTGCACGTCATAAAAATGAGTGCTTGGATGTACTTTTTTATATAGGAAAGCAATTCAATTTTGTTACTATCTAAGGAGAGATGAAAAGTAACTTCTTGGGAATGCATTCAAATATATATTTAAGAAGTGATATTTATGACTTTTGAATGCATTCCCAAGAAGTTACTTTTCATCTCACCTTAGATAGTAAAAAAAATGAATTACTTTCCTATATAAAAAAGAACATCCAAGCACTCATTTTTATGACGTGCAAAGCAGACTTAAAGTAGCATAAACACCTTCTCTCCTATGACAAGCCAATGTTAAAAAAATGCCTTTTTCACCTCAATTTGAACGCATTCGTGCCGAACAATCCCAGCAAAAAAAAAACCGAATGCATTCTACAAGAATGCATTTTTCACTGCATAAATAGTAGCTATATATTCTGATTTCTTACTTCCAATAAACGTATTTTAAATGACTTCCAAAATGCCATTAATTAAAAACTTTTTTTATTTCCCAGCAAAAAAATACCTGACCAAGATCCGTAAAAGCACCTATACTGTTCGGCACAAATGCGTTGAAATTGAGGTGAAAAAGGCATTTTTTTAACATTGGCTTGTCATGGGAGAGAAGGTGTTTATGCTACTTTAAGTCTGCTTTGCACGTCGTAAAAATGAATGCTTGGATGTTCTTTTTTATATAGGAAAGCAGTTCATTTTTGTTACTATCTAAGGAGAGATGAAATGTAACTTCTTGGGAAATCCTTTTTGCAAATGTTGGCAAAGCGCTGCAATCCAATGTTTTGCCAGCAGTATTTTTTCATGTACAGCCGTAAATTTTGTGAAACAAGTACTGGCAAAGTCCTTTTAGCAAACGTTGGCAATTCGTTTTAAGCCGATGTTTTACCAGTGGTATTTTTTATATACGGTTGTAAATTTTGTAAAACAGGCACTGGCAAAGTCCTTTTACCCAACGTTGGCAAATCGTTTTGAACCGATGTTTTGCCGTTGGTTTTTTTTCATAAACAGTGGTAAACTTTGTAAAACAAGTATTGGGAAAGCACTCTTTCCAAAGGTTGGCAAAGCGTTCTAAATTAGTGCTTTTGCAATGCTTTTTTTTACCATTGTAAAGCAACGCTTTGCAGTGCTTTGTTTTTTGTACCGTCGGCAATTTCCACCTGGGTAGTTTTGCAAATAAAAATAAATAAACTTGTGTTGTATCTCCAATGCATAAAAGCATAATAACTGGAGAATAGTTTGAAATTTTTACTTCAAATTTTAAATAGGCTGAAGTAGTTACACATATTTTTATAATCGAAAGAAAATAATTTTTTTTTTTTATTAATATATACTTTCTAATACCAAAAGAATTAACTGTAAAAAACCGTAGTTTTTACCCATTTTGTCAGTTGTCTTAAAATTAAAAAATAACAGCATTTTTAGTTATTTTAAGGGTAAAACCTTTGTAGCATTTTTAAATACATATTACCTTTGTTTTAACTGTCATTTTCAGTAGATTCAACAAACTTTTTTGAGCGTAATAAAAAAATGTTTACAATTACAGACTTTCTGAACCACTGATGCAATAGGAACATTAAAGAGGAGAATCTAATGACGGTCTGTCTATTTGTGAGTTAACTCGCATATCCATGAAATTTGAATGTATTATAGAGGGGGCAAAATTAAAAATTTTTAATTCGAATTAGTATTTGGAGAAAAATTTCCAATTTTTGCATTATTTACAGAGCTACGAAGCTTACGCCTTTGAGGATTGATTTTTTCTGAAACCAAAAGGCCGTAATTCAAATTAAAGAAATGGTTTTGGTAATTTTTAGGAAATTCTTTCTTCATTAATAGTTTAAATATAAATTAGTTTCACTATCCAACAAAATAAAAACCAGACCTGGGGGATTTCAATTACATTTACTTGTACATATTCAATTACAATTACTTGCAAATTTTCAGTTACAATTACAAGCGAATGTAGTTGAAATTAAAAAAAAACTCAATTACATTTGCATGTAATTGTAATTGAAAATTTTCAGTTACAATTGAAAGTGATTTCAATTACAAATTTCAATTACATTTAGAATTAGAAAATATTTGTTGTTAAAATTAAAAAAAAAAAGAAATTGGCTGGGATAGGTGTGGCCAAGCATAAAAAGAAAAAGTTATGTTGGGTGATCTCTAACTCGCGCTTTTTGTCATTATTTCTTTTCCCAATAAAATGCAATTGTAATTGACATTTTTTTAAAAAAAGTTTTCTTCCGAAAGGCTTAAGTAACCTTTTTGGGGTACGAATTTTTTTGCGCTTTCACTTAGGGCTTTTAGAATTTTGTTCACAAAATCGTCGTTTTTAGCCGTAGGAGTGTAAAAATTTGCAGGAATGTGTATTTTGATACGGTGCATCATAATCAATCAGAAAGTCGATTTTGAATTTTTTGTAACTTACGGCTTTTTTGATTTTATATGACGATTAGTTTCTTACTCAAAGTAATTGAAATTTTTTAATTGAAATCACTTTCAATTGTAACTGAAAATTTTCAATTACAATTACATGCAAATGTAATTGATTTTTTTTAATTTCAACTAAATTTGCTTGTAATTGTAACTGAAAATTTGCAAGTAATTGTAATTGAATATGTACAAGTAAATGTAATTGAAATCTCCCAGGTCTGGTTTTTATTTTGTTGGATAGTGCAACTAATTTATATTTAAACTATTAATGAAGAAAATATGAAAATATTTCCTAAAAATTACCAAAACCATTTTTTTAATTTGACTTACGGCCTTTTGGTTTCAGAAAAAATCAATCCTCGAAAGCGTAAGCTTCGTAGCTCTGTAAATAATGCGAAAATTGTAAATTTTTCTCCAAATACTAATTCGATAACCAAAAATAAGCTTAACCTGCAAAAACTTTTGAAAAAATTTGGTTTATTTTTCATTTTATTAGGTTTTTTGCTTCTCCTGTAAAATTGTTTAAATGTAACTTACGGCTTTTTTGATTTCATATGACGATATAGGACCTAGTTGATATTTAAGCACCGTAATTTGTTTTTCACGTGGAAACATTTCGCTCGAACAATAAAGTAGTGCTGGTAAATTCGGTTACTTTTCAATACTCGATACTACTCGATATTTTTTATTTGGATACTCGATACTACTTGATACTTTTAACGGTTTTTAAATTTGAATTTTTTGAAAATTTTTTAGTAAAATTCTTTGAAAATTTTTATGTTAATTAAATATTTAAATTTATAAACATATTTTTACACATTTTCTACAACTATTCATTGCATTTTTCATAGTTTTTTAACAAATACTTTAAGATATTTTACTTCTTAATTTTTATTTCAGCAGAGTTGTAGTTTTATGATAAATATTTTAGCGGAGTCATATTTTTGTGGTAAATATTTTAACGAAGTCACATTTTTATATATTTTATCTGTCCAAAATGCAAAAATCGAGTATGTAGTAGTTTTGAGTACGGAGAACCAAAAAAAAAAAGACAAATACTCAATAATCGATACCCACTTTTTTACCAGAAAAATAATAGTCTTTTACATTAAATTTGCGTGAAGACAAACTCTACACACTCTTCACATGAAACTGATTATCGTGAAAAATAATTTTTTTTATATGGAGTATAACAGTTTTTTTCACGTGAAATCAAAACAACTTACGGTGCTTTAAACACCGTAGTAATTTGTTTAATTTAATGTACAAGACTATTAATTTTCTTGGGAAAAAATGACATTTTGTGTTTATTGTGATTGTGGCTTTCTAATTACATAAAAATATTTCCATTTTCAGAATACAAATTACTACCCTATACACAATTTCACTGGAATTAAAGTTGAAATCAAGTCCAATTCCAGCCCAGTTTTCCAGTTTCAAGGCTTGAATTCAACTTTTATTACATTTTATTTCAATAGCATACTCCAGCAAAAGGAAAACAAAGATTCAAGTTTGAAATATTTTTGTTAAAAAAACAAGTGCTAGAATTTGCTTATTAGGTATTCATAGGCCTTTGAAGTTTGAGTGAAATTTTCCCATTTAATTTTTTTTATTCTATAGAACTTTTTATGCGGTTTTGCTTTAAGGTTTATACCATTATTTCGAGTTATGTGGTTTTTTAAATAATCGGAACGCATCTCCCATTTTTGTATAGAAGTGACATATTTTTTATGCGCTTTTAATTTATGCGGGTTTTCCCGGAAAGCATCTATCGCATAAAAAAAATCTGAGTGTATATGTTGGTAAAATTAAGTGTATTTGCTGTTATGAAAGTGAGCACAGTTAATTTTACCGACATTATAAATTGTATTGTTTTGAAAATAAAAACAAATTATAATTCGTTTGTTAAAGATTCGTTAGATTAGAATTACATTTTTTTACAAAAACATACTAAGGGTTTTCACAAGGGGTGTACTATTTGTTGTATCGTTGTATCGTCCTAACAAAAAACAGAGTTGTTAAAAATTAAATTGAAAAAATACAACATTTGAGAATAGGACGATACAACATTTTTACGTATGTTTAGTGTCCTATGTTTGAGTGTGCTAACCGATAGAAAACTGAATAGAAAATCGTTGTTAAACACAAATAAAAATTTTAACAACTCTGTTTTTTGTTAGGACGATACAACGATACAACAGATAGCACACCCCTTATGAACAACCTAACTGTTTATATTTGCATATATGTACACTGATACAATTTTGTGCATAGTATTAATGAATTTGTTCATTAATCCAATGATTTTTTTTCATTAAAAAGTCCCCAATGAACGCGTTCATTAAATCAATGAAACGTATTCATTAAATGAAAACTAATTGAAAAAAATATATTTTTTTTTGCGTTACTTTTTTATTTATTGTTTATTTTTATTTTATTATTTTTATTTGTACATATATTTCTTTTTTGTTTTTATAACGTTTTTGACATCTCCCTGAACTCGACTTGAACCCGCAATCACCAGAATGTAAACATTACCGCGTTACCAATTCATCTAAATAGCCAAAATAAAATGATGTAATTATTTGGACTTTTATATTTAAATAATTTCAGTTTGAAAACCTAGCGTTCATTACTGGAACATATATCTACTTTAGTAATTAGCAAATTCAAAACCCTTATAAAAATTAAAGCATATCTTACGGGTTAGTTGAAAATATATAATGAAAAAATTCATGTAGTTAATGAATTTTTCATTAATTCAATGAAAATTTTTCATTAACTCAATGAATTCAGATTAATGAAAACGATTCATTAATAGTATGAACGAAAATTCTATCAGTGTATGTTACCTATTATTTTTTAATGTAAGGCTAACAACTTATTTCCTAACTTCTACACCGATAAAATTCTATAGTTACGTAGTTAACAAAATCCTTAATTGAATTAAAATAAATTTTAAACAACTATTGTAATTACTTACAACCATAGTAGGAAAATAAACTCTAACGAACCGTACTTTTAGGGTTGCGTACCGCACATCGCGAACACAGTATACAAGCATATTTGTTGCGTAGAAAACACATACGCTATTCTCTCCAATTATTGTTTGTGTTTATACACACAACCCGAATTCGGTACGCTACGGGGTGTGAATATGTGTTGAAAGTACAGTACATATTCGTAGCGTTTGCGTTCATCAGACAATCGTAGTGTACCGCATTCGTTTTGTGTACAAACACACAACCGCTAAAACGATGAATACGGTATGTGTTCCTTAGCCGTACCCTACCCTACATGTTGTGTACAGTTTATTTTCCTACTCTGCTTACAACTATGCTTTTTGTAAACAAAAATAATTTTGTAATTACCCTGTGAAAAATAATTTTAAAAATTTCAAATTGACAAACAAATTTTCAATAGAAACTAAAAGTTTCATTTTTGAATTTTAAATTATATATGAATTTAGAAAAATATACATCAAAAGCACTGGATGCGAATGCTTGCAATTGGTAAGTCTTTATCAAATTTGTTTATATATTTTAAGAGATAACTTAAACACATGTTTCTTTTTTGTTTTGCAGAAAAATGTCACCAAAAACACTACAAAGATGAGGCAGAGCAATGTTTGGAAATTCAAAATATGGTACATACATATGTATAATGTTAAATCGGCATCTAAATAGTAAAAATCTTCATTATATGTATTTCTCAAGGATGGACCCATAAGAAATTTTTTAATTAAAAATTACATTTATGTGTTTGCTTTTGTGATTGTTAATAAAATAAAAATGTACACAATTTAACCATAAATTCATTTACAATTACATATTTATAATCTTCTATAACCAAATTAATTTTTAAATGGTTGTTACCTATTATTTTAAAGACTTCTAAAATTTTAACTATAAAATCGTTCACAATAATTGAATTCATAGTTGATTTTTTGATATTTAAAAATCTTGGTTGACACCAACTAAATCAATTCAACTATATTATAGTTAGGGGTATTTCACCTATGATATAGTTGAAATATTGGTTACAACCAACTAAGGATTTTTTTGGGTGTAGTTATGGAAATCTTTCATTTTGGTCTGAACCATTATTTTTGGTATTGAATTAAAGTAAAATTATTGATCTTTGGTATGTTTTTTAACAATGGTTATAAAGATATTAATATGTAGAATTGGATGCAGTCATAAAATCTAAACACTTAAAAAGTGGAATTATTGCGTTTTGTTATGGACCTCCTCATTTTATATGGCAACTTTTTTTAGGTTTTAAGGTTCCCTGTAAATCGTCAGCCATTTTATGAGAAATCGTAAGGAAATCGTCATCAGTTAAATATCATAAAAACAATAGTTTTATCTATTTTTTTACTCGAAATTTAATTAATTTTAACTGCTTGACTATATCGCTGCTCTTAAGATATTTCACAGCTTTTATAAATTCGAATTATATATAACTGGATGTTATTTTTTACTTCACCTGTAAAAAGGTGGTATTTATATTATGATTTGTTACAGATAAAATATCTCATCATGCGTTGTGCGGTTTAAGTTCTCATAAATAATTTATACAGACTTTAAGTTCGTGATTCCGACCTCTGTTTTTAAAACTTTTAGTCGCGTCATAATTGTTCTATAATTTACAAATATGCCAAACACAGAGTATTTCGGCATTTTTAACCGCGATTTTCTAAAAAATGTGACGTGATTGAGACAATTTAAAAACATATTTAGAATCAGCTCATTTAATCTAAAAAATGTTGTACCAAAATTTAAATCCCTGCAAAAACTCATTTTGTGAAGCTGTGTGAATTAAAAATTAACCTAGTTCCAGCTTTTGTTTGTTAATTCTTTTCAACCATGAACATTACGAATCACAAAAACGCGATTCGGAAAGAACAATTTGCGGTTTTTTTAAACGCTTTTTTATCGTTTTGTGAATTGGATGGTATTTATAATTAAAGAAAATATGGAAACATTTGTATGTGAATTGTTTATTTCTGTTTTTAATTTTTAAATTAAAATATACATGTAAGGAGTGAGATCATAAAAATGTTAACACACATTTTTGCCTATAACTTTAGTTTAAAGCTTCTCATATTTTTTTTTCGGCAGTTTAAATATATGTTAAAAATGTCAGTTAATAAATTAATTTATATCATGAGTTAAAATTAGCAATTTTTTACAGAATGGACGATGAAAGAAAAGTGCGTTCAAAAATAATTAAATATTTTCAACAAAACCAAACATGGACATACAAAAAAATTGCCAAAGAAACTAAAGTATGCCGCCAAACAGTTTCAAAATTGGTAAAAAGGTATCTGGAACACCTAACAATTGAAAGGAAGCCGGGAACTGGAACAACGACTGGTTATCGTAACATTGGTAAGGCATATAAAGTTAAAAGCATCCTTAAGAGAGTTCCTAACACATCTGGCAGAAAAACAGCTCGGTTAGCCCAATGCTCGGACTTTTTTGTACGTAAAGTGAAACGTAAGGCAGGACTAAAGTCCTGCAAAGTTCCCGATAGAAACGCTTTTAAAAATTTGGGGGCCAAAACCAGAGCTCGAAAATTGAAATCAAATTTTATACAAAAATACAACTGTTGTGTAATGGACGACGAAACTTATGCACTGGCTGATTTTTCACAGCTCCCTGGTCAAGAATTTTATGTTTCCGATGTTCGAGGAAATGTTGCGGAAAAATTTAGGTCGAAAAAGCAAACGAAATTCCCTAAAAAATTCCTAGTATGGCAAGCCATATGTAGCTGCGGCCAATGAAGCCAGTCATTTGTGACATCTGGCTCTATAAACAGCGAAATTTATGTCAAGGAGTGTTTGCAGAAGAGACTTCTTCCATTTTTGAGTCAGCACAATGTATCCACTTACTTTTGGCCCGATTTAGCATCTTGTCACTACAGCAAGAAAGCGCTGGAGTGGTATAATGATAATAATGTGGTTTTTCTACCAAGAGAGGCAAATCCACCAACCTGCCCGGAGCTCAGGCCAGTGGAGATATATTGGGCTCTTGTTAAAAGAAAATTAAAGGGCACAAAAAAGGTCTCCCAGGGACATGCAAAATTTCAAACGTAGATGGACCACCTGTTCTAAAAAGGTGACAGAAAGTACCATAAAAGCCTTAATGGGAGGGTTTCCGGAAAAAGTGGATAACTTTGTTCGTAGTGGTTAGAATTCCATGCGGTTTTTTGTTTAATTTTGTATTAAATTCCATTTAATAAAAATTTGGTTTGAAGTCTTAAAATTTAGTGGTTTGTTTTTTATTTAACTTTAATGTGTGTTAACATTTTCATGATCTCACTCCTTACATTGCTTTTTTAAACTTTGTATAAATTTTTTTGACCTTTTTTTTTTTAAAAGGCAGTGCTTTTTTTACGCCTTTTTAAGCGAAAAATAACGCTTTTTACGTTTTGCAAAACATTTGCGCTTTTTACAATCCAAACTGTAACACAGATTTAAAATCAGTCTGCTGAAATTAGCAAAAAAGTTTACTAAAAAATAAAAAAGCTGTAAAATCTAAAAAAAAACTTTTTTCTTTCGATTATAACAAGCGTATAATTACTTAATCGTACTTGAAATTTGGAGTCAAAATTGCAAACGGCTCTTCAGTTATTACCTTTTTATGCATTGGAGATACAATAAAAATTTCTGAGTATTATTTCCAAACTAAGAATATATCAATAGTAACAAATATAAACTAAACAAGAATTGTAAAAAATAAAAAAAAAAATTATCTAATTAGTATATTTTTCTGCTAAATTTAGTACTCGGTTTTGGAAAATTAGTAAAATGTTTTGCTAAAATCAGCAGCGAGAATTAGTAAAAAAATCCGTAATTTGTAATAAGAGAATAGCAAAAATGATTACTAAAAAAAATTGTACTAAATATCAGTATAAAAAATAGTAAAATTCGATTGGAGACTGTTTTTTTACTAACTTTTTTTATCTGAATGTAACCAATTATTCGCACTTTTTTTTGTAAGTGGGAGGGCATTTACCAACCATGAATTTTGGGACATCCCAACACATAACCGACCGTCGACAACGGTTTGCCAACACTGTGTGTATCTTATTTTTCTGCTGCAAATTTATATTCATATAGTAAAATTAAACAGTTTGTTTTTATGTGTTTCAAAAATTTGTTCATTTATTTCTTTATTCCGGAAAAATTAAATATTTTTGCGCTTTTTTAACAATTAAATAAAAATTTACATACTCTGTACTTAATAACTACAATTATATAAATTAGAATTAAAAATATGTATGTAATAATAAAAAAGACATACTAAAATTTAGAGTTAAACCTCAGCCCTAAACTAATATTTTACAGAAATATTAGTAAAAGTATAGAGGAGAAAGGCATGACGTAATTGAATTTTATAAAAAGCAATTTACCAATTTGAAGGAAAAGATGGAGAAAGAAGTAGGGAAAAACAGGAGTATAAAAGAAATTTGTAAAACTATTAAAAATATAAATAAACAAATGCATGTTTTATATATAGAACAAAATATGTACAGTGAAACCTTACAATAACAAACACTGCCAATAGCGGGTACCACCCTTTAACGGACAATTGCGTGCAACGTTCACAAAATTCAAAGTCTTATCTCTTACCGGTGGACCCTCCCTTCTCGTTCCGCCGCGGAAACTAAAACAACATATTCTTTTGGCCTTTGGGAATTAGTTTTTGACCTCTTATTAGCAGACAAATTTTTACAAATTAGTCAGTAATTTTTTTACAATAGCTGTTTTATAACACCAGTTTTAATTTGTTTTTGCGTTGAACCAACACTCAGGGGATGCCCCCTGCAAATGCAATGCATTGTGTTGTTGATATCTGGTAAATAGGTTAGGAGGAGGAAGAAAGAGGGAGTAGTGATGTAGACATTAGACTTGAATTTATTAATATTGTAGTTATCAGGGAGTTTATTTCCCTGTCATGCGTGATCCACTATGCAATCGACGACACACTCATGTTATCTACTACACTAATTAGTTAAAAATGACGTTGCAGAAAAAACTGGTAAAATTGGCAGATTAGTTTTTGCTAAATATTAGTAAGATAAGAACAGCAAAAATAAAAGTGTTAAATATAAAAAATTTTACTTATATTTGAGCTAAAATTTAGTTAATAGAAAATAATTTATCCTACTAAAATCAGCAAAAAATTAGTAATTAAATTTTCAAAGTTTTTTCGATTTTTTTTTAATGCGAATCAAAATCCAGCCTTCTGAAATCAGCAGTTTATTATTTTTTAGCAAATTTTTCTGTTGATTTTAGCTGGATAAACTGCTACCTGCATTCAACTAAATTTAACTTAAATATAATAAAAACATTTTTTTGAAGATATAACAGTTTGTTTAGAAAAACGTGTAAGTCCACACAATGTAATCGATTTCGTGTACTTCACATTGTGTGTACTTACGATATCTGATACTTGTGTATAATTATATATGAAACTAAAAACATTTGAAATTTTTCAAAAATTTTGTCTAACTTACATGCTGCTATACTTGTGTGGACTTACGAAGTATATTGGCTTGTGGGCCATTACAATGCGGCCATACCCTGGGTAAAGTAAGCCAGCTTGTGTAGAGAGCACTCGGGGATTCTAGTAAGAACACACAAGTATCTCAGAGTCCTTTAAAACCCTACATACAAGCTGGCTTACTTTACCCAGGGTATGGCCGCATTGTAATGGCCCACAAGCCAATATACTTCGTAAGAACACACAAGTATAGCAGCATGTAAGTTAGACAAACTTTTTGAAAAATTTCAAATGTTTTTAGTTTCATATACAATTGTTATACACAAGTATCCCATATCGTAAGTACACAAAATCGATTACATTGGGTGGACTTACACGTTTTTCTAAAGGGTTTTGTTGTTTTTAGTCTACTTATATTTAGCAAAATTTTCTGCAGATTTTACATTATAATTTGTCATTTTCAATTCACTAAAAGTTAATTCAAATGTAACTAAAAGTTAACAGTTTTATTTTTGCTGTTATTATGTTACATTTTATTGCTTTGTTAAATGTACTGAAATTTGTATTGAAGTGAAAAATTTGCATAAAAATTTCATATACAATTGTTATACACAAGTATCCCATATCGTAAGTACACAAAATCGATTACATTGGGTGGACTTACACGTTTTTCTAAAGGGTTTTGTTGTTTTTAGTCTACTTATATTTAGCAAAATTTTCTGCAGATTTTACATTATAATTTGTCATTTTCAATTCACTAAAAGTTAATTCAAATGTAACTAAAAGTTAACAGTTTTATTTTTGCTGTTATTATGTTACATTTTATTGCTTTGTTAAATGTACTGAAATTTGTATTGAAGTGAAAAATTTGCATAAAAATTTTTAAGGTGTCCTCACATTTTCAATCACAACTTTTGCACCGCAAGACCGATTTTGATTATTTTTAACACATAGCTTCTTGGTAGAGTAACAAACAACTTAACTAAAAACTAACGGTAAACAAATTAAAAAATCGAGTGTTTTGGGGTGCTTGGAACCATAATTTTCAAACTCAAATATCTTTTTTTGAAATTTAGTCTATATTGTTTTAGTTAATTAAAATATTTCTTCGAAGTTTTAAACAAATGAGACACAAACGATGCGTATTAAAAGCTATTTACGTTAAAAATTACGAAAACTTTTTGGAGGGACTTTTGGATACATTTTTTGTCGTTTACAATAATTCTTGTAATAATTCGTTATGTAAATTATGCAAAATCCACGAGGAAAAAATATTTTAGAAATTGCATTTGGTGCGGAAGTTCTTTTTGCCAAAATGACCCGCAAACACGATTTTTATTATTAGTTTTGTATTGCCTATCACGTGGTGATAGATAAAATTTTTGTTAAAAATGAGTCATAACCCTATTGTATATATTTTACAATGCATTTTTACAAAAAAATGTGAATAGTTTACTAGAACATTGTAAAACTAACTTGACAATTATGTAGTTGTATAATTACATAGCGCTTAGGTAATTTTTCCCCTGTTTTTTTCTGTGTGTGATTTCAATGAAAATGTGTTTACCTTTTTAATCGGAAATGCAGTTGTTTTAAATGGAGTTCATTTTACCTGCATAATTTCCTGAGTGATGGTTTCAAGGTTTTGTGGCAGTTTCAATGTTTATCTCCCCCTTCTAACATCGGAGAAATTATCTGCGACCGTCTTAGCTCGTTATTGCGAGGTTTCACTTTAAATATTTTCGTTTTTTAAAGAATATTTTAATATAATTTTTTTTTTAATTACAATTGATATACAAGGTTAAAGCAAATTTTTTTCTTTCTTTTTTGTAATTTCAATGAACTTTTTTCATTCACCTTTTACAAAACAAAACAATACAAAACCGAATTTTTTATTATTTTAAACTTTAAATTCAATAAGTTGGTTTTTATTTTTTAGCTATTAACCTTATTCATTTATTAAGAATGTATAATTTAAAAATTCAAAATCCAACAATAATCGTTATGTTGTTCTTTTAATTTAATCAAATGTAAATTTCAATTTCTTTTCGACATTGTATTTTAAAATATTTTTATTTTGTTTTTGAAAACTACATATAAAAATTTACATATTAGATTTATTTTATAACCAAATATAAACGTTTTTTCTATGAAAAATATGGGGTAACCTTTCTTTTTCTATTATTTCATGGAAAAATTCTAGGTTAAAATTTTTCTTTTTTTCAAATGCAATTTTTACAATCATTTTATGTCACCCTGGCATGTGATGTTTGTTTTTGTTGTTGTATTAAATATTGAAATTCCGAAAATAATTTAAAATTTATTCTCTCTATTTGTTCTTATTAGGAATATATCCTTTAAAAAAACTTTGTATTACTTAATTTTTTCTCCTGTGGTTTAGTTTGTATATTACTTATATAATTTGTAGGTATATAATTTGTAGGTATTGCAAAAATATTAAATGTACAAATATCGAAAATGTTCGAATAAGAGAATAAGATCGTATACATAAGATGTCAACAATAAAAGAAGGAAACAATCAAAGAGAGATACAAATTTACAATTTCTAATTCAAATAAAATGTATTATATTGAAGTAACTAAAAATTATAGAAAAAAAATACCAGAAAACTTACAAAATATTTGTATACCCTCTTTAGATCAAAAAAGGTTAAAATAAAGAATTAAGATTTTTATTGTACATTGTGGGATAACGGATATCAAGGTGGAACTGGCTAAATAAAAAGTAAACTAAATTGAGGTTTATAATTTTCTATGAAATTAAAAAAAGTTTTCAAAATATTTTCGAAGGAATTTTAACCCCTTTTACCAATTTGTATTTAGTTTAGAATTTATTTAGCCACCTCGCAGAGGGCCCAAATATTGAAAATTCTTAACTTATTAACAAAATGCAAGTTTGAATACATGTAGACTTGGGAAGAATGTTTTTCTCAAATTTCAATGAAACCCATGCGGATCGTTATAAAAAACAGTCTTGCAAAATTGTACATGTGAGTTATATATCTTTTAAGTTGTAATAGATTTAGCGGAAGAGTTGTATTTATAAAATAAAATATATCGTTTTGTATGCAGGCGTATTGATCGACGGCGAAATCAAATAATTGTAATCGAAGTAAATCTAAAAATATTTTGTTTAATTATGAAAACATATTGTAAGTCCCTCAAAAGGTTTTTAAGTTATTCTGAATCGTGAGGCTTTTCTATACAAAAAAGAACTCCTTTTGTGAAGGCTCTTAAATTCAAAACTTTCTCGGCGTCTTAAAAAAAATCTTAAAAAGTCTTTAGAATATTAAGGTTTTTTAAAGGAAAATATCTTAAAAATTTTAGCTTTATTTTAATTGAAAAATTTCTCAGAATCTAAAGATTTTTGTGAGAAAAAATTTTTAGAATTTAATCGATTTAAAAAAACTAAAGAGGTTTTGAGGGGGATTATTACGTAATTCCTTTCGAAACGGAAACGCTTTCGAATATAATTTTCACATTCAAAATCAAGCGTTTCCGTTTCGAATCGAATTACATAATAACCCCCCAGTATGGGTGTAATTTTTATATGTAATAGTTTTTCAAAAATATTTCTTCGAATTGTACAAATCTCTGTAGTAAAGTATATGGGGAGAGTTTTAGTAAATATAACTTTGTAAACATTAAATTTTTTTTCCCAAATCCCTCTTATGGGCTGGTAAAAAATGGAAGTGGACCACACACTCAACTGAACATGTGTGTTTGGGACGAAAATTAAAAAGGAGTTTTTCAATATCGTTTTATCGCTTGACCGAAGAAGTTAAAAAATAATCTGGAAAACTAATGATCTGAGAAAATCGGTTTTGTGTTTAAATTATACCCAACATGTAGATAAAATTATTTACAAAGAATTGAAATTTGAATGTTCTTACTTAACAAATTAAGACGTATCATATTTTTCTTAAAATGCGCTTACCCGTTTTTCTGGTAAGACAATGTCCTTTAGGCGTATTCTGTTAACATCCTGTGGTTCACTGAACCTAAGTTATTTTCAAAGAAGTAACCTTAACCCAATTTCGTGTTCATTGTTAAAAATTAGCATTAAGGTTTAATATATTTGTTAATTTTTTTAAATTTTATTTCATTCTAAAATAAAAATATTATATGTTGGCTACAAATGTAATAAAATATTGGGGTTTTCATATAAACTCGTAAATTCCTTCTCTCATTCATTCCCTTTTCTTGCTTTTATTGCCATCTCAAAGAGGGAGACAGAATAAAAAAAACGTTTATTACTTTATTTAATATTTTTGCAATTTTTAGGATTTTAAAACATAATTGATTTTCAATTCCAATCCCCGTTTTTAATTTGTTGATTTAAAGATTTTTTTTTAAGAACAAATAATAGTTATAATATTTGTAAAGTTATTTGTTGTTTACTGTGGTTGTTTAGACCAGAAATAAATAAAGTTGTTAGTAAGATTCCTAACCCCATGTCTTCACATGCAATAAATATTGTATGAAATGTGATAAACTTTAAGCAAACCAACGACAACGAAAAATATTTTGTTGTTTTGTGTGATATTTATTACATTTCATGAAACATTTATTGCTGCATGTAAGAATATTGGATTGTAACATGTGTGTTTCCCCCTGAATTTGTTATTAAATTAAAAAAAAATTATTGCATTTTCGTTTTACGCAAATTAACACCATCATTCGTTGTTGCTGTTGTCATCATCATTGAATTACCATTATTCAATAGAGGCGTAGAAGTTGATGGTAGCTTTGCAGAATTTTGCGCAGCCAATGAGGCAGCCATGCGTCTACTCTTTTTGCCCTCTGGTGACAAGTATGTCTTATAGAAGAATCTTGCAAATAATACAAAATAGCTAAAGTACATGGCAATTGACAAATTGATATTAGTTTGTGAAATATTGCAGGATTGTGGTCCATGTGTTTTTAGGAAACCATTGGCCCACACATTAATAGCACATCCGATAATCATTTGTGTCAATTGTAGTGAGGTTATAATCATGGCAATAAAACGTGGTGGATTGAAGCGTGCCGCTTTAAGGGCATAATACGTATACATTACAGAATGTACGCAATAGTTCATGACAATAAACCAACGTGCCGATGAGGTATATTCGGTGTATGAGAACCATGAATAGATGAGCACGGTAATGTGGTGATACCAGTGGAGGAAGATCAATGGCTGTTTACGCAAGACAATAAAGATGGTATCACCGAGTTCTGGCAATTTCGAGAGTACAAATAACCATGTCCAAAAGCCACAGACACGATCTTGTTCAATGTAACTGCAATGAAAAACAAATAAATAAAAATTAGTAGATATGCTAAATTTAAAAAAAAAATATTTTGCAAAAATAGTTGTTAGAGCTACAGCAAGCAACACTCTCAAAACAATTCCGTTGTGACAACCGAATTACGAGGTTGGCAACAAATTCCTTTACCACAACGGAATTGTTCTGAGAGTGAATAACTGAGAACTACTTTAAAGCATCTCCCAAAATCAAATTACAAAGCGTGACGTTCTGTCAAAAAAATCTTGGCAAAGTTGCATTTACAACTGCGCCTAAATCCCGAGATTTCCAGTAAAATGAAAATCTCGTGTGAAATCCCGAGATTCCCCATACAAATGAAATCCCGTGAATTCGCGAGATTTCCAAGAAGTCTCATGAAAATCTCACAAATGTGGAAACTTTTACAGAATACAACGCTGCGTTTTGCCTAATCAGATAAGAAGTATTTTTCCTATTGTCTTTTGCTAGATCATTTTAAATTAGTAAAAAGGTCAGAATTCGTAAACACTGTTTTCAAATCTACAATTATAAATTTTTTAAAATTTTTTTAAAGAAATTTTAAAAAATCAACGGTTGGACTATAGGGTTTTATTAAGAACATATTAGAGATTAAAAATTACAAAAATTGTAGGAATTGCTTTTTTCGTTTGGCTGGGGCAGAGATCTTATTTCAACGGATTTCGAGAAAACAGCGATTTTTGGCATTTATTTAGCTTTTAGGCAAGTTCTTCTTTTTTGTTCTTTTAATTCCACATAGTTTTGATCAGAATATAATAACACAACATTAAATACTTCAATCCTGAAAAAGGTCAGAGGTCAAATTTTAGGAGATTTTAATTTTTTTTAAACATATTAATATAACAGATATACATAACTGAGCGGATTTGTAGTTTTTAGAAGATTTTTTTTTTCCTAAATACCAGTAAGATAAGAACAGCAAAATAAAACTGTTAAAATCACAGAATTTTAGTTATATTTGAGTTAACTTTTAGTTAATTGAAAATGACACATTATACTGTAAAATGTGCAGAAAATTTTGATAAGTATAGAATAAAAATAGAAAAAAAAAATCTGCTAAATCTACACAATTTTTGTTATTTTTAAGTTGTTGTTTTAACGGCTTTAAAAAGAGAATTTGTAGTTAATAATTCTCACTTAAAGCCGGAGGGGCAATCCTTGCTCGGATAAATTCGAATATATCCGAATCGTTCCGGCACATAGTCTGATTGAAGTGGGAACCGGGTTATACCTCCCATACTCAGCGTTAACAGGGGACACCATGTCCTGTGGGTGAGGTTGACATTTGGAAATAATTTCCCTTGGCCCCCATTTTTAGTTAAATTTAATTGAATGCAAATAGCAGTTTATCCTGCTAAAATCAACAGGAATATTTGCTAAAAAAATAGTAAACTGCTAATTTCAAGACTTGATTTTTATTTGCATTAAAAAAAAATCGAAAGAATGCTTTGCAAACTTTAAAATTTTTGTAATTTAAATTTTTTTGTGATTTTTTTTGGCCTACTAATTATTTAGCAAATTTTTTTGTTGATTTAAGCAGGTAAATTGTTATTTTTTATTAACAACAATTTAACTCAAATACAATTAAAATTCTGTATATTTAAAAGTTTTATTTTCGCTGTTCCTATCTTACTGAAGTATAGCAAAAAAAATCTGCTAATTGTAGCAGTTTTTTCTGCAACATTATTTTTAACTAATTTTTAGTAGTTTCAATTAAAATTTTTTAAAAACTTTTTTCTATTAGTGTACATTTAAAACTTTTACAAGGAAATAAATGTTGATCAAAATTATAACAGAAACCTAATTTGCAGTACGGCCTTTTGGTGACAGAGGTATATTCTTAATAGTCTTTTTCGCATCATTTTGCGAAAATCGGAAACATAGTCCATATGGTCATATTCAGTGTATTAAATTTCAATAAATTACCTATATACTGGAAATAGGTCTAAACATGTACCGATTTCAACGAAAATCAATAGGCTTTGTCATTGGGGCTTATGAATCAGAGCACCGGATTTCATAAAAATATCTTCATATTTGCAACTTGAAGCGTGCGTACAAGCATAAGAGCAAATTTTTGGAGGAACTAGGAACTAAAATTCATACGCTTTGTTATTGGGACGATATAAGTCAGTTTACCCGATAACCCAGCAAAAATAAATGGAATGACTTCTAAATGAATAACTTCCTTCGTTACATCACAAAGAATTACTCCCTTAGGAATGGGTTTTAAACAACATCTAATTCGGTTTTATATCAGCTAAGGTTGCAATCTCTGGCATATTATAAAATATATACCAGTACGAAATCGGTCAAACCCCTATAGGAAATACCCTGGTAAAAAAAAAAACACAAATGGCACAGTATCGGCCCGCTGATGAACTGGCAATTTCCCAGAAAAAAAAGTGAGGAAAAAGAATTAGTAAAAACATAACAGTTGAATAGGGAGTTGTGAAAATTTGTGGTTTTCACTGATGAATTTAACATTGGCTTGTCATAGGAGGGAAGTTGTTCTTTTTTGAAACAAATTATGTATATTTGAACCAATGAAAAGGAAGTTCTATTTCACTTGTTTTTATTTTAATTACAAAAAAAAAAATCGTCATGCATCGTGTGGGGTTTGAACCCACACGAGTTGGCTTTTCAAGCAGACGTTCTACTCACTATGCTATCGCTTGTTATAACTGATAGCTGACTTTTAGCAGTCTTGTTCAGTAAATTGTTTTTATCTTCATTTCTTTAATTTTTATTAACAAAAATATATAAAGCGGCGAATACGAAATATATAACAAATTGGAAAATATATAAAGTTGTTTTTTTTTAGTGTTTTTTTATATAAAAATAATACACTCAGAAATAAAGCTGTAAAAATAGGAGAAAAAGCTACTAAAAATTATGTAATTAAAAATGACCTTGCAAAAAATATTGATATTAGCAGATTGTTTTTTGCTAAATACTAGTAAGATAAGAAGGAAAACTAAAACTGTTAAATTTAAAAAATTTTGGTTACATTTAAGTTAACTTTTAATACGAATTACCTTGATAAAATCCGGAAAAATTTGCAGCATATTAGTAGATAAAAAATAGCTTTTTCTGCAAGGTAATTTTTAACTTATTTTTACTAGTTCTAACTAAAATGTTTACAGGAATTTTCTTTTTCTGTTATATTTAGTTTCTAAATATATTTTTTAAATTACAATTTTTTAAATACAAACAAAATTGTAATAGTTACCTTTTTCGTACTTAAACAAAAAATATCCCAGCAAACAAAGATTATCATTAATGACTCAGAAATGAGCTCCCAAAACATAAACATTTTTTCACTTTTTCCTATGAAAGTGGTCCGTCCAAAAGAGCCCCCTGTGTAATCAGAAACGACTCAGAAAAAAAACGTATAAAATCGAAATTTTCCTCATAAATGTAAATAATTTTGGAATCTTCTTTGAGTCCGAAAAATGAACCCTCATTTTAAGACAGCTTTTTAGATTGTAGAGACAACTTTTTGGATTGTTTTTTGAGGTTTCATATATTCTTCCAAAAAAAGAGTGTTTTCAAAAAAACAATAATCATTTCTACGAGCCATTTAAGAATCTTATTTATGAGCGCTTCGAACTTGCTGGCTGGGATTTGAAGAATTACATATTTATTTAGAACTTTTATATTTCCATAAAATTTCATTAAAAATTAATAGAACATTAAAAAAAAATTTAAATGGTTTCAAAAATTAATTTTTGCGTGTACAAAAATAGAAAAAAATAAAAATTTTTTTGGACCTGGTGGGATTCGAACCCGCAACCCTCTGATTTCTGTGCCAGCACGTTCCTATGCAACCCCCATACAAAATATTAACTTCTTATCACCCATGAAAAAGAACTTCTGACTAGCATATATTTATTGCAGCATTAGCTGATATAAAACCGAATTTGAAACGTAACTGTTATTTTCCGAAAAACGGTAACTGGTACTAAAATATATTTATAATCATGAATATATGGGTACGTAGATATATCGTAATCGACTTTTTTAATAATTTTCCATTCCTGGTGTATAGTAGACAAATAACTAGTTTAATTCATAAACAACTTTCAAGAATACTGCATGGAAAATATATTGAAATACATTGCAGCGGAAAATATCATATAAGATAATTAAGTTCAAGTTCAATAATGTTTGAATACTAAAACAGACACAACAAATTCTAAACACATAGTTGGTTCGTTAAACTACTAATATTAACTGAATTGCAAAGCCACGAATTTCCGTCAAAATAAATAAAACTGGTTTATTGGCAATACACAAAAACATTAAAGAGAAAAATTCAAAATATTCCATCCATAAGTTAATGCAGCAAGTAAATTAAGGAAACATTTTGTGTCAAAAAACTTAAGTGGAATATTTTTGTAAAATTAAAACAGGATGATCAAGGTTAAGTAGAAAACGACAACCATATTAATATTTATGTAATAAAATTAACGATTAATATCGAATCGACTTCAATAACAAATTATTGGATAAGGGGAAATGTCAGTTATTTTAAAGAATTTAAAATATTTATTAAAAAAGCCGGCCCTGGATTGTTATTTTTAAATTGAAAGGAAACGGTCAAGAGGAAACTCAAAGGAAAAACTTTATCATATTTATAAAAACTTTCATAAGTATGTATATGGTACCCTGTGTAGAAAATCATTACCAGATATGTGGTTATGTAACTATGTATATACCTGGTAATGGTAACTAGTTACTTTTCTTATTACATTTCTTATTACCTTTGTATGGCGATGTCGCGAAAAATAACGAGTTATGCTTACACACCAGCATACGAAAAATCTAAAAATATGCCATTACCTATATGTTTACCAGTACTGACAAAAAGAATGAGTCTAAAAATAGATTTTCAAAAAATAAGTTTTATAAAAAAAATATTTTTTTATTGTAAAATTTTTTTAATAAAATTAAATTTAAATAGTGGGGGAATCGAACCTGGGACTCCAGGTTGCCAGTCAATAGCTCTACCATCTGAGCTATATCGACATGTAATGTTTGATAGATTAAAACATAATTGACCTGCTGCACACAAGTCAGCTTACTCGCCAACATACAAAAAATCAAAAAATATGTGGTTACCATATATATCCTTACACTCAAAAAAAAAAAGTCAGTAAAGTCAGCAAAAAATGTTGCTGTGTCAGTAAATTTTTAGTCAGGAGCGTGCTTGCAAAAAAATTGGTAATGCCAGCAAAAGGTGTTGCTGAAAATCAGCGAGCTGATTTTTACCAAAAAAAAAATAGTAATCTCAGCAAAAACTTTGCAAACATATAGTCGATTGCAAAAGAAAAAAATCCTTGCTAAAATCACTAAACTTTTCGCTGAATATTAATAAACTGAAAAAAACTTAAAAAATTTGTGGAGAAATTTTACTTTAGTTAATTTATTTGCTGAAAATTTAAATATAGAAATTGTGTAATTTTTTTTTTTTAAATTATCATTTCCGTTGTCTACATCCAGACAAGCTGCGACATCTACATTAGGTATATGGTTGTCGTTCACGCTATAAATGCGGTTATCAGCACAATTTTTGTAGCAAAATAAATTAGTAAAACATTAGTTCAAAATTAGTTTAGTGCTAAAAAAATATAACTAAAATTTTTACTGAAAAGGGAATTTCAGCAAAAAAATTGCTGGAAACTAGTACACTTGATATACAAGACGTTTTACTAATTTTTCTACTAACTTATTTTTTTGAGTGTACCAGTGCTGAAAAAATATTGAGTCTAAAAATAGATTTCAAAAAATTTTCAAAAAAACTAGAAAATTACTTTCTATTTGAAATAATGATAAAAATAAGTCATTATCAGTAACTAATTATTATATGTTTTAAAATAACGCAGAAGGTAAGTGGGTGTCATTACTGGTAGTCCAAAAAATAATGATATGTCATTACCGTCTAACTGGGTAGTTATGTAATTTTTGTTTATTCACTCATAGATAAGTAAAAGAACATGTATTCTATTACTATTTCGATATTTCTACATAAATTATTAATTCTCCTTTTTGTAAAGAATGAAATATGGGAATTTGGAAGCCATGCAGTATACTTCTCCATAAAAACTACCCAAAAAAATTTTCAATAGTAAATTAAAAAAAGCAAAAAAGTATGAAGAAGGTACCAGCAAAAAGTCCCCAAATATCAATTTCCAACAATACCACACTTGCATGTGTTTCCTTTGGTTGAAACTACAGATAGATCCAGCAAATTCTCAGTAATGAGTGCTCATTACTAATATCCAAATAATAAGTAGCAGAATTAGGGTCTACTACATATAATTCGGTGTCAAAACTCATTATTTTTGTTCGACAAAGTCGTTTTTGTAAGTATTTGTCCATATTCGCTGCAGGAAAAAACACACAAAATTTGTGCACCCGCTTACCCGCTGAATTATAAAAATATATAAAATAAATAGTTACCAAAATAATTAGTTATTCGGGTGCTTATTAGCAAAAAAATTTATATATAGTCGTATATAGTAATATCTTGTTTTATCTTATAATATGTGAGTATATATGTTGTCATGAATAGCCATATATAATTATATGTTTCTTATGTGGTACCTTATATAACCATATATTTTTATATATTGTGTTTTATAAAATTAGATATCAACCATATATGCTATACATAATGAGATATGACAGATCTGTTGTCATATATAATTATAAATGATCATATATAACATAATATATGATCACATATGGTGGCATATAAGCCATATATTTTGAGATATAGTAATATATGCCCTGTTATAAAAATTTTTTGGTTGTATGATGTAAGATATTTTTATATATGATTATATATTACATTAAATGATATAAGATATGATTATATATGATTCCATATATGGTGCAAGATTAAAAATATTATTTTAGATATGATTATATATGGTCCCCCGTCAGTAATATTTTCTATGTGTTTAATATATAATTATATATACCCAAGTAAAAAAAAATGTTATGGAGCCATATGAAGTTATATTTAATTATATATAATCTTTTATGTAATTAGATATAATTATATCCGAAAAATGAGAACGTCTTATTGTATCATATTGTATCGAATTGTATACAATTGTATACAATTTGGTACAATTTGATACAATTTTATGCAATTCGATACAATTGTATCCGAATTTTGTCCTCATCCAATTACATCAAATTATATCTTTTTGTATAAAATTATATAAAATGTTATAAAAGTGGACATAGTTTGATACAATTATATCTAAATATTAACCTTATACTTTTTATCATATTATATAGGACCATATCTAACAATATACATACAAAAATAATTTTTTTAAATAAAAAAAAATTTCAATTACTTGTAATTATAATTGTTCTTTTTTGAATTGCAATTACAAATTATCGGCCTGATTACGAGTGTCGAATTTGTAGTCGAAATTTTCGAATCCATATAAAATGATTTTGTATATAATGGAAATTATAAAGAAATGAAACTCTGATGCTGGATTTGTTTAAATCTGAGTGCTACATATGGTAAATCCAATTGAAAAATTGTTCAAAAGTTGCGTTTTTAGTGAATTTTCAGCAAATTCGACTTAGTTTCGACTACGACTACGACACTCGTAATAAGGCCGAATATGTAATTATAGATAATTTTTTTTCAATTACAATTACATGCAATTGTGTAATTGCATGTGTAATTAATTACAAAATGTAATGATTAACCCCAGGCCTGCTGGAGATCTTATAATTTCGATAAATCTTCCATTACTTTTATCCAGATTTATCATGACAGTGCAATAGACATCATGATTAGCACACATGATTATATTAACTTACTTATTAAACTTACACTCAGAAAATTCTCACGCAAAACAGTAAAAATTACTAAAAATATATGATGCAAAAAATAAACTCACACACGAATCAATTACGGGTTATTCTTACTCACGCTCACGCACGAATCACTTAAGTAAAGTAATTATTACTCACGATCACGTGTGAATAACGTGACTCACGAACATTTCGTGTCACGCGCCAATCCCTAGTAATTACTAAATCTAAAACTAGTTCAAAATCATTGATAACATGGAACCAAATATAATACAATACGGTTTTATATGGACCTTATATATTTTTATATAAAATCACTTTGAAAAAATTGCCTATGTGGGATGATATATAATTATAGATGATTTTAAAAAGAATGTTATAAGTTATATATGGGTTCATATTCGTCAATATATAATCATAACTAACACAAATTATAAAAGATTTCTTATATGGATCCACATAGTTTTATATTATTATGTATAGTGTCATACTAAATTATATATAAACACACATGTAATTATATCTTTTATATGTTACTTTATGTACTTATATATAGCACATAGATATATATTTAGGCCAATATGTAATAATATAAAATCACATATGTCTCCATATTAAAACCTTTGAGGAAAAAATATCTAACATATGACTATATAAAAGTATATCTGCTTGAATTTAAAAGCATATGTGGCCATATGTAACTATAAGTTACTATATGCAATTACATAAAATAATATATGATTATATCAAAACTTTTTTACTCGGGTAGTCACATATTACCTGAGAGACCCTACTATCGAATCCCAGCTCGGGCACAAAAAAATTTTTTTTTTTTTACTTTTTTAACTCAATTTAATTTACTTGTAAATATTCTTTTAACAGATCTTAAAAAAATTAACCCATTTACTGCCAACAGCACCTTAAAGTTATGTTTACTGCAACTTGGAATTAATAATATTTTAATATGTTATTATATATTGTCATATATAACCCCACACATAATTATATATGTGACTGAGGTCCTATTATCGAATCCCAGCTCGGGCACAAAAAAAAATTTTTTTTTTACTTTTTTTAACTCAACTTGATTTATAAATATTTTTTTTACAGATCTTAGAAAGGTTAAATCATTTTGTGTCAACAGCATCTGCAAATTATGTTTTCAATTAATAGTATTTTATTATATAATTAGATATCGTAATATATAATAATTTCGTTAAAGTTCTGAATTTGAGTTCTTCCAGAAAGAAATTATTTTTTTTGTAATATTTGTACTTACAATTTTGGCAATATTTTGATTTTTGTACTCCTACTTTTAATACAAACAAAACAATTTGTGAAAAAGTGTTGGATAAGAGTATTTTTTCCAAAGGATTTCTAAGCTTATATATGTCATACCTTATTTAAAATACATTTATATTACCTTTTAAATAACATGTATATTGCTCTTATCCCATTATTAATTTCGCAAATACAGACTGTTGATATTTAGATTTTTGAGCCATATAAATCGGTGCCTTGACCCTTCAACAAACATTTTTTTATCTTATTCACCAAAAAATTTCCGTCAGTGGAAAACATTTAAGATTTTTAATTTTTGTTTTTTGAAAAGAATGTTATTAATTTATTTTTTCTTATAACTCAGTAAAACGAACAATGTTGTCTCATATAGTCAGTCATGTTGTATAGCAGTGTTTGGCTGAGTCAGTTAAGTGGCCGACTACAACGCCAGCAACCTGGGTTCAAATCCTACCGACGGCATTTTTTTTTTGTTTTTTTTAATGAAATAAATATTTTTTAAATAATAAATGTTTTTTTTTTTTAATTTTTGTGTTATTTTTTAAACTTTTTTAAAATTTAAATAATTCCAAATATATCATAGGATAAATTTTGATCTCAAATTATCCAATTCGATCTGCCATAATTAGCTTATCCGTTTGCATGTAATTGAATCTAAATTAATCCCATAGGATATTTTGGGATCTATCAGGATCTCAATTTTATATTATTGGATATTATTGGATCTCCCAATTTTGAGATCTATTTGGATCTAATTTAATCCTTTATTATATTTGAGGGATCTGATTGGATATTACTGGATACCCCAATTTTGAGATGAACTTGGATAAGATCATATGCTAGATATAATTTATTTTTGATCGGGCAGTTAAAAAATAAGTGGATACAAGTTGTTAAAAATAAGGCTTATTCATATACTTATTAGTGGTTAAAAAATAAGTAGTTACCAATATCAAATTATTTTTGTAATTAAATAAGTAGTCGCGCGTAAGCTAGACTGCTTACAAACACGTCTTCGTCTAACAAAAATAACTAGTACTGACGCCGAATTATAAGCAGTAAAAATTTTTAGTTTCATTATATAACCACTTATTTGGTAATGAACGATTTTGCTGGGGATGAGCACGTGAGTGGCATTTGACTGACGCTCGCGAAAGAAAAATTCCAATTTTTTCAATTACTCATGCAGAATTTACTCACATTCACGTGAATCGCGAAAATTCACGAAATAAAATCTTACAAAAAAAAAAGAAAAATGCTAAAATTAAAGTAAATTACGACTGTAAAACTTAAAATTCGGAGGTGGCCCAAAATCCGAGACAGGTCGATCTTAAATTTCACATATTCAAATTTATAAAAATCCAAGTGTTTAGAATGGGGTTCTTTCCTTGTTATTACTTTTTCCATAACCCCATATCTATGAACTTATTATTAATGTAATAATATTGTAATTTTTAAATAATAATAGCTTATCACTTACCTAGGAACACAAACGGAATGGAAAAGACCGTAATGACGTAAAACATGTATAAGTTCCGGAGCTGTACGAAAAGCTCCCATAATACTAAACATTGCCAGCATGGTATTCCATATTATTAATGGACCACGTAATTGAAATCTGTAAAAATATAAAAAAATATAAAAAAAATATTAAAAATTAGGAATTTCATAAATCATACGAGTAAAATATAGAAAATCCAATTGCCAAAAGAAAAATGCCTAACAAAAAGTAAGTACAGGATTTAAAAGTGACCTTATCCCACTTTCAAATAAAACTACCCATTTAGAAATTGCCGATGGTACAAAAAAACAAAGCATTGGCAAAGCGTTGGTTAACAATTAATGTCCGACCGAACTCACTTCTTTAAGGCCGAACCAAAATTACTAAGTTCGGCCGAAACCGAAGCCGAATACTTTTGTGTTTGAATAAAAATACAATTTTATGCAACTTTTTCAAATTCAAAAACGCGAAAACCAATTTCTAAATATTTCTAAATTGCAAAAACATAAAAAAGTTGTATTTTTCACTCTTTAAGTAAAAATTAAGTTAAAAATGTGCATATTTATAAGTTACTATACAAAATTAAAGAGCTAAATGTTGCAAAATATTGATTTCTCGAAAAGTTCGGTATTCGGCCAAAATTTTGCCGAACACCGAACTTGGCCGAACGTCACTTTTTGGCCGAACTCCGAAGCCGAAGCCGAATACTCGGTCGGACACTATTAACAATGGTACAAAGAAAAAAGCATTGGAAAAGCACTTATTTTAAACGCTTTTACAGAGCTTTGACAACTACTAATAATAATAAGTAGGGCTCGGATTTATGTATATGCATTTATAATCGAGTTTTATCTACATAAAATATGTATTAAAAATCGAAAAATATGCATTAAAAAAATTTAAAAATATGCATTTATTCTTGGGACTTTTCCAACGTTTATAATATCCTCCATTTAACTTTAGTATTACTTTTTATTTTTAGAGCGGCTTAAACACTGAAATTTACCTCTCATCATCGTCAGAATGTGAGCAATTTAATTTATCTAATATTTTTGTTTCCGCGAAAAAAAATCAAAAAATATTTTTAAATTTGAAAGTTATTTTTACAAAAGATATAAATTTTTCAAATTACCAAATTATAGTACATTATCATAATCAGAAAAAATGCTTAAGAACATGCATTTTAGCAAAATAAGCGACAAAATATGCCGAAATATGCATTAAAATATTCATTTATAGCAAAATATGCATTAACAATTCGATGCCATTTTGATGCAAATTTGTTGATTCGCAACGATAGTTATGTATTTAGGTTATTAATCTTCATATTGAATTATTAAAAAAATTATTTAAAGAGACAAATTGCGCATTTAATTTTTTTTTATTGTAGTTATTTATGTTTTTATTTTTTCATTTTGAATTATTCAAACGATTGTTAAAAATAAGCTCTCAAATTTTGAGTTTTATTTTCCAAATTTAAAATACACAAATTTTTGGGATTATTATTTTAAATAAAAATAAAATTTCAAATAATTATATATTTTTAAAAAAAGTACAGAGTTTTTCCTTGTCTGAAGGAAATTCTCTCTGTGTAATTTTGCGGGGATTTATATTTTGCAATATAGAATTATATGCAATATAATAATATATTGTATAATTATAGCAAAACTTTTTTATTTCGGATCATAGTTATTTATATTGAGTACAATATTTATAAATTTGGAATTTCTCACAAGGCGATCAGCCACAATTTCTGTGAAAATTGAAGAATATTCTCAAAAGCAGTTCTTGAATCAGTTTTTGGATCTATTTTTTTTTTTGCTTCCTTTAAAGAGGGATGTGAATAACAGCATTTTAAAAATTGTTGTATGTAATTTATGAAACTAATCTGTTCTTGATGTTATTTAATTTTTTAATTAAATGACAACATTACAATAAGGAAATTATAAAAAATATTAATAATTTTATTTCCTGTACTATGTCAGTTAAAATAAAACTTGTGTATCTTATTTGTTTAAATCAACTTGACTAATTAAATATTGTCATAGATTTTTTAATAAAAGTGGGCATTATTAAACAATCTCGCAACTTATATAAAATAAACATTAAATACTTTCGCAACACTTTTTTTAAATGTTTTTTTTTTACAGAAAAACATTAATAACTAAACAAATATTAAAAATAATAATTTTTAATTAACCTGTTAAATCAAGGAATAAATTAAAAGTGATAAATATACAATTTTAAAGTTATATATTTAAAAATTTTAATATGTACAGTAAAACCTCACATACAAGTTTTACCCACAACATTTTTTTTACAATCGATTGTCAACCACACCAATACTGTAACTGATTTCATGGAACTATTTCCAGAACCCGTTCCACGGAAGTTAAGTGCAAGACATAGCGGAGACAAGTTATAGAACTAGTTCCACAACTGTTTCTAGGGTGACCGGTTCTACTTTGGGAGCTTAATTTTGGAACAATTTTAAACAAAAATCATCGGTATTAGAAAGGAAGGGGTGACAAAAAAGAAAAGAAGTTGTTCCACAACCGATTTTTTGGAACAAAATATATTTTGAAAACATTTTAGAAAAATTCAAAAATATATCGTCGCTGCGCCTAAGAAAATAGCTATTTGTCGAAAAACTTTTTTGTGAGGAGACCTACAAATCTGCTTCATTTCAGCCTTTTGCGGAACTTTTTAGGAATTATTTTTTTTACACACATATAAACCACACTTCAAGCTTTTCATTTATAAAAGAATTACTTCCAAAAAACATGGCCAAGACACCAAATAAAGACCTAATTTAGGTTTTACACAAATAATTTTTGAAAACAAATAGCTATTTTCTTAGGCGCAGCAACGATATGTACATATATTATATGGTTAACATACGTCGTTGTCCATTTTTGGGAGGTTTTACTGTGTGTTGTTAAATATCTACATAATTTTGTAAACTTCTCGAAGGTGTGAGTTCAAAGAATCAATAATACTTAAAATCTTATTTATTTATTAAATTTGAATACTCGTATGTACGTTCTAGATTTATTAAAACAGGAGTATCGCATGTGTTTTAAAATTATATCGTATCACACTTATTGAGTGTATTAAATCAACACAACTTTTCAAACCTTTGTACATTTAGTTTCAAACCATTAAAAAAAAAATAAATACAACACAAAAAGAACTTTAATACAACTTTGAAATAAAACTATTTTAAAAAAAATCTTTATACGACCACTCATTTTGAAAATATGACAGTTTTTAGTTTTTTAGTTATCTGAGCAAAGTAGTTACTTTATTTTCAATATAAATATAACTTTATTTCTATAAAATCGGAATAAGGGTTCAGGAAATAAGGTACAGGCACATAGTGAAATTTTCTGTCAATTCAAGTCACACCCATAGAAATAAACTTGTAAATTTAGCAGAAAAAGCGGCAAAAGTGCCGTCAAAGGGGGTTTGGTAAAAAAAATATGACCCCGTCTGGAATTAAAAAAGAAAAAACCGATATTAATTTTGGGAGGGGCTCGTACTTGGGAGGCCCGTGGGGGGCAAAAAACGGGGGAAGATAGTAACATGTAAGTCTGGGTACTCAAATTAAAGGAAATTGTCCAAAAATGTATATTTTTCTTTTATAGTTTTGAAAAATTTTACAGTGATATTATTGCTAACACTATACCACCTTTACATATATTACTCATACGCACCCATGCATAAATTTACCAAAAAACGGTGAATACTACATTTGTACCAGGGATGGGAAAGTTGATACGATCGTACTTTTCTTGATACTATTTGATTGTGAAAAGTACCGTAGTACTCCCGGGTCGCATTTGATACTCTTGCATCATCTTAACTACTCAGAGCTTAGAAAATGCAAATAATAATCTGAGCTTAATTGCACCAAGTGCAAATTACGATCTTCAATACCCTCCGAATTTACTTTTTCCTCTAATGTCAATTTCGATATTTGCTCATAAAATCTAGCCATTTTTAAATACATTTAGCGTGATAAAATATGATATCGCTATGATCGGTAATTCTATCTATTTTTATAAGTCGTGTGAATATTCTAACGTCAAATTTTAAGCAAAACTTGATGTGTCCGAAATATTTAGCTATTTTTCAATCCTATCTTTATTTACAATAAATATAAAAATTACAAAAAAATATGTGAAGATTTTAGAAATATGTGAATATCAGCGAATTAAAATAAGCCAAATATGGGTGCGATTTAATTTGTGGTAAACGTAAGTAAAATTTTGTTGACTTATCGGAAAATTAACGTGAGGTAATCTAATTTTCGTTACAGCTTAAAGTGTTAATTCATAAACGCATTATAAAATTAATGAAGGCTTACAAAATAAATGTTTCATATAAAATTTGTCCCATAAACCTTCTATAACTTTATAAACCGTTTATGAATTAAGGGGTAAGACTATAAAAAAAACTCAAAAATAAATTCATTTTGTTATATTAATTAATTTTTGTAGACATTTGTGCATTTTACGCATTTTTCATTTATGCAGTTTAATGGGAGTAAAAAATAAAAAATATAGGTATTTTTTTAAAATAAAAGTCCGAGTTTAATCGAAATTTATCACGCATAATTCGAAAAAACAAAATTTACCGATATCAAAAATCACAATGCACTTAAAAGAAAAATAACAAAAATATGGGGTTAAAATCTTATTTGGGCTACTAAATAAATACAAATATGCATTTGAATGAAATTTGCTACACTTCTTTATTCGAGTTATATCGAAATTGTGATAACGAGATAAATCGAGAGATTACGTATTTTTTGTTATTCATTAAACTTTACTTATTCTTGATCTCTTCTACCTTGCAGTGTAGTGGTTATTAATTAACCCTTAAATGCATGGCAACATACCAGTTTTTTAATAAAAAAAAAGCCATTGAAGCACAAAACTGCATTTTTGGGCATTGGGGCCCTGCTTTACAAAGTGTTCTTATAGTTTAGCGCAGATTTTTAAACAGTTATAGGAAAAATCTTGGTTTTGCTTCGTATGTTTGTGGAACATCTAAAACACTCGTTTTTTTTTTTACAAAAAGTTAATATTCAAAAATGTTTGCTTAAATATTTAAAGTGGTATTCTCGCAATAAAATTTATTTGGTGACAAATGTATAGCTCATAGTCTATAGATTTATTTTGTTTTTTTCTTTCATACACGTTAAAATAATCACAATTTAGGTATTTGGTAAAAAACCATATTTTTCAATAAAAATCACCTTTTCTTTTTAAGTAAATTTTTTTTGGATATTTTTCTTGAAATGTACACGCCTTTAGAAATCATATATAAAAAATTTTTAAAATTGAAGAGATCATTCATTTAAGGGTTAAAAGGAGCAAAAAAAAATGTTTAGTACTCTTGTGGTCGAAAAAGTATTCTTCAAACAATTTTTTGATACCGACATAAAAACCTCATTTTCCATCCCTGATTTGTACCATATTCAATGTTTATCGAAAACTAAGCCGAACACATCTCCAATTTTTTTCTTAGAAAATTATCTGGAGATTTTTCATAAAAACACAAAAAATACAAATTCAGAACTTGTTTTGAAAATTTTATTTTGTTTTCATTCAGAAAATAGGTCGTGAAAAGCTCTATAGATTGTGTTTAATTTTAGGCTCTAGGCATATTTAAAAAAATTTTAACAAATTACTTACTAAAAACACTTTTAAATTTTTTCAACTTTTGACCACGCCTACGTAGCCCACTTTGTAAAAAAATAAAAAAAAAGTACAGATTCTTTTTTTTTGCTACACAGGTCTATACATACCGAAAATTTGACATTGATGCGATATATGTATGTTTTACAGTAGCGGGGCAGTTGGTGTGGAAAACCACATACACCTGCGGTCACGCACATCTTACCACTTCATTTTTCGCAGTATTTTTTAAATTTCTCAGCTTATGTTTGGGTCACATGCAAAATTTTTTAAACATGGATTTTATAAAATACGGTTTTTAACAAAATTTCATTGATTTCGAAAGTGTATTTTTCTTTTTTTTCCATATGAAATGCATAAAAGGATAATTTTGATTTTCATATATTTATCCCGGTTTTCAAAATATTTTCAATATTAAATAATATAAAAAAAAAAAAAAAATTGCTGGTTATTTACTTGAATATTAGATAAAATATTATTGTAATATTAAGTCTAATAAGATGTCGACCCCCCACTGGAGGCTAAAACAGCTTCGATTCGGGATGGCATTGACTAAACAAGTTTTTGCAATTCAATGTTTGAAATCTCATTTTTCCAGACATTTTCCAAAATTCTTTTTGGCTCTAGTTTACTCTGTGGCTTATGCTGAGCCACTTTACGTTTCATCACGTGCCATAAATTTTCGATAGGATTTAAATCCAGCGAGTTTCCAGGCCAGCCCATGTACCGAGGTCCTTGAATGTTTTTTGCACCTGTAAAAAAAATTTAAAAGATTATTTCATGATTTTTAGCTACAAACATGCGAATATAATGATACTACATATTTATAATCAAAACTTACCGATTTTGCACGGTAGCCTCACTAGAATGCCCGTATTGCTCCTCCATAATAGGCACTACAAGTCCCGTTATGACTTCGCCATATTTTTATCCGTTTATAATTCCACCCACAAACAACAAAGGATTCCGTACATAATAAGAAAAACATCCCCAGATCATTTGACTCCGAGGATGCTTGACCGTTCTAATTACACACGTGTCCTTAAATCACAGGACACAGTGCAAGTTAAACTTCCTCTCATCAGACCATATAACGGTTCGCCATTGGTCGAGAGTCCAATTGCGGTGCATTTTGGCCAACTCCAACCGTTTAGCTCTCAATTTTTGTGTCAGGAGGGGTTTTTTTGCTGGTATACTGCCACAAATCCCGAATTCCCGGAGTCGTCTGCTCATTCGGTGTATAACGGTATCTGTTCGGTCAGATGTCTTTCTCCTAGTTCTTTTCCTGCTGCTGCTCTCGAAACGGTCGTCCTGGTTCTTTTTTTCACGGTTGGATGACTACAGTCTATCCGTCTTGAAATTTCGCGGCAAGGTACTCCTTCTTCCTCCAATGTAAAAATAATGACCTTTTGGTCTCAAGTCAACCGCTTATATTTTCGACTCATTTTTGAGGTCTATCTGTTTAATATATCACTACATACTAATTTATAAATGATTTTGTTCTTCACAATATTCCGTATTTATTTTCAGTTTGAAGTTTCTTGCACAGATAAATTGATATAATTGCGATACGGCAAAAAATACCGTTATAATTTGTATTTAAACAAGCATTTGTCAAACAAAATTCAGTGGTAAGATGTGCGTGACCGCAGGTGTGTATTGGTGTGCATGAGCAATATAAGTACCCAGCAAAATATTTTTGAACTGGTTGCCTTTGAATCTGTTCTAGAATAGATTTTTCCCACCGGTTCCGTGGAACAGAATCTAGAACTGATTCCTGGAAATCAAAATGGAAGGCTTCACTGGCGCAGAACCAATTCTATAACTGGTTCTAGAACCGGTTTCAAAGCAACCTGTTCTAGTTTGGAGGGACAGAACCTGTTGCTTTTGGGACAAACTCAAACAAAAATCACCGATGATAGAAGCAGGTGGTTTTTCATCACCTCTTTCGAACATTAACATTTTGTATCGAAAAATGTTAGCCTTTACAGACATGTGTAATTAATATGGTAACATTTTTCCGATACAAATTATGAAGAGATTGATTTAATTATTTTTATTATATGCTCGTTGATAGAACATAAAATGGAACAGGTTGCATGCAAGTACAAGTTGTTCTACAACCAGTTCTTTGCATCCGACAATTTTGCTGGGTACATACATAGGCGAGATAAGTAGACCTGGACCAGCTAGTTGAGGATTTTCGCAAAAGCATAATACTCTGGGAATCTTCTTAAAAATGCCGCAATTTTTTTAGGGGGTGACGTACAATTTTTTGTGAATCGACCGACCACCTTAATGTGCTTATTTATCACTTCTTATGTACAAATCTAATCGTACATGTATACAATTGATATTATTTGAATATACCTAGTAGTATATACATTTTTTTATCAAATACAATGTTAATTTAAAAGAATTCCCCCAAACGCGTTTTGAATAATTATATAAATTCTTTTTGGAAAGTTAAGAACACAATAAAATTGTTAAAAATAAGAAAACAAATTAAAAAACACGCGACTTTAATAAATACAAATGAACATCAAACTATAGAAGTGAGTCAGACGAAACAATTTAATAACAAAATAAATCAAGATAAACATTTGGGGTCATATTTATAACCACTTTTAAAATTTATAAGTCTTATAAATCAAATTTTTCATACAAAATTCATTTTACAATAGTTTTATAAGCTTTTCAAATTATTATGCATACCCGGGTAAAAATCTTAATATGGTGTCATACATAATTATATCTTTTTTGATAAATCCCCATATACAACGACATACAACTTGATCCGAAAAATGGGTCATCTAGATGTGTCTAATTATATCAAATTAGATATAATTTGATACAGTTTTATCCGAGATTTGTCCATATCCAGGACATCAAATTATATCTAATTCGATATAAAAATAACTGATTTTATAAAATTTTGTCTGATAGTAGGCATACTTTTTATGCATACCAGCTATTAAATTGACATTAAAATGTCTATGGTTTTAACAATTTTGAAGACTCAAATTTTAAAACATAAAACAAAAATTTATTTGAATACTTTTGTCTTCTAAATCGTACGCATCATTTTTTAATATGATATTACATGCAAAAACATCACGTGAAATATATTTGGCTATTTAGTAATTAACTCTGAATTTGCAGATAACTAAATTTGATGTTGAACTATATATTAATTTGTATGGGATTATATAGAAAGTTATATAAAATTAAAATATATTTTTAGTACGACGACACAGTGTTATAAAACTTAGTATCAAATTGTATATAATCATATCGGTCACTACATATAATTTGATTAGTTTTATAAGGCTTATGTAGTTATATATGGAGTCAGATTTGTGGATATGTAATAATATAAATTAACATACAAAAAATTCGTTGAAAAAATAATATCAGATGTAGTTGTATATTATGATATGTGTCTTAATGTGACTCCATTCATTGTCAGATATAGCCCAATCACATTATATATGACAATATATAACTATTTTTACTCGGGTAAGCACTTTAATTTACTTTTAAGTAGGGCTCGGAAGTTCATATAAATATGTACATTAGAACGTACCGCAAATAAAAAGTTCGCCGTACACCCTCCAATATGAAGTATTTTTGCAAGGCAATTTAAAAAAAAAACTTGTTTTTCTTTGCCGAACGTAGGGGTCGCCTTTTTCAATTTTTCGTTATAGCTTCGGAATTTAAAGTCGGATTTTAAAGTGTGATATATCGATTTTTTTGCCTCGAGGGGACCAGTGTTTTGCTATAAAGGAAAAATCCAATAAAAAACATAACATTTAAAAAGGCGACCCCTACGTTCGGTAACCAATATATAAAAAAAATGCCTACTAGGTTTATCGAAAAACTTCCTTAGCAAAAGTTTAATGATTTTTTGCGAGCTTTAATTTCCTGACATTAGAGTGGTACATTAGGGTTGTAGCAACTTAGATTTGGTGGGAAACTACTAGAACGGGATACTCGAGGTCAATGGCCCTTAGAGCAAAACACTGGTATCCTCGAGGGAAAAACATCGATGTATCATACTTTAAGATCCGACTGTAAATGCCAAAGATAAATATAACGAAAAATGTAAAATGGCGACCCCTACGTTCGGCAAAAAAAAAAAAAATTTTTTTTTGAAACCTCCTTGCAAAAATACTTCATACTACTGGAGGGTGTACGGCACACTATTTTTTTTGCCTCTAATGTTCATCTCTGTTATCGTTTGCCAGAGAACAACGTTAATCAAAAATCGTTGCGTACCAACAAAATGGCATCGATTTGCTAATGCATATTTTGTTATAAATGCATATTTGTACATATTTTGCTTATTTCGGTATATTTTTTTGAATATTTGTCTACAAATGCATATTTTACTTGTAAAGTTTGCTATAAATGCATGTTTTTAAGCATACTTTTTGATATTTTACTAAAAACTGTGTTTTTGCACAATTTATATATTCCCGAGTAAAAAAAGAGTATAATAACATATATTTTTTAATATTAAAATATATGATAATATAAAATATTGTATGCGATCTTATATGTTTTTATATGATTATATATTAGAAAATTTTTTAGAAATTTTCTCATATGTAATCATATTAAATCATATATCAGTATTTGCTTTATTGCAAATTGTATATATAGGAATATATTATTGATAAAACCGTTCAAAATTTTATATATAAATAGATACGAAAAATATTTTTAATATTATTTATTATATATAAATATCAGGTTTAACAGGTTTATCAAATAGGGCGAAAAAACTGATTTAATAATTGATGCCTTAATAATGATTGTAGTAAATAAGGTCGTGAATCATTAGGGCATATGATGTCAATAAAATATCTTAAAAGGATAATATAAATCAGTTTCTTCGCTCTCCTGAAAACCTGTTAAAACCAAAAACATAGCACTACATGCAGGCAAACCGACGATATACTAGTTAATATCAGACCCAAGTTCGAGATTAACTAATGTATTCGAGATTAATATATTATTTGATCAAAAACAATTTTTTTATATGTTTTACTCAATTTTTTCATTAAATTAACATTTTCTAAGCTTTTTTTACTTCTAAAAGTTTTTTTTAATTTAAAAAAACTAACATTTAAAACCATGGCCCGGCTCGTAATGGGTTAATAAGTCTTGGCATGTTGCATATCATTGGAAAAGTATTTCAAGTGCCTTTCCAACGATATATATATTTTGTTCTGTTACGATAAGTTTTGAGTGGAGAAATAAGCCATTGAATATTATTGTAGATCATCTTCATCTACAGCTATGGACATATAAATGGCACATTTTACCATGAATTCTTTCTAATGCTACTATATTGCAAATACTATTAAAAACAAAAAAGTTTTTGTTTTTTTCCAAAGGTTTATTATGCACATTTAATATTGCTGTAAACTTTAGTTGAAATTCATTAATATAAATAAGAACTTATCATTATGAAAAAAAACCCATTGAAATGAGCTGGACACATAAATGGCAAAATCTTAAAAAAAAGAGAAGAAATGGTTTTAATATTGCATTTGTTAAATTTTTTGGTATGTACAAATATGTTTATTTTTTAATATTTAGTGCTGTGGCCTTTTTTCTGTTGAAAGCTTTGCACCTACGACCCATACTTTCCACTAGTTTTTGGCATTTTGGCATACCAAGCTTCCTGTGCGGCCGACCACAGTTCGTCCATATTATGTCCACTTTAAATCAGCATTGTTAACGGTAAATAATAAGCAAAACATAATGGAACATTTGAGCACTATTAAGACAAACATTTTTTTCAACAACAATCAGAAGATATAAAACTTGCATTTTTAAATATATTTAGTTGGAAAATACTTAAATTTATGCGCAATTTAAATTTGTGCCATTTATGTGTTCATAGCTGTACATAAATCGGGAACCATGAGCCTCTAACAAAAAAGAAGTGCATTGCCGGGCTAACCATTAAAATTTTATTTAAAATAAAAAAAAAGCTTAACATATTTAAAAAAAAAAAATTCTAAGTCCAAAGAAAATTCCCATATTTGATAAAAAATTATCTAGTATTTAAAGAATAACGGATTTATACATTAACGTCTTTAATAGTTACTTATTATAGACAGTAGCCCTCGGCTAATAGTCAGGCATGTGATGAATATCGAAAACGATCTGATTTTCAATGGTTAATATTTTACGATCTGTACAATACCAATTCTTTTTTATTTCCTAATTTGGATGTCCGGAGTCAAATAAAACGATAAATAATAATTTGAAGCCAATTTGATTTTCCCGAAACTAATTATTCTAGATTGAAAAACTTTTCGTTTTCGATTTTCATCACACCCCCCCAGAGTGTGTAGGCCCCAAAATCCTGCTGCCCTCCAATACAAAGTTTTTTTTATCATTTAAATTTAATCATATCGTATTGTATTAATTTATATCCAATTTGATCGGGACAAAACTCGGATATAAGTTTAAAATTTGATATAACTTTGTATCCTTGTAAATACAATTATATCCGATTTGATACAATTTAATATAACCATTTTTCGGATGAAATTATATCCAGTTACATATTGCATATAATTTTATATAAACTTTTTTACTCGGGTTTTATAAAAATAAATAATCTTCCTGATTAGATAAAGGCGTTGGTGTATTTAGTAAAAACGCCTCCATACAAATCGATTATCTCAAAATCAAAGTTAAAAAAAATTAAAAGTTTCTTGGTGAATTTAATACAATTTTAACCTTTATGTGCTCGGATGTCTACATTTGTAGCATTTTTGGCGACAAAGTTAAATAAAAAAAAATTTTCATAACAACAGGATCCAAGATTTTGGGTAGCTTCCTAAAAATATATTTTAAGCAGTTTTAACCACCGACGGCATAAAAATATAATTTATGGGACCTCCACATCCCACTTTTCAAAATGACTATCTCCTGGCCGGTTGTCTACAAATGTAGTCACCATATAATCTGTGTAGAAATTTACCTGTTGTTTGAATCAAAAATATTAAAACATGCCTTTTATTCGGTTTGACAGTCAGCGTACTAGAGCTGTTTGGATAGTTGCTCCAATCTCAGCATTGTGGATAGAAATTAATGACAGTCTTAGCAGGTACTACCAACTATCAGGAGCAATAACAGTGGATGGACAACTATCTTCAAAACGAGGTAGAACTAGATTTACGCAGTGCATACCATCCAAGCTTGCAAAATATGGTTTCAAAATTTGTTCGCATGCGATGCATGAGAGTAAATGCAAGTCGAGCAATTAAAGTAGGAGAGGGTGTCCAAAAACTGGGCTACCATTGGGAAAACACCGGAAGAACCAATGTCTGCAACAATTTTTTCACCACACAAAATTTGGTAGGATATTTGATGTCCAAAGGTCTCGCTCTTCTTGGTACTATTCGCCAAAATAAGACATTTGTGCCAAATAATGAAAGAAAACGAGTAAAAAAGTTAAAGTCGGGCATGCCGACTATATAATAGGTCTGTGTACCAAATTTCATTGAAATATCTTCGTATTTGCGACCTGCAGCATGTAAACAAGCCAATTTTGGGGGGTACCCTCATATGGGCACTAGGTCTAAACGTGGACCGATTTCAACCAAAATCAATAAGCGTCGTCCTTGGCTTGACGTAAGTCGGTGTACAAAATTTCATCAAAATATCTTTATATTTGCGACCTGTATAGTGCGCACAAGAATGCATGGACAAACGGACGGACATCGTTAAATCGAAATAAAAAGTGATTCTGAGCCGATCGGTATACTATAAGAATTGTCTAGGAACAATATTTTTGGTGTTACAAACATCAGCACAAACTTATAATACCCTCTCCACGTAGTGGTGTAGGGTATAATTATACCGCAAACGGTCATAAGAATATGCAGTCTTTGGATTTCAAGGATGCAAGTATTAGTTATACTAGTTTCCAGTAGGGATGCCGAACGGGACTGGTTTTTACAAATCCCGGGATTCGGGATTTTGAAAATTGAAATCCCGGGATCCCGGGATTTTTCGGGATCCCGGGATTTATCGGGATCCCGGGATTTTTCGGGATTTCGGGATTTTTCGGGGTTTCGGGATTTTCCTGTTTCATTATATTTTTAATTTTAAAAATAAATAGCTGAAATAAACCCTACAAATTAAAATAATTCATTACAAATCTACTTATTTATTTCTTGTAGTATAAAAAAATAAACAAATTAATCCGGATTCACAATGCTGGAGTGTTCAACGCCGCAGAGTGGAGTAGACTAAAGTACAGATGGCATGATACAAAAAATATAGATGTGCGAAAAAGAAAGAAACAAAATCAGCTCAGAGTGGAGTACTACAGCATTGTGAATCAGGCTTTAAACGAAAGTACACCCATAGAAATAAGTACGTAAAAATAGCAGAAAAAGTTACTAGTAATTAGCAAAAAAGTTTCGCCATAAAAACTACCGAAATCAGCAGAACGTGTTTGCTAAATAATTGTTAAATTTCCGAAATATAAGTAATATACTTATAAGGTTAATTCAATTAATTACAAATTACAATTTGTCTCTGAAACTTCTGAGAAAAAACTTTTTAATTAAAAGTAGCAAAAAACACTGCTATGTCTACAAATTTTTAGTTATATTTGTTTAAAATTAATTGAATGCCCATACAAACCTCTCTGCTGAAATCATCAAAAATATTAAGTGATATTATATTGGATTCTTTAAGTTTACTAATATAAAATGTTGAGCACATATCTCTGCTGATTTCAGAAAGGTAGATGGTTAGGTTTTACTAAATACTTTAACAAAAATTTTCTGTTTTTTGTACACTAATATTTGGTAAAATTATTTTGCATGAAGTTAAGATTTCAGTAAATCATCAATAAAATTAATAAAAACATGTCCGTTAAAAGATTGAATTAATCCGAATTACGGTTTTTAATAGTTTTAAAGCTGAAAAAATTTTTTTAAATTATTTAGGTTTATATTCAGATCTATTTAATGTGTGACAAGGTTTTCTAGCCAAGAATCGGAATATACTTTCCCAAAGGTTTTAGACATGCTGAATCCGATTATGAAAAAAATAAATTTCTGGAAGTTATAGGACCTCAAATATACCCAAAAAACGTGTTTTTGCACTTCTAGGTCAGATTCGGATTCAGCACGTCTAAAGCCGTCGGAAAAGTAAGTCTCATTCTTGGTTAGAAAATTTCATCAAATTTTGTCGGCCTGTGTTATTTACGAATAGTAGAAATTAGTTTTTTTTAATAAAATTTAATAAGATATTAGACTTTTAAGTGATTTAGGTCGAATATAACAATAAAAATAAATACAAAAAGTGATAAAATATGCCAAATAATGAAATCGGAAATCCCGGGATTTTTTCAAGAACAATCCCGGGATTTCGGGATTCGTAAATCCCGAAAATCCCGGGATTTTCGGGATCGGGATTTCGGGATCGGTATCCAAAGTTTCCAGTACGCCTTTGACAAATACTGTGGTGCCTGAGAAGCAAAAAGAACAACAATATATTCTGATTACAACGCAACCAAAGGAGATATCGGCGATATGGACAACATGCTTTCCACAAAACGTAAAACTTTGCGCTATCCTTTGGCAATATTATTCAGCATGCTAGATAAAAGCGCGATACTCTGAAAATATTATTACAGTAACTGACTGTAGTTTATTTAAAAAGTTATCCGTACATTTATTTTTAAATGATTATTCAGTTAAAATACAAAGAAATATATTTTTTAACTGTTTTTGTTGTTTATTTAAAAAATAAATTACATATAAATACGGATTTTCTGTTACAGTTAATATTTTCATTTAAAATATTTTGTTAAAAAAAGAATTTCTTTCGTTTTTCTAGGTCAGCTAAAAAACCGAAATAAACTAAATATCATTTATTCTTACGGATTTTGTAGTTAATTTTTTGAAATTTAAAAAAACGAAATAAATGAAAAATCATTATTTTTTAAGGATTTTGTAGTTTATTTATTAACATTTAAAAATAAATGAAAAGTTCTTTTGATTTAAATGAAAAGTCAGTAGACCGGTTTTCAAGTGATTTTTCATTTATTTTAAATTACATTTTCAGTTAATTTAAACTACAAACTATTTTGAGTGTAGTTGTCTACATCATATACTCCGAAAACAAAAATCACATTCAGTATACAGACAAACAACTTTTTTTTAAAAGCTTTGCAAATTAAGGAATATGTACACAGACAACAACCTTTTCTCTGGAGAGGGGCACACCGCCCAATAACAAATTTCAGTTTTTTCATTGCTAGGCTCCAAATACAAATAGTTACCTTCGTAATGTGTTTTATTCAGGGTTGGCAGGCAATACTGCTAAAATACCGTTACGATTCAAAACCCTTTCAACTGACTACCGTTAACCCTAAAATACCGTTACCGAAATAACCGAAATACCGTTATCCTTCAAATACCGTTGCCAAAATAACTGAAATACCGTTATCCTTAAAATTCCGATACCGAAATAAATGAAATACCGTTACCCCTAAAATACCGTTACCGTTATTTTTAATTTGCTGCTTTTGGTAATTGCACGTGGGTATTGAGTATTTTTCGTACTTTAAATTGGTAAATTTGATTTGTTTTTAATCTCGTTTGTTTTTGTAAAAAAAAAATTGCGGGATGCATCGAAATAACTGACTACCGTTATCATTAAAATACCGTTACCGAAATAACTGAAATATCGCTAACTTTAAAATACCGTTACCGAAATAATCAAAATACCGTTATCCTTAAAATACCGTTACCGAACTAACTGAAAACCTGTTATCCTTAAAATACCGAAACCGAAATAAATGAACCCTTAAAATACCGTTACCGAAATAATCTAAAATAGCGTTACTCTTACCGATAACCGCATCGTTTCGGTTACCATCCATGGTTTTATTAAACTGTAATTAAACTCAAGAGATTTTTGTGAATACATGCCTTAAAATGTAAGTGCATATTTTTCGTTTTAACTTGACCATGTATTAAATAATATTAAAAAGATAAATAAATAAAGAAATAAATATAAAAATAAATAAAGAAATACGATCGAAAAAAAATTGTGGAAAAAATCAATGAGCCATCTATGAATCACTTAGCAGTAATATTTTTGAAATAAAAATAAGTAATTAGATTTAAAAGGGGTTTCCTCACTATTTTTTGCAAAAATAATTGACTGATTTGTGCACTATTTAAGGTGTGGCAAATTTTATTCATTTTATTTAATTCGTCAAATTTGGAAGAGGTGGGCATTTAAAGCTTTCTTGATTTCACCATTGCAACTCTGCCATACTTAAAACAGAGTGAGTATCATAATGTCAAATATAGCCAGAGGTATGTAAACAAAGTTTACTTATATTCAGTTTGAAATTTTGTGACTCACCCTGTTTTAAATATCGTAGATTTGCAATTTTTATGTGAGAAACTTCTCACATAGTTACAGAACACCGGTATAGGATTAAAAAATGCCGTTTACTTACTATATAAATAATGGACATTTGGTACACAAAGATACTGTTATTGGATAGAAACTAACGAAAATTTTGAGTAAACTTATTAAGTTTTTCTTCACAAAGGGAAAAAAATTTCTTAAAATAAACGCAAAGCTTCATAATATTTATGAAACTAGCTTTTTAGGGACCGAAAATAACAGTTATTTTTGAATTTTTAAACAAAAAAAGCATGTAGAACCAAATATCGGAGAACTGATTCAAGTATATCGTAATGATCCTTGTGGACTAGTCTTCCAAAATATGCTTTGCTCTTTAAATTTTTGACTTATTTTTTGGAGTAAATATAAAGTTATTTTTTGACTTATATTTTCGAGCAAGAGCAAAATTTTTTTTTTTTAATTAATAACACCTGGAAATTGCCGTTGAGCTCGATTTTATAGGGAAGAAGTACACTTTTTTCAATAAAAATATCATAAAATTCAGTACATAAAAGTAACAATTTAGGTATTCAGAATTCATAACAAAATATGTCAATTATGTTTTATTTCTATTTTATTAATATTTAACTTCGTTGACAAGTATCGCGGCTATATTGATTTGCTGAGCAATTTTTCCATATGATGATTTTTTAATGGTAAGAGTAGAGTTTGCTAAAAACCGAAAAATTTGAAAACCGCGGTTTCGGTTATTTGTCGGTTTTCTTGTGACATTAATACAATTGTTTTAAATTAATTAAATATATATAAATTTTAAATATTTTAACACGTTCAAAATATTTATTGAAATTCGATAGAATTTCTCACTCGAATATAGACATTTCCAGACCTTTTCGAGAGAAGAAAAAAACACGGAAAACCGTTATAAATAAATTGTTTTATTTTTTCGTCGGCAACCAAAGCTGTTTTTTCAAGAGTTTAAATTTTAGCTAATTGTTTAAAATAATATAAAGTTAAAATTTTATAAATTTCGCGGACTACGAAATAGTACTTTTTAAAAAATACGCTGTGAAAATCCGAACTGAATATATGAAACTCAATATCTCTTAAACTACCTGACTTTTTGTTGACTTAACTTATGTTATCCGTAATAACAAAAAATTCTTTAAACTAATATTTAATGGAGAAAATGTTCATTACAATTAAATACAAAATTTTGTAAAATAGGAGCTGAGCCCTTTTCGAAATTCATGATTCAATAATATCGCAGCCAACATTTTTCTGAGCGTTCAGAAATTATGACTCGTAAGAGACTCTAAAATATGATCATTTTCAGAGTGCTGAAATTTTCGAGTCATAATGGACTCGTATTTATGAGTGTATTCGACATCTTAAATGACTCATAATAGCTCAGAAAATTCGAAATTTTCCAATAATGCTCATAATTCAGGGTCTTTTATGAGTCGTAAAAGTGTGCTCGGAAAGAGGCTTCATCGGTGAAGAAATACTTCCTCATATAGCTATAATTTCAGAAGGTCTTAGGGCTCTTTTATGAGTCTTTTCGGCATCTAATTTGAAACTGGAATGCAATCTAGTTAATTATTTTAATTGGTTAAAGTCATTGTTAAAAACCGACTTATTTTTGTCGGTTTTCGGTTTCGGTTTTGAGGCTTGAAAAACCGCGGTTTCGGTTTCGATTAAAACCGAACAGCAAACTCAAGGTAAGAGTCTACTTAATAGAAAACCGCAACTCTCAAGATTTTTCGATATTTATATTCTCATTAAAAACCCTGTTTTTAAAGCAATTCCCATTTTGTCAGTGTTGCCAACTCTTGAAGGCAGGAAAGCACTGTGAGCATTATGAAAACGGGTAAAAAGGGTAAAAATTTACCGAAAATGGGGTAAAAAAGCACGATATCAATTTTTTGAAAAATTTAAATCAAGAATTTAAAAACAAATTTTAACTTTGAAAAATCGTTAAAAATGGTTTAAAAAATAACCAAAAAAGGGGTAAAAAAGCACCAAACTAATATTTCAAAATTTTGAAATTTAAATGTAACGAAGTTACTATTTAAAATTGTACTACAAACATTGTGCAATAATTAGGTTGTTCACAAGGGGTGTGCCATCTGCTGTATCGTTGTATCGTCCTAACATAAAACAGAGTTGTTAAAACTTTTATTTGAGTTTAACAACGATTTTCTATTTAGTTTTCTATCTGTTAGCACACTCAAACATAGGACACTAAACATACGTAAAAATGTTGTATCGTGCTATTCTCAAATGTTGTATTTTTTCAATTTAATTTTTAACAACTCTGTTTTTTCTTAGGACGTTACAACCATACAACAAATAGCACACCCCTTGTGAAAAACCTTAATGTATTTCTTGTAAAGTTCGTTTTATTTTTTAAATTTTGACAGAAAATTCAAGAAAAATTTTAAAAAACGAGAACAAATACCAAAATATGAACTGTACAAAAAGCACTAAAAGCACTGCTTGAAATATGAAAAAGCACCGTAAATACCCGCTTTTTTTAAACGGGTATTTGTAAAAAATCTCCGGGTACCGGAAGAAAAAAAGCACCAAAAAATACCCGAAAAGCACTGAAATGGCAACACTGCATTTTGTTGTTTACCCTGTTAAAAATCGACATATATGTATTCTTTCCTGGACATGTGTGAACTCACAAATGCTGGTATATGAAGACATACAAATTCATACATGTCCATATACTTCCATATAGGATTCATATGTGTTCATATGTATTCATATGCGATCATACATGAACACATTACCTCAATTTTCGTTAATGTACACATATGATTATGTATGGAAACGAAGTACAGAGGTTAAAAAAAGGTATTTTACGTACTTCTTTGGGAGTTATGCAGAAAGCAGTACAATCAGTAAAAAAAGTACGCGTATTGCTGAAAACTATACGTCTGGCAACCCTATTAAAAAAATTAATGAGGTACAACATGTCTTTTTCTGATGTTGCCCAAAACAAAATTTGATCCGAAAATTGGTGGATCATGCTCTATTCATTTATATGCACCGTGCATCTAATATGATGAAATACGATCCGAAAATGGTCTTATCTAATCATATAGAATTGGATGTGACATAATGTCAGTCAAAAACTAATTTGAATGGAATGGACGATTTAATGCAATATGAGCAAACTTTGAATGAAGTATCAAATAAAATGTAGCTTTATTGCACTAAATCTAATTATATACATATAGTAAGATAAACCCATTTTTCGGATCATATTTCATCACATTAGATCCAAGGTGTATCTAAATTAATACAGTATGATCCACCACTTTTCGGATCAAATTGTAGTTTAGGCTATAACAAAAAAGATATGTTTGTATTTTATAACATCTAACTTTTTTTACTCGGGAAGCCTATGAATTTTCACCTCAGAATAAAATAATCCTACAGGAATTCGGGCACAGGTATATGAAAAAAAACTATATTTTTGCTAAAATTTAAATTTGCGAATATTTCAAAAAATAGAGCTACCCGAGTAAAAAAAGTTAGACGTTATAAAATACAAACATATCTTTTTTTGTTATAGCCTAAACTACAATTTGATCCGAAAAGTGGTGGATCATTCTGTCTTAATTTAGATCGAACGTGGATCTAATATTATCAAACACGATCCGAAAAATGGGTTTATCTAATTATACAGAATTGTATTTGATACAAAAAGTTACATTTTATTTGATACCATTAGACAAAAATAATTCATTCAAAGATCGCTCAGATTGCATTTAATGGTGCATTCTATTGAAATTAGTTTTTGATTGTCATTATGTCACATCCAATTTTATATGATTAGATAAACGCATTTTACGGATCGTATTTCATCTTATTAGATACAAGGTGGATCTAAATTAATGCAATACGATCCACCATTTTTCGGATAAAATTTTATTTTGGGCGGCATAAAAAAAAGATATGATTGTATGTTGTACCTCATTAATTTTTTTAATAGGGTAATTTTAACATTTGGTGTTCATATTCGTAATGTTTATCCTAAAAGCTATCAGAATTGATATGTCGCATTTCCGATACATTTTTGGTGTTGTACTGTGTTATTATCAAGGTTGCCAACTCTAGGACATAAAAAAATAGCTAGATTATAAAATAAAAATCGCTAGAAATTGCTTAATTTTTTACAAATACAAAAAAAGTTTGTTACTTATTACTTTAAGGTAGTCTATTTCTTAAAAATTACCCAATTTTCATTTCCTTTAAAAAAGTCTTTGGCTTTTATCGTAAAAACTAAAATTTTAAGAAACTAAGGCCCTTACTATAAAAGAGTATTTTAAATTTAAAGTGGAAAGCTCCAAAAATAAACCAAGTCAAGGCATAACTAATATATACATTTGAAAAATTTAGATAGCAAGGGTGTAAAATTTTAAATTATTCCAGGATTGCTATCAACCTATGTTGGTTTTTGTTAAATTTTTGTTTTTACAATTGCAATGTTTATGAAACCAGAGTTGCAGTGAAGAACTTTTTTTTACAAAAAACGTTCAAAAACTAACACGTCTCAAATAACATACAATGGAATTTGCTGAAAAATAAAAAAAATAAACAAATCGCAATGAAAAAAAATGATGGAAGAAGTTGTCGTTTAAGCACCGTAAGTTGTTTTGATTTCACGTGAAAAAACTGTTATACCCCATATAAAAAAAAAATATTTTTCACGATAATCATTTTCACGTGAAAAATGTGTAGAGTTTGTTTTCACGCAAATTTAATGTACAAGACTATTATTTTTCTGGTGAAAAAGTGACATTTTGTGTATATTGTGATTGTATCTTTGTTATAAAATTAAAAAATTATTAATTTTTATAATTTAAATTGCAGTTTGAAGCCTTTAAATTTCGAGTGAAATTTTTCCACGTGAAAAACAACTTGCGGTGCTTTAAGGTTAAAATTTTTTTAGAATAGGTACATATTTGTATTGTATGATCTATAGACTTCCAATTGAAAATTCATTCATGTTTCTTTTTTCATCTCTCCAATTTTGTCGTCGTTTATATCCACACACAAAAAAAATCTTTGCTAAGTATGTAGGAGCAATCTTTACCACTATTAACTAATAGTAACATTTGGCCTAGTTTTTTCTATCTCATTTTGTGTATAATTTATGCGAAAAAATTTCATTAGATGAAGTACTCGTAAAGGCACATCTACACGGGATATAAATCTTCCGAGATTTTATTAAAATATAGCTCTGTATAAGTCTATGATACATACAAATAGTACCCAAATGTTTGTGTGTTCGTTGTCAATAATATTTGTAAAAACAATAAACTTTATATCCCAAGACAAAATAAATATTTTGAATGAGACTTAGCCGTGGTATGCTTTTGTTCAACAATTATTTTAATTTTTGCATTAAAAAATACAGAAATTGTTTTTTCAGGTTTTCTATATTTTCATATATTTAGTTAGAATATTCTTCTACCTCAAGACCAAATTCTAATATGATATTGTCATTAGATTTTATTTGTTGTTTCAAAAAGAATTTTTGTATTTTTAAATGCAAAAATTAAAATAATTGTTGAATATTTAAAATGTTTTGTAAAATTATTGAACATTTAAATTTATTAAATCCACCTTTTGGTTTTTGGAGACAACATTATTCTTTGAAATACAACAATTTTAATAAAAACCAATACTTGACAACTAGAGATGGCTCTTTTACGATAAAAATTAGTGCCAACAGTATTAGAGATGATAAATTTATAACAAACAATTCTATCAAACGTTAATTACATATATGAAATAAGTAGAAAAACATTGCACTGAGCTTATAAACTTAATAAAGGATTAAAAAAAAATGTAAAAACTAAGGATATAAAATGACTAGGAAGAAAAAGATATGCCGCCTAGATGCAACCTAAATAGTTTTTTATGGCTTGTTTAATATAAAAAAAACGCTGGGTTAATCTGCAAAATGGCTTAGTGGGCTCTAAAAACTCTAAGTCCACAAAATGGCTAAAAATAGCTAAGAAGAAAATAAATGGCTAAATCTTCCGGCTAGATGCAATCTAGCGATATTTTTATAGCTAGATGAAAAAAAAATCGCTAGATCTAGCCGAAAATGAGCTAAACTGGCAACCTTGGTTATTATACAAAGGAAATATAAACAAACATTTCTTAAAAATAAAACTGTCTGTCTGATGACGATGATGATAATAACGATTAAAATCTAAAAGTTAAATGAACGTTTAATTAACCATTAAATATTTGAAGTAAATTTCGTTTAAGCGTAATAATCGGGGTCAAAACATGAAAGCATGTTACTAACATGGGGTTTCTAGAAGACGTTCGTTGTCACACGAATGAGTGACTACATGTATTTTGTTTTTGTATTGCATGTATTTTGTTATTGTATTTTCGTTCGTGTGGAGCAAAACGTCATCTAGAAACACCACCTAAATAGTTTTCCACCAAATTTAAGGGGACTTTAGTGGTTTAGGCAAAGTTATTGGGGATAACAATTTGTTAGGGGGAAATTTGGGTGTTAAAAAAAATTATTTTAGGGAAAATTTTGCATCGATTTTAACAGATTTTCACATAAACTGAAAGTCATTTTCTGTGCTGTTAATATATAAATTTTTCTATTTATAAAATAAAATTTAAAATAAAAACTTAAAATGGCAGATTTTTTAAAATTTATTTTTACGTGTATTTTTTGTGTTTTTGGACCATTCAGGGAGATTTGTAGAAAAAAGACTTGGAAATACTACAAGCAAACGGAATATTAAACTCTTGTAAAACAAAACAACAAGAAACCGAAAAAGAGCTTTCATTTTTTGTATGTATACATTCATCCCTGTTCTGATAAAATAAATATTATATGTGAAATGTAAAATCATATGGAACCGGCGGTTTTCATCGCCTCTTTCGAACATTAACAGTGTAAAGCATTAAACACATAGACGACTGCAGCTACACGACTACAGCCTGTCAAAAATAAAATACACACGTTTATATGAAAACGATTATTTTGACACCAACACAGCTACACGGCTACACGACTACTTTTGCCGCTGTAGTCAACTTAGGATAATTTCTATTTTTGTTGGCTACAAAACAAAAATAGTGTTGACAATATAACAAAATATGTAAAACAGGACAATTTTTCCCGCTAGAGGCGAAATAAAATCGCTAGTTCTGACTAGAAAATCACCGTTTTGGGAACACTGAAGAAACAGCTGTTTATATTTTACAATTGTTTGAAGGTTTCATTAATTTATATTTGGAAATAACTTTATTGTGATGTTTTGTAAAAAAAAATGGATCTTACAAAATTAACAAAATATTCCTCAGCCATTATTTTAGAAGCACAAACCAAAAAAGATTAATATTTATCAAAATGTCAAATATTTAGGATTATCTGTTTACATGTTGCTGTCGTTTTCAAAAAAATTAAGTAGCTGACTACACGACTACAATTGCAGCCAGCAGCATTTGTAGTCGTGTAGTCGTGTAGCTGCAGTCGTCTATGTGTTTAATGCATAATTCTTATGGCAACATTTTCGATACAAATTAAGAAGAGAGTGACTTAACAGTGGTAGTAGGGAGAGTTTTAATTATATAGTCGTTGATGGAACTAATGTTTGCTGTGACTCATCAATACACTAGTGCTGGCAAATTTTGTTACATTTCAATACCAGATATTTTTAATTTCGATACTCGATACTTTCAATGGTTTTAAAATTTGAAATATTTTAAAACAAATTTTAATAAAATTCTTTGTAAAGATTACCTTGATTCAATATTTAAAGGCTTACAGATATTTTCGAATAGTTACAATACAATTTTGTGCATTCGAAATTGTTTATAAAATATTATTTAAAGTTATTTTTTAAATGTCAAACACGCGAGGGCGTTTTTGATTTAATTATTTTTTGAACAAAAAATTTATTAAAATTACTTTTTTTAATACAAATTGTTGTACAAATTTCATTTAAAAATTTTTTTTAATATTTACTTTGTACGTACATATTTGGTTTACAGAACATTGGTGTGTGTTTTTTAATTTGCTATATTGCAGCTTTAAAAGCTCTTTTATTTTCGAGCATGGTGGCGAGTGATGCCAACTTTTTGAAAGCAAAAACCGCAACAAAAAATGTTTTAAAGCGTAGTTTTTGGCTACAAAATGCTCAAAAAAGCATCAGGAAATTTGTTCTAATTTTTAAAAGAAATTTTTCAAAAAATAATTGTACAAAGTTTACAAATATAGGCTTTATTTGATTACAATAATATAAATAAGTAAACAGTTTTACATGTGACATGAAAAAATCGTTTATACAATCAAGTCAAAATTTTAAAAAATTGTTCTTCCAAACTAGCGATTTTTCTTTAAATTTGGCCAATGTTCGTGATCGGAATCGGCCCGAAAAGGTAATTGGAATTAAATTGACAGAAGATTAAAAAAATTCTTTTATAAATAGCGACCCGACCAAAAAAGATGTTATATAATCATATATCACCATATATAAACCCATATATACGTCCATATCTAATTTGATCCGAATATTGGAATATATAATTATATCAAGCGAGATAAGCATGTTATCTCACCTGATACAATTTGATCCGAAAAATGGGTCTATCTAACTGCATCAAATTATATATAAATACATATAATTTGATGAAGATTTTCAAAGAAAATTTTAGTAAATATTGTTGAGATCACTTATTTCATTCATATTAAATACTAATGCTTAATGTTTAGAAAAATTTTTGCTAATAAACTTGAAAATTGCTTACAAAATAAAACAATACAAATTAAAAATTTGTCGGAACAACTTTTTCTAGGTTAGAGTTTTGGTCTTTCTTACAAAATTAACTTTCACAATTAATTTTTTTTTTCACGGAAAAATAAATGAACTTAAGCCCAAATTAGTTTGGTAGTAAAGTGAGGTGAAATGAGGTATCGTAAAGTAGAAATCTAATTTCAATATATTTTCTTACTTCAAATCTACTTCCAAACTAAGTATTTGTGTATACTATCACTAGTTGAAAGTAAACAGCTGACACGATACTTTACGATACTACCAGACTAATGGAGCCTTTAAACCATATTAATTTCAAAATATGTTTTTATTTTTAAATTTAAAGTAAAAATATTTATTTCGGCCTTTAATTCCACAATGAAAAAAAATTTTTTTCCCTTATTTATTTTTTTAACCCTTAAATGCATGATCTCTTCTATTTTAACCATTTTTTTATATATGATTTCTAAAGGCGTGTACATTTCTAGAAAAATACCAAAAAAAATTATTTTTAAAAAAGGTGATTTTTATTGAAAAATATGTTTTTTTGCAAAATAGCTAAATTGTTTAATTGATTATTTTAGCGTATATGAAAAAAAAACAAAAAAAAATTGTCAAAATTTATTGTCGCCAAAATGAATTTTATTGCGAGAATATCACTTTAAATATTTAAACAAATATTTTTGAATATTACACTTTTTGTAAAAAAAAACGCGTTTTAGATTTTTCACAAATATACAGAGCAAAACCAAGATTTTTACTCTAACTGTTTTAAAATTCTGCGCTAAACTATAGGAAGACAATGTACAGAAGCGGCCTCCAATGCCCAAAAATGTAGTTTTGTGCATCAAGTGGGTTTTTTTATTCAAAAACCGGTATGTTGCCAAATGGCTACACCACGCATTTAAGGGTTAAAATTATTTTTAGTTAAATAAAGAGTATTTTGCCAACTATTTGAAAAATATACGTTAAATTCAATTATAAACATTTATTTATGTATATGTCAAAGTGCAAAATTCAAAACCAGATCCACAATTTCGAAGTTTTTTTTAATTTTTATAGTGCAATTAAACTTTATAAAATTTTGTATTATTAGAAATCATGTCAGATAAATTTATACATGAAATTAATACAATTTTATATTAACTTTGTTATATATTTTGATATAAGATTGTTTAGAGAAGCTGATACGCCATTATATATAATTATGTATAGACTATATTTACAGATCTCTTAATATCTCTTAATATATAACGTCATATCAAACATATTTATAAAACCAAAGTGTTAATATAAATGTATATGGTCATATAAAGCCACACATATAAACATTTATAATTATATCAAATCATATAAAATTATATGAAAACTTTTTTAGTCGGGGAACTAAAAATAATTTTTTTAAAATCATTTTTGGAAACTGAATTTATTTTTATAATTTAATTAAAATTTTAACCTATTTCGCACACATCATAATTCCGCTGGATATTTAATAACCAAACTTTGCAGATACATAGAACTATGAGGTATTTTTTTTAATTTGGTGGTTTTAAACCTTTTTTTATAATTATCAAGTGGCAACTTTGCCATTATAACTTTTATAAGTGTAGTAGTAGTATTTCAATGAAGCCTAATTGTTATTTATGTTTATATTGAAAACGCAATTAATTTAAGCATATTTTCGATTTCGTGTTTCTGCCAAATGCATGTTCATTCAGATTTTTATACAGAATATGAATTAAAAAAAATAAAATTACGTTCAGTGAATTAAAAATAAAATACGTTCACTGAATTAAAAAAAAAAAAAAAAATTACGTTCACTGAATTAAAAAAAAATTACGTTCACTGAATTCAGAGCATGTTTTCTGCCGTTCTACTGAACAAAACGACATTACTATTTAGCATCTATTTCATATGGTTTTATATTTTATTCTAAATTTTTCCATTTATTTGTTAATTCTTATTCCTTATTTGTTGTTTGAATCAATTTTCTTTATTCATTTCATATTTTTTCCGACTAAAATCATTCAGCTGTTTCGATGCCGGATAGAAAATTCTGATTTCAACAGAATGATCCGGCAAGTACGTTTACATTTACGTGTTAGTAACCATTCGTATACATTTCTTCTTGTGGTTTCGAAACAGCTGATTCGTTACAGATACGTTTACGGTTGGGTAACTCAGCCTTAAGTGTACATTTTAGCTATGGCACGGTACAGTTACATCACGTTTACGGTCCCATAATCCGCCCTTTAGTTTGTCTGTAATGTAACGTGACGTGCTGGATGAACCTGTTGAAAACAGACAGCTGGTATTTTGAGATCTGCGATGAGTGGCTTAAACCGGCTAAGCTTAGCCGCCGTCTAATTTTTGTTACCGCCGCCGTCGAATATTTTTTTACACGATAAGAATCTAAAAATAGTATATATTTTTTAATTTTCTTTTTTTTACCGTTAAGCCGATGTTTTGTATATGTCAACTTAAAGTTGGCTAGCCGATCAGTTTTTGGCTCACAGCCAGCTTTAAGACGCCACTGCAATTTTTTTAATTACCCACCGCAACCGATTAATCTGGTTGGCGCAGATCACTGCCAAAAAAAACAACATTAAACAGCTGATACGTTGTTACGGAAAAGACTAACTACACAAAAGAGCCATCCGGCACGGCACATTACAGAAACGTCACGGAACGCAAAGACTAATGGAGCCTTAAGGGTACACACAATGGGTATTGCAAACGATGCAAGCGTTGCAAATGATTGCAAAAAACATCGATTGCATCAACACAATAACAAAATGTATGTATTTGCAATTTGCTTTATTTTTCTTCATTTGCAATAAAAATCACTGCATATAAGCTAAGTTGCAAATAAACCAAAACATCTGTTTTTGACATATCAGCCGCAATATTATTTAAAAAATAAAAAAATTACTTGTGATTTTTATTAGCATAAAATTTTTTATTATTTATTATTTTATTAATATTTTTATGATATACAAATTTTCTTAAACAATACAATTTCTTTTTACTTTTGACGTAAACAAAATCACTGTTGCCAATTTAGCTATTTTCTCGTCAAATCTAGCGATATTTCAACTATATTCAGCTATTTTCCAGTGATTTTTTAGTTTGATTTAGCGATATTTTTAGGAAAAAAGTTGGCAACAGTGAACAAAATAGCTCGTAAAGCAAATATGCAATTGACTTAAAAAAGACGCTCACGATATGTTACAATTTGCATAGCAAATTAGTAAATTGCAAATATGCACATTAGGGTCTCCACATTTTTTTTTTTTTGAGTTTTTGATCATGGTACCCTCTGGAAATATTTATTTGGGTGTAAAACTACTTCCCTCAAAAAATTAGGATAATCGGATATCGGGAAGACGTGCTGCATCGGCCCTCAAGTTTGGTATACGGATTACAAGGGGAAAATATGACTTTTTGTGTATTTTCTCGAAAACATTAATATTTTAAAACTAATTCGAATTAAAAACATTAAAGAATCGTGATTTGGAGTGAATTCTCTTTGTAATAAAGGAACAAAAATAACAGAGTTATTACAATTTCCCCAGGCAAGTGATGTGTCACAGACCACTTAATCAAGAAATTCTATTCGAAATTTTAAAATTTATTGAAATAATCTACTACTAAAACACTTATTTATTCTACAAGTTCCAAGAAGCTCAGATAAGAAGTATCTTTTTCTATTGTGTTTTGCTAACTTGCTTTAAATTAAAAATATTGTAGATTTGAAAACAGTGTTTACGATTTCTGACCTTTTTGCACAAAGTCATATTTTCCCCTTGTAATCCGTATGCCAAACTTCAGGGCCGATGCGGCACGTCTTTCCGATATCCGATTATCCTAATTTTTTGAGGGACGTAGTTTTACACCCAAGTAAATATTTCCAGGGGGTAGCCCGCTCAAAAACTCAAAATTTATTTTCGTCCATACAAGCTTCGTCCATACCTAATGCACATGTACCATCGTGAATACCCTCAATATTAAAACACGAAAAATATATGCAAAACAATAACAACACAAAAAAAGGTATTGTTTTGCATATACATATTTTTCGTGTTTTAACATTACTTTTATGTCTCGTAGGGTCGACACAATTTGCGCATTTTGGCACATTAAAAAACAACTACATTTAGCGCGAAAAGCACTAATTTTGCATCACTGATGGAACTGTGCATCACTGTTGGTAAAAGTGGCACAAAAGTGCCATTTGTGGCACTATTGAATGTTCAATGGCACCATGGCACTCTTTATAGAATTTTGGCACTTTTTAAGAAATTTTCTATATAATTTGATAAAAGGTCGATATCGCTGGTTTTTCATTAAAAGCCATGCCTACTTAGAACGGGTAGCAAAATTAAAAAAACAATCGCAGCACTACAAATTTCTACAATTTTCTGGACCAGCTTCCAGTTCTTCGGGGACAATTTAATCATTACTTTGATCTTTAAAAATAAAAGCAATGGGGATAAAATTAGAAAAACTTTAATTATTCTATTGTTGTCACTGGAATTTTTCAAAAATTTGTTATGGTATTCTAGTTTTTTTATGACAAGCAAAATTTTTAAAAATTTCACCATGCAATGGTGAAAGCTTTTTCTGCCAAAAATAAAATAAAACGATCAAAAAATTGTAATTTGTAAAAAATTACGATTTTTTCGATAATTTTATGAAATCTTAAATGAAATGAAAACTTAAAAAATGTCCAGGAACCGCAGAACACAAGAGAACTAGTTCTAAGCATTTGGAGTTTCCTTTAAATTTTAGCATCAAGCATCCTGAGCACATAACAACTTCAGCCCCAAAAATACCATGTTAATATGTACGTAATATTTTGGAGGAATTTGCAGGAATTTTAGAATCGGTAAAAAGTTCGATGCATCTTAAAATAATATCTCAAAATATGAATTAGGTATTTCATATTTTATTTCTGTGAAGAAACATTATAAAATTCTTCAAAAGAAAATAAAACTTTTATATTTTAAATTGTTGACAAATGAAAATATTTGTTGTTATGTGCTTTTTGTTAAATGATAATTTTGTAAAGGTTTTGCTGTGACAATTTTTCTCAGAATACCGAAATTATAATAATTTCCATACACACCAGTTTTGTGACAATTTTGTTATTGTTATAAAGTTTAGAATAAGGGTGTAAATGTATAAATATTTGAAATAAAAGCTGAACATAATTTTTGAAACATTTGCATGTTGCTTAATTGTTTTTGGCACTTTTAAAGCTTTTTTGGCACTTTTTTGGCATCATTTAGGCACCAAACGAAAATTCTCAAATACCATCACTGCTGTGCATTTGTTTACTCACAAGTCTTCTGATAGTTATACAATTCTTAATAGGTTGATAAAAATGTTGATATTAGTATGTTGCGTTGTTGTTAACAGAACTCGTGCCTAAATTTAATGAGTAAGGAAAACCATATAGTCTTGCTGATCGCTTGACTGGTTGCTTCTAGGCAATATGGGATGAGGCATTAATACACCATGTAAAAATGGTTTTAATGTTCCAAGTCTCATATGAAGCGCAAATTTTTGAATGGGCATAGGTCGTCCCTTTGAACTCATGAGTCCACTACTTTTCGGGCTGTAGAGTTTGGGTGAAGCGATCTGCCCAAATAATCAATGAATTTTATTATATCAACCAGGGATAGAAAATGAGTTTTTTTTCATTTCGGTATCGAAAAAAATTTTCAACAGTTCTTTCTACCTTCAGACAGGCTGGTCAGACTTGGGGTTTTGTCCCCAAATTTGGGGATTTTTTGTTGTTCTTGGGGACAAAAATTTTCATTTGGGGAGGATGTTTTTTTTTGGGATAATTTTTTTTTTGCAGATTATATATTAACTTTTTATAGTTTTAAAAAAACAATTTTATTCGCATAATTTCAAAAAAGTAACAAATTCACCCTTTTATGGATTTTCATATTAATTTAAAACTTTTTAACACAAATAAATCCTATTTGCCTTAAAGTTTTATATGTCCCAGAGTCTAAAATATTGTTTTAAAAAAGTCTTGAAAAATTCAAATCTAAAAATTCTTTAAAAAATGCCTTAAATTCTTGACAATTTCAAAATAAAATATGTTAGGGTTCGATTGGTTTGTTTATTGAACGTTTTCCTCGTAAAATTCCCTAAATTCTGAGAATTTTTCTAGACATTTATACAAAAGCAATCCAAGAATTTTTAAAAACAGTTATTGTTAGTGCTATTTTTTTATATTTAATTGTAGTTTTTATGCGGATAATGTTCTTTTTAAGCAAATTAAATAAGCTCAAAAGGGAAATTTTTGGGGATATTTTTAGATTTGTTTGGGGACAACGAAAAAAAGTATCTGGCAATTTGTAACCAAAAGTAGACTTTTTCAAATTTTGAAAAGTCGATTTTTTTAATTTGATAAACTTTTGATACACAGGGTACATACATTCAATTAATTTGAAAACAATCAAAAATTTATCAAAAACTCAGCAATCATGGCAATACGAAGAATATCCCCTGATCATATTGCCAGAAAGAAAACATTTATTGCCGGCAATATCAATTTCGTATTGCGGAAGTTTCTTCCGTCGGGCACAACTGTTACCCGAAAGCAATACTTCCAGGCAATACGAAAGCTAAAGGCTCAATTAGACGTGCCATAACCATAACCATATAAAACAGCTGTTCAAACCAATATTATGGGCTACAATGTATACGATTATTGGTGACATGCCATAACGCCATAACCGTAACCATAGAAACCAATTGAATTTTGGTTGTCTGCTATGGCGTTATGGTTACGGCTATGGCGTTATGGCACGTCTAATTTAACCTTAAAGCCTGGATCAGCCAGACGCAAACGTATCTCTGCATAGCTGAATTAATAAGTTAAATAAGAACAGAAGATGTGTTGTGTTTTTTGTTTCATTCTTATGCATTCAATATAGAGCAAACGTAAATACACAACAAAAATCTATTCACAACAGATTTTCGTTGTGTATTTACGTTTGCTCTATATTGAATGCATAAGAATGAAACAAAAGACACAACACATCTTCTGTTCTTATTTAACTTATTAATTCAGCTATGCAGAGATACGTTTACGTTTACGTCTATACAGAATTAAAGACAAATTTGTCAATTGATTTTTAAAAATGTTCAAGAAAGTTAAAATTTGTTTCCATAATTTTAAACAATTTTTCCAATTTACTAAAATTATTTTTTATATTAATTTTTTCAACGTACAAGTTTTTTAGTCCAACAATTATTATTTTTTTTTTTAATTATATAATTAGACCTTCACGTATAATTTTTAATATAAAATTAATTCTTTCCCACTATAAAAATTCCAAGAAAAACCACTCACGGCCTGAGTTTTTCCACGACCCTGAAACTTTGAAGTCTTAAGATATTTTCTTTATAAAATTTTTTAAATTATTACAAAATATTTTCTAATTTACTTCCCTAGTGGGATCCCGGGAATTCAAAATAAATTTCCCGCTTTCCCGGAATATTAAAAAGTGCGGGATTTTGCATTCCCTAGTTGTAATGTTATATTGTTTATAATTTCATTAGTTGTTTCATAAAGCCAACGCAAGATGGCGCTAATCTAACATTTATTTAAAAATTGCAAAAAATTGAAATTTGGGCGCCTCAAAAATGATTTTTCTGATATGTCGTAGTGGAATTTTTTTTCCTCATGCCAAAAGCTATCGAAAAATCGATGGCACAATATCAAAACATTTTTATCCATACAAATCGCCCCACTCTAATGTACATATTAATTAAGCAGCTTGCTAAAATTAAGTTTACCTAAGTTTAGCAGCGCATGAATCTCAATTTCATAGATAATGCTGCAGGCGACAGTTACTATTTTCTGTTATTTTAGCAGAATTTCCATTTGTACGCTGTTTTTTTTATGAGTGTAATATTATCATTGAACTTAATCTATTCGTTAGGTATTAAGACTTCTGACGTAATTTTCTTTGTGCAAAGTGAGCGAATGAGATGTTTGATAATTATGATGATGTATTTTAAAGAAATAACATACTTTCTTCAAATGGATTGTAATAAATTAAAAATACACCATACCCTCAAAATACAGAATTCACAGTTTTAATTATGGCATCACCAGTGTTGCCAAGTTGGGGGTTTTCCCTCTAGATTTAGGGGGTTTTAACCGCTTAGGGGGAATTTTAGGGGTTACCAATTTGTTAGGGGGAAATTTGGGGGGTAAGAAAATTATTTTAGGGGTAGTTTTGTCTTAAAAACAATTAAATTTTAGAGTTCAATGATTGGTTTTGCCAAATTGTTGATAGTTTTTCACATACATTTTTATTTTCTTTTAGTCTACACTCATAGAAATAAATCTGTAAAAATAGCAGAAAGAGTTACTAAAACTTAGTTAAAAATGATGCTGCAGAAAAAACTGCTAAAGTTAGCAGATTTTTTTACTAAATACTAGTAAAATGAGAACAGCAACATTAAAACTGTTAAATTTACAGAATTTTAGTTATATTTAGGCTAACTTTTAGTTAATTGAAAATAGCAAATTGTACTGTAAAATCTGCAGAAAATTTTGCTAAATATTTGTAGACTTAAAATAGCTAAAATAAACTGTTAAATCTACAAAATGTTTGCTATTTTTAAGCTAAATTTAGTTGAATGCAAATAGCAGTCTGTCCTGCTAAAAACAGCAGAAATATTTGCTAAAAAATTGTAAACATCTGTTTTCGAAAGGCTCGATTTTTATTTGCATTTAACAAAAAAATAGAAAAAAAATTCGAAAATTTAAAATTTTTTAGTGATTTTTTAGGCTACTAATAATTTAGCAAAATTTTTTGCTGATTTTAGCAGGTTAATTTGCTATTTTTCATTAACAAAAATTTAGCTCAAATATAACTAAAATTCTGTGTATTTAACAGTATTATTTTTGCTGTTCCTATATTACTAATATATAGCAAAAATAATCTGCTAATTTCGCAGTTTTTTTCTGCAAAATAATTTTTAACTAATTTTTAGTAGTTTTAACTAATTTTTAGTAGTTTTAACTAATTTTTTACGGACTTTTTTGAACAATTTTAGACTGTGACTAGGAAAGCAAAGAAAACCAGCTAAAATATAACGAAGTTTTTTATTTTAGCAACAAAAATTCAATTATTTACATTTATTAAAAATAATTTCAAACAAAAACTTTGAAAATTGCTGAATTTTAGGAAAATTTATTTTAGGGGGATGGTTTTTAGCGGTAGAGCAGGGGGTTTTTTGGACAACTTAGGGGGATTTGTAAAAAAAGACTTGGCAACACTGGGCATCACTAACAATTTAATTCTCGTCTAAAATCTTCACCGTTTACCCTTGACTTTTTTGGCAGAGCCGAAATTTTTTGAAAACAACCCACAAATAAAAAATATCTTTTCTCCAAATTAAAAATATTTCATATTTCTCAAAACTAAACAAATTTGCAAGATTTTTATCAAAATTCGTAAAAATCTCACAGAGGTTTATTTGAACATGGGATTTGAAGTTACAAATATCGTGTGAACTGGGAGAGGTGTGTAAAAAAATGGTCCATCCAATGTTTACAAAATTCGGTCCTTATTAGGAGTTATTACAAGAAACAGCCATGTGTTTTCTTTGCATTAAAAATAGTTTGTTTTTTTTATAAAAACTAGTTTCTTTTTGTATTTTCTTTTTTTGCACATTTTCTTTATACAAACAAATACCATTGCGTAATTTTGAAATAGGTTAAACTTGTATAAAAGTGTTTTAGAGAAAATAAACAAAGTAAACTATGTAGTTATAAAAGTGGACAAGAAAGAAATGTGGTCATAATAAAAGTGAATAATAATAATAAAAAAAAGAGAATAAAACGGAGAAAATAAACAGTTGAGATGACCGATCAGTGTTGCCACCAGTAAAGCAAGAAATTACACAGCTGTAGATCGAAAATTATCCAAAACAGTATGAAATTACACAAAAAAATATATTTTTCATATTATTTCAAAATAAACTCTCCTGGGCACAGTGGAGAAGAATACAAATATTTTCGCCATTTCTTACCGACTGATATGAAATTTCACACTGTAAGTTTTGGATGGCCGAAACTGAAAGAGCTATGCCATTCGACTCCAAAGTTTTGCCATTTTTCTATTTACAAACCGATTTTTAAAGACGTAACATTTCTATCATCTACAAAGTGCAAAAGTTATTTGCATTTTAAAACTAAAATTTAGCATTTTTGCTATAACCTGTTCCGTGTTTTTGCCTTCTGCAAAAGCATATCCAGGGCAATTTTTAGAAAATATAACAAATTATTCTATTAACTAAAGGGAATTTCAATGCAATATCTTTTTCAGGATTAAAATAGCGTGCTTTTAATTTTGAATATTAAAAATATGGTATTTGATCCATATTAACAGTTTTTTCCAAAACAAAGTATTTATGTTTTTCAGAAAGGCTACTTCATTCAGATGCACTGCATGCAAAAATATTACTTACTTGCTAATTGTTCTCTCCCATATTCCTCAAAATTTAACGGTTTATATTTAAATTAAACCAATTTTTTCTGAGTTCAAAGCTGGAATTAAAAAAAAGCTGGAGTAGATCGTCCATGGCGTCCGTAATGTGATGGCATAAGCCGTGTTCAAGCCTAGCTTTAAATAAGGGCAAGACAGGAACAATTTTAAAAATATTTATATTCGTATTTGTAAAATTTTGAAATTTCTTTGCAGTATCAACAAATTTTCTTTTAAAAAATAAAAATATAACATTTTTTTCAAAAATTTCATACGATTCTGTTGAAATCTGAAACAAGTTGGATTTACAGAATTCTTAAATATTCTGCTCCACCTCGCTGCGTTAGCAAAATTTTTGTCTGGTCAAACTCCAGTATCAAATAACTACAGCAAAAAAATTTTCAGACATTAGAAAGTCACAATCATAACAAACTCAAACATTCCCACTTTTTCGCTGAATTTTTAAATGTTCTTGCAAACCAAGAGAATTTTTAAAAGAAGCTTGACAATTATTTTCGCTTTAAACAAAACAAAAAAATACATAACACCAAAATCCACAAAAGTAATTCACCAGAAAATGGAGATTTGTGGTAAATGTTTCACTGACAAACTCGTTTCGTCTAAATATCGACTAATTTTTATTAATTTATTAAAAAGCTCCAGGACTTTTAAAAATTTACAGAAATTTCTATAAAAAGTGGAATTACACAAAAACTACACAAAAATGTCATTATTCAAAAATTATCCAACGAATGTATAAACAGTCCCGTTTTTGAATAATTATTCAAAAAGTGGCAACATTGTGACCGATAGACCAAAACAGTAGTTTTTATATTTTGCAAAAACTACAACCAATAAAATCCAATCAAAAGCCATAAACTATTGTTTTTATATTATTAAACGGTGTTTAGTTTAATGCGACCTATGTTAAAATTTGGAATTAGTCTTTTTTAATTTTTCACAATTTAATTTTTTAAATGTATTTATAAACTTTTTTCCAATTTTTTTTTCTAAATTACAGTTAACAGGCTGAAATATTTGCTGCAAAATACCTATACAATTTATAAAAAAAATGCTGTTCAAATTCTGTTGAAAATTACCACAATTTTTAGACCTTTTCAAATTTTTCGGTAAATTTTAAAAAATATTAATAATACTTTTTTTATTCACAAAAAATAAATGTACAACTGCGGTCACGCACATCTTGACACTGAATTTTGTTTGACAAACGCTTGTTTAAATACAAATTATGACGATATTTTTTGCTGTATCGCAATTATATCAATTTATCTGTGCAAGAAACTTCAAATATACGGAATATTGTGAAAAAAGAAATCAGTAGTGACATATTAAAAATATAGACCCCAAAAATGAGTCCAAAATATAAGCGGTTAACTCGAGACCAAAAGGTCATTATTTTTACATTGGAGGCAGAAGGAGTACCTTGGCGCGAAATTGCAAGACGGATAGGCTGCAGTCATCCAACCGTTATAAATTTGCTTAAAAAAAAGAACCAGGAAGACCGTTTAGAGTGCAGCAGCAGCAAAAGAACTATCTGACCGTACAGATACCGTTATACACCGAATGAGCCTAAAGAATCGTTTTAAAAGTGCCGTCGAAATAAGAAGAGATCTCGAACAAGACCAGCAAGTTAGCATTAGTGTGGAAACGTTTCGCAGACGACTCCGCGAGTTCGGTCTTTGTGGTAGTAGACCAGCAAAAAAACCCCTCCTGACACAAAAAAAGAGAGCTAAACGGTTGGAGTGGGCCAAAATGCACCGCAAATGGACTCTCGACCAATGGCGAAACGTTATATCCCAGTGTAGAAAATAATTACCAGATATGTGGTTATGTAACTACATACTTGGTAATGGTAACCAGTTACTTTTGTTATTACATTTCTTATTACCTTTATATGGCGATGTCGCGAAAAATAATGAGTTGTCGTTACACACCAGCATACGAAAAATCAAAAAATATATCGTTACCTATGTGCTTACCAGTACTGACAAAAATAATGAGTCCAAAAATAGATTTTCAAAAAATTAATTATATAAAAAAAAAAAATATTTTTTATTGTATTTTTTTTTTTCAATAAAATTTGCTGGTGCGGGAATCGAACCTGGGTCTACAGATTGCCAGTCAACAGCTCTACCATCTGAGCTATATCGACATGTAATATTTAATAGATAAAAATACAATTGACTTGCTGCACACAAGTAAGCTTACTCGCCAACATACAAAAAATCAAAAAATATGTGGTTACATATATCCTTACCAGTGTTTAAAAAATATTGAGTCTAAAAATAGATTTCAAAAAATTTTCAAAAAAATCTAAAAAATTAATTTCTATTTGAAATAATGATAAAAATAAGTCATTATCAGTAACTCATTATTATATGTTTTAAAATAATACAGAAGGTAAGTGGGTGTCATTACTGGTAGTCCAAAAAATAATGATATGTCATTACCGTTTCTACACTGGGTTTATAATGAGTTATGGTTACACATCAGCATACGAAAAATCAAAAAATATATCGTTACCTATGTGCTTACCAGTACTGACAAAAATAATGAGTCTAAAAATAGATTTTCAAAAAAATAAATTATATAAAAAAAATATTTTTTATTGTATTTTTTTTTTTTATTAAAATTTGCTGGTGCGGGAGTTTAACCTGGGTCTACAGATTTCCAGTCAATAGCTCTGCCATCTGAGCTATATCGACATGTAATATTTAATAGATAAAAACATAATTGACCTGCTGCACACAAGTAAGCTTACTCGCCAACATACAAAAAATCAAAAAATATGTGGTTACATATATCCTTACCAGTGTTTAAAAAACATTGAGTCTAAAAATAGATTTCAAAAAATTAAAAAAAAATCTAGAAAATTATTTTCTATTTGATATAATGATAAAAATAAGTCATTATCAGTAACTCATTATTATATGTTTTAAAATAATACAGAAGGTAAGCGGGTGTCATTGCTGGTAGTCCAAAAAAGAATGATATGTCATTACCGTTTCTACACTGGGAATGGGATATGTTCTTAACACTCGCAAAAACTTTCAAATAATCTGCAAACATTAATGGGTTACAAAATTTTAAACAATCAGGCAAATCATTTATGAAAATTAAAAATAACAAAGGCCCTAAACGTGTTCCTTGTTTTTTCATCATTTTTATTTTATATATTTTTAAAAATTGGAAAATTAAAAAATATTGAATGTAAACAAATTAATGATAAATATTAAAAAAAAAATAGAAAAACATAAAAAAAATTAAAAATATATTGGTCCCTCCAGAAATCGACTCCGCGATCATCTGTTTAGAAATACCAAATGATACAAAAATCACTTTTTAGGATCACTTTTAGAACAATTATGCTTTAGAACCAATACTTAAGTGATTTTTTGAATGTTGTTCAGAAGTAATTCTAAAAAAGCTGTAAAAATATATTAACGATTACTTTGGAAGCAATTAAAGAAGTCATTTTTTGAAGTTGTTCAGAATTACTTCTAAAAAATAGTAAAAATACACTGACGGATACTTGTGATGTAGTGATAGAAGTAGTTTGTAAAGCATCACTTCCAATTTTTTTTGCTGGGTATACAAAATTATCACTTACTGGTTATTGATATTTTTATTTTAATGTTGTATTTATTACTTTGTTTTGAAAATTTTTATAACTAAACTAAAAATTTTGACAGGTATGTAAAAAGTAGGAAAAAAATTGAAAGATTCTAAAGGGTTCTTAAAATCGCTAAAGACCACCCATGATGCATTTTGGGACATCGTACACTGAGAGAATTATATGAATGATGTTAATGAATTTTTGCATAAAACTAATGAAGTTTCACTGGAACTAGTCCATTGAAACTTTTTATTGAATTAATGTAATTTTTCATTAAATGTTGTGAAAACTTTCATTTTATTTATTAAAATTTTCATTTTATTTATTAAAATTTTCATACACTCAAAAAAGTTTCATTAAAACTAGGTTCATAAAATATATGTATGTATCAATAAACATGAAGTTTAGGAAATTTTTTCATTTTCTTTAGTTTACTGAAAAATTTTATTAAAAATTGTCCAGCAAAATTCCCTCTGTGCAAACAAAAGAAATTAAGCGAGTAAATAGCGTGGTAACCACTGAAACCCCTTGTGTGCTACTTACTCTCTTAATTACTTGGTAATGTCTGCTGGGATTTTTCTGCAATTTTAAACTTGCCGTGGTTATAACTTTTGAACTGAATGAAATTTTTGAAAAGAACTCTAACTTGTGCGTCTTAACAAAGCAAAAAAATAGTTACTAAAAATTAGTTTTTACTGAAATCAATATTTCCAGATATAATGGTTTTGCCTAAAAATCAGAATTACTAAAATACTATATAACTTTAGAATATAATAATATAATTTGAAATGAGGTTTGGACGCATTAATGCGTCTTAATAAGGACATCAATAATAAATAAAAACCTCGATGATCTCTTAAGTCGACTTAAGCTGTTATGCAAAAATGACACAGATATAATTAAATTATTAAAAAAAATTAGTGGTTTTTTTTATTTTTATTTTCAGCACACCCCACAATTAAAGTGACATTGTTCGGTGCAAACATTTTGTTTATGGTATTGAAATGTTTTTTGCAACAAGACAATTTATATTAAAGCGACAATATACATAGTACATATTACTATATTTAACTGACATTAACTACCCAGTGTAGAAAATCATTACCAAACATGTGGTTACGTAAATACATTATTTGAAATAATGTTAAAAATAAGTCGTTATTGGTAAATCATTATTTTTTGTTTTGAAATAATGGAAAAATTAACTAATTATTAGTAACTCATAATTATATGTTTTAAAACAGTGTTGAAAGAAAGTCGTTGTCATTACTTGCAGCCCAAAAAATATTGATATGTCATTTCCACACTGGGTAACTAAAAAAAGCGCGCAAAACTAAAATGAATAAGTTTTTGCAATAGTTTATTGTGCTTATAACATCATTACACAAAGAAACACTTCTTTTATTTATTTGTATTTAATTTTCGTCGTTCCAGACGAAAAAACAAATTATGAACTTTGTTTCTTTTTGCAAAAACAAATGAATACAATAACAAATTCGTATTATTTCAAACCTCTCAAAAATAAAACATGTTTTTTGTTTAAAAGACACCACACAAATATTTTTGTCTGCCTCGCGCAAAGAAAAATTTAAAAGACCCCAGTGCAGAAAATCATTATCAAATATATATACAGTGGTGGAAAATATAAAAACAACAATTCAGGTTTATTCTAATTTTGTTCTTGAAGATGCCTTTATTTTTAAAGATCAAAATAGTAGCTAAATTATGCATACTTCTAATGTAACGTCTGTTTTTTTTTTCTGTTACATACTTGTTTTAAGTGGGCGTGGCTTTTAAGTGGTTACATGACATTTGCGGCAGAGAAAACAGACCTTTTTTTAAAAATTCATAACTCAGTCAAAAAAAAACATTTTCCAAATTTTTTTTTATTATTGTAGAGAATTGAACAAATTACAAGAAAAAAAATTAAAAAAAATATTTTTCACTCCAACATGGTTTTATAGAGCTCCAAACTGGAGGCAGAGAAAAAAAAACGGGGCCTCGTGGTTGCGGCGCTGGGAGCCGCAAAAATTGACTGGAAAAAAAATGACTTTTTTAAATCTTAACAAAATTGGTTATCGTATGAATAACCAATCGAATAATAATAAATTTTTTTTAAATTTTTGGTGATGTTCCAAATTTGAAAGTGTGTTTTTTCGAAAAAAAATATTGACTTCAAAAATTCATAAAAAATCGATAACCAATTTTGTTAAGATTTAAAAAAGTCATATTTTTCCAGATCGGACAATTTTTGCGACTCCCAGCGCCGCAACCACGAGGCCGCGTTTTTTTTCTCTGCCGCCAGTTTGGAGCTCTATAAAACCATGTTGGAGTGAAAAATATATTTTTTTGAATTTTTTTCTTGTAATTTTGTTCAATTCTCTACAATAATAAAAAAAAAAACATTTTGGAAAAATGTTTGTTTTTGACTGAGTTATGAATTTTTCAAAAATGGTCTGTTTTCTCTGCCGCGACCTTTTATCAAAATTACATAGTAAAATTTAGCGTGTACCGATCTGATCTACACAAACTGTATATTTTTGGAAATCCTATAAAATTTCCTTAAATCTTGCATTATTTTTATCCACAAAAAAAGGTAAAAAAAGAGCAAATGAAATGAAAATTAATAAATAAAAAATAAATGTGTTTTTAAAAACATACTTGGGACCAGTTTATTGAATGTGTCAATTAATTGAAATTTTTTCAATTGGCATTGTTCAATGCCTAAATGCACATTTATAATTGACGAAAGAAGTATTTGCTTTCATGTTTTAATAAAAGAATAAATTAAGAAAAAAAAATTAAAAATTCGCGTATTTCTTATATTTTTTTATATTACAATGCTTTTTCCTCAATTATGTGTACATTATGTGTACAATTATTACCATTGTTTTCATCAATGAAAATTGAAAAAAATTTCATTGGCATTGAATGGTGATGAAATTTGTTGGCATTGACATTGAGATAAAGTAATGCCAATTATATTTCAATGCCAATTTCCCAAGAATGATTTTTTGTAAAAGTGGTAATATTTATAGACAATAATATGTTAACCATAACAAAATGTATTTCAGAGACCGAATTTATTTGAGTTTCCATTTTCACCTCTAAAGCTCCACCCACAGGAAAGAAGGTGTGGCCGATTAAAAATATCGTATTCTTTAAATAAACTTAAAAATTACAATATTGGGGAAAAATTAGGGTCATCCCCGTAAACTCCACTTGCTCCCCAGAGATACTTTTAATCACAATTTTCATATTAAAATGGTTCGTCCAAAATAAACCTTGATCTTTGAAAATTAATGTATTACGATAATTAGAAACTTTTCTCATAAATTTTAATAATTTAGATATTTTATGAGTAGGATAAATTTTGAACCATTTCAATTTAGCTTTATTTAAAAACTTTTTGCATTATTTTTGGCGAGTTAAAAATATGCAGTAATTTTTATGAGCCATTTAACATTCTGTTTATAAGCGCTCCAAAATTTGTAAAATTAGCAAATCTTCTGTTAAAAATTAGTAACTAAAATTCAGCAAAATACTGTAAAGTTAGCAAATTTATTATTAAAAATTGGTAACTAAATTCAGCAAAAAAAAAAGCAAAAAAATTTGTAAGTTAATAATGTGGGGGTAGCAAAAAAATTAACTAAAAATTAAATTTTAACTAAAAATTAGTTAAAAATTTGTTAAGTTGAAGTACTAACAGTTTTACTAACTTTTCTACAAACTTTTTTCTATGAGTGTACCATCTGAGCTATCTCCACATGTAACATTTGATAGATAAAAATATAATTGACCTGCTGCGCCCAAGTCAGTTTACTGACCAACATACCAAAAATCAAAAAATATGTGGTTACCCAGGTAGAAATTGCCGACGTTGCAACAAAATTGTACTGGGAGAGCACTGTTTTTTACGAATTGGCGGTACTACTTAAAACGTACTTTGCCCGTACTGTTTTCTGAAAATTAACGAGCTTTTTTCAATTTATTAAAATTAACAATTTTATAAATTTTATGTATTTTTGCGTCTATTACACAATTATTTATGTAAGAGAGACATAACCCCATTCTTTTCTTGTGAAGTTTCGACAAAATGTGTGATGTACACTAAAAGGACAGTAAAGTACTAGCAAACTACTAAAATTGTTATTAAATGTACTGGGATAATACGAAAAAAATAAAATCCCAAGCCTGTGCCAACGTTGGGAAATAACTACGGCCAAGCGTTTATTGGTGTTATCATTTCGACAACATGCTAGTACAGTGAAAGTTGAAAATCCGACGCATAGCCAGTACATGTACTACCGTCTCCAATACCGGGCCGACATTGTGCCGTTTGTATTTTTCTACCTGGGTACATATATCCTTACCAGTGTTGAAAAAATATTGTGTCTAAAAATATATTTTAAAAAAATTTACAAAAAAATCTAGAACAATACTTCATGTTTAAAACAATGATAAAAATGAATCATAACTGGTAACGCATAAGTTTTTTATTTTAAAATATTGGAACAAGTAACTAGTTGGTAGTACCTCAATATTATATGTTTTAAAATAATGCAGAAAGTAAGTCGGTATCATTACTGGTTGTCCAAAAAATAATGATATGTCATTAAAATAATTTCGTACTTGCAATAATGATAAAAATATGTCATTATTGGATTATTTTTATTCTTAAATAATGGATAAAGTATCTAGTTATTAGTAACGTACACTGAGAGAATTATCATCACTTCAGTAATGAATTTCTTCATAGTTTCAATGAAAATTGTCACTGGAACTCTTCCACTGAAACTTTTCATAGAATCTTTGAAACAGGTTTCATTAAACCCAATGTTTTTGAAAATTTCATAAAATTAATAAAAGTCTTCATAAAATGAATAGGCCGTTCCTCCAATGAATAAATCATTCAGCCAATGAAGAGCTTCATAAAATGAAGCAATTTCATTTATTATTATTTACTATAGTTGGTTGTTGTCGTTGCTAAGCTGGAGTGAATAAATAAAAAGTATTTAGCAAATGCAAAAAGCGTAATAAAATTGTAGCATATTTTACGGATGTACAATGTGCCTAGTAGAGATGAGCGATCCGGTGATTTTTGAATAACGCTGCTACCAGTGATCGTGATTTTCAAATCACCGTTCTTTTAAACAGTGACCGTGATCACGGGTTTGTAATAGATATGGGCGATCCGGCGATTTTTCAGTAACATTGTTCTCAGTGAATGTGATTTGCAAATCGCTGTTCTTTTAAACTGTGGTCGTGATCACGGTTTTTCTATTAAGATGTCAGTTAAACTTGGTTTAGTTAAACCGAAAACGAATTTTGTCAGCCATTTCAAAGTTTATAAACAAAAATTTGCCGGAAAAACTTTTTCTTGAGTATAATTTATTTCTTTATTGAAATAAAAAAAATAAACTACATTTTAAAAGCAGTATTCCAGTTACAAACTTCGTTAAACTAAGTTTAAAAATAATCCACTTCCTAAAAACTGGGCCTTAAAAGAAGAATAGTTGCGACCGGTAACAAAGACATGATAGAAGGAGACATTTTATTCAGAAGAGTGTGAAATCAAGTCACTGTTATTGAAAAAAAACATGTATTACTGTGCACAATGAAGTTTGCAAGAAAGAATAGTACACAAATATTAAAAGAACGGCATTCCGAGTAACTGCGACTTGAAATATTTGATCACTGCCGTTACCAGTGATTTATCAATAACTGTGATTAAATCACCGGTATGAAAATATCGCTCATCTGTAGTGCCTAGTAGGGACATAAATACTGTTACTAATATGTTGGGCTATAAAGCTATAAAACAAAAACTAATGAATGGTTTTGGAACAAATTTTTTTTATATATTTAATGACATGTATTGTATACAAAAATCTTAGTTTTATTCACGTCCGCCTTGGTCTTCACACACGCCTTAAGTCGCATTGGCCAGTCATCAATAGCTGCACGCACCTTATCCATTGGAAAATTGGCTACAGCACGAACCAGAGCTGTCTTAAGAGAACCAATGTTATGGTATCTTTTGTGGGAGACCATATCCTCTAAAACCGTACACAATTTGTAATCCAAAGGTTTAAAATCAGGGCTGCCAGATGGCCAATCTTCAGAGCATATAAAAGCTGGCAAATTATTTCGAAGCCAGGTCTGTGTCGTTTTAGCCTTATGAGCTGGTGCAGAATCTTGTTGGAAAGTCCAAGGCTGGTTTAGGAACAGGGAATTGTTAAGCGGCTTCACAACAGTTTCCAAAACGGTTTCTTGATAAACTTTGACCGATGTTTTGACCCCTTGTTCACAGAAATGCAAGTCAATCACCCCATCGTAAGAGACACCCCACCAAACCATGAATGCAGCTGGATGATGACCCCTTTCGATGACCTTTTTTCGTGTAATGAGTTCTGATGCTTCTTTAGATGACCGGGCATAAACCCTATCATTTTGTATGTTAAACTTTTCCTGTACGGTAAAAATTTTTTCATCCGTAAACAAGATTTTTCTATGCAAGTTATCAGCGTACTTCACCAAAAGACGTTTGGATTTTTCTATCCTATTTTTTTTTTAAAGCTGCAGTCAACAAATGTCCTGTACGCCGTTTGAAAGCTCCAAAACCCAAGTCTTTTTTAATAATACGACTCATGGAATTTTGTGTGATTTTCATCTCACGGGCCATGATTTTCTGTTTCCGGAGAGGATTTCGTTGAATTCTTGCTTTGACGGCGTTGATTACTTGCTGTGTCCGAACGGTACGTGGGCGGCTCGACAGGGGGCGGTCTTTTATATCTCCGGTCTCCTCGAACAATTGCATGCACCTGTAGACGAACATGCGACTAATGCCGAGCGGGCGGAGCGTTTTAAAAATATCATTTTTTTTTTCTTTCCACACTTCAAAAGTGCTATAACTGCGATACGGTTTTCTTTATCTGACCACTCCATGGTTAAAGTTAACACAATTTCAATTTCCGTACTAACGCTATAGAGGTTACCTTTCAAAAAACATGTGATAATAAAAGGGTATGTTCAATTTTACTATTCTAATGGGTATGTTCAAAGTAGTAACAATATTTATATCCCTACTAGGTATATCTAATGAAAGAATTCATTAAATTAAAAAGTTTCATAAAATTTTATAATAAGCTTATTTCAGTTAATGAAATTCCTTATTAATATTTCGAAAAAATTAATATGATTTATAAAAACTTTCATAGTCCAAAATTAATAATAAAAAATTATTTAATAATAAAAAATTAATTAAGAAAAAAAAAAAATTATAAAAGAATTGTCAGTATGGAAATTAATGCATATCACTAAAACTCGGCCTTATGGTTAAATAAAACTATTGTGTTTGAGAATTAAATGTTTAATATAAAATTCTAATTGAATGAAAATTTTTAAAAATTAAGAAATGACGATATTTTGTAAAAAAAAAATTAAAAAAAGTAAATACTATTGAACAATTTCATATTTACATATGTGAACTTCTCCGAGAAAAGGGACCTAGTGTGTCAAAAAAACGGGTTTCGATAAAAATGAGAAAAACATTAAAATTTTATTTTTAATTTAACTTTAAATGCGTTCTTCTCAAAACTTCATTTTCACACACTAGGTCCTTTTTCTCGGAGAAGGTCACATATATGAAATTCATCAATAAATTAATGAAGATCTAATTTATGGAATTTAATGAATTTTTTTAATGAAATTATGAAATTTTATGAAAAATTTCATAATATTAATTAAATATTATATAGGTAATGAAATTCTTCATTGATTCTACGTAAAAATTTTATGCAATTATATCATTAATATCATGAAGGATAATTCTTCCAGTGTATTATTATGTGTTTTAAAGTAATGCAGAATATAAGTTGCTATCATTACTGGTTGTCTAAAAATAATGATACCTCATTACCATTTCTACACTGGGACTATAATCAGTGAATAATAGATATTATGAAAAAAAGTGAAATTTTTATAAAGATGTTCATATTTCTTTTTTCTCTCATCTCAATGAAAACAGTTGTGTTATTTTATTGAAATTTAAAGCATCAATGTATGAAGTTTTAAATTATTTTGCTGACATAATTTCGTCAACAAGTCAAGTGCAGATAAGTGTTGCCAATTTAGCATTTTCTTTGCTAGATCTAGCATTTTTAATATAAATTTATGTATCTTAACAATTAATTGCAGCCATATTTGAACTAAATAAATTTGCATGGAAATAATCAGCCATTTATTTGTATTATAATATAATATACAAATGACTGATTCATTTGTATATTTTATTTGACAGTAATTTTAACATCAATTGCCAGCTTTGACGATTTGATTTGTGTCCATTTTTTCTGAAGTGAAATTTGATGAAATGACGATGTACGATTTTGAAAAATTTCATGTATAAAAAATACGATTTTTGAAAACTGAACAATTTTTATAGTAGGTGTATTGTTGAAAAAAATATAAATTACAGATGTGTTTTCCACTTAACTATATCTGTCAATTCATAAAAAAAATCAAAGTAAATAAAAACGTTTTTTAGACGAAAACTAACCCACACATTTTTTTTATGTACGTTAACTTTCAACGTGGATAATTACACTGTGCACGAAAAGGAGACTTTTTTTCCCGAAAGGTGGGGGACCCAGTGGGTAAAACTAATTCGGGTGCGCTGAATCTAGTGGTGCTAGCCGTTTTTCTAGGTTAGCTCTTAAAAAAAAGATATTTGAGTTTGAAATTTATGGTTTCAAGAACACCAACACACTCGATTTTTTAATTTGTTTACCGTTAATTTTTAGTTAAGTTATTTGTTACACTACCAAGTAGCTTTGTGTTAAAAAAAAATCAAAGTCGGTCTTGCGTTTCAAAAGTTGTGATTGAAAATGTGAGGACACCATAAAAACCTTTATGCAAATTTTTCACTTCTATACAAATTTCAGTACATTGCACTAATGTACAATTTTGTAGGGAAAATTTCGAAGTGTCCTCACATTTTCACTCAGAACTTTTGAACCGCTGCACCGATTCTGATCATTTTTAACCCAAAGCTGACTGGGGGAATAACAAATAACCTGGGCATAATAATAATAATTCTGGGGTGCTTGGACCCAGAATTTTCAAACACAAATATCTTTTTTTCAAGAGCTAATCTAGAAAAACGAATAGCACCACTGGATTCAGCGTACTCGAATTAGGTTTACCCACCTGGTCCCCCGTTTGTTGGATTTTTCAACTAGCACAGTGTTATCAACGTTTATACATTTTCACACCTGGCGTAACTTCTTCGCGTTACTACCTAAAAAAAATTACTGACGTACATTCGATTATACCGGAACTAGCATAAACACTAGCTGTTTAAAATTTTTTTATACTCCAATCGGTTTAACGTAGATATGTTTTAAATTCTTAACGTTTATAGGCATGATGGAAAATTCAAAACTCATTACCGGGTAATAAAAGGTTTTGCTGGGAGAGTTAAGAACCCAAACAAACTAAACAAACATTCTTGGTAAATTTTGAAACAAGATGAGTTTTCCACTTCACCTCATTGGTAAATTTTGAAACAAGATCAGTTTTCTACTTCACCCCACATTATCCTATCGAAAGAAGCCAGGTTTTTATATAAAAATGTGAAAATTGTTACATAAATAAATGTCGACGACTTCTTTCATTCAAATTAAAAAAGTTTTTGGATTGACGATTTCTCATTTAGAAAATTTCACGATTTTCGCGATCTTTTTCTCGAAAAATAAAATAAATATGGTGGCAACCCTGAAAGCATAGCTTTTATAAATGTTGTAGTCACAGAATATACATAGAATAAAATGCTTCTTCTTCTTCTTACAATGTTGTGTAACATCCCTACCCGTGTAAAAAAGATCAGATCTGGTCAGATCTCAGCACATCTTACCAGATCTAATTAGATCTCAAAATTGGGGACAAATTTGAGATCTAATTAGATCTGATCAGATCTAGGCATATCTGGCCAGATCTTCGTAGATCTTACCAGATCTAATCAGATCTCAAAATTGGGGACAAATTTGAGATCTAATTAGATCTGATCAGATCTAGGCATATTTTGCGCATTTGTCCAAATCACTTTAGATTTGAACGAATTTGGCACTAGATCTTATCAGATCTTGCCATAAGGTATTATCACATATGCCATATCTGATCATATTTGATGTGATCTGGTACAGGATCTAATTAGATTGAATCATATCTATTGAGAACCAAAAAGATCTGGTCAAATCTAAACTTTTTTACACGGGTACGGGAAATTTTAACAAACTGTCACCGAACTGGCCCCTTTATATGAAATAGACTGGTCACTTTTACATGGCGTTGTCATAAGAGGTGGAAATTCACCCCCTTGTGACATGTCACAAGACAAATCCTAGGACAGGTTACTGAACTCTCAATTTCAGGGACCTGTCCTGGGATTTGTGAGTGTCTTCACTTGAGATGAGAGCATTTTGACAATTGCTTGCTATCATTTTATTGCATGTCAAGACACTAGGTTACTGTCACAAGGTGTCTAAACTGTGGCAATTGGTCATTTCCAATGACAATGCCATATTAAAGTGATATGTCTCTTTCCAATAAAAAGACCGATCAACGACCGGTCTCCGCCCCCTTGGGACCTATCCTGCGTGTCATCTGGGACCGGTCCCTTTCCCCGTAGGGTGCTTTCTTATGTATTTTGAAAACATTAACTTTTGAACCGTTTGCTGTCACTAAACATATGCACGATCAATGCAATCATGTTATTCTACTGAAATTTCACACACGAATGAGAAGAAAAACACAAAGAATTTGAAGAAATTTAACAGCAAACGAGAGAAAATGAGGGACGTCACGAAAACAATAAATTTAATAAAAACGGGTTTACAAGCAAAAAACATCATTAAAAACAATAAAAAAAATAATTAAAATTGATTATTTATTTATTTCACTCTTAAAGTTGTTTTTGTTACCGCTTTAATCAATAATCGTAAGAAGCAATAAAAACAGTGCCCTGTTAACTTTTTCGGTTTTCCATTTGTTTCTCTTATTCTTCACGGGAATTAATAGAATTCCAATCCATATAAATTTTAAGGGAACCAAAGAGTATACTTTTTTCGTATGGGAACTTCTTATCCTTTATCCTCGTTGGTAGTAGTATTTCAATAGCTATAGCTCTTATTTATATTTTGGATGAAAAAAAAAAAAATAAATAAAAAGTATAGTTTAGCATACGTATTTTCGATTTTCTACATTTGGAAATTTCATGTTCCGATCGGTCAGATTTTCATAAATTACCTGCAATTGTTGAACTAATTTTTAACTCAGGAATAATTTTTATTTTGTCAATGAGAAATATAGTGGGTTATTTTGTAAAACGCAACGCAAGGCGTTGTTATTGTTACAAAAACCATTTGTATGGAAAACAACGCAACGCAAGGCGTTGCGTATTACAAAATATCCCCCATAAAAAAATTTAATCTTTTTTATTTTTAAATAATCTTTGAAAAAAAGTCTCATTAAAAAAAGTCAAAAATTGAGTTTTTAAAAAAATATTTGGCAAATCTGGATAAAATTTGTTTACCAATTTTTTCATTTACGAAAAGCAGTCAGGATATCAAACTATTTTATAATCATGAATTAGCTTTATCCAGTGTAAAATAAAGCCGTTTAAATGTACCGAGTTAAAAAACGAACAGTGTGTCCAAAATTAGTTAAATACACAAAAATTTGTTTGTTTAAATGATTTTAAACAAATTTGTACTAGGCAATCCAATGAATAGATGACTGTGCTCAACTTGGATTTTCATTAGATTTGGGCAAACCGCTTATCGTTTATTTCACTTATTTCAATTGTTTGAACTAGTTCGAATAAGTATTAGATTTTGATAAAAAAAAGAATTTTTTTAAATAAAAACGTGGAATTAACGAAATAAAATAAATCTAAAAATAAATCCGGTGATTAAAAAAGATCTAATATTTCAGGAATTTCATGCACTTGAAAATAGAAAATATGCGGCTAAAAAAGAAAAATATGCATTAAAAATATAAGAAATATGCACTAAAAACTATTATTTTTGCAAAAATAATGCAATTTAAAACTTCAAAATATATTTAAGTTAGTTATATTCAGAGCTTTGAAGAATTAATTCCTTAATTCAATTTTTCAATTCTGAATTAAAAATTCGATGAATTAATTCACAAAGCACCATATATTGAATGGAATTAATTCATATTTGTTTTCGTTCGATTTATTTTGTTACGAATTAATTCAATTGCTATAGTTCTTTTTATTAAATCAAATGAATTAATTCACTGGTGAACGCGTTCAATATTATAAATCGAACGGCAAAAAAGTGAATTAATTCCTTGCTGAATTAATTCACCACTGAATTCATTCAATTTCATTTTCATTCAGTAAATTAAAAAAAAAAAATAAAATTACATTCAGTGAATTAAAAAAAATAAAATTACGTTCAGTGAACTAAAAAAAATAAAATTACGTTCAGTGAATTTAAAAAAAAATACAAAGCCTGTTTTCTGCCGTTCAGTAGAAGAAAGCATTTATTTACAAATAAAATTTGCAACTAAGCAATTTTACAGCGTTTGCTAGTGAAAATAAACAAATTACATATATATTAAGTGTTAGAGAAACCCGATGCACTTTATCAACCTACATGATTAAAAAATAAAGCCTTTTACTATTAGAAATAAAAACTTTACAGATATAGATGAATTTGAAAAAAATATAACTATTAATTTTTAAAACTTATGCTTCCCAGTAAAATGTAGATGCTTCACTATGACGTATTTCATTTATACGTTTTTACAATACAATGTTTTCTTCTACTGAACGGCAGAAAACGGGCTATTAATTCAGCATACGTAATTTTTGTTTTTCAATTAAGTGAACGTAATCTTTTCTTTTTTAATTCACTGAACGTAATTTAATTTTTTTTAATTCACTGAATGTAATTTTATTTTTTTTTTAATTCACTGAATGTAATTTTATTTTTTTTTAATTCATTGAATGTAATTTTATTTTTTTTTAATTCACTGAATGAAAATAAAATTGAATGAATTCAGTGGTGAATTAATTCAGTAAGGAATTAATTCACTTTTTTTTCGTTCGATTTATAAAATTGAACGAAAATTGAAACAGAACTATTGCAATGGAATTAATTCTTTGAATTTATTGTTTGATGAACGCGTTCAGTTGAACGAATTCAGTGAATTACTTAAGAGAAGGAATTCATTCAATTCTAAAGAAAATTGAATTCGATTGGTAGTGAATTCATTCAAAAAAGAATTAATTCTTCAAAGCTCTGGTTATATTGCAAACAGACACAGAACTCGAAGATTTTCCATAGGCCAATAAGGTTTTTAAGAATGTTTATTTTGATTGAATCAAAATATGAAAACGTATTATTTTTTATATTTTTTACAAAATAAGAAATGCTCCAAAAAAAATATGCACAAATATACATTAAAAAGCACAAAATATGCACCAAATATGCATTTAAAGTCAAAATATGCAAAAATATGCATTTTTGACAAAATATGCAAAAATATGCAACTACAAATCGATGTCATTTTGTTCTAAATTTGTTGATTCGGATTAATATTTAGTCCATATTAGTTTTGGACTATAGAGAAAAAACATGCATTTGCATGGAATTCCTTGCCCTATTAATTACATTAATCAATAGTTTGTTTGACAATTCCAAAAAGTATTCTTTCTACACTAATTAACTGAAAAGAGCTTTTCAAATGGAACTAGTTTCTTTAGTTCAATATTAATCGTTTTTCGTAAATTTCGAACAAATCATTAACAAATATGAACGATGAAATGAAATTGGGGAATGAAGAAGTGAACTGGAAGAACTAACCATAGACTAATTACCAAGGACTGTCATTTGCGACGTTTATCAGAACAATAACATTTTAAAATAAAGAAACGTCGGCATAAACGACTTCAACGTTTACTACATAAATTTACATATTCAATCACTTTTAAAAACTTTAATATTGGAATTACAATCTATTATTTATCTTTAAATTGAAATTACATTAAAGTTTTAGCAATAACAAATTAATAACAAATTTTGAAATATATTAACACTACAAAAATTTTGTGTGAATTTGAGTCGTTTATGCCAAACAAAGTGTTCTTATTTTCTTTTGTGTTTTCGTAAATATTACAGGGTTAGGCGATTGAAGTGTTACCTATTCAAACGACCATATTTTTTTTTGTGAAATTATTTTTTATTGATTCAAATTACAAAATGTGTGGAAATAATCAAAATTTCAGAATCCATTCACTTTAGCTCGATGTGGCCACCTTTTGCCGTGACTATGGCCTTCAAACGGTTAACAAATTAGTTGTATGCTGCACGAGTATAATCTTGCGGTATTTTGGCCCATTCCCGTACAATGGCTTTCTTCAGCGCATTCATAATGGCATATTTTTCTCACCTTGCTCTCCAAAATTGCCCAGATGGAATAGTCCATCAGATTTGCATCTGGCGAATTCTAAAGCCATTGTGTGGACGAAATGAAGTGTGGAACATGTTTTTTTAACCTATATTGGTTCACACGAGCTTTATGGGACTGTGCCGAGTCTTGTTGAAACGTCCATGGTCTACAACCGAAATGTTTGCGTTTCCACGGCTCTAAAGCAATTTTTTCTTATCGTGTTTTTTTAAATCTATAATTTTTTCATTATAAATTTTGGCAACACTGCTGCAGATGGACAAATCAATCGGTTAATTTGGAAAGTTAAATATAATTTTTTGTTTTCTTGTCATACTTTTATACACGTAATAAAAAATATTTTTCGAAGAATTAACACTGATTATGAGTTTATAAAAAAAAATATCCCATATATGTAGAATGTAAAGATGAAGTCATACATAAAGTGTTGTGAATGTAGCAAGCAAAATACGGGTAAATTGCTTAAAAAAGCTAAAAAAACGAAAAAATAAATTCACACACTAATAAAATAAATATGAACTAAGAATTTAGTTCCCACCTAACTAAAATCAAGTTTATGGGCCAGTGTTACACTCAGAACGAAGAATGATTGCTGTCTTAAGTTAGAAATTTTGTTTGAAAATTTCTGACTTAAGTAAAATTTTATTGTAGAACAAATTCGTTCTTTTTTCTGACTATAAAACTGCCCCTAACTTTTTCGTGAATTTAGTTCATTTATTTAATTATTTATACTTCAACGAGAAACTAATAGAAAGAATTCACAGTTTAAGTGCTAACGTGATATCGTTGTAAAATATCATGATTTCTGAAGTTTAACCCATAGAAAGTTTTAAGATTTACTTAAAATAGTACGAACTGTGAATTCTATCTTCTATATTCAATATAAATAAATTATTAAGGTTGTTTATTTAAAATGTAAATATGAGCACATTCTTTGTATATTTATGCATTTTAATATGCGTCTTCGAGTAGGTAAAAAGTTACATACTTTAAGTAGTTTAAATTTAAACAAAAATTTATAATAGTGTGTGAATAGAGCCTGATTGCATGAAAATAGGTTTAGTTGTTGGCGCAGCTAAGCGAATGTTACAGCGCCACCTATTAATGAAAAACGCTATTACGTATTATAAATAATAACCTAGTCATAAATTGCCAGTGGCACAAAAAATCAGCGGTTAATAAAAAAAAACTGCCAAAGGATTGGCCAAAATGTTTTGCCAGTAGGTACTGCCCAGTCAGAAATTGTTGAAAATTAATCAACTACACCATTTTCACTTGTTTTTCAGAAGTTATCAATTGTATTTCAGATTTATCAATTTTATTTCAGAAATTATGAATTGAATTTCAGTTTTATCAATTGTATTTCATCAGAAATTATCAATTGTGTTTCAGATTTATTATTTGTAATTAAATAAAATATTCGAGCTCGAGGCCAGTTGTTATTATAAAAATTGCAATAACAAGTGATGATCAACAAGCTGTGTTTTTATGTAAATATTAAATACAATTCTCCTGAGGATGACATTCGATGAATGTCGAAATATTGAAAAATAAAATAAATTAATTTTTATAATAACAACTGGCCTCGAGCTCGAATATTTTATTTAATTAGAAGTTGAAAGGTCGAATAAACACAAATTTAAATTTATTATTTGTATTTCAGAAATTATGAATTGAATTTCAGTTTTATCAATTGTATTTCATCAGAAATTATCAATTGTTTTTCAGATTTATTATTTGTATTTCAGAAATTGTCAATTGAATTTCAGTTTTATCAATTGTACTTCAGAAATTATCAATTGATTGTCACATTTCTCAATTGTATTTCAGAAATTTTTGTTTAATTTTCGGTAGATTCTACCGACACATTTTTTTGTTATACAGCTGTTGACAACTAATTAGAAACGCATTTTTTACACTAGAGCTTGATGATCATTATTGATATTTTTGTAAATTTACCGTTACGTTTTTTGTTTAAAACAATTGTATTATATTATTACTCTTTTTATTATTACCCTACGGGAAATTTTAACAAACTGTCACCGAACTGGCCCTTTTATATGAAATAGACTGGTCACTTTTACATGGCGTTGTCATAGGAGGGGGAAATTGACCCCTTGTGACATGTCACAAGACAAATCCTAGGACAGGTTACTGAACTCTCATAAAAAACAAAGTTCAGGAACCTGTCCTGGGATTTGTCTTGTGACATGTCACAAGGGTTCAATTTCCCCCTCCTATGACAACGACATGTAAAAGTGACCAGTCTATTTCATATAAAGGGGCCAGTTCGGTGACAGTTTGTTAAAATTTCCCGTAGGGTATTTACACTCATTTTTGTTGCTGTTTATTTTAAAAGCTGTTATAATTTCTGAAAATAGTTTACATATTGTTTAGTAAAATTCTAAGAAAGTGCGACAACTAATTAGAAACGCGTAATTGTTTATTAAAGTTTTCTTGGCTAAGAGCTATTTTGATAAAAAAAAATTTATTTTACGGTTTTTTGTTTCCAATTTAATATTTTATAGCAAATAAGAAATTATAATTTTTAAGATTTATCATGGGAAAAGGCAAAAGCTGCACTCCTGAAGAACGGAGCCCAATTTTTGAACTTCAGAAGTCTGGAAAGTCTTATAGAGAAATAGCAGAGCAGCTGAAGTGTTCCAAAAAAATGGTTTTTAATGTTTTACAGCATATCAACAAATATGAGACCATAGCCAATGTTCCGCGAAAGAAGAGACCAGAAACACATCAGCACATACCGACCGAATGATAATGCGAATCTCCAAATCCGGCCCAAAAAAGTCATCTACTGACATCCAACGTGATATTCAAGAAAATTTAAATGTCACGATATCCAAGCGGACTATTGTACGTCGTTTGGTGGAAGCCGAGCTACATGGAAGAGCAGCACGAAAGAAGCCACTTCTGAGTAGGATTCAAAGAAAACCTCGTGTGGATTTCGCGAAGTCCCATTGAAATTGGACAGCAAATCAATGGAAATATGTGATTTGGAGCGATGAAAAAAATTTAATCGTATTGGTTCAGATGCTCGGAGATACGTTAGATGACCCATTAACCAAGAATTTAATCCTCGCTTCGTTTCACGGGTAGTGAAGCATGGTGGAGGGTCAATTATGGTATGGGGATGTTTCTCCTGGAATGGTGTTGGCCCAACTTATAAAATTTATGGAATCTTAAATAAGGAGAAATATGTTGATATACCAAATACTGTCGTGCTCCCGTGGTCTGAGGAGAATTTGCCTATTATATGGCAATTTCAGCAGGATAATTATCCGAAGCACACGGCGAGGCTGACAAAAAAATTCTTTGATAATAATTTCATCAACGTTTTGGAATGGCAATCATCCAGTCCGGACTTGAACCCTATAGAATATCTATGGGGGGACGTAAAAACAGCCGTTAGTCTCAAAAATATAACAAATATGGCGACTCTTTTTGAGGATGTTAAGAAAGCATGGGAGGCGATACCAGTAGAGCGATGTCGGCGTCTAATAACGTCAATGCGCAACCGATGTGAGGCTGTGATGAAGCAAAAGGGATTTGCAACAAAATATTGATAAAAAGTAAGAAAAATAAATTAATATTAGTTTTTTTTCTAATACAGTAGACGCTCGCAAATTAGAGCTTTCAGTAATTCGAACGTCCAGAAATTAGAATCAATGTTTGCAATACATTAAACGCTCTGAAATTCGAATTTAAAATTCTAATTTCTGAGCGTTTTTTTTTTGGTTATTTGAATACACAGGAAATCCCCAATTTATTTTTATTCTGTTTGAATAAAGTAAAACTAAAAAGGGGAATCACCAAATTATATATGTTTTTCCCTATTTGTTTTTTTTTTTGTCGCATTTATGTAAATTTTTGGCTAGTTTATTTGTAAATTTGATACGCGTGTACATATTATTTGGCAGTCTCTATTAAATAGTGAAAGTGTATCATTTAAAATGTTAAATAAACGTAAAAAAACACTTTATCATTGGAAATTAAAGTCAAAATATTAGAAAAGCTTGACAAAGGCGTTCAAGGGAACCGGTTAGCCCTAGATTTTAATGTGACAACATCTTCCATCAGCTACATCAAATCACATAGAACAGCAATATTAAATGCTGTTTCAAACACATATCAGGAGGCCAACAATAAATCTTTGCACAGCGCTGAATATCCAAAAATGGAGTCGTCTGTATGAGTGGTTTTTAAATCAACGAGAAAAAAGTGTACATTGACTGGGCCAATATTAAAAGAGAAAACTAAACAAATATTTAGAGAGGAATATCCCGATAAAGATGAAAATGCATTCCGGGCAAGTGATGGATGGTTTACCAAATTTAAGAAGCGACACGGTATCCGTTTTTTAAAAATTTGTGGCGAGATTCTTTCCAGTGATGTTGCTTCAGTCACTCCTTTTATTCATCGATATCGTGCAAAGATCGCTGAGATGGGTTTAATGGAGTCACAAATATATAATGTCGACGAAACCGGATTATTTTTTCTTTGCTTAAAAGACAGAACCTATGTCTCTGCTTTTGAAAAAAACGCCCCTGGACATAAAATTCAAAAAGACAGAATTTCAGTCCTACTTGGTGCAAACTCTGATGGATCACACAAATTAGTTCCATTGGTAATTGGAAAAGCAAAAAAACCCAGGTGTTTTAAAAATTTCAATAATCCTCTGCATTACAACTTTTCAAAAAATGCTTGGATGACTTCTCGGATTTTTCACGAATGGTTTCACGGAATATTTATTAAAGAGGTAAACAAAAATATTGATTTCAGGTTCAGTACATAATTTTAAAATTTTTTTCAATTCACAGGTGATCCGCTTTTCTCAGGAAAATAATTTGCCTCCGAAAGCCATTTTGCTTATAGATAATTGCTCCGCTCATACACCCATTGAGAAACTTAAAAGCGACGATGGAAACATAGTTGCATTATTCTTTCCACCAAATGTGACAGCAGCTTTACAACCAATGGATCAAAACCCTATTAAGTTAACAAAGCTCAATTACAGAAGTATGTTTCTTTCTCAGTTAATTGCTGAAGGTGGTGAACTGAAGAATCATTTGAAATCCCATTCGATCCGCAATGCTATATTATTACTGAAACAAGCTTGGGATGCGGTACCACAAAGTGTTATGAAGAAATCTTGGTCAAAGTTGTCCAATTGGGACTCTAACCAATACGACAGCGACGATGACGTGCCAATAGCACAATTGTTGCAAATTAGGGATGCCAATCGGGATTGATATTTAAAAATCCCGGGATCCGGGATTTTCGGCACTACAAGATTTTTCGGGATCCCGGGATTTTACGGGATTTCGGGATTTTTCGGGATTTTTCGGGATTTAAATTTTCCTTTTTTGTAAAAATTTGTGTTATGTAACTAATTTTTTTAGAGAATAAAGCGTTTTATAATTATTTAATAGTTGTTAATTAATAATGTGGTACATTTTATGAATATTCAAATATCTCAGTCAGAAATTGACAGTGGTACAAAAAATCAAGTACCTGCATACCACTGGGTAACCGCGATGTTAAAAATAAATGACTGGCAGAACACTCATTTGGGACGCTTTGCCAGCGTTTGCAAAAATCGTTTTGCCAGTATTTGTTTTACAAAACATCACGGCAGGGCCAAAAAAAAGATACATATGAACTTTTTTTAAATTTTATTTTGGAAAATATAATTCCAAACCACCTATTTATTGGTTTTGGCATCGTTTTTCCAAAGTTAAAAATTTTGTTTCTCCAGTACTTTTCCGGCGCTTTTTGAACTCCCGGTCCTCTTGTCTATTGACGTTATCATATTGGAAATGGGAAAGAAATTTTTGTCATTACCTGTACCACCTGTTAAAATACCTTGCCATCGCTTTCCCGTTTGTATTTTTCTGCCTGGGATAATATATGAAACCTGTCATTAAGTACACTTGCGCCCAGTATTTTGTAAGCAGATTTTAAAACAGATTCGTTGCGATAACCTTACCTAAATCGTGTAATTACAGCAACAAAGTTATTTGGTTATCTTTATCAAATGTTTTCATGGAAGAATTCAAACTTACAGTCCCAGCAAAAATTAGGTTTCAGAAATCGAATTTCGCTTGGAAGAATAAATCGATAAAATAAGAAACAAACTTGATTTTTCGCATGAATTACTCAAAAACTTAATTTTGTTTACCAAAATTTCAAATTTTTCTGCAAAGTCTTTGCATAGTTTACTCGAATAATCTACTTAATTTATAATTTTACCAATATCTTGGCATCAATTTCTTGTCAATATGAGAAAATTCAAGAAAAAACGTAGGTAATCTAAAATTGCTCACTCTGTTTATTTGCGTTTATATTAATATTAAAAAATAAGAAAATCCCGGTATTTTTGAGAAATAATCCCGGGATTCGGGATTTTGCCAATCCCGAAAATCCCGTGATTTCGGGATTCGGGATTTCCCGTTTGGCATCCCTATTGCAAATAGATCAGGACTGCAACGAAGTTATTCAGATAACTCAAGCTCTTTTAAAAGAAATAGCTCCCAACGATTGCATCGGTATAGAAGACATCGACAGATGGAATGAAGATATGTTTGATGACGGATCTGTTTATGTTCTCAGTAGCGATGGTGAGTCTTCAGATAGCAGCGAAGACGACGTTGTTGCAGTATCATCAGTTGTCTCTAATACTACAGCCATTGAAAGCGTAAATAATTTAATAAAATGGTGCAATAACAGTGAATTGTTTTCAACTAAGCACATACATAAGTAATCTTTCGGCTCTCCGTAATGATATTTCAGATTTAAAGAAACCAAAAAAACAAACAAATATAACTGATTATATGTCAAACAAAGATTAGTTGTTAACTTGGCCATTGTTTAATTTTAATTGTTTAATTTTTTTTTAAATACAGTTTTTTAGTTTTTAATTAAAAAAAATACATGTGATGTAATTGGACTGCACTGCTATGTTTTGTTGCCATTCGTTTTTTTTTTATATTCATATTTTTAATTTAAAAAAATACATTTGATGTATTGGACTGAATTGTTGTGTTTTGTTTTCTTGTTTTTATCAAATAAAATTAAATTAAAAAATATTAAAAAGAGTTTTATTTAAGTTTTTGGAAGTAAATTTACTCCATTTTTTTTTTCGAAAAAAAACGTCCAGAAATTAGAATAATTCAGAAATTAGAATTGCCTCAAAAAACAAAGCGGTTCTAATTTGCGAGCGTCTACTGTAATATAAAATCGTTTCTAATTAGGTGTCGCTGTTATATTTCAAACAATATAATAAATTTATAAAATATTTTTAAGACTAAATGATTTTTTAAGTTCTTTTTGAATATTTGTAAACAATTGAATATATTTAATTAAAATATTATGAAATAAATGAATATTAATTTTGTTTTACATAAAAACTTAAGCATTATTTTAAAAATAAAAGGCGTTTCTAATTAGTTGTCAACAGCTGTAAATAGAACCTGTCATTTCTACATAATAATAATAATAGAAGAGGGAATCTCTCCCATTGTGGTATTTCACAGAACTAACCTAGGACATTATTGGCGTTTAAAATCACTTAAATGACTACACTGGCACACATTTATACAATGGCGGTCATTCATTTCTTTTAAATTTGAGGTTTTTTAATATATGTTATCAATAATTTCTTTTCATTTAACTTTTTATTATATTTAACAGGGGTTACTAGAAGACGTTGGTCGTGAAACGAACGAGTTATTACTACATGTATTTTGTTTTTGCATTGCATGGTTTTTGTTATTATATTTTGTTCGTTTGACGCAAAACGTCATCTACACTTAGCGAATTATGTCGGTAACATTAACTGCAATTACATTAGTGCTGGTAAATTCTGTTACTTTTCAATACTCGATACTACTCGATATTTTTAATTTGGATACTCGATACTACTCGATACTTTTAACGGGTTTTGAATTTGAAATTTTTTATTAAAATTCTTTGAAAATGTTTAAGATGATTAAATATCTAAATTTATAAACATATTTTTAAACTTCTTTTTGCCAACTATTCATTAGCCGTTTTTTCTAATCACTTGGATTTAATAAAACCTAAAAGTATTTCTAAAAGCGCTCAACAGATGGGGTTAGATTTTTCCTATTTTAAAAAAATTTTCTATCCGACACTTCTTTCACCCTAATTTTTAATACCGAATTCGATGATGAAGGATTCTACTTAAACTTTTAATTTATAATTATATTTTACATAAAACAGCGATAAACAGTCTGCCTTTTCAGTTTTATCACTTCAATTTATATTTTTACACAATTGAAAAATTCCATTGCAATATTTAATATTCACTAATTGGATTTAATTAAATTACTTACTGTAGAGTGAAAAATTGCCATTTCTATTTGAGCTATTTCTCCATGTCCAAGATTAAAAATATGTATTTGGTGAGGTGTAGTTTTTTTTCTAAACATATTTCATAAAAAAAAATTTAAGAAAAACCTTTTATTTGTTAGTTTTTCAATTTTTTTGTTTCTTTTTTAATTTTTATTCGTATTTTTTTCTGACATTAAATTAATAGGCTGTTTCATATATTTGTGCTTTTATTGTGGATTTATTAAATCCAGCTTTTTGTTTTTTGATTTAATAAATCCATTTTTTGTATGAAAAATTCTAAATCCGGGTGATTAAAAAACACGCTAATTATGTTTTTCATAGATTTTTATGTGTAAATTCATAAATGCTTTATAAAGTTATAGGAGGCTTATGAAAAGAAATTTTGTATGAAAAATTTGTTTTGTAAACCTCCTATAACTTTATAAAGCATTTATGAATTTACACATTAATATATAAAGAAAAAATCAAAAGTCAAATATTGAAAACTTTTGATTTTTTCTTTTAGCAGAGTTGTAGTTTTGTGATAAATATTTTAGCGGAGTCACATTTTTATATATTTTTTCCATCCAAAATGCAACTCTGAAAATATCGAATAGTAGTTTTAAGTATCGAGTACCCAACAAAAAAGACACATACTCGATACTCGGTACCCACTACTCATATTTTTAACAGCACTAAATTACATTTAAATAATACCCTCTCCACGTAGTGGTGTAGGGTATAAAAAGTGTACACTACGATTGCATTTAAATTAACTACAATTGAAGTTATTATTAAATATAATTGTAGTAGTTAAAATAACTGCAATATCAGTTAATTGTAAATGCAAATGCAGTGTAGACTTTATTAACTGCAGTCGCAGTTAATTTTACCGACATAATTCTCTTAGTGTAGAAACACCAACTAAGTTTGATTTCTGTATCATCTATTTATAGGTCTTTATGCGATATTTTCTAATTTTCGTTTAGGCTTATTAAAATTTAGATATGTGATAATAGAAAATTAATGAACACTTATTATTTTAGCGGCCCAATTTCATATCTAAGGTTAAAAATGTAAAGTTTTTTTTTAATAGGAACAAGTCTGAAAATTACGAAATTTAAATTCATTTGTACATAGAGTTATTAGAAATAAAGGTGAAAATAGCGTTTCAGAGAAAGTCGACTAAAACTCAAAGTAGCAGGAACATCGAATATGCCGAACACCCCTTCGCTTGAATTTTATCATACTACATACAACATAAGTAAAATTTGTTAAAAATGACTGCTTAGAAAAGACTGCTGTAATTAGTAGATTTTTTCTAAATACAAGTAAAATAAAATTCTGTATATTTAACAGTTTTATTTTTGCTGTTCCTATCTTACTAATATATAGCAAAAATAATCTGCTAATTTTAGCAGTTTTTTCTGTAACATCATTTTTAACTAATTTTTAGTAGTTATAACTAAATTTTTACAGACTTTTTTCTATTAGCGCATATGTCTTTGGTGGCTTAACTCCGAACAAAACTTCCCAAAATATATGTGTTATTTTAAAAAAACATAAACAATCGAGCATGCTTTTCCATGTCTTGTATATCCCTGGATAGACCTTTCAAATAACTTTCATTTAATACTCAATTCGCCTTTAGTTTCTTTGAAAAATCTAAAATTTCTTAAAAAAACCAAAAATAACATTTTTCAACTCTCCCTTTTACCACCTAAACATGAAATTGGGCCGCTAAAAAATACGTGTTCATTTATTTTTTTCCCTGAAACTAATAGATGACCCCGGTGATAACTACCTTATTAGTTTAAAACTTCTTTAATTTTCGTATTTGTCCCATTGACAAATTGTGGTAACAGAGCTTTTGTAGTAACAGAGCTAAGTGCGTAGTGACAAAAAAGTGTGTCATACCAATATTGACTTTGATGAAATTCCAATCGTCTGCAAGTTTATAAATGCATAAACATTAATGAAGAATATTGAATTGTTGTTATTTTTAATTTTCCGTTTTAGCACGTTTCTTTAATTTTGTTGTGGTTGAATATTAATTTTTAATACATTTTACGCCTGTGCTACAGTGAAAATATATTAGTAAAGCGGGCTAGTGTAGCATTTAGGTTAAGTTGAATTTATCCACAATCAATTTACAGAAATTTTAATACACCCTCAATGAAGTTATTGTTAAACAAAATATTTTTTAAGACTTGAGGGACAAAATTTCTAACTTTTAATGAAGGTCTCTGTATGTGGTTCCCTCAGATTTAAATGAAATTTTTAAATGTCCAACTTTTTAGCTTCTCAATCGGTGTTCCCATAGCACCTAACCCCACCAAAGGAAAATAATATATCAGGGCTATGAACTAAAAAGCTTTAATAAAATTCGCCAACTCTTCATCAGATGGCACGCACAACTATTCTAAAATTCAACATCTCGCGCAATTACAGTGTCGCCATATTCATTTTCACCACCTTTTACTTCTTTTCTATCCCCTTTCCAAAGAAAGCAACACGCTAATTAATAGGAAGAATTTCCTGAGTGTTGATTCTCTTTAAAAATTTTTTTTTTTGGTTATTTAAGATCTATTAAATGGCGAACTTAAAATATTAAAAAGTTTTCAAACAAAAATGTTTCTAACAACTTTGAAACTCATCTTTACCCCCTAAATATCATATTGGGCCGATTGGTTTAGAACCGAAAGTTATTTAATGTTGACCTTTCATATTCAAACTTCATCAAAATCTGCAGAAACCCAGAAAGAGAATCTACTTGTTAATCAATTTTCAAACAATTTTGAATTTTTAAACAGGTTTTGTAGAGCTTTCCAAATATATACGTATGAATATAGACTGAGGGAATTACTTGCATGCTATTAATGAATTTCAACAATAATTTAATGAAGTTTCGTCCATTGAAACTTTTCACTTAATTAATCCTGTACCCCGTTTCTGAATCTAATGCGAAAAGTTTTCTCATCGAGAAATGCATCATCACCCTGCATTTCATAGGGTGATTTAAGAGATGATAAAATGGACTGGAGTTTTATTCGTAATTCTTTCATATATCGTAACAACTTTAACTGTGGACAAATGTAGTTTTGTAAAATACCTAATTAAATTAGAAATAACTTACATTCAGCGCATTATTAGCTGATTGGGTTTCATATATATTTTGTTGTCTGCGATTCACCCTTTTTAGAGCAGAGCAAGGTTGCATTTCACATGTTTTTTGCGAAAACTTTTTCGATGCGAGAAATACAGAAACGGGGTGCTGGTTTTCATAAAATTTTATGAAATATTTCATAATATTTATAAATTATTTCGCAAACCTAATAAAAAATAAAAAAAAGATTCACAAAAATAATGAAGCTTTTTTTATAAAATTTAAGAAATTTTTCATTCATTTTGTGAAGAAGAAACTCGTCCAAAAAAATTCTCTCTGTATGGTTAACAAAAATGTGTGGAGATATTTTCAATCAAAATTCCAAATATTTTTTTTTATTTATTTAATCGTTTTTGTTCGATTTGAGATCATTTTATCACATTTTTTAAATGAAAAGAAAGATGATAAATATTACAAGTAAATAAAGGAGAACAAATTTTAAAAAAAATCGATAAGAATGAGTAAGATAGAATGCGTATTTCGGATTCGCTAAACTTCATTAATTAATCTTAAATTTAATATGCCTAATATTGACTATAAACATGATTTTTTGTTAAAAAATAAATTGGCACATAAGCATATAATTGCCAAAGGATGTACCATATTGCAATTGGTTAGTATAGGTACATATACAGACCTACCTCCCATACAAAGGTTCTATCTGAATTTTGCGTAAAAGGTGTTTAGACACAAAAAACCGTACGAGTAGATATCTGGTTTTGTATGGGTTTTAAATGTCATATAGAACCATAAACCATGCCCCTATTGTAAAGACAATCAGACCACATTTGGACCTAGTCCCTATTTAAAGCCATCTGCTTAAATGAACTTATTCGGAAAATTCTTTCAGATTTTTTACTACATTTGCTGTGGTGTAGAGTATATTACGGTCGGGCCTGACTGAATAAATTTGTTTTTCTTGACTTTCTTGTATCAATCTATTTCATGTTTTCCTTGAATCCAATATGTAACGCAAATTACACCAACTTAAAAAAGAAACATCTGTAATTGTTTAGATTAATCAACAAAAATCTAATTTTTAAAAATGTGGGTTGTTTTTGACAAACTGAGCACATAAGAAAAATAAAATTTCACTAATTTCAATCATCAACAAACAACTAACTAACAAACACCAAATTTGGCCAAGTTAAGTTACCATAATTATACAAAATTTGTATGTCATCGATGTTGATTAATATGTAAATATTAAAATAAATAATATATAATAGATGTGTGCCAAAACTGAACTCACAACATTAAAATGCTTTTAATTTTTTGTAGAGTCCACTAAACAAACCTAAACAAAAACAAAAGTTTGCAGAAAATTTTAACAAAAACTTAGGTTAGTTTTGTTAAAATATTAATAGCCAAATTCATAGACATTTTGTCGATTTTTATAACAGTCTTATAAATTTAATTAACATGCAAAACAACAACAAACTGCTATAATAACCGAAAAAATGTATATGCATTTGGCTATAACAGTTTAATTAATTAATTAAAATATCTTATGGTATTACTTAATTTGCATATTATGTAATGAATTATTTAACATTCGTTCGCTATAACCGATCTCCGATATAATAGCATTAATTTGTATGAAATATATGATAAGTTTTGCGGCCAGAGAAATCATTCAAAATAAAATAAAAAGCGCTGAATCTGTCGTGACTTAGCGGTATTTTAAGCAACAACCGCTAAGTTGTTTACATGCCCAGCAAAAAAAGAGATGCCGAAGCAGTAGAAAAAGCACTACAATTGATGATCTAGATGTACTTCTTTTTTAACATAAACACTAATGATTTTAACATTGAGTTGTCATAGGAGAGGAGTACTCCAACTTCAACATTTTTTCAGTACTTTTTGAACGAGTGCAAAAAAAGCTCTTTTTCACCAAATAAAAGTTTAAAAAAAATTCTTCACAAAAAAAAATTGTATTGTTTTTATTTTACAAAAATTATTAATCTGCTAAAAACAGTAACATTAACAGAAATATAATTGAAGTGCAGTGATATGTCCACGGTTGAAAGGAAACCGGGTTTTAGCAGTTTCGTAAATCTATGTATACCATTTTAGGATTTCTAAAATGCGAGGGCTGGCAGAAAAATTTGTTTTATTTTTATAATTCCACTAATATTTTAGAAATAACCAATACAAATTTAATATTTGTTTAAAACGATTTCCATAAAAAGTTGAACTTTAAAATTTGAAAACGGTCAAATTGATCGGCTCCGTAAATCTAGTGTTAAACTTCCCACACGTGCAGTAGAAAAACAAAAAATTAAAAACAAAATTTTGTGTATGGACCTTGAACTGTGACTTGTAAAAGTGGCACTACTTGTTCTTTTATGTTCATCTCGTCAGAGTATCAATGGTTTTTTTTTTTTGTAGGAGAAAATAACACAAAATTTATGTAAAAACAGATAGAAAATAAAAAAAAGAAAGCCCTTGAAATTTTTATTTGTTAAAAAGATAAATTGATTTTTTATTATTATTGTATTCACAAAAGTATGCAATTGCATGCGAAAAGTGTGCTTTTTTATTTATTCTAAGAAATTTGTAATATAGTTTTTGGCAAGAAATGAAATTGATGGAACAAAATGTTCAAAAAAGTTCGATGTTAAAACCTACACGTATTAAGTGTAACACTTGCTATGTTAAATTTTGAAGTCTTTATTTTTTGTAATTGTTAAAAGTGTTATTTTTAAAAATTGTACAGCAAAGCTTTTGAAAAAATTTAGAAAATACCATAAGGCTTAACTATGAAAATATTGATTATAATGTCGAAATAGGATACGACGCAATTTCATTCCAAAATGCCTTATAAAAAATAAGCTAAATTAAAAAATAAAAATGTAAAACAAGAAAAGTCTTCTTTAAAAGTAAAGTAATTAAATTTTCCAGTTATTAATGTTTATTTTACAATTTAACCACCGTAATCATTAGACCATAGGTACAAATTAACTTTTCTTGTTCTACTACCGGTAAAATGTATTTATTTCAATTTAATTTTGTAAATGATATCATCATTTAAAAAAGAGAGGAAATTTTTTGTTATTAGGTTATGTGTATTTTATCGTTACTAAAGTTTCCGATAACCGTTCGCGAATAACAATTTTGTTAATAGCCTGACTGACATTCTGACTGTCATGTTGAAGTTTACTTTAAACAAATAATAAACTCTATTTAACTATTGACGTTAATCAATCACCACAATATTTACCTAAATTTATATTGAGAATTATCGCAAAAAAAAAACAAAAACTATCTATGAATATATTAAAAAAATAATTTAACTTTCAGGTGTAATATTTACACTGTCATTAACATTTACATCCACTCACAGAATCATGTCGTTGAAATAAACTTGGATTTCTGGTAGAAAAAAATGAACACAGCAATTTCATTTAAAACTAACTTATATTGCAGTCATTTTTAACGTTAGTGTTGGTGAAGCATTTAAAAATTATTTAAATTACTTTTAGTGTTAGTTTACAAAAAATTAAAAATTACTATAAGATTGGTTAATTTTTAATGAAAAATGGTGTTAGTTAAGTACACTCAAAAAAAGTCAGTAAAGTCAGCAAAAAATGTTGCTGTGTCAGCAAAAAAGTTGGTAATTTCAGCAAAAGGTTTGCTGAAAATCAGCGAGCTAATTTTTACCAAAAAAATAGTAATCTTCAGCAAAAGTTTTGCTAGCACTTAGTCGATTGCAAATGAAAAAAATCCTTGCTAAAATCACTAAACTTTTTGCTGAATATTAGTAGACTGAAAAAAACTCAAAAAACTTGTAGCGAAATTTTACTTTAGTTAATTTATTTGCTGAAAATTTAAATATAGAAATTGCGTACACGCAGAAAAAAAACTGGTGCAACTTTATCTAAGTGCTATGCAATTATACAACTACATAAGTTCGAAGTAAGTTTTACAATTTTCTAGCAAAATATATGTAATTTTTCTACACATGTATATATTTTGCAAGGATTGTATATATTTTACAAAAAAATATGAATATTTTACTAGAACTTTGTAAAACTAACTTAAAACTTTAGTAGTTGTATAATTACATAGCTCTTACGTAATATTCCCCCTGTTTTTTTCTGTGTGTAGAGTTGTTTTTCTTTTTTATCATTTCCGTTGTCTGTACTACATCCAGACAAGCTGCGACATCTACTTCTTGTCTATCTGGTTGTCTTCCACGCTATAAATGTATACAACTTAGATCTTATAATATTGGGAAAATGTCCCTATTAAATTGTATATTCATATAAAATTTTATATAATTTTAAATTACCCAATATTATTAGATCTAAATTGTATAATTTTATTTATATTGATGAAATCATACAATTTTATATGATATCTCATTAACAACAACGGATTAGATATAATTATATCAAATTATATACTATTAAAACCATTTTTAATCGGGTAATGAAGTTTTATTCACAAAGTAAATGAAAAATTTCTTAAATTTGATGAAAAACCTTCATAATTTTTTCTGAATCTAGTTTTACAGCATTTTATTAAAAATTCGGTACACTGCAATTTCATTTAAAATTAAAAAATATCGCGGTAATTTTTAACTTTAAGTGATAGTGAAATAGTTACACGTATATAGTTAAGTTCATATTAGTTAAGTTCAAATAGCATTTTCCCTTGATTGTTACTAACGTAATTCACTCAGTGTCCTTTCCCATTTCATTAACTAACAAAATTACACGTATGTAAATTGCTCATTATGACAATCAAATAATCATGCAATTTCCTATTTATTTATAATGATTGTAAATATTACTTCTGACACACAGAGCTGATTTCAATCAATTCAGCCAATGAAACTTTTCATTAAATTAATGTAAATTTTCCTCACAAAATGCAATTATTAAAAAAAAAGTTTGATAGATTTCATAACAAAATGTATGAAATTTTTATATCTGTGTCATTTTCGCATAATCGCTTAAGTCGAAATTCGTAGTATTCAAAACATTAAGGTATTTGTAAAAAATTATATATATGTGACCTTCTCCGAGAAAAGGGACCTAGTGTGTGAAAATGAAGTTTTGAGAAGAACGCATTTAAAGTTAAATTAAAAATAAAATTTTAATGTTTTTCTCATTTTTATCCAAACCCGTTTTCTCGGAGAAGGTCACATATAATGAAAATTTCTTATACCCAGGGCTCGGAAGTTCATGTAAATAAATGTTTTTTGTCGTTAGCTGAAGAACAACGAATCGAAAAATGTGCAACAAAATGGGATCGGTTTATTAATGCATTTTTTTGCATATTTTCTCACAAATGCATATATTCACATATTTTGCTATAAATGCATATTTATACCCTACACCACTACGTGCTCAGGGTATTATAAGTTTGTGCTGATGTTTGTAACACCAAAAAATATTGGTTCTAGACCCACCTTATAGTATACCGATCGGCTCAGAATTTTTTTTTATTTCGATTTAACGATGTCCGTCTGTCTGTCCGTCTGTCTGTCTGTCCATGCATTCTTGTGCGCACTCTACAGGTCGCAAATATAAAGATATTTTGATGAAATTTGGTACACAGACCTATGTTGGCCCAAGGACGAAGATGGTGAACATCGGTCCATGTTTAGACCTAGTGCCCATATAAGGGTCCCCCAAAATTGGCTTGGTTACAAACTGCAGGTCGCAAATATTAAGATATTTTAATGAAATTTGGTGCGCTGACTCACATTATAGAAAATTTTGACACAAGCCCCATTTTAACCCATTCGAATTTCGGATACAAACATTAGTTGGCTTTTAACCAGACCGGTGTAGGGTATTGTATAGTCGGCATGCCCGACTTTAACCTTTTTACTCGTTTTATATAAATGTTAGTGTTTTTGCACAGTTAATATATTTAATTGGGTTTATAACTAAAAAATGTGGTATTTACAACATATGGCGTATCTTTTACACATGGTTTGTGTCTTTAATAACTTATATGGCATTTTGGAGGGTAAACATCTGTCATTTATTCTCACTTAGTCATTGAAATAAATAGTGGAAACAACAGTTTTTGTTTTTGCTTCGAAAATGTCGAATTTTGTGCCAACAAAGCATTATTTGCGGGAAGTTTTGCCTTACTTTTTCAATTTGAAAAAAAGTGCAGCTGAAGCACATCGACTGCTCACCGAAGCTTTACCTGAATATGTTCCATCGATTTCAACGTGCGAGAGATGGTTTGTACGGTTCAGAATTGGCGATTTTGACACGGAAGACTAAGACCGCCCAGCTCAGATAAAAATGGATTGGAGGCACTACTCGATGAAGATTTTTCAAGCAACAATTTCAAAACGTTTGGAAGCAGCAGGATTCTTCCAAAAGCAAAGGAAATTGGGTAAAACACGAGTTGAAGCCGAGAGACGTTGAAAGACGATTCTGCGTGTCGAAAATGCTGCTTGAACGCCATAAAAATATATAATTTTTGCATCGAATTATTACTGGCGATGAAAAATGGATCTGTTACGACAACCCGTAGCGCAAGAAATCGTGTGTGAAGCCTGGCCAACCAACCGAATATCCATGGCGCCAAGGTAATGCTCTGTATATGGTGGGGCCAGAAGGGTCCCATCTATTATGAGCTGCTGAAATCGGGCCAGACGCTCTCAGTGGACCTGTTCTGAACACAATTGATTCATTTGACGCGAGCATTGGCCGAAAAACGCACAGAATATGCGACAAGACATAAATGACAACGCTCGGCAACATGTTGCAAGAGCGGTTAGAAACTATTTAGAAAATAGTGCTTAAGAAGTTTTGCTTCACCTGCCTTATAGTCCAGACCTTACCCCGTCCGACTACCATTTGTATCGATCGATGAAGAACGCTCTCACTGGAATAAGCTTCACTTCAGAACAGGGTATCCGAAATTGGCTTGATTCGTTCTTGGCCTCAAAAAATGAACATTTCTTTTGGCGCGGAATCCACATGTTGCCAGAAAGAAGCGAAAAGGTCATAGCTAACGATGGCCAATACCTTGAGTATATTTATATTGTACACTCATAGAAATAAATCTGTAAAATTAGCAGAAAAAGTTACTAAAAATTAGTTAAAAATAATGCTGCAGAAAAAACTGCTAAAATTAGCAGATTTTTTCCCTAAATACTAGTAAAGTAAGAGCAGCAAAATTAAAACTGTTAAATTTACAGAATTTTAGTTATATTTAAGCTAACTTTTAGTTAATTGAAAATAACAAACTGTACACAGAAAAAACAGTAGGCACCAACAATGGGAATTTGTAAAAGCAATCACATTTCTTTTAAATTGAAATTTTATTTCCAACAATTTTTTTGTTTGAAATATTTGTAACATGTTTGTAAATTGTTATCTTTCATATAAAAATTGTTTAAAAATAAAAATTCAAATTTACAAAATAAAAAAAGACATTTTTTTTGGATTTACAAATTTCTTTGTTGGTGCCTTTTTAAAAAGTTTATTTTTTGTATTTACAAATTTGGTATGAGAAAGGTGTTTAAAAATTTAATTAGAATTTTGTAAATTCTTTCTGTGTACTGCAAAATCTGCAGAAATTTTTGCTAAATATTAGCAGATTAAAAATAACAACAATAACAAATAACTAAAATTCTGTACATTTAACATTTTTATGTTTGCTGTTCCTATATTACTAATATATAGCAAAATAAACTGCTAATTTTAGCATTTTTTCTGCAGCATCATTTTTAACTAATTTTTAGTAGTCTTAAATAAATTTTTTACGGACTTTTTTTCTATTAGTGTACCAATGTGTCACAATAAACACCCAAAACTTTCCAAAAATTCCGCATTTTTAACTTATACACCAAATAGTTTTTTGCGTCTCTCATCAAAAACAATGTTAAGAGGTTTTGGAACACTTTATTACTATAAAAACATATTTATTATTTCAATAAATCGAAGTAAGGGTTCAGGTGATATGGCAGGTAAAAGTTTTTTAATGGCATTAAATATTTACACCAGTAACCATAATTTTAAATTGCAATATTGCAATCCGATTTTGTTGGAAAAAAAAAATCATTTTATACAGTACTTTAAATCACCTAGACTTCCTTTTTGACAAAGATACGAAAAAAAACAGTCATATTTATTAAAAATTTCCTAATTCATGTGGAATAAAAAAATGGTAAAAATAACTTGAACTGTTATTGAAATAAAATTATTTTTATATTGAAAACGAAGTGCTTTAAACCTCCTTAACTTCCCAGCAAAATATTGGTAATGACACCTCATTACTATCTGCATTACCCAAAATGATGAATCATTACCTTTTGCATTATTTTATAATTTAAAATAATGACTTCCTAATAAGGGCCTATTGTATTCATTGTTTCTAAATATAAAATAATGACTTACTCGTAATAGTTTAAATAAGTACTTTTTACACAGTTAAATTTTATAAAAATTTTATTTATTATATGTAAATATGTTTTATGTTTAAATTTGTATGACGTGTCCTAGAACTAAAACTTAAATTTTTCTGAATTTATTTCCTTAAGCTAATAGTATTTGTCTAACTCCTTATTTTTAAGAATTAAGTAAGCAATCTGATAACCACTTATAATTCAACTTTTTGTAAGCATGTGTGTAACCACTTATTATTCAAAACCTCATAACTACTTATTTCTCATTTTTTCGTAAGCGAGCGGGTAAGCGTGACTACTTATAAAAACGACCACGCCAAACAAAAATAATGAGTTTAGACGCCAAAAAATAAGTTGTGCGGAGCTATGAATTTCTATTATATAACCACTTATTTGGTAATGAAAGATTTTGCTGGGTTACTTTTTGATCAGACATGCAGAAGTCAAAAACTACAATATCATATCTCGAAAATTAATATAACCATTGTTTTAAAAATAGTTTTAATTGAATCTGGGATTAAGGTGCTTTAAAGCTCTACTTTTTGTGGTGGACATTTTTTTTTTTTGCAATTTATGATTTGTGGTCACATGTATGACAGCATTTACCTGCTGTGCAGCAATAAGCTAACATATTTAGATAGGTAAACAAATTGCAATTTAAAAAACTTAAATAACACATTTATTCAATTATTTTTAAAATGTTATTGTTTAGGTTAACTACATGAAATTCAATGCGTTTGTGCACTATTTTGTCACCGCTTACTACTACGTTATAAATTTGTTATTTTGCAGTCAAAACTACACTGCAATTTCAATTTTGCAATCATATTATTATTTTGTAACTGAAAAAAACGTATAATCACTTTAATTCATGTCTATTAGCTAATGGTCAGCCAAACCTTTGTGATGATAATGATTTGTTTTTCAGTATCAAGTGCTAAAATCAATAATTTAGATAAAATCATGGCAAATAATGTTTAGTAAAAATAGTGACAAACCTTAATTTTATGGTGTGACCACAAAATAAACACTTAACAAATATTGGAAGAAAACGAGTAAAAATATTAAAGTTGGGCATGCCTAACACCAAGTCTGGTTGAAAGTCAACTAACGTTTTGATCCGAAACTCGAATGGGTTGAAATGGACTTGTGTCAAAATTTGTCTATTAAATGATAAAAATTTAGAAAAACGGTAAGAAATTTCGATTTTATCTAATGATAGGCGTAATTAAGAGAAAATCGAAAATATTGTCCATATGGGCGATATTTGCAAATATGAACCGATCCTATCTAGAATAAATAGGTTTTGTTATGTGAATCCGTGTACCAAATATCATTCAAATATCTTCGTATTTGCGAGCTGCAGCGTGCAAACAATATAATTTTGGGTGTACCTTTATATGGGCACTTTTGAGAGTGTTGTCAGTTTAGGGGATTTATCCCCAAATTGGGGATTTTTTTCGTCAATGGGGATAAAAATTTCCGTTTGGGGATCTGGGGATTTACTGGGAATGACACGAAATTTTAGGGGATTTTTTGGGGATAACATATTATTGCTTTTTTATATTTTTCTGAATTTAGCCCTGATAATTCTAAATATTTATTTATATCCCTAGTAAGTATACACAAGTATCTCCGAGTACTTTTAAACCCTACACACAAGCTGGCTTACTTTACCCAGGGTATGGCCGCATTGTAATGGCCCACAAGCTAATATACTTCGTAAGTACACACAAGTATAGTGGCATGTAAGTTAGACAAAATTTTTGAAAACTTTCAAATATTTTTGGTTTCATATATAATTATACACAAGTATCCCATATCGTAAGTACACACAATGTGAAGTACACGAAATCGATTACATTGTGTGGACTTACACGTTTTTCTAAAGGGATATTTCTTTTAACCCTTTCGACCCCAAAGTTGCCTACAGGCAACTTCGTTGTTAAGTGCCTATAACCAAAGAGTATACATAATAAAAAGATTGGGGGACTCTCTATCACTGAGAAAGCATTTCTTCTGTTATGTGCATTGGAACAGGAACATACTCAAACCAATATCACCCAGCAAACATGGCAATACGAAGAAGATTCTCCGAACATATCGTCAGGAAGAAAACATTTATTGCCGGCAATATCAATTTCGTATTCCGGAAGTTTCCTCCGTCGGAAACAACTGTTACACTAAAACAATACTTCCAGGCAATATGAAAGCAATAACTCATATGGAAGATAAAAGGGATATCGCTAAATAAACTCCCAGTACAATAAAAAAACGATTTAATTTTTTCATTATTAAATTTAAGCCAATGGATCTGCATACATAATCCATTGACCAACTTATAAATTATTTTGATTTCATCTTAGCCGATTTTTCCCGCGCAATTAATTTTAACTTTTCACGAGTTTATTTCCTATACATCTTTTGATTGTTTTTGTACAAATTTAGTTTTAATTTTTTCCAAATTGATAAAAGATTTCAAACAAATTTGCTTTATCTTCCAAATGATACAAAGATGATATTGCCGAAATATTGTCATAAAAAGTTATGACAAGACAAAATTTTTGAATTACTTTCTTCCAAATATCGTCGAATTATCTTCCAAGTGATAAAAGGAAGACAATTTCAAAGTAAATACTACTTGATTATTTTCATTCGAATGAAATATCTTCTTGGAAGGTATCTTTTAAATGATTGCAGGGTCATTATGTGCGCTCTTTGTATGACTCAAAACATCGATTGTAACCAGGGATGGAAAATAATAATTTAGTTATAAAAATCAAGAATGGAACTATACTATGGAATTATACTATTCCAACAGTATTATAGCCCTAGATTATGAATTTTAAAAAACCATACGTAAAAAATTGCAAAATAATATCCGAATGCGAAAAAAGGCTTTGGGGTTCAAAAAACAAATTAAAAGATTTACATTCTGCAAACGATGCCAAAATTTTCTTTTTTTGCAACTAACCACCAAACTTTGTTTTATGAAATGGGCATTATACTCCGTAGATTATAAATTTAAAAAACCGCACTTAAAAAATTGCAAAATAATAGAGGAACGCGAAAAAAGACTTTGTTGTAGAAAAAAATAATTAAAAAACTCAATCAGCGATTAACAGTCTGCAAATGAATACAATGACGCAAAAATTTTCCGTTTTGCAAATATTTTTTTCGCGATTTATTTTTTTTTTGTGTATAAAATTGGTACTATAGACCCTAGATTATAAATTTAAAAAAACCACACTTAAAAAATTGCAAAATAATCGCGGAAAGCGAAAAAGGCTTAATGGTACAAAAAATTAATTAAAAAACTTAATCAGTGATTTACATTCTGCAAACAAATATATTGATGAAAAAATTTATCCTTTTTGCAAATTTTATTTTTCGCGATTTTTTTTTTGCAACTAGCCACCAAACTTTGTTGTATGAAATGTGTATTATAGTCCCTAGATTATAAATTAAAAAGAAACGTACTTAAAAAATTGCAAAATAAAAGCGGAACGCGAAAAAAGACTTTGTGGTACAAAAAATTAATTTGGAAACGTAATCAGCGATTTAGATTCTACAAACAAATATACTGATGCAAAAATTTTCCTTTTTGCAAATTTTATTTTCCGCGATTCTTTTTGCAACTAGTTACCAAACTTTGTTGTCTAAAATGTGTATTATCGCCCCTAGATTATAAATTAAAAAAAAAAAAAAAACGCACGTAAAGAATTGCAAAATAATAGCGGAATTTGAAAAAAAGAAAATTTAATCCCTAGGTTATATATTTAAAAAAACCGCACTTAAAAAGTTGCAAAATAACGGCGGAATTCGAAAAAGGCTTTATGGTACAGAAAATGAATTAAAAGAGGTAATCAGCGATCGACATTCTGCAAGCGAATATATTGTTGCAAAAATTTCGCTTTTTGCAAATATTTGCTAATATCTAAATATTTAATTTTTATGTTTTTTATCGAGCCATAGAGAAAGCTATTTTTTAGTTACTTACATTTTTAAATATGTAAGAGCGATCTAACATTTTTTGGTATAAGCGCCCGATTAAGTGAGCCTTTTCCATCCCTGATTGACCAGTCGGAGTTCGTTCCTGTTCCAAGCCGCCTAATATTTTTTCAAATTAAAAAATATTGAGAGAGTTGCAAGGCCATTGGTACATCTAGATCAGAGGTCGGCATCACCTATGCCCATGGGCGCTCTCTCACACCTACATAAGCTCACACATAGAACAAAAAAATAATCAGTCGCATACAAGATTTCATTGAAGTAGGTTGTCACATCGCTTGTTTGCCAGATATTTTACACTCTGCATAATGTTTATTGATACATTTTTTTGGTAATTTATTTTTAAGTTTTTTTGTTTTTATTTTTTTTTGTGCTGTTGTTTTTTGATATTTGTTTTCGTAGTTGTTGTTTGCTTTTAAATTTTTATTTTATATTCCCATTATAAACATTTCAAATTTTCGAATTATTATACAAACGTTCTTTGTCAGTGCATTGAGAGTGAGAGGCTGCAACTCACTCACACAAGCACAAAATAAGGTTGTATATGTTTGCCGATCCCTGATCTAGATCGTCAATTGTAGTGCTTTTTCTATCGCTTTTACTTCTCTCTTATTGCTGGGTACCCTGCAGTGTTGCCATTTCAGTGCTTTTCGGGTATTTTTTGGTGCTTTTTTCCTTCTTGTACCCGGTGATTTTTTACAAATACCCGTTTAAAAAAAGCGGGTATTTACAGTGCTTTTTCAGATTTCTGGCAGTGCTTTTAGTGCTTTTTGTACAGTTTATATTTTTGGTATTTGTTCTCGTTTTTTTTTTAATTTTTCTTCAATTTTCTGTCAAAGTTGAAAAAATAATACGAACTAAACAAAAAATACATTTTTTCACAATGTTTGTAGTACAATTTTAAATAGCAACGTCGATATATTTAAACTTCAAATTTTTTAGATTTTAGTTTGGTGCTTTTTTACCCCTTTTTTGGTTATTTTTTGAACTTTCTTTACACGATTTTACAAAGCTAAAATGTGTTTTTAAATTCTTGACTTAAATTTTTCAAAAAATTAGTATCGTGCTTTTTTACCCCATTTTTGGTAAATTTTTACCCTTTTTACCCGTTTTCACAATCCTCACGGTGCTTTCCTGCCTTCAAAAGTTGGCAACACTGGTACCCTGCAAAAATATTAAGCTCTACTTGAAAAAGCATGACTATTTTATCTATATCCAATAAAATAACATGCAAAAATAGAATAATACAAATACAACAACAACACATAGGAACATGACGCACAAGAACCGATACCGTTGTAAATATAACATATTAGGTCTGTTCGACGTCGTTACCGCAGGTACCCGCGGGAACCCAATTTACCCGAAACAACAACAATTTACACGCAATTTTGACAATAGAAACGCTTTCTGGTAAAATTGGGTACCCGCGGTAACGTACGTGGAACAGAACTATTTTCAGCAGAAGACTATGATTGTGCGTGAAATTTGTATATGTTGTTTTAATGGTAGTATTTAATGTTGAAATATCGTAATTAAAATTTTGTAGATATTACAATTTTTATATTTAGAAAAAGTTTTTGCATATTTCAACAGGATAAACTGAAATTTGCAATTAACTAAAGAAAATACAATTAAAGTTATTTAGAATTAACAGATTTTTTTCTTGTTGTTTTCAATTGACTAACATTTAGCAAAAAGATTCTGCAGATTTATATGAAGCACCATTTTTAACTAAATTTAATAGCTTTATTTGCTATTTCTACAGGTTTACTTATGTAAGCGAAGTTAAATTTACTTTTTTTTAATTCGTGTCAACAAACCTAGAATAATGAGCATTTCATCTGAGAGTCATTTGGAAATACCCAAGGAAATTTTTCGTTGCAGATTTGTTTACTTAAAATTCTCATTGGACTTTATAAAATTTCATATAAAAAATCAATTTAAAAAAACTTACCTTGGACGATTTTGCATAAAATGTTGTCCACCAAATATGACCAACATATATATGCCACAATAATAAAATACCCATGTCCAATTTTCTAACATCCATTTACGTGTGCGTTGATGTATAAAATCATTTTCAAAATCAAAAATATATGAATAATTTGGTGTTACACTTATGTCCATGTTAATCATTTTGTTTGCTGATTAAATATATATTTATTTTGTTGGGTTTTGAAATTAAAATTAATTGTAAAAACGGTTACTTGTGTAAATAAATATTTTGTGCCTGGAATTATTTGGTTAATTAATGAAAAAAAAAATATTTTTGGTTAAACAATGTAGAAGTGTTTAAAAGCGTTACAACAAACAAAATAATTTTTTGATTTCAGGAGATTAAAAAAACACTCTGAAAGTATAAAGAAAAATAAAAAAATTGATTAAAATTTTTGTAATGATTAATATTTTAATTTAAATTAATACATTATATTTACACTAAACCAAAAACTAGCAGTTTTTAAAAATTTCTTGTATCTACTTGAATCAAAAACTAAAAGTTTTCAAAAACTACTAGTTTTTAGTTGTATTATAAATTGGGCTTAAAATAAAAGTGCAAATAATGATTTGAAGTTTAAAAAACCGACATAAAGAATACATAAAATTTTTTAAGATAAAAAAACCTGAATAGTGTGGTTAAGGAAATCTCTAGGAAAAAAGTATATTTTAGATTCTCTGACCTCTAGGCAATGTATTTAAACCGGCACGGCCTAGCCAATTTTTACATAGATTTTATTTTTTACTCTCACTCGGGGAGCGGGGAGCTGGAAAAATAACACATTTCTACATTTCACATATTTCATGGGTGCTCTATATGTATCCAAGCAAAATGATAACATCATTGGACAAAAGAACAGCCTGTTTTCAAGAAACGTGGGAAAAGCACTGGGGAAACAAAATTTTTGAAGTCAAATAAAAAATGTGTGCCTGCAACTTGAACATGAAACCTTTTTTAACAAAGCACCACATTTTTTACAAAATCAATGCTCTAGGTACCGCTGCAGTGTCTGGGTAGTACTGTAAGAAAACTTTTGGCAAGCGTTTGAATAGCGCTCTAAGTAGGGTTTATTTTCAACGAATTCCCGGAAATCCCGCTCATTTTTCATTCCCGCTATCCCTAGAATTTTGTGCGCGATTTTCCGGGATTTTGATTGATTGTATTATTCCCGCTTGTATGAAAGATTTTAAAGTTTTATTTGATCTCAAAAATATGAATCGATTTTTTTTTACTGTTGGCAACAGTAGCGCTGTTTTGGTACACTAATAGAAAAAAGTCTGGAAAAAAAATTAGATGAAACTACTAAATAATATAGCAGATTATTTTTGTTATATATTAGTAAGATAGGAACAGCAAAAATAAAACTGTTAAATATACAGAAGTTTATTAATATTTGAGTTAAATATTTGTCAATAGAAAATAACAAATTATTCTGCTAAAATCTGCAAAAAATTTTGATAAATAATTATTTATACACTCATAAAAAAAAGTTAGTACAAAAGTCTGTTAAACGCGTTCTGATTAAGTTGAACTAATTTTTCTGTTATTTTCTCTAAAAAATCCCGTACAAATAGGTAAAAATTCTGCTAAAATAACAGGAAATAGTACATGTATTTGCGCCAGCACAATTTTGACCTATTTGTACTGGATTTTTTTTATTAGTGTAATTAGTGACCTAATAAATCACGAAAAAGTTTAAGTTTTTTTCGATTCTTTTTAAATATATATATATATATTTGTTCCTTTTACTCCTGCAAGGAGCATAGGGCCGCATTCATTTTAAATGCAAATAAAAATTAAGCCTTTTGAAAACAGCAGTTTACAAATTTTTTTAGCAATTATTTCTGTTAATTTAACAGGATAGACTGCTATTTGCATTCAACAAAATTTTACTTAAAAATAACAAAAATTTTGTAAATATAACAGTTTGTTTTTGCTATTTTTAGTCTACTACAGTAATATTTAACAAAATTTTCTTCAAATTTTACAGTACAATTTGTCATTTTCAATTAACTAAAGTTAATTTAGATAAAACAAAAATTCTGTAAATTAAACAGTTTTATTTTTGCTGTTCTTATTCTACCAGTATTTAGCAAAAAAAATCTGCTAATTAACAGTTTTTTTCTCTAGGATCATTTTTAACTAATTTTTCTGCTATTTTTACAGATTTATTTCTATGATTGTACTGATATTTTTACGGTAGCGGTATTTTATTTCTCTTGGTAACATTATTTTATGACAAACGGAATTTCAGCTATTTTAGCAACGGTATTTTGATGGAAACGGAATTTCATTTACTTCGGTTACGATATTTTAACTTTATTTTAGTTATTTCGGTAACTGTAATTTAAGTCGAACAATATTTCAGTCATTGGCGGACTTAGGCCTGATTTTTGCCCACCCCAGATTCTTTTATCTATGATTTTGATGGCAAAAAGTATCACAATATAACTTTTTTTTAATATCAATTAATCCTGTGTTTTTGGTTTGGGAAAATGTCTTCTGGTTTCCTAGGCACATAATTTGTTGAAATCTAAGGGTCAGTTCTATAGTCAGAACTAAGATCGATTTTTGTATTAAATATTTCTTAAATAAGAAATGTTGTTTGAAAAATTCTTACCTAAGAAATATTTAAGAAACCAATCGATCTTAGTTCTGATTATACATAAAATTGACTATAAGAGTTTTTCTTTCCAAAAAATTATTAGAATCGCAGAGTTGTTCAATAATAGAAAAATAACGCAGAATCTTTTTTGGTGAGTTAAATATGATAGACTAGCGGGCGCAGCCCGCTACTTTGTTAACGTGCCTTAAAGTTAAGGGGGGGGGGGAATTTTTTAAATTCGCTTTTTATTTAAAGTACAGTTTTTATATAGTAAAAGCCTTCACCCAGTCACCACAAATAAATAATTCTGCACAACAATGGGTTTAAAATAAATAAATAAATAAATATTTTATCACTTTTTCTCATGAAAGTGGATTGTTAGTAATGAATCCATAATAAATTGCAATATACGTGTGTATGTTAAGATAATTTGGTAAAGTGCGAACTTAGGTAGATAGACCCGTAAGTAGTTTTGTTCATTTGTGTTTTGAATGAAAATAAATAACGTAAAGCAGGGTTGTTAGCGTGCCTTAAAGTTTTTTTTTTAATTCCAGTTTATGTAAAGGTAGACCTGGCAATTCAAGTAAATTCACAAATTCAGTTGGAAAATTTACTGCGTCGGCTTCTTCCACCGGTGCTTCGTTACATGAAGTTTAAATATCGGAATATATAAGTTCCATTCCTTTTCTAAGGTTTTTTCTCTTTTAGAAAATTTGTTTAACTTTTTCGAGAGTATGTTTCAATGCTACATAAGTTTCATATTCCGTGGATAGTGCTTGAACAGGTAATTCCCTCTTCCAATCCATTTGCATTGTCTATAATTTCAATTCCACTCGTTCAACGTTTATATCCATTTCGTTCCACTTGTGTAGTGTTTCAATTCCACTCGTTTCCTATTTAGTTTCTTAATTTTAGTGTTCCATATACACTTGTTCTTTAAGTTTTAGGTTTCTAGCTAAAGACGCAGATGTTAAGAGGGGGGTAATTTTCCCCTTTTGAACCACCATTTTTACCACGTTCCTGTCCAAAGTCCTAGAGATGCCTTGTCGATAAGTTAGTCCAAAAAGCACCTTCCCGGTAAGTGAGCCCAAACTCCAAGTAACATATGTTTTACATTTCAGGTTTCTAGCCAACTTTTACTATTTGTGCCCCTCTGGGTAGGAATTTCCGAAAATCCATCGACAGGGAATTTCAGCTTCCTAGTTCCAGCAGTTTGAGCAGGCTGTCATGGGGGACACTTTTTCTTTTTTTGTCCCTCCCGGTTGGAATTAGGCTGGAAGAGGAACCTAAGTACCGAATTTCAGCTTCCTAGTTCCAGCAGTTTGGACAGGTCGTTAAGGGGCCACTTTCCCTTTTTGAGCCCCCATTTTATAACGACCCTGTCCAAAATTCAAAAAAGTATCTTTCTAATAAGTTAGCCCTTACTCCAGGGACCCACATTTTAAGTTTCAGGTTTCTAGCCGAAGGGGTTTTTACAGGCCCCCAAGGTGAGGCTTTTCTTCTTTTTGCCCCTCCCTTTAGGAATTTACAAAAATTCCATCTTCACGGCTATCTGCGATGGATGAGGAACATTCATACCAAATTTCAACTGCATTGCCTAAGCGGTTTGGGCAGGCCGTTAGTGGGGACATTTTTCCCTTTCAACCACCATTTTTACTATGTTCCTGTTCCAAAATAGAAAAATTACGTTACCGGGGAGTTAGTCCTACTCCAAGGAATAGATATAGATAATAATAGATAATAGAAATTTTAGGTTGGCCAAAAGGGATTGGGCAGGCCGTCAAGGAGGAGACTTTTCCCCTTATTTCCCCTCCCGATAGGAATTTCAAAAATTCCGTCTAAGCGGACGCCTACACAGAAGGAAGAACTCACATTCCGAATTTGCTTTTGGGATATCCTATAGGGAATTAGTCGATGTCTACTACATTGGAGGAACCTTTATACCAAATTTCAACTTCTTACCTCCAGGGGTTTGGGCAGGCACTTTTCCAATTAGTGAGACTGTTTATTGGGACACTTTCCCCTTTAGGAATTTCCAAAAATCCCGTCTTAGCGCACGTCTATGCCGAATATCAAGAAACCTTGTTTTAGTGGAGGTATCCGTGGGGGGAGGAAAAAAAGTAGTTTTTTTGAAATTATACATACATATATTATTTTAAATGGTACTTTTTGGAAAAACGAAATTTTTTGGAAAAAGATACTTTGTTTTTACAAAGTACTTTATTTGTACTTTTTTTAGAAAAGGTATTTTTTTTTAAAAAGGTATTTTTTTTTTGGAAAAATGTATTTTTTTTGGAAAAATGTATGTTTTTTGGAAAAAGGTACTTTTTTTGGAAAAGGTATTTCTTTTGGAAAAGGAACATTTTTTTAGAAAAAGGTACTTTTTCTGGGAAAAGGTACTTTTTTTTGGAAAAGGTACTTTTTTTTAAAAAGGTATTTTTTTGGAAAAATTTATGTTTTTTGGGAAAAGGAACATTTTTTTAGAAAAAGGTGCTTTTTTTGGGAAAAGGTACTTTTTTTTGGAAAAGGTACTTTTTTTGAAAAAGGTATTTTTTTGGAAAAATGTATGTTTTTTGGGAAAAGTTACTTTTTTTGGAAAAGGTACTTTTTTTTGAAAAAGGTACTTTTGTTTTGGAAAAAGGTACTTTTTTTTTGGAAAAAGGTACTTTTTTTGGAAAAAGAACTTTTTTTGGAAAAAGGTACATTTTTTGGAAAAAGGTACTTTTTGGAAAAACGTACTTTTTTTGGAAAAACGTATTTTTTTTTTTTGGAAAAACGTACTGTTTTTGGAAAAAGGTACTTTTTTTGGAAAAAGGTACTTTTTTGGTACCCTTTTTGCCCCTCCCGATAAGAATTTCCAAAAATGCCGTCTCAACGGACGTCTACACCGGTCGAGGAACCTACATACCAAATTTCAACTTCATGGCTCCAGCAGTTTGAGCAGGCCGTCAAGGGGGAGACTTTTTCCCCGTTTTGCCCGACCCTGTAAAAATTTCAAAAACTCCCGTCTTGGTGGATGTCTACGGTAGTGGAGGAACCTTTATACCAAATTTCAACTTCCTACCTCCAGCGGTTTGGGCAGGCCGTCAAGGGAGGCCTTTTTCCCCTTTTTAACCCCCACTTTTACAACGTCCCTGTCCAAAATTCCAGAAAAGTTAGCCCATACTCCAAGGAACACATATCTTAAATTTAAGCTTTCTAGCCAAAGGGGTTTTGGCAGGCCGCCAAGGGGGAGACTTTTCCTCTTTTTGCCCGTTCCTGTAGGAATTTCCAAAAATCCCGTCTTAGCGGACGTCTACGCCGAAAGAGGAACCTACATACCAAATTTCAACTTCCTAGCTCCAGCGGTTTGGGCTGGGCGATGTTGAGTCAGTCAGTCAGTCACGTTATTCTTTTATATATAGAGATTTCATAGTTTTCTAAACGAGAAATTTGTTAATATCTAACAACGAAGTTACTTCAAACTAAACACTACTTCGTTATTTTAATGAAATTTTAATATTTTGTAGAAACAAAAATTGTAAGATGAACATCTCACTCTTTTTGACCACCTCGGTAATTTAAGTGGTCAGAATATGGGGTTAGATAGGGTTCGTCCGAGGTGGACGAATTAGACAGGTTGATCTTAGATTTCTTTTCTCTATTAAATATCAAAATTTCATAATAATCTGAGAATATAGCTTGGAATACATTCCTAGTACGAGGTTTTCTTCAGAAAAATAGATGCACTATTCAGAGTTTTGTATAAAAACATGGCGATTTTGATAGGATAAGCTACCAGGATTATTAAATTTTGAAAATTATGAAAATTTTATTAGAAGGCAAGGAATCATTTTTAAGTTTTTTTTTTTTTTGTGAAAAAATTGTAAGCATAATGCCGAAAGTGTTTTTTAGGATTAAGAGTGTGAGAATCGGCAAATAAACAGCAAAAAATTAATGGGTCGCTTGCCCACCCCAGAAAAATGGTCTAGGTACGCCTATGATTTCAGTTATTAGTTTTTTTCGAAAGAGTAAAGTAAATTTAATTAATTAACAGCTACAGAATTGTGGTTTTCCTTATCATAATTTCACATTTCTCCCGAAACGATCATCGGAGGAATTTAATATCATTAATTGTTTGGTTAATGGCCAAACTGATTTGTGTGTGTAATTTTAGTTATTTCGGTGCGTACAGACAATATTTTAGTAAATTTACACTGTTAAATAAACTAATTGGGAAAAGAAAACCAATTTAATTAACTAAAATAAAGTAAACGTTATTTTTCGAATTACGGCAATTTAATTATTTTGGTAATGGCATAATAAGGGTAACGCTTTTAATAAAATAAAGAACCATTTAACCCTCTAACGCTCTTGCGCTGTTTTGAAACAAAATTATATTGTTTATACGCTGCAGGTCGCAAATATTAAGATATTTTGATGAAATTTGGTACATAGACCTATGTTGGCCCAAGGACGAAGCCTATTGATTTTGGTGAACATCGGTCCATGTTTAGAACTAGTGCCCATATAAGGGTCCCCCCAAAATTGGCTTGGTTACAAACTGCAGGTCGCAAATATTAAGATATTTTAATGAAATTTGGTGCGCTGACTCCCATTATAGAAAATTTTGACATAAGCCCCATTTTAACCCATTCGAATTTCGGATCCAAACAATACACCAGACTGGTGTAGGGTATTGTATAGTCGGCATGCCCGACTTTAACCTTTTTACTCGTTTTTTAATATAAAAGTATTATTATGCTAACCTTTAGCCTTGTTTTCCATATTATATATTATTACAAACTTTTTGTATTTAAACACACAAAAATAAATGAAAAGTTACAAAAAAAAAGTATTTTTTATCCTGAAACAGAGATACAAGTCGAGTGGCGCAAAGTCGATACGCCGCCGCCGCCGACTTTTTTTTTTAGTAGTCGAGCCGCCGCCGACGGAAGCGGCTGGTTTCGGCTTATATTTGCTAGCTGGTCAAATCCGCTTAGCCGATATATTTCTTTTATATTTTTTTACAATAATAAAGAAATTGGAAATAGGAAAATTGAAAATATTTTTTTACAGTCGGAAAAACGAATTTAAAAACAGCTCTTTGTTCACTACAATATAAAAATCTTTGAGACAATTTTATCATCAGACTGAAAAATAATTTCATTATTTTATTTATTTAAACTTAATTTTTAATACCCTAAGAACGCCATTTTTTTACTATAAGCATTATCTTGAATTTTTTTATTCACGTATATATTTTTTGTAACTTTTTGTAATGAATTCAATTTTAAAAAATCGATTTTTGTTAACATCGGCTTCAGCCGACTTTGAGCCGCCGCCGATCATTTTTAGCCAAGCCGCCGCCGCCGACATTTTTCAGTCGACTTGTATCTCTGTTCTGAGTTTTGCTTACAAACAAACTTAAACTTTAATTTGTTGTAGCGGTAAATTAATTCTAAAATATTAGGTAAATGAGTAATTAAAAAAACAAAATGTGTTTTCTGTTATTTTAAAGTGTTTACTATTAAATTGCCACAACAAAAATATAATATAATTTTTTTTTAAAAAATTATACTATTTAATAAAGAACTTAAATTTTCATATAAAAAATTTTGCAAAATCGTCAATCATCATTTCATCCAATTTCAAATATAAATCGACAAAGTTGGCAGCGCTGGACACAGCGGTATGCTGCCGACAGCATGACTAATAGAGAAAATGAAACATTTACAGCAAAATATAATAAATTACTTAAAACCCCCCTCGTTTTCTAATAAAAGAACCACTTAAAACATGTTACTACAATAGAACAAAATTAGTAAAAAAAAAAAAAGAGAGAGAAATGTGCTAAAAAAAGTTTATCTGCCATGAGGTTATTACGGTTTTATATTGGGGATAGAAAACTAAAGTTTTTTTTATCTTGAAACTTATGAACAATAAAATTTAAAACTTATGTGCGTTAGGGTGGCTCATCTGACCAATTAATTAAATTTTCTGGGTGATTTAAAAAATTATGATAAAATTTTCCGAAATGTACTCGTATATAAAATATTACAGAATCTCCATGCATAATTTTTAGCGGTTCAATCTCATGTGTAGGGGTTAAGAAAGGAGGTTAACAAATTTTTATTTTTTTTATTTATAATAATATTTATTTTCTTAAATAATTTATTCTAAGTTATTGTATTAATTTTAATATGCTAGTCTGTAACGATTATATTGTACCCATAGCCTTAAATAAATAAATTGGGTATTAATTGAAAGGTTTTTTGAAAATTAAAAAACCCTGGGGGGTTACCGCGTAACTCGATTGGAAAAAAAAATTTCGAATTCGTAGAATTTTTCAATTCAGTGAACGTATTTTTTTCTTTTTTAATTCACTGAATGTAATTTAATTTTCTTTAATTCACTGAATGTAATTTTATTTTTTTTTAAATCACTGAATGAAAATGAAATTGAATGAATTCAGTGGTGAATTAATTCAGTAAGGAATTAATTCACTTTTTCCGTTCGATTTATAAAATTGAACGCGTTCACCAGTGAATTAATTCATTTGATTTAATAAAGAGAACTATTGCAATGGAATTAATTCTTTGAATTTATTGTTTGATGAACGCGTTCAGTTCAGTGAATAACTTAAGAAAAGGAATTCATTCAATTCTAAAGAAAATTGAATTCGATTGGTAGTGAATTCATTCAAAAAAGAATTAATTCTTCAAAGCTCTGCTTGGTACGATTAAATACTTTGTTTTTTTTTTAATTTCTTTATTTCTTTTTCTTTGTTTTATTGAATTATGTTAATCGATTTTAGGAATTAAATTTAATAAATATTTTTCACGTGTGGTCATCTTTAAAATTTAAATTAAAGATTATATTCTTTCAAAGATCTGGTACTACATATATTTTTTACAGTTGTATATGCGGCCACTAATCCTATTACAAAAGTCTCGTGCTAATTTTTTTATAAAATACACATGCCAAACACAAAAGCCATAAAATTTAAAAGAATAAAAATATTTTACCGGGCGGCATATAAAGAGTAAACAATAACATTAAAAATGTAGTAGTAGACAAAAAAAAAAGAGGAGGGTATCGGGACAAGGGACAAAGGAATATTAAAAGCAATAGAAATAAGAAAATAGATGAGTATTAAACACAGGGGAGTTTTTGAACTATTTTTTTAGTTAAATTTTTTTATAAATTGTACAACTAACTTTTTTGCTTGTTCGTTGGTTAAATACTATTAATATGTTATTAAATTCAAAACACGCAAAATTAAGACACACTTTAAACGTATTTTAAGAAAACTGTAAAATGTATTTTACAAATATTTTAAACAAACTAAAAAAATCAATAACTGTTCAAATTCAATGCAATTTTTTTTTAATATTTTATTTGCAATTTAATAATTTTTTGATTTATTTTTCATAATTACACAATATAAAAATCTACATAATACAAATTTCTTTTCAGTTAAATTATACATCATATCCGGTTTATTTAATTAACGGTACTTTATTGTCACTTTTACTTATTTTCTTGTAATTTTTTTTTGTTTTATCTTTATTTTTCATTTAGTTTTGCAAACCTAAATCAATTTCAATTTATTAAATTTGTTATATGATATTTTACTTTGCTTTTTGATTGAATAATAAATTTTGCCAATAAATAAAATCCTTGAATTTTTATTTAAGGTTTATTATCCTCATCTTTACTTTAATAATATTTCTTCAGTGGTGTCAGATGTGACGATTTTACATTATTTTGACGATTTTTTTTAGTCAAAATTTTAGAAATGACGTTTTACGGTTTTTGAATAAAAACTCCACATGTTTTGACGATTTAGGAAAATTGCTGACTTTTTAACGAATTTTAAGCAAAACTATAAAGAAAAGCGTTTAAAAAACCGCAAATTTTGGTCCCTTTTTTTGCCTTAGTTTGGTTCCAGAGATTGCATTTTAGCGGAATTCAGTTTTTTTCTTTCATATTTTATTGTTTTAAATTATAGTAATTATTAAAATTGTATTAAAATTGTTTTAAAATATAGTCATTATTAAGATTGTTTTAAAATATAGTCATTATTAAAATTGTTTTAAAATATAGTCCTTATTAATCTATTAATCTATAAAATTATTTTTAGTGAACTATATATTATATTATTACGGTGTAATTTTGTACTATTTTATGTATATTTATATAATTCCCATTGTATTACTTTGTATTATTACCCATTGTATTACTTTTCTTGCAATGTATGGTCTTTTAAGGCTCAGATTGTGTTGAATAAATAGATTTGAATTTAAATTTAAATTTTTCTTTTCGAATCGTCTTTTTGGAATTCGCAATACTCGTCGGGTCTGAGTGGAAAAATATGTTCGTGATTGAAAACAATTAACAAACAAAAGTTGGAGCTAGATTAATTTTTAATTTACAGTTTTACAAAGTGAATTTTTGCAGGAATTTAAACTTTCATAGATTTAGGCAAGCTGATTATAAATCTGTTTTTCAAATGTCTCAATTAGGTCATATTTTTTTTTAGAAAATCGCTGTTAAAAATTCCGAAATACACTGTATTTGGCTTATGTCTAAATTAGAGAACAATTATGACGTGACTGAAAGTTTTGAGAACAGAGTTCGCAATAAAGAACTTAAAGTATATATAAATTATTTATGATGATTTTAACCGCATAACACATGATCAGAGCTTTGAAGAATTAATTCCTTAATTCAATTTTTCAATTCTGAATTAAAAATTCGATGAATTAATTCACAAAACACCATATATTGAATGGAATTAATTCATATTTGTTTTCGTTCGATTTATTTTGTTACGAATTAATTCAATTGCTATAGTTCCTTTTTTTAAATCAAATGAATTAATTCACTGGTGAACGCGTTCAATATTATAAATCGAACGGCAAAAAGTGAATTAATTTCTTACTGAATTAATTCCTTACTGAATTCCTTACTGAATAAATTCACCACTCAATTCATTCAATTTCATTTTCATTCAGTGAATTAAAAAAAATAAAAGTACATTCACTAAATTAAAAAAAACAAAATTACGTCAGTGAATTTAAAAAAAAATACGTTCCTTGAACTCAGCCTGTTTTCTGCCGTTCAGTAGAAGAAAACATTTATTTACAAATAAAATTTGCAACTACGCAATTTTACAGCGTTTGCTAGTGAAAATAAACAAATTACATATATATTAAGTGTTAGAGAAACCCGATGCACTTTATCAACCTACATGATGAAAAAATAAAGCCTTTTACTATTAAAAATAAAAACTACAGATATAGATGAATTTGGAAAAAATATAACTATTAATTTTTCAAACTTATGCTTCCCAGTAAAATGTAGATGCTTCACTATGACGTATTTCATTTATACGTTTTTACAATACAATATGTGCGTTCCCGTACGTTACCGCGGGTACCCGCGGGAACCCAAAACAGCCCAAACAACAACAATTCACACGCAATTTTGAGTACGGGAACGCCTTTGGGCTAGTTTGTGTAACTTCGGTAAAGTACGGGAACAGACATAATGTTTTCTTCTACTGAACGGCAGAAAACATGCTTTTAATTCAGCATACGTAATTTTTGTTTTTCAATTAAGTGAACGTAGTTTTTTTTTCAATTCAGTGAACGTATTTTTTTCTTTTTTAATTCACTGAACGTAATTCAATTTTTTTTTAATTCATTGAATGTAATTTTATTTTTTTTAATTCACTGAATGTAATTTTATTTTATTTTTTAATTCACTGAATGAAAATGAAATTGTATGAATTCAGTGGTGAATTAATTCAGTAAGGAATTAATTCACTTTTTTTCCGTTCGATTTATAAAATTGAACGCGTTCACCAGTGAATTAATTCATTTGATTTAATAAAGAGAACTATTGCAATGGAATTAATTCCTTGAATTTATTGTTTGATGAACGCGTTCAGTTGAACGAATTCAGTGATTTACTTAAGAAAAGGAATTCATTCAATTCTAAAGAAAATTGAATTCGATTGGTAGTGAATGCATTCAAAAAAGAATTAATTCTTCAAAGCTCTGATGTTGAGGTGTTTTATCTGTAATTAATCGTAGCATAAATATCTTTTTTCAGATTTAGCAAAAAATAACGTCCAGTTTTATAATTAGAATTTATAAAAGCTGTTATATATATATAATTAGAATTTATAAAAGCTGTGTTATATATAATTCGAATTTATAAAATCTTAAGAGCTGTAATATAGGGGTTAACAGTTAAAATTAATTTCGAATAAAAAATGTAACTAGTGTTTTTATGATATTTAACTGATGACGATTTCTTGACTATTTTATATAAAATTGTTGCCGATTTATTTTTACACTTTTGACGATTTTTAACCAAAAAGGTCTGACACCACTGTTATTGTTTTCTATTTTGTTGTTCTCTTCTTTTTTGTTTTTCCTCAATAGATTAACAGGGTTACCAAACTTTGTTTTAAAGCAAAACAAACCAAAAATTGTTACACCCAGAAAAAAATATCTTTTCGTTTCAAATGATTTTTTTTTAAGTTTTTTTAATTATTTTAATTTTTGTTTTAAAAAATACAAAAATAGTTTTTTTGGACTTTATATTCATATATTTACTTAGAATATTGTTCTACCTCAATTATATTTAATTTTTTAGATTGAAAGGGAACTTTAAAAGTGTGTTTATAACAAGAACAAGAGGGCGGCGGAATTGAACCATAGACTATGGATTGAGCAATAAAATCTGTACACCAGTGGTGTCAGATATGACAACTTTCCGCCATTTTAACAATTTTTTTGTAAAATTCCGAGAAAAAATACTGTTTTGACTATTATTTAATAGAAATCTATAACTTTTGCCGAATTCGGGAAAGTGCTGTTTGCAAATTACCGCAGCATTATTCGATTTTTGCCATGGAAGTATTATATTATTTTACTAATTAGAACCTTAACAAAATATTAACTAGATTTTTACCATGGAAGTATTATATTATTATACTAATTTGAATCTTAACACAATATTAACCTTAACACGAATTCGGGAAAGTGCTGTTTGCAAATTGCCGCAGCATTATTCGATTTTTAACATGTAAGTATTATATTATTTTACTAATTAGAACCTTAACAAAATAATAACTAGATTTTTACCATGGAAGTATTATATTATTTTACTAATTTGAACATTAACACAATATTAACACAACACACAACTCGAAATGTAAACCCGTTAGATTTTTAGCCCTAGACTGAATAATCATGTAAGTAAAATTAGTATCGATTATTGTCCGTTATCTTTTATTTATCTTTTATTTACATATTGACAAAGTGAATTTTGAACAATTTTGAATGCTTGCGACACTGGGTTTTCAAGCACTTTAAGACAAATTTTAAATTTGAAAGCGAGAGTTTTGGAAAAAACACTCTTTTTATTGGATTAATTATGTTTGAGAATGAAAAAAATTGCGAGATTTTTTCAAACAAAAGTTTGACTGCGGCGATAAATTAAAAAAAAAAATCTAATACTCTAGCAAAAATAAGCTATTTTAATTATTTACACGAGTAAAAGACTTAAGACTTGAAAAACAACAAAATCTCGTTTTTTTCTTAAAAACAATATTAACGCTTTATTACACTCCAGCTGATTGTGGTTGGCAATATTGTTTGTCAAATAATCTAGACAGCATGCTTGATCTTCTATATGCCGCTTTAGTAAAAAGTCTACATAAGAACAAATTTTGCCCCCTAAAAGAAAATTGTTTTCTATTAGAAGTAGCTTAGCTCCCAGGCCCTAAAAACTGGTACTCGTAGTAACATCTAAGTATCGGTACTCTAATAAAAGAAAATTTTCAGGTCTTCAAAAATAAGGGCCTGTTTATGAATTGCGAAAATAGTCTAAACGAAAGGAATTGACAATTACTTTCGTCAAAAATACATGGGAAACAAAAACAAATTTTCGTTACTTTGCTTTCGTTTAGAGTATTTTCGTAATACATAAACAAGGGCTAAATATTTTATCCATGATATGTGCCTCCATCTAGATCAGTTTACGGCTCCTTGATTGGTGGTGAACTCATAAATGATTGGTTTTGACATTTCACTCATAAGTTTTCTGTCAGCAAAGTGACAGTTCTTTTCACTTCATAGATTATCATATCATAAAATTACCGACAATTTTGTGAAGACTCTTTTTTAAATGTATTAAAGAGTTAAATATGTAAATAAATCGAAGCTTTTGTTTAATATTAAAATCTTTTCCAAATTTAATAAACTATGTATTCCTTTTTGTAAATAGAAATGCCTAAAAAGGAAATTTTTATAAAATTTTTGATTTAAAAAGGGGTTTAACTAGAAAAGCTATCTAGATTTTTACAACAAATTGAACAAGAACTAGAAAGAGCGCTCACCAAAACGAACTATAATGCACAAATCTATTGACATTTGTTTTTCGGGCTTCAAATGTGGTTTTTCGCGTTCATTTACTTTTGTGCATTTTTGTTATTTCGGGAGAGTATTTCTTGTTAACTCTCATTTTACCGAACTTTACCCAAAAAGTAAAGAAACAGAGCTATTGTGACAATAAATGATGAAGTTACAGCCATGTCTGATTTTGAACTTTAAACCCATATAAGTTTCCGATATAGTGGCTGAACACATCAAATGAAGCATGTACGGTAAAACTCGCTTAATACGATATCGGTTAAGACGAATTCTTGGTTAATATGAACCTATTTGAAAGTCCTAACGTTTTGCAATCATTTTTCATATAAAAAGCCCTATTAATACGAACTAGGGATGCCGAACGGGACTGGTTTTTACAAATCCCGGGATTCGGGATTTTGAAAATTGAAATCCCGGGATCCCGGGATTTTTCGGGATCCCGGGATTTATCGGGATCCCGGGATTTTTCGGGATTTCGGGATTTTTCGGGGTTTCGGGATTTCATTATATTTTTAATTTTAAAAATAAATAGCTAAAGTAAACACTAAAAATTAAAATAGTTCATTATAAATCTATTTATTTATTTCCTGTAGTACGAAAAAATAAATAAATTAAGCCGGATTCACAATGCTGCAGTGTTCAAAGCTGCAGAGTGGAGTTTACTAGAATAGAGAGGGCATGATACGAAAAATATGTATGTGCCAATAAGCAAGGAACAAAAAATCCACTCAGAGTGGAGTACTACAGCCTTGTGAATTTGTCTTTAAACGAAAACTACACTCATAGAAATAAGTATGTAAAAATAGCAGAAAAAGCTATTTATCTAAAATTAATTAAATGCAAATACAAACTACTCTGCTGAAAGCATCAGAAATATTAATGATTATATTAGATTTTTTAAGTCTACTAATGTGAAATATTGAGCACATACCTTTGCTGATTTCAAAAAGGTCGATGTTATATTTTGCTAAATACTATAACAAAAATTTGCTGTTTTTGGTATACTAATATTCGGCAAAATTATATTGCATGAAGTGATGAATTTAGCAAACCATTAATAAAATAAATGAAAACATGTAAGTTAAAAGATCAAATAAATCTGAAAAGTTTTAAAGCTAAATAAACGTTTTTAAATTATTAATGTTTTTATTCAGATATATTTAATCACTAATCTATTTTAATCTATTATCTACACTCATAAAAAAAAGTCCATACAAATAGGTCAAAATTGTGCTGGCGCTAATACATGTACTATTTCCTGTTATTTTAGCAGAATTTTGACCTATTTGTACGGGATTTTTTGGAGAAAATAACAGAAAAATTAGTTCAATTTAATCAGAACGCGTTAACAGACTTTTGTACTAACTTTTTTTTATGAGTGTATACATAGAAAAAATTAGTTCTTTAATAAAATTTAATAAGATATTTGCTTTAAGTGATTTAGGTCGAATATAACAATAAAAACAAATACAAAAAGTGATAAAATTTGGCAAATAATGAAATCGGAAATCCCGGGATTTTTTCAAGAACAATCCCGGGATTTCGGGATTTGCAAATCCCGGAAATCCCGGGATTTTCGGGATCGGGATTTCGGGATCGGTATCCCTAATACGAACTCGCTTAAGACGACCCCTCGGTTTAACCGAACTGTTTGTAACAGTCCCACACACTAAATTTCATATTATTCTCCATATTTAATACGAACTCTTAAAAAACTGGGAATAGTATAGTTTTCAATTTGACAAATTTCAAACTTCTCACATAGCTATTTTCCTTTAAAACGACTTATTAAAGCAAATGCAATGAAAGGATTATACAATTTTTTATTCAAATTTTTAATTATATTAAAAATCATTTAGGTAAACTTGCTTCTGTTTAATACGAACTTCGCAAAGACGAACTAATTTCTTTGCTCCCCCAGAGTTCGTCTTAGCCGAGTTTTACTGTATTTTATATGAAGCGCAAATTACCGTCAAGCTATCACTGAAAAATGAAATAGAACCGTTTCTAATCGTCTGCAGCAACACATTTGTCTAGCAACTTCAATTGACGTGTTTAAGCATATAACTTTTCTGCGAAAAAATATATCTTCACTCTCAAAAAGGGTTCTATCAGTGGTAAAAATTAGAATCAATCGGTGAGGTGCCCATAAACTTATTTTAAGATTTTTTAAAGTATGCCCGTAAACTAGATTCGTTCCAATTTTTTTTACTTTAAAAGTTGGCAACATTGGTAATCAGCTGTCCATTAAATATTTATAGTTTGTGAAAGTCAATAAAAGGTCTGTTCCACGTACATTTCCGCAGGTATCCAATTTTACCAAGAGGCGATTCTATTGTCAAAGTTGCATTGGGTTCCCGCGTTAACAACGTGGATCAGACGTAATGTTTATATATATGCTTAATATGAAAGCCAATTTTTTTTAAACATATATGCTATAAACAAATTTTAGGAATATCTAATAGCTTTACCGACAAACTACTATTCAGAAAATAGTTAATTAAAATTTATTAATATTATTAAATATTAAATTCATATTTAGTTAACATACATAATGGCAATCCTTTTTAATCGATAAAATACCGTTTTTGCAACTATATTTTTTCCAATTGGTCTTTCTCTTTTACCAACACTCTTTTTAAAAGTTTTATAATTGCCTCTATTTTCTTCTAACGAAGTTGTTAAATTTCGTTTCAAATAAAATTTTATGGGTGTTTGTTCGATAGTTTTGCACTTTTGTTTAAAGATATTTATGAATTAATTCGTAAATGTATTAATTAGCAATTTTTATTTACTTTGCAACAATATTTTGTATATTAAAATAAAACGAGTTTTCACTTTTTTTATTTTACACTTTTATAATTTTTTAACTATGCCGACTTTCTCCCTCTGTCGTTTACACTTCTACACGGCTACTTAACGACTGAATATTTCTCCTCAAATTTCATTGGTTTTTTTTAAATAGTAGGGTTGCCAACTCAACAGAAATATAAAAGTTGGGATTAGCTTTCAGTAAGAGTAGAAAAAATTTGGGATTATGATAATACACTAGAAAAAATTTTCATTTGTGTTACCCTAAATATATTGACGGTATTCACAGTTCATAATATTTTGAATAGTAAATTAGCATTTATCGTAAATTTGACAACTTTCTACGGGTTAAACTTCAAAAATTATGCTATTTTACAACAATAGCACATTAGCACTTAAATTATGAATTCCTTCATTGTAGTATATTGAATTAAATTGGGAAATGATAAAATTAAATTTATATACACACAAAAAGTACTTTAAAGCCCGGTATTTTGTTCGTACTTTTACGAAAAAAGCTCTCAAACTCCATATAAAAAAAAATGATTTTTCACTTGTCTGGAATTGTTGCGAAATTGTGGGGGAACTTTTCTCGCATCAATTTAATAGACCATTTGAAAATGTAGCGAAAAAGTGACATTTGGGATAATTATGATTGTAACTTTTTATAGATCATAAAAAATTTGTGCATTTTAATGTTTTTATTATAGTTTTTGAGCTCCAAACATAGAGCGAAATTTTTTCGCTCTTTTGAACAAAATACTAGGCTTAATTACTAAAGCTGCGTTTACATCTGCACCGAAATCCCGAGATTTCGATATTCACCACTCTGAAAAAACAGTGAAGATATGCGTATAAAGTTTAATTTTTTGGAAAATGTATTTACCATATTACAACTAAATATGTGTACTTGATTCAAAATTAAACATCTATAAAGTTGCGTTTACATTGCACTGAAATCTCGAGATTTCGATATCCACTACTGTGAAAAAACAATGAAGAATTGCTTACAGACGTTAAATTTTTAGAGATTGTATTTATTAAAGCCAAATATGTGTGCTTTTTTCAAAATTGAACATTTATATGATTTCCTTCATTGTTTTTATTAAGATTAAGTTCCGTTTACACTTGCCGAGATTAAGTTGCGTTTACACTTGCATAGAAATCTTGAAATTTCGATATTCACCACTCTGAAAAAACAGTGAAGATATGCGTATAAACTTGAATTTTTTCGAAAATGTATTTATTAAGCGTAGAATACACAAGGGAACATTCGTGAAAAAATTACCATTTTTTGTGAATGTGTGTGTGTTTGTGTGTGTGTACGTGCTGACATCATGCAATTCGTGTTTACAAAATTTTTTGATATTTTTTGTTCCCTACTCTATATTCCCACATGTATTCTCCGCTTTAGAACTAAATAGGTGTGTTTCTTTACTTTTTGGGTAAAGTTCGGTAAAATGAGAGTTAACAAGAAATACTCTCACTAAGTGACAAAAATGCCCAAAAGTAAACGAACGCGAAAAACCATATTTGAAGCCCGAAAAACAAACGTCAATAGATTTGTGCATTATAGTTCGTTTTGGTGAGCGCTCTTTCTAGTTCTTGTTCAATTTGTTGTAAAAATCTAAAGAGATTTTCTAGATTTTTAAATCAAAAATTTTAATAAAAATTTTCTTCTCAGGAATTTTTATATACAAAAAGGAATACGTACTTTATTAAATTTGGTAAAGATTTTAATATTAAAAGCTTTGATTTATTTACATATTTATCTCTTTAACACATTTATCCAAGCGTCTTCAAAAAATTGTCGGTAATTTTATGGAGTTGTAACATAACCGATAAACTTTTGCAACTTTTATACTAATTTTTGAAAATGATAAACATATTTTCTGAATGAATTAAATGAGCAATTGAACTAAAAGAGCTATTAGTTGTTAACTAGGTATTTGGTTCAAATTAGTGCATAGTTCAATTGAACTAGTTGAACCCAACTGATGATATAACAGCTGATAAAAACAATTTACCAAAATTTACACGAAAAAAAAGTCTGGGCTTTTTCGTGCAAGAAGAACAAGAATATTACTCTCTCATGACAGCTCTCATTTACCCAATTGTGCAGTAAGAAAACGCTTTTTGGTAAAATTGGGATCCCGCGGGATTGAGTACCCGAATAGACTTAAGCCCGTATGACACTTGCTAGTTTCAGTACTAATAATCCAAAATAGAAGAGAGCACGAATTTCCTTATGTGAGAAATAATGTGTGTGAAGCGAGTGTCATATAGCAAGTGTCATATAGGCTTAAAGCCCGTATGACACTTGCTAGTTTCTAGATTCTAGTTTTTTGCACCATCAATGCAAATCATATGAAGGGTACTGCATTACCAACATCAATTTGACAGTTTGATAGTTTTTCGATATAGTTGTTCGCTTCACACACATTGTTTCTCACATAAGTAAATTCGTGCTCTCTTCTATTTTGGGTTATTAATACTGAAACTAGCAATTGTCATACGGGCTTTACCTAGTGTCTTCAAATGCAATGAAATGTGCAAAGAAATTTGAAAATAACGCACAAAGCATCAACAAAATTATATTCGTTGTTGTTGTTTTGTGTGTTATTTTCGAATTTCTTTGCACATTTCATTGCATTTGAAGACACTAGGTTAAGCCGTGTGAGAAATAATATGTGAGAAATAATGTGTGTGAAGAGAACAAATATATCGAAAAACTATCAAACTGTCAAATTGATGTTGGTAATGTAGTACCCTTCATATTATTTGCATTGATGGTGCAAAAAACTAGAATCTAGAAACTAGCAAGTGTCATATGGGCTTAAAGTTGGGTTTACATTAACTGATTTTTTATCTGACTTTACGTTTGATGTGATTGTCAAAAAAACCTTGTATATGTGTTTACACCATCAAATGCAACCAGATTAAAAAAGATGTTAACATCGAATTCTTAGAATGTTATGAAATATTAAAAAAAAATCTGACACAAAATTTCAATCGGATTTTCTGTACTTATCAGTCATAATGTGTTTATACTATAGGGTTTTGGCTATCTGCATCTCATGGACAGGATCTATGACTTATGATATAATGTAAGCCCCGCTTAAACATTTTTTGTAAAAAAGTGTGCGAAATGTCATCGTATGAAAACCCTCAATCGTGAATACATTTAATTAAACCTCAATTAATAAATTGCTTCTTTTGCTTGTAGATATATATTGGATCCAGTTATGGGTCAATTTTGCGAATTTCGAGGCCGATTAATGAAGTTATTTGCACCGGCTGTGAGCAAAGTTTTTAATGAAATTAATGAATTATTTAATAAATGTATTAAAAAACATACAATATTAAAGTTAGTAATTTGTCAATTTAGGTAGATATAAAAGTCCGAATACGGCATTCTGAAAACGGAGTCACTCCGTTATTTACACGACATAACGGTCCGGAAACGGTCCGGCATTGACGCATTTTCAGCGGACTTGTCCGTTTTTAACACGACACAACGGTCCGTAAACGGTCCGTCATTGACGGATTTTCAACGGATTCGAATCAGTTTCGATGTTCCCGTATACGGACCAGAAAACGGTACGTATACGGAGTTGGATTCCGTTCATGACGGACCGAAAACGGTGCGTAAACGGAACGAATTCTTTGTTGGGTTGCTAGTTTCTAGATTCTAGTTTTTTGCCCCATCAATGCAAATCATATGAAGGGTACTGCATTTGGTAATGCAGTTCCCTTCATTCACATTTTTTCTCACATAAGGAAATTCTTGCTCTCTTCTATTTTGGATTATTAATACTGAAATAGGGATGATAAATGGGATTTTAAAAATATTACCAACCAGCTTAAAAAACAGTACTTTTTCGACCTCTATAATACCAACAATTTTTTTCATTTAATTTTTTTATCATTATAATTTAACAAATAAAAACTCATAAAAAATAAATAGTTATGTTCCGTTATATCTAACTCATACAGCAAAGAAAAAAAATTAGTTAAAAATTACCTTGCATAAAAAATGGTATCAGATTATTTTGTAAAATCAGGGGGTATCCATTAAGGTGTTTTAAGAGTGTGTAGTTCAATAAAAAACTTCACACACGAATGAGAAGAAAAACACAGGGAATTTCAAAAAATTTTACAAAATTTTAGTTAACGGAAAATAACAACTTAACCAGCTAAAATCAGCAATAAATAATATTTAGTAGAATAAAAAATCACAAAAAATTTTAAATCTTGAAAGTTTTTTTTTATATTTTTAATACGAATAAAAATCTAGTCTTCTGAAATCAGCAGTTTACTATTTTTAGCAACCTATTTCGTTGGTTTTAGGTGGATAGACTGCTATTTGCATTCAACTGAATTTAACTTAAAAATTTTGTAGATATAACAATTTATTTTTGCTATTTTTAGTCTACTTATACTAATATTTTCTGCAGATTTCACAGTATAATTTGTTATTTTCAATGAACTAAAACTTAACTTATATATATATATATATATAAGTTCCCGTAGTTCCTATACGGAACATAGGGCCACAACAAATTTGTTCCATTCCGATTTGTCCGATGCTAGTGTTCTTATCTCGTTCCAGCTCTTGTCCTGGTTGGCCGCTTCGATTTCAATTTGGCGGCGCCAGGTGTGTGATGGTCTTCCTTTTCTACGGCTTCCTTGCGGATTCCATTCTATAGCTTGCCTTGTGATATCGTCAACGGGTTTTCGTAGGGTATGCCCTAGCCAGCGCCATTTTCTTTTCCGGATCTCGACATGTATGGGGGTTTGAGAGGTTTGGACCCATAGCCTTTCATTGGATATCGTGATTGGCCAGAATATTTTTAAAATTCTACGCAGGCAGCGATTTATGAAAACCTGTAGCGAGTTAACATCCTTCTGCACTGCATTCCACGATTCACATCCATAGAGAAGAGATGATTTTATGCAGGAGTTAAATATGTTTAGCTTGGTTCTTTTCGAAATATGTGCTGATCGCCATAGGGGGTTTAGAATGCCAAATGAGTGTTTGCCAGCTTTTATTCGGTTTCTTACGTCGTCTGCAGAACCACCTGTTGTAGTCAGAAGACTTCCGAGATAGCAGAACGTTGATACATCTTCAAGATTCTTACCGTCTATTGCGAATGCTCTGTTGTTAGAAGCATTAATTCTCATTGCTTTAGTTTTGGCAATATTTATTTTCAGACCAGCCTTAGCTGCTTCTGTCTGTACTGCGTTGATCTTAGCCTGCATGTCATTAAAGTTGTGGGATAGTAGACATATGTCGTCGGCATAGTCGAGATCTTCTAGCCTTCTGTTGAATCCCCAAGTTATTCCCCTCTGTTCACATGTGGCTCTTCTCATTATGCTGTCCAGGACGATATTAAAAAGTAGGGGTGACAGAAAACTTAACTTAAATATAACTAAAATTTTGTAAATTTAGCGGTTTTATTTTTGCTGATCTTACTAGTATTTAGCAAAAAAAAAAAAAAAAAAGCTGCTAATCTCAGCAGTTTCTTTTGTAAGGCCATTTTACTAGATTTTTGTGCTATTTTTACAGGTTTATTTCTGTGAGTGTAGGGTTCAGAATTTCGAATCCTTGAAAACTTTATTCAACTTCGTTTTAAAGCGAATGTTATTTTAAAGGTACTTACGGGTATATTCCACCTTGTGAATATCAAAAGAATATTTTCGAATGAACAAATGGATTGACAATCGAATTAAATGAATTAGGTGGATTAAGAATTCATTCGATTCTTCGAAAGAGGGTTGAGGTATTTAATCATTCAGAAATAAAAATCGAATGAGTGAATTCTTTAAGAGCTCTGATTGGAAAAAAAACCTTTGCGCGTTTCAACAACCACAAAAAGTTCTAGATTTCTTAATTCTCCTAATTTTTTATATTTTTTTTTTATACATAATTCATTAAAAATGCGAAAGAACATTTCTTATGTGTTTCAGTTTTCAATAGTAACATCTATTATTTTAAATATTTTCAACATAATTATTTTTTATTTAAAATTCCGATATTTGATGTCTTTGCTATAAACACAATAATATGTATAAAAATTAAAAATGCAGAAAAAATTTAAAAATCGGAAAATGTGTAAATAGTACTAAATGAGTCAGAGGAGTACCATAGTACTTTTGAGTAGAGTTGTGAAATTTCGATACTTTTTGAGTACTCAGTACTACTCAATACTTTTCAATTGAGTACTCGATACTACTCAATACTTTTAACGGTTTTTTTTGAAATTAAAAATAAAAATGTTACGATTATTATTTTTCTTTATTATTATAAAGAAAAATAATAACAATTCACATACACGTGTTAAATAACTATTGTTACTTACATTTTAATAAATTTAAAACATTTTAAATAAATTAATTGAATAATTTTTCCCAAAAATTCATTACAAATTTCTTTGCTTCACAAATAGAGTTGTATTTCCAGAGTTGTATTTTTAAAGTAGTATTTTTAGAGTTGTATTTTCATACGAAAAATACTCATTTCTACGGAAAATTGCATCTTTAAAAGTATTGAGTAGTACCGTTTTAGTATTGAGTACTCAAAAAAACAGGCGGTATTCAGTACTCAGTACCGGAATACTCAATACTTTTACAACTCTACTTTTGAGGTTCCAATAGTACCACAAAAAGTACTATATTACTAACTTTATCATCTCTGTACTGAAACTAGCAAGTGTCATATAGGCTTAAAGCCTATATGAAGCCTATATGACACTTGCTAGTTTCTAGATTCTAGTTTTTTGCACCATCAATGCAAATCATATGAAGGGTACTGCATTACCAACATCAATTTGACATTTTGATAGTTTTTCGATATAGTTGTTCTCTTCACACACATTATTTCTCACATAAGGAAATTCGTGCTCTATTCTATTTTGGATTATTAATACTGAAACTAGCAAGTGTCATACGGGCTTGACACTTGCTAGTTTCAGTATTAATAATCCAAAATAGAAGAGCGCACGAATTTCCTTATGTGAAAAATAATGTGTGTGAAGCGAACAACTATATCGAAAAACTATCAAACTGTCAAATTGATGTTGGTAATGCAGTACCCTTCATATGATTTGCATTGATGGTGCAAAAAACTAGAATCTAGAAGTATTAATAATCCAAAAAAGAAGAGAGCACAAATTTACTTATGTGAGAAACAATGTGTGTGAAGCGAACAACTATATCGAAAAACTATCAAACTGTCAAATTGATGTTGGTAATGCAGTACCCTTCATATGATTTGCATTGATGGTGCAAAAAATTAGAATCTAGAAACTAGCAAGTGTCATACGGGCTTTAATACTGAAACTAGATTCTAGTTTTTTGCCCCATCAATGCAAATCATATGAAGGGTACTGCATTACCAACATCAATTTGACATTCTGATAGTTTTTCGATATATGTAGTTCTTCTCTTCACACCAGGGATGGAAATGAGTTTTTTCATTTTGTACCAACCACATAAAGAAATTGTACTTTTTAGACCCTCACGGTACCAACATTTTTCATATATAGAAAATTTCTCCGAATAAAAACTTGCAGAAAATATTCTTATACAAAAATTGTACTTTTTCAGCCCTCACCAATTGTACGTGCGATCGTGGTCAAGCTTGCATGAAATACTATTCTGTACGATACAAAGCCCTACTAACTTATATTAATATAACCAATAGTTGTGAATATCAAATTTATATGAAAATATATGTTGTTAACGTTTTGTTCTAGTTATTTTTAAGATAAGTTGCCCGTCCTAAGAAAACAATGTAATATTTTTTTCTTTTCAAAAAGTAGCAGCACTCAATCGGCGCGTATTGATGAGGTAATTAGGGGAAAATAATAATACTACATTTATACTTGAGCAAAATCACCATACAAGAGCAAAAACCAGGTCATTTTTGCTCAGGTACAAATGTAGTATAATACATTTTTTTGGAACATTGGGCCCAAATGTTTTCAGTTACAAGTTTTTGTTAGAATGATTTTAGTCCACGTGTGCACTTCGAATATTTGTTGACAGCTTTAAAGTACAAGTTCATTTAATACAAAAATTTTAAATTTGCATATTTTTGCAATTGTACCAAATGGCTCTCGGTAGTACCACGGTACCAACGGAGGTCAAAATGTACCAAAAAAAGTACAATTTTACCATGTTTTCCATCCCTGCTACACACACATTATTTCTCACATAAGGAAATTCGTGCTCTCTTCTATTTTGGATTATTAATACTAAAACTAGTAAGTGTCATATAGGCTTTATGCTTATGAAATTTTCAAAAGACGATCCTATAAAACTAAATTTATGTTGAGATACATTATCTCTTCTTTTCAAATTAAAAACGTAACGAATAATCCTGTTAAAAACAAGTTTATATTTCCTCAGCGCGAAACTTCTAGTAAAAAACCTCCATGCCTTTCAATATATGCGGCATAAGATAGCCGTGGCTACACGCCTTTTTTTGAACAAGGCAGATAAATTTTCAATGAATACAACCTTTTTAAAAGAAAGGATATGCGAGAGGACAAGTAATTTATGTGTGGAGAAAAATTCAGTTGGTTATCCAAGCCAAGACCTAAAGCGGAGAATACACGAAGGAACATTGAGTAGGAACAAAAAATATCAAAAAATTTTGTAAACACGAATTGCACGATGTCAACACGCACACGGACACAAACCCATTCACAAAAAAATGGGCATTTTTTCACGAATGTTCCCTCATGTATTCTCCGCTTAAACATTTCATCTTATTAACAAACTCAACAGGAATCCCACTAATAGTAATACTCATGTCATTTGTAGCGAATCCAAACCCTAACTTCGTCTTGACTGGATTGACACAGAAACCATTATCGGACGAACTTGACACAACTTCCCGCATTTAAGCTCCAAACATAGAGCGAAATTTTTTCGCTCTTTTGAACAAAATACTGGCCTTAAGACAGGTAAATGTCAAAAAGCGCTTAGAATTTCCTTTGACATATGCAAATCCATATGGTGGATGTACATCTCTAATATAAAAGAATAATCATCATGCTGGATTTTCTCAAGTTTTTTCTCTTATAATATTATTAATGCAAACAAAAATAAAAAATATTAATGCAAATAAAAACAAAAAACATATATTTTTAGTGTAATTTTCATGTCAAAATTGCTTACTTGTTGAAAAAATACACTCAAAAAAGTTTGACAGTTACTACATGACAGTTGTTTTTTAGTAATCAGTAGTTGTTGTTTTTAACAGAAATTACAATTGTTTTTCTATAGAAAAATGCAAAACAACTTTTATGACGGTTATTTAGGAAAACAACTAACGAAAAGTACTGTAATTTCGTAACAGTTGTTGAAAGCAGTTATTTTTAATATCATAATAAACAACTACCAAACTAGTAATTTTACAATAAACAGTTATTTTTGGTAGTTATTTAAAAAATAAAAAAATTAGTTTAATTTTTTTGGATATCTCCAATGCATAAAAGCATAACTGGAGAACAGTTTGGAATTTTTACTTCGAATTTTAAACAGGCATATTTTAGTAATCCTAAGAAAAAAAATATTTTTTTTTATTAAAATATACTTTTATAAACAAAAAGAATTGACTGTAAAAAACAGTAGTTTTTACCGATTTTGTCAGTTGTTTTGAAATTTTTGTAGTAAAAATTTATCAGTTAATTTTACGACATTGTTATTTATTATACCTTACACCACTACGTGCAGAGGGTATTATAAGGTTGTGCTGATGTTTGTAACACCAAAACATATTGGTCCTAGACCCACCTTATAGTATACCGATCGGCTCAGAATTTTTTTTATTTCGATTTAACGATGTCCGTCCGTCCCTCCGTCCGTCTGTCTGTCCATGCATTCTTGTGCGAACTCTACAGGTCGCAAATATTAATATATTTTGACGAAATTTGGTACACCGACTTACGTCGGCCCCAGAACGACGCCCATTGCTTTTGGTTGAAATCGGTCCATGTTTAGACATAGTGCCCATATAAGGGTACCCCCCAAAATTGTCTTTTTTACACGCTGTAGGTCGCAAATACGAAGATATTTCAATGAAATTTGGTGCACAGACCCATGTCGCCCCAAGAACGGAGCCTACTGATTTTGGTTGAAATCGGTCCTTGTTTAGACCTAGTGCCCATATAAGGGTACCCCCCAAAATTGTCTTTTTTACACGCTGCATGTCGCAAATACGAAGATATTTCAATGAAATTTGGTACACAGACCTATGTCAGCCCAAAGACGAAGCCTATTGGTTTCGGTTAAAATCGGTCCATTTTTAGACATAGTGCTCATATAAGGGTCCCCCCAAAATTGGCTTGGTTACACGCTGCAGGTCGCAAATACGAAGATATTTCAATGAAATTTGGTTCGCTGACTTACATGGTCCCAAGGAAAAAGCCTATTGATTCTAGATAGGATCGGTCCATATTTGGACCTATCGCCCATATGGGCTATATTTTCGATTTTCTCTTCTTTTATGATTTTATAGAAAATTTTGACACAAGTCCGTTTTAACCCGTTCAAATCTCGGATCCAAACATTAGTTGGCTTTAAGTCAGACTGGTGTAGGGTATTATATAGTCGGCATGCCCGACTTTACCCTTTTTACTCGTTTTTAATGCATTTGTTAGTTATTTTTCAACAGTTAAAAATAACAAAAGTTTTAGTTATTTTAAAGTTAAATACCTTTGACGCCTTTTTAACTGCATATACTTTTGTTTTAACTGTCATTTTCAGTAGATTCTACCCTACGGGGAAAAGGACCGGTCCCAGATGAAATGCAGGATAGGTCCCAAGGGGGCGGAGACCGGTCGTTGATCGGTCTTTTTGTTTGAAAAAGACATATCACTTTAACATGGCGTTGTCATTGGAAATGACCAATTGCCCCACAGTTTAGACACCTTGTGACAGTAAGGTGGTGTGTCTAAAAATAGCTTTTCAAATAAACTAATAAAAAATTAAGAATTAAAAATAACCTACTTTGCTTCGAAGTAGGGCTCGATAACACAACCTCCTGCTTGTAAGACAAACGCTCTACCGTCTGAGCTAATGTTGCATATACGTGATGGTTGGCTGATGGTAAAGTTATATATTTTTCGTTTCTGTTCGAATAAAAAAGAAAAAGAAAAACAAACACTACAAGCAAATAAAAAAATGGAAAAGGAAAAAATAGAAAAGAAAACAACACTAACACACACACAAATATAGTGGAAGTGCCTTCAGTATGCCCTCGATACACCGGTCACGGGATATGTCCTTTAATGGCAGTTGACTCATTTTTTGCGTTGGCCATAATTAAATTAAAAAATCAATTAAAAATTAGAAAATTACCTCAAAAACTCTGATAATATAAATAAAAATTTTAAAAATTGCCCTTAAGTTAAAAAGAAAATTAAATGAAATACCAATTGTTGAAACTAAAATAGCTTTAATATTAAAAACGTTGAAAATACAAAACTTAAAATTTTTTAGCAAAAAATTATAAAAATTTCAAATAAGAGCTAAAATAAGCAAATCGTAAAAAAATAAAGTTCAAAATAAATAAAAAAGATTTTAAAAAATATGCCGCGAATTTTATTTTTTATTTCGGTATCGGTCAATTTTTTTTTAAAGCAACAGTGAAAGAAACGAATCAGAAAATACTTAGAAAATTAATTCATTCTCTTTGGTTCATATTTGTAATAATTTAGTAATATGCCTTCGGTTGACCGGTCACGGGATAGGGCCTTGCAGAGATTTGAAGAATTAATTCTTTTTTGAATGAATTCACTACCAATCGAATTCAATTTTCTTTAGAATTGAATGAATTCCTTTTCTTAAGTAATTCACTGAATTCGTTCAACTGAACGCGTTCATCAAACCATAAATTCATAGAATTAATTCCATTGCAATAGTTCTCTTTATTAAATCAAATGAATTAATTCACTGGTGAACGCGTTCAATTTTATAAATCGAACGGAAAAAAAGTGAATTAATTCCTTACTGAATTAATTCACCACTAAATTCATTCAATTTCATTTTCATTCAGTGAATTAAAAAAAAAATAAAATTACATTCAGTGAATTAAAATGAAATAAAATTACATTCAGTGAATTAAAAAAAATTAAATTACGTTCAGTGAATTAAAAAAGAAAAAAATACGTTCACTGAATTGAAAAAAATACGTTCACTTAATTGAAAAACAAAAATTACGTATGCTGAATTAAAAGCCTGTTTTCTACCGTTGAGTAGAAGAAAACATTGTATTGTAAAAACGTATAAATGAAATACGTCGTAGTGAAGCATCTACATTTTACTGGGAAGCATAAGTTTGAAAAATTAATAGTTATATTTTTTCCAAATTCATCTATTTCTGTAAAGTTTTTATTTTTAATAGTATAAGGCTTTATTTTTTAATCATGTAGGTTGATAAAGTGCATCGGGTTTCTCTAATACTTAATATATGGGTGAAATCAAAAAATGTGATAAGTTTTTGGGCCAAATTTGTGAGAAGCAAAAAGTGTTAATATTTCGGTTTTTTCTTAATGGAATCAGTAAGTTTAGTCAGTATAAACCCAATTGCAAAAAATCTCTTCTACAAGTTGTCGCAATAACTTTTTTTGCAACATGCTTTTCAATAATATAGTATTTGCGTTTATCAAATTGGCGGTTTCGCGAATAAAAATACAATTCATTCCGCGAAAAATTTTTTTTTTTTTTAATTTTGTATTTTTGGTCATGCTTGGTTAAATGCTTTTCAAAAATATAAAATTTTTTAAAATCCAATCATCGGTTGCGGAGTTACAAAATAATATATTAAAAACATAACATTTCGCGATCAAAAGATTCTTAAATTGTGTGAAACAAATTTAATTTGTCAAACTAATGTCAGTAATGGCTCGAAATATCGATTCCAAACCAATGAAATGCAAAATAAATCGTTTTTCGCTCCAGCAGTTTAGGGTAAAAACTAATATTTTTTTGATTTGACGCTAAATTATTAGTTGAATCATCTTTTGACGCATAAATATTAGTTGAATCACCTCTGTTTATGGTTATTTTAAAATATTTTAAACATTTACCTACATTTTTTTGAATGCAATCTGATGCAAACAATTTAGGTTACGGAGTTTACAGTTACGGAGTTTACATTTGGATACTTTTTTCATTTTCTTTCAGAAACGCTTTGTCAGAATTTTCTTTCCGAAACAAAATCGTATGATATCTACAAGGTGAATCCAAATATGACATTGTTTTTCTTACTCGTTAAATAGTTTGGTGTAAAAATTAGGAACAGAGTTTACAACATTTTTTCAAATCTTATTAAGGACATCCTTTTTCATCTCGAGAATGTTACATGCTGCAGAAAAGCTTCAAGTCTGTTATACTAGATGATTACTTACAGTCCAACGATCATTTGAGTATAAATAAAATTATAATTTTCGCAATATAAATAATAGATAACTCCAAAATTCTGGTGTATGCATTTTTATCAAAAATTATGACGAAAAATCGTTACAGAGTTGAAGTCGTGGTAGCTAAGATATACGAAAAAGTTTGTAAAATGTATTAATTTTCGTTAAAAACGTTACTTTTCTTCTACATAAAAATTCTTACAGTTAGTGTTTAGCTTCATTGGTTATTAAAATATAAGCTATTAAAGTTAAAAAACCTAATGAGTAGGGCAACCGTTTTGTCTTGTGATCATCAACGCTGCTGAGAATGTGTTAAAATTTAAAAGTTCAAAAAAGAATAAAGTTTAGTCTCAAAAATTGTGTGATGAATAAAATTCAAAAGGTTTTATGTAGAGTTTAGTAATAGGACAAATATAAAATTAAAATTTAAAAAAAATTTTAACCCGCTCGGAGTCGGCAGCATGTTTATGTTTGAACTTTAATTCCAAATATCTCCGCTAGGGGGCGCTGCAAAGCCACAAAAGTAATAAACAATATTTTCTGGGCATCTACATTTCCACGAAGTTTGGTCGGAAAATCCCTAGCCATTAAAATTCCCGTTTCAAAGGGTTAAGAGTCTCTTTTTATGTGGATTTGAAGTTATGTGGTTATAAAATGGAATTGCGTTGCGTTTTTTTTTCCAACTTTTATAATACTTTTTATTTAATTTTTGGCCATTTTTAGCATTTTTAAATATTGACATAGCTCATTTTTCAAAATGAGAAAGCTTTTTAATTTCTTTCTTATGCTATGTGTACAGCGAGTGTGTATATCATTAACAAAAACACTAAAAATTGGGATTTCCCGTTCTGGATTTTATGAAAAGCTGAACAAAAGGCAAGTGCAACAAAATGTGTCCTCTCGATTAATTGAATTAAATTTGTCTTAATTTTTAAAGGTTTTTATTAAAAGAAATGGATAAACCAAGAAATCCTAAATCCTAGATCCCGTAGAAAATGGTGAAAGATATGCTGCTATTGGAAAATATTTTAAACCCGGAGAATCTTCAATAAGACCAATTAAAATGAATGAGTCTCAAATAAGAAAATCTGTTATTTCTGGCTCTTATTTTTTTTTTATTGATTTTATGTTTTTTTGGTACACAGAAAGAATTTACAAAATTCTAATTAAATTTTTAAACAACTTTCTCATACCAAATTTGTAAATACAAAAACAAAAACTTTTTAAAAAGCCACCAACAACGAAATTTGTAAACCTAAAAAAAATTCTTTATTTTTTTGTAACTTTGAATTTTTATTTTTAAACAATTTTTATATGAAAGATAACAATTTACAAACCAGTTACAAATATGTATTTCAAAGAAAAAAATTTTTGGGAATAAAATTTAAATTTAAAAGAAAATGTGTTTGCCTTTACAAATGGCATTGTTGGTGCCTACAGTTTTTTCTGTGTATGTACTGTATGTATACAAGTGTTATTTTGTTTTAAAAGTAAAAACAAATGAATTTTTTTTTTAATTTTTTTATTCTATAGTTTTTTTATGCGATTTTAGTCCAATTTTCTAACCTTGTTTCAAAGTTATGCGGTTTTTGAAATATTCGGAACGCATCTCCAGTTTTTGTATGGAAGTAGAGTTCTTTTTTTGCGGATTTTTTTCTGGAACGCATTACCGCATAAAAAAAGACTTAAGTGTGTATAAATAAAATATTAATATAAAAAAGACTAAATCAGTACTTATTTAATCAATTACCAGTAAGTGATTACTTTGCACGAATATGTAAGTACTTCTATAACTTATAATCGGTAAGTCATTATTTTGTTTTTTAAAGTAATGAAAAAGGTAATGACCTATCATTACTTGGTAATCCGTATGGTAATGACCTCTCATTACCATGTTTTTGCTGGGCGGCCAACCATTTACACATGACATCAACTTGTTAAAAACTTAAACTGCAATGCAAATAGTAATAAAAGTTATTAATTTATTTATTTTATTATTATACTATTATATAATAGTTTAACTAACCGAAAAGTTTTAGGTGAACCCATTGATGAAAATGTGGACGATAAATTTGTAATAGCACCGATAGTTGTGTCTTATGTGAAGATAAAGCCATATCCGTTTGAGATTGTCCATTAGCCTTACCCACCGACAATTCCATATGACATTTTAAAAAAAATTGTATATTATTTTATATGTTTCTAACTTTTTTCACTTTTGGCATCTACTTTTCGCCATATTGTTTTATCTTCTTTATTTTTTTTTAACAATTTTCAACTTTGGCAATTTTAATACTATTTTATTTTTATTTTGGGTCTCGTACATGAAATTTTTTATCATTTTCTCATAATGTAACTAAATATTCACAATTTTTTAAATAGATAAGAAAAGAAAGTGATTTAACATAATGTACAAAAGAATTTATAATGTACCATCAAAAAATTATGTTTTTAGGTAATTTATATAAAAATTTAAGGGTTTGATTTAAACTAAGCTAATGAAAACTATTTTTTTCTGTAGGAAATCGTTTTTACCAAGCATGTTTGTATAATATAACATACGCTAATTTTCCTTCATGTATTCTCCGCTTTATACCTACACCGATAAAATTTCATAGTATAATAGTTGACAAATTCTATAGTTTGTTTGAAATTAATGTAAAACAACTATTATAATCGTTATCAACTAAGGTTTCTGTTGTAAGCAACAAACTTTTTCTTAGTTGATTTGAAAACAACACTCAAAAAAGTTTGACAGTTACTACATGACAGTTGTTTGTGTAGTAATCAGTATTTGTTGTTTTTAATAGTAATTGCAGTTGTTTTTCTATAGAAAAAGGCAAAACAACTTTTATGACGGTTATTTAAAAAAACAACTAACGAAAAGTACTGTACTTTCGTAACAGTTGTTTGAATCAGTTATTTTTAACATCAAAATAAACAACTACCAAAACAGTATTTTTACAGTTACAGTAGTTTTTGTTAGTTATTTAAAAAATATAAAATTTCGTTGCATTTGTTTGAATTTTAAAAATTCTTGCTTAGTTTATATATGTTATTATTGATATATTTCTAGTTTGAGAATAAAAATCAGAAACTTGTATTGTATCTGCAATGCATAAAAGCATAATAACTGGAGAACGGTTCGGAATTTTTGCTTCAAATTTTAAATAGGCTGAAGTAATACCATATATTTTTGTAATCGAAAGAAAAAAAATATTTTTTATTAAAATTTACTTTTATAAACAAAAAGAATTAACTGTGAAAATCAGTAGTTTTTACCGATTTTCTCAGTTGTTTTGAAATTTTTGTTGTAAAAATTTATCAGTTAATTTTACGACATTGGTAGTTATTTTTATTGTATTTGTTAGTTGTTTTTCAACAGTTAAAAATAACAAAAGTTTTAGTTATTGTAAAGGTAAATCCTTTGTCCCCTTTTTAACTGCATATACCTTTGTTTTAACTGTCATTTTCAGTAGATTCTACCGATAAACTTTTGTGAGTGAACTAATAAAAATTAAAATCGAAATGTGAACAAAAAAAAAAATACATTAACAAAACAATCTATAATTTCAAGAATTTTAAAAGAAATAAAAATATCAATAACGGTTTTCACAAGGGGTGTGCTATTTGTTGTATCGTTGTATAGTCCTAACAAAAAACAGAGTTGTTAAAGATTAAATTGAAAAAGTACAACATTTGAGAATAGCACGATACAACATTTTTACGTATGTTTAATGTCTTATGTTTGAGTGTGCTAACAGATAGAAAACTGAATAAAAAATCTTTGTTAAACCAACGACTATATAGACTAAAGACAAACCACCAGCCTCAACTGCTGTTAAAAAGTCTCTTTAATTTTATATGCAAACTGGTTTTAAGAGGAGCAGTTTTTAGTGTTTTTTAACGAGTATTTTTTAATATTAATAAGCAAAACTTTGTGCTAATTATGCAAAACTAATGCAAAGAACATATCAAACAACACAAGTGCACTTTACAATTTAATTAAAATTGCTTAAAAACAATAAAAATAATTAATTAAAAATACCACTTTTTCACGTTTTTTGTTATTTTACATTGAAACTCTCTTAAAACCAGTTCAGTTTTTCAGATGAGAGCCGTGGATAGTGCCTGGTTAAACACAAATAAAAATTTTAACAACTCTGTTTTTTGTTAGGACGATACAACGATACAACAGATAGCACACCCCTATGAACAACCTAAATATTTATTTGTTTTAATTGTTGGGATAATTTCGTTACAATCTAGTAGGGTCATTTTGTAAAACGAAACTTTGCTTTCGTTTGAATGTTTTTTGTTTTAAATTTTTTAAATTTTGTAAAACTCAAAATCAATTTAGAAAAATATGTATATTTTCTTTTATTTCAATCTGAAAATATTATAATCGAAGATAAACTCCATAATAAAACGGTATTTTATAAGAAGTAAGTAAACTTTTGCAAACAAATACTATGTCATATTCAAACGAATAGAAATAGTTGTCGTTTCCTATTAAAAAGTTACAGTTTTTGCATAAAAAGTTAGGTAATTACAATTTTTGGAATAAAAATTGTATAATTATGGGTTTAAAAATATGAAGCAGTTAAATGTGATATTCCTATAGGTTTTTAAATTATTATGCATAAGCACATTAATTTATATGAAAATTAGTCAAAATTTGGGCAATTTTAAAATTATCTTAATTTAGATGTGCTAAGACACGATTTACGTTTAAAAAAAATTTCTTTGTATATAAACTTCTACGTTTGAGACTAAATGGAACAAACTGAGGGATTTTAAAACTAAAAATTGACAATTCGAAACTTAAGGGCCATCTTAACCAGAGCTTTGAAGAATTAATTCCTTAATTCAATTTTTCAATTCTGAATTAAAAATTCGATGAATTAATTCACTAAGCACCATATATTGAATGGAATTAATTCATATTTGCTTTCGTTCGATTTATTTTGTTACGAATTAATTCAATTGCAATAGTTCTTTTTATTAAATCAAATGAATTAATTCACTGGTGAACACGTTCAATTTTATAAATCAAACGGAAAAAAGTGAATTAATTCCTTACTGAATTAATTCAATACTGAATTCGTTCAATTTCATTTTCGTTCAGTAAATTAAAAAAAATAAAATTACGTTCAGTGAATTAAAAAAAAAATAAAATTACGTTCAGTGAATTAAAAAAAAAAATAAGTTGACTGAATTGAAAAAAAAAATAAAATAAGTTCACTGAATTGAAAAAAATAAAATAAGTTCACTGAATTCAAAGCCTGTTTTCTGCCGTTGAGTAGAAGAAAACAATAATGTACAAATAAAAATTTTAAATAAGCAATTTTACAGCGTGTTCTAGTAAAAATAAACAAATTAGAAACCGGATGCTGTTTATCAACCTACAGGATTCAAAAATAAAGCCTTTTACTATTAAAAATAAAAACTTTACAGATATAGATAAATGGAAAAAAATATAACTATTAATTTTTCAAACTAATTATATAGTTATATTTTTTTTCCATATTTATAAATCAAACGGAAAAAAGTGAATTAATTCCTTACTGAATTAATTCACTACTGAATTCGTTCAATTTCATTTTCGTTCAGTAAATTAAAAAAAATAAAATTACGTTCAGTGAATTAAAAAAAAAATAAAATTACGTTCAGTGAATTAAAAAAAAAAATAAGTTGACTGAATTGAAAAAAAAAAATAAAATAAGTTCACTGAATTGAAAAAAATAAAATAAGTTCACTGAATTCAAAGCCTGTTTTCTGCCGTTGAGTAGAAGAAAACAATAATGTACAAATAAAAATTTTAAATAAGCAATTTTACAGCGTGTTCTAGTAAAAATAAACAAATTAGAAACCGGATGCTGTTTATCAACCTACAGGATTCAAAAATAAAGCCTTTTACTATTAAAAATAAAAACTTTACAGATATAGATAAATGGAAAAAAATATAACTATTAATTTTTCAAACTAATTATATAGTTATATTTTTTTTCCAAATTTATCTATATCTGTAAAGTTTTTATTTTTAATAGTAAAAGGCTTTATTTTTTAATCATGTAGGTTGATAAACAGCATCCGGTTTCTAATTTGTTCCTTTTTACTAGCACACGCTGTAAAATTGCTTATTTAAAAATTTTATTTGTACATTATTGTTTTCTTCTACTGAACGGCAGAAAACAGGCTTTGAATTCAGTGAACTTATTTTATTTTTTTTTCAATTTAGTGAACTTATTTTATTTTTTTTTAATTCAGTGAACTTATTTTTTTTTTCAATTCAGTGAACTTATTATTTTTTTTTAATTCACTGAACGTAATTTTATATTTTTTTTAATTCACTGAACGAAAATGAAATTGAACGAATTCAGTAGTGAATTAATTCAGTAAGGAATTAATTCACTTTTTTCCGTTGGATTTATAAAATTGAACGTGTTCACCATTTAATAATTTGATTTAATAAAAAGTACTATTGCAATTGAATTAATTCTTTGAATTTGTTGTTTGATGAACGCATTCAGTTGAATAAATTCAGTGAATTACTTAAGAAAAGGAATTCATTCCTTCAATTGAATTGAAATTTGAATTCGATTGGTAGTGAATTCATTCAAAAAGGAATTAATTCTTCAATGCTCTGATCTTAACAAACTATATATTGTACTCCTTTGCTGTCCGCTAATGGAAGGTTCTTCTTATTTGGGTTGATTTTCTGTACAATTTAAAATTTTTATTAAATTCATTTGTTTCATATTATTAAGAAAAAATGTCCAAAAATATATCATAAAACAAAAAAAAAAAAACTACTAATAAAAAAAATTGCCCCACGCAGGATTCGATACCTGGACCCTTAAAATATTAAAACAAAAAATAACAACCCATTTACCCATCAGGCTAAACAGTCTTGAAAAACTTTGTGAACAAATTTTTATTTAAATAACTTGTAATCCTATGTCACAAATAATATTTTTTTATCTGGCAATAATAACTTCCAATTGACAACAAACGCAAACTACTACTCCCCAGTCACAAAAAAACAAACGGGAAAGCGATGGCCAGTACTTGTACCACTTTAACAGGTGGTACAAGTACTGGCAAAAAGTGCTTTCCCATTCCCAAAATGATAACATAATTAGACAAAAAGCCTCCAGCGCCAGAAAAGCACTGGAGAAACTAAATTTTTGAACGTTGGCAAAACGCTGGCAAAACCAATAAATAGGTGGTCTGGAAATGTATTTTCCAAAATAAAATTTAAAAAAAGTTCATATGTATTTTTTTTGGTTCTGACGTGATTTCAACCCAGTCCCTCAGATTGGCAGACGATTGCTCCACCCACTGAGCTAACGAGACATATAATATTTGATGGCTAAACACATATATGAGTGATAATTGCTAGACAACTACTGGCTGTGCTAAAATACTAGTACTGGGAAACAGTTTTTTGGAAGTAATATACCAGCGTTGGTAGAACAAAAAAAAAGTTGGTCTTAAAGGAGCTTTTCCACAAACAAAAAAATTGATTTTATAGAACAAAAAAATTTTTAAATTAAAAATTTGAATAAAAAAGGCGACAAAGGTATTTACCTTTAAAATAACTAATACTTTTGTTATTTTTAACTGTTGAAAAATAACTAACAAATGCATTAAAAATAACTACTAATGTCGTGAAATTAACTGATAAATTTTTACTACAAAAATTTCAAAACAACTGACAAAATCGGTAAAAACTACTGATTTTTATGGTCAATTCTTTTTGTTTATTAAAGTAAATTTTAATAAAAAAATAATTTTTTTCTTTCGATTACAAAGATTATTTCGGTATCAGTATTTTAAGGATAACGGTATTTGAGTTATTTCGGTAACGGTATTTTAAAGATAACGATATTTGGGTTATTTAGGTACGGGTATTTTAAGGTTAACGGTATTTCAGTTATATCGGTAACGGTATTTTAAGGGTAATGGTAGTCAGTTATTTCGGTACATACCGCATTGTTTTTTGCAAAAACCAAACTAAAGTAAAAACAAATCGAATTAATTGACTTAATTTATGTGAAATATTCAATAACCAAGTGCAATGACCAGGAGCAGAGAATTAAAAGTAACGGTAACGATTTTTTTTGTAAAGTTATAGCAGGTTTACAAAACGTCATTTTCATACAAAATTTGTTCAATAAACCTCCTATAATTTTACAAAGCGTTTATGAATTTAGGGGTTATTTTCTGGTTATTTTGAAATAGGTTATTTTATATCCCAGCAAAAAATATAAATGGTTTTAGCAGCACTGCAGAACTAGAAGATCATTTTTAGTGCTACTTGTATCCACCCTACGGGGAATGTGGGGTCAATTGCCCTCCAGGGACCTATCCCGTGACCGGTCAACCGAAGGCATATTACTAAATTAGTACAAATATGTACAAATGGGCATGAATTAATTTTCTAATTATTTTCCGATCCGTTACTTTTACTCTTGGTTTTAAAAAACGTGACCGATACCGAAATAAAAAATAAAACTCGCGGCATATTTTTATACCCTACACCACTATGTGGTCAGGGTATTATAAGTTTGTGCTGATGTTTGTAACACCAAAAAATATTGGTCGTAGACCCACCTTATAGTATACCGATCGGTTCAGAATTTTTTTTTATTTCGATTTAACGATGTCCGTCTGTCCGTCCGTCCGTCTGTCTGTCTGTCCATGCAATCTTGTGCGCACTCTACAAGTCGCAAATATTAAGATATTTTGATGAAATTTGGTACGCAGACCTATGTTGGCCCAAGGACAAACAAGTTTGATTTTGCTGAACATCGGTCCATGTTTAGACCTAGTGCCCATATAAGGGTCCTACCACAATTATATTGTTTATACGCTGCAGGTCGTAAATATTAAGATATTTTGACGAAATTTGGTACACAGACCTATGTTGGCCCAAGGACGAAGCCTATTGCTTTTGGTGAACATCGGTCCATGTTTAGACCTAGTGCCCATATAAGGGTCCTACCAAAATTATATTGTTTATACGCTGCAGGTCGCAAATATTAAGATATTTTGATGAAATTTGGTACATAGACCTATGTTGGCCCAAGGACGAAGCCTATTGATTTTGGTGAACATCGGTCCATGTTTAGAACTAGTGCCCATATAAGGGTCCCCCCAAAATTGGCTTGGTTACAAACTGCAGGTCGCAAATATTAAGATATTTTAAAGAAATTTGGTTCGCTGACTCACATTATAGAAAATTTTGACACAAGCCCCATTTTAACCCATTCGAATTTCGGATCCAAACAATACACCAGACTGGTGTAAGGTATTGTATAGTCGGCATGCCCGACTTTAACCTTTTTACTCGTTTAAAATATTTTTTTATTTATTTTACTCTTTTATTTATTTTGAACTTTATTTTTTTACGATTTGCTTATTTTAGCTCTTATTTTAAATTTTTATAATTTTTTGCTAAAAAATTTTAAGTTTTGTGTTTTCAACGTTTTTTAATGTTAAAGCTGTATTAGTTTTAACAATTGGTATTTCATTTAATTTTCTTTTTAACTTAAGGGCAATTTTTTAAATCTTTATTTATATTATCAGAGTTTTTGAGGTAATTTTCTAATTTTTAATTGATTTTTTAATTTAATTATGGCCAACGCAAAAAACCAGTCAACTGCCATTAAAGGACCTATCCCGTGACCGGTCAATCGGGGGCATACTTAAGGCACTTCCACTATATTTGTGTGTGTGTTAGTGTTGTTTTCTTTTCTATTTTTTTCTTTTCCATTTTTTTATTTGCTTGTAGTGTTTGTTTTTTATTTTTCTTTTTTATTTGAACAGAAACGAAAAATATATAACTTTACCATCAGCCAGCCATCACGCATAAGCAACATTAGCTCAGACGGTAGAGCGTTTGCCTTACAAGCAGGAGGTTGTGTTATCGAGCCCTACTTCGACGTCAAGTAGATTATTTTTAATTCTTAATTTTTTATTAGTTTATTTGAAAAGCTATTTTTAGACACACCACATTACTGCCACAAGGTGTCTAAAATGTGGCAATTGGTCATTTCCAATGACAACGCCATGTTAAAGTGATATGTCTCTTTCAAAGAAAAAGACCGATCAACGACCGATCTCCGCTCCCTTGGGACCTATCCTGCGTGTCATCTGGGACCGGTCCCTTTCCCCGTAGGGCAGAGATAGGCCAAAATTATTACCATTACATTTTGATTACAATTTCTTTATGTGATGGTAATGAAAGTTTTATCTTCATACCTATTATATAAAGTAATGGTTTGATTTTCATTTACATTACTTTTTTGTAATATAATAAAAAAACAATTCCTTAATTGTACACTCATAGAAATAAATCTGTAAAAATAGCAGAAAAAGTTACTAAAAATTAGTTAAAAATGATGCTGCAGAAAAAACTGGTAAAATTAGCAGATTTTTTTACTAAATACTAGTAAAATGAGGACAGCAAAATTAAAACTGTTAAATTTACAGAATTTTTGTTATATTTAGGCTAACTTTTAGTTAATTAAAAATAGCAAATTGTACTGTAAAATCTGCAGAAAATTTTGCTAAATATTTGTACACTAAAAATAGCAAAAATAAACTGTTACATCTACAAAATGTTTGCTATTTTTAAGCTAAATTTAGTTGAATGCAAATAGCAGTTTTTCTGCTAAAATCAGCAGAAAAATTTGCTAAAAAATTGTAAACTACTTTTTTCAATTTTATTTGCATTTAAAATAATTTCGAAAATTTTAAATTTTTTGGTGGTTTTTAAGCTACTAATTATTGAGCAAAGCTTTTTGCTGATTTTAGCAGGTTAATTTGCTATTCTCCATTTACAAAAATTTAGTTCAAATATAACTAAAATTCTGTATATTTAACAGTTTTATTTTTGCTGTTCCTATATTACTAATACTATATAGCAAAAATAATCTGCTAATTTAGCAGTTTTTTCTACAGCATGATTTTTAACTAATTTTTAGTAGTTTTAACTAAATTTTTTATTGACTTTTTTCTATTAGTGTAATGAAATGAAAAAAAAATCATAACTTAACTAACCAGCAAAAAAAGTCATTACAAAAAAGTTATTTTAAAAGCACTCCGAATAGCATCAACTGATTGTGAAGTAGTTACAATTTAGCTCTAACACTGATTTATTTTACACGTGATGCCCCATGTTGTCAGTAGTTCAATTTAAGCATTTTGTTAGTAATTTAAGAGTAATTACATGATGTTAATAAAGTATGGCTTTTAGGTATACATTTTCATCACTTCAATACGAGTACATTTTGTTTGCATTTTTAGAGTGATTTAGAAGTACTCTTTATAATATATAATATAATACATTTTTAAAGTGATTTAAATGTGCTTTTTATAATGTCTGAAATATCATATTTTAGAGGCAATTTTAATGTTTAGCCTTTACAGAACCCATTTCTGGACCTATTATGTAACAAAAGCTTCAATTTATTATTATTTGTAGGACAATATTAAGGAAACACTTCTTTTGCAACTAAATTAATTCGATTAAGTCAAAATCAGCAAAACCAACATTTTTTTTTAATTTTTTTTCAACAGTTTTTTTTTTTTGAATAAGTTTGTAACATGTTTACTTCAGTCTTTAAATTCAAAAGAGATACGATATTGAATTAAATAAGATTAACAAAAATTTGCCCGAACAACTTTTTATCGTTTAAAATTTTTGCCTTCATTGAAAGAAAAGAAAATAAAATAGATTTTAGAAGCAGTTTTCGAGTTGTTATCTAAGTTAAAGATTACCTACATCCTAAAAGCTGGGCCTAAAAGTTATATGTAACCCTCTGATTAATTTTTTTAAAAACATTACTCAAGGAATTTTCAGAATATTAAAGCGTACTAGGAAAATATTTTTTCATATATATTTTTTTTTTTTCATTTTAACAAATAAAGGAAAGAAAAGCATCGACATTTTACAACTCTACAGTAATAAGGCCATCATTATAAATTTGCTGAAGCCGCATATCTATGATTGAAATTTTAGCTTTAAATTCATTAAAGAATCCGAGAACCGTTGGAGGACAGTTTTTCCCCAGACATATTTCGAAGGCGAATACCATGTCGTCATTTAAAATTTGCAAGTCAACCATCGTTAGCTTAAAATCAACGTGTTCATTAAGTTCGCCGTACACCCTCCAATATGATGTATTTTTGGAAGACGATTTCAAAAAAATTTTTTTTTGCCGACCGTAGGGGTCGCCTTTTTTAATTTTTTGTTATAGCTTTGGCATTTAAAATCGGATTTTAAAGTGTGATATATCGATTTTTTTGCCTCGAGGAGACCAGTGTTTTGCTATATAGTAAAAATCCAATTAAAAAAATTTAAAAACGCGACCCCTACGTTGGGCAACCAATATATAAAAAAAATTCTACTGGGTTTAGCGAAAAACTTCCTTAGCAAAAGTTTAATGATTTTTTGCGAGCTTTAATTTTCTGACATTAGGGTTGTAGCAACTGAGATCTGGTGGGTAACTACTAGAACGGGATACTTGAGGTCAAAATGTCCTTAGAGCAAAACGCTGGTCTTCTCGAGAGAAAAACATCGATGTATCATACTTTAAGATCGGACTGTAAATACCAAAGATATAACGAAAAATTTAAAATGGCGACCTCTACGTTCGGCAAAAAAAAAATTAAAAAAATTTTTTTTAACCTCTTTGCAAAAATACTTCATAACATACATTCACTTTTTTTTTTTTTTTGCCTGTAAGGTGGTACGCTCTAATGGACATTTTAAAGTTGACGGCAGTTATTTTTTTAAATCTATTTTTGAGTTGGAGAAATAATATATTTTTTGTCACTATAGAATTATTTATTTAGTTTTTACGACTTTTAAGGCGTAATAGCAATTACAGCATATCGACATTTAAAGCAGGTGACATTTATAGAACTTTTAATGTATAAGCAAAGGTAAGGGACCAACCTCTGTTAACGAACCTCTTGATTGGTCTGTTTTAAACGATAAAATATGTTAACACTAGCGAGCGCAGCCCGCTACGTTGTTAGCATGCCTTAAAGGTTAGAATTAAATTTCTTTTATATAAAATAGAACAAAATATTTGTTGCCAAGGTAAAATAATTGTTAAGGTAAATTTATTATAGATAAGTCGTATTCGTGGTTGATGGGGGGGGGGGGGGCGCAGCCCCCCCACCTGATTTTCTTAAAATTTGCTTTTTTTAAATGCAGTTAAACCTTCACTCACCCAGCCACCACAAATTAATAATTCTGACACAACAATGGGTTTGAAATAAATAAATATTTGATCACATTTTCTCATGAAAGTGGATTGTTATTAATGAATCCATTACAAATTGCAATATACGTGTGTATGTCAAGATAATTTGGTAAAGTGCGAACTTGGGTAGATAGACCCGTAAGTAGTTTTAGTCATTTGTGTTTTGAATGAAAATAAATAACCTAAAGCAGGGTTGGCAAGCGATTTATAATATTAAAGATAGCGGGCAAAGCTACGTATCTACGTTGTTAGCGTGTATAGAAGTTTTTTTTAAATTCCAGTTTATGTAAAGGTAGACCTGGCAATTGAAGTAAATTCACAAATTCATTTGGAAAATTTACTGCGTCGGTTTCTTCCACCGGTGCTTCGTTACCTGCAGTTTAAATATCAGAATATCTAACTTCCATTCTTTTTCTAAGGTTTTTTCTCTTTCAGAAAATGTGTTTCACTTTTTGGAGAGTATGTTTCAATGCTACATAAGTTTCATATTCCGTGGATAGTGTTTGAATAGGTAATTAAAAGGGGTTCTTCACCCCTTTTTGTTCCTCCCAGTAAAAATCCCAAATATATATAATCTGCCTCAATCGCATGCGAAATTTCAAGTACCAAACTCCGGCAGTTTGAGTCATACAAATTCCATTCCATTTTGTTTAACAATTTCAGTGTTCCAATGCAACTCCTTCCAAGATTCCATTTCGTTCACCATTCCATTGCATTTCGTTCCCATTATCTGTTATTCCAATTCCACTCGTTTCCCGTTTCATTCCATTTCGTTCCTACTGTCTTGTGTATCGATATTGCTATCAGTCGCTTCTCTTTCCATTCCATTTCTTTGCACTTGCTCCGTTCCATTCCTCTTTTAACTGCAGTGTTTCAATTCCACTCGTTACCCATTCTATGCCATCTCGCTCCTCATTCCATTGCGTTCTATAGTCCATTCCTTTTCGTTCCGTCTTCCAATCCATTTCCATTGTCTATAATTTCAATTCCACTCGTTCAACGTTTATATCCATTTCGTTCCACTTGTGTAGTGTTTCAATTCCACTCGGTTCCTATTCAGTTTCTTAATTTTAGTGTTCCATATACACTCGTTCTTTAAATTTTAGGTTTCTAGCTAAAGACGCAGATGTTCAGGGGGGGGGGGCAATTTTCCCCTTTTGAGCCACTATTTTTACCACGTTCCTGTCCAAAGTCATAAAAATGACTTGTCGATAAGTTAGCCCATACTCCAAGGAAAACATATTATAGATTACGGGTTTCTAGCCGAAGGGTTCGGTTAGGCCATCAAGGGGGAGAATTATTCCGTTTTTACCCCTCCCGGTAGGAATTTCCACAAATTCCGAGAACGTCTGCGTTTGAGGAGGAACCTACTACATACATCATTTTAGGTCTCTATATCCAGCAGTTTGCCCAACTCGGCAAGGGGGAAGTTTTTTCACTTTTTACCCCTCCCGGTATGAGTTTCCCAAAATACCGTCTTAGTGGACGTCTACGTTGGAGAAGGAACCCAAATACCGAATTTAAGCTCCCTAGTTCCAGCAGTTTGGGCAGGCCGTTAAGGGGCAGACTTTTCCTGTTTTTGACCCTACCTGTGGAAATTTCCAAAAATCTCATCTTAGCGGATATCTACAATAGAGGAGGAACTTTAGTACCAAATTTCAACTTTCTACCTCCAGCAGTTTGGGCAGGCCTTTAAGCGGCACTTTTCGCTTCATTAATCCCCATTTTTGCAATGTCCCTGTCCAAAATTCCACAAAGCACCTTCCCGATAAGTGAGCTCATACTCTAAGGAACATATGTTTTACATTTCAGGTTTCTAGCCAACTTTTACTATTTGTGCCCCTCTGGGTAGGAATTTCCGAAAATCCATCGACAGGGAATTTCAGCTTCCTAGTTCCAGCAGTTTGAGCAGGCTGTCAAGTGGGACATTTTTTCTTTTTTTGTCCCTCCCGGTTGGAATTAGGCTGGAAGAGGAACCTAAGTACCGAATTTCAGCTTCCTAGTACCAGCAGTTTGGACAGGTCGTTAAGGGGCCACTTTCCCTTTTTGAGCCCCTATTTTATAACGACCCTGTCCAAAATTCAAAATAGTATCTTTCTAATAAGTTAGCCCTTACTCCAGGGACCCACATTTTAAATTTCAGGTTTCTAGCCGAAGGAGTTTCTACAGGCCACCAAGGGGAGGCTTTCTTCTTTTTGCCCCTCCCTTTAGGAATGTACAAAAATTCGATCTTCGCGGCTGTCTGCGATGGATGAGGAACATTCATACCAAATTTCAACTTCATTGCTTCAGCGATTTGGGCAGGCCGTTATTGGGGAAATTTCAACCCACATTTTTACTATGTTTCTGTTCCAAAATAGAAAAATTACGTTGCCGGTGAGTTAGTCCTACTCCAGGGAATTCATATTTAAAATTTTAGGTTAGCCAGAAGGGATTGAGCAGGCCGTCAAGGAGAATACTTTTCGCCTTATCTCCCTCCCGATAGGAATTTCAAAAATTCCGTCTAAGCGGACGCCTACACAGAAGGAGGAACTCACGTACCGAATTTCGGCTACATAGTTTCAGCAGTTTGGACAGGCCGTCAAGGGGGAAACATCCCCCTTTTGGGATATCCTGTAGGGAATTCCAAAAATACAAACTTAGTCGATGTCTACTACAGTGGAGGAACCTTTTTGCCAAATTTCAACTTCTTATCTCCAGTGGTTTGGGCAGGCAGTTAAGGGGGACACTTTTCCAATTTGTGAGACCGTCTATGGGGACGTCTATGCCGAATATCAAGAAACCTTGTTTTAGTGGAGATATCCGTGGGGGGAGGAAAAAAAATACTTTTTGTGAAATTAAATTTTTTTAAATGGAATTTTTTGGAAAAAGCGAAATTTTTTGGAAAAAGATACTTTATTTTTACAAAGTACTTTATTGGAAGAAGTTACTTTTTTTGAAAAAGTTATTTTTAGGAAAAATTTATTTTTTTGCAAAAAGGTCCTTTTTTTGGGAAAAGGTCCTTTTTTGGAAAAAGGTCCTTTTTTGGAAAAAGGTCCTTTTTTGGAAAAAGGTCCTTTTTTGGAAAAAGGTCCTTTTTTGGAAAAGGTATTTTTTTGGAAAAAGGTATTTTTTTGGAAAAATGTATTTTTTTTGGAAAAAGGTACTTTTTTTGGATAAGGTACTTTTTTTGGAAAAAGGTAAATTTTTTTAGAAAAAGGTACTTTTTGTGGAAAAAGGTACTTTTTTTGGAAAAAGGTACTATTTTTGGAAAAAGGTACTTTTTTTTGGAAAAAGGTACTTCTTTTGGAAAAAGGTACTTTTTTTGGAAAAAGGTACTTCTTGTGGAAAAAAGTACCTTTTTCCAAAAAAAGTACCGTTTTCCAAAAAAGGTACCGTTTTCCAAAAAAAAGTACCTTTTTCAAAAAAGTACTTTTTTCCAAAAAAAGAACCTTTTTCCAAAAAGTACATTTTTCCAAAAAAGTACCTTCTTCCAAAAAAAGTACCTTTTTCCAAAAAAAGTACCTTTTTCCAAAAAAAGTACCTTTTCCAAAAATAGTACCTTTTCCAAAAACAGTACCTTTTTCCAAAAAAAATACATTTTTCCAAAAAAAAAGTACCTTTTCCAAAAAAAGTACCTTTTTCCAAAAAAAATTAATTTTTCCAAAAAATACCTTTTTCAAAAAAAGTACAAATAAAGTACTTTGTAAAAACAAAGTATCTTTTTCCAAAAAATTTCACTTTTTCCAAAAAGTACCATTTAAAAAAATATAATTTCGAAAAAAGTACTTTTTTTCCTCACCCCACGGATATCTCCACTAAAGCAATGTTTCTTGATATTCGGCACAGACGTGCACTAAGACGGGATTTTTGGAAATTCCTACCGGAACGGGCAAAAGGGGAAAAGTCTCCCCCTTGGCGGCCTGCCAAAGCCCCTTTGGCTAGAAACCTGAAATTTAAAACATGTGTTCCTTGGAGTATGGGCTAACTTATCTTGAAAGTACTTTTCAGAATTTTGGACAGGGACGTTGTAAAAATGGGGGTTAAAAAGGGGAAAAGAGCCCCCATGGACGGCTTGCCCAAACCGCTGGAGGTAGGAAGTTGAAATTTGGTATAAAGGTTCCTCCACTATCGTAGACATCCACCAAGCCGGGATTTTTGGAAATTTTTACAGGGAGGGGCAAAAAGGGGAAAAAGTCTCCTCCTTGACGGCCTTCCAAAACCCCTTTGTCTAAAAAGCTGAGATTTCACATATGTGTTCCTTGGAGTTTGGGATAACTTATTTGGGAAGTACTTTTTGGAATTTTGGACAGGAACGTTGCCAAACTGGGGGTCCAAAAGGGGAAAAGTGCACCCCTTGACGGCCTTCCCAAACCGCTAGAGGATTAAGGTTCCTCCTATGTGGTAGACATCATCTAAAAAGGGGTTTTTGAAATTTCTACAGGTAGGGGCAAAAATGGGACAAGTTTCCCCTTTGGCGGCCTGCCCAAACTACTGGAGCTAGGAAGCGTAGTCCACCGTTAAGATGGCATTTTGGTAATTCCTACTGGGAGGGACAAAAAGGGGAAAAAATACCCTTTTCTAAAAAAGTATCTTTTTCCATAAAAAGTCGATTTTTCCAAAAAAAAATTTTACAAAAAAACTACCTTTTTCCAAAAAAGTACATTTTTCAAAAAAAAGTACCTTTTTCTAAAAAAATTTACCTTTTTCTAAAAAAATGTACCTTTTCCAAAAAAAGTACCTTTTCCAAAAAATACTTTTTTCAAAAAACATACATTTTGCCAAAAAATACATTTTTCAAAAAAAGTATCTTTTTCCAAAAAAAAAAAAATACATTTTTCCAAAAGAAATACCTTTTTCAAAAAAAGTACTTTGTAAAAACAAAGTACCTTTTCCCAAAAAGTACCATTTAAAAAATACCATTTAAAAAAATATAATTTAAAAAAAAGTACTTATTTTCCTCCCCCCACGGATATCACCACTAAAACAAGGTTTCTTGATATTCGGCAAAGACGTGCGCTAAGACGGGATTTATGGAAATTCCTACCGGAACGGGCAAAAAGGGGAAAAGACTCCCCATAAACAGTCTCACAAATTAGAAAAGTGCCTGCCCAAACCACTGGAGGTAAGAAGTTGAAATTTGGTATAAAGGTTCCTCCACTGTAGTAGACATCGACTAAGTTTGTATTTTTGGAATTCCCTACAGGATATCCCAAAAGCAAATTCGGTATGTTAGTTCCTCCTTCTGTGTAGGCGTCCGCTTAGACGGAATTTTTGAAATTCTTATCGGGAGGGGAAATAAGGGGAAAGTCTCCTCCTTGACGGCCTGCGCAATCCCTTTTGGCCAACCTAAAATTTTAAATATGTATTCCTTGGAGTTGGACTAACCGGCAACGTAATTTTTCTATTTTGGAACAGGAACATACTAAAAATTGTGGTTGAAAGGGAAAAATGTCCCCAATAGCGACCTACCCAAACCGCTGAGGCAATGAAGTTAAAATTTGGTATGAATGTTCCTCATCCATCGCAGATAGCCGCGAAGATGGAATTTTTGTAAATTCCTAAAGGGAGGGGCAAAAAGAAGCCTCCCCTAGGTGGCCTGTAAAAACTCCTTCGGCTAGAAACCTGAAATTTAAAATGTGGGTCCCTAGAGTAAGGGCTAACTTATTAGAAAGATACTTTTTTGAATTTTGGACAGCGTCGTTATAAAATGGGGGCTCAAAAAGGGAAAGTGGCCCCTTAACGACCTGTCCAAACTGCTGGAACTAGGAAGTTGAAATTCGGTACTTAGGTTTCTCTTCCAGCCTAATTCCAACCAGGAGGGACAAAAAAAAGGAAGCTGAAATTCCCTGTCGATGGATTTTCGGAAATTCCTACCGAGAGGGGCACAAATAGTAAAAGTTGGCTAGAAACCTGAAATGTAAAACATATGTTCCTTGGAGTATGGGTTCACTTATCGGGAAGGTGCTTTTTGGAATTTAGGACAGGGGCATTGCAAAAATGGGGATTAATGAAGCGAAAAGTGCCGCTTAAAGGCCTGCCCAAACCGCTGGAGGTAGGAAGTTGAAATTTGGTATTAAAGTTCCTCATCTATTGTAGATATCCGCTAAAATGAGATTTTTGGAAATTTCCACAGGTAGGGTCAAAAACAGGAAAGTCTCCCCCTAAATGGCCTGGCCAAACTGCTGGAACTAGGAGCTTAAATTCGGTATTTGGGTTCCTTCTGCAACGTAGACGTCCCCTAAGAAGGTATTTTTGGAAATTCATACCGGGAGGGGTAAAAAGGGAAAAAACTTCCCCCTTGACGGCCTGGCCAAACTGCTGGATATAGAGACCTAAAATTATGTATGTAGTAGGTTCCTCTTCCAACGCAGATGTCCTCTAAGACGGAATTTTTGGAAATTCCTACCGGGAGGGGTAAAAACGGAATAATTCTCCCCCTTGATGGCCTAAACGAACCCTTCGGCTAGAAACCTGTATTCTATAATATGTTTTCCTTGGAGTATGGGCTAACTTATCGACACGGCATTTTTAGGACTTTGGACAGGAACGTGATGAAAATGGTGGTTCAAAAGGGGAAAATTGCCCCCCCCCCCCTACCCATAACGTCTGCGTCTTTAGCTAGAAACCTAAAATTTAAAGAACGAGTGTATATGGAACACTAAAATTAAGAAACTAAATTGGAAACGAGTGAAATTGAATCACTACACAAGTGGAACGAAATGAATATAAACGTTGAACAAGTGGAATTGAAATTATAGACAATGGAAATGGATTGGAAGAGGGAACGAATGGTGCCAACCCTGCTTTATGTTATTTATTTTCATTCAAAACACAAATGAACAAAACTACTTACGGGTCTATCTACCTAAGTTCGCACTTTACCAAATTATCTTGAAATACACACGTATATTGCAATTTGTAATGGATTCATTACTAACAATCCACTTTCATGAGAAAAAGTGATCAAATATTTATTTATTTTAAACCCATTGTTGTGTCAGAATTATTAATTTGTGGTGGCTTGGTGAAGGCTATTATTATAAAAACTGTACTTTAAATAAAAAAAGCGAATTTAAAAAACCAACCACCAACCACGAATACGACCTATCTACGTCGATGGCTTAAACAACAGACAATTAGTTGTTACGTGCTCACGTGTTGGTATACTAAATGATTTATTTATATAAAAATTAAGAGGCAAAAAGTAGTGTTTGTACTTAAACATTACAATAAATTTACCTTAACAATTATTTTACCTTAACAAAAAATATTGTGTTTTATTTTATCTAAAAGAAATTTAATTCTAAACTTTAAGGCACGCTAACAACGTAGCGGGCTTTGCCCGCTAGTTATTGATATATTTGTAGTTTGCAAATAAAAATCAGAAACTTGTATTGTATCTCCAATGCATAAAAGCATAATAACTGGAGAACGGTTTGGAATTTTTACTTCGAATTTTAAATATGCTGAAGTAATAACACATATTTTTGTAATCGAAAAAAAAAATTTTTTTTTATTAAAATCTACTTTAAAAAAAGTAGTTTTTACCGATTTTGTCAGTTGTTTTGAAATTTTTGTAGCAAAAATTTATCAGTTAATTTTACGACATTGTAAGTTATTTTTAATGCATTTGTTAGTTATTTTTTAACAGTTAAAAATAACAAAAGTTTTAGGTATTTTAAAGGTAAATACCTTTGTCGCCTTTTTAACTGCATATACCTTTGTTTTAACTGTAGTTATCAGTACATTCTACCGACAAACTTTTGTGAGTGTAAGACAAGAGAAAACAAGTTCTCATAATCTTTCACTAGAAATTTGTAAACAAGCGCTTCGTACACGCAATCTTATTTGCTTCATACACACATACACTTGAAAATTGAAGTATATGTAACAAAATTCAAAATAACTGCAAAAAATAAATGTTACTACAATGTAGTAGTTTTTGTAGTTTTTTAAAAAAATAACTGTCAAAAACATTGCACATTTTTGCTCTAAGTGAATTACCTGCAATTGTAGTTAAAATAACTACAACCGCATTACTACATAAATAAATGTCATGTAGTAACTGCAGAACTTTTCTGAGTGTATGGTTAAATTCAAAAAACTTTTTCTTGTTTATATACCATAACAAATTTAAAAAAAAAATCCTATAACAAGAAACATGACAAATTTGATAACAACACAAATTGTCACATTTTCCTAGAATAAGGGTGTAAAAATATTAATTTTTAAAAAATTTACAAAAAAAAAATCTAGAACAATACTTGGAGGGTATTCTCGGTTTAAGTGCTAAAGTTAGAACGTTGTAAAATAGCATGTTTTTAAATTTAAAGCACCGTAAGTTGTTTTTCACGTGGAAAAATTTCACTCGAACTTTAAATGCCTCAAATTGCAATTTAATTTAATCAAATGAACAATTTTTTAATACAAAGACACAATCAAAATAAACACAAAATGTCATTTTTCCCAAGAAAAATAATAGTCTTGTAAATTAAATTTGCGTGAAAACAAACTCTACATAAGTTTCACGTGAAACTGATTGTCGTGAAAAATCATTTTTTTATACGGATTATAACAGTTTTTTCACGTGAAACTGGAACAACTTACGGTGCTTAACCCATAGAAATTTGTCAAATTTACGATAAATGCTAATTTACTAATTAAAATAGTACACTTAAAATAATAGATCAGTAGAAAAATCTGTCAAACGGGTTTCAAATCGATTTGACTAATTTTTAACAATTTTTTAGCTGAAACACTGATTTAAACAAAGATTTTAGTTATCTTCATTTAACACTATACTAAAAATCCTCAGTACTTTAACTAGTTTTAAGTGTTAATTTTCGAAAATATTTATAACTAATTTTTAAGAACCCATTCGTTAAATTTTACAACATTTGTTGTTAAAATATAATATTTTCATGTTTCTGTTATTACCCGGTAGATGGCGCCACCAGTGTATCCGAAGTTTTAAATATGGCGCTATTTCTTTCCCACCCGATTTTTTAAAATGGCCCATATTTTGAAAACTAAGAGAGATAGAGCAAAATTTACGAAAATTTCTACTACCCCTGACCGAATGATACCCCAGCGTAAGGGGTTATCTCTATCGAAAAATGGACCATAGTGGGGCCTTGGACCCTCGGGAATTTCTTATAAAAAATTTCCACCTCTCAAAATGACCCTTATCTCGAATACTAAGCTAGATAGAGCAAAATGGACAAAATTTTTGTTCCTTTGGAGTGACCTTACATGCCCTTAGATTATATGGACTAGGACCGGGGAGGGTCCCGAGACCCTAAATTTGAACAAATTTTACGACTTAGCATAATTACAAATAAAACTGTAGTTTTACAGATTTTTTACTTAAATTTAGATTTGTTAAATTTAACAAAACAATTTGATAAAATCAACAAATTTTATTTTAAGCCAAAAAAACAGGAATAAATTTTGTTAAAGTAACAAATTTTTCTGTCCAGCTAATAGACTTATTTTGAGTGTACGGAATGTGAATTCCATCTTTATGTTTGAAATAATGAGAAATATAAGTCGTTATTTGTAACGCATTATTTTTTATTTTGAAATAATGGAACAAGTAACAAGCTATTAGTAACTCAATATTATGTTTTAAAATAATGCAGAAATTAGGTCGGTGTTATTATTGGTAGTCCAAAAAAAAATGATATGTTTGTCATTGCTTTTTCTACACTGGGTATATTTTTTTATGTAAATGTACAGTTAAAATGGAAAGCCTCATATGCGCGTTAAAACACGAAGAACAAATATTTTCATACCGTTAGGTTATAAAAATGTACAAAATTGTTAAAATTTGGGTACTATTTCAACATAGTAAAAAGCAAAATTGGCATCACTGCGCAGAATAAATGTTAGTCGTCTTTGAAAAGCTGCTGTGTGATGTTAATTATTTTTGGGATATAAAACCGAAATAAAAGCCAATTAATAATAACAACAAATGAAAAATACATAATACAATAAATAACAAAGTGTTTTCCTAACACATAATAAAACTTCCTATTTTGTTGGTCATTTATATATCTTTATATAAGTGTATACTAAATTCATGGATGCTGTGTGAAAAGAAAGAAATTGACCAGACCATATTTAAGTTATGGATTAATTTTGTACAAAAAGGCAAAAAAGTGTATAATAAAATATCCAATACACATGATTTCATAACAATTTCATATAAAACATGCTAGAAAAAAGAAAATCTAATTAGAATATTACATTTTACAGCACTTTTCTTATTTTTCCTTAAAAAATATTTATGTGTGTATACTTACCGGCATCTCGGTTACTAACCTCGTTCTTATTTTCTTTTTTATTATTTTTGTTTTTGCAAACAACACGATTGATTTGTTTACATCACATCGTGTCTAGCAATGCTAAATGTTAAAAAGAGATTAACTAACAACCCTAGGGTGGTCAGATGTTGAGACTTTTATTATTACTATTCTGCAAATTGTTGACAACGATATAAATATGACGGTGATAAATTTTAAATTTGCTACACTCGAAATAATAAGTCGGTTAGAATCTGCTGTTAATTCAATTAAATTTACACTGTGAAGCAATTACCTAAAGCCATAAAAAAATTCCCGCTGCTCTTCTTAATCGCAATTATTTTTTATAGCCAAAGAAAGAATTCTAATTCTGCTGTTTTTAATTTTTAAGCATTTTGATTGGTTGTTTTATTTTTAACCCATCGAAATGCCTATTCGTTTACTTACTACAAGTTACTACTTTTAAAACCACTGGAACATTTCAATACACAGTCAGTGTGTTCGTTTACTCGAAATTCTTACTACTTTTACTACAATTGGAAATTTTGTTTACTTTTTGTATTGAATTTTTCCAGCTGTAGTAAAAGTAGTAACTTGTAGTAAGTACTACGTTTACTAGAACTTCTTACTACTTCAACTACAATTGCAACGTATTAAGCGTGTTCGTTTACCTACTACAAGTTACTACTTTTACTACATCTGGAAAAATTCAATACAAAAAGTAAACAAAACTTTCCAATTGTAGTAAAATTAGTAAGAATGTCGAGTACACGAACACACCGATTGTTTACTTTTTGTGTTGCATTTTTCCAGCTGTAGTAAATGTAGTAACTTATAGTTGGTAAACGAACAAGCTTACAGAAAGTAAACAAAACTTTCCAATTGTAGTAAAAATAGTAACCATTTCTAAATGAACTAGGGCTGGTAAAATCGTTTAGTTTTTAAAACTTGGATACTCGATATTAATCGATACTTTTAATGTCCAAACCAAATAGTGAAAGTGCCAGTGAACAATTCATACCATTTGTTGCATTTGAAGACACTTGGTTAAATTTCGTGAAAAATATCCAATATTTTTAGCAAAATTATATCTTGAAAATTTTTGTAATTTTAAAAATTTTTGTAAGCTGGTAGCTCTTGACACCTAAATTATGGCATATGTATAAATACATATCTGAAAACATTCTTTTTTATAAATTTGTATATTACAATAACATCCCAGAAAACATGGCAATAAGAAAATATACCCCTATTATTTTAATTTTTTTACTGTTAATAAAATTAAGTACAATTTAGTCAAAAGAAATATTGTATTTTGTTCAAATGTTTTTACTAACAAATATTACTTACATTTATTTGGTATATTTCTTTAAAATGACTGCATAAACTGAATGTTACGAATTCTTTTTTTTTAATAACTTACAAATATATTTAACAATTATTTATCTTCTAAAAATAAATGTTTTTTTTACTTGAAAATAACTCAAACAACTTAAAAATAATAACTGCAGAAGCTCTCTGAGTGTAATATCCTTCGTTGCCTGCAAGCATTGCTTCTTAGCAATACGAAAGCAAAACTTGTGTAAGAAAAATTTTGACATTTTAAGACATATATTATAGTCTCAAAGATAAGTCCTCGATATTTTTAGATATTTATTATGACTAGGCCAATCAAAATAACCCCTAAAACCAATGTTTTAAGCCCCTAAAAAAAGCTTGAAAAAAACAATAAAATAAGCAGTTAAAATTATAAAAATAAGCCCTTAAATTTCATTAAATCATCATTATTTTCATAAAAATCTTGGAATTTGGGGAATTAAACAAAGTTATGATATATTTGTACTATTGCAATTCAGCTTTCAATAATCAGAAAAGTTTATTTTAATAAGAGTAATTTTTTAACTTAAAAAAAATTTTAAAATCAAATTTTCATTTAAATTACTTTTAAAATTACAAGTTTTATGATAGAAAAAGCAAAAGTATAAAAAATTAATCTTATTTTAAATTTTTTCTTTGAAAACTGACCATACTTTTGCTTTTTCTATCATAAAACTTGTAATTTTAAAAGTAATTTAAATGAAAATTTGATTTTAAACATTTTTTTAATTTAAAAAATTACTCTTATTAAAATAAACTTTTCTTTTGTTAAAGTAAGCCAATATTTACAAAACAAGCAAAAAATAGCTCTAAAAATATAGCTTAAAATTTTTATACTTTTTTTTAACATCAGTAGTGGGTTTCTCTAACATTTTAACGACAAGATTCGGTAGTTAAGTTGTCAGTTTACTATAAAAACTTATTAATTTTACTACCGAATTTTGTCGCTAAAAAGTTACAGAATTGTGCCTCAGAACTTTTGAATACAAGTTTATTCTATAAAAATAAAAAACAAGCTCCGACTTCTTTTCGGTTGGCCTAATTATGACAATACAAAAATGTCGCAATATATTCTTGCTTATATATCTTTAAAATGTTTGCAGGGATTGCAATCCATACGACTGCAGAAATTCAAAAATAATAAAAAATTTTCAAGCACAAAATATGTGTAATAAAAATAAATATCGAACAAATATTCTTTATATGTATGTACTTTATTTATAATTATATGCTTACACAGAAAGAATTTACAAAATTCTAATTCAATTTTTAAACACCTTTCTCATACCAAATTTGTAAACAGAAAAAAAAACTTTTTAAAAATGCACCAACAAAGTAATTTGTAAATGCAAAAAAAATTTCTTTTTTCTTTTGTAACTTGGAATTTTTATTTTTAAACAATTTTTATATGAAAGTACTGTTTCCAATTATTCGACATAGGCGGTTAACCGGTTATTGCATTATTCGAAAAATCACTAAAATTGATTAACCGGTTATTCGGGTCGGTTATTCGAGAAAATTGGCGATTAATCGATTAATCGTTTAAAGCAAAATTAATGTATTTCCTTAACTTTTTATCAACAAAGACACTAACAGCTTCCTGTTTTTGTTAAATATCAACATGACATATGAACACGATGTATTTAAAAAAATTCAAATTAAAAAGCACATCTAATCGAGACAGAAATGCTAGAGATAAAACAAAAATCACCTCTAATTAGCTCTATTTTGAATGAGTTTAGCTATTTTGTAGTGTTTTTGCTCCATCTCTAGCAGTCTTCTCTCGCGTGTAAATGTACCTTAAGGTTGAAAGTTTCGGAATCTGAGATTATCTAAATTGAAACATTTCTTATACTAATAGAAATATTTATATAAAAATATAGCTAAAGCTATCAAAAATTAGTTAAGAATGGCAAAAAAAAACTGCTGAAACTGGATTTTTTTTCTAAAAATTAGTAAGTTAAAAACAGCATAACCTAAAGGTAGATTTTCCATTTCTTTACGAAATTTTTTTTTAATCTGTAAAACTTTGGATACAAAATTTCTTTAAATGCAAATTTAATCAATACTACAATAAATATAATATTGCATTTAAAAAAATTATTATCCAAAGTTCTCCCTCCTCCTCTGAAGAAATAAAAAAAAGATTTAGTTTGAGTAAAATATTAATTAATTGAAAATATCAATTTACTCTACAAAAATTTGCAAAAAAATTTTCTGAATAGTAAAGTTAGTAGACTAAAGCATATCATAAACAATTGTTAAATTTCTCAGTCTTTTCTCCGTTTTTAAGGGCCATTGACAATAAACAAAATTATCCAAAGTTTGAGGTAACATACGCACAGGGATCTTTATTATTCCAGTTTTAATGAAAATTTTCACTAAACTAATCAAGTTTTTTTAACAAAATGAATGGAAAGCTTCATAAAAATTTTCAATGTACGAACTTCAGCGAAACTTCAATGAATCAATGTAAAAATTCAGTGTACAGTTACAAATGTCAAATGCTTTAATTTTGTGTTAACTTTAGGTTATTTCGTTATTATTAATTTCACAAATGCGAATAAAAATTGAATTTCAGTGAAACGGTTACGGGTTCCCTTGTATTCTACACCTTTTTCAGTTTTATTTCAGAAAATTCCAAATATATTTCATAATTGTTTAAAAATGTTTAAAAATTCTACAAAAATGTTTTTAAATTGTCCAAAAATATTTTAAAATTGTCCAAATATATTTTAAAATTGCCTAAAAAGGTTTCATAATTGTCTAAAATATTTCAAAATTATCCAAAAATTTTCAAATTTTTCCAAAAATATTTTAAATTTGTCCAAAAATCATTCAAAATTGTCCAAAAATGTTTTAAAATTATTAAAAAAATTTTCAAAATTGTCCAAACACTGTTTAAAATTGCATAAAAACGTTTCAAAATTCATTTCAAAATTGTCCAAAATCCATTTTAAAATTTTCAAAATGTATTTCAAAATTATATAAATATATTTTAAAATATGTATTATAAATATATTTAAGAATTTTAAATCTGTATTTCAAAATGCATTTCAAATAATTCCATTTGTATTTCAAAATTCTCTAAATGTATTTCAGAAATTTGCAAATGAATTTAAAAATGAAAAAAAAAAGATTCTATTTGTATTCCAAAATTTTCCAAATGTATTTAATAAAATTCTAATTGCATTTCAAATTTTTCGAAATTCCTATAAAATTTTCATTACGAAAGAGAAAACAGGCATGTTTGTAAAAATGCTTTTAAAATGAAAATAGAAATTTCTGAAATACATTTGGATAAATTTGAAATGCAATTAGAATTTTATTAAATACATTTAGAAAATTTTGGAATACAACTAGTCTTTTGAAATACATTTGGAAATTTCTGAAATACTTTTGGAGAATTTTGAAATACAAATGGAATTATTTAAAATGCAATTTTACAATTTTGAAATACGATTACAAATTTTTAAATCCAAGTGAATAATTTTGAAATGTATTTGGACAAATTTAAAATACAAATAGAATTTTCTTAAATACGAATAAAATGTATTTGTGATTTTGTTTCTTGTAATTTTTTAGCCAAAGTTAAGAAAATTATGAAGTTTTAAGAAAAAAATAAGGGATAAATTCCATATTAAAATTGTAACCGGTTAATCGACCTGTTTTAACCGATTATTCGGATCGAATAATTATTTGAGGTTTGAATTATTTGTTTCGACATTAACCGAAATAGAGGCGATTAATCGAGGAATCGGTTAATCGATTAACCGAATTGGAAACACTATATGAAAGATAACAATTTACAAACGAGTTACAAATATTTCAAACAAAAAAATTGTTGGGAATAAAATTTCAATTTAAAAGAAAATGTGATCACTTTTATAAATTCCTTTGTTGGTGCCTACTGTTTTTTCTGTGTATATGCAATTCTCTCTTTCTATCTCTGTCTAATGTTATTTAAAACTTGTTACTCTTCAATAAGAGAGAAACAATTTTTTGTTGCTGTGACAACACTTTAACACCCTCTATCACACGTGAAAATACAGATGATTAATGATGTTAAAGTAAAAAATTATTTGAATAAAAAATATGCAGGTTTAAATAAAAACAGGTAAAAGTTTTATACTCATCCGAAACTTAAAAAACAGATTAGGAAGAGTTTGACATTTTGAGGTTTTTTATATAACAGTTCAGAGTTTTTTGTTTGAAACTTTAACGAAATATTCCAAAATCAATTAAAAATATGCAAGTTTTCGAATGATATGGCAATTTTATAATGGGAATTTTTCCTTCTGCACCAATTTTCTTGAGGTTTTATCGCTGTGTCAATGGTCTGAGGGCAGACAAATGGATTAACATAGTCAGATTTCGTAAAGTGTGTCTACTATATACATTAGACTGTCCCTTAAAATAGCGATTTGTCGATTTTCGTTCATTACACCCCCCACTTTTATTGGAAATGGTCTAAAATGGAAGAAATCGATTTTTTTTGGAAAACGTTAACCCGTGCCGAAAGTTGGACGAAACTTGCCTCTTTTGGAAAAAAGTGTATTACTATTAAAATTTCCCAAAATTAGAAATTTCGAAAAAATGATTTTTTATTCCATTTATTCATTTAATATAGTCATAGTGATTCAAACCACATAGTGAAAGTGCCAGTGGCAGTGTTGTCAAACTTTGTTCTTGAATTTCGCGAAAACGATTTAATATTTTTAAAAATTTCTTATCGCGTTTTGTTTAAAAACAGTTCTTGTTTATTGAGAAACTTTTCTAATTTCTCGGCAGTGACAGAGAAGATACAAAAACTGCTTTATCGACAAAACGTCGCACTGCGGTCGACACTGCCTTTATGTGGTTTAGGCTATACATGGAATTTTGACTTCATCGGATAAAATTCCATGTATGAATCATTTTGACTATATTAAATGAATAAATGGAATAAAAAATAATTTTTTTCGAAATTTCGAATTTTGGGAATTTTTAATAGTAATACACTTTTTTTCCGAAAGGGTCAATTTTCGTCCAACTTTCGGCACGGATTAACGTTTTCCAAAAAAAAAAAAAATCGATTTCTTCCATTTGGGACCATTTCCAATAAAACTGGGGGGTGTAATGACAAATCTATTTTTAAGGGACACTCTAATATACATATTTATGTTATATTTATAAAACAACATCTAAGCAACGCAGTTACAACATGTATGTATGGGTGAAATCAAAAAATGTGATAAGTTTTTGGGCCAAATTTGTGAGAAGGAAAAAGTGTTAATATTTCGGTTTTTTCTTAATGAAATCAGTAAGTTTAGTCACTATAAACCTAATTGCAAAAAATCTCTTCTACAAGTTGTCGCAATAACTTTTTTTGCACATTTTTTTTTTTGTGGTAACGGAGTTTACATTTGCACAAGCAAAAGGTATAACAAGAAAAATTGCGTAGGTACGAATTTTCTTAAATTTTTTAGTTTTTCGTATTTGGGGTTTCAACATGCTTTTCAATATTATACAATTTGTGTTTATCAAATTGCCGGTTTCGCGAATAAAAATACAATTCATTCCGCGAAAACAATTTTTACCTTTTTTTAATTTTATATTTTTTGTCCTTTTGAATGCTTTTCAAATCCAATCAACGGTTGCGCAGTTACAAAAAAAATATTAAAAACATAACATTTCGCGATCAAAAAAATTCTTAAATTGTGTGAAACAAATTTAATTTGTCAAACTAATAACAGTAATGACTCGAAATATCGATTCCAAACCAATGAAATTCAAAATCAATCGTTTTTCGCTCCAGCAGTTTAGGGTAAAAAACTGATAACTTTTTTTGATTTGACGCAAAATGATTAGTTGAATCATCTTTTGACGCATAAATATTAGTTGAATCACCTCTGTTTATGGTTATTTTAAAATATTTTAAACATTTACCTACATTTTTTTGAATGCAATCTGATGCAAACAATTTTGGTTACGGAGTTTACAGTAACGGAGTTTACATTTGGTTACTTTTTTCGTTTTCTTTCAGAAACCCTTTGTCAGAATTTGCTTTCCGAAACAAAATCGGTTGATGCCTACAAGGTGAATCCAAATATACCATTGTTTTTCTTCCCAGGAAAATTTTCTGTTCTGTTGTAGAATAGCTACTTTTCATTCACAACCCCTTCTACTGTCGATTCTAACACCGATTCTTGTAGAATGGGTGTGGTTGGCTACCTATTGTAAAAAATTTTCCTGGGTTACTCGTTAAATAGTTTGGTGTAAAAATTAGGAGCGGAGTTTACAAAATTTTTTCAAATCTTATTAAAGATATCCTTTTTCATCTCGAAAATGATACATGCTGCAGAAAAACTTCAAGTCTGTTATACTAGATGATTACTTATAGCGGTATTCATAAGTTAAAACTAACGACTAACATCCAGTGCACAACTTTTTATACACACATATTTCCATAAGGGAAAGTTGTGCATTCATTGTGCAGTCGTTATTATACCCTACACCACTATGTGGTCAGGGTATTATAAGTTTGTGCTGATGTTTGTAACACCAAAAAATATTGGTCCTAGACCCACCTTATAGTATACCGATCGGCTCAGAATTTTTTTTTATTTCGATTTAACGATGTCCGTCTGTCCGTCCGTCCGTCTGTCTGTCTGTCCATGCATTCTTGTGCGCACTTTACAGGTCGCAAATATTAAGATATTTTGATGAAACTTCGTACACCGACTTATGTCGGCCCAAGGACGACGCCTATTGATTTTGGTGAACATCGGTCCATATAAGGGTCCTACTAAAATTATATGGTTTATCACTGCAGGTCGCAAATATTAAGATATTTTAATGAAATTTGGTACACAGACCTATGTTGGCCCAAGGACGAAGCTTATTGATTTTGGTGAACATCGGTCCATGTTTAGACCTAGTGCCCATATAAGGGTCCTACTAAAATTATATGGTTTATCACTGCAGGTCGCAAATATTAAGATATTTTAATGAAATTTGGTACACCGACTTATGTCGGCCCAAGGACGAAGCCTATTGATTTTGATGAACATCGGTCCATGTTTAGACCTAGTACCCATATAAGGGTCCTACTAAAATTTTATGGTTTATACGCTGCAGGCCGCAAATATTAAGATATTTTGATAAAATTTGGTACACAGACCTATGTTGGCCCAAGGACGAAGCCTATTGATTTTGGTGAACATCGGTCCATGTTTAGACCTAGTGCCCATATAAGGGTCCGCCCAAAATTGGCTTGGTTACAAACTGCAGGTCGCAAATATTAAGATATTTTAATGAAATTTGGTGCGCTGACTCACGGATCCAAACATTAGTTGGCTTTTACCCAGATTGGTGTAGGGTATTGTATAGTCGGCATGCCCGACTTTAACCTTTTTACTCGTTTTTAACTTATGAATACAGCCCTTACAGTCCAACGATCATTTGAGTATAAATAACATTATACTTTTCGCAATATAATTAATAGATAACTCCAAAATTCTGGTGTATGCATTTTTTCCAAAATGAGGACGAAAAGTCGTTACAGAGTTGAAGTCGTTTTAGCATAGATATACGAAAAAGTTTGTAAAATGTATTAATTTTTGTTAAAAATGTTACTTTTCCTCTTCAAAAAATTTTTACAGTTACGGTGGGTCTCATACTGTAGGTTTAACTTTAACTTAACTAAAAACAAAATAAAATGTCAAAAAAATGTACACAGAACAACAACAACTTTTTGGGATAACTACTAACCGAAGTTTAAACCTGCATTACGAGACCCACCGTTAGTGTTTAGCTTCATTGGTTATTAAATTATAAGCTATTAAAGTTAAAAAAAACCTTATGAGATACTGGTTACGGAGTTTACATTTGGCCTATAAAATTGGTCACAAATTTTATGTATTAACCAAAAATTGGTCAGATTGTTATAAATTTTGTAAAACAGGTGACAATGCGCTGATATATATCGAAATATATAACTCAAATGTAATCCATGCATTAGAAATTAGCTGGTTACATGGTTTTTATCACATTTTTTAATATCACCCGTATGTATGTAGTACGTAAATATTTCATTTGTTTGTGTCTTAAATTCGTCTTCTCATTCAAACTTAATTTTGTTGTTCTTCTGTTTGCATTTTTTAGTCTTCATTTGAGCATTTATAGTACAATAGTACTAAATTGTATTTGAACTGAATATAAGTACATAAAACACCTGAAAACAATACGCAACGTATGATTGATTGATATGAGTGCAGTTATATTAAGTATACGCACCATACGCCTGACGTTTTATTGAAATTTTTCATAAACGCATATATTTTCCATAATACTACATTTATACCTGATCCAAAACTACCTGGTATTTGGCTCTTGTAGTTTTTAACTTATCAAAACGCGTACAACAAACAAGCAAAAAACTTTTTCGTTTGTATTTTTTTACAAAATACAAATACATGGTGGAACGATGGTCTGGATAGGCTCAAAAGGGAGGCTAGGAGACTATTCAACAGAGCCAAGGAAACAGGTGACTGGGTCACCTACAAGACGGCTCTAACTGAATATAATAGGGAATTACGTAGATCCAAAAGGTCCACGTGGCGCAGCTACTGTGAGAAGATCTCAGATCTTCCGGAAGCTGCGCGACTTCAGAAGGCCCTTTCACAGGATCACACGAATGGTCTTTGCACTCTCAGGAGACCCGATGGTTCCTACACTGGATCTCCTGAGGAAACCTGTGAACTATTGTTAGACACGCACTTTCCAGGCTGCGTAGCCTCCCGCGGGTCTGTAGCGATTCAAAGAATCCCAAACCTTACGGGAAGGTATGTACGCCTAACTGGTGCCGTCTTTCGAGAGGACAGAGTGAAATGGGCGATTAATGGATTTAAGCCCTTTAAATCACCGGGCCCCGACGGGATCTATCCATGTCTGATGCAGAGGGGGGTGGATATAATAGCCCCACAACTGGTTAGGATATTTAGATCCAGTCTTCTGTTGGGTCATGTTCCGACGAATTGGAGGGGGGTTAAGGTGGTCTTTATTCCAAAGGCGGGGGGGGGGGAAATCCGAACAACTGCCTAAATCGTATAGACCAATTAGCCTCAGCTCTTTTCTTCTTAAGACAATGGAGAAAGTTTTGGACCACTTCATTAGGGACACGTATCTCGGGCGTAAGCCGATACACGAGCTCCAGTTCGCGTATCAACGGGGTAAGTCTACAGAAAGTGCTATCCATCATGTTGTCACGGTGATAGAGAAGGCACTGGAGGCAAAGAACATTGCCCTCTGTGCTTTTATTGATATACAGGGCGCTTTTGACAACACGTCTTACGATGCGATCGGGCTATCTATGATGAGAAAGGGCATATCTCCAATGATCATAAATTGGACATTGGAGATGCTCAGCTCAAGAGAGATCACGTTCGGCATAGGCTCTACTAGTAGAACCGTGAATGCGACCAGAGGATGTCCGCAGGGAGGTGTGCTATCGCCTTTACTGTGGACACTGGTCATTGATGAGTTGCTTGAGTGTCTGAACGACCTTGGCTTCAGGACCTATGGCTACGCCGATGATCTTGTCATATCCGTTGTCGGCTGGGATGACAGGACCATCTCTGATCGTATGCAGCAGGCTCTGAACTTTACTCACTCATGGTGTCGGGAAAAGGGGTTGACTATCAACCCAACGAAGACGATCCTGGTACCGTTCACAAGGAGAAGAAGGGTCAACCTGACCGAACCTGTTGTTGGGGAAAAAACGATAGGCTTCTCGGATAGTGTGAAATATTTAGGGGTGACTCTGGACAAATCGCTTACGTGGAATGATCATCTGGACACCGTAACCAAGAAGGCCACCAGGGCATATTATGCCTGTCAGAGGCTCTTTGGGAGAACATGGGGTCTAAGACCACACATGGTCTACTGGTCATTCGACACCATTGTAAAACCTATGATCACTTATGCTGCCTTAGCATGGTGGCCAAAGGTTGAGCAGTCAACGGCAAAGGATACTCTGAGGAAGTTGTATCGGCTGGTGTGTACTGGCATTACGGGGGCTGGGGGATCGTGCCCAACGGATGCCATTGGGGCCATGTTGGGTATTCCACCATTGCATATCTCCGTGAAGGAAGCTGCAAGCTTGGGCTCACTTCGTCTCCGGGGGGTCGGGGACATGAGGAGCGGGGACCTAAAGGGACACATGAAGATCGCCGGGATCTTTATAGACGACCCAATTTTAAGGGTCGCGGACAAAATGATCCCAGAGCAGATCTTTGTCAGGTATTTTGACATCATGTCATTTGACAGGCATATGTGGACCAATCGGACTTGGAAGCCCGAAGAGGGGGCTCAGATATGGTTCACTAATGGCTCGAAACAAGCTAATGGTGACACGGGGGCAGGTGTCTTTGGACCCAGATTCCAACGTACTCTACCAATGGGCAAGTACCCCTCCGTCTTTCAGGCGGAGATTTTCGCCATCTGCGTATGTGGGAGAGAGTGCCTGCGGAGAGGCACGGCTAGATCCCGCATCTACATTCTTTCTGACAGCCAGGCTGCGCTAAAGGCTCTTGGAGCTTACGGGGTATCATCTGGTCTGGTCATGGAGTGTGTGGAAATTCTCAACGAACTCGGTATGAGAAACTCCCTTACACTGGGATGGATTCCTGGCCATGAAGGGCACGAGGGTAACGAAAGGGCTGATTGTCTAGCCAATTGTGGAGCCCGACGACCCTTCATCGGTCCGGAACCATTCTTTGGGATACCTAGGGGGTATGCTAGGGAAAAACTCAGGCAATGGAGAGAGACTGAGTTTGCAAAACATTGGGAAACTTCTACTGGCCAAAGACAGGCCAAAAGATTTATTTCCCTGTCCAGCGGAGTATCAAAGCGACTATTGTCACTTGACAGGGGTAACCTTAGGACCCTGACGGGATACTTAACTGGGCACTGTAGGCTCAGGTACCAGCTTCACATACAGGACCGGTCAGACACTGATGTTTGCAGGTTTTGTGAGCTGGAAAAAGAGACATCGGAGCATGTTCTCTGCGAATGTCCGAGACTGTGCGACAGGAGACTCAGATTTCTGGGTGACCGCTTTGTGTCATCTTCGGACGTTTGGGGAAATTCTCCTAACAGGATTATTGGCTTTATTGGTAGCCTGAATCTATAGGGAACTCTAGGCAGCACAAAAGATCTATATTGGTCGCGGTGCGTAGTGCCTTCGTATCTAATCTAATCTACTCTTAAAATACCGTTACCGAAATAATCTAAAATAACGTTACCCTTACCGATAACCGCATCGTATCGGTTACCATCCGTGGTTAAAAATATTCACCTGCCAACCCTGTCTTATAGTGTATTTAGACTGGAGAAAAACTAGTAGTTTTTACCCATTTTTAGTTTTTGAGGCGTTTAGTTTAGTTTTAGTTTTTCAATACAATTTGTATACAAATGAAAACCAGATTCCACCTGGTTTTTGCCAAAAACCAAGTAAAACGAGTAATAAGGTTAAAGTCGGGCATGCCGATTATACAATAGCCTACACCACTCTGGTTAAAACCCAACTAATGTTTGGATCCGAAATTCGAATGGGTTAAAATGGGACTAGTGTCAAAATTTTCTATAATGTGAGTCAGCGAACCAAATTTCATTAAAATATCTTAATATTTGCGACCTGCAGTTTGTAACCAAGCCAATTTTGGGGGGACCCTTATATGGGCACTAGGTCTAAACATGGACCGGTGTTAACCATAATCAATAGGCTTTGTCCTTGGGCTGACATAGGTCGGTGTACCAAATTTCATCAAAATATCTTAATATTTGCGACCTGCAGTGTATAAACAATATAATTTTGGTAGGACCCTTATTTTGGTTAACACCGGTCCATGTTTAGAGCTAGTGCCCATATAAGGGTCCCGCCAAAATTGGCTTGGTTACAAACTGCAGGTCGCAAATATTAAGATATTTTAATAAAATTTGGTTCGCTGACTCCCATTATAAAAAATTTTGACGCACATTTTTGCTTATGAGTGATAAAAAAAAAATAATTAAAACTCAAGGTTGACTTATTTCGATTGTTTAGTGGACCTATACTTACTTACTCAACTTTCCGAATCTAGTCTTGTTTGTGCTCCCCCTGCTTTGGTTTAAAAGAAAATTAAGTTTACAGCAAAAGAAATTCTTACGGTGGGTCTCATACTGTAGGTTTAACTTTAACTTAACTAAAAACAAAAGAAAATGTCAAAAAAATGTACACAAAACAATAACAAATTTTTGGATTAACTATTAACCTAAGTTTAAACCTGCAGTATGAGACCCACCGTTAAAAACATTTTTATTGTTAAAAAAGTGATAAAAAATTTACTTAACTTTAGATGAATTTATTTAGGCTTGTATTTTATTAAAGTTTAGTAAAACAAATTAACATGCAAAACAACAACAAAAATCGTTCAATTAGCCTCTAATAAGACAAAAAGTTTTTTGCGAATAACCATGTTAATTTTTTGTTTGCTTGAAAGCTGAATACATTGATGCAAAGTCAGGGTTGGCAGCCAATTCATAAGATAAGTGATAATCAGTGCTGCCAGTTTAGCATATTTTATGCAAAATATAGCGGCTTTTAAACTCATTAAGTTTAATTACAACGGTGTCATTTATTGATGGATGCATTCGGCAGATACAATGAGTGCGTTTACCAGACGCTCAACTGTTGCTAATCCGCTACTCAACAATCTGGTGAACGATTTGATTAGCTACCGCTAAGACAACATGTTGTGGTATCGCTACCTTGTTTTGGTAGCGTAAAAATTTTACGCTACTTGTGAGTAGTTAATGATACATCAGCTGTCGTTTGTTTTTTTGTGTATTTTTTTTTAATAATAATAAACATATACAAATATAATTATAAAAGAATAAAAAATTTCGAAAAAATCAATAAAACATCTACAAATGTTTTTATTTTAAAACAAAAACAAAAGTAGCATCGTTCACCAGATTAAGGTAATCATAAAGCGGTACATATCAATATAAACATAAAAAATAAAAGGAAACTATAGAAAAAGCGTATCTAAATACAAAACAAAGAAAACATCGTTCAGCAGGGTAAGTAATCACAAAGCGCTACAAGTCACCGGTATCAGTTTAAGGTTTCTCTGCCGAATGCTACCGATGTCTTTAGTAATCGCAGCAAGGAGTATTTGCCAATTTGGCATGTTTCCTGCTAGATCTAGCATTTTTTTAACTCATTTAGCAGGACGAAAATGCATCTAGCAGTTATCACTTTGTAAAGCATTTCTCCATATAATTTTTATTTTTTATTGCATTCTGAGAAAAAAATTCGTAAGGCATATTTACACGCGAGAGAAAACTGCTAGAGATGGAGCAAAAATTAATCCTAAATAGTTTAAATCATTCACAATACAGCTATTTAAATGTTTTTTTTGCTCTATCTCTAGCATTATTCTCTCGCGTGTAAATGTGCCTTTAATACAGTAAAAAACTTAAAATTATTTTCATAATTTTCTTTAAAACTTACCCCTCAATTCATAAATGCTTTGTAAAGTTATAGCAGGTTTTCAAAACTTCATTTTCATACAAACTTTTTTCAATAAACCTCCTATAATTTTACAAACCCAGCCAGCAATTCCGGAGCGCTCATAAATAAGATTTTTAAATGTCTCATAGAAATGATTATTGTTTTTTTGAAAACACTTTTTTTTTTGGTAAAAAATATGAACCCTCAGAAAACAATCCAAAAAGTTGTCTCTACAATCTAAAAAGCTGTCTCAAAACGAGGGTTCATTTTTCGGACTCAAAGAAGATTCCAAAATTATTTAAATTTATGAAGAAAATTTCAATTTTATACGTTCTTTTTTCGGAGTCATTTCTGAGTACACAGGGGGCTCTTTTGGACGGACCACTTTCATAGGAAAAAGTGGACAAATGTTTATGTTTTTGGAGCTCAATTCTGAGTCATTAATGATCATCTTTGTTTGCTGGGAAGCGTTTATGAATTTAGGGGTTATGTTTTTACATACTATTTAAGATTTATTATTTCTAAAAATTCAATTGAAAGTTTCAATTTGAAACGAAGGTGATTTAGTATGAATTTTAAAATAAAAATACAGTGTTTTTTTTTTGCAAAACTTGGCAAAACTTTGCTGGTTTTTAACTAAATTTTATTGAAAATGCGAAAATCAAAATATATATGAAATTACATGATTATACATTGACTAGTATATGATCATGCATGGGCATACATGATCATATATGTCAATTCATAGTTCAATGTATGACCATACATCATCTCATATATTTCCATATATCTTCGGATCCAAAATTTGAGGGTATATGACCGTACATGTTCATATGTGACCATATATGCTCACATATGATTCATGTATGCTCATATGTGATCATATATACCTCTTTATACCCTCAAATTTTGGATCCGAAGATATATGGAAATATATGAGATGATGCATGGTCATACATTCATGCGGGGTTTTTTTGCAATTAATATAAGGGGAAATTCATACGCCACCGCGCACAAGTCGATGTGTTTGTTGTTTTTTGCATAGGGTGGCGTGTGATTTTCCCCCTTATATTAATTGCTGGAACCGCGCATGCATACATTGAACTAAGTATGGACGTATATGCTCATGTATGCCCATGTATGGTCATATACAAGCCAATGTATGATCATGTATGTTCATATGTATTTCGATTTTCACATGGGATAGTATATTAAACTAAAATATTTTGCAATTTGATTGTAAAAAGCAATAAAATGACGCCTATTTACAGGTTTTTATATATGTATATATATAATCTATACACCCAAAAAAGTACGTGGTCGCATAGTCAGCAAAATCCATAGTCAATTTAGATTTTTTATAAATCAACTATAGTAATCAATAACAACTATTGATGTAGGCATTTTCCATAGTGTTTTACATAGTCGATTTCGTAATTACTACATAATTGTGAAATTCAAATTGTCAAATATAAAAATAAAACATCCAAAAAATATAAAAATTTCAAGGAAGCGAAAAAATATAAACACAAAAGCAAAATTAAGTTGATAATTTAAAATCTGTGCTCTCTGATGTTCCAACACAATTTCCCACCTCATATGCTCGAATTGCAATGCATTTATTTTTTTATTGGATATAAAATTGAAAACCAAGTCTAAAACTAAAGGTAAATAATTGCAAACATATGAATTTAATTAAAAATAATTTATTCTTTTTTTTCAGAATTTACAATCAAGGTCCAAAGAAAAATCATATCTGCAGAATATTGACATTGTCTTATATAATGGTAAATGCAAATAATTTTAAATTAATTAATATCATGTTTTCATTTTAATAAAAATATTGTCAACGATTGATTTCATTAAAATTTAATCTATTGCAAAAAATAAGATAAAAGAACAATGTTTTAATTGAATATAGTCGTTAGCTACCATGTTTAGATTTAATTTAATTTCCACTAGGACATCATTTCCCTTAACTTTCTCTATAGTTAATTTCTAGAATTTAATTAAACATAGTTGCCTTCCATTACTGCATATCAACTATGGCATAGTGAGGGTTATTTCACCTGTGAAATAGTTGAAAATATAGTGATCAGTAACTACGTACTTTTTAGGGTGTAGATTTCAAACCAAATTTGTATACACTGTATTAATTTAAAAATCCCACAAGCGGGACCACCGGTGAATAAACCTAATGCGAGTTCGCTGAATTTTACGAACTAATCTCCCGAGTAAAAAAGTTTTGATATAATCATATATTATTTTATGTAATTGCATTTAGTAACTTATAGTTACATATGGCAGGATATGCTTTTAAATTCAAGCAGATATACTTTTATATAGTCATATGTTAGATATTTTTTCCTCAAAGGTTTTAATATGGAGGCATATGTGATTTTATATTATTACATACTGGCCTACATATAATTGCATGTGCTATATATAAGTACATAAAGTAACATATTACAGATATAATTACATATACGTTTATATATAATTTAGTATGACACTATACATAATAATATAAAACTATATGTGGAGCCATATAAGAAATATTTCATAATTTGTGTTAGATATGATTATATATTGACGAATAAGAACCCATATATAACTTAATACGGTTCCATATCTACAATATTTCATGTTTTCTTTAATATATAACAATATAACGTTCTTTATAAAATCATCTATAATTATATATCATCCCACATAAGCAATTATTTCAAAGTGATTTTATATAAAAATATATAAGGTCCATATAAAACCGTATTATATTATATGTGGTTCTATGTTAAAATTGATTTTGAACTAAATTTAGATTTAGTAATTACTAGGGATTGGCGCGTGACTAGAAATGTTCGTGAGTCACGAACATCTCTGTGAATAACACGCGATCGTGAGTAGTAATTACTATACTCAAGTGATTCGTGCGTGAGCGTGAATAAGAATATATAACCCGTGCATGATTCGTGTGAGTTTATTTTTTGCATCATATATTTTTAGTAATTTTTACTATTTTGTAATATTTTACTATTTTTTTTTACTATTTTTCTTATATCTTGGTTGTACATATAACATGATCGTATTAACTTTAAAATTTCAGTCTTGTCAACTTTAATTTAAAATTACTAAAAATAAAGAAAATTTTGTTCATGTTTAATGCACTGTCATGGTAAATCTGGATAAAAGTAATGGAAGATTTATCGAAATTAGAGGATCTTCAGCAGACCTTTGGGTTAATCATTATATTTGGAAATTAATTACACATGCAATTACACAATTACATGTAATTGTAATTGAAAAAAAAAATCAATTACAATTACATATTATTTGTAATTGTAATTAAAAAAAAACAATTACAAGTAATTTGTAATTTAAAATTTGCAATTATACATTACATATAATTGTAATTGAAAAAATTTCAATTACAATTACATTTTTTTCGGAAAAGAAATAATGACAAAAAGCACAAGTGAGGGGTCAGCCCAACATGACGTATTCTTTTTATACTTATCCACGCCTATCCAACCTATACCAGTCAGTTTTTTCTACAAAATTTTAACAAAAAACACTTTAATTCTAAATGTAATTGAAATTTGTAATTGAAATCACTTTCAATTACAATTACTTGTAATTGATAATTTTCAATTACAGTTACATGAAATGTAATTGTGTTTTTTTTAAATGTCAATTACATTTATTTGCAATTGTAATTGAAATCGCCCAGGTCTGATCTCCAGATATTGCATATCTTTTTTATTTAAAAAAATAATTTTTGTATATTGTTAGATATGGTCCTATATAATATGATAAAAAGTATAAGGTCAATATTTAGATATAATTGTATCAAACTATGTCCACTTTTATAACATTTTATATAATTTTATACAAAAAGATATAATTTGATGTAATTGGATGAGGACAAAATTCGGATACAATTGTATCGAATTGCATAAAATTGTATCAAATTGTACCAAATTGTATACAATTGTATACAATTCGATACAATAAGATACAATAAGATGTTCTCATTTTTCGGATATAATTATATCTAATTACATAAAAGATTATATATAATTAAATATAACTTCATATGGCTCCATATCACTTTTTTTTACTTGGGCTAGCCGTTTTTTTAGATTAGCTCTTAAAAAAAAATTTTTGTGTTTGATTTTTGATTATATTTTTTAATTATATTTTCTATACAAAATGGTACACTTTATTGCTTATTGCAATCACAGCTTTTGAACCGCCAGACCGATTTTGATTATTTTTACCACAAATCTTCTTGGTAGGGTAACAAACAACCTAACTAAAAATTAATGCTACACAAATTTAAAAATCGCGTGTTTTGGTGTTTTTTTTTGTCCCATAATTTTTAAATTAAAACATCTTTTTTTTAATAGATAACCTAGAAAAAAGGCTAGTACCACTAGATTCAGCGTACCAAAATTAGTTTTATTCACTGGGTGCCTCGCTTGTCGAAAAAAAATCTGATTCGTGCACAGTATTTTATTTTTGCTTCCACATAAATTGAAGAATCAATTAAATCGCTTTTTTAAATAGGGCAGGTGTATAAAATACTCTCTGTACTAGGGAACAGCAATATAAGTTATTTTTTAATAATGCATAAATATTGAAAGCGCAAAAAAAACAGTGTTTATTTAACAAAATTTTACATTGTTAAGTTTAAATTTTTTAGATTATATTACATGTAGATGTACATACAATATTAAAAATAAAGGAAATAATAATTATAAGTATGCGATTAATACAACTCTGAATAGTATTTATCTTATTTTTTATAATATATTTATTTTCACAAAAAGGTAACGCTTTTCTTCGGCTTAGCTGCGCCAACAACCAAATCCATTTGAAAGCAATCAACAGAAAATCTAACTAAAATTTAGTAGATTTAATAGTATTTTTTGCCGTTTTCATTTCACTAATATTTACCAAACAGATTCTGTTTATTTTAAAATTTTTTTTTTATGCAAGAACAATTTTAACTAATTTTTGTAAATTTTTCTGCTATTTTTAAAGAATTATTTCCGTGAGTGTAAACATTGGGTCATATGAATAAAACTTAGCAATTACTTCGAAGTAATTACTTTGGACTTAGGAATGCCTTTTAACATCAAATTTACCAATTGGCTGGTAGAATAGCATGAAATGTAAACGAAAATTAAAAAAATTAAATTTCTAGTCTACTCCCAAGTAGACTACACTCATAGAAAAAAGTTTGTAGAAAAGTTAGTAAAACTGTTGGTACTTCAACTTAACAAATTTTTAACTAATTTTTAGTTAAAATTTAATTTTTAGTTAATTTTTTTGCTACCTCCACATTACTAACTTACAAATATTTTTGCTATTTTTTTTTTGCTGAATTTAGTTACTAATTTTTAACAATAAATTTGCTAACTTTACAGTATTTTGCTGAATTTTAGTTACAAATTTTTAACAGAAGATTTGCTAATTTTACAAATTTTTTGTAAACTAAACCAGCAATTTTGGAGCGCTTATAAACAGAATGTTAAATGACTCATAAAAATTACTGCATATTTTTAACTCGCCAAAAATAATGCAAAAAGTTTTTAAATAAAGCTAAATTGAAATGGTTGAAAATTTGTCCTACTCATAAAATATCTAAATTATTAAAATTTATGAGAAAAGTTTCTATTTATCGTAATACATTAATTTTCAAAGATCAAGGTTTATTTTGAACGAACCATTTTAATATGAAAATTGTGATTAAAAGTATCTCTGGGGAGCAAGTTGAGTTTACGGGGATGACCCTAATTTTTTCCCCCAATATTGTACTTTTTAAGCTTATTTAAAGAATACGATATTTTTAATCGACCACACCTTTCCTGTGGGTGGAGCTTTAGAGGTGAAAATGGAAACTCTAATAAATTCGGAAGTACATATCCGATCAGCAAACAATGAAAATCAAAAGAAGGGTCTCTGAAATACATTTTGTTATGGTTAACATATTATTGTCTATAAATATTACCACTTTTACAAAAAATCATTCTTGGGAAATTTTCATTGGCATTGAAATATAATTGGCATTACTTTATCTCAATGTCAATGCCAACAAATTTCATTACCATTCAATGCCAATGAAATTTTTTTCAATTTGCATTGATGAAAACAATGGTAATGAAATGTACACATAATTGAAGAAAAAGCATTGTAATATAAAAAAAAATATAAGAAATACGCGAATTTTTAATTTTTTTTCTTAATTTGTTCTTTTATTAAAACATGAAAACATACTTCTTTCATCAATTATAAATGGGCACTTAGGCATTGAACAATGCCAATTGAAAAAATTTCAAAATTGACACATTCAATAAACTGGTCCCAAGTATGTTTTTAAATACACATTTATTTTTTATTTATTAATTTTCATTTCATTTGCTCCTTTTTACCTTTTTCCAGTCCACTAGTAATCTGCAAAAGTTTTGTTGATTTCAGAAGATTTTAGCAAAAATTTTGTAGATTTAACAGTTTTTTTTTGCTATTTTCATTTTACTATTATTTAGCAATTTTTTTGCTGATTTGAGCAAGTTAAATTGTGATTTGCAATTAACAAAAATTTAGCTCAAATATTACTAAAATTCTGTAAATTTAACAGTTTTTTTTGCTGTTTTCATTTTATTAATATTTAGCAAACTGATTCTGCTAATATTAGCAGTTTTTTCTGCAGCATCATTTTTAACTAATTTTTAGTAACTTTTTCTGCTATTTTTACGGACTTATTTGTATGAGTGTAGATTTGTGAAGTAATTGCTTAAAAAACTCTGTATTTGCCCCTATTAGTAATATCTATTTTTTATTCATACGAGCCATTGACTTTAAAATTTTTCTTTCTACATATCGTCGACCGGCTTGCAAAATGTCACATGTGTTTTTTAATACACTCATAAAAAAAAGTTAGTACAAAAGTCTGTTAAACGCGTTCTAATTCAATTTAACTAATTATTCCTGTTGTTTTCGTTTAAATCCGTTGTTTAGCTAAAATTGTTAGTTATCAAATTTCACCACAAAAACATATTTCTGCTGTACTTGAACTAATTTTTCCTCCTGATATTTAGTTATTTTTTATAAATGATTTTGACAATGTTATCAGCTAATATATTTAAATTTATTGGCAACTTTTTAATATTTGTGTTTTCAAAAGAAAACGATAGGGGCGCTAGTGTATAGTGATTGATGGTGCTTGATGGCGCTTGATGGTGAAGTGTGTATTGGTGAGTTTGCCGACCAATACAAATTAGAAAATTTCTAGTAAGTGTATTTTAATGTGTGTGATGAGTCATCAATAATGACGCTTACCAATGCAAATAAAAATAATATGCGCTTGTTTAGAAAGTTTTAGTAAATAAAATAATATGATAAGAGCATGTTTTCTTTTGTTTCTGTTAGTCAGCAAAGGAACGCAAAAGAAAACGGAGGTATACTGGACATTAAAATTTCGCAGTTAAAATTGTATTTAAAAAATAAAATAATAGAGGTTTGTTTTATAATATAAACTATATTTTAGGGAATACTATTAAATATGTTATTTTTTTTCTTTTATTTCAGCCCTTTAACATTTTCATCTAAATTCGACCCGCAGGTAGACGAAAAAAAGGAACCAAATAATATAACTCCAGAGGAAGTTTAACATATTGGCAAGAAAATAAAAGTGCAAATAGTGTTTTTGGATTGTGTAATTTATTTGAAAATAAAATTAACAATATTTACATTAATTTGTTTTTATTCAATTAATAACAAAAAGTGATTGTGATTTTAGCAGCATGTTTTGCAGATTTCAACTGACCCACTTTCATTTCTATTTAACGAAAATTCTTCTAAATTTCTGAATGTTAACTAAATTTTTTACCTATTTATAACCAACTAAAATTTAGCAGTAAACATGTGCTGATTTCAGCTGAGTAATTTTCATTTCCATTAAACAACATTTCTTATAATTTATTGTATTCGAACTAACTTTATTACCTAAAATTTAGGTCACCTAAATTTAGCAGACCATGATTCTCAACATCATTGAAATTTCTGCTGGCGCAAATTCAGGTACTATTTCCTGTTATTTGAGCAGAATTTTCAACTATTTGTACGGGCTTTTTTTATGAGTGTAGATTTTCAGGAGAGCGAAAAAACTGTTACAAAATCTACTTTTTAGATATTTTATTGGCATCATATGCCTTAATGATGATTTTACTAAATGAGGTCGTGAATTATTAAAGCATATGATGCCAATAAAATATCTTAAAAGTAGATTTTATAACAGTTTTTTCGCTCTCCTGAAAACTACACTCATAAAAAAAGCCCGTACAAATAGTTGAAAATTCTGCTCAAATAACAGGAAATAGTACCTGAATTTGCGCCAGCAGAAATTTCAATGATGTTGAGAATCATGGTCTGCTAAATTTAGGTGACCTAAATTTTAGGTAAAAAAGTTAGTTCGAATACAATAATTTATTTGCCGGTCGACAAAACCTAATTTTTACTTTACATTTCTATATAGTTACATACATATCTACACAACAAATTATATAATAAGATGTTTGATACAAAATGGCTTCCAGCTGCCTGTGGCAGTTTAGCACCTGCCCTTATACCTCCCGCCCACATGGCAATACTTTGGTATTTTTGGGAAAATTATGCACGTTATGTTGATAAACACTTTTGTACGTGTTCCTGTTGGGACACAGTTTTTAAAGGTCCATATGAGTCTGGTGTGGCATCGTATAAGCACATGTACTTTAATGCCACACAGAATACATTTAAAATGTGGCTGTTGACTGTCTTTGCTGTAATTGCTTTGTACGAGTGTATTAAACGTTTGATTGCGCTAATACTGCAGCAACGTTTACGGTATTCAATGTTGGTGCTCTTTAGTCTGTCGATATTTTCACATTACTATGCATGGTGGGCATATATAAACTACTACAACGATGATTATTATCAACAATGGAATCATCAACTATTTTTTACGGTAAGTTATATCACTCATTGAATTGTGTGTTTTCTTAAGAAAAGCAACAGTCATGAAATTCTTTCTATTAATTAACGTGTTGCTTTCTTTTGCAAAGGCATAGGAAAGAGATGAAAAGTGGTGAAAAGTAAAGGGCTTCAAATATGGCAATACTGTAATTGTGCCAGGTCTTGAATCTTAGAATAATTGTTGCGGGCCATCTGAGATTGAGTTGACGAACTGTTGAAGCTTTTTTTAGTTCATATCGCTGTTATGTTATTTTACTTCGGTGGGGTTAAGTCCTATAGGAACACCGAAGGAGGATATTATTTTTCTAATTTGATGTTGCCATCGCTGGGGATCGAACCAACACCTTATATATAATAGCCCAGTGCACTAACCATTACGACACACGCCATGTTCACGTATTGTTTAGCGACCCAATGTCATGTTTAGAGGTTAAACAATGGGTGCAAAAATTACCCAATTTTTTTATCAATTTATTTCTTATATTTTCAAAGAAAAATTGACAAATTCGGTATCAAATGAAAGCTTTTTTGTGGGCACATCTACTGATTTACAAAAAAATACCCGAACATGTTCAACTTTTTTGGTTATTCAATTATTAGTTTTTCGATGGGAAATTTTTTTTGGTTTTAGTTCAAAGCTACACTCAAATAGTTTGACAGCTACTACATGACAGTTGTTTTTGTAATAATCAGTTGTTGTTGTTTTTAACTGTAATTAAAATTGTTTTTCTCTGCAAAAATACAAACAAATTGTTATGACAATTATTTAAGAAAACATCTAACGAAAAGTACTGTAATTTCGTAACAGTTGTTTAAAGCAGTTATTTTTAATATCATAATAAATAACTGTACAATAAAACTACAAAAAAATAACTGTTTACTGCAAAAATACTGCTTTATTTTTACAATAAACAGTAATTTTTGTTAGTGATTTAAAAAAAAATTCGTTGAATTTCGTTTAATTTTAAAAATTCTTGTTTAGTTTATATTTGTTATTATTGATATATTTCTAGTTTGCAAATAAAAATCAGAAACTTGTATTGTATTTGCTGTGCATAAAAGCGTAATAACTGGGGAACCCTTTGGAAATTTTACTTCAAATTTTAAATTAGATAAAGTATTTACACATATTTTTGTAATCGAAAAATATTGTTTTTTTTTTATTAAATAATAATACTTTTATAATACCAAAAGAATTAACTGTAAAAAAGTAGTTTTCACACATTTTTTCAGTTGTTTTAAAATTTTTGTAGTAAAAATTTGTCAGTTAATTTTACGTCATTGTCAGTTATTTTTAATGCAATGCATTTGTTAGTTATTTTGATCAGTTAAAAATAACAACATAAATTAGAAAAACATTTTTAGTTATTTATAAGGTCGACTTTTCAACAGCAAATACTTTTGCTTTAACTGTCATTTTCAGTAGATTTTACCAACAAACTTTAGTTGTGAACGTAATACGGTTGCACAACTAAAATTGCTATTAACATACGGACACTTTTGACCCCACCTTTTTAACCCTTAAAAATAAGATTGGGACTATACAAAATTACGCTTGTTCGTTAGTTTTGTACCCTCTATCGCATATCCCAATTTAATAAAAGTCTAATAGATGTTATTCTGTAAATTTCCTAGTGGGTATTTTTTGGTGAAAAGTGAAAACATTAACCCTATATGGATTAATTTACACAAAATACTAATTTTGATCAAGTGGAAAAAACATTTTTTTTTTGATTCATTTAAAGTGATATTTTTTCGAAAATTATGAAAGGTGTTATTCTGTAAATTTCCTAGTGGGTCGTTTTTGGCCAAAATTATAAAAATTAACCCCATATGGATATTACATAAAATAATTATTTTTATCCAGTTGAGATTTTTTTTATCATTTTAATGGCTTTATAATCTCGTAGTCATAATTAATGAGCAAAAATGAGCAATTTTTGTAAAATGTCCTGGAAAGCAGTCGCTCCGAGCACAAACTCGAATTAGCATTTTCCAATTTATTTTTTTCTTTAATATCAACTATTATGTGGTACGAATAGCAATCGACATCTCCAAATTAGGCCTTTCAAAAAATGTTTAAAATTAATTTACAAAAAACACGTTTTTGCATTTTTATCAAATTCGTGGGTCATTTTGGATTCCAGGCTAAAGTGGGTTAATGATATCCGATGAAGTCGAAATTCCACATCTGATATCAAATAAAATTAAAAATATTTTTTTTCTAAAAAAAATAAAACTAAAAAAATATCCCCAAAAAATTCCCAACTGGAAAAAATGTTAAAAAAGTTACTCGATTTTATTTAGTTTGATAAAATTTTCAAAATTTTGAATAAATTTTTTAAAGAATTCGTAAATTTTAATTTTTTAAGTTTATCTCCACAATCAGGTCTTTAAAAATATAATTCTTTAATTTGACTTTTAAATTTGAATCAATTTTTAACAAATCGATTGGCAAAACTTATTTTTTGATTGAATTATTTCCTACTTCAATTAGTCAATATCTTATTCAAAGAATCAGTTTGATTTTTGTTGATTCATAGAATCAAGCTAATTGATTCAATTTTAACCAAACATGTTTGCATTGATTTATAGTTCGCGAATCATCATAAAACGAAATATTTAATCAAGTCAAAATTGATTCAACTCAAATTTGAATAAATCTCATCCTAACTTTATTCAATTTAAATCACTGATTTAAAGTGATAATCAATTATTAACTAATTCATAAAACTAATAAATTTTAATGCCAGCTTATTAAAAAAAAATGATCTTTTTCAATATTTTAGACACTTGGACATTAATATTATTCAAATCTTAAGCATAATATATTTATTCGTGTTAGAAAGCATTGAATTGTTACGGATAATGTATAAAAGGGTAAATTTGTACATTTCGTTGAAATTACGTGAAAAAAACTTTACTAATGTTTGCTGAAAATTATTCAAAATTAATATAATCTCCAAAATTTAATAAAGATTGTAAATATCCCCAAAAATCCCCCAACAACTTTTTAAATCCCCAAGAAAACCCCAGTCCCCAAATGAAAATTTTTGTCCCGAAGACCAATAAAATATCCTCAAATTTGGACACAAAACCCCAAGTCTGTCCAGCCTGCAGACAACTGATGAATGGGATGATACCCACACTCATAGAAATAAATCTGTAAAAATAGCAGAAAAAGTTACTAAAAATTAATTAAAAATGATGCTGCAGAAAAAACTGCTAAATTAGCAGATTTTTTTACTAAATACTAGTAAAATGAGAACAGAAAAATTAAAACTGTTAAATTTACAGAATTTTAGTTATATTTAGGCTAACTTTTAGTTAATTAAAAATAGCAAATTATACTGTAAAATCTGCTGAAAATTTTGCTAAATATTTGTAGACTAAAAATAGCAAAAATAAACTTTTATATCTACAAAATTTTTGCTATTTTTAAGCTAAACTTAGTTGAATGCAAATAGCAGTCTATTCTGCTAAAATCAGCAGAAATATTTGCTAAAAAATTGTAAACTGCTTCAAAAGGCTCGATTTTTATTTATTTTATTTATTATTTATTTATTTTTTGTGGGCGCTGTGGTGTAATGGTTAGCGCGTTGGACTGTTACACGTGAGGTTGCGGGTTCGAGCCCCAACCAAGGCAACATTAATTTATGGAGGATAGTAATATGTATGAGTTTTTTCTATCCCTCATATATATCGCAGCGTCCTCCTTCGGTATTCCTTCTCTATCCCCTTTCCAAAGGAAGCAACACGTTAATTAATAGGAAGAATTTCCTGAGTGTTGCTTCTCTTTATAAAAAAAAAAAAAAAAATTAAAAAAAATCGAAAAAAACTTCGAAAATTTAAAATTTTTTGGTGATTTTTTAGGCTACTTATTCAGCAAAATTTTTTGCTGATTTTAGCAGGTTAATTTGCTCTTCTTCATTTACAAAAATTTAGCTCAAATATAACTAAAATTTTGTATATTTAACAGTTTTATTTTTGCTGTTCCTATATTACTAATATATAGCAAAAATAATCTGCTAATTTAGCAGTTTTTTTCTGTAGCATCACTTTTAACTAATTTTTAGTAGTTTTAACTAAATTTTTTACGGACTTTTTTCTATTAGTGCAGGAAATAATTGTATTTTCTGCTATTTTACAGGTTTATTTCTATACTACGACAATTATGTCGGTAAAATTAACTGCAACTGCAGTTAAAAAATGTGCCCTGCAGTTGCATTTGAAGTAACTACAGTTGCAGTTATTTTTAATTGCAATTGTAGTTAAAATAACTGCAATATCAGTTAATTTTAAATGCAATTGCCGTGTACACTTTTTTAACTAGCATATGCAGTTAATTTTACGAACAAAATTCTCTTAGTGTATGAGTGTACTAATAACTTCACAAACAACTACCATGTAGTAACTGGCCAACTTTTTGAATACACATTAGGGCGGGTCGATTTAATAATCGCCCATGCCTCAGTGAAAATCGTATTCTAGGGATCAAAATAAGAAACTTTGCCGAAGGAACCATACCTCTAAAACGAATTCTACTACCCCCAACTGTTGACTTTTGTCCCGTAGGGTCAAGTTTTGAAAAATCCCACTTTGACCCATTTAGAGTGCCCCAATCGAGTCCAAATGTATGACCGACCCCCACTAACTTTGGAGGGCCGATCCACCCATGCCAGTGGCACACCCCCTGGAACTCCCCTGGGGGGTTCCCCATACAAACATTTTAAAAAATCACCATTTTTGGCACTTTATTTTATTATTTTTTATTTATTTTATTTATTTTTATTATTTTATTTATTTTTTCTCTTTAGAAATTTATTTAGTCAGAACATATGTAAATGAAAAAATTAATTTAACTTAGTAATAGAAAAGAAAATAAAAAAATTACTGTTTGAAGTCTTTTTTGCTTTCAAGTCTGGGCATTTTTTCTTTTCTATTACTAAGTTAAATTAATTTTTTCATTTACATATGTTCTGACTAAATAAATTTCTAAGGAGAAAAAATAAATAAAATAATAAAAATAAATAAAATAAATAAAAAATAATAAAATAAAGTGCCAAAAATGGTGATTTTTTAAAATGTTTGTATGGGGAACCCCCCAGGGGAGTTCCAGGGGGTGTACCACTGGCATGGGTGGATCGGCCCTCCAAAGTTAGTGGGGGTCGGTCATACATTTGGACTCGATTGGGGCACTCTAAATGGGTCAAAGAGGGATTTTTCAAAACTTGACCCTACGGGACAAAAGTCAACAGTTAGGGGTAGTAGAATTCGTTTTAGAGGTATGGTTCCTTCGGCAAAGTTTCTTATTTTGATCCCTAGAATACGATTTTCCCTGAGCCATGGGCGATTTTTTTGCCTCCCCACAAATCGACCCAGCCTAATACACATACTATTTTTTTTGTTACTTTATAAATGTTTTTGATGTATTTTTTGTCTTTTCTCTTCTAGGTTACCGAAATAATTTCATCCAGTATGGTTATGCATTTAGCCGATAGTACAAATGTTGTCAACCCTAAAAAGATATTTTGTATTGTCGGCATTGCCATTTTGCACATTATTGCAAGTGGTTTCGATCAATTCTTTTTCAATGTTGTCCGTGGTGAAGGATATGCTCATCAAATTGTACGTGACATTGGTTTTATGGTTCCGGACATTATGCAAGTGGTGATACCGCTGTGGCTATTAAATCGTACTCGTAAGGAATCATATATAACACGACCATTCTATAGAGATCGTAGTCTGCACAAGGATATTGTGGCAATGATGTTTTTCGTTATAGCGCTATTTGTTGTATGTACAATATTGTGAGATAAACTTTTACAATGGTTAAACGACCATATAAAGTTAAATATTGCAAATAAAAATGATGATGTTACGTTACAGCCGGAAGATCCTGTTGCCTAATTTTGAAAGTTAAATTTGAATATTTATAAATGTTGCAAAAATGTTGTACATACATAAGGTTTAAAGTGGAAAAACACAAAAATTGCTATGCACATGTATGTATGTAAAGTCACTATTGCAAAAATGTGAGTATTATACAAGTATTAGATATATACATACATATATATATAGTTCAGTTAAATGATCTTATTGAGAGAATACACATATTCATAGATATTTAATATTTACATAGTTAATACATATTTACTGGATTATATTTAGTATGTAGTGATTAAGCTAAGCTAAAAAAACCCAAAAGCACAAAATTGTTAATGATTTATATACATCGTCACCTGAAATGCAAAAGGGCGTAACAACAAAAAAATTCAAAATCGAGTTTTGATTGATTACGATAATTGATTGATCTATAATCGCGTCTTTAAATCTAAAATATCTTTAATTCTACAATACAACGTTTTTTACTTCTCCGGTAAAAAAAAATAAAAAGTGTTGTTACGCCCTTTTGCATTTTAGATGATGACATACACACTTAGGTGTTCAAAATTATTTAAAGAATACAACTTTCACACATAATTTTTTTTTTTATTATTTAATTTTTAGTGCAAATAATGCATATCATAGTTATTATATTATGCAAACATAATACTTTTTTAAATCATCAACGAAATAGTGAAAGAATATTTAATTTTAATGAAGGAATTTACAGTTTAAGTCCTACCGTGTACAATAGCATGGTTTTTAAGTTTATCAATAATTGAAAAATTTTGTTTACTTTTTGTGTTAAAAAATTCCAGCTATAGTTTTCATATAAAACCGTAAATTCCTTGTAAACCTTGTATAAATACAAAGCATATTTTTTATGTATCGAGATTGACATTAAACTCATAAACATACCAGGTTTACATCGTTTTCGAGTAGAATACGAGTTTATATGAAAACTCCTAATAAATTGTAGTGAATTGTAGTAAACGAACAGGCATATGTCGCACTGGAACAACAAGAGGGTATTAACTCAAAATTTTAAAATTTTCAGTAGAGGTGAAAAACTATTTATGGTTACATTTGAAGAGAATTTGAAAATCCGAATACATAATAGTAAGCAAATTCCATTTGAAAATATATTTACATTGTTTTTGTTCTATTAAATTTTTGCAATTATTGCAAAAAAATCTATTTTTGCGTTAATACCATTTTTCTGAAACTTTTTGTTGATATAAAGGTAGCCACTACACTATCACGAAAATGGTCTCAAATGTGATTTTCGAGATGAAAGAGTAATCGCAATACGTTGAAATTTTTACAGTAGATAGATATTGATGTTTTTAATTAATTTCTTGCAAAAAGTGAAATTTTAAAATTTTGAGTTAATACCCTCTTGTTGATCAAGTGCGATGTATTATTTATTTTGTGTTCAGTGTCATTATTATTATTACCAGGGCAAGGGAGTACATGTTAATACATATTGGTTGTAGATAGCTTGAGAGCAGCATAAGTTAGCATCGATTTGTTAATGCATATTTTTGCATATTTTGCTTTAAATGCATATTTTTGCTATAAATGCATATTTTAGCATATGTTGTTATATATCACACATGGTCTGAAAATGGAAAGTGTAAAACAAAAATAAAACATTTTCGAATGTGTTTTCATCGAAAATACATTGAATGAATTCACAGTTTAAGTGCTTACTTTAGCACGTTGTAAAATAGCAACATTTTTGGAGTTTAACCCATAGAAACTTGTCAAATTTACGATAAATAATAATTTACTACTTAAAATTGCCTGAACTGTGAAAACCCTCAATATAAATAAAATTATACTAATAACATTGGGTCACTTTGCCTATCAAATTATATAAAATTTTATATGGTTATATATGGTCTAACAATTTATGTATACTTATATTCAATTCGATAGGGAAATTGACCCAATGTTTTTAGATCTAAGTTGTAAAAATTTATTTATGTTGATTTAATTATATACAATTATATATGATATCACATTAGCCACACCTGATTGGATATAATTATATCAAATTATACAATATTTTATTAAAACCTTTTTCACTAGGACAAACTACTCAAATTTCATCAATAGGGGTTTCCATATAAACTCGTAAATGCCTTGTAAACCTTGTATAAAAACACACCATATTTTTTATGTACGGAGTTTGACATTAAACTCATAAATATACCATGTTTACACTGTTTACGAGTAGAATACGAATTTTCCCTCTAATTTTTTTAACTGAAAACGCTGAAATAAATCAATAATGCGTACTATTTGAATTCTACAAGGACATCTTCCGATTTTTATACATATTTTATGTACATAAAACACGATTGTTAGCATATTAACGAGCGGGCTGACGAGTGTGCGAGGAATGGCTCCGAGTCGGTTGAGGACCCTATACAGACGGAGGTCCTGGTTCCTCTGGTGGAGCTATTCGGTGTGATAGGGGATATATCGGATAGGGAGACGAGGGCAAGGTGGACAACCTTGACCAATTGTAGGATATCTCGGACCCTATGGCCACTGCCAGATCCGGGGAGGACAAAGATTCTTCTTGGATTTGGCAAGCGGACGGTCGGGATGCTTGTAGGGGTTCTAACGGGACACTGCGCGATAGGCCGAATGGCTGCGCGTTGGGGTTACGCCCAGGCGGACTACTGCAGGGGCTGTGGGGACGAGGAGGAGGAGGAGACAGTGCATCATCTGCTTTGTGAATGTCCGGGACTGAAGGAACGGCGACTCAGATATCTGGGGTGCAGGTTCTTCGACGACCTGGACAGTCTACGCGATGTTTCTCTGTCTGGTCTTGCGAACTTTTTAAGGGGATCGGGATGGTTCTAGATTTCTCGGGTCGTGGTATTTCTTTCCATGTGGGGAGAACTAAGGGAATCACAATGGGCCCTATGGCCTCCGAGTGAACTCGCCGTTCTGGCGGGCTCCCATTCAACCTAACCTAACCTTACTTCCTTGCCCTTATTGTTAAGCGGCCTATAGATGACTAAGCATGCTGTCCAGTTTGTTTGACAAATACACGGCCAATCATGCTGTAAAATTTAACTTTAAAAACAGAAAATCGACACAGAAATTATAGCTGTATTTTCTCTTATGCCTATCAGCGTTAAGTATTTAAAGCAAATCTACTTTAAAACGATTGTAGTATAAAAAATTTTAAACAGGGTGTGTTTACAATTGTTCCGTTATAATCGAATGTACGTCAGCAAAACTTTTTAGGAAGTAACGCGAAGATATTACGTTAGATGTGAAAATGTATAAGCGTTGAGTTTTCAACGTTGATAATTATCCGTGTTGAAAATTAACGTGCATACGAAAAGTAATGTGTTAAGCTACATTCACAGTGATGGAGTACACCACTCTGCAGAGAGGAGTGTACTAAAATAGAGATGGCATGATACAAAAAATATGTAAGTGCGAAAAAGAAAGGAACAAAATCCACTCTGTAGAGTGGAGTACTCCATCACTGTGAATGTAGCTTTAGTTTTCATCCTAAACGCGTTTTTAAGTACTTTGAGTTTTTTTTATAAGTTAACGGATATAGTTAAGTCGAAAACACAGCTTATATTTATTGATTTTTTTTTCTTTCAATTTCATTTCTTCTGTTGTTTTTGCCTTTGTTTAATTTATTTATTAACGCTATCACTTTTTTGTCCAAAAAACATTTATTACATAATAATGTAAAATTCCTCAATTTTTGATTACTTTTTCCATTACACGGTAAAGCATGCTTGTTAAACAAAACTGCCGAAAAATCAAAAAATTTAGTTTTTCGTGCAACATTGCTTACAAGCTGTCAAATTAGACATTACATGATCAAATTCATATAGCCGTCTAGCATGATGTACAGCATGCTTGGTCGTCTTCAGGCCGCTTTACATTTTATTAGTTTGTAGTAACTTATCATCGGTGCTGGGACTAACAGCAGTTATGTTTTAACAACTTTTCAGTAGACCAAAAATAGGTTTAACTTATGATTTACTTTATTTTTTATTTAGTATTCACGTGAACCCATTTTTTAATACTTTATTTAAAAAACAAAATATCGAATCACTACGATAAAAACGTTCATGTAGCAAACCTTTAATAATTTAGCCATGATTTGAATGTAGCTGTTTTTGCTGGAGCACCGATGATATTACATTTAAAATGAATCAATATACATATAAACTTAAAGCGGTATTCATAAGTTCTAGTTACGCATTCGATGTGCGCTACACAGAATGAATTCACAACTACATAGAATATATTTCAGGCTTAAGCCACATTCACAATGATGCAGTATTCCACTCTGCAGAGTGGAGTGTACTAAAATAGAGATGGCATGATATGTAAAATATGTAAGTGCGAAAAAGAAAGGAACAAAATCCACTCTGTAGAGTAGAGTACTCCAACATTGTGAATCTGGCGTAAGTGCGAAAAAGAAAATAACAAAATCCACTCTGTAGAGTGGAGTAATCCAGCTTGTGAATCTGGCTTTATTCATTGGACGTTCATGAGTCTATTCACAAGAGTTTTGGATATCCTCTATCTAACTAAAATTTTTACCACCCTATTTTTAAAACATTAAAAATAAAAAAATACAATTAGAAAAATTAAAAAAAAAACTATGGAAATTAATAATTTAATTGAAATTAGAATAAAAAAGTGTTTATATTTAATAAATAAATTGGAATTCGTACACTAGTAGAAAAAAGTCCGTAAAAAACTTAGTTAAAACTACTAAAAATTAGTCAAAAATGATGCTGCAAAAAAAACTGCTAAATTAGCAGATTATTTTTGCTATATATTAGTAATATAGGATCAGCAAAAATAAAACTGTTAAATATACAGAATTTTAGTTATATTTGAGCTAAATTTTTGTAAATGGAGAATAGCAAATTAACCTGCTAAAATCAGGAAAAAATTTTGCTAAATAATTAGTAGCCTAAAAAATCACCAAAAAATTTAAAATTTTCGAAGTTTTTTTCGATTTTTTTTAAATCAAGCCTTTTGAAAACAGCAGTTTACAATTTTTTTAACAAATAGAAGCTGATTTTAGCAGAATAGATTGCTATTTGCATTCAACTAAACTTAGCTTAAAAATAGCAAAAATTTTGTCGATTTAACAGTTTATTTTTGCTATTTTTAGTCTACAAATATTTAGCAAAATTTTCTGCAGATTTTACAGTACAATTTGCTATTTTCAATTAACTAAATGTTAGCCTTAATATTACTAAAATTCTGTAAATTTAACAGTTATAATTTTGCTGTTCTCATTTTACTAGTATTTAGTAAAAAAATCTGCTAATTTTAGCAGATTTTTCTGCAGCATCATTTTTAACTAATTTTTAGTAATTTTTTCTGCTATTTTTACAGATTTATTTCAATGAGTGTACCTATTACTTATGAATCGTTAATGATATCGTTGCAAATTCGAAACGATATCGTTTGGTTTGTTGGGTTACTTGTAATAAGTCCTTAATTTTGCTGTAATAAAATAACATAATTTTTAATTTTACAAATTTTTTAAATCAAATATCATTTCCAAATTGCTCAATCAAATGATACAAAATCGAATGATTGATTGAATTCCCAAATAGTTAATCGAATGAGTAATAAATCGAATGCATTTAAATCGATTGAATTTAATGATTGACAAAATCGAATGATACAAATTGGCGTTAAAAACGAATTCGATCGAATGAATTCCAAAGAATAAAGTCTCTGCAAATGGTTAAAAATGAATTCAATCGATTTAGAAGGAAATCGAATAGTATTTTAAGGACTTCATTCTGCGAAGCTCTGTCCATGTGCATGATGAATTCAACCATGTTATCTTATTACGTGTTGTACTGTTATGAACCATAGATTACATAGATATATTACTCTTCTTCTTTTGCAACAAAGACATTTTGTTCACACATTAAAATATTTTTTGTGTAGGTCCAACACATTCTTAATAGATACGTCCACTGACAGTGAATGTCAAAGAGTAAGATATCTATGTAATCTATGTTATGAACACAGTAAGATAGTAAGATAACATGGTTGCATTCATCATGAATATGCATTAGTAACAGCAAACGGTTTAACTTTTGACGTTTACAAAACACATAAGAAAACAGCAACAACACGATAACATTATCTCACCATATCTTTGTAACTAATGTCAAACAACAGCAATGTAACAAGAAGAAGCAGATTACACCATATTGGGTGACAAAATACAGAGAACTTAAGTTTCTATATATATTCTGTGGTTATTCAAAAGATATGCTGAGCCCAAATTTAACTTATGAATACCGCAGTTAGAATTTATAAGTAGCTGAAGACTTAAAAAGATATCATTATTAAAATAAATAAAACAAAACAATTTAGCTTTAGACATCTACTTAGAAAGTATTAAAACAAATTTGTTTAATAGTTATGTTTTTTGGTTTATGAAAACTTCAACCAGAGCAAACAAAATTCGTCATGGCAATTGAATTTTGTTTGTTTAGAAGGTAAAAAATGTATTTAATAGAAGTACAATATAAATATGTAATAAAATGTTAGTAGTTTTTATAATAATGTGAATATAAAATGGAGGATTTCACACTAAAGTATTAAATTTGAATTTACTAGTTTAAAAAAGCTAAATCTTGGCTACGTCTACTTACAAGGAAGATATCTCCGGGGTCACCCACCGATTTCACTGAAATTTCAATATGTGATAGAGGAGAGAAAATTAATGAACATATATTTTTTAAGCGGCCCAATCTCATGTTAAGGAGGTAAAAGGTCGGACTGAAAAGTGGGGTTTTTTCATTTTTAAAATATATTTTAAGTTTAATTAAAAAAATAAACTAGGCGAATTCGGTATCAAATTAAAAATATTTGTGGCATGCTTAATTGTTTGTGATTTATGAGATCGCATAAATTTAGGAGGGATTTTGTATGGATGAGTTTAGCCACCAAATGAATATCGATTTCAAGCAAAGGGATGTTTGTTCTTTTTCGATATTCCTGCTAGTTTAGGGTTAGCCGACTATCGGTATCCAAATTTTAGTCAAATTAGTGAGTGGACCCCTGTTGGCGACAAATTACAATTGGATTGACGGATTTTAACTTAATCAGTGTGTTCGTTTACTCGAAATTCTTACTACTTTTACTACAATTAGAAAGTTTTGTTTACTTTTTGTATTGAATTTTTCCAGCTGTAGTAAAAGTAGTAACTTGTAGTAAGTAAACAAACACGCCTAATTTTAATTAACCTTATACTGCATGAAACTGCAGATTGTAATAAGTAAATTTCCTATCAAATATTAAGGCCTTTTTAACATTAACGTTTTCTAAAATATTCAAATACAAAATGTTAACCATGCGGATCTTATTGCTGATACATTCAGGCATGTATCAGCCTTCAATTTCACTTGAAAGAGAAATTGAAAACGCAAATTGCTTCTCCAGAAGTAAATGGTATTTTTGCATATTTAGACCAAATATAACAGATAAACATAATTAATTATAAGTTAAGAATGCTTTCTTTAATAATTTCTCTTAAAAAAGTTTTTGTTAGGAGGCATATTTAAAGTTTTAACACATATTTCGCATAAAATAATATGATTTCGATGTACAATTTCGAAACGTTTTACTTTTGATTTTTCAGGTTTTTTGCGTTTTCGTAAATTCTAAAATCCCAATGTAGAAACGGTAATGACATATCATTATTTTTTGGACTACCAGTAATGACACCCACTTACCTTCTGTATTATTTTAAAACATATAATAATGAGTTACTTATAATGACTTATTTTTATCATTATTTCAAATAGAAAATAATTTTTTAGATTTTTTTGAAAATTGTTTTAAACACTGGTAAGGATATGTTTTAAACACTGGTAAGGATATATGTAACCACATATTTTTTGATTTTTTGTATGTTGGCGAGTAAGCTTACTTGTGTGCAGCAGGTCAATTGTGTTTTTATCTATTAAATATTACATGTCGATATAGCTCAGATGGTAGAGCTGTTGACTGGGAATCTATAGACCCAGGTTCGATTCCCGTACCAGTAAATTTTATTTAAAAAAAAATACAATAAAAAATATTTTTTTTTATATAATTTATTTTTTAGAAAATCTATTTTTAGACTCATTATTTTTGTCAGTACTGGTAAGCACATAGGTAACGATATATTTTTTGATTTTTCGTATGCTGGTGTGTAACGACAACTCATTATTTTTCACGACATCGCCATATAAAGGTAATAAGAAATGTAATAACAAAAGTAACTAGTTACCATTACCAAGTATGTAGTTACATAACCACATATCTGGTAATGATTTTCTACACTGGGATGTTAAAAAAAATAGTTTTTGTGGTAAATTCGTGTTCCAACTGGTAAATTTTGATATAAGTTGCCATTTGTAGTTAAAAAAGAGAAGATCGCCGATCAAAATTTAAAATTTTATTTTTCAGAAAAAATTACGTTTTGCTAACCAATAAGAAAATTGTTGAATTTACTGTTGGTAAAGCATTTTAAATGAAATTTTTTTCAAGTGAAATAGTTTACGACACTTTAGGGAATACATACCAAGCACTATTGAAAAGCTTTTATGAGTTTAAGCTGCTCTAAATACCAATTTCACTTTGGTTTTTGAAAGTGGAATGAAAACGATTTTTTTTTCGTTTTACGTTTTCTGGAGAAACTTTTAACGTTTTAAGTACCACTATAAAGCCTGTAGTATACTCGATACTTACCAGAAAATTTTATTTTCAATACAAAATTATCTGTAGCACTCTAAACTGCAAATTCAGAAGGAGAAAATTGTTTCGATCACAAAATTGCGGAATTGAAATTGCGAAATCAAATTAATTCCGAAAATTAATTCAAAAACTTCCAGAGGGCCACACCATATGACACTACTCAGCAAAAGACGACTTTTTCACAACCTTCACTAAATTTTTTTAAAAGTATTTTGGCCCCCAAAGCCCGAATTTGTAGTCTTAAAAGTTCCTTTGAATAGACTTCGAGTTGTTGGTCTTTACTTTTTTTCCCCCTTACCTGTAGAAAATACTTTATGGGGGTCAATATTGCGGGAAAGCACATAAAAATATTTTATATTTTTTAAATATAAATAAAACACATAAAATAACTTTTTATTGACCTCGTTTTGGAGTTTTCCTACACCCAAATATTACATAGTGGCATAGTAAACAAAATCCATACCCGGTGAAAAATGTTCATATACGCTCAAACATGTTCATATATGGTTTATGTATGGACACATATGAACAAATATGGATTTTTTATGAACATATATGGATTTTATATGAACATATATGGAAGTATATGTGATTCCATATATGGAAAAAATTTCATATACAGACATATATGGAAGCATCTGTTATTTCATATATGGAAATGGCACTCATATATGGACAAATATGAAAGTATATGTTATTCAATTTATGCAAAAGGGACTTGTATATGAACATATTTCGAAGAATACATTTTTCCATATATGTAAAAGGAACTCATATTTGGATAAATATGGAATAAAATTTAATGCCATGAATAAAAAAAGGAACATATGTAGCGCCTAATTTGAATGTCATACATAAATTTATATCTATCGTACAACCTTATAATAAAGGACAGCAACGTTCGCATGTATTCGCATATATTTAATAAATGTATATGTTCATATACTTAGGTGTTACCTCATTTTTCGGATCCATACATATATGGTTGAACCATAAATGTTCATATATGGACATTTTTCACCGGGTAGTCAATTTGAATTTAAAATTAATACACTTTTATAATCAATAATAACTATTTAAAAAGAAAAAATAAAACATTTTTTAATTGACATTTGTGAAATGAAATTTCAAATAATATCTGTCAAGGCAATTAAGAAAAAAAACAAAATTAAAACAATATATACACAACGGAAGGATAAATTTTATTTAATTGTGAGTAAATGTTGTTAGCGTCTTTTAAAATGGTTTTAATATTAAATCACAATTTGTTTACAGATTAAAAATTTGAAAAGAAAAGAAGCCTTCAAGAAAAGATTCCAAAAGGAGGACTTCCAAAATAAAATTCGATGAATATGGCGGATTCAGAGGTTTTGCAAAGGGTAACATCTTAAATATTTAAATTGTAAATTTTGAAAATATTAATAAAAAGTGTAAAATGAAAGATTCCTTCTTTTCTAATCTACTCAAAACTGCTGAATTTGTGGATTCTATTAACGATTTTCAAATGAGTAATCGTTGATATCAACTATTTTTAAAATTAATTCCACTTCAACTATAAAATCGTTGCTAATAACATTCTCCAAAGTTGATTTGTTTATTTAAAATAAACCTAATTAGTGTTCACTACTTTGTACACTTAAGTCTTTTTTTATGCGGTAGAAGCGTTCCAAAAAACCGCATAAAATAAATCCGCATAAAAAAGAACTCTACTTCCATACAAAAATGAGAAATGCGTTCCGAATATTTCTCAAACCGCATAACTTTAAAATAAGGTCAAAAAATTAAACTAAAATCGCATAAAAAACCTATAGAACAAAAAAAAATATTCATTTATTTTTACTTTTAACACAAAACAACACTTGTATTCATACTGTACATACCAAAAAAAAAAAAAAAAAACAAAACAAAAAATCAATAAAAAATAATTCCCCGGCTAAAAATCTACATATATGGATACATACAGGTTTATTGTATGTTCGTACATGATCATAAACATGAATGCTTTTCCATACATGGATACAAAAATCTCCATACATACCATGCGCGGTTCGAGCAATTAATATAAGGGGAAAAATCATACGCCACAGTAGACAAATACATTGAATTGGCCACTGAGGCGTATGATTTTTCCCCTTATATTAATTGCTGGAACCGCGCATGATACATACATGCATCCACATATGTCCACACTTGTGCATTAATGAGAATACGATCGTATTCCCGAGAATTCGACGACAATGTTAAACTCGGTTGTGAGAAAGAAATAACAGATTTTCTTGTTTTAGACTCATTCATTTTAATTTCTCTTATTGAAGATTCTCCAAGTAAACTTGGAGGCATATCTTTCACCATTTTCTATGCGATCTAAAATTACCATTTTTGTGTCTAACGAAATTACTGTCTTTTTTTCTTGGTTTTATCCATTTCTTTTAAGAAAACCTTTAAAAAATAAGACAATCAATTTTTTTATTTCAAATTAAATAAAAAATATTATAAAAGTTGTAAAAACGCAACGCAAGTCGATTTTAAAACCGCATAACTTCAAATCCGTATAAAAAAACGCAGAAAGAGACTTAAATGTACACTCAAAAAAAAAAGTTAGTAAAGTCAGCAAAAATTGTTGCTGTGTCAGCAAATTTTTAGTCAGGAGCATGCTTGCAAAAAAGTTGGTAATGTCAGCAAAAGGTGTTGCTGAAAATCAGCGAGCTGATTTTTACCAAAAAATAGTAATCTCAGCAAAAATTTAGCTAACACTTAGTCGATTGCAAAAGAAAAAATCCTTGCTAAAATCACTAAACTTTTCGCTGAAAATTAGTAAACTGAAAAAAAATCAAAAAATTTGTAGAGAAATTTTACTTTAGTTAATTTATTTGCTAAAAATTTAAATATAGAAATTGTGTAGAGTTGTTTTTTTTTAATTATCATTTCCGTTGTCTACTACATCCAGACAAGCTGCGACATCTACATCTTGTATATCTGGTTGTCGTCCACGCATAATTTTTGTAGCAAAATAAATTAGTAAAACATTAGTTCAAAATTGATTTAGTGCTAAAAAAATATAACTAAAATTATTGTTGAAAAGGGAATTTCAGCAAAAATATTGCTGAAAACTAGTACACTTGATATAAAAGACGTATTAATAATTTTTCTACTAACTTAGTTTTTTGAGTGTATATTAAAAAAAAATATACAGACTCCGACCGAGTATTCGGATTTGGAGTTTGGCCAAAAAGTGATGTTCGTCCAAAATTTTGTTGAATATTTATATAAATCAACGGTTCCCAAATAGGGGACGCCCCCCAGGGGTCCGTAGCAGAATTCCAGGGGGTCCGCGAAGAGTTCCGACAAAAAACATAAAACAAGGGGGTTACCGCGTAACTCGATTCGAAAAAAAAAATTTAGAATTCGTAAATTTTGTACCTTTCATAAAAAGAAAAGTTTTAGCAAAAATCTTACTTTTTATATTTTAATGTGTAGTGTACAAGTTTTGGATAAAAATTAATTAAAAAGTAGAATTTTTATAGAGAATTATATTTTTAACATAATTTATTAAGTAAATCTCGCTCAACGCTGTGGTGTAATGGTTAGCGCGTTGGACTGTTACAAGTAATGTTGCGGGTTCGAGCCCCAACCAAGGCAACATCAATTTATGAAAAATAATAATATGCATGAGTTTTTTCTATCCCTCATACATATCGCAGCGTCCTCCTCGGTGTTCCCGAAGGAGGACGCTGCGATATGAACTAAAAAAGCTTCAACAAAGTCCGCCAACTCTTCATCAGATGGCGCGCAACAACTGTTCTAAGATTCAACATCTCGCGCAATTGCAGTGTTGCCATATTTGAAGCCCTTCATCTTTCAGCACTTTGCACTTCTCTATCCGCTTTCCAAAGGAAGCAACACGTTAATTGATAGGAAGAATTTCCTGAGTGTTGCTTTTCTTTAAAAAAAAAAAAAAAAAAACACTGGTTTGGGGGTCCGTGAGCTAGTAGAAATGTCTCAAGGGGTCCGTGAAGCAAAACTTAGTGGGAACCGCTGATTTAAATCAATATTTTGCAACATTTAGCTCTTTGTGCTTTTTTAAAGCAACTCTTTATAAATACATGGACATACAAAGCGTATGAGTGATATTATTTTTCACATTAAAAATAACATTCATACGTAACCTGACCATCTCGCTTTTTAAAGGGCTATTCAGCCCCGTAATTTATCGCTTAAAAATTACGTAAAGTTGCTGTGAAAAAAACAATCAAGAAAAGCTAATAGACTTTAAATTTTTAGAGAATCCCAGCAAAATTTTCTATTACCCGGTAATGACTTTGGTAAGAAGAAATAAGGGAAGGTAACCTCTTACTTTTCTATTACCAAAGATATTATTTTAACAAGGGCATGTCCATCGAGGTAACTCCTTATTTAGTAAAATGTTATTCTAAACTTCCATGCTACGGTTATTTATTACCTCTAGGTTACAAAAACCCTTAAAATAAAATAAGATTTTTTTTTTAATTTCAATTTGTTTTATATTGACTATTACTATAAGAATTACATATTTTTAACAAAAAATTTTGTAAAAAATTTTTTTATAAGTTTTGGTTATAAAAATAAGCATTTTGTTTTGTAATGAAGAGGGTAAGCTCTTACTTTGCTATTACTAGACCTATTATTTTAACAAGGGCATGTCCATCCATGTAACTCCTTACCTAATAACATGTTATTCTGAACTTACAGGTAAGGAGTTTTTAAAAACATTTTGTTTAAATTTGAATTTTTTAAACCGCATATCAATTTTAAATTCACTGGTTTTTAACAAAAAATTGAATTTCTGAAATTTTCTAGAAAAACGAATTATTTATCGCAATTAAACATCCAAACGTATAAATTTGGTATTTACAAGTAATGCAAGAGTAAGGTATAAGGGTCCAAAGTAATGCAAGGGTAAACGGTTTGATATATTACCAGGTAATATGCATAGTAGTACCCATATATTACCAAGGTTTTGCTGGGATGTATTTATGTGTACTTTATTCAAAATTGAACATTTTTATCGAGGGCTTATACAAATTATAATAAATTTCATTAAAGGAATTAAATGTGCTAAAATCCCAAAACTTATTTGACAAATTGTGAAAAGTGGTCTGTTGAAAGCATGTCCCTATCCGGATTTCATTCTTGCCTAAGAAAATCGTCAGGGGACGACGTTTTTCTAGAAATTTTATAAACGTCGTCCCTTGACGATTTCCTTAGGCAAGAATTAAATCCGGATAGGTACATGCCTTCAACAGACCATTTTTGACAATTTGTGATAATAAGTTTTGAGATTTTAGCATATTTAATTCCTTTAATTCAATTAATGTATTTCCCGATAAAAATAAATTTAAAAAGAACTAATATGCAAGTTCTTGTGCAAATTTAAATATTATGTGCGTTCCCGTACGTTACCGCGGGTACCCGCGGGAACCCAAAACAGCCCAAATAACAACAATTTACACCCAATTTTGAGTACGGGAACGCCTTTGGGCTAGTTTGTGTAACTTCGGTAAAGTACGGGAACAGACATACTATTGACACTTTAGAAAACATTATCCCCTGACGATTTCCTTAGGCAAAAATTAAATCCGGATAGGGACATGCATTCAACAGATCATTTTTCACAATTTGCCAAATAAGTTTTGGGATTTTAGCACATTTAATTCCTTTAATGCAATTAATGTATTCCCCGATAAAAATTAATTTATAATAAATTTATTTTGCAGCATTTCGATTAGCGCGATGTTGACCACCTTGGCTAACTTTAAGTGCTGGCAGCCATATCTTCTATTTTCAATTCCGATTAACTATGGAATGACTGAATTTCCAAAACTCCAATTTTACACATCGAAAGAAGTCCTAATTCTGTTCATTTGATTTAATTTCAAACACTTCAATCAGATATTGTTGTAAGAAGTATTGCTTTCGGGTAACAGTTGCTCCCGACGGAAGAAACTTCCACAATACAAAATTGTTATTGCTGGCAATAAATGTTTTCTTCCAGGCGATATGATCAGGGATTCATAGCCATGCTTGCTCGGATATTGGTTGCACAAACAGAGAAATTTATAAAATTTCGAAATATGATGATTCGAGCAGTCCTTTAGTGTATAAGGTGTTGAAATGTGGTGACCAGTTTTATTGATTTTAAAAATCTTGGAAAATATTCTTAAGTTGACTTAATTGCTCTTGAAAAGAGCTCACAGATATGTTTGCATTGCGATTAAGGTTTTAAAATTCACAACATTTTTGAACTCCCGGTAATCGGGATTTTTTAGAACATTTCCAGGATTTCTGGAAATAATTGAAGTAATTTTTCACTCAGATTTTAACAGCAAAAATTAATTTTTGTTTGACAAACATAATAAGGGTTTTCATATAAACTCGTAAATTCCTTATGTACCTTATATAAACATAAACCATATTTTTTACGTATGGAGTTTGACATTAAACTACCAGGTTTACACTGTTTACGAGTAGAATACGAGTTTATATGAAAACCCCTAATATGTTTCAATTTGATGAAAACTGGTAATTAAGAAATGTTTTTACAAAGTTTCATTTTCAATTGGAATGAAATTGTGCAATACCACGAAATGGGAATTTGGGTTTCTCCAATTCAAATATTTTTTTCTTTTTAACATGAGTTTAAAATAAAATTTTTAATAGCTTCGAAAATAGTTTTTTATGTTAAAATTGTTGACGTGTTTTTAATGTTCAAAGAAATATTACAGGTTAAAAAAACTACTTAAGAATTTTTACAAAAATTTACAAAATAATTTAAAAATGTTTTTAAAAACAAATTTCTTTTAACAAAAATTATACTTCTCCATCTCTTAACACCTTTAACACTTTCACTTAACATTTTCTATGTGAAATAAAACGAACAAATGTTCCGTTTGGGAATTTTGGAACCATAAAAAATTCAATTTTTTAACACTTTATGCTATACATATTTGATTTATTTTTTCTTGATAGTTCTAAGGAAAATTCCCTGAAATTCGGAAGTGGAAAATCGGCAAAATGCTCGTGGACCTAATTGCGATTACATTTCTAGCAATTTGTTTGAAGGTTAAGATCAGTACTTCCAATTGTAATTTGTTTGTAGTTCACACAAAAAAGTAGTAATGAATACAAATTATTTATTGATTAGCAACTAATAATTAGTATTGTTGTTTTATAAATGCGAATTGAAAAATGTACGAATGTATGTACATATATATTCATGTATACACAAATCAAATAAATCAAAAATAAAATCAAATTAATCAAGTGTTTTCTTTAAATGTTTAAGAAAGGTAAGTATCCAGCACGACGAAAATATATTTTTTTATTTTTTTTATTCATGCTTTATCCAAAAAAGAAAATTTTCTTGGAAGCTGTGTTAAAACAACTTATAGAAAACCACTTCGAAATTTGAGTGTAGTTACAGTTTAAAATGATTCACAATTTCATATCTATTGAAAATGTAAAAAATATATTAAATTACTATTTGTTCAATGACGAATAAAACCGGTTGGCCAATAAAATAAAACAAAGTTTTTCGTATGATGTATTGAAATTTATTGTTCTCTTTATTATTAATTTTCTGTTTTTCTTTAATTCTAATTATCAACTTTTAAAAATACATATTTTTATATTTATTTTTGTTCTTTTATATTCCCAAAATATGTTCACATTAAATTGTGAAACAAAATGGTATATAAAAAAGAAGTATAGACTTTTAAACGAGAAATCAATGTGATAAAAAACTAACTAATTTAAATATTTCATTCCTTAATTTAAATTTTCTTTAATTATTAATAAAAGAAAGTGTAAATTTTTTGTAAAAATGGAAGGTTAAAAATATTAAATTTTGTTGACTATTCCTACTTGTGACTGTCATAAGACTATTTTTAAGACTGTAAGTCACAAACTTTTCATACAAAACAACAATGAAACTAAATAAAATTTAAATTTAATTTATCAATGTTATGATTTTGTCGATAACAGGTCTTCATTTTTTTGAAGTTTTCAAACAAAAATTTGAATTTATTGTGACTTTGCAGTAACGAATACGAGGGGAATACAGGCACAACTAAAAGTCACAGACTGTTCGTAGGAATATATAGTTTATTTGATTTCAGCATTGATTTCTGAACAAATAAAAAAACATCATTAATTGCAATATTTTTGTATTTATTTTGTAAATTTTCAAATTTAATGCAATTTTGTTTTAATATTTTATAATTAACAAACTAAATTCTACATACAAAAAAATATAGTTAAAATTATGTTTGTAACACAATACAATATCGATATCGTATGTATGATTATAATGGAATGTAGTAACACGTTTTTTTGTTATAAAAAAATAAAAATAAAATGTATAGGCTGAAAGACAGAAAAACGTGTATACAAATATAATATAGATGTAAAACTTAGATTCGATTAGATTCGTTTAGTTTTGAAATATGTTTAATAGCTGCAAAAAACAGAGTATCTGTTTTTTTTATCGTATTTACAAAACGTAGAAAAATGAAAACAAAAATAAATTAAATGTTTTGCATTGCATATTTTTGTAAAATAAAAACTTAAAATAAATTAAAATATATAAACTAAAAAGTACAAATAATGGACGGTATAAAAAAATAAGTAAAAAAGTTTAAAATGTTGAAAACTTTTTTACCTAGAGATTACTATTGTGACAAACTAAACAATAAAGAAATATAAAGGCAACTATCAATATTATTGATAATATTCTTAAAAATCACTAATTAATTTTTTAATACTTGGTCGCGATTGGTTGATTTTTAAAAATGTATTTTAAAAGTTGATCGCGTGAGGGCCACTTAACATTTTATATATTATTTTGATACAGTGCCTTTGAATGTCTAACGGACGACCGATATTACTGACTGTTGTTTTTTTTTTTTTTTGTTAATTAAACAATCTAAAAATTTTATCTTGAATATATTTATGTGGCTATTCGGATTTCTAGATCATTATCAATAATATTGATTTAATGTTCTTCAACAATAAAATTGCAATTTTCTGAACTAAAATTTAAAATGCTTGAAACCAAATAAAAAAAAAATATCCAAACTGAAAGCAAAATTAAAAAAGTCACGCTCAAAATAATTGGCAGTGTAACTGTTTTTCGAATGCAAATTAATACAAATCAACACAATTTTTTAAGACTTTGTATATCAGTTTTAAAGTTTTAAGGCCAGCTTTTTTTGTTTATAAGTATTTCTCTTTAATAGAAATAAGGTAAAGCCATAAATGACTTAAAAGAGCTTAAATCTGCTAAAATGTTAAAAAATTTGAATATTTAAAAATTCCTTGATTTTCGCATAATGTTTTTTAAACTAGCTCCTTCAAGTCAATTTTAATGTTGCTTTATTAATTAAATTTATCGATTTTTAGTATTTTTTCAAAGTCTTTCTGTTATATTTTAGTTGACTGCTTGTTTGTGCTCCGAATAGATCTCAACATTTTTGTTTTTTTAGATTTAAAAATTATGCCTTGTATCCTTATTATGTAGACCATTCGCCTACTGGTGACATTCCAAACTATATGAACCATTCTTTTCGTTTGGTCACTTGATGGCCAGTTGTTGAATGTACCACAGCATCATCAGGATCATCAGCACCATCGGCTCCCTGATCCTCATGTGTTAGATAATCACCTTTGTGTCTATGCAAATAGCGTCCAATTAAGAAGATCATTAAGCAGAGTAAAAGGAAGAGTATTACAAGAAGACCTAGAATGAAATTAATAAAAGAATAAAATGTTAAAGTTGTAAAGGATATAAATTAGAGAAACTGGGATACTTTAATCCTATCATCAAACGTAAACATTTTTATGAAATCCATATATTTAGTTAGAATATTGTTCTACCTCAAGTCCAAATTCTAATATGATATTGTCATATTAGATTTTATTTGTTGTTTCAAAAAGGTTGACCATTTTCATGACAGACAATACAATTATTTCGTGGGCATCACCCCAACTCATCATTTTTATGAGATTTTAAAATTCTGAAGCACAATTATTAATGTGGGTGCTGTGGTGTAATGGTTAGCACGTTGTACTGTTACACATGAGGTTGCGTATTCGATTCCCAGAGACCGCAACATCAACTTGGAGAAATAAAATGATTTTTCTGACTCTTACACATATCGCAGCGTTCCCATCCCCATAAGACTTAACCCCACCGAAGTAAAATAACAGGGCTATGAACTAAAGAGCTTTAACAAGTTTGCCAACTCACCATTAAATGGCGCTTAACAATTGTTTTAAAATTATAGTGTTGCCATATTTGAAGCCTTTCATCTCTTCTCTATCCCCTTTCCAAAGAAAACAACACGTTAATTAATAGAAAGAATTTCTTTAGTGTTGCTTTTCTTTTTAAGAAAAAAAAAAGAATTTTTTTGTGAATTTAGACTGACTTTGGAACAGCATTTGAAGCCTCCACATAATTTAGCCAGTCTACAGATATATGGAGTGCATTGAAGAACATTTATTTTTACAATGAGCGTTACTTACTTTTCGGTTTAAGATCTAAGCATTTATTTTATTAAATTTAAGTTTGTGTTTAATGTCTTGGTGTATTAAAAACAAATTAAATTTTTATATTATTAAGTGTAAAATTTGACGAAAAGATTATTTGTAAGTGAAGTTCTCTATTTATGCTAAGCTGTCTTTGTTGCTATATTTTAACTATTCATTTTTTGTATTTATTGAATATCGTTACCAGATTGAATAAAAACATTTATCCCCAAATCGTTCAAAATTAAGAATAACAAGCGGGCTAAAGCCCGCTCGATGGTTTGTATAAGTCCCCAGGTGACTGGGAACTTTGTATAAGTATAAAATACCATTATCGAAATAATTGCAATACAGTTAACCTTAATATACCGTTATCGAAATACAATGAACTTTGTTTTTTATGAGAGTTCAGTAACCTGTCCTAGGATTTGTCTTGTGACATGTCACAAGGGGTCAATTTCCCCTCCTATGACAACGCCATGTAAAAGTGACCAGCCTATTTCATATAAAGGGGCCAGTTCGGTGACATTTTGTTAAAATTTCCCGTAGGGTATTGTCGGTATTGAGATTTTTCATTTGTCAAAAGTTAGCCATACTTTGAAAGAAAAAAAAAATTTCACGATTTTGACCTCTAATATCTTCGGTGTTTGAAGCGATAAAAACTTGATCTATATATCAAATGAAAGCTTTTCGTCTTGATAACATACCCAGGTAGAAAAATACAAACGGCACAATGTTGGCCCGGTATTGGAGGCGGTAGTACATGTACTGGCAATGCGTCGGATTTTTAACTTTCACTGTACTGCCATGTTGTCGAAATGATAACACCAATAAACGCTTGGCCGTAGTTATTTCCCAACGTTGGCGCAGGCTTGAGATTTTATTTTTTTGGTATTATTCCAGTACATTTAATAACAAATTTAGTAGTTTGCTAGAACTTTACTGTCCTCTTAGTGTACATCACAGATTTTTTTATTTTTATTTTTTTTTTGGCAATGTCTTGAGACTTGATGAATTTCTTCAAATGTATTCTTTCGAAACTTCACAAGAAAAGAATGGCGATGTCTCTCTTACATAAATAATTGTGTAATAGATGTAAAAATACGTAAAATTTATAAAATTGTTAATTTTAATAAATTAAAAAAAGCTCGTTAATTTTCAGAAAACAGTACTGGCAAAGCACGTTTTAAGTAGTACCGGCATTTCGTAAAAACAGTGCTCTCCCAGTACAACTTTTGTTGTAACGTCGGTAATTTCTACCTGGGTACTTATAAGCACAATTTTTGTTCTTATATAGGTTTTCTACGGAATAAAAACATTAAAAAAACAAAAAAATTAAAATTCCTACGCCGAATCATAATGGGTCAACAAAAAAATGCTATCATAAAGCTATTTTTATTACCTTTCCAGTGGTGTACATATTGTTCCAACCCTATCATAAATGAAGAAAATATAGTTAAGTTCATTTTTAAACTTTAAACCGGGCCCCCAAAAGAGAGTTATATCAGTAGTAAAAATTTAGAATCAATCGGTGAGGTTCAATCGAATCAAAATTGAATCAACACAAATAGGAGCAAATCTTAATTCACTTTAATCAATGTCCAATCATTGATTTAAAGGCATTATGAATTATTCAGTAATTTATAAAATGAATCTAATTTTATGCATATAAATTCAAAAAAAGAATTATCTCTTTCAAGGTCTGGGTGTGTATGTATGTATATTTTACTTATTCAGTAACAACAACAACACACAGTTAATATATTTTTTCATGTTAATATGGAAAATTCTAGAGGTGCTTTTACTTTTTCATTCATAACTTTTAAACGTCTGGACCAAATATGCCCATTTCCAATACCAAACTGCTTAAGAAATTGGACAAAAATTTTGACTAAAAATTAACATCCTAGCACAACTATTTTGAGCGTGATCGTGATTTCAACAGATAGACAGACAGACAGACAGACACGGCTATATCGGTTTCGCTATTTATAACGATCAAGAATATATATTTTTTTTATGTTCCAGATTTTTTTTTCGATGAGTTACAAACGGAATGACAAAATGATATATACCCTCCTGCACAGTGGGATGGAGGGTATAAAAAGAGGGAGCTGTCGTGGTACTTATGAGAAATTTACCAAACTAGTTGCGGAGTGACTCTTTGGTATCACAACTGTACCAGTTGATTTGCACCTCAAGTCAATTCACAGTAAAAAAAATTAAGTGTTTATTTGCAAACTCCGTTTTATACAAATGTAAACAAAATGAGAATTGCAAATCTCACATTTTAATTTAGTTAATTTGTTTTACAGTCCCGACATAGATCGTATTAAACTAGTTCACAACTGGTTCAAAATGGGTATTTTGAGAACTAGTTTTATAGTTACTAGTCAAAAAACTAGTACTTTTTAGACCATTTACTACATTTAGATATCAATTAGGCAACTGAAACTCCAATATATTTAGGAGGACGATTGTTTTCTGACTTCAACTCCGTACAAATTTTTTAAAATATCACCAAAAAAAAATTTTTTTTTATGCAGCCAATCCAATTTGTTGTCAACCGAATGGTTGTTGTTGTTGTTGTAACGGCTTTAAAATGAGAATTTGTAGTTAATAATTCTCATTTAAAGCCGGAGTGGCAATCCTTGCTCGGATAAATTCGAAGATTCGAATACATCCGAATCGTTCCGGCACATAGTCCGATTGCCGTGTGAACCGGGTTATACCGCCCATACTCGGTCGTCAGAGCCTCGTCAGCGTTACAGGGGACACCATGTCCAAGGTGGACTGTGGGTGAGGTTGGCATTTGGAAATAATTTCTCTTGACCCCGAATGGTTGGGTGGGTTGCTGTAACAAAATTTTTCGGTTAATCTTCATACCATCCTAAAAAAACTTTCACATTTCTCCTTTTGGGTCTAGATTGACAAGACAAAAATTTGTTTTCGTATGAAAGAATCCACATTTTTTAAATAACGTAAAACGGATCACATATTTAAAAAAATTTCAATGATCTATTACCATTTTTTTTCTAATTTTTTTTTTGTAATAGATTGATGAAATAAAGCAATGCTTCAAATGGGGTCTGTATAGACCCCGAGGGAGAAATTTGTAAGTTTCTTTAATAGCACTGAGAAAAAAGAATTCAATTAAAATTTATTAGAAATTAAATTTCCTTTTCGTTCAAATACGACCTCAGGATGTTAATGCTATCGTATTCTTATTCAGCCCAAGGAATTTCTGCTGTCACGAGCAAATTGCATTGTCCAAACTAATTTTCTGTAGACACAAACTAACCAATCGATTGGCTACAAATTTAGCTGTCAGAACAAATATTCTTTCTCTTTGCTAATTTCTGAATGATTTCTGCCATAAAAAAAACATTCTGACTACGTTCTTCTACAAAAATATGTAAGAATATTAATAATGTTTTATAGACAATTTTAAGGTTTTGTGTACTTGCTTCTTTTGAAAACCCTCCGATTCTAAGCACTTTTCCATTCGAGATATCCACATATAAATCTTCAGATTTTAAAGATTTTTGTATGGAAAAATCTTCAGCTTCCTACACTCAGAAAACAGAATCATTCTGACAACGGTTCTGACAACAGTTTCAGAATACTTGCTAGGACAATTGAAATTTTGTTGTCTCAGTCAAATAACTGTTGTATCAACTGATTTTCTATTATCATAAAAGAACCATTTCATTGTCTATAAATTCCGTTGTCGCCACGAACCTGCTCAATGCATGAAACTATATATTAGATTAAGAAATTTATATGTAGAAAAATAATTTGTTTTGAATGATTTCTAGTAGAGAAAACCACTTACATTTTAAAAAATGTATCCTATCAAAAAAAAAACTCAGATTGTACTTGTATTTTGACTTTTTTTAGAAAATTATAAAATTTATTTAAATGTTAAAAATCAGTACAAATTAAAAAAAATCAGTACAAATCAGTAGACGATTTTTTCATCAATACACGTGAGAAAAAATCAGTAAATGTACTGAGCAAAACAGTACGATTGGTCATCCTAAATATATTGCAATACCATATTTTTAAATAACTTTGTCAACAACGCGTATGAGTGTTATTATTTTACATATCAAAAATATCACTCATACGCCATATACATTTTAAGCAGTGTTGCCACCAGTAGATCAAAAAATTACACAGCTATAGGTCAAAAATTATTCAAAACTGTATGAAATTACACAAAAAGTTTATTTTTATATTTTTCCAAATAATATATAAGGCCATTTAGACCAACTCTTCTGTGCGTTGTGGGGCAGAATCAAAATATTTTGGAAATAATGTGGTGATTTCTTACCGGCTGGTTGGATTATTATGAAATTTCTCAGTGTCGAAGTCAATGTAATTTCGAGCTTAAGTTTTGCCGGCCGAGCCAACAGTGCCATTTGACACCAAACCAGACCCCCTCGAGCACTGTGAAATCCTGCTTGAAATTTTGCATTTTTTCAATAACCTGATTCAGTTTTCTGCAGAGCCAAATCAAAGCCAATTTTTGTGAAAAATATTGGTTATGTTTGCAAAAAATATTCTATTTTCTAAAAAAAATTAAATCCAATATATTTTGCAGGCATAAAATAGTTAATTATATGGTGTCGTTCATAGTTAAAAGAAACCTTTCTAGGTTAACTATTTCTAAGTTGCTGAATTATTTTCAAAATATATTATTCTGAACCACTATAAGTTAACAACATTTTTCTCTGATCATGGAAATTACAGCAAAAATTTTCGCTGATATAAAAACTTTGAAAATTACTAGTTTTTCAGTCAATCACAAACTAAGTAATCCAAATATCACTCTGTCGCAGCATTTTCATATGGTCTTGCCAGTACTAGAGAAAAGTACTTTTTTTACATGAAGTTTGAAAAATATGTTCGCAAAACATGAACAATATACGGGGTTAAAAATAGGAATTAAATATAGGACAATGTTTTTTATTTCTTCTTCATTGGGCTTAGTTTTGAACAAATTTACGAAATAATTCGTCGGAAAATAGAAATTTGTGGTAAATACTTCACAAATTCATTTAATCGAAATATCGACTAATTTTCATTTCATTATTAAAAAGCTGTGGAAATGAATTTACGTAATTTCTGTAAAAAGTGAAATTACACGAAAACTACACAAAAATGTCATTATTCAAAAATTATCCAACGAATGTGTAAACAGTCCCATTTTTAAATAATTATTCAAAAAGTGGCAACACTGATTTTAAGGTATAAGTATTGCCAAAATTTTATATCAAAAGGCGGGCCAATGATACATAAATATCCAAAATGGAGGGGTTTTTGAAATGTGAAATTTTAAAACATGACAAAAATTGTAGTGGATTGGACCATAAGTTAGGCGTCAAAATTGCGTTATTTTTTAACATTATTTCGGATAAAAAAAATTAAATTTTTTGTTATTTTACGGCATTATAGACGAATTTTATAATAGAAAATATATTATATAAAGTTCGCGGTCGAATTCAGACTTGCTTAAATTCAGACTTTCGTTAAATTTGAGTAAGTTTTGCATTTGCGAAATTTGTCTATTATGCTTTAAAATACCGAATACTAACCAAATATATTTTTTAGCCGAACTGTTCAGTGAGACACTAAAAATAGTGTTACATAATATCCAAAAACCGAAAGTAAGAACTTTTCTATTTTAAATCACAAAATTTTAAATCACAAAATTTTTAATCACAAAATTTTTTATGAAGAATATATTTTCATAATTAAAAGATTTTTATACTAGAGAATCATTAAGCTTGTGGTTCTTGAAGTTCAATTTATTTAAATAAGCCCCGTAACTCAAATAAGTTTCAAAAACTCTATAGTCCCTAAACTTTTCTATACAATTTTAGGTTCACAAAAATCGTAAAATTATGACCATCAATTGCAATGAATCATTATACATTCACACCAAAAATTTAAATCAATTTTTCATTAAACTTTTTTTTATTATTATAAAGGATTATATTTTAAAAAGTACTGCAGTTTTTGCAATTGTAATTCAGAAAATATCAATTTAAATTCAGAATTTTCATTTGAAATTTAAAAAAACATCGATTGAAATTCAGAATTTCCATTTTAAATTAAGAAAACACCAATTAAAATCCAGATTTTGTATTTTGAGTACAGAAAATACCATTTTAAATTTATAAAATATTATTTGAAATTCAGAAAATATCAATTGAATTTTAGAAAATAACATTTGAAATTCGGAAAATATCAACAGCAATTCAGAAAATAGCATTTGAAAATCAGAAAATATCAACTGATATTTAGAAATCATCAATTGAAATTTAGAAAATAAGAATTGAATGCCATGTTATGTTTTCTGAATTTCAATTGATATTTTCTTAATTTCAAATGCAAACCCCGAATATCAATTGATATATTCTGAGTTTAAAACAAAAAACCTGAATTCCAATTAATATTTTCTGAGTTGCAGTTGCAAAAAGGTGTAGTTTGCAAAAAAATTCAATAAATTTAGAAAAAGCGGGAATCGATAACAAAAAGCGGGATTCTTGTAACGCCAGGTATAAGTGAAATATTCAATGTATGAAAAATATCACTCAGACGCTTTGCAGGTTAATTCACCCCCAAAAATGTTCTAAAGCAATTTAATATTCCCATCTATACCCAAATTTATCAGATCCTAAAAACCTTTTTTAGGAAAAAAATACAAATAAAATACGAGAAAAAGGACAAAAGAAAAAGAGGAAGAATTTAAGTAATTTTTTTCTGTAAGAAAAAATTTCCAAATGAATACGATTATGTAAATTTTCTTAACCTTCCTATACCCGCGCTAATTTTTGTAACACCTATACCCGCGCGCGGTCTCACAGACCGAAGGTTTGAAAACCTGTTTCTTTATAGTTTTTCCTAACACAATCTATATAGATATTTTTTTTTTTTTAACTTAAAGATATAATGAAAAAAATTATATGATGCAATAACTTTATTTTCAGCAATTTTATCGACTTTTTTTTCTTTTGAAAACCTTTTTTTAATGTTTATCAAACTTTATCGTAGATTTTAGTTGATCTGAAGATTTTAGTTGATTGAGTGTTATTTTTGTTCGGTTTTAAGATCAAATATGACAAATTCCAATTTATAGGAATATTCTAGCTTTTTAATAAATATATGAATACTTACATCCCAATAACACAGAATCAACTTCATTATAAGCCTTGCGTAATTTCTCTTCATCAACTAGAGGTGGTGGCCTAGTTTCAACTTCAATAGGTGGATGAGTAACAGGTTCTACACCACAAAAATCTTCAGTAAGTTGAGCTTTAAAAAAATATTTAGTCATTATTTCAAAACCAAAGATAAAACTAAATACTTACTGCCCAATGATTTAACATTTGAAGGAGGATTTTGTTGGAACATTAATTTCAAAGGATAAATGTCATCAAATTGAACACGTGATACACAACCGACAAAACCATCAGTCATTGATTCATTTTTACCGATATACATATACTGAATGTTATTGAATTGAGCATCGGCTGAAGCTTTAATATCGAAATTATATTCCACCGGTTCGTAATTATCGACTTGCAGAACTACAGTGGAGCCACTATTTTTACGTGAAAATCGAACATCATGATATTGGCCTAGGCCGAAATGTTTTTTGGGGAAAATAATTTCCTGACGTTCAAAACCAAAATCGAAAACGCAACGTAAATGACCTGAAAAGAATAATGAAAAATCAACAATGTTTGAAAAAAAAAACAAAAGTATTACCTGAATTGGATATTTGAATAGTTAAATATTCGCCAGTTAAATTTGAGGAGAAACCCAATAAGAAACCTTTTGGTATGGTAGTGGTAAAACCAACACGAATATTTTCCGCTATAGAGGAACGGAAAGAACCCTCAAATTCATAACGTATAATGGAACTACTACGTAAATTGACACCAATTTCTAGATAAAAGAAAACATTATTTTAGTATAAAGAAATTCAGTGATATGTAAAATATAAAAAAATTACCATCAGCGCATATGGGTCCCTTAAAAGCACTCCAACGACAGTCACAAGAATAGCCGTCATAACGTTCAATACAGGTACCATTGTTCAAGCAAGGACTTGATTCACACCGTCCCACACAACCCCACGAAATACCATAGTTTCCAAGTGGTGTATGTTGTTTAAAATCAACCATTTTACCATTTAACAATAAAGCTCTAATACAGCCAACATAACCATCACGCAAATCGGTAGTGGCACCAATAAATAAATCTGAAGTTAAATGCAGAGCTCTTACAGGACCTGGTGGTTCTCGAACTTCTGCTTTAATGGAACCATCTACCACTAAACGTGCTTCTTTTCTGTAATTTGTTAGAAAAAATAATAATTTAGACATTTTGTTATCTATAAAATTGACTTTAATTAAAAGACTTCTGAAATAACTCAGTAGCAAATTGTCGAAATAGCTTTAATCCTTTTTCTAGATGGCGTATATGTGACGAATATTTTAACTGCATTAGTAACCAAGGAGCATTTTTTTTATTAAATACGATAAAACCACATCTGTATTATAATATCTAATAGTTAAGTGTCAGTTACCCAACCATAAACGTAACTGCAACGAATCAGCTGTTTCGAAACCACAAGAAGAAGTGTATACAAGTGGTTACTAACGCGTAAATGTAAACGTACTTGCACGATCATTCTGTTGAAATCAGAATTTTCTATCCGTCATCGAAACAGCTGAATGATTTTAGTCGGAAAAAATATAAAATGAATAAAGGAAATAGATTCAAACAACAAATAAGAAATAAAAATTAACAAATAAATGGAAAAATTTAGAATAAAATATAAAACCAAATGAAATAGATGCTAAATAGTAATGTCGTTTACGGTATTCTATAATTGTACTTTTTAGCTACGGCACGGTACAGTTACATCACATTTACGTTTACGGTCCCAATCAGCCCTTTAATGTTTTCAAAATACCGGTAACATTTAAATATAGCCTTTTTTGTAACGAGAAATTTTAAAAATATTTAAAAAAAATTGTGATTCAAAAAAAAATTGTGATTCCATAATGAAAAGTTAGTAGCTCCTTATACATCTGTTAACTAGAATCTATATTAGGCCTAGCAACTTGTTAGAATAGAGTTTATTCATAATGATTTCTTAGCACACCAAATAAGAGCAACAATAAAGGTTTTCACAAGGGGTGTGCTATTTGTTGTATCGTTGTATCGTCCTAACAAAAAACAGAGTTGTTAAAAATTAAATTGAAAAAATACAACATTTGAGAATAGCACGATACAACATTTCTACGTATGTTTAGGGTCCTATATTTGAGTGTGCTAACAGATAGAAAACTGAATAGAAAATCGTTGTTAAACACAAATAAAAATTTTAACAACTCTGTTTTTTTTAGGACGATACAACGATACAACAGATAGCACACCCCTTATGAACAACCTAAATGTGTTTGAAAATATAAATCATTTTATATTGTGAATGGAATTTTTTTTGCGTTTAATAACAGAACATTAGAAGGAATTTAGCAACAATACTAGAATGAGTTTACCAACAGTATTACGAATAAAACTCATGTTAACTCTATGCTAAATTTTACCCCCGTTACAAATACTTCCCCCGTATTTATAATGAAAAGTTATTAGCTCCTTATACACCGCACACAACGAGCTATTAACAAGAATATTTTCAGTCCTAGCAACTTGCTAGAATAGAGCTTATTCATAATTTCTTAGCATACCAATTAAGAGCAACCCTGTAAAAAAATATAAGACTTTTTCATTATTGTGAATGGATTTTTTTGTTTTTCGGCGTTTAATAACAGAACATTTGAAGGAATTTAACAACATTAATAGAACGAGTTAACAACAGTATTATGAATAAAATTCATGTTACCTCTATGCTAAATTTTCATTATGAATACCGCTGTTCAAATTTAAAGATATTTGTACACTAAAAAAAAAGTCAGTAAAGTCAGCAAAAAATTTTGCTGTGTCAGCAAATTTTTAGTCAGGAGCGTGCTTGCAAAAAAATTGGTAATCTACAGCAAAAGGTTTGCTAACACTTAGTCGACTGCAAATGAAAAAAATCCTTACTAAAATCACTAAACTTTTTGCTGAATATTAGTAGACTGAAAAAAAACTTGTAGCGAAATTTTACTTTAGTTAATTCAGTTGCTGAAAATTTAAATATAGAATATGTGTAGAATTGTTTTTATTTTTTTGTCATTTCAGTTTCCAGACAAGCTGCCACATCTACATCTTGTCTATCCGGTTGTCGTCCACGCTATGAATGCGGTTATTAGCACAATTTTTGTAGCAAAATAAATTAGTAAAACATTAGTTCAAAATTAGTTTAGTGCTAAAAAAATATAACTAAAATTTTTGCTGAAAACGGAATTTCAGCAAAAAAAAATTGCTGAAAACTAGTACACTTGATATACAAGACGTTTTACTAATTTTTCTACTAACTTATTTTTTTGAGTGTATGTCAGCATAAAAAAATTAAAATGGTATCTGCTGAACAACGTTCTTTTTATTTACTATTTTTTTTTAATAAAAACTTTTCTACAACTTCCTTTGAGTTTTTGATATTCCTCATTCTTAGAACATTTTTTTTTTCAATTGTTGAAAAATAGTAAAATAGCACTATTTTTGAAGTTGAAGCCATAAAAAAAATTTTAAATTTATGATAAATGCTAACTTACTACTTAATGTAATACGAACTGTAAATTCCATTTATATTTGATCAAAAGTAGAATAAATTATTTCTTTTGTATAAATTTACGAAACATTTTGATCCATGTTCCTCCCCCATTTTATTACAAACTCACCTATTACGTTCCACACTAACAGTATGCCATTTATTATCATTCAAATGATAACTGGTATGAACGTTAACACCCAATGGACCACTACCAGCTTGATATTGGAATTGCAATTTATTACCACCATTAATAGATAATTTTATATAATCTGTCGGTCCAGTAGCATGAAAGAGTACAGCATTTTCACCAGTTGTTTTAAATTCCAAATAAATATCACCCGAATGACCCATATCAAATGGTGGCAAATTAATAACAGCATCTGATATACGGAATGTCACTTCATTACTAAACAAATCATCACCTTCACAGCGCAAAGGACCCAAAGTATAACGACCCTGTTTCTCATCCAAAGGAGTACCAGTATCACCAAATTTAACAGCTTTAACGGGCAGATATTCTTTTTCTCTTATGTCACCACCATCTTCAGTCCATTCTAAACTATTTGAATCACAATTACACCATTTGGTGGGATCTTGACATTTACCCAAAATACCGCATTCACATTTACGGGAACCAGGTAAGGCACCAGCCCAATAATCCATAGGTTGATTATGTCTAGAAACCCACCAAGAGAAGGGTCGGAAATTGCCGGGTTCAGCTTGAATAGATAGAAAAAAAAAAGATTTATAGATATTTAAAAATATATGGTATTGAATGGTTATATTTACATGGTGAATTGAACAATCTTGAAGATCTGCAGGAATAACTTAATCTTTGCCAACAGGTATGAGAGCGATTTAATAAAGCTTCAATTTGATGCATGTCAGCATCGTAAAGTATATTTTGTTCGAATGATCCAGGTTCTTGGAAACCATCTACTGTGGTAGTATGTTCTTGACTGTGACTTAAAGTGGTTATAACACGTCCATCGGCTAAAATTTGAAGTAAATATTTATTAAATTTTTTTTTAAACTTACGAACTATGGTACCTATTCCTACTTGTGACTCATTGTGACCGTTTTTTTTTCTGACTGATTCAAAATAAATTTAAAAAAAAAATGTCCCACTTCCAAAAAGATGATAACAACTTCTCAAAAAACAAAAAAATTCTCCCTAAGAATTCAATTTTACATGTATGTATCAATAAAATTTAACAAAAGAGAAAAATGATGAAAATTCCCAGATTTCAGCAATTCTGTAAGATTGTCGTAGATTTCAAAGACTGGAAAATTAAGACGCGTAGCTTGGAATTTGACGCATTCGAGTCTATTAATCATCTTAGTTTCCTTGGGCGACAAATCGCAATCATGATGCCATGGTCTGCTTTTAATATTATTAAAGATGTTGAAAAAAAACTTCCACTTATTCCGACTAAATTGCTGAAATTTTACGTTCCAGTCAGACCATAAGGAATTTTTTATGACATCAAGCACATCATTAGCAGAAAACAGTAGCCTTAGCGGATGTCCAATATCAACAGCACGTTTAGCCATATAAATTGTGACCGTTTAAAGACTATTTTTAAGACTGAGAGTCATAACTTTTCATATAAAACAAAAAATATTCAAATTTTGTCAATGTTATGATTGTGTCGATACTAGAGATGAGCGATCCGGTGATTTTTGAATAACGCTGCTACCAGTGATCGTGATTTTCAAATCACCGTTCTTTTAAACAGTGACCGTGATCACGGGTTTGTAATAGAGATGGGCGATCAGGCGATTTTTCAGTAACATTGTTCTCAGTGAATGTGATTTGCAAATCGTTGTTCTTTTAATCTGTGATCGTGATCACGGTTTTTCTATGGAAAAGACTGCGATTTTCTGATAAATAAACGAAATAATATTTATGGCGAATTTTTAAGATGTCAGTTAAACTTGGTTAGTTAAACCGAAAACGAATTCTGTCAACCATTTAAAAGTTTATTTACAAAAATTTGCCGGAAAAACTTTTTCTCAATTATAATTTATTTCTTTATTGAAATAAAACAAAATAAACCACATTTTAAAAGCAGTATTCCAGTTACAAACTGCGTTAAACTAAGTTTAAAGATAATCCACTTCCTAAAAACTGGGCCTTAAAAGAAGAATAGTTGCGACCGGTAACAAAGACATGATAGAAGGAGACATTTTATTCAGAAGAGTTTGAAAGCAAGTCACTGTTATTGAAACAGTGACAGAAACATGTATTACTGTGCACAATGAAGTTTGGAAGAAAGAATAGTACAAAAATATTAAAAGAACGACATTCCGAGTAACTGCGACTTGAAATATTTGATCACTGCCGTTACCAGTGATTAATCAATAACTGTGATTAAATCACCGGTATGAAAATATCGCTCATCTCTAGTCGATACCAGGTCTTAATTGGCTTGAAGTTTTCAAACAATAATTTAAATAAATATAATTTATTATGACTTTGCAACAACAAATAGCGTCGGCCAAGCCCGACCATGAGATACTCTACATAAAAATTCAGTAACAGAAAATAGTTTTTAGTGAAGGAAAATGTTGAAAACGTGTAGACAATGTCTAGTAAAAGTGAAAAGTAAAAAAAAATCGACTTTCAAAAAAGGATATCTTGTTACAAGTTTTAAAATTTCCGAATTCGAACAATATTTTTCGAATCCGCTTACGGAATAACCCCCCTGATTCTTATTATATGGGCGGAAAAATTAACGGTGCAATGAATATAGCAAAAAAAAAAAAAATTCATGAAATTGCCTAATATTTTGACTAAACAGAGGGGAAGTTATTTCTAAAAATCATAAACATTTTCATAGGATACATATTTTAAACTCTATTTTCTATAAAAAAAAAAAATTTCAAAGACTTAAGTATTTTTTAATTTATATGCAATTTTTTTTATATAAGAAAATATGTAAGATTATAGGATTTCATACACCTGAGGCTTATTTGGAATATAATCTTTAAAAATTGTATACATATGTATTTTACTTACTATAATATTCACAAGTAACTGGGAATGGTGCCAATGGTCCACTGCCATCAACATCAATATTTATATTTACACGATTTTTAACACTTTGAGCATTTTTGTAGGCGGTACAAGATAAAGGATTGTTGGCTAAGAACATAGAGATTTAATAAAAATCAATTTAATTTAATTTTAATACAATCTTTAAAACTTACAAGTATGACATACAGCTCCTGCATATCCAGTATGAGCACATTCACAAAAGAATTCCATTGAGTTTTGATGACAAACACCATTATGTTGACATGGATTTGGATTACAACGATCAATCATTTGACAGGCATCGACTACAACTTCATCACCGCAGCATACTTCTTCACCTTGTGTCCAATCTTTGGGTAATTTATAATTACCATCGACTAATATTAAACGCATACAACCCACAAAACCATTACTCTTTTCAATACCTCCGGCTATATAGTAAAGACGACCCGTAGAAATTTGTATATTTTTTGTTGTGGCCATAGGACGTTGATCAATATCCACAACAAGACGATTACGTTGTATGGTTAATACAAAAGAATGCCATTTACCATCATTAAATTGCTCATCATAGTTATCCAAGATAATACGTGGTCTATCCGATAATTTCAAATCAATTTTTACTTTACCTAACTCTAGGAAAACTCTAACATAACCACCCGAAGCAAATTCATGATGTAGCATCATGCCTTTATCTTCATAAGTACGGAAATAGAAAGAAACATTTAATGATTTTTGTGCCTCATAACCCTTTAAACGTACAAAAGAACCACGTGTGGTAAAGGTTACTGGATATATGGGTGGTGATGGACAGGCATATACAGTATTGACTTTACTATAACGATATGAGTCTCCTCCGGTGGCGCCATAATTATCCTTCATGTCTCTTATGAAATTTGTTGAATTAAAGAATATATTTTCCATACAACCGGTAAAATTTTGTGTTACAAATATGCCTTCTTGAATATTGGGTACACCACCCAACAATAGTTCACGATTAAGATTTAAGCGACTAAATTCTCCTTTAATACGACCTCGAACAATAACACGATCTACGGAGAATATAATATCACGTCGATTGCGCGATATAACTACATCATGCCAAACATTATCATCCAGTAAACTGCCCACAGAGAGTGAAGTCATAATGCCACCACCCAAATCTAAATTCAATACCATTTTATTTTCTTTTAACTGTAGAGCAAAATAATCTCCCTGGGTACCACGGGAATACATTAAAATACCATTGGCATTGGCTGTTTTAAAACGAAAACGTATTGATTCACGTGTTGAGGCAATAGGTTCATGCAACAAGTTGTAACGTACTAAGCCAGTACCGTTGAAATAAAGATTTTCCGCCACTGTAAAAAATAAATATTTATATTTTATTTGAAGATAATATTTTCAAAACATTACAAATTTTAACAAAGAAAATGTCTATTGAAAATCGGGGGAAAAACCTTAAAATTATATTTGAAACAAAGAAAATCCACTAAAAACAATAAACTTTCATTAAAAATTCAAAATTACACAGGCCTTTTTATAAATTTTTAAGTGGAAATTACATTCTTAATATTTGTCTTGATTTGAAAACATTCGAATGATACAATCAGGTAATACAGATCTTTAACACTAGAAATACTGAAACTTAGTATATAAAGGGTTTTTCAACAGGGACGCTACAAAAGTAGAAAGATAGGGACAGCAAACGACGCCATATTTCTTGCCGCTCTTTTGACATTTCTCTTCAGTAAGGTTTGCCATTTCATGATGGAAAGATATACGAGCCAACAACGAGTCGAAATTTTTAAAATTTACTACCGAAATTCGGAGTCAGTGGCCTCAACGTTAAGAGCACTACGTCCAATTTATGGTCGTCATAATCGTCCAAGCAGATCAACAATTGAGCGTCTAGTGGAAAAATTTGAATCCACAGGCACAGTACAAAATGTTCCCGTGCCAGTGAGACAAAGAAGTGCCCGTAGTGTCGAGAATATTGCTACCGCTGAGGCTTCAGTTGAAGAAAGCCCAAATGTGTCTCTCACACGTCGTTCTCAAGCGTTGGACATCTCTGTGACGTCGTTGTGGCGAATTTTGCGAAAAGATCTTGGCCTACATCCTTAAAAGATCAAATTGACGCAAGAACTGAAGCCGCTTGACCACCAGAAGCGTCGTATGTTCGTGAATTGGGCTGAGCAACAACTTGAAAATGATTCGGATTTTCATCGAAAAATCATCTTCAGCGATGAGGCTCATTTCTGGCTGAATGGCTTCGTCAATAAACAAAATATGCGTTATTGGTCAGACAGCAATCCACACGTACTCCATGAGTTATCATTGCATCCCGAAAAATTACGGTTTGGTGCGGTTTATGGGCCGGCGGCGTCATTGCGCCGTACTTTTTCCGTGATGATTAAGACCGGCACGTTACTGTGAATGGGAATCGCTACCGTTCAATGATAACCGAATATTTTTGGCCCCAATTGGATGATATGGACTTGGAGGACATGTGTTTCCAACAGGACGGCGCCACAAGCCACACAGCGAATGTCACAATGAATTTATTGCAAACCAAGTTTGGAGAACGTGTTAACTCACGAAATGGTCCAGTCGATTGGCCGCCTCGGTCGTGCGATTTGACGCCGTTGGACTATTTCCTGTGGGGCTACGTCAAATCTATGGTCTATGCCAACAAGCTAGCGACGATTGACGAACTTCGTACGAATATCGAACGTGAAATTGCAGCAGTATCGGCCGATTTATGCTTGAAAACCGTCGAAAATTGGGTTCAGCGTCTGGACTTCTGCAAGCGTGCCCGTGGTGGCCATGCAAAAGAGATCGATTTCCATACATAATGGCATCGAACGTATTTACTTTCACAGGAATAAAGAATTTCATTGATATCCAAAACCGTTTTTGTTTTATTTAAAAAAACTTTTGTAGCGCTCTTATTGCCCAAAAGCAGTCAAAATTAAAATTACTGAAGGGGGTCAAGGGAAATTATTTCCAAATGCCAACCTCACCCACAGTCCACCTTGGACATGGTGTCCCCTGTTAACGCTGACGAGGCTCTGGCGACCGAGTATGGGCGGTGTAACCCGGTTCCCGCGGCAATCGGACTATGCGCCGGAACGTTTCGGATGTATTCGAATTTTCGAGTTTGTCCGAGCAGGGATTGCCACTCCGGCTTTAAATGAGAGTTATTAACTACGGATTCTATTTTTAAAGCCGTTTCAACAACAACAACAACTGCATTGTGAAAGAATTACTAATGTGTAAAGAAATTTGTTTAAAATTAATTTTTATTATTTTTTATATTATTTACAGTTATATAACAAGTTATTAGTATATATTAAGGCGCAAAAGAAATAAAATAAACAACTTATTAGAACAAGTATCACTGCATAAAGATTCGAATAACAAGTACTAGTTTAGCTTATTAAGCAACTGTCAAGTATCAACAATTTATCATGTACTTGTATGTTCCCAGCAAAATCTTTTATTACCAAATATGTGGTTATATAATAGAAATTCATATATTACAAAGTAATGCAAAAGGTAATGATATATCATTATTGGAAATGCAGGTGTCATTACCAATATTTTGCTGGGTTATCATGTGACGGTAATCAAAAGAAATGAAAACTGTTATTTCAATACAGAGCCGAACTGGTCATATAAGAAATTTACTCAATACAATAAGAGTCCTTTGATTATTTAAAATTTCCCAAGCAGTCAAAATTACTGCTTTTGGGCAATATAGGTATAACACATATATATATATATACCGGAAATGAAGAAGGGGGGAGGTAACTACTATTGTTAATAAACGCATTTATATGTTGTACAAAAACTCACAAAATTCTAAAAAATTTTAATTTAAATTAAAAAGCAGTCAAAATGACTTACTTGGGCAATCTAGTGTTAAAGAAAGCAAGAATATCCCTTTTTGGCAACTTTAACCGCGAAATTGATATGTTATGGAATAAATTTTCAGCTGCAAATTGCTCGAACAGGGTACGAAATTTGTATTACCGGAGTGTGTTAATTTGTATTATGAAAAAAATAATAATTAAGTCACCCTGGGGCTGGCTCATTAAAATCTCTCGGAATACCCACCCTTATTCAATTTTGTAAAAATTTTGTCCGTTTTGCGCTATCTCACTTAGTTTTCAAAATACCGGTCATTTTGTAAAATGATCATTTTTAAAAATTGCCAGTATCTCATAAACTAAGCGAGATAGGGCAAAACGGACAGAATTTCTGCTTCTCCTGAGCAGATAACACAAATAGACCAGGTCCACTAGAGATCCCAAAACAACTACAGGTTGGCCTATTTTTGTTATCAATCGACTTAAAAATTTCATTCCCCTTTCTATTCAATTTCCTTCCCTGTGTTTATTGTTAAAATTCCACTCGTTCCCCGTTCCATTCCATATCGTTCCCCATGTTAAGTGTTTCAATTCTATTCATTCTCCTTTCCATTATATTTCGTTTTCATTTACAACATTGTTCCACTTCATCCATTCAAATGGCATCGTTAGAAAAATTATATATCGTATTATAACTTTCCTAAACAAACCCGTTGTTCGTTTTCATACATCAGGATTTTTTTTGTAAACAAATGGTTTTTTAATGAATGGAAATTAGTTCTTTTTTTACATTATTCTGATTTCATTACCATTAGTAATGTGTTTTCTAATACAAAATATTTTCATTAACATTAAATGGTACATTAAAAAAAAGTTTGACAGTTACTAAATGACAGTTGTTTGTGTACGAGTAGTAATAAGTCGTTGTTTTTACAGTTATTGTAACTGTAATTACAGTACTGTAATCAAAGATGTTTTAACTGTAATTACAGTTGTTTTTAACTGGGAAGTTTTGCTTTACTTTTTCAAATTGAAAAAAGTGCAGCTGAAGCACATCGATGCTTACCGAAGCTTATCATGAATATATTCCATCGATTTCAACGTGCGAGAGATGGTTTGTGCGGTTCAGAAGTGGTGACAAAGACAAAGTGCTGAATTGGAGGCATTACTTGATGAAGGTTGTTGTCAAACTCAAGAAGAACTTGCAAAATCACTTGCCACTCAAGCAGCAATTTCGAAACGTTTCCAAGTAGCAGGATTCATCCAAAAGCAAGGAAATTGGGTACCACTCGAGTTGAAGCCGAGAGACGTTGAAAGACGATTTTGCATGACCGAAATGCGGCCTGAACGCCATAGAAAGAAGTCATTTTTGCATCAAATCATTACTGGCGATGAAAAATGGATCCATTACGATAACCCGAAGCGCAAGAAATCGTATGTGAAGCCCAAATCAACGCCAAAGCCGAATATTCATGCGCCAAGGTAATGCTCTGTATTTGGTGGGACCAGAAGGGTCCCATCTATTATAAGCTGCTTAAATGGGACCAGATGATCACAGGCGACATGTACCGCACCCAATTGATTCGTTTGAAGCGAGCATTGGCCGAAAACTGCCCGGAATATGAGACCACACATAAAGCCATGATATTCCTTCCTGACAACGCTCGGTTAAAAACTATTTACAAAATAGTGTCTGGGAAGTTTTGCATCACCCGCCTCTCTCACTAGAATACGCTTAAATTCAGAACAGGGTATCCGAAATTGGCTTGATTCGTTCTTAGGCTCAAAAAAATGAGTAGTTCTTTTGGCGCGGCATCCTTATGTTGCCAGAAAGATGGAAAAAGGTCATAGCTTACGATGACAATACTTTGAATGAATTTATATTGTACCAAGTTTCACAATAAACGCCCAAAATGTGCCAAAAATCCCGCATTTTCAAGTTACACACCCAATATACAACTACACTCATAAATCTGTAAAATTATCAAAAAAAAAGTTACTAAAAATTAGTTAAAAATGATGCTGCAGAAAAACTTCTAAAATTAGCAGATTATTTTTGTCTGTCTTTGTATATAGTGTAAGAATAATATAATATAAAATAATTATAAAATTTTAAAAATATTAAATAGTTTTCGCGTAATTCAAGAACAAAGTTTGACAGCACTGCCACTGTCCACTGGCACTTTCACTATGTGGTCTGGGCTTTAAATATACAGAATTTTAGTTATATTTGAGTTAAATTTTTGATAATGGAAAATAGCAAATTACCCTACTAAAATCAGTAAAAAAAATTTGCTAAATAATTAGTAGCCTAAAAAATCACCAAAAAATTAAAAATTTTCGAAGATTTTTCTCGATTTTTTTTAATGCAAATAAAAATCGAGCCTTTTGAAAACAGCAGTTTAAAATCGTTTTAGCAAATATTTCTGCTGATTTTAGCAGAATATAATGCTATTTGCATTAAACTAAATTTAGCTTAAAAATAGCAAAAAATTTGTAGACATAACAGTTTATTTTTGCTATTTTTAGTCTACTAATATTTAGCAAAATTTTCTGGATATTTTACAGTACAATTCGTTATTTTCAATTAACTTAAATATAACTAAAATTCTGTGAATTTAACAGTTTTAATTTTCCTGTTCTTATTTTACAAGTATTTAGCAAAAAAATTTGCTAATTGCAGCAGTATTTTCTGCAGCATCATTTTTAATTAATTTTTAGTAATTTTTTCTGCTATTTTTACAGATTTATTTCTGTGAGTGTATCAAAACAGTATTTTTACGGTAAACAGATCTTAGTTATTTAAAAAATAAAAAATTTCGTTGATTTTTAAAAATTCTTGTTTAGTAAATTAGAAATTTATTAATTCTAGTTCGAGGCCAATTTCCTTATTATGAATTAACATAATAAGTAGGTACTTTTTTCTAAAAACTGCTATTTTTCTTCATCCCGAAACGATCGTATTTTCATTCCTGAAAGTGTAGAGCTTTTTGAAAGCAAAAACTCTGTGACGTATGTAGCTTTACCATTTTTAACAGTTTTACTCAAAAATCCGTTCGAGTACAAAAAAATAGTAAAAGCTAGTAAAAAATTTAAGGGGAAATTTTACTAGTTTTTACTTGAAATTTTGTCTTCCAGCAAAAACTAGTAATATGTTTTTTTGTTTAAAAATTATAAAATTGAACAAGTTTTTATGTGAATCGTTATTGAATTAATTAACTCTTATGATTCGCATTCAAGTTTGAGCTCCGTGGACGTTTTTTTGCGATTTTCGTAAATTTTATTTGTTTGTTTACTATTTTTACAATTTTTTTGTTCGAGTACTTCTGAATATTTTGACAACTTTTTCAATATTTTTCTCTTTTACTAGTTTTGAATTTTGAATTAGTTTTACTAGAAATGTACTCGTACAAACCTATAAAGTTGTCAGTTAATTTTACGACATTGTTAGTTATTTTTAATAAATATGTTAGTTATTTTTCAACAGTTAAAACTAAAAACATTTTTAGTTATTTTAAATACCTTTGTCGCCTTTTTAACTGCATATACCTTTGTTTTAACTGACATTTTAAGCAGATTCTACCGGCAAACTCTTTTGAGTGTATAGAATTTTTTTAATGTCATTAGTGCCAACTAATGGCAATGAAATTTCAATTGTAATAAAAATTTCCTAAGATGCTCCCAATAGCGGACATCAATTTATAACAGATAAATTCACTGCGACCGTCGCTGTTAAGAGGTTCCACTATATTCTAAAATTTCAATGAATTTTCAATTTAAAGAAAAATCTTTTAAATTCAAAATAATTTTAATGAAATTAAATTGATACTTTTTATATTTTAATTATATCCTACACCACTAGGTGGTCAGGGTATAATAAGTTTGTGCTGATGTTTGCAACACCAAAAAATATTGGACCTAGACCCACCTTATAGAATACCGATCGACTCAGAATCACGTTTTATTTCGAATTAACGATGTCCGTCCGTCTGACTGTCTATTCATGCATTCTTATGCGCACTCTACAGGTCGCAAATAAGATATTTTGATGAGATTTGGTACACCGACCTACCACATGGTCCCAAGGACAAAGCCTATAGATTCTAGATAGGATCGGTCCATATTTGGACTTATCGCCCATATGGACTATATTTACGATTTTCTCTTCTTTTATAGAAAATTTTGACACAAGTCCCATTTTAACCCATTCAAATTTCGGATCCAAACATTAGTTGGCTTTTAATCAGACTGGTGTACGGTATTGTATAGTCGGCATGCCCGACTTTAATGGTCTAATTCATAAACTTTACAACAGTCTTATTGCAGGATTTTAAGTTGATTTGTGAAAAACAGTATTCATATTTGCTTAATAACGAAGAAAATAATAAAGGTTTATAGTTGGTACTCATTAACTCTAAACCTTTTATAAAGTTTGGAGTGAGGAAGCTACCATTTAGTTGTTATTTCATTTTCAGGCATGAAATGATTTATTAAAGCCATCCCATCCCTAGAATGTGTGGCTTCCAACAACTTGCATCCATCAAACTGAAAAAGCTACAACAATTGCGTAGCCAATGACCTTTTTCGAAAAAATTTCAAAAAAAAATTTAAAAATAAAATCTAAAAGAAAAACAAAACATTAGTGATGTACAGACTGTCAAAGCATTATTCGAAAATCGATTTCTTTTGTATGCTTTGAATAATATGTTCTAAAAAATTACTTTTTTACACACATTTCCATTGATTTGCTTTATAAATAAAAAAAAATATTTTTAATGGCTTTTAAATTTATCTTAGCACATCATTAGTTCTCTAATTTAAGAAAATACATTTTCACTTCCGATTACCGAGTCATTTGGGAGAAGAGAGAAAATAAACAATAGTGTTGCCAGTATCAAATCGAAAAATTAATTTATAGTTAAAATACGATTATGAATCAAGATTTCTAATAACTCTTTATTAAGCGAAATATGTAATTTAACTATAGCAAGCTTCAAATACCAAACAAATTTTTTTATGAATTAGCACATAACTTTTTTACTCGTTTTTAATTATTTTTCTTAGTAAATGGAAGCTTTTCAAATGGTATTTTCTAAATTGAACTTCAGCTGTCTAAAAACAATATACGAGTATATTTTTCTACTCGTATGAAATTTTATACGTACCATATTCGCAACCATAAAGTTCCACACGCATAGAAATTCTATCATGCCAACGTGTTGGATTAATTCGTATCCATTGAGCAATGATGGGTACTTCAAAAACATTATAATGTATTGAATTGCCATCTGAATTGCCTTTGAACATCTAAATAGAAAAAGAAAATTTAAAAAAAAACATATCAGTATATATTTAAAGTAATACTTAATTAACATATAACACAAAATTAACATTAAAATAACCATAACCAAAAGCTAGACAATAATTTACCTTTAACCTTTATTTGTTAGTCGATTTTATGTTTTGGTGTGCCCAACAATGGCTAAAACCATGCAAGAAAAGTTTTGGCAATCAAAGATTTATTTGGATTTTTAAACTTCTCATTTTAAATTGAAAAATAGTAAATCATTTAATGCATCTCAAAAAATTTTCAAAAAACTTACTGATTTTCAGTCAGTTGACGTACATTTTCCATTTTAATAAGAAACTATTTAAATTTATAGGGTCTGGCAGTTTTAATGCTGATGCCAAAGTAGCTCGATTCAAACGGTTTTGTAAACTTGACCACATTTTTTAATACTTCAAACGGATGTTGGTGATCGCAACAATTATTACTTTTTCTACAAGTAGAAAACCTTGTCAAACTCTGTGGGATTTTGAGTGTATGGTTTTGGATGGTTTTATTGCAAAATATATTTTCCAATACCCTTCGGAAAATTTGGACGGTCTGGTCTTAAGAAATGGAGAAAATGTATACCTTTTGACATGGTGATTTTTAGATAATTTGAATTTATCTGCTGTAAGTTTGACATTAATAAGATATATTTTTTTTTTTGAAATTCTAATTCTTTTAAATGATTATCTATACATACAGAAAACAAATTCATGATAACTGAATTTGTTGCCAATCGAAAAATATTTCGATTGTGTAGAGTTTTATCATAAATCGTTAGTTTTTAGGTTTCGTCTTTGTACTTAAACCAAATTTGACATAGGAATGAAGCCAAATTGTGATCGAGAACTAAAAAAATACTATTTATAGCCGAGAATTCGTTTTAAACGAGATTAACTATAGTACATTCATGTACATTAGGGAGGGTCAATTTCTGGGACAAAAAATCGTAGGGGGGGGGGGGAATTATTCTACGAAGAATTCTAAGCAACTTTGCCCTAGAAACCATAGGTTTAAAATGGATTTCGAGCTTGCGGAAATTCCAAAATATGTTCTAAGTGGTGCTTTATGCGTTTGAATAATGAGTTTTATTAATTATAACCTACACCAGTACATGGACTGGGTATAATAAGTTTGTGCTGATGTTTAAAATTCCAAAAAATATTGAAACTATCCACCTTTAAGTATACCGATTGACCCAGAATAACATTTTGTTTCGATATAACGATATCCGTCTGTCCGTCCGTCTGTCTGTATATCAACATATTTTTGAGCGCAAATATTAAGATATTTCTACAAAATTTGGTATACCGACTAATTTCGGCCCAAGGACAAAGCCTATTGATTTTGGTTCAAATCGGTCCATGGTTAGACCTAGTGCCTATATAAAGATTCCCCAAAATTATATTGTTTGCACACTACAGCTCGCAAATACGAAGATATTTTAATAAATTTTATACACGGACTCAAATGGGCTCATGAATAATGGCTATTGATTTTATATGGAATCGGTCGATGCTTAGACCTAGTGCCCGTATAAAGGTCCCCTAAAAATGGGCATATACGAGTACTTTGATAAAATTTGGTACACAGACTTATATCGGCCCAAGGACGAAGCTGTTTGGCTCTCAACCAGACTAGTGTAGGGTATCGTATAGTCGGCATGCACTAAGCCTCAAAATTTACCAATTGTAAAAAAATCAATAGGCTTTGTCCTTATGCCTATGTGAATTAGCGTACCTAATTTCATTAAAATATATTCGTATTTGAGACCTGTAGTATGCAAAAAACATTTTTGGGGGGAACCTTTATATGGGCACTAGGTCTAAACATGGACAGATATTAGCCATAATGAACAGACTTCGACCTTGGGCTTCGTATTTGTAACATGTAGCGTGCGAAAAACCAATTTTGGAGGTACTTTATATGGGCACTAAGTCCAAACGTGGACTGATTTCAACCAAAATTAATATGCTTCGTCCCTGGGATGATATAAATCGGTATACCGAATTTTATTAAAATATCTTAACATACCAACCTGTAGCGTGCGCTCATTTTTAGGCTGATTTATGTCATCAGCTTAGCAGTTTAGTCTTATTCTAAATAAAAAAATTTTGAGATTTTTTTTCTTAGAATAAGCCGATGAAGACTCCTATCTAAAAAGTCCAGAACTATTATCCTGGTTAACAATGCTTACATGTTAACGCAAATTTTACACAAACATTGCAGTGAAGCACTACTCACAACATATTTTTGAATTTCCGTAAGCTCGAAATCCATTTTAGACCTATGGTTTCTAGGGCAAAGTTGAAGTTAGAATTCTTCGTAGAATCATTTCCCCCCCCCTACGATTTTTAATTTTTTTTTGCCTCCATACAAATTGACCCGCCCTAATGTACATATTTCCATCGAAAAATTTACCGTATTTTCTCCCTAAAGAACAAACACACGACTTTTTGTAATTGTTTTTAAACGACGACAATAGAAACATTTTAAATATCGCAATTAATAATTACCTGAGGTTCACTTGATGGATTAACATATGAACGCCAATATTCACCATCATCAGAATATTGTACAATATATTCAGTAACAAATTCATTAGTTAGTGGACGTCCCATAGTAGCAATTTTACGTGTTGTGCTTTTATAGCCCAAATCAATAGTTAAAAAGTGATTGTAAGTATTTTCAATTGGAGTCCATGCCGAATTACCTTTATTTTTGTTATGTGGTGTAAGTTTGCAAAAAATTTGTTTGTTATTATTAAAATTATATTAGTAGAAATGGAATTTTATGAGTTTATAAACAATGTTAAAGAGTTCAAATGAAAAATTAAAAATTATAATTACTCAAAGCAAATCATACATCTACTAAAAAAATGGTTAAATACAAATAAAAGTGCATTGAAATAATAATTTATAAATATATTTAAAGAGGTTACTTATAATTCATGTTATTGATTATTTTTAATCCTTCACCGTTTTGTTCATTTAAAACAGTTTTTTTTGCAACTTTTTGGTGGTGATTTCTTACCTTTATATTGCCACCTGGTTCTTTATAATCGGCAAATTCTAAATCTGTTATACCATAACTGATGGCATACTCTGTTACAAATTCATTACTATGTGGTCTTCCTTGCAATGCTATGTGTGTAACATTTTGGACACTGCCCAAATCGATTATTAAACGTTGATCAAAATCGGAATTTTTAGCAGACCACGAAGTACCAGCTACAGTTTATTACAAAATAAAGTTAAAAAATAAAAATTTATAAAAAAAAAATAAAATAATAAAAATCAATATAGTTTTAAAAGAAACTAGCACACAGTTGTAATGAAAAGTTTAACTAAAACCAGGGTATAGCGTTATTTTATACTGTATTTATTTAGACTAACAACGCAGATCTGTGATCGTTGTTCCCTCAGAAATTGATGAAATTTGAGGTTAGAAAGTGGGGAGAAAAATTACCTAGATTTTAGTATTTTGGATGTTTGTTCTAAGGAAATGTATTCAAATTGGATATCAAATGAAAAGTATTTTGAAGATCTATTAAGGGGGGTATTGACTCTAGGAAAAATTTCGTTTTCGATTTTTTTTTTGTATTTTATTTGGATAGAGCATACTCTTCAGTATATGCACAGAAAATATCAATACAATATTCGAAAACAAAATTTCCACATGTTTTTTGAAAAATATATTTTAGTCACAAAGTAATATTCTATACATTAAATTTGTACACAAAATTTTTTGGGAGCGTTTTTTATCATTTTTATCATTGACTTTCAAAAAGAAAAAAACTACATCCAAAGATGCAAGAATTGCACGCAGTCTTTAAAGAAAAGCCAACGACGATTCCTCGATGGTGGGCGAAGGCATGTTATGTGAGGCAGGCTTTTTATAAGCCATAAAAGTAATCAATGTATATAAAAAATAAAAAAAAACAAATACAAAACAAATTAAAAAATGTATGAAATAAAAGATTTTGACCGAAATGAAATGTCTGATAAATTCTCTACCATCGCTTTTAAGAATATTTGGGTTAATATAAACTGTGAGATATAAATTTTGTTCATACACTTTAAACGCGTGTTCCCACAACCTTGAGTTCAAAATCGGCTGCCACTGTAAAGCCAAGGCGGGTTAACCGATTTCGATCCGGGTTTTTTTTTTTTCTTTCGTAGGCAACAAAAAACTCTAGTCCTTATCGTGTCCCTTTTTTTGAATTTTGGTCAAATAAATTTTTTATCCCCGAGCAAATATGATTTTTCTTGCATTTTTTGGAATTTTTAAGTTTGTTTGACAACTTTGTTTAAAAAAATTTTTTTAATGAAAATCGGGCCACTATAAGGACTAGAGAATTTATCTGGGATTAAGAATCACTTTACATTTTTATTTTCCGATAATTAATGAAGGCTGCACAGTGGCAGCCGATTTTGCCTTTTTTAAGAGGCCAGTAATAAAGTGGCAACTCTGGCGATTTTGGCTGGGGAAATATAAAACTGATATTTTTTAAAAATACTACAATAACATGATTTTTAAATAAAAAAATATTAAAAAAAATGTTAATTGAATTTTTGACAACTGTTGTTACAGTATTTCCTCGCCTTAAAAGGTATTCGAAAAATATTAAAAAGTTTTCAAACAAAACAGTTTCGAAGAACTTTGCAACTAATTTTTACCCCCTAACTATCAATTTGGGCCGATTTGCTTATTCCTGTTTTTTGGCTTGAAATAAAATTCGTTGATTTTAACAAATTCTTTTGTTAAATTTAAGTAAGAAATTAGTAAAACTACAGTTCTATTTGTAATTATACTAGGTCGTAAATTTTGTTCAAATTTAGGGTCTCGGGACCCTCCCCGGTACCAGTCCATATCATCTAAGGGCATGTAAGGTCACTGCAATGGAGCAAACATTTTATTCGTTTTGCTCTATCTCGCTTAGTTTTCGAGATATTAGCCATTTTATGAAGTGGAAATTTCCGAGGATCCAAGGCCCCGCCAAGGTCCATTTTTGGATAGAGATAACCCCTTTCGCTGGGGTACTATAGGGTTAGGGGCAGTCGAAATTTTCATTAATTTTGCTCTATTTTTCTAAGTTTTCGAGATATGGGCCATTTTAAAAATCAGGAGGGAAAGAAATAGCACACTCTTTAAAACTTCGGATACATTGGTGGCGCCATCTGCCGGGTAATAACAGTAATATGAAAATATTATGTTTTAACAATAAATTTTGTAGAATTTAACGAAAGGGTTCTTAAAAATTAGTTTTACATTTTTTGAAAATTAACACTCAAAATTAGTTAAAGTACTGAGGATTTTTAGTATTGTGTTAAATGAAGATCACTAAAATCTTTGCTTAAATCAGTGGTTCAACAAAAAATTTGTTAAAAATTAGTCAAATCGATTTGAAATCCGTTTGAGAGGTTAATCACAACTGGGTCGATTGTCGACCGACGACAGCAAAAGTCGTCACGATTAATTTAAATTCAGCGACAATCGACCGTCGACATTTGTTGACGTTTAGAAAAAAAGGAATGAAAACAAGAATATTGTTGTATTTGTTTCACCACAATTCTTCACCAATTCAATTGGTCTTTCACTAATTCTTGTTGGTTTATATTTTATTGTACTTAATTTTGCTTTTTTGCCGTAAATTATGTATTTTAAATTTCAATTATATTTCTTCCGTCAAAAAAATAAATTTTTTGTAAACAAAGTACGAATTTTTGCAGCTCTAATACGAATTTCTAACAACTCTGTTCTAATGGCAATCTTTAATTAGTTAAAAATATGGCAACAATTTGACAAATATTTTAAGTGTGTATTAGTGCGTCGTCACGAAAATAGAATAGATTCTATTCCGACGACAAATCGCCGGACGACATGACGAAATTTTGCTTCCCATGCAAAATATATGAAAAAGCAACTCTCGTTGTCGTTGTCGACCCAGTTCTGATTAATCTCTGACCGATTTTTCTACTGACGTATTATTAGTTCATTTATACAACCCTACACTAATAGAAAATAGTCCGTAAAAAATTTAGTTAAAACTACTAAAAATTAGTTAAAAATGATGCCCATATATGATCATATACGAATCCATATATGATCATATATACGATCCCATTTTTATTTGGGTTATTTTAGCTAAAAAACATAGGCTCCTTTATAAGAAAAATCTGATACTTATAAAAAATATTCATAAATAAAAACGAGTAAAAAGGTTAAAGTCGGGCATGCCGACTATACAATACCCTACACCAGTCTGGTGTATTGTTTGGATCCGAAATTCGAATGGGTTAAAATGGGGCTTATGTCAAAATTTTCTATAATGTGAGTCAGCGCACCAAATTTCATTAAAATATCTTAATATTTGCGACCTGCAGTTTGTAACCAAGCCAATTTTGGGGGGACCCTTATATGGGCACTAGTTCTAAACATGGACCGATGTTCACCAAAATCAATAGGCTTCGTCCTTGGACCAACATAGGTCTATGTACCAAATTTCATCAAAATATCTTAATATTTGCGACCTGCAGCGTATAAACAGTATAATTTTGGTAGGACCCTTATATGGGCACTAGGTCTAAACATAGACCGATGTTCGCCAAAATCAATAGGCTGCGTTATTGGGCCAATATAGGTCTGTGTACCAAATTTCATCAAAATATCTTAATATTTGCGACCTGCAGCGTATAAACAGTATAATTTTGGTAGGACCCTTATATGGGCACTAGGTCTAAACATGGACCGATGTTCACCAAAATCAATAGGCTGCGTTATTGGGCCAATGTAGGTCTGTGTACCAAATTTCATCAAAATATCTTAATATTTACGACCTGCAGCGTATAAACAGTATAATTTTGGTAGGACCCTTATATGGGCACTAGGTCTAAACATGGACCGATGTTCACCAAAATCAATAGGCTGCGTTATTGGGCCAATATAGGTCTGTGTACCAAATTTCATCAAAATATCTTAATATTTACGACCTGCAGCGTATAAAGAGTATAATTTTGGTAGGACCCTTATATGGGCACTAGGTCTAAACATGGACCGATGTTCACCAAAATCAATAGGCTGCGTTATTGGGCTAACATAGGTCTGTGTACCAAATTTCGTCAAAATATCTTAATATTTACGACCTGCAGCGTATAAACAATATAATTTTGGTAGGACCCTTATATGGGCACTAGGTCTAAACATGGACCGATGTTCACCAAAATCAAAGGTCTGCGTACCAAATTTCATCAAAATATCTTAATAGTTGCGACCTGTAGAGTGCGCACAAGATTGCATGGACAGACAGACAGACGGACGGACGGACGGACATCGTTAAATCGAAATAAAAAAAAAATCTGAACCGATCGGTATACTATAAGGTGGGTCTACGACCAATATTTTTTGGTGTTACAAACATCAGCACAAACTTATAATACCCTGACCACATAGTGGTGTAGGGTATAAAAACATAAAGATTGTCATAAGTTGACAATTCGTACCTAAAATTAGTTAAGAGCATGCCAAGCGGCTTCCCTATCACAAGTAAGTTATTTGACTCCTTTTATCACATTACATACATATGTATATCAAGTTCTGAATATATCGTCAGCAAAGGGTTGAATTTGAATGTCAATTTATAAATATTCTTTTATTTTTATTTTGTTTTATAGTTATAAATCTATTTATTTATTTTTTTTTATATCTTTCATTGTACTCTTTTGGATTTAACATATCGGCAAATTACTTTTTTTTACTTATCCTATACTTTAATTATAAGATTATGGTCTTGTTGTATAGGAAAACGAAGAAATAAAACAAATTAAAATTAAACTTTCAAACTTCCAAAGGTTGGCTACATATGACCATCGGCATGATCTTTTATAGGTTTAAACATTTTTAGAGTGATATTCGGCTTAATTTTCGAAGAAAATACATTTATTATCGCTAACATTTTATACCACATATATATTACTCATACACACCCATGTACAAATTTCTCAAATACGGTACAACTACATTTGTACGATATTCAATGTAAATTTTCTCGAAAACGAAGCCGAACACATCTCCAATTTTTTTCTTACCAATAGAAAATTATCCGGAGATTTTTTAAAAATATTTAAAAATAAAAAAAAAGGAGGGTGTTTTTTGATAAATTAGGTTTTTAGTAAAAACACAAAAAATCCAAATTCAGAACTTGTTCTGAAAATTTTATATTTTTTTTTTTTCATTCAGAAAATAGTGAGAAATTCTATAGACTATGTTTAATTTTAGGCTCTTGACATATTTCAAAAAATTTTAACAAATAGTTAACTAAAAACGCTTTTAAATTTTTTCAACATTTGACCACGCCTACCTAGCACACTTTATAGAAAAGTAGAAAAACAAGCACGGATTCTATTTCCCGCTACACAGACGTAGAAAAATTTAAAATTTGACATTGATACGACATATGATTTACAGTAGCGGGGCACTTGGTGTGGAAAGATACATATGTTTGTTTATTAGGGTGGGTCGATTTAGCAATCGATATTGTGATATCGTTTTTCGATAGCTTTTGGCATGAGGAAAAAAAAGTTCAACTACGACATATCAAAAAAATCATTTTCGAGGCGTCCAAATTTCAATTTTTACAATTTTCTAATAAATGCTAGATTAGCGCCATCTTGCGGTGGCTTTTTGAAACAACTAATGAAGTTGTAAACAATATAACATTACAACCAGAGAAACAAGCCAGCCGCCGTAAGCCGTTTAAGCCGCCGCCGCCGGTCATTTTTGCTTCAGCCGCCGCCGCCGATTTTTTTCGGCTCATTTCGGCTGGAAGTATCAATTTTCCAAAATAAAAAAATTAAAAGCAAATGTCATTTTTAAAACAAATTTTCTACTTCATCATTTCCTGAACCATCAAGAGTATTTTTTTTTTTAGTTCAAAAGAAATAAAAGAACCACCAAGCCAGAAATTGATGATGGTGCAAAAAACTAAGTACTCTCAAAGCATTGTTTATACCAAAATTAAAACGTTTTGAGAACGTTTGGAAAATACCATCTTTAAAATGCTTTGATAACGATTTTTAACAAATTCTACAACTGTTGATTAAAAGAAAGATTGTATGTGTTTTAGTACTAAAAATTATTTTTATTACTTTTGTAATATTTTGTTGCAATTATTTATGTAAAAGGGAAATAGCAATTGATTCGTTATAAAATGTTGTAAGAATGCATTTAGCTTCCATCATATGTATACCTATTTCAGTGTTGTTTTCATCTAAATTTGTTACATTATATAATCCGATATCCTTTGATTAGATCGGGTAGTTAAAAAACGTTCTAGTTTCCTTGAAATTGTTGCCTTTCAAATGCATATCACTGTATTTGTGTTTCGTATGTTTTGTACTAAAAATTTCTTTCACAATCATAATGTTCCCATTGTGTAATAAACATACATATATTATCAAGATGAATAGATGTAATTCGAAATCCATAAATGTTTACGAAAGAAAAAACTCTAGATTCAGAAGTGTGTAAAGGTTTCCCCAGAGAATAGTTGCTGCTCTTATTGAAAGGATATACTTGTGGAATATTATTTGGGGAATTGGTATTAAAAACATGCAATTTCCTTTGTATATGGGAAATGGGATTAGTTGGAGATTTTACAATTTTTACAAAACCTAAGCTATTTTCAAAATCAAATGCTGAAAATTGTGATATAGGCGCCCCCATATTATTTACGTCATTTGAAATATGTATTAGATTATAAATAGTCATGGTCACTGAGCTTGAGCCATAAAAATGTGGCATAAGTTCCACAAATTTTCTTAAAATCTTAAATTAATAAAAATTTGATTACTTAATGAAGTTTGAGACTAAAAAAATATTTATACCTTGGCTTCCAAAACAAGTTCTTCCAGAAATTTTTTAGCCGAATGCGGTTTTGAATTTCCATAATAGAGACCAATCAAAAATGGCTTGATAATGTATGCGGTTGAAACCCCATTTCCCATTTATTTGCATTATAATAAAGATTTGAATCAAAAGTGATATCAACCCAGTGTAGAAACGGTAATGACATATCATTATTTTTTGGACTACCAGTAATGACACCCACTTACCTTCCGCATTATTTTAAAACATATAATAATGAATTACTGATAATGACTTACTTTTATCATTATTTCAAATAGAAAATAATTTTCTAGATTTTTTTGAAATCTATTTTTAGACTCAATATTAAGGATATATGTAACCACATATTTTTTGTATGTTGGAGAGTAAGCTTACTTGTGTGCAGCAGGTCAATTATGTTTTTATCTATTAAATATTACATGTCGATATACTTCAGATGGTAGAGCTATTGACTAGCAATCTGTAGACCCAGGTTCGAATCCCGCATCAGCAAAAAATAAATAAAATATATTTTTTTTTATATAATTTATTTTTTTGAAAATCTCATTATTTTTGTCAGTACTGGTAAGCACATAGGTAACGATATATTTTTTGATTTTTCGTATGCTGGTGTGTAACCATAACTCATTATTTTTCGCGACATCGCCATATAAAGGTAATAAGAAATGTAATAACAAAAGTAACTAGTTACCATTACCAATTATGTAGTTACATAACCACATATCTGGTAATGATTTTCTTCACTGGGAAGATTAGACTTTATTCCAAAATATTGAAAATTTCCCAAAGTATCGTCTAAACCTAGCATCACTTTAGAATCGCCGCTCAAAGTAGATGTTCCTAATAAAGTTTTAGAACATTTCGGAATAGATTTCGTCTATAGAGGTTTGTGATTTTCCCTACAAGGCAATTTTTCAGTTTTGAACACATCTACATTTCTCTTAATATCCTATAATTTTTTAACATAATCATTTAAAACTAATTTAAGTTCTAATAAAATATATAAAAAAAATTAATGTTTTTTAAGTACTAAGAAATTATTTTATTTTTTGTATTTAGAGTACCGGAAAATTGCTCTACTTTTCCTTTTTAAAATTCTCGGAAGACACTCCACTCTTGTATTAATACAATTTAAAATCACTTTATTTTTAGTTTTTCTAATGTTTTGAAAACGTTCTATAAACAAAAATTATAACGCTTTAAAATCACTTTATTTTTTGATTTTGCAACGTTTCTAAAATACTCTAAATACAAACATGAGACCGTAAATCATGGTTATAATTTTAGTGTTCTGAGAACACTATAAAACCCAAAAATATGTTGCTTTGATAACGGTTCAACCACCATACAAAGTGCTTTCAGAACGCTTTTATGTTTGTCAATTTCTGGCTGGGCAGGTTTATAGTCAGAGCTAAGAAGGATTTTTGTCATAAATGTTTCTTAAGTTGGAAGTTTTGCTTGAAAACTTCTGACAGATTTCGCTGAAATTTGGATATTCAATAGAGGAGAGAATCCAAATGAACACGTCTTTAGCACCCATAGTTTTGGATACAAATTACACAGTGTTACAAAATAAAATAAAATACTTTTCAAATGACCAAGTGTAGATTGTAGGCAGAGCTGCGAAAGAATTAATTCAATTTTAGCTTAATTCGCACAAAACCGAATTCAGCTTTAGAAATTGAATATATATCATTCCATCAAACCATTCCTTTATAATTAAATCATAGGTTTCATTCCCAAAGTTTAATATTAAATACAATGCATTCTTATGTTGAATACATTCCTTATAGAATTACAATCAATTTAAATAATTAATTTTTTCATTAATTCTAATCTTTTACAAAATGGCTTATTAAAATTGTCATTTTATTCAATCAGTAAAATATCTAAGGTATGAATATACTAATGATTCTGACAACACTTTAGTTTATAATTACAAATTAAATAAAAATGTGGCTTATTTTAGGGATTTAATATTGATATCATATACAAAACCCATAAAAATAATTAAAAACTCAACATTTGTTTTAATCTTTTACAAACCGAATGAAACGTGAAAGATCATTATAAAAAGAATGAATTCATGAAAGAATTCATTCATTATGCATGAAAATTAAAAGAATGAAGTGAAAGAATTCATAAGGAATAGTATTAACGAATGATACATTAGTAAATTTTAGTTAAAATTCCAAAAGTGAATTAAAGAATTAATTCATTCGAATTTATGGTCGTAGGTTTGGTTAAGTAGATCACATCACATTTTTCAGAAATTTCAGTACACCTGAAATTATCAAAAGACACATTTTTAAGACATTGCGGACGAAAAAAAATGTTAAGTTATTTCTCGGTCGACTTATAAAATTGGGGAGATATTTACAATAATCGACGCTGTTCTGAGTTCCGAATCCACAAAAAAATTCTAAAGTGAAACATTCCGAATTTTTTTGCTGTTCCGTGATCCACGTCCGAGTTATTTTTTTCGTTTTATTGCGTGTAGAAAAAGCTTGATGATAGTGAAACGAATATATATTTTTTAACGACAGTTATTATATAATAATTTATTTTAAAATTAGTCTATGAATATTAAAATTTGGTAGAAACAACAAATTTTCGAAATTTTTAATTCCGTGTGATTTTACAAATCAACTCTAATTAAAAAGTTTCGGAAATAAGAACAGGGGCGAATATCTGAATTTTTTAACTTTTCTTCTAAGTTTTTCAACTTTGACATCTTTTCGAGCATAATTTTTTTCGAGCTATATTTTTTTCTAGTTTATTCTAAAAACACATTTAATTTTGAGTGAAAATAGAGTTTGTTTATTTCAAAGTTCCGAATCCACATAAAAAATTATAAAGTGAAACATTCTGATTTTTTTGCTGTTCTGTGATCCACATCGGAAATATTTTCTTCGTTTTATTTCGTGTTGGAAAAGCTTGGTGAAAGTAAAACGAATATTTTGTTGCAAAAATTAATATTTTAAAATTTATTTCAAAATTTGTCAGTATGCTAAAATTTATTCGAAACAGTCAATTTCCGACATTTTGAATTTTAAAAAAATTAAAGTTTCGGAATTCAGAACAGGGGTGATAGTGTCATTGTGAGTGAAATTCAGCAATTTTTCAACCGATTTTGAATCTTGTAACGTTTTTGGAAAGACAAAAAATTTAGCTTTCCAAATATATATAGAATTATTTATTTGTAACTGAAATATGTTGACAGTTTTTTTTTTTTTAAATATTAAAATTAATTCTTTTTTTTTAATTTGTATACTTTGACGGCTTTTTTACAGTATTAAACAATTCTTTACTATTGTAATTTATTCTGAAAGTGGGTTTAGTTCTTAGTAAAATCACATTCTTTTGTTTGAATTAATTGAAAATAGAAAAAGTTATCGTAATTTTTCTAAACATTTAATTCCAGCTATTATAAGACAACTCGATGTTCTTGATTGCACACTCATTAAGGCTAATATTTTCAATTTTCTTAGAAATACAAAGATTCCATGTTTATAAAAAAATGTATAACTTAAAGTAGAACTTCATTTTACCCTGAATTAAGAATAAATTAGATAAAAATTAGTTTTTTTATACAAAATATTGCAATTAAAAGCCGTCAAAATTGAACAAAATAAGAAAAAATTAAGAAAATCAGTTTTATTTGAAAATATTTCCACACAATTTTGTTGAATATATAAACATATGTGTGTATATATTTGGAAAGCCCAACTATCTCTCCTTGTAGCTCCGTTCAAAAACTAAAAATCCTAAATTTGTAATTTTTATCGATGAATTTAACTTAAAATTATTTTTTATTTGATAATTCCAAATTTTTTGTACAATTTTCTACTGCTATATTTTGGAAAAAACCTTAAACATCTTTAAATTACGTGTATAATGTTCTATCAAGCCGATTAAGCCGCCGCCGCCGCCGATTATTTGGTTGCGCCGCCGCCGCCGATTTTTATCCGGCTCAACCTTAATCGCCGCCGCCGCCGCCGATTTTTTGCTTGCGCCGCCGCCGCCGATTATTTTGATCGGCTTGTTTCCCTGATTACAACCTTTCCAGAAAGGCATTACTTATGAAAATCGGATAAAAAATTTGGCAACTAGAGGTAAAAATATATAAGTAAAATTATTTTCTGCTTGATGAGAATAATGATGATGAAATGATGATGTTGATGAAAATAAGCAGAAAATAATTTTACTTATATATTTTTACCTCTAGTTGCCACATTTTTTATCCGATTTTCATACACGCAGTTAGTTTTACAAAGTTCTACTAAAATATGCATATTTTTTTGTAAAATATATACAATCCTTGAAAAATACAATATACTTGGAACTTATGTAGTTGGCGGCCCTATGCTCCTTGCAGGAGTAAAAGGAACAAATATATTATGTAGTTGTATAATTACATAGCACTTAGATAAAGTTCCACCTGTTTTTTTTCTGCGTGTAAGTAATACCTTTCTGGAAAGGTTGTAATGTTATATTGTTTACAACTTCATTAGTTGTTTCAAAAAGCCACCACAAGATGGCGCTAATCTAGCATTTATTAGAAAATTGTAAAAAATTTAAATTTGGACGCTTCGAAAATGATTTTTTTGATATGTCGTAGTGGAACTTTTTTTTCCTCATGCCAAAAGCTATCGAAAAATCGAGGGCACAATATCAAAATATCAAAAAATTTTTGTCCATACAAATCGGCCCACTCTAATGTTTATGCTTAGAATCAAGGACCGGAAACTTTTTATTTTTTGGTTTTTATCAAATATAATTATCGTAAAAGCAGGGGTATGGCATCACCAAAAACAAAAGTTATAACGACATCGTTATCACTAGATGGCACTTTGTTCAAAAAATTGACAATTTTCTTTTTTATTTAAATTGAAATAATAACAAACAAAAAAGCAAATAAAAAAAGGAATTCTCAAATTTTATTATTTGAACATATTTTGCGCTTGATTTTTTCTTATTTTTCTTATCTTGCGCAGTTTTCAGCAGTTTTTGAGTTTTTAAATATAGGCTCAGCTGATACTAAAGTGATACTAAATAGTTGCTCAGGTGATACTAAATTTCAGCGCCCCCTACCGGTGAGTAGTGTAAGTTTTGATTTCCTATCTCTATAATTAATAGTCTCTGCGTAAAAGTATTGAAATAAAAATTCAAATGTACAAAAAATAAAAAGAAAGAAATATTTAATTAAAAATACCCCTCATGATGAAAATAAAAAACTTTTTCTGTTTTAATTTTCTTTTCAAAAAAATAAATAATAAATAAATAGATGAAAAAAAGAAACTTTTTTTGTGTTGTTATAAAAAAAAATGGTTTCAACAATTTGAAAAAAAATATACATACATATGTATATTTCTTTTAAATTTTCTTTTGCTGTAAATTTTGTTTAATCGTAGCATTTAAAAAATAAGGCTTTGATATTTGGCCTAAAATGCGTTTTTGCAAATCTTTTTTCCGCGACATTTTTGCGCGATTTGTTTTTTGCAACTAGCCACCGAACTTTGTTCTATGAATTGGGTATTATAGTCCCTAGATTATAAATTAAAAAAAAACGCCATTAACAAAATTGCAAAATATTGGCGGAACGGAAAAAAAACTTTATGGTACAAAAATTGTATTAAAAAACCTTATCAGCGATTTTCATTCTGCAAACAAATAAACCGATGTAAGAGTTTTCCTTTTTGCAAATTTTTTCCCGCGACTTATTTTCGCATTTTTTTTGCAATTATCCACCAAACTTTGTTGTATGAAATGGGTATTATAGTCTCCAGATTACATATTTAACAAAACCGCACCTAAAAAATTGCAAAATATTGACGGAACGCGAAAAAAGTCTTTATGGTAAAAAAATTGTATTAAAAAACCTTATCAGCGTTTTTCATTCTGCAAACAAATATACTGATGTAAGAATTTTCCTTTTTGCAAATCTTTTTTCGCGACTTTTATTCGCTATTTTTTGTTATTTTTCAATTAGTCACCGATTATAAATTTTAAAAACCAGCACATAAAAAATTGCAAAATAATAGCAGAACGCGAAACAGACTTCATGGTTCATTCTGCAAACAAATATACTGATGTAAGAATTTTCCTTTTTGCAAATTTGTTTCCCGTGACATTTTTCGCAATTTCTTTTTGCAACTAGCCACCGAACTTTGTACTATGACTTGGGTATTATAGTCCCTAGATTATAAATTTTAAAAAAACCGTACTTAAAAAATTACAAAATAATCGCGGAACGCTAAAAACGTTTTATGGTACAAAAATTGAAGGAAAAACCTTAATCAGCGATTTTTATTCTGCAAACAAACTTTGTTCTGTGAATTGGGTATTATAGTCCCTAGATTATGATTTTAAAGAACCACACTAAAAAATTGCAAAATAATGGCCGAACGTGAAAAAAGGCTTTATGGCACAAAAAATTAATAAAAAACATAATCAGCGATTAACGTTCTGCAAACGAATATAATGATGCAAAAATTTTACTTGTAAAAATTAAATTTTTGTAGCAAAACTAAAAACAAAACACGTAAAAAACAAAATTTTGCAACATGTAAAATTTTTGCATCATAATATTCGTTTGCAGATTGTACTGAAACTAAAATTTTATAAATTGAAAAATAAAAACTGTTTTTCTTAATAAAGAAACTTTTTTTATACAAAAAAAAAACCTTTTCTTTTTTTTCTGTACAAAAATTTTCGATGAATATAAAAAAAAAATTTAGAAATTTACTTTATTTTGAACAGAATACTTTTTTTATTTCTTGATGAAAACTTAAACATGAAGTTTTTTGTTTGTAAAATCCGGTGCTTGCTTAGAATACACATACAAAAAAATAGCGAATCTGAGTCTAAAAGAGCTATGACCATATCACCTTATATCATATTATACCCTACACCACTACGTGGAGAGGGTACAATAAGTTTCTGCTGATGTTTGTAACACCAAAAAATATTGGACCTAGACCCAACTTATAGTATACCGATCGGCTCAGAATCACTTTTTATTTCGATTTAACGATGTCCGTCTGTCCGCCCGTCCTTCTGTCTGTCCATGCATTCTTGTGCGCACTCTACAGGTCGCAAATATTAAGATATTTTGATGAAATTTGGTACACCAACCGATTTTGGTTGAAATCGGTCCAATTTTAGACCTAGTGCCCATATAATGGTCCTCCCCATCGAAGATATTTCGATGAAATTTGGTTCGCTGACTCACATGGTCCCAAGGGCAAAGTCTATTGATTTTTGATAGGATCGGTTCATATTTGGACCTATCGCCCATATGGACTATATTTTTGATTTTGTCTTCTTTTATCATTTAAGAAAATTTTGACACAAGTCCGTTTTAACCAATTCGAATTTCGGATCCAAACATTAGTTGGCTTTCAACCAGACTAGTGTAGGGTATTGTATAGTCGGCATGCCCGACTTTAACTTTTTTTACTCGTTTTGGTACACTCATAGAAATAAATCTGTAAAAATAGCAGAAAAAGTTACTAAAAATTAGTTAAAAATGATGTTGCAGAAAAAACTGCTAAAATTAGCATATTTTTTTTACTAAATACTAGTAAAATGAGAACAGCAAAACTAAAACTATTTAATTTACAGAATTTTAGTTATATTTACGCTAACTTTTAGTTACCCATGTGAAAATCGAAATATACAGCTGTTGACAACTAATTAGAAACGCCTTTTATTTTTAAAATAATGCTTAAGTTTTTATATAAAACAAGATTAATATTCATTTGTTTCATAATATTTCAATTAAATATATTCAATTGTTTACAAATATACAAAAAGAACTTAAAAAATTATTCAGTCTTAAAAATATTTTATAAACTTAGCCCTCAATTCATAAATGCTTTGTAAAGTTATGGCCCATGCTTTCTTAACATCCTCAAAAAGAGTCGCCATATTTGTTATATTTTTCAGACTAACGGCTGTTTTTACGACCCCCCATAGATGTTCTATGGGGTTCAAGTCCGGACTGGATGATTGCCATTCCAAAACGTTGATGAAATTATCGTCAAAGAGTTTTTTTGCCAGCCTCGCCGTCTGCTTCGGATCATTATCCTGCTGAAATTGCCATATAATAGGCAAATTCTCCTCAGACCACGGGAGCATGACAGTATTTGGTATATCAACGTATTTCTCCTTATTTAAGATTCCATAAATCTTATAAATTGGGCCAACACCATTCCAGGAGCAACATCCCCATACCATAATTGACCCTCCACCATGCTTCACTACCCGTGAAACGAAGCGAGGATTAAATTCTTGGTTAATGGGTCATCTAACGTATCTCCGACCATCTGGGCCAAGGCGATTAATCTTTGTTTCATCGCTCCAAATCACATATTTCCATTGATTTGATGTCCAATTTCAATGGGGCTTCGCAAAATCCACACGACATTTTCTTTGAATCCTACTCAGAAGTGGCTTCTTTCGTGCTGCTCTTCCATGTAGCTCGGCTTCTACCAAACGACGTGCAATAGTCCGCTTGGATATCGTGATATTTAAATTTTCTTGAATACCACGTTGGATGTCAGTAGATGACTCTTTTGGGCCGGATTTGGAGATTCGCGCTATCATTCGGTCGGTATGTGCTGATGTGTTTCTGGGTCTCTTCTTTCGCGGAACATTGGCTATGGTATCATATTTGTTGATATGCTGTAAAACATTAAAACCCATTTTTTTGGAACACTTTAGCTGCTCTGCTATTTCTCTATAAGACTTTCCAGACTTCTAAAGTTCAAAAATTGGGCTCCGTTTTTCAGGAGTGCTGCTTTTACCTTTTCCCATGATAAATCTTAAAAATTATAATTTCTTATTTGCTATAAAACATTAATTTGGAAACAAATAACCGTAAAATAAAATTCTTTTTTTTATCAAAATAGCTCTTAGCCTAGAAGACTTTAATAAACAATTACGCGTTTCTAATTAGTTGTCGCACTTTCTTAGAATTTTACTAAACAATATTTAAACTATTTTCATAAATTATAACAGCTTTTAAAATAAACAGCAACAAAAATGAGTTTAAATGATATTAAAAAGAGTAATAAATATAATAGAATTGTTTTAAACAAAAAACGTAACGGTAAATTTACGAAAATATCAATAATGATCATCAAGCTCTAGTGTAAAAAATGCGTTTCTAATTAGTTGTCAACAGCTGTATATGAACATACATGATCATACATGGACTAGTATATGATCATGCATAGGCATACATGATCATATACGTCAATGCATAGTTCAATGTATGACCGTAAATGATATCATATATTTTCATATATCTTCCGAAATTTGAGGGTATATGGCCACATATGATCATGTACGGCCGTATTACCTCAAATTTCTGATCCGAAGATATATGGAAATATATGGGATAATGTATGACCATTAGGGCTGGTCAATTTGTATGGAGGCAAAAATAATAAAAAATCGTAGGGGGGGGGGGGAAATGATTATACGAAGAATTCTAAGCAACTTTGCTCTAGAAACCATAGGTCTAAAATGGATTTCGAGCTTGCGGAAATTTCAAAATATGTTAGTAGTGCTTCACTGCCATGTTTGTGTAAAATTTGCGTTAACACGTAAGTATTGTGAATGAGGATAATAGTTTTGGACTTTTTAGATAAGAGTCTTCATCGGCTTTCCTTATTATAACAAAAAAATCTCAAAATATTTATATTTTTGATTAACTGCTAAGCAGATGACATAAATCAGCCTAAAAATGCACGCACGCTACAGGTTGGAAATGTTAAGATATTTTGATGAAATTTGGTATACCGACTTATATCATCCCAGGGACGACGCACATTGATTTTGGTTGAAATTGGTCCATATTAGTTGAAATCGGATATTTTAATGTAATTCAGTGCATCGACTTATATTGTATCTGCCCAAATGTCGAATGCTATTGATTATGGTTAAAATCGTTCAGTGTTTAGACCTAGTGGTTTCTCCCAAAATTTACTTTATCGCACGCTACAGGTCTCAAATATGAATAAATTTTAATGAAATTAGATACGCTGATTCACATGGGCCTACGGACAAAGCTTATTGATTAGTTTTAGAATTGGTAAATTTTTAGATCTACAGACAAATGTATATTGTTACATCGAAACAAAATGTTATCCTGAATCAATCGGTATACTGAAAGGATGGGTCTAGTTCCAATATTTTTTGATATTACAAACATAAGCACAAACTTATTATACCCTGTCCAAATAATGGTGTAGGGTATAATTAATAAAACTCATTATTTAAACTCATAAAGCACTACTTAAAATATATTTTGGAATTTCCGCAAGCTCGAAATCCATTTTAGACCTATGGTTTCTAGGGCAAAGTTGCTTAGAATTCTTCGTAGAATCATTTCCTCCCCTACGATTTCATATACTAGTCCATGTATAATCATGTACGTTCATATATGTATATTTCGATTTTCACATGGGTAATTGAAAATAGCAAATTGTACTGTAAAATCTGCAAAAAATTTTGCAAAATATTTGTAGACTAAAAATGGCAAAAATAAACTGTTAAATCTACAAAATTTTTGCTATTTTTAAGCTAAATTTAGTTTAATGCATATAGCAGTCTATTCTGCTAAAATCAGCAGAAATATTTGCTAAAAAATTGTTTTTTATTTTTGTTTTATTTTTGCAGTTCTTATATTACTAATATATACTTAGCAAAAATGATCTGCTAATTTGGCAGTTTTTTTCTGCAGCATCATTTTTAACTAATTTTTAGTAGTTTTAACTAAATTTTTTACGGACTTTTTTCTATTAGCGTATGATCCGTATGGCAAAAAGTCATTATAGAGAAAAAGGATAAAGAAATTTCACACTTTTTCCTTGTTGTGTGTAAAATTGGATACGAGATATCGGTAAACGGGTTTCGGAATCAGAAAAAAATATTTCGATTACATGCGATTCATGGCTAACTCAAATTTTTCAATAATGGTCAGTGAAACCAATAATAAACCGACGATATTAATTTTATCGGATAAGCATTTCTTGACTTATTCAAAATTTTATTTTCCCATGAGAAAGGTTTAAGCAGGAAGATTGGAAGTGGAATTAAGTAATTTAAAACGAATCCCATGTTAATTGGGATTCAGAAAAATCCCCTAACAATAGAATCAAAATTTAAAAAAATTTATACGGAAGCTGGTTACTAAATATATTCTAACGCCCTTAAGATATAGTTACATAAGTTTCTGTTTAATGTAGACCTCAGCATATAGATTAAATTCTAAAAAAAATTTATGGTGTTAGAAATTTGACTATAAAATAAATAAGAAACTATTTTTAACCCAAAATTTGTCGTAATTAGATCTATTGCACGAAAAACATTACTTTCCAAATGCTATACAGATGACGGAAATCGTAGACCGAGTACAAAATCTATATTTACATATATCCGGTTCCGGTTTGAAATAAAATATAGGAAATTTTGTTAAGTCTTTCAGCAAATCATGTTGTTACTAATCTATATATATGTACATTAGAGTGGGCCGAAATTTGCCGAATTGCGAAATTCAAAAACGGGGGGTGCGGAAAAGTTGCGTGAACCGTTTTGAAAATCGGTTCACGTTCAAGGTCCCCGCAAAGCGGTTGAAATTTCGAAATTTTGGAAAGTTTAAAAAAAATCCTTAAATTTTGTTAAGAAACATTTGTTGTTGTGATATATTATTTCTAATAAATTATAGTTCGCTGAATCCAAAAAAAATAAAAATTTTTTAATCGGCCGAAGGGTTTCTGAAATATTGCTACTTGCATTTTGCTGAAAAACACGTTTTTTAATTTTTCAGTCGAGCCTTCAAAAAGTTAGTCTAAAAATGTTTTTAATTTTTTTAATTTTTAAATCTACTATCTCTATCAAATTATCTTCTATTTGAGTGTAAAAAAGTTGAAAAATGTTGAAGGGTATTTCAAGGACGCTGCGACAAAAGTTGTAAAAATTTTCAGAGTCAAAAGTGATTGTTTTTTGTGATCACTGTTTTTTTATTAAGTGATCAGAGATTTTAGCCATTCATTGTTTTGGATTAACATAAAATAACATTTTTATGACTGGTCAATCTTTTTTAATAATTTTGGGTATTTTGATAATAAATATAAAATAGTGTGATCGGATCTCGAGATTTGGGACACAATGCTCAAAAAGTATCCTCTTTTTTGTCCACACAATGTTCGAAAAGTATCCTACTTTACATTTTTTGTTGTATTAAAAGAATATTTTAGAATAAAATTAAATACCTAATAGCTTAATAGAAAATTACCGACAATTTTTTGAAGACGCTTGTTTAAATGTGTTAAAGAGATACATAAATATGTAAATAAATCGAAGCTTTTGTTTAATATTAAAATCTTTTCCAAATTTAATAAACTATGTATTCCTTTTTGTAAATAGAAATGCCTAAAAAGGAAATTTTTATTAAATTTTTGATTTAAAAAGGGGTTTAACTAGAAGAGCTATCTAGATTTTTACAACAAATTGAACAATAACTAGAAAGAGCGCTCACCAAAACGAACTGAAATGCACAAATCTATTGATTGTTTTTCGGGCTTCAAATATGGTTTTTCGCGTTCGTTTACTTTTGTGCATTTTTGTCATTTCGTGAGAGTATTTCTTGTTAACTCTCATTTTACCGAACTTTACCCAAAAAGTAAAGAAACACACCTAATAATACCATTTGTAATTAATCAAAACAAATTCGTACAAATTTTTTTTTTGTTAATTTTTAATGTTTTTTAGAGAAAAAAAACCTAACGTAATTCTATTTCATGAGGGTATCGATATTTTAATTTATTTCGTTAGGGTTAAGGTTAACGGTATTTTAAGTTATTTCGTTAGTGGTATATTAGGGTTAAAAAAAGTTCGTTGAAAGGGTTTTGAATCGTTAACGGTATTTTACGGTTGGTGTTTGCCAACCATGGTAAAAACTACCAAATGGACTCCAGAAAATTCCAATTAAAATTAGAAGAAAAAATCCCAAATAAAAAAACTCACAAAATACCAAATGAAATTCAAAAAATATGACTTTAAATTCAAAAACTGAGAACTAATTTCAGTTTGCATTTATTTAATTTTAGTTGATATTTTGTTAATTTCATTTAGTGTATTTTGAATTTCAATCGACATTTTTAGTTTGGGTTTTATCAGGGGTATGGCATCACCAAAAAAATAAGTTATAAAAATTTGTTATCACTAGATGGCACTTTGTTCAAAAAATTAACAATTTTCTTTTTTTATTTAAATTTAAATAATAACAAACAATAAAGCAAAAAAACAAACGGATATCTCAAATTTTATTATTTGAATATATTCCGCGCTGTTTTTTTCCTTATTTTGAGAAGTTATCAGCAGTTTTTCAGTTTTTAAATATAGGCTCATCTGATACTAAACTGATACTAAATAGCAGTTCAGGTAATACTAAATTACAGCGCACTCTATCGGTGAGTAGTGTAAGTTTTGATTTCCTATCTCTATAAAATAGTCTCTGGGTTTTATCGATTAATATTTTCGAAAGAATCATTTGAATATGACTATTACTGTTTATTTTTGGATAACAAGTAGTGCATTATTTTTAGAATTTTTTTGGAAGTTAATTTTTTGACTTTTCTTTTACTTAATATAATAAAAACCTTAAAATGCACAAATTTTTTATAGTGTATAGAAAGTTACAATCAAAACAAAGCCAAATGTCACTTTTTTGCTACATTTTAAAATTGTCCAGTATGTTAAACTGATGCACAAAAATCCACCAAAATTTCGCAACAATTCCACGCAAGTGAAAAATTATTTTTTTATATGAAGTTTGACAGCTTTTTTCTCAAAAGTACCAACAAAATACCGTGTTTTATTAGGAATACAAAAAATCTTGAACATTATATTTGAAATAATTAGGTTGTTCATAAGGGGTGTGCTATCTGTTGTATCGTTGTATCGTCCTAACAAAAAACAGAGTTGTTAAAATTTTTATTTGTGTTTCACAACGATTTTCTATTCAGCTTTCTATCTGTTAGCACACTCAAACATAGGACACTAAACATACGTAAAAATTTTGTATCGTGCTATTCTCAAATGTTGTATTTTTTCAATTTAATTTTTACCAACTCTGTTTTTTGTTAGGACGATACAACGATACAACAAATAGTACACCCCTTGTAAAAACCCTTAATGATAAAAAAATAAGTCATTATTGGTAACGCATTATTTTTTGTTTTGAAATCATGGAAAAAGTAACTAGCTATTAGTTACTTATTATACATTTTAAAATAATTCAGAAAGTAAGTCGGTGTCATTACTGATAGTCCAAAAAATAATGATGTGTCATTAGCTTTTCAACACTGGGCAATTAATCAATTATGTGGCCCTTCCCATGACAATGATGTCTAATTATAACAGAATTGAAAAACATTAATTTGTTCTGGTTAAAAGGTTCACGGGTTTGATAATGGTAAACACACACGCCAATACATGGCACTCAACTACAAAGCGAAATAAGGGATTTTTCTATTACAAATAAAAATTCAACACTTTTAACTAATTTTATAATAAAAACGTGATTAAACAAAGCAATATGTATCTATAAATTATAAACTAAATAGGACATTAGATAGGCAGTCTTCATCTATGCCAACAATATACATACATATGAAGGGTCAAGGTAAATGTTTATTTTATGGAGCCAAGATAAAATTTTATCGAGACATTGTTTAAAATTTGAAAAATAAAAACAACAATATAAAATCAATTGAGAAACAATAAATCTCCTTAAAACAGTTGATTTAATTGAATGAATGTACCATAACGGTTGCCTACACTCGGACACAAAAAATCCTAACAAATCCTTTTAAACTGCATGTATGTACTTAACAATTAACAACCAAACAACCCCTTTGTAAAACATCTGCACATAAATAAAATTAGAAATACAATAATAATAACAAACAATCTGAAACTTTAGTACTTTAAGCAACAATAGTGCAGTGGTACATTTAAAAATAACAAAGCGAAATAATACATTCTGCAATTCAAACGCTATACAAAAAGAAAAAAACAATAATCCCATAAAAAGTAAATGCATTTTAGAAGACATTTTCATACTTATTTGGATATTGGGGTGATGCACACATACGATACCACGTAAGTAATTGCTGCAATATAATACGGGACACTTAAGATATAGGTAAAACTTTGATAAAAAAGGGGTGTGAAAACAAAGTGGCCACAAACTGTGTTCAAGCAAAAGATTTGCCATCAAAAATACAAATAATTTTTTACGTGGTATTGTTTTAATTTTAGTTTTAGCAATTTCTTTAGGATGTGTAATTACGAGCAAATTAAATTCATAATTTAAAAGAATAAATTTATTACGCGAACACATCGATTTTGCGGTAAAGAATCCGAATCTACAATTCGATTTTTGTTATTTTTTTTTTAAATAGATGCAGTAACCGCGAAAATACTAGAGTTGTGTCGTTCATGACCGAACTAGTTCATTTGAACGGTTCAGTTCATTGAACGATATGACATCGTTCACCATTATTCGTTCTTTTCGTTCAATTGTTCATTTCGTTATTTTTTTTAGTCATAGAAAATTTGTATCCCTTTCTTATTAATTTTATTACAGAATTAAATGTTTTTCTTAATAATTTAAAATTTTTAATAAAATTGTAATTTTCTGACGCTATTAGTCTATGCACAATAAAATTAATATAAACATGTAACATGTAGTGCGCCAATAAATTGTCGAACGAACGACACCGTTCACGAATCACTGTTCAGACACAGCTCATGACAAAAAAGAACGATACCAAAAAAGAACGATACCAAAAAAGAACGATACCAAAAAAGAACGATACCAAAAAAGAACGATACCAAAAAAGAACGATACCAAAAAAGAACGATTTGAACGAACTAGTTCAATGAATTATATTGAACGATAAGACCGAGTCACCAATAAGAACGATTAAGCCCAACTCTAGAAAATACCGATTGAAATTAAAAACCATAACTGATTAACCTAGTGTCTTGACATGCAATAAAATAATAGTAAGCAATTGTCAAAATGGTCTCATCTCAAGTGAAGACACTCATATCGCTGACATGCAAGCGGCTCTTGCAATAACGCCTGCCATGAAATGTCACTTTTCATTTTAATTTTGTAATAAAAAAACAAAAGAAAATTTGGTAAAAAAAGAATGGAAAAGTGTTTAATTTATTATTATTTATAGATAAAAATTAATGTTTGATAAAATTTTGTGTTTTTAGAAGAAAAATCTACGATATTTCTTAGCCATGAAATGGTCAAGTGTTCTCCACCACTTTGCAATTGATATCATTTTGACGTTTCTCCGCAATGGTTTTGACATTTCATATTATATAATTTATTGCATTTGAAGACACCGGGTAAAATACCGTAACCATTATTTTTCAAAAACCTTAACTAAAACCGCAACCGAAATAAAGAACAAAATTATATTGGCACGAAAACAGTAACCGATATTAATTTTGGTTGCCATCCTTGATCTTTTTTAGCTTTTCGGAAAAAACTTTGGAGAATATAGAAATATTTTTTAATATAACAAAAAAATATATTTTAAAATTTTTTTATTTTGAATTTACATTGTTAAAATGTTCACGGGAAATCCATTTAAAATCCAATTCGAAATCTATATCATTTACCTTAGAAAATTTGACAGATTAATGGGATTTCGATCGGACAATTTTTTGTAAACAAATTAATCTTAAAAAATAATTAAAATTAAAAGATTTTCTAGACGAGAAAGAGGTTCAAGTCCGGCATGCCGACTATATAATACCCTACACCAGTCTGGTTCAAAGCTAACTAATGTTTGGATCCGAAATTCGAATGGGTTAAAACGGACTGGTATCAAAATTTTCTATAAAATGATAAAAAAGAGAAAATCGAAAATATGGGCGATAGGTCCAAATATGGACCGATCTTATCTACACTAATAGAAAAAAGTCCGTAAAAAAATTAGTTAAAACTACTAAAAATTAGTAAAAAAAATGATGCTGCAGAAAAAAACTGCTAAATAAGCAGATTATTTTTGCTATATATTAGTAATATAGGAACAGCAAAAATAAATCTGTTAAATATACAGAATTTTAGTTATATTTGAGCTAAATTTTTGTAAATGGAGAATAGCAAATTAATTTGCCAAAATCAGCAAAAAATTTTGCTAAATAAATAAAAATTTAAAATTTAAAAATTTTTGGTCAGTTTTTAGGCTACTAATTATTTAGCAAAATTTTTTGCTGATTTTGGCAAATTAATTTGCTATTCTCCATTTACAAAAACTACAAAAATTATAAATTTTTTGGTCAGGAACTGTTCTAAAGTCAACTTTAGAACAGTTCCAACTCTATTAATTTGATTAATTTTTAATCGAAACTCATCGTAACCAACTTAATCGTTTTAAAAACATTTTAAACAAACAAAATAAATATAAAAATAACAATAAACCAATTAAAAAATATAAAATAAATTCGCAAATCTGGCGAAAATTTCCAAATTTAAGTAAGTCAAATATGGGGGCTCTTTAATTTGGTGAAAAATAAAGATAATTTTCGAACAAACTTATAAAGCTGTAAAGGCCCAATAGGTGCCCAACTATATTTAGCCAAGGCACAACAATATTTAGCGAAGTTGAATTAAGGAAAGTAGCTTAAGCTTAATTTAGGTTAAACGAACTTTCGTAAAGTTTCATCTCTATAAATTTGGTTAATTTTCAATCGAAACTCATCGTACCCAACTTAATCAAATTAAAAACATTTCAAATAAACAAAAGAAATTAAAACATTACAATGAAAAAATAAAACACACAAAAAACCATTAAATGACTTCGCAACTAGCAAAAATTTAAAAATTTCGGTAGGCCTAATATCGGCGCTCTTTCATTTGAGTAAAAATTCAGGCAAATTTTAAGCAAACTTAATTGTGATTTCAGCTTAAGTCAATTATGGTTACTTCTTTATTTTGAAGTAATATTAAAAAATTATAATTTTTTTGTGTAATTTCATACGGTTTTGGATAATTTTTTACCTTCAGCTGTGTAATTTTTTGTTTTACTGGTGGCAACACTGCTAACAATGCTATTTTTATCCTTTGTTATTAGCTGTGTTCGGGTACTCAACATTGGGATCCCGCGGGATCTCAATTTTACCAAAAATCGTTTTCTTACTACACAATTGGGTAAATGAGAGCTGTCATGAGAGAGTAATATTCTTGTTCTTCTTGCACGAGAAAGCCCAGACTTTTTTTCGTGTAAATTTGGGTAAATTATTTTAATCAGCTGTTATATCATCAGTTGGGTGCAACTAGTTCAATTGAACTCTTCACTGATTTGAACCAAAGACCTAGTTCACAACTAATAGCTCTTTTAGTTCAATCGATCATTTCATTCATTCAGAAAATATGTTTATCATTTACAAAAATTAGTATAATAGTTGCAAATGCCTATCGGCGATTTTACAACTCCATAAAATTACCGACAATTTTTTGAAGACGCTTTTTTAAATGTGTTAAAGAGTTAAATATGTAAATAAATCGAAGCTTTTGTTTAATATTAAAATCTTTTCCAAATTTAATAAACTATGTATTTCTTTTTGTAAATAGAAATGCCTAAAAGGAAATTTTTATTAAATTTTTGATTTAAAAAGGGGTTTAACTAGAAAAGCTATTTAGATTTTTACAACAAATTTAACAAGAACTAGAAAGAGCGCTCACCAAAACGAACTATAATGCACAAATCTATTGACATTTGTTTTTCGGGCTTCTAATGTGGTTTTTCGCGTTCGTTTACTTTTGTGCATTTTTGTTATTTCGGGAGAGTATTTCTTGTTAACTCTCATTTTACAGAACTTTACCCAAAAAGTAAAGAAACAGAGCTATTATTACTCTTTTTTGCTTTGAACTTTAATGCATTAAACATATAGACGACTGCGGCTACACGACTACAAATGCTGCTGACTGCAATTGTAGTCGTGTAGTCAGCTACTTAATTTTTTTGAAAACGACAGCAACATAGTAGAGCTGATCCTAAAAATTTGACGTTTTGATAAATATTAATCTTTTTTGGTTTGTGCTTCTAAAATAATGGCTGAGGAGTATTTTGTTAATTTTGTAAGATCCATTTTTTTACAAAACATCACAATAAAATTATTTCCAAATATAAATTAATGAAACCTTCAAACAATTTGTAAAATATCCTGTCCTGTAAAATATCCTGTCCTGTAAAATATCCTGTCCTGTAAAATATATTGTCCTGTTTTACATATTTTGTTATATTGTCGACACTATTTTTTTTTTTTTGTAGCCAACAAAAATAGAAATTATCCTAAGTTGACTACAGCGGCAAAAGTAGTCGTGTAGGCGTGGAGCTGTGTTGGTGTCAAAATAATCGTTTTCATATAAACGTGTGTATTTTATTTTTGACAGGCTGTAGTCGTGTAGCTGCAGTCGTCTATGTGTTTAATGCATAATTCTTAAAGTATATCAGCTGGTTCTATTCAACTCTGTGTATGATAACCACAGATTTTTGAATTACAACGAACCGTTAAATTTATATATAAATGTATGTTATTTAAATTGAGGAGGTCCATAACAAAACGCAATAACCCAGCAAAACCTTGGTAATGACTGGTCATTACTACATGCATTACTTAGATCTCATATCTCATTACCCGTTGAATTACTTTTAAACTGAATGTAATGAGTTACCGATAATTATACCCCACACATTACTATTTCACAATAGCTGAAACCAATAATATATGTTCTAAATCATTAAAAACCATAACTATGGCGTAGCCTAGTGGTTATCGTTTTTGCCTGACAGACATGAGGATCGTTGCTCAACTCGTGTTAGCTTCCATTGTTGTTTTTTTTTTTTGTAATTTATATTAAACATCTATTTATAGAAATGTTGATGTTCATTAAGCAGTATTTAATAACAACAAGTTTTGTGAAAAATAGACATGTATAACAGTTGCCACAATAAATGTGTACATAAGTTAAAGCAATAAGAATCATAGTGATGTCGTGGTCTAATGGTTAGAGTGTTTGCCTGACAATCGTGGGGTATGCTGATCAATACGTGTCAGCTCCTATTGGTTTTTAAATTTTTATATTTTTTTAAATCTATATTCAACATCTATTTATAGAATAGCTGATAAACTACTTACAGGTAACATCAGTGTAATGACTTTCCTCCAATGACATCACCATGTTAAAATAAGTAGTTTAGTAATTAAAAGGTAACTAGTGAACACTTAAGATTTCAATACCTAAAACTCATTACATGGTAATGAAAGGTTTTGCTGGGAAGTCCACCAGAACAATTTTTTTGATAAACAAATAAATTTAATTAAAATCAGTAGGATATATGTATATTTTTTTAAAACAGTTGTTGTGGTATAATAGTTTTCCAGGAACAAACAAATCATAAATTAATTAATTTATATATATATATATTATTATATAGATTTTAATATGTAGCATTGGATTCAGTCATAAAATCTAAAAACTTAAAAGTGGAATTATTGCGTTTTGTTATGGACGTCCTCAATTATATTTTGCACCGTGTTTTTTTTTTCTTTTTTTTAATGCAAATAAAAATCGAGCCTTTTGAAAACAGCAGTTTACAATTTTTTAGAAAATATTGCTGCTGAATTTAGCAGAATAGACTGCTATTTGCATTCAACTAAATTTAGCTTAAAAATAGCAAAAATTTTGTAGATATAACAGTTTATTTTTGCTATTTTTAGTCTACAAATATTTAGCAAAATTTTCTGCAGATTTTACAGTACAATTTGCTATTTTCAATTAACTAAAAGTTAGTGTCCGACCGAACAGTTCGGCCAGAAAGTGTATTTGGTTGTTATTTGGTATGTTGAAGCATTATGGATAAATTTTGTTTATGGAAAAATGTTTGTTGATCCGATTAGAATGCATTTTGAGTGTAAAATTTAAGGAAAAGTCCGAGGTTAAGCAACAAATTCACTGTTCGGCCGATGAAAGTTCGGCCAAATTAAAAAAAAAAGTTCGGCGGCCGAACAGTTAACTTTACGGCTACACTACCGAGTTTTCCTTAAATCTGACACTCAAAATCGATTTAAATCGGCTCAACAAATATTTTAGCAGTATGAAAGTTTCTCCCTACCCTAATGCTTTCAAATAACAAAACATCGACCAAATGTAATTTTTTCTCCGAACTGTTCGGTCGGATACTACTAAAAGTTAGCCTAAATATAACTAAAATTCTGTAAATTTAACAGTTTTAACTTTGCTGTTCTCATTTTACTAGTATTTAGTAAAAAAAATCTGCTAATTTTGGCAGTTTTTTCTGCAGCATCATTATTAACTAATTTTTAGTAACTTTTTCTACTATTTTTACAGATTTATTTCTATGAGTGTAGAATCAATAGGCTTTATCCTTGGGAGCATATGAGTCAGCGAACCAAATTTCATTGAAATATCTTCGTATTTGCGACCTGCAGCGTGTAAAAAACCCAATTTTGGGAGGAGGGGGACCTTATATGGGCACTAGGTCTAAACATGGACCGATTTTAACCAAAATTAAATCAAAATATCTTAATATTTGCGACCTGTAGAGTGCGTACAAGAATTCATGGACAGACAGACGGCCATCGTTAAATCGAAATAAAAAGTGATTCTGAGTTGATCGGTATACTATAAGGTGGGTCTAAGTTCAATATTTTTGGTATTACAAACATCAGCACAAACTTATGATACGCTCTCCACGTAGTGGTGTAGGGTATAATTAAAAATTTGTGTTGCCAGGTAATTTTTTAGATTCCCCCTTAACTAGTTAAAAATGAAATGGAAATTCCTTATTTCGGAAAAATTGTTTTTAGGCTACTGACTACCTACCATACTTTTAAAAACATAATTCCGTAATTCGATTTTTAAATCCGATTCAATTTGGTACGAATCGAGTTCGAAAAACACATTTTATTAATTGAATTATTGTCTCTTTTATTCAATCAATATCTTATGCAAAGAATCAATTTAATTTTTGCGCATCCTTTTTATAGTATCAAAAGAATTGATTAATTTCATTTCAACTAAAAATGGCTAATTTGACTCAGACCTTTAAAAAATAATTCAATCATAAGTAATATTTCAATTTATAAAAAGATTAAAAAAAAATATTTTTGATTCGCAAATTATATGTTGTTTTTGTTTTTTTTTTTATTCTTTCGTGTAGGTACCAAATTTCACATTTGGTGACTACTTTAAAATTCTTAAATTTTTTGGATCAGAAATCGTATTCAATCCAACTTCTTGTGGTTGGCTTACAATTAGTTATTAAATATTAAAGAAAAATGTATTGATATAATTCTTTAAATTCTCTGTATATCAAATGGAGTAGAAAAATGTTTTTTTATGAAGCCATTTTAAAAAAAATCGTTTATTTTTATTTATGCAATATGGAATAACAATATTGTATAAGAAGCTTTAATTACACTATGCGACCGTAAAAATCGGGATGGGATGAAACCAACGGGAAATGTTATATCGGTCAAAAACAAGTTATACGTGTCCCGGCGTTTCGCTGGGTCACCCCTAGGAATCGAGATATATCTTTTTTTGACATAACTCGGCAAAACTGTTGAGTATATAGAAAAACGTTATATGAACAGATTAAAGGAATTGTAATTTTTAATTTTTTTTAAATTGTTTGAGCAAAATCGGACTAGTGGTTCTCGAGTTATGTCAAAAAAAGACCACCAAAGGTCAAATCGATATATCTCGATTCCTAGGGGTGACCCAGCGAAACGCCGGGACACGTATAACTTCTTTTTTACCGATATAACTTTCCCCGGTAGTTTGAACCCTTCCCGATCACTGACCCCTACCATTTGTCTCACAGTGTTATTAAGGGTGATATGCATAATCACTTTTTAAATTTATAAATGGCTTGTAAAACAAATTTTTCATACAAAATTTATTCTATAAACTTGTTATAAGCTTTTCAAATTCTTATGCATAAGCACTTTAGAACTTATTATTTAAAGAACTTGTTATTTACATAGTTTTTTTTTATTTATTTGTGAATTTATAGCTTTTATTTTTATATTTATGCACTTATGATACAGCAGGCTGTTTTAACCCTTTCACTACCGACTTTTTGTTTGCGGATGTATCGTTATTTTGACTTCAGATTCTAGTTAAGGGTCCTCAAATTAGAAACATCCCAGTCAGAAAAATACAAACGGGAAAGCGATGGCAAAGCACTTTAACAGGTGGTATAAGTACTGGCAAAAAGTGCTTTCCCATTCCCAAAATGATAACATCATTAGACAAAAGGACCGGTTGTTCAAAAAGCGCCGGAAAAGCACTGGAGGAACAAAATTTTTAAACGTTGGCAAAACGCTGGCAAAACCAATAAATAGGTGGTCCGGAAATATATTTTCCAAAATAAAATTAAAAAAAAGTTCATATGTATTTTTTTTTGGTCCTGCCGCGATTTGAACCCAGGCCGTCAGATTGGCAGACGATTGCTCTACCCACTGAGCTAACGAGACATATAATATTTGATGCATAAACACATAAATGAGTGATAATAGCTGGACAACTACTGGCTGTGACAAAATGCTAGTACTGGCAAACAATTTTTTGTAACTAGTATGCCAATGTTGGGAGGGCAAAAAAAAATTTGGTCTTGAAGGAGACCACCCACAAACAAAAAAATTGATTTTATAAAACAAAAAAAATTTTTAAATTAAAAAAAATCCAAAAAAAAAATGTTTGCTTGCAACCGGATTTGAACTCGGAACCTTCCGACTACAAACATTTTTTAACGAAGCGTCAGCATTTTTATAAAATCATTGGTTTTCCAGTGAATTGATTTTTGTACGCCTGGTAGCATTGGCTAGGTAGCACTGGATAACCACTGGTTGCAAACCTTGGCATATCACTCTAAGCCAATTCTTTGCCAGTGGTTTTTTTTATAAACCACCGAAATTTTTGTAAAAAAAAATACTGGTAAAACGCTTTTCGCAAACGCTGGCAAAGCGTCCCAAATGAGTGTTCTGCCAGTCATTTATTTTTAATACCGTGGTTACCCAGTGGTATGCCAGTGCTTGATTTTTTGTACCACTGGCGATTTCTGACTGGGATATTTTGCCCCCTCCCCCTCCTACCCACCAAAAATGACGTTCGAAAATCTATTTTTTCAAACTTCTGAGCCCCATTTTACCCCTTAAACATTCGAGAAGCCAAAAATCTTTTCGCTGGTTTTCTTCTCGTCATAAAACGAAGCTATTTGCCAAATTTCAATTATTTATCTTCATTAGTTTACGAGAAACACGAAACCCCCCTTTTCACGGAGATTGTGATGTATTCAAAAAATTTGACTTCATTAACAAATATCGCCATATTGCCATGTTGCCATGTTGAACTGCTTATACAAATAATGATTTTTATTTGAAGTCCAAGATCCTAATAAACTTATTTGCAAAAAGTATAGTTTTTTCTCCACTATTAAATTTTATATAGTGAAAGAGTTAAAAACAAATCAGTTAAACCGATTCAGCTAGTGTGGTTTTGTATTCGTATCACTAAACAGTTACATTTATTTTCTAACTGTCCGGTGAAAAATGTTAAAAAAAAACTTAAGTTTTTTTTTTTAATTTTCAAAAATTGTTGCTTGCGAATAGACTAAAAATTCAATTTTTTTTATTTTCATTTATATTTCATGCTATTTTACAATTCTATGGATAAATTTGGTGTTAAAAGTCATTCCTACCCCCAAAGTTATTTCTTCAAAGTAATTGCTAAGTTTTATTCATATGACCCAATGGGTCTAGACTAGGGATGCCAAACGGGAAATCCCGAATCCCGAAATCCCGAGATTTTCGGGATTGGCAAAATCCCGAATCCCGGGATTATTTCTCAAAAATCACGGGATTTTCTTATTTATTAATATTTATATGAACGCAAATGAACAAAGTGAGCAATTTTAGATTACCGACGTTTTTTCTTGAATTTTCTCACATTTACAAGAAATTGATGCCAAGATATTGGTAAAAATAGAAATTAAGTAGATTATTCGAGTAAACTAGCAAAGACATTGCAGAAAAATTGTTAAATTTGGAAAACATTATTAAGTTTTTGAGTAATTCATGCGAAAAACAAGTTTGTTATTTTACCGGTATATTCTTCCAAGCGAAATTCGACTTCTGAAACCTAATTTTGGCTGGGACTGTAAGTTTGAATTCTTCCATCAAAACATTTGATAACGATAACCAAATAACTTTGTTGCTATAATTACACGATTCAGTGGGCAAGGTTGTCGCAACGAAACTGTTTTAAAATCTGCTTACAAAATACCAGGCGCAAGTGTACTTCAGTGCAGTCCTTCATATATTATCCCAGTCAGAAAAATACAAAGAGGAAATCGATGGCAAGTTACAATACTTTAACAGGTGGTACAAGTACTGGCAAAAATTGCTTTCCCAATTCCAAAATGGTAACGTCATTAGACAAAATGACCGGCTGTTCAAAAAGCACCGGAAAAGTACTGGAGAAACAAAATGTTTAACGTTGGTAAACCGCTGGAAAAACCAATAAATAGGTGGTCTGGAATTACATTTTCCAAATTAAAATTTAAAAAACTTCATATGTATCTTTTTTGGTCCTGCCGTGATATGAACCCAGGCCGTCATATTGGCAGACGACAGCTCTACCCACTGAGCTAACTAGACATATAATACTTGCCCAGCCAGAAAAATACAAACGGGAAAGCGATGGCAAAGCACTTTAACAGGTGTAATAAGTACTGGCAAAAAGTGCTTTCCCGTTCCCAAAATGATAACATCATTAGACAAAAGGACCGGCTGTTTAAAAAGCGCCGGAAAAGCAATGGAGAAACAAAATTTTTGAACGTTGGCAAAACGTTGGCAAAACGCTGGCAAAACCAATAAATTGGTGGTCTGGAAATATATTTTCCAAAATAAAATTTATTTATTTATTTATTTACTAATCCATATTGTAATTTAAAAAAAGTTCATATAGATTTTTTTTGGTAATGCCGTGATTTGAACCCAGGCCGTCAGATTGGCAGACGATTGCTCTAACCACTGAGCTGAGACATAATATTTGACGGCTAAACACATAAATGAGTGATAATAGCTGGACAACTACTGGCTGTGCTAAAATGCTAGCACTGGCAAAAGGTTTTTTGGAACTAATATGCCAGCGTTGGGAGAGCAAAAAAAAAAGTTGGCCTTAAAGGAGCTTTTCCACAAACAAAAAATTGAATTTATAGAACAAAATAATTTTTTAATTAAAAAAAATCGAAAAAAAATTTGTTGCTTGCAATTGGATTTGAACTCGGAACCTCCTGACTAAAAACCTTTTTTAACGAAGAGTCAGTATTTTTATAAAATCATTGCTCTACCAATGAATTGGTTTTTGTACCACTGGTAGCATTGACTAGGTAGCACTGGATAACCACTGGTTGCAAACCTTGGCATATCGCTCTTAGACCATTCTTTGCCAGTGGTTTTTTTTATAAACCACCGAAATTTTTGTAAAATTAATACAGGAAAAATGCTTTTTTCAAACGCTGGCAAAGCGTCCAAAATAAGTGTTCTCCCAGTCATTTATTTTCATCACCGTGGTTACCCAGTGGTATGCCAGTGCTTGATTTTTTGTACCAGTGGCGATTTCTGATTGGGTGGTGGCTAAAAACCTAAATGAATGATAACATCTGGACAACTGGCTGTACTAATATGCTAGCACTTGCAAAAGTTATTTGGAACTAATATGTCAGCGTTGGGAAAACAAAAAAAGTTAGCCTAAAAGGAGCTTTTCCACAAACAAAAAATTTAATCTTATAAAACAAAAAGATTAAATAAAATTTTTTTTTACTTGCAACCGGATTTGATCTCGGAACCTTTTTCAACGAAGCATCATCATTTCTATAAAAACTTTGCTGTACCAGTGAATTAATTTTTGTACCGCTGCAATTTTTGACTAGGTAGTAGCACTGGATAACCACTGGTTGCTAACTTTGTCATTGCACTCTAAGCCTATTCTTTGCCAGTGTTTTTTTTATAAACCACCGAAATTTTTGTAACACGAATACTGGCGAAACGCTGGCAAAGTACCCCAAATGAGTGTTCTGCCAGTCATTTATTTACCCAGTGGTATGCAGGCACTTGCTTTTTGTACCACTGGCATTTCTGACAGGGATGTTTCAATATTCATAAAATATACCACATTATTAATTAACAACTATTCAATAATTATAAAACGCTTTATTCCATAAAAAGAATTAGTTACATAACATAAAAATTTTAATAAATAAAGGAAAATTTAAATCCCGGAATCCCGAAATCCCGTAAAATCCCGGGATCCCGAAAAATCCCTTAGTCCCGAAAATCCTGGGATCCCGGGATCGGGATTGGCATCCCTAGTCTAGACTAGAAATTAAATTTTTTAATTTTCGTTTATATTTCCTGCTATTCTACCAGCCAATTGGTAAATTTGGAGTTAAAGCCGTTCCTAAGCCCAAAGTAATTACTTCGAAGTAATTGCTAAGTTTTATTCATATGACCATTATCAAAATGTATTATTTTCCATGAATTACGCGAGGTTATAACATGTAATTTCACTCTTACCTGTCTGATGTTTTTAGAAAAAAAGAATTCAGTAATAGTACAGTAGATTTTTAGTACAGTAAATTTTTATACCCTACACCACTATGTGGTCAGGGTATTATAAGTTTGTGCTGATGTTTGTAACACCAAAAAATATTGGTCGTAGACCCACCTTATAGTATACCGATCGGTTCAGAATTTTTTTTTATTTCGATTTAACGATGTCCGTCTGTCTGTCCGTCCGTCCGTCCGTCTGTCTGTCTGTCCATGCAATCTTGTGCGCACTCTACAGGTCGCAACTATTAAGATATTTTGATGAAATTTGGTACGCAGACCTATGTTGGCCCAAGGACGAACAAGTTTGATTTTGGTGAACATAGGTCCATGTTTAGACCTAGTGCCCATATAAGGGTCCTACCAAAATTATATTGTTTATACGCTGCAGGTCGTAAATATTAATATATTTTGACGAAATTTGGTACACAGACCTATGTTAGCCCAATAACGTAGCCTATTGATTTTGGTGAATATCGGTCCATGTTTAGACCTAGTGCCCATATAAGGGTGCTACCAAAATTATACTTTTTATACGCTGCAGGTCGTAAATATTAAGATATTTTGATGAAATTTGGTACACAGACCTATATTGGCCCAACAACGCAGCCTATTGATTTTGGTGAACATCGGTCCATGTTTAGACCTAGTGCCCATATAAGGGTCCCACCAAAATTATATTGTTTATACGCTGCAGGTCGCAAATATTAAGATATTTTGATGAAATTTGGTACATAGACCTATGTTGGCCCAAGGACGAAGCCTATTGATTTTGGTGAAAATCGGTCCATGTTTAGAACTAGTGCCCATATAAGGGTCCCCCCAAAATTGGCTTGGTTACAAACTGCAGGTCGCAAATATTAAGATATTTTGATGAAATTTGGTACATAGACCTATGTTGGCCCAAAGACGAAGCCTATTGATTTTGGTGAACATCGGTCCATGTTTAGAACTAGTGCCCATATAAGGGTCCCCCCAAAATTGGCTTGGTTACAAACTGCAGGTCGCAAATATTAAGATATTTTGATGAAATTTGTTGCGCTAACTCACATTATAGAAAATTTTGACACAAGCCCCATTTTAACCCATTCGAATTTCGGATCCAAACAATACACCAGACTGGTGTAGGGTATTGTATAGTCGGCATGCCCGACTTTAACCTTTTTACTCGTTTTAAGTCTAAATTTAATTACAAAAGGCTCTAAAAGTGCATGTAATTTGTTTATGCAGTATGACATATATACAAAATTTGGACTTTGTTCTTTCAAAATTGGCTTTGATATTTGAAATCGGATTCCTCTTATATTAAAATCTTTTAAAAAACCTTAAAAAATTTTGACTTTGAGCGGCTATATTTACAAAAGTTGTTGATATATTGATACACACTTAAGTTTGAAAAATAGGGAACTGAATTAAGCTTAAACTACGTACAGGGTTTTCTTTCTTAAGCCATAGATACTAAATTATACATTTTTTTATTGAAATAATCGGTGGAAAAAATGAAAAAAAAGTAAAATCGGGAATTATGCAAAATTTAGAGCCAATTTGAATAAACTGTTGCAGATCTTATTTTGTAGAGCTGTGTTATCAAAGTTTTACTGAAGAAAAGATTATAGAGTTTGAGAAATTTAAAAATATACCCCTTTCTTCTTCGTCTGTTTAATGCAAATATATTCCTGTATCCTTTCCATTTTTGTTGCAATATGACATTTTATTTACAAATTTTATTACATAGTTGCCCTAAATTATAACAAATAATAGGATAAACAACTTTATTACTATAGTAACATGTACAAAAAATAACTCCCCTTCTTTGAACTAATACCCAATAATCATTGATAAAACTTTGAAAAATTAAAATATAAAAAGTACCCCCTCCCACAAAGTACAACAACTTTTAACTTTTTGTCTACACAACAATAATCGTGGTGATAGTTTATAATAAAAATTAAATGAAATAAAATATATTAATAGACCAATAAATTTACAAAAACAACTTTATTTTTCTGTGTCATATTTCTACATATAAAACTAAATGAAAGAAGGCACTCCTTGGAAAGGAAAACAAATAGATAGTTTTATTTTAGTTTTTGTTTTTTAATCATAGGAACTAAGGAGTTTTTTTTTCTATTATTTTTAATTTTATATAAGTTAGAAATGTTCCTACTTGTGACGTATTGTGACCGGCATAAGACTATTTTTAAGACTGAGAGTCAGTACTTTTCATACAAAACAACAATAAAATTCAAAAAATTCAATTTTATTTGTCAATGTTATGATTGTGTCGATACCAGGTCTTAATTTTGTTGAAGTTTTTAAACAAAAATAGTAATTACTATTTTTTCTAGAAACACAGATGAACCATTGTGTTTAAAGGTTTACAAATTTGAATTATTTTTGAAAGTTTTTAACAAATTTCAAGCTCGTTCGGAATTTTGATACGAACCACTTACTTTGAAAGTGGCAGATGTCCACTTTAGAGTATTTAAAATCGAAACCCGGTTAACGGTTATTATTATTATTTATAGAGAATTATTTTTAATTTATAGAGAATCGACCGGTTTTGGATAATTACTAAATTCGAATAAACCGAAAACCGAGGTTTTTGTAATGAGAAAACCCTTTTTATTTTTATTGTAATATAAATATTTTTTTAATTTTTGAATGAATTGTCAACAATTTTAAAGTGTTCGTAAATATTCATACCGACCATTGAATTAAATTTTCTACTTGGTTTGTAAACTTGTTCTGATAAAACTTTAAACCAAATTACTGACGCCCGTATTCAAAATGAAAAGTTAGTAGCTTCTTAAACATCGCACACAACGAGCTGTTAACTAGAATGTTTTTTAAGCCTAGCAGCTTGTTAGAATAGAGTTTATTCAAAATGATTTCTTAGCACACCGATTAAGACCAACCCTGTGTTTGAAAATACAAGGCTTTTTTATTATTGTGAATGGAATTTTTTGTTTTTTGGCGTTTGATAACAGAACATTAGAAGGAATTTAGCAACAAATAGAATGAGTTTAACAACAGTATTATGAATAAAACTCATGTTAACTCTGCTAAATTTTCATTTTGAATACCGCTGTGAGTTTCACAGTGAATTTACTATGTATCTGTTAATTCACCCAGTTGTTTTGTTTTTACCCAGTTGCAAAACGTACTAAATCGCCACCAATTACGTTCTAGTTTATTTGAACCAGGCAACTTGTACGAGTTATACAACCCCCAACTTGTACGAGTTCTACAGCCCCTTGAAACTACACCATTTCCAATTGTATTTCAGAAATTATCATTTTATTTTAGCAGTTATCAATTGTTTTTCAGATTTATCGATTGTATTTCAGAAATAATCAATTGAATTTCAGTTTTATCAATTGTATTTCAAAACTTATCAATTGATTTTCAGATTTATCAGTTGTAATTCAGCAATAATCAATTGATTTTCAGTTTTATCAATTGCATTTCAGATATTATCAATTGATTTTCATATTTATCAATTCCATTTCAGAAATTATCAATTTTATTTGAAAAATTATGAATTAAATCAATTGTATTTCAGAAATTATCAATTATTTTTCAGAAATTACCAAATATATTTCAGAAATTATTCTCTAACTGTGAAATACAATCAATAAATGCTGATAAACATTCGATTATTTCTGAAATACAATGATAATTTCTGAAAAACATTTAAAAATTTCTGAAATACAAATAATATTTTTTGAAATACAACTAATAATCTCTGAAATACATTTGATAATTTCTGAAATACAATTGATAATTTCTGAAATATATTTGATAATTTCTGAAATACAAATTCTGAAATACAATTGATAAATATGAATATCAACTGATAAATTTCTAAATAACAATTGATAAATGTGAAAATAAATCTATAATTTCTAAAACACAATTGATAAACTGAAAATCAATTGATCATTTCTGAAATACAATTGATAAATCTGAAAAACGATTGACAATTTCTGAAATAAAATTGATAAAACTGAAAATCAATTGATAACTTCTGAAATACAATTGATAAATCTGAAATACACTTAATAACTTCTAAAAAAACAAGTGCATATGGTGAACAGCTAGGGAAAATTAAATCCAATGCACTTTTTTCTAACTAATAAGTATAAAAAGGAATAAAAGAGCATCGGTTTTGTTAAAAAAAATTATTTATAAAAAGATCTTCAAATTCTTTTGTAAATTTGAGTAAAAATTCTTAAATAGTTTTAACCGAGATATGAATATTAAAAATACGTATTTTTGTTCAACAATTATAACACAAAACTATTTTCGGAGGTTTTAAAATTAATTTATAATTCATTTTGGAAAAATTAAATATGTGAATTGAAGAAACCCAAATTCTCATTTCGTGTGATCTCAGAATTTGATTCGATTTGAAATTGGAAGTTTTCTGGAAAAGGGGTGTGTGATCTTGAGCCTCACACATTCTAAATTGAAATGTAAACTTTACATATCAACAATATATAGCAAAACTGAACATTTTTTTTTTAAATCTTCATAAATGTATTTAAAATGCATTATATAGGGTTGCCACATTGCAGAAGCAAATAAACCAGTGCCAAGTTTAAAATGTACTTTGTAATCAGTACCAATTACTCGGAAAGGAATTGATACTTAAGCACCAATACCTTAAGGGCGGATTATGGGACTGTAAACGTATGTGTGATGTAACTGTACCGTGCCGTAGCTAAAAAGTACACTTATAGATTATCGTAAACGACATTACTATTTAGCATCTATTTCATGTGGTTTTATATTTTATTCTAAATTTTTCCATTTATTTGTTAATTTTTATTCCTTATTTGTTGTTTGAATCATTTTTCTTTATTCATTTCATATTTTTTCCGACTAAAATCAGTCAGCTGTTTCGATGCCGGATAGAAAATTCTGATTTCAACAGAATGATCCGGCAAGTTCGTTTACATTTACGTGTTAGTAACCATTCGTATACATTTCTTCTTGTGGTATCGAAACAGCTGATTCGCTACAGATACGTTTACGGTTGGGTAACTCAGCCTTTAAAATGGACTACGTACTTACTAGTGATATGTATTATTTTTTTTAATAAGGAATTACGGTTACTGTTTTTGTTTTGCAATGCTCTAAAGCCCCTACGTGAAATTTTAACAAACTGTCACCGAACTGGCCCCTTTATATGAAATAGAGAGGTCACTTTTACATGACGTTGTCATAGGAGGGGGAAATTGACCCCTTGTGATATGTCACAAGACAAATCCTAGGACAGGTTACTGAACTCTAGGGTTTGGGATTTCCCGGACTTTTTTTTTCCCGGGAAACGGGAATGAAAAAATATTTTTGAACAAATTTGTTAATGAAAACCACATATATAAGTAATTTTTGTTAAAAAAAACACTATTCAGTACAAATGCAGTCTGTGTAGTGAGAATTCAAAGTAAAAAATATCAGAATGTTGAACATTTGATTTCACATAAATTACTCGCAGCACTGCCAAATGAATTGCATGATTCCAGCAGAAAGCACCTACTACTGGACTGTTGGAAACAAACCGTTTCATCACACTTGGCCCATTAGATATGGTGTCCACAATGTTATTTTCCAAAGACAAATAAAACTCTTCTAGTCTTATTTCTACAATTCTTCTTATTTCATCAGCATTACATCTTCCTGATATATAAACCAACCCCAGGTTATAAAATGAATTATTTCCGTTTATACATATGTTCAAATATCTCTTTTGTGACATTCTTGTCCATTCATCTAAGATTATAGTAAATCTCCTATCTTTAGAAATATTGCTCGATATTTCTTTTATCATGATATCTTTAATATAATGTTCTTTACATCAGTTTCACTTTTTTGCAATGCCAGGTTTTTATTATAAAAACTTTCTCGAATAAATGAAGATCTAGTTATGGTGCGGATTGACTGCGGCTAATTTGGATACCATTTCAGGAAATGTTTGCCCTACCACAAAACCTTTAATGCCTATTCAGCTTACACTTTTTTCCTCGGGTACTTTGCTAACTTTAGCTGAAACATTATTGTTGTTGTTTTCTTCAAGAGAAGTTGCATGACCATCAATTTTTTTTTTTTTTTTGTGAACCAAATTTAGATGTCGGATAACCAAATTTAGATACCACCGTTAACCATTAGTATTTTCTTTTCACATTTATTAATGAAAACGTTACTTATAAAATTATTGACCCTTAATACAAAGAAGTATTTTAAATTTATTTTTAATCAAACGGTTTTGTTCATTTTGTGTATGAAAACCTTACAAAAATATTTATATTTTCAAATATTTTGATTGGTTGAAAATAAATTAACCAATCAGAATGCTCCAAAAATAAACCAAGTCAAGGTATACTGCCACCCAATATTTTAACTAAAGTCGACTTTACCTAAATTATACATTTGAAAAATTTAGATAGTAAGGGCGATTATATGTAAGAAACAAAGCTTTTTTTCATATTTCTTTTAAACATTTTACCAAGTTTTTAGGTTTTACTACTTAAATTTTGAATAAGTTATGCGAAAAATCTTTATTAGTTGAAATGCTCCTAATTACTTGGCATAGATTTTATTTGTGTTTTAAATAAATGTATTTCCTTTTAAAAGATTTTAACAATGACATTTTTGTTTTTGTATTTAAAATGTTTTTTATGACTAAAATTAAAAAATCCTATTCGAAACAAAAACAATTTAAAAAATTTAATATTTTTAAAATTTCCCGTTTTCCCGGGAAAAATATATTATTTTCCCGGGAATTCCCGAACCCCAAACCCTACTGAACTCTCATAAAAACAAAGTTCATGGGCCTGTCCTGTGTTTTGTCTTGTGACATGTCACAAGGGGTCAATTTCCCCCCTCCTATGACAACGTCATGTAAGTGACCACTCTATTTCATATAAAGGGCCAGTTCGGTGACAGTTTGTTAAAATTTCCGGTAGGGGCGTGTCTCAGCATGCCGTCAGAATGTGTAGTTTAACCAATATGCGTACCGTTCGAATTCATTTTGAAACATCGTTTACGCCTCTTTGCAATTTGCAATTGTTGTTTTTAACTGTATTTACAGTTAAAAACATCTTCTGAATACAAGACAAATATGTTATTAAAAAATAACGAAATGTACTCTTTGTTTTTAATCGCTGTTCGGCCAAATTTTTGTCGAACACAAAACTAAGCCAAACTTTACTTTTCTGCAGGACTTCGAAGCCGATGCCGAATATTATTTGTCACAAAAACAATTTTAGTAGAAAATTTACTTCACTCCAGTAAATTACAAAATAGGGGAGTTAAAAACTTAAAAAGAGTATTTTTATTGTATTTAAAGAATTAAATGTGATTAAAAAAAATATACTAACTAAAAATATAAGTATTTTTTAATTCTTAATATAAGCAAAATGAATTCCTTAGTCTGTATTTTAACAAATTACTTAATTGGTTTTTTTAACACATTTCTACAATATTCTAAAATTTCTAAATTCTCCACCGGTAAGGAATGTTGGTATATTAATTCGGTTATTTTTAAAAATTCAAATTTTTCGGTTGTTTCAGGTTGGAAATTACGAAATGCAATGGCAGCACAATATTTTTGCTGCATCATGTGTTCTTCAAAATACCACTGATTCATGGGTAAATCATTGCATTTCAATGTGGTATCACACAGAGGTTGAGATTCCAGGGTTAGATCTTTGTTAGCAGCAACTGTAAATGCTATTTTTTGTAAATCCACAGTTATGCCAACACCCAATTCTTTGACATAAGATTCCTTTAAACACCAATGACGCATAAATGCCTTTAACTGTTGCTGTTGATTGAAATGTGGCTGGGTTATGTATCGCCATTCAGATTCAGAAAACTTTCTATTCATAATACGAAAAAATTCCTTTAAATCACGACCACCGGAATATTCCAATTTCACGACATCACAGCCTATACCAAAATCTTTATATTCCATATTTGTGGTGTTAATAACACCCGCCAATATCACAAATTTACCCTGATGCGATACATTAAAACTTAATTGTGGCATATTATTGTCATCTTCCCTTTGCCAATAAGGCTTTTGTCTACTGTCTCGAGCAAATTGAACCTTTTCAAAAGGTAATTCCGTGCACTGACTCACAAATTTTCGCATCAATAAACGTCCCACCAATGATGATAGAAAATCATTTATAAAATGAAATTTTATTAATCTTGCCCTTTCCTCTGGTTGGATGGCAGCTACAGCTTGTGCTAGTTGTGGTAAAGTGGGCGACCAAGTGCTTAGGTCAAATGCCCATCGTGTTGTGGGTAATTTTATCGTTGTCATATTTTTTATAGTTTAAGCTTTAGAAAATGAAGTAGTAATTAAACCATATATAAAGTTTAATTAATTTCATAATGTTGACTTTGGAATGTTATATCTTGTTGTTGCACTTAATTTTGCTCCAATAAGACAATCTGTCAAATTAAATTAAAGTAGCTTAATAAGAGAGCACTATTAAAAGCAAAGAGAAAAATGGTATGCGCAGTGCTACCAACATTTAAAATAAATAACAAAATAATATATACCGTAAAAGCAGGTTGAAATTTGATTAATTTCAAATACAGTGTTTGAAATAGATTCTATTCTTTAGAGATTAATCAGAACTGGGTCGACAACGACAACGAGAGTTGCTTTTTCATATATTTTGTATGGGAAGCAAAATGTCGTCATGTCGTCCGGCGATTTGTCGTCGGAATAGAATCTATTCTATTTCCGTGGCGACACACTAATACACACTTAAAATATTTGTTAAATTGTTGCCATATTTTTAACTAATTAAAGATTGCCATTACCTAGTGTCGTGACATGCAATAAAATGATAGCAAGCAATTGTCAAAATGCTCTCATCTCAAGTGAAGACACTCAATTTCAATTTTATTGCAATATCATGATATCGCTGACATGCCATCGGATCATGCAATGATGCCAGAGATCAAATGTCACTTTTAGTTTTCATTTTAATTTTGTAATAGAAAAACAACAAAAAATTTGGTAAAAAGGAATGGAAGTATTTAGTTTATTATTTGTCGGTAAACATTAATGTTTCATAAAATTTGGTGTTTTTCGAAGAAAAATCTATGATATTTCTTATCCATGAAATGGTCAAGTGTTCTCCACCACTCTGCAATTGATATCATTTTAACGTTTCGCTGTAATGGTTTTGACATTTCATATCATATAATTTATTGCATTTGAAGACACCGGGTTAGAACAGAGTTGTTAGAAATTCGTATTATAGCTGCAAAAATTCGTACTTTGTTTACAAAAAATTTATTTTTTTGACAGAAGAAATATAATTGAAATTTAAAATACATAATTTACGGCAAAAAAGCAAAATTAAATACAATAAAATAAAATATAAAGCAACAAGAATTAGTGAAAGACCAATTGAATTGGTGAAGAATTGTGGTGAAACAAATACAACAATATTCTTGTTTTGCTTTCCTTTTTTTCTAAACGTCAACAAATGTCGACGGTCGACTGTCGCTGAATTTAAATTAATCGTGACGACTTTTGCTGTCGTCAGTCGACAATCGACCCAGTTGTGATTAATCTCTTATATGTAAGAATCAGTGTTGCCAAATTGGGGGGTTTTCCCCCTAAATTTAGGGGGTTTTCAACCGCTTAGTGGGATTTTAGGGGTACCAATTTGTTAGGGGGAAATTTGGGGGGTAAGGAAATCATTTTAGGGGTAGTTTTGACTCAAAAAGCAATTAAATTTTAGAGTTCGATGATTGGTTTTGCCAAATTGTTGATAGTTTTCCACATAAATTTTTATTTTCTTTTAGCCTACATATTTTTGAAGTTGAAAAATTTTAGACTGTGACTAGGAAAGAAAAGAAACCCAGCTAAAATATAACGAAGTTTTTTTATTTTAAGAACACAAAAATCAATTATTTGCATTTATTAAAAATAATTTGAAATAAAAATTTAGAAAATTGTTGAATTTTGGGAAAATTTATTTTAGGGAGAAGTTTTTAGCGGTAGAGCAAATTTAGGGGGTTTTTTGGACAACTTAGGGGGATTTGTAAAAAAAAGACTTGGCAGCACTGGTAAGAATCTACACAGCAAATTAAACGTAATTTAATTTATTATATCTTTATCATTAGATTTCAATTTACAGATTAATGGGTCGACAACGAGAATTGCTTTTTCATATATTTCGTATGGGAAGCAAAATGTCGCCATGTCGTCTAGCGATTTGTTGTCGTAATAGAATCTGAGATTAATCACAACTGGGTCGACAACGACAGCAATAATTGCTTTTTCTTATGCTGCCTACACACGAAAGAACATTCGTCAGAACATGTGTTTCATTTTTGTTTACATTTTTTTAACACAGACGATGCCACACACAACAAAACCTCAAACGAAACATCAGTTCTGTTTGTTTGTCGAACTAATCACATCAAATATGCGAAGAAGAACATCAAATTTAATTAATTTGTTATGGTGGGTCTCATACTGTAGGTTTAACTTTAACTTACTATAAACAAAAGAAAATGTCAAAATATGTACACAAAACAACAACAAATTTTTAGGTTAACTATTAACTAAAGTTTAAACCTGTAGTATGAGACCCACCGTTAATTGACGATGGAACATTCGTTAATCGGAGAATACACGAGGGAACATTCGTGAAAAAATTCCCATTTTTTGTGAATGTGTGTGTGTTTGTGTGTAAGGCATAAAAATCCAAAATCGGTTTGGATTTTTATGCCTTTTAAGAAAAATAATTCAGTCTAGATTACGATTTTATTAACATTTTCCAGAAATACAGTTATTTAAGAGCCAGTATTTTCAAAATAAGCCAATAAAGCTATTTTTTCCCTTGTAAATCGCATTCAAATTGAAGAGCCAAGGATAGCTTAAAAATTCTTCGATTGAGCTGAAATTTTTTCTGGAATATTTTTTCTAGTAACCTCACAAAATAAGCCTCGGGGAGCAAAATTCGGAACAACGTTACAAATAAGGGCCAGTCTACTAAGCATGAAAAAAATTATCGAATATTAAATTTTGACCTGAGATGTCTGTTTTGAGTGCATTAGTTTGACTCGATGGAATAAATTATATAAACATTTTATATATCGTGGAATAGATAACTAAGTCTTATTTATTAATATATAAACAAATATTAAAAACTATTTCAAATATTAAACACCCCGGTAAAAAACCAAAAAAAAATACAATCCATTTTATTTCAAAATATTAAATAGAAATTTAACTTTCTATGTAAAAATAACTATTAACAGTAACGAAACGATTTTTTCAGTGTATGACAATTGTTTACCATTTAATAAAAAAAATTAAATTTTACAAAACTAAGTAATTTTCATATATTTTTTTTACAAATAAAAAAAATGCTTTTGAAAATATGTCCTTTTCCACAAAATTTGCTCCCCTATCGATGTTGTTGAGCAGGCGGCGGAAAAATTAGGGGCAAATCCTTTGGAACATGTTTGCTTATGGTTCAAAATCAAAAAAATTGATCTAAGTGGCGTGACTTTTTTTGCCACATTCAGAAACATTAAATTTTGTTCAAAAATTCATTATTTCCGACCAATGCTGGGCGTAGGGTGCATGCCCAAAAATGTTCTGAATTGGACTATTAAGCATTTATGAAGCTCATTCTTTTAGAAAATGTCCAAAAATGTTAAAAATCTTTCAAAAACTTGGATATAAAAGTGAATGAAGTAACCCCCCTTTTTGCAAAAAAAAATGCCATTTTCAAGACACGCTTAAAAGTTTTGATTTTAAAAAACCATCACTGCTAAACACCTCGAGATAATTGAAAATAGTTTTAATTCTGAAATTTAGAAAGGTCATGAGAATGACACAACAAAATTTCAAACATATTGTTCTGATAATGAAAAACTTTGAAATTCAAAATTAAATATTTTTTAAACTATAAGAGATACTATGGTACTTGAAGCATGTTTTTTATTTATCTTATAACATAGATTACAAAAAGTCTAAAATCAGCAAAATCGGTTCACATTTGTAAAAGTTGCACGACAATAAAGCTTTTGTATACCCGAGATGGTCAACTCTGACACCCTGTAGCACGCCCTGTGATAAAACAGGGTGACTACAATACTAATTTTCTAAAAGCCTAGATCTTTGTCTTCAGTTCTTGTGAAGATTTTTTTTTCGATTGGATCAGTAGTTTAGAAGATCCATAATTATTACCATTTTTATTTGTTTGGAACCACTGTTCTGAGGCTTTGAGCTTTAATTTTAGATATAAATTATACCTATAACCCTTGTAAAACTGCAGATATTAAAAGTTAAATCTAATATTTAATTTTTGTACTTTTGTTCTTATGTACAATAAGGTGGGTCGTTTCGGAAAAAATTTCAGTGGCCCTCTAGAAATAAACTTTGGCATTTTCTAAGAATATTCCCGAAATAGTTCGTGTTTTGCAATAACTGTTAGGGAGCTGGACCATTTTTAAAAATTTCGATTTTTTAGCTTTTTCAATATATTTTCTATTCTTACTAACTGCTGTTCTATTCTTACTTATTGAATGTATGAAAGAGCGCTACGTTCACGTCTGGCTAATTCAGGCTTAACTTTATGAAATGCAAAATTTACAAGCAAAGTATGCAGAGTAGTTCTCCAATTGGAAATAATTTGAATATGTGATAGAGGGGACAGAAAAGATAAAAATTTTGGCAAAATTATTTTTATGAATTCAAAATTCTTAAATTTCTAGGAGAAGCAAAAAACTGTTTACGTAAAAATGATTGTAATATTTAAATAAAGTTTAGTTGCATTATGAAAAAAGTCCATTTTGAAGAAGGTTTTGCTTTACTTTTTTTAATTTTATATTATATTTGCGGAAAAAAATTAAGATTTTGAGTTATGACCCTTTAATTGAAATTTTTCGTTTGACTAATGATATTATTTTATCAAAAAAGGCACATTGTAAAATAATACAAGCAATTTAGCTCACTTTTTTTATACTAAAGACGCACAATGCAAAATAATACACCACAAAATTTTTCACTTTTTACAATAATAGCTGCAAAACTCAAAATAACACTCCTTATGTATGTATAACAAAAATAATCACTTGTTCTTGAGCACATTGAAGCAACTAAAAATAGTTGATTTTGCAGAAGCAACGCAATTAAGATAAAAACAGACATAACGGGATTTTTCCAGTTAAAGAAGATAGTGACGAAAAAGAATTCACTTTAAATTCAAGGAAAAAAACCAATTTTGGAAAATTTTGAATTGTGCCACTTGTGTTTACATTAAAATTAAAAATTTTTAGTAAAAAATACGATTTTTTTGTTCATTTCATTACAATGAGGATTGGCTATATCTTCATTTATGGTCGGATTGAAACAATATATACACCATTTTAAGGATAATAAAAATATATTTTAGATAGCATTTTTGTTTTCTTTTTAACCCATTACCAGCAGGCGAAGAAATTTTAATTTTTTGGGGGATTTTTTTTTTACCTTTTTTAATACAAAAAAAAACGCAAGCTTTAAATCTTTCATTTAATATATAGATCAAGTTTTTATCGCTTCAAACACAAACAGATATTAAAGATCAAAGTCGCGAGATTTTTTTTTCCAAATATGGCCAATTTTTTCACACATGAAAAAATCTCAATACCGATAGTAGATCAGAGCTTTGAAGAATTAATTCCTTTTTGAATAAATTCACTACCAATCGAATTCAATTTTCTTTAGAATTGAATGAATTCCTTTCTTAAGTAATTCACTGAATTCGTTCAACTGAACGTGTTCAACAAAAAACAAATTCCAAGAATTAATTCAATTGCTATAGTTTTTTTATTAAATCAAGTGAATTAATTCCTTACTGAATTAATTCACCACTGATATCGTTCAATTTCATTTTTCATTCAGTGAATTATAAAAAAAGGACGTTCACTGAATTAAAAAAAAATTACGTTCACTGAATTGAAAAACAAAAAGAATTCAAAAGCTGTTTTCTGCCTTTCAGTACACATTGGAGTGTTTTCAAAAGATTTTGGCAATAATTCAGACATTTCTTATTATTCTTTACATAAAAATAGAAAAAAATTTGAGAGAAGATAAAAAAATCCCACAACTCCCAAAACACTGTGAAAATTTTCCAGAAATGGGATGTTTTACTCGAATTCGGCATGGTCTTACAAGTGGAGAATATTTTTTTTCCATTAGGCCCATCTAAAAGAAGTATGCTTTCAGAATAATATAAATAATATACATATATATGTATGTGTTCTTAAACAAACTTTTAATCTGGAGGCAAAATAGTCTTGTGTGTGAAGTTTCATTTCATACCGAACCAGGGGTATGGCATCACCAAAAACGAAAGTTATAACGACATCGTTATGGCACTTTGTTCAAAAAATTCACAATTTTCTTTTTTTATTTAAATTTAAATAATAACAAACAAAAGAGCAAATAAAAAAAAGTAATTCTCAAATTTTATTATTTAAACATATTTTGAGCTTGATTTTTTTTTTTTTTTGCGCAGTTTTCAGCAATTTTTGAGTTTTAAAATATAGGCTCAGCTGATACTAAATAGTTGCTCACGTGATACTAAATTTTAGTTCCCCCTACCGGTGAATGGTGTAAGTTTTGATTTCCTATCTCTATAATTAATAGTCTCTGTACCGAACTACCAATAACGGCTAATTTTATTTCCAAAACATTTTAAAAACACTCCACTGTGTACTGAACGGCAGAAAAAATCTTTTGAATTCAGTGAACGTAATTTTTTGTTTTTCACTTCAGTGAACGTTATTTTTGTTTTTCAATTCAGTGAACGTAATATTTTTTTAATTCACTGAACGTAATTTTTTTTATTTACTGAAAAAAACTCATACATATCATTTTTCATAAATTGATGTTGCCTTGGTTTAAAGTTTACTCTTTTGCTTATTCAAATTGTGAACCGCATTAAATAAATTGTTTTATTTGTACAAAATGCAGTGTGGAAAATCGTTTTCCGAAGGAGAAATTGGAAAAATAAAGGCATATAAAGATGAAGGTCTTCCTAACCGCGAAATTGCCAGGCGGTTGGAAAGGTTCCATATGGGATTAGCAAATGTCGAAGAATGGGTTTCAGTTATGGCAGCATTAAAAGACCAGGACGTCCATCATCACTGATAGAAAAAAAATCGAGATGTTCTTCGAAAAGCAGGCATATATGTACCATTCTATCCGCTTTCGAAATTAAAAATGATTCGCAGCTAAAATTCATACCTACATTATCGTAAGGTGAAGGATTTGTGCATGTAAAATTTTACGAAAAAAGGCAAAAATAAAATTTTAAAAAATTATTTTTTTAAAGTATATTTAAAAAAACTATAAAAGCAAAATATATTCTTTACTGAAACAATTAGAATATTACAATATTTTAAGATTTTTTCTATATAAAATCTTATAAAGTGCAAAACAACAGCGTATAAAGTAATAAATTTCGAATACAAAAAAGGAACGAAAGTAAAGAACATTCATACATCAACACTTTTACTATAAAGCATCATAAAACTAAAATAAAATTGACTAATAAACAAAAAATAAATACTCATCAAACTGTGTAAAAAAAACTAAAAATTTCCAAAATTAAAAATGATCAAACAACATTAAAAGAAAAAATAAAAGTTTTAAAAACCAAAATTAAAACTTACCATTCAAACGTGCTTTTTCAGGTCCACGATCATTAAGTGCTGAAGTTGCCGTTAATACGGCCTTCTCCAATAACGCTGTGTTGCATTCATAATCCGAGAAGTAATCACTATAGGAATCTAAAAAAAATATTTTTTTAATTAATCGAATGATTGAAATTATTATTATAGATAGGAAACATTTGTTAACAAATATAAATTATTTCAAATTAAAAATGATATAAATTAATTTTATTGGCAAATTTCCATAATTTTTCTATATTTGAGCATGAGTGTGTAGTATTCTCATCGCCATTTAGTGGTGTTTTTATATAGAGTATAGAATAAAGTACTTCTGTCCAAAAGAAAAGTATTTAGTATTCTCTTGTTTATACTTTGTTGGCATGAAAAATGTTGTACATACTGTTAATATACCCAGGCAGAAAAATACGACCGGCACAGAGTTAGTGGTAAACCTTTGGCGACGGCCGGTTACACTGTGCACGAATCGGAGACTTTTTTTTAATCGAATGATTGAAATTATTATTATAGATAGGAAACATTTGTTAACAAATATAAATTATTTCAAATTAAAAATGATATAAATTAATTTTATTGGCAAATTTCCATAATTTTTCTATATTTGAGCATGAGTGTGTAGTATTCTCATCGCCATTTAGTGGTGTTTTTATATAGAGTATAGAATAAAGTACTTCTGTCCAAAAGAAAAGTATTTAGTATTCTCTTGTTTATACTTTGTTGGCATGAAAAATGTTGTACATACTGTTAATATACCCAGGCAGAAAAATACGACCGGCACAGAGTTAGTGGTAAACCTTTGGCGACGGCCGGTTACACTGTGCACGAATCGGAGACTTTTTTCCCCAACAGGTCGGGCACCCAGTGGGTAAAACTAATTCGGGTACTCTGAATCTAGTGGTGGTAGCCATTTTTCTAGGTTAGTTTTTAAAAAAATATATTTGAGTTTGAAAATTATGGTCCCAAACACCCCAAAACACTCGACTTTTTAATCTGTTTACCTTTAATTTTTAGTTAAGTTGTTTGTTATTCTACCAAGAAGCTTTGTGTTAAAAATAATCAAAATCGGTCTTGCGGTTCAAAAGTTGTGATTGAAAAGGTGAGGACACCTTAAAAAACTTTAAGCAAATTTTTCACTTCAATACAAATTTCAGTACATTTAACGAAGCAATAAAATGTACAATTTTGTATAGAAAATTTCGAAGTGTCCTCAAATTTTCACTCAGAACTTTTAAACCGCTGCACCGATTTGGATCGTTTTTAACAAAAAGCTGACTGGTTGAATAACCAATAACCTGGGTAAAAATAAATGGTAAAAAAGTTTGATAAATCGCGTTTTTTTGGGTCCTTGGACTCAAAATTTCCAAACACAAATACTTTTTTTCAAGAGCTAATCTAGAAAAACGCCTAGCACCACTGGATTCAGCGTACTCGAGTTAGGTTTACCCACACGGTGCCCCACTTGTTGGAGTTTTCAACTGCCACAGTGTTATTGTCAGTCTTGTCCTCCCAGTGTAGAAAATTATTACCAGATATGTCGTTATGTAACTATATACCTGGTAATGGTAACTAGTTACTTTTCTTATTACATTTGTTATTACTTTTATATGGAGATGTCGCGAAAATTTATGAGTTATGCCTACATACCAGCGAAATACGAAAAATCAAAACATATGTCGTTATCTATATGCTTACCAGTACTGACAAAAATAATGAGTCTAAAAATAGATTTTCAAAAAAAAATAAGTTTTGTAAAAAAAGATTTTTTATTGTAATTTTTTTTTGAATAAAAGTGGCCCGTGCTGGAATCGAACCTGGGACTCCAGGTTATCAGTCTATAGCTCTACCATCTGAGCTATCTCGATAGATAAACACATAATTGATCTGCTGCGCACAAGCATGCTTACGCGCCAACATACAAAAAATCAAAAAATATGTGGTTACATATATCCTTACCAGTGTTAAAAAATATTGAGTCTAAAAATAGATTTCAAAAAATTTACAAAAAAATCTAGAAAATTACTTTCTATTTGAAATGATAAAAATAAGTCATTATTAGTAACTCATTATTATATGTTTTAAAATAATGCAGAAAGTAAGTCGGTGTCATTACTGGCAGTTTAAAAAATAATGACATATTACCATCTCTACACTGGGCTATTACTTTATTGAAAACAACGACAAACCATCGGTTGACACTAGTCAATTATTGGTCTAAAAATAAATTAAAAAAAAAAATTTTAAGAAAAAAATGTTTGATCTATTTTTTTATAGAAACACCCCAGCAAAAATAAATGGAATGGCTTCTAAATGAATCACTTCCTTCATTACATCACAAAGAATTGCTCCCTAAGGAATGGGTTTTCCACAACATCTTATGCTGCAATGAATATATGCTAGTCAGAAGTTCTTTTTCATGGGTGATAAGAAGTTAATATTTTGAATGGGGGTTGCATAAGAACGTGCTGCCACAGAAATCAGAGGGTTGCGGGTTCGAATCCTACCAGGTCGGAAAAAAATTGTTGGAACTTTTTTTACAAAATTAATAATTTGTTGTAGTTTTCAATGTAAAATTTTTATTTTTTTTATTTTTGTACACTCAATTAATTTTTGAAACGATTTAAAAATCTTTTTTAATTTTCTATTCATTTTTAATAAAATTTCGTGGGAATGTAAAAATTATAAATAAAAATGTAATTCTTCAAATATTTTATTTAAATACCAAAAAGTAAATATTACAATTTCGTTTGTATTTAACCCTCTAATGCTCTTTCTTCTGATTACGATAATAATTAAACTATATATTTTGCATTGAAAATCTACTATGGAACAAATATTAAAATTTTAATTTATCGCTTTATTTAGGCGATATTGCACAACAAAGGTTGAGGACATGTCTAGAAACCCAGTAGTCAAATAATTTCGGTTTTTGCTACAAATAACACTATCGGTAAAATAAAATTACGTACTGAAAATTGTTGTTATTTCAAAAGTTATGGCAATTTTCGCTTTTTGAAAATCACGAAATTTGACGAATTTGCCACTAAACATCAATAGATTTTGACGAAATTAGTTTTGCTTAATACTACTACCTCCGAGTATATAGGGTAGAGGGGGGATCCTTCGCCACTTTTTTTTCAAAGCACTGTCATTTCTTAACCCCTAATTATTTTTCAAAAATAACTTTCAAATTGAAGACCTACATATCTTGGCTTTAATTTCTATGATTTTTATTCTAATTATTTGCATATTTTCTATTACTTTTTTAATGATTTCCAAAGTAACCCAAATCGGCGTAACTGCCCCAAACCTGGGGGATATTCGCCAAAAGAGCTAGATACAATTTCAACAAAAAATATTGTTAATACGGCAAAGTCAATGTTTTAATGACTGAAATAAATAATTTAGAATAAGTTCTTTAAGATATATGATTCTTTTTAATCAATAAATCTCCATTACATTAAAAAAAAAATAATTTAAAACTATAATATAATCATTGTTCAAAATTACAAAAAACTGAATAATTAATATAAATTTAAGAATGAACACTATTGTACTAATTTACTATTAAACATATTTTAAACATATAGCAAAGTCTTATAGAGCATTTTAGGCAGAGATGCACCAACTCTTCGTAGCTCCAGGGGCCATCTGGTGATTGTGCCCCAGAGACAGGCACTAACATAAAATTAATATTTTTTCACACTTTTTTAACATTTGCTAAAATCAAATTATTATTTTCTGAAAGCTTAGGATCATAGGTCTAACATAATGAAAAATTATTATTTTATCACACGATTTGAGGAAGTTATTGCAAAATGTAGTTGCTTTCAATTATTTTTTTGGCACCCCAAAAAACACAAAAACACGTCTGTCTGCGACCACATGTGATATAAATTCGTCAAAGTGAATGTCAAGGAAAGGTAATTCAAAAATGCATAAAATATATTTTTTCCAATTTTTTATCTCCCTTAACATCGGAGAAAAATGGGATTATTGTATGTGCCCCACTGGCGAAGGATCCCCCCTCTACCCTACTCTGTGTTAAATTTCAAAAAAATCTTAAAAATCTGTTGGCTAGTTTTTGAGTTAAACAGATATTCGCAAGACGTATCCTGCGGTTATCCTGAGAGTCCTGGGGAAAAAGTAGACTCTAAGCTACACTGATAGAATTTTGTGCATAGTATTAATGAATTTGTTCATTAATCTAATGATTTTTTCATTGAAAAGTCCCCAAAGAACGCGTTCATTAAATCAATGAAACGTATTCATTAAATGAAAACTAATTGAAAAAATATATTTTTTTTCGTTACTTTTTTTATTTTTTATTTATTTTTATTTTATTAATTTTTATTTGTACATGTATTTATTTTTTGCTTTTATAACGTTTTTGACTTCTCCCTGAACTCGACATGAACCCGCAATCACCAGAATGTAAACATTACCGCGTTACCGATTGATCTAAATAGCCAAAACAAAATGATGCCATTATTTGGACTTTTATATTTAAATAATTTCAGTTTGCAACCCTAGTGTTCATTACTGGAACATATATCTTAGTAATTATCAAATTCAAAACCCTTATAAAAATTATAGCATATCTTACGGGTTAGTTGAAAATATATAATGAAAAAATTCCTTAAATTAATGAATTTTTCATTAATTCAATGAACATTTTTCAATAAATCAAGGAATTCAGATTAATGAAATCGATTCATTAATAGTATGAACGAAAATTCTATCAGTGTAGCTTTGCTATTATCGATAATGTACGCCAGATCGTAAATGTAATTTTTGGCAATTTTTCAAATATTTTTCTTTTTTAAAAAGTTAGTTTTTTCAAATTTACTAAATTTTCAATTTACATGCTTCTCGCTTGAAAACCGTTCCTTATCCAAAAAAAGTTTGAAGGCAAAAAAGTAGATAATTAAGTTTTCTATGGATATAATACAACTCGTTTAATAAAATATTTTTATTTAGCCAAAAACTATTTAAAATCTGAAGACCGCCTTTTGGCGTCCTTGGGCATTAGAGGGTTAAAAATTGTAATTTAAAAATCCATTTTGATCAAATTTTTACGAAATATATTTATGATTACACTAACAGAAAAAGAAAAAGCTGTAAACATTTTAATTAGAACTACTAAAAATAAGTTAAAAATTACTGGCAAAAAAAACTATTTTTTGTCTACTAAAGACTGCGTTCGATGAAATTAGTACACGAATAAATTCAAATAACTTTTGAACTAGTTGACATATACAAAAGAAAAAAACGTTTTATTAACAGAAATCTTATTCATGTTTACATTTAATAAAAAAATATTACACATTAGTGGTTTTTAATGAAAAATTTAATTTTTTCTGAAATTCCTCCCATTAAACTTTTAATTTAGAACAAATGTCATCGAAAATATATGTTTTTGGATAATTCTACTTCAAATGCATATTTGGTGCCTTTTTAATCCATATTTTGTGCTTTTTAATGCATATTTTTAATTTTTAGGAGCATTTTTTATTTTGTAGAAAAATATAAAAAATTTATACATTTTAACGTTTGGTGAATAAAATCCGAAAAACTGTAAAACTGTTGTTAAAAAAAATACGTGATGTAAACAACAAGAATGTTTATGGCAAATATAACTGTACTATCTAGTCATCAAATAAAAAATAAGAACACTTAGGTCAGTTAGTAATTACTAGGGTATTCAATCAATTAATCGTTATTCGATTAATCGAACAATTTTGCTCAAAAATTGTTCGAATAATTTAAAATGGCCAAATTTCGAATAACAAATTATTCGAATAATTTAATACGATTAATCGATTAATCGAAATTGCCAAAAAATTACACTAATGTTTAAAAAATATATATAATTTTATTAAAGTGTGCTAAAATCCCAAAACTTGTTTAAGAAATTGTGAAAAATAATTTGGTGTAGGCTTGTACCAACCTGGATTTCATTCTAGCCTAAGAAAATCATCAGGGGACAACGTTTTAGAATTTTTAGAAATATTTATTATCTTAATGAGTGTTATGACAAATTTATCAGCTCAAACTCAATGAGAATTTTTTGTTTTCCTCTAGAAGCCTTAAGAAACATCTTAAATATGAAAGAAATACAAAAACAACAAAAAATTTGAATAGTTTGCTTTGTCATGTTCCAAAAATACTAATCTGTTGTTTCGGCAAATCTAGCAATGTAGTGCTATTTAGGTATAATAAAATTTTTAATTATTTTTTTTACAATTTCTTAAAAATTAATATTAAACGAAAGCCATGATAATTATTATAATTAATACGCATTAAAATTGTTAATTATAATTAATGATCAATGCAATAAAGATTCTTTAGTTAAGGTGACCATATGTCATCTTTTTTGGAGGACAATCATCTATTTTCACTCGCTGTCATCTATAAAATTTGTGTCCTCTTTCTGTCACACGTACACACGATACTGCATGCTGTACAATTTGTTGGATGAAAATGCGATTTTGAACGTGTATCCCGTAAGCTTTATGAGTACAGAGTACTGATTCCGAATGGTTTGTGAGGCTGCGAAGCGGTGAAAAATATTTTTCACTCATTTAAAAGTAATGATAACAAATGACAGTTTTTATCACTTCACCGCTTGCAAACTATTCAGAGTCGGTATCCAGGGTTGATACATTGCAAACATTTAGTTCTATTATCCTATTTTTTAAGTTTCGTTATTTTTTTTTAACTAACTTTATATATTTATAAGTAAATGCAAATTTTTTTGTTTTTTTTAACTAATTTTACATATCTACATATGTGAATGTAAATTTTTCTGTAAAAAATGTTGAATTCAAATAAATTTTTTACTTTTTTTCTTAATGTCATCTTTTTTCTGTTTCAAAATCTGGTCGCCTTACTTTAGTGAGCACTCTACATTCATAATATCCTTTAACAAATAAAATAATTGGGTGGAGGGACGTACACGTACTAGTAAAGGGAAAATAAATTCTCAACAGAATTTTTCCTTACATTTACGTTTTTTATGTCTTCAATGCATATGAAAGAGATACAAATTAATATACGAGTTGTTCTACTCTCATTTAACTCATTAAACATATTATAGAGAGCTACGTTTACGTCTGGCTAAAATGCTAAATTTACCAGAAAGGTCTGCAGTGCATTTTCTTCCGATTTGGATAAAATTTTAATATGTGACGGAGGAGACATAAAAAATAAACAGTTTGACAAAAAATGAGCTCAATTATTACACTTTTTGTTTCAGGAATTTTAGAAGAGTTACTGAAACTTTTTTTGTTCCTTTTTTTAAATAAAATTATTAAAAATACAAAAAATTATTATTTTATATAAAATTGTTTTCGATTAATCGATTAATTTTTAAATTTTATTCGATTAATCGGTTAAGAAAAAACCCCAATTATTTGCACGATTAATCGATGAAAATAAAAAGCCGATTAATTGAATACCCTAGTAATTACCCAGGAAAAAAAGTGAGGAAAAAAAAGTAGTTAAAGCACTGCAACGGTTGAATTGGGAGTTGTTCTTTTTCGGGTTTTTCACCGGTGAATTTAACATTGGCTTGTCATAGGAAGGAAGTTGTTCATTTTAAAAACAAATTATGTATATTTGAACCAATGATAAGGAAATTCTTTTTCACTTGTTTTTATTTTAATTTAATTAAAAAAAAAAAAAAAATCATGATGCAGCGTGTGGAGTTTGAACCCAGACTTGTTGTCATTATTTTATTAACAAAAATATATAACATATTGGAAAAATATATAAAGTTGTTTTATTTTTAAAGTGTTATTTTTTTATAAAAAATAATACACTCATAGAAAGAAATAAAGCTGTAAAAATAGTAGAAAAAGCTATTAAAAATTATGTAATTAAAAATGACCTTGCAAAAAAACTGCTGATATTAGCAGATTTTTTCTTCTAAATCCTAGTAAGATAAGAACAGGAGAATTAAAACTGCTAAATTTACAAAATTTTAGTTACATTTAAGTTAACTTTTAGTTAATTAAAAATAACAAATATCCTTGATAAAATCCGCAATAAAATTTGCAGCATATTAGTAGACAAAAAATAGTTTTTTCTGCAAGGTAATTTTTAACTTGTTTGTAGTAGTTCTAATTAAAAAGTTTACAGCATTTTTCTTTTTCTGTTAGTGTAATAATAAATATATTTCGTAAAAATTTTATCAAAATGGATTTTTAAATTACAATTTTTTAAATACAAACGAAATTGTAATATTTACTTTTTGGTATTTAAAAAAAATAGTTGATCACATTTTTATGTTGATGATTTTGGTGAACATCGGTCTATGGTTAGCCCTAGTGCCCATATAAGGGTCCTACCAAAATTATATTGTTTATACGCTGCCGGTCGGAAATATTAACATATTTTGATGAAATTTGGTACACAGACCTATGTTGGCCCAAGGACGAAGCCTATTGATTTTGGTGAACATCGGTCCATGGTTAGCCCTAGTTCCCATATAAGGGTCCTACCAAAATTATATTGTTTATACGCTGCCGGTCGGAAATATTAACATATTTTGATGAAATTAGGTACACCGACCTATGTCCGCCCAAGGACAAAGCCTATTGATTTGGTCCATGTTTATACCTAGTGCCCATATAAGGGTCAACCCAAAATTGGTTTGGTTACAAACTGCAGGTCGCAAATATTAAGATATTTTAATGAAATTTGGTTCGCTGACTCACATTATAGAAAATTTTGACACAAGTCCCATTTTAACCCGTTCGAATTTCGGATCCAAACATTAGTTGGCTTTTAACCAGACTGGTGTAGAGTATTGTTTAGTCGGCATGCCCGACTTTAACCTTTTTACTCGTTTTTATTTTATTTGCATGCAAATTTGGAAAAATTTTCGAAAAAAGAGTTTAGTCTTGGAATTTTTGCAGTTTTTTTGTTTTGGTTGGATACAAAATGTTGTATTCAATCTATTCTTGGGTGGATGACTCTTAAACAATTAATTTAATCATTGTAAATTCACGTTTTTTAGTTTTTTACAATGGTTTTGTTTTGCCAAACTTTATCAATCAGATATTTTAGGCTATACCCTGCTTTAAGCGTTTAATAATTTTTTCTTTATTAATCATTTGTGAATATTCTTTTTGCCTAATTAGCTTAAAAATCTGTAATTAGGCTATTTTAAAAGTTTTTGTATAACACAGTTAAAATTTGTAATAAAATAAAAAGCTAAATATTATTTAATATTTGTTACACAGTCTTTTATGCTTCTTATGACACATTGTCAATGAAATCTGTTCAACCTATTTAATAATATATAACGAATATTTTTCATTGGCTTGGTGCTATTTTTCCCATTTTTTACGGTTTTTGCAACCGAAAGTGTTAATTAAAAAGAAATATTTTTCAAAATAGCGGTTAAAGCCGCCAGAGAAAAGACTCCCAACGTAGGCCAGCAGATCTTAATGCGCTTCAGATATGTTATAGAGCAGAACAATTTAAAGGATACATATTTAAGGGCTAAAAAAATTGGATCACAAATGGCCTCATTTTTTGTTTTTTATTTGTTCTAAAGTAACTATAGGGAAATTTATCGTCAAACGAAAGGTATTTGAGAGGCGTATTTACCGGTGTATAAAACATGGTTATATGTTTATGGCATAACACAAAATATCAAAATTTTAGGTGATTTTGTATAGGGATGTATACAGGGTAAGGGTCAAATTCATATACACTTGTGCTCACGAAATTAAGTCAATTCAAGTTTTTTTTAAATTTTATTGTTGTCTTTATTTTTAAATTTCAAAATAGTGGATAAATTCGTCACGAAAGGCAAGGAGATGGTTCAGAAAATTATACAGAATTTTAACGTAATGTTTGTTTTTCATCTTGTCACTTGTTTTAAGTGGGCGTGGCTTTTAACGAAAAATTAGCGATATCAACCTTTTATCAAATTACATAGTAAAATTTAGGCAGTACTGATCGGTTCTGTACAAACTGTATATTTTTGGAAATCCTATAAAATTTCCGTAAGTCTTGTATTATTCTTATCTACAAATAGTCACCAGACTTAAAATTGCAGCACTTTAAACATGACCAAGTTTTTCTTTGTTTTTATCGATTTTAAAAGAAAGTTAGCAACACTGAAATTTTAACATGAAATGCTTTTTACTATAACGTAAAAAAAATCTTGACTGATTTGTTATATTGTGGTAAGAAAAGCATAAAACTATTCACTTTATAATTACAGTGCTGTTAACTTTATTAAAAACGCTAAAAACAAGGAAAAATTTGGTCATGTTTTAAGTGCTGCAATTTTAAGTCTGGCGAGTATTTGTAGATAAAAATAATGCAAGACTTAAGGAAATTTTATAGGAATTTCAAAAATATACAGTTTGTACAGAACCGATCAGTACTGCCTAAATTTTACTATGTAATTTGATAAAAGGTTGATATCGCTAATTTTTCGTTAAAAGCCACGCCCACTTAAAACAAGTGACAAGATGAAAAAACAAACATTACGTTAAAATTCTGTATAATTTTCTGAACCATCTCCTTGCCTTTCGTTACGAATTTAGCCACTATTATGAAATTTAAAAATAAAGGCAACAACAATAAAATTTAAAAAAAAAACTTGAATTGACTTAATTTCGTGAGCACAGGTGTATATTAATCCTTATAATATTCGGCTTTTTTCGATATTTGGCCTACTTCGGTTTTGAAACGAATTTTCCCGAAGGTCTATATTTTAAAGATTTGGGAACCTCTGACTAATTAATATAGGCAATATGGACATCAAACTTTTTCATTTTGAAAGTACATTCCAGCTATGTAAAAATAATTTTAAATTTCATAAATTTTAAACATTTCGCCATACGAAAAAAGTATGAAAAATGGAGTTTTTCCTAAATATCTAGTTGTCAACCATATGCTTATAAACGAAATCGTACTCGAATATCCTTGTGACTTTAAACATTATTTTAACAATGCGTTGTAATTTTTATAAAATTAGTGTTATGCCAGTCTATTGTACATGGATGAAATCAAAAAATGTGATAAATTTTTGGGTCAAATTTGTGAGAAGCAAAAAGTGTTAATATTTCGGTTTTTTCTTAATGGAATCAGTAAGTTTAGTCATTATAACCCTAATTGCAAAAAATCTCTTCTACAAGTTGTCGCAATAACTTTTTTTGCACAATTTTAATTTTTTTGTGGTAACGGAGTTTACATTTCCCCATGCAAAAGATATAACAAAAAAATTGCGTACGAATTTTCTTCAATTTATTAGTTTTTCGTATTTGGGTTTTCAACATGCTTTCCATGCGAATAAAAATACAATTCATTCTGCGAAAAAAATTTTATTTTTTTTAAATTTTGTATTTTTTGTCCTTTTAAATGCTTTTCAAAAATATAAAAAATTTTAAAATCCAATCAGCGGTTGCGAAGTTACAAAATAATATATTAAAAACATTACATTTCGCGATCAAAAAATTCTTAAATTGTGCGAAACAAATTTAATATGTCAAACTAATGTCAGTAATGGCTCAAAATATCGATTCCAAACCAATGAAATGCAAAATCAATCATTTTTCGCTCCAGGGTAAGGGTAAAAAACTGATAACTTTTTTTGATTTGACGCATAAATATTAGTTGAATCACCTCTGTTTATGGTTATTTTAAAATATTTTAAACATTTACCTACATTTTTTTGAATGCAATCTGATGCAAGCAATTTTGTTTACGGAGTTTACAGTAACGGAGTTTATATTTGGTTATTTTTTCGTTTTCTTTCAGAAACACTTTGTCAGAATTTTCTTTCCGAAACAAAATCGTATGATGCCTACAAGGTGAATCCAAATATGCCATTGTTTTTCTTACTCGTTAAATAGTTTGGTGTAAAAATTAGGAACGGAGTTTACAACATTTTTTCAAATCTTATTAAAGACATCCTTTTTCACCTCGAGAACTAGGGTGGACCTTATTATGTCAACTTGCGATTTAAGGCCGTCCCCCCACCCTTGAAATGTGCCTTTGGGTATAAAAATACACCATGCAAAAAAGTAGAGTAATCGGATAACGGGAACACGTGCCGCATCGGGCCTGAAGTTTGAAATACGATTTACAAGGCGAAAAAATCATTTTTTTTGGCTTTTTGTGAAAATAATGGCTCTTAAATAACTATATTTTTGGGAAATGTAAATAGAATCATAATCTAGACTGAATTCCCTTTCTGGTAATGTATAGAAATCTAAAATCGGTTGCAAAATATTTTAGTAATTGCAATTTCCACAGACCATTGTAGGGTTAAAATGAGAGAAATTATGAAAATCGTTAAAAATAAAATATTTTTTTCAAAAATTTACAGTGTTTTTTAATTTTTTTTTATTCTATTAATTTTTTTTTAATTTTTTTTTTATTCTATTAATTTTTTCTTTAATATTTATAATTAGCCCTAAAGACATCTTTTTCATCTAGAGAATGTTACATGCTGCAGAAAAACTTCAAGTCTGTTATACTAGATGATTATTTACAGTCCAACGATCATTTAAGTATAAATAACATTATACTTTTCCCAATATAAATTAATAGATATCTCCAAAATTCTGGTGTATGCATTTTTATCAAAAATTATTTCGAAAAATCGTTACAGAGTTGAAGTCGTGTTAGCAAAGATATACGAGAAAGTTTGTAAAATGTATTAATTTTTATTAAAAGCGTCACTTTTCCTCTTCATAAAAATTCTTACAGTTAGTGTTTAGCTTCATTGGTTATTAAAATATAAGCTATTAAAATTAAAAAACCTTATGAGTTACTGCCCAGTCAGAAAAATACAAACGGGAAAGCGGTGGCAAAGCACTTTAACAGGTGGTACAAGTATTGGCAAAAAGTGCTTTCCCATTCCCAAAATGATAACATCATTAGACAAAAGGACCGGCTGTTCAAAAAGCGCCGGAAAAGCACTGGAGGAACAAAATTTTTAAACGTTGGCAAAACGCTGGCAAAACCAATAAATAGGTGGTCTGGAAATATATTTTCCAAAATAAAATTAAAAAAAAGTTCATATGTATTTTTTTGACCCTGCCGTGATTTGAACCCAGACCGTCAGATTGGCAGACGATTGCTCTACCCACTGAGCTAACGAGACATATAATATTTAATGGCTAAACACATAAATGAGTGATAATAGCTGGACAACTACTGGCTGTGCCAAAATGCTAGTACTGGCAAACAATTTTTAGTAACTAGTATGCCAGTGTTTGGAGGGCAAAAAGAAAGTTGGTCTTGAAGGAGCTTTCCCACAAACAAAAAAATTAATTTAATGAAACAAAAAAAATTTTAAATTAAAAAAATCCAAAAAAATTTTTTTGCTTGCAACCGGATTTGAACTCGGAACCTTCCGACTACAAACATTTTTTAGCGAAGCGTCAGCATTTTTATAAAATCATTGGTTTTCCAGTGAATTGATTTTTGTACGCCTGGTAGCATTGGCTAGGTAGCACTGGATAACCACTGGTTGCAAACCTTGGCATATCACTCTAAGCCAATTCTTTGCCAGTGGTTTTTTTTATAAACCACCGAAATTTTTGTAAAAAAAATACTGGTAAAACGCTTTTCGCAAACGCTGGCAAAGCGTCCCAAATGAGTGTTCTGCCAGTCATTTATTTTTAATACCATGGTTACCCAGTGGTATGCCAGTGCTTGATTTTTTGTACCACTGGCGATTTCTGACTGGGTGGTTACGGAGTTTACATTTGGCCTATAAAATTGGTCACAAATTTTATGTATTAACCAAAAATTGGTCAGATTGTTATAAATTTTGTAACAGGTGACAATGCGCTGATATATATCGCAATATTAACTCAAATCTATTCCATGCATTAGAAATTAGCTCGTTACACGGTTTTTATCACATTTTTTGATATCACCCATATATTGTGCTGTTGTTTTAACCACTTTATTTCTGCCTGGGTAACTACATAAGACTCCTTGTCAGACATGTCATGATTTTTGTGTTGCGAAAATAAACAAATTATAAAAAAACGTAGGTGGTGAAATCATTTTGGTAAAGAAAATAAAGTGTATACATATCATAAAACATTATTGATATGTTTGTTGATAGTTATTTCAGATTTGTCGCACATGCCATGAATAACACGGTGCTACAAAATAGAAAAAATTTAATATACTTGTAAAATGACCTAGTATATGTTGTAGGCCTGGTTGAGTAAATCACTTTTCAATTTTCAGAATTTTGAATATACCCTCAAAATCTGAAGTTATTGAAAACGTTTTTTCAAAACTTCACGGACCAAAATATTTTTAACTAAATCACTTTTGAACCGATTTTCAATTTTCGATCTGTTTCAGAAAGATGAATAGTTAGCCTTTCCAAATATATGTATATACATGTTTATACTTTTAACAAACCCATGTGAAAGTATTATCCAAAACATTTCAAATTTTTAATTTTTTCAACTTTGGCGCCTTTATTTTCTAATACTTTATTTGAAAACCTATTTATACCCTACACCACTATGTGGTCAGGGTATTATAAGTTTGTGCTGATGTTTGTAACACCAAAAAATATTGGTCGTAGACCCACCTTATAGTATACCGATCGGTTCAGAATTTTTTTTTATTTCGATTTAACGATGTCCGTCTGTCCGTCCGTCCGTCCGTCCGTCCGTCCGTCCGTCTGTCTGTCTGTCTGTCCATGCAATCTTGTGCGCACTCTACAGGTCGCACCTATTAAGATATTTTGATGAAATTTGGTACGCAGACCTATGTTGGCCCAAGGACGAACAAGTTTGATTTTTTTGAACATCGGTCCATGTTTAGACCTAGTGCCCATATAAGGGTCCTACCAAAATTATACTGTTTATATGCTGCAGGTTGTAAATATTAAGATATTTTGATGAAATTTGGTACACAGACCTATATTGGCCCAATAATGCAGCCTATTGATTTTGGTGAACATCGGTCCATGTTTAGACCTAGTGCCCATATAAGGGTCCTACCAAAATTATACTGTTTATACGCTGCAGGTCGTAAATATTAAGATATTTTGACGAAATTTGGTACACAGACCTATATTGGCCCAGTAACGCAGCCTATTGATTTTGGTGAACAACGGTCCATGTTGAGACCTAGTGCCCATATAAGGGTCCTACCAAAATTATACTGTTTATATGCTGCAGGTCGTAAATATTAAAATATTTTGATGAAATTTGGTACACAGACCTATATTGGCCCAATAATGCAGCCTATTGATTTTGGTGAACATCGGTCCATGTTTAGACCTAGTGCACATATAAGGGTCCTATCAAAATTATACTGTTTATACGCTGCAGGTCGTAAATATTAAGATATTTTGATGAAATTTGGTACACAGACCTACATTGGCCCAATAACGCAGCCTATTGATTTTGGTGAACATTGGTCCATGTTCAGACCTAGTGCCCATATAAGGGTCCTACCAAAATTATACTGTTTTTTACGCTGCAGGTCGCAAATATTAAGATATTTTGATGAAATTTGGTACACAGACCTATATTGGCCCAATAGCGCAGCCTATTGATTTTGGTGAACATCGGTCCATGTTTAGACCTAGTGCCCATATAAGGGTCCTACCAAAATTATACTGTTTATACGCTGCAGGTCGCAAATATTAAGATATTTTGATGAAATTTGGTACATAGACCTATGTTGGCCCAAGGACGAAGCCTATTGATTTTGGTGAACATCGGTCCATGTTTAGAACTAGTGCCCATATAAGGGTCCCCCCAAAATTGGCTTGGTTGCAAACTGCAGGTCGCAAATATTAAGATATTTTGATGAAATTTGGTACATAGACCTATGTTGGCCCAAGGACGAAGGCTATTGATTTTGGTGAACATCGGTCCATGTTTAGAACTAGTGCCCATATAAGGGTCCCCCCAAAATTGGCTTGGTTACAAACTGCAGGTCGCAAATATTATGATATTTTAATGAAATTTGGTTCGCTGACTCACATTATAGAAAATTTTGACACAAGCCCCATTTTAACCCATTCGAATTTCGGATCCAAACAATACACCAGAGTGGTGTAGGGTATTGTATAGTCGGCATGCCCGACTTTAACCTTTTTACTCGTTTTTTCTTATTTTTATTTGAAAGCACGTTTACTAATGAGTAAATCGAGCCCTTGTTTGTTAAGCTGCCTACACACTAGGGAACATACTTGAAAAAAGAGAGCATTTTTTGTGAATGTGTGAGTGCGTTTGTGTGTGTGTGCGTGTTGAGAGCGTGCATTTCGTGTTTACAAAATTTTTTGATATTTTTTGTTCCCTCAACCATGTTCCCTAGTGTGTAGGCAGCATTAGAATCGGTTGAAAATTGTTCAGGTTGCGTTTTTTTTCTTTTAAATAAAATTTTAATTTTCCCATACATACCTACTACTTTAGACGCAAACAATTTTACCGTTATTTTGTATGTATATTTCCTACATACTGGGAAAAATTAAAATTTTATCTTAAAAAAAATTGTAACTTTAACAATTTTCAACCGATTCTACCAAACAAGGACTTGTTTTACTCAATAATAAACGCACTTTCTAATAAAAATAATAAAAAAATATGTTTTCAAACAAATTATTAGGAAATAAAGGCGCCAAAGTTGAAAAAATTAAAAAAAAAAATTTTAATTTGAAATGTTTTGGATAATACTTTCACATGGGTTTGTTAAAAGTATAAACATGTATATACATATTAGGGCGGGTCGATTTAATAATCGCCCATGGCTCAGTGAAAATCGTATTCTAGGGATCAAAATAAGAAACTTTGCCGAAGGAACCATACCTCTAAAACGAATTCTACTACCCCCAACTGTTGACTTTTGTCCCGTAGGGTCAAGTTTTGAAAAATCCCACTTTGACCCATTTAGAGTGCCCCAATCGAGTCCAAATGTATGACCGACCCCCACTAACTTTGGAGGGCCGATCCACCCATGCCAGTGGCACACCCCCTGGAACTCCCCTGGGGGGTTCCCCATATAAACATTTAAAAAAATCACCATTTTTGGCACTTTATTTTATTATTTTTTATTTATTTTATTTATTTTTATTATTTTATTTATTTTTTCTCTTTAGAAATTTATTTAGTCAGAACATATGTAAATGAAAAAATTAATTTAACTTAGTAATAGAAAAGAAAATAAAAAAAATTACTGTTTGAAGTCTTTTTTGCTTTCAAGTCTGGGCATTTTTTCTTTTCTATTACTAAGTTAAATTAATTTTTTCATTTACATATGTTCTGACTAAATAAATTTCTAAGGAGAAAAAATAAATAAAATAATAAAAATAAATAAAATAAATAAAAAATAATAAAATAAAGTGCCAAAAATGGTGATTTTTTAAAATGTTTGTATGGGGAACCCCCCAGGGGAGTTCCAGGGGGTGTACCACTGGCATGGGTGGATCGGCCCTCCAAAGTTAGTGGGGGTCGGTCATACATTTGGACTCGATTGGGGCACTCTAAATGGGTCAAAGTGGGATTTTTCAAAACTTGACCCTACGGGACAAAAGTCAACAGTTAGGGGTAGTAGAATTCGTTTTAGAGGTATGGTTCCTTCGGCAAAGTTTCTTATTTTGATCCCTAGAATACGATTTTCCCTGAGCCATGGGCGATTTTTTTGCCTCCCCACAAATCGACCCAGCCTAATACATATATTTGGAAAGGCTAACTATTCATCTTTCTGAAACAGATCGAAAATTGAAAATCGGTTCAAAAGTGATTTAGTTTAAAATATTTTGGTCCGTGAAGTTTTGAAAAAACGTTTTTTGCCGATAACTTCAGATTTTGAGGGTATATTCAAAATTCTGAAAATTGAAAAGTCATTTACTCAACCAGGCCTACAACTTAGACTAGGTCATTTTACAAGTATATTTTCACTGTACCACAGTGTAATTAATTTGTTTTAGTATAGTTTTTTCGGTATAAGTTAGTTAATTATAAGGAAATAAAATAATAATTTTAATTTTTATAAAGCAAAACTATCTATTCTATCCCTCCCTCTTTCGATAATCAAAAGATTGTCAGAATTTTGAGTTTAAACAGGATATTCCCGAAAAATGTTGCCGATTTTTACTAATTTAAAAAATCGAAAATTAAAGTGTTAAAACAAATGAGTTTTTAACCACTTTATTCTAAAGAATTTTTATAAAGTTTTAAAATAATAGGAATATTTTAGAATTCCAAAGAAAGCTCAAAAAAAATTCTCGATTGGAATTTGAAAAAGCCAATTGTCAATTTATTGCTACAACATCAAATTTTTTCGGTGGCACACGACATTTTGTTAAATATCCCAGTGTAGAAAATCATTACCACCTATGTGGTTATGTAACTACATACAGAGCTTTGAAGAATTAATTCCTTAATTCAATTTTTCAATTCTGAATTAAAAATTCGATGAATTAATTCACTAAGCACCATATATTGAATGGAATTAATTCATATTTGCCTTCGTTCAATTTATTTTGTTACGAATTAATTCAATTGCAATAGTTCTTTTTATTAAATCAAATGAATTAATTCACTGGTGAACACGTTAAATTTTATAAATCGAACGGGAAAAAAGTGAATTAATTCCTTACTGAATTCGTTCAATTTCATTTTCGTTCAGTGAATTAAATAAAATTACGTCCAGTGAATTTAAAAAAAATAAAATTACGTTCAGTGAATTAAAAAAAAATAATAAGTTCACTGAATTGAAAAAAAAATAAAATAAGTTCACTGAATTGAAAAAAAATAAAATAAGTTCACTGAATTCAAAGCCTGTTTTCTGCCGTTCAGTAGAAGAAAACAATAATGTACAAATAAAATTTTTAAATAAGCAGTTTTACAGCGTGTGCTAGTAAAAATAAACAAATTAGAAACCGGATGCTGTTTATCAACCTACACGATTCACAAATAAAGCCTTTTACAATTAAAAATAAAAACTTTACAGATATAGATAAATTTGGAAAAAAATATAACTATTAATTTTTCAAACTAGTTATATAGTTTGAAAAATTAATTAATTAAAATTAATTACCAGGTAATGGTAACTAGTTACTTTTATTATTACATTTCTTATTACCTTTATATGGCAATGTCGTGAAAAATAATGAGTTACACACCAGCATACGAAAAACAAAAAATATCTCGTTACGTATGTGCTTACTAAAATAATGATTCTAAAAATAGATTTCCAAAAAAATTAGTTTTATAAAAAAAAATATTTTTTTAATGTAAAAATTTTCTCGTGCGGGAATGGAACCTGGGACTCTAGACTGTCAGTCTATAGCTGTACCATCTAAGCCAGGGGTGGCAAGACTTTTTTCGCTGCGTGCCAGAAACGGACAAATTTTTTTTGTAAAAGTTTCTCCCATGCCACTTTAATGTTAGTTGTCTTTTAAAAGTCCTTATTTGAAAATTTTTGAAATTTGGAAAACTTCTTTTAAAAATATTATCGCAGATGTACATACCATATTTATCATCGCTACGGATAACCCCCATGAAATAACCCCACAGAGGGAAAAATTCAATAACATCCAAGAAATTACGTAAAAATGTTTGAGGGTTATTTAATTTTTGGGGGTTTATTTAATCTTTAAATATTGAGATTATTTCATTATGAAAACATCCCCAATGAAATAAAATTAAAACAGTTTGGATATTATTGCCTTTTCATTTATTTGGGGGGTTATTCCGTTTTTTGGTAGTTGTTCCATTTTGTTAAAAAAAGTTAAATTTTTTTTTTACGTACTTAAATTATTTAAGTACGTAAAAAACCAATTGACAAATGTGCTTCGGGCAAAAATTTGATTTGGTTAATCATCATCATCATAATAATGAATAAAAAGCGAATATTATGAATTTGAACAGAGGAATTTCTATTTCAGATGAAATGGCTCTGCGAAACACGATCAAAACCCAATTTCAAGTTCCAACAAAGGGGGTTATTTCATTATAAAACTTATTTTCAGCCTTTTTTTTCATTTTTTCATTATTTTCCTTTTAAAAAAAACTTAATTTTTTAGATTCAATTTTACTACAAGTTGTTTTGCATTTTTGTGCAATTTTCTGGTACTTTTTATTTCTCCGATTACACTATGGAACATTTTTGGGATTATTGTCTGGGGGGTGAGAAATTCCAAGTCAGGGTGATGGTACTAGGTCAGTATAGTAAAACCCTCAAAGGGTTTGGCGTTCGTATGTGTCATTTTTTTTTATGACCTTTTAAATTTTTTCCTTATCTTGATGTTTTTTCGCTTAGTTGTAACTCGAGAACCACTTGTCCGATTTTGATGAAACAAATTTAGAAAAATTTAGAATTACAATTTCTTTTATCCGTTCATATAACATTTTTCTTTATAATCAACAGTTTTGCCGGTAAAAATAAATTTGTGGAGAAAAAAAAATATTTTTTTGCCTAACAATTAAAATTTTTTATGAATTTAAAAAAAAAAAATTTAATTCTTAGGCAAAAAAATATTTTTTTTTCTCCACAAATTTATTTTTACCGGCAAAACTGTTGATTATAAAGAAAAATGTTATATGAACGGATTAAAGAAATTGTAATTCTAAATTTTTCTAAATTTGTTTCATCAAAATCGGACAAGTGGTTCTCGAGTTACAACTAAGCGAAAAAACATCAAGATAAGGAAAAAATTTAAAAGGTCATAAAAAAAAATGACACATACGAACGCCAAACCCTTTGAGGGTTTTACTATACTGACCTAGTACCATCACCCTGACTTGGAATTTCTCACCCCCCAGATTGGCTGTTGTACTGTGTTATGAGGCATTTTCTCATAGAAACATTTAAAATTCTTTCAATCTAGAATTTTAGAAATTTTCCCAGAATTTTCTGATAACGAATTTGCGAGTTCTGTATTAGCCATATTTCTTTAAACAAAAAATGGTAGAAATACAGCTTTAATGATTTTAAAAGACGATTTACAAGCTCTATGAAAAATTTCACCATTATGGAATTAAATCAAACATTTTTGTAGCGAAATTTGACAGTTAACTGAATTTTTTGCTGGTCTTTTAATAGTTTAAATTTTTTGAAAATATCCAACAAAACGTCGCGTGCCACCTAAAATCCACAAGCGTGCCACTACTGACACGTGTCAGTAGTTTTGCCAGCCCTGATCTAAGCCATTTAATATTTGATAGATAAAAACATAATTGACTTGCTGCGCGCAAGTCAGCTTACTCGCCAACATACAAAATATCAAAAAATATGTGGTTACATACATATATCATTACCAGTGTTGAAAAAATATTGAGGCTAATAATAGATTTCAAAAAAATTTACAAAAAAATCTAGAACATTATTTTATTTTCGAAATAATGATAAAAATAAGTCATTATTGGTAATACATAATTGTTTATTTTGAAATAATGAAAAAAGTAAGTATTTATTAGTAACTCATTATTATATATTTTGAAATAATGCAGAAAGTAAATCGGTGTCATTACTGGTAGTCCAAAAAATAATGATATGTAATTAACGTTTCTACACTGGGATTATCAACAAAAATGATCAATTATCATCCAAAAATTATGTTTAATATTGATTTTCACTACAAAAAAAATGTGTGCTTTAAAGAGATAGAGATTCTTCATAGCCTTTTCTAATAACTAAAATGTCTTTAAATATTAGATGTTCGAAGGTATTTTGGAACATAAATAGTATAGTTTTCAGTACATGTTTACCAGCAAAGGAATCGAAATGTTCGCTAAGATTCCCTTAAGGGAATCAGACTGCCGCAATTTCGTCTCACCCAGAGACTCGTCAGTGGTTAGTTTCAATTGTCAATTGATGAAAGTAATTTTTAATTGTTTATTTGTCTCTATATGAAAAATTGTTGTGCATTGCCATGACCGGGGATCGAACCGGCAGCCTTTCGCACAGGCTATGACTCGTAGTGTCACCTCTTAACAAGATACACAATGGTCGGCATAGCGGTGAGTGTAGCTAATTGAAATTTTTTTCAATCACAGCCTATACAATGTATATTTTGTAATCAGTAGAGCCGGAATTAACTTTATTACAAAAAATTAATGGAAATTCAAATCAAATTTCATTTGCATCACATGAATTAATGGTAATGAAGATAATGATTTTGGCCCATCTCTGAAACTAACATGTAAAACATGTCAAGGACATAGATGAATTAAAATTAACTTGACTTCTTTTAATCTGATAAATTATTTATTTTTCTAAATCTTAATTCTATATTAATTATTCATATATGTACCTACGGAGCATAAAATAAAGTAGTGCGTGTTAGTATTAGTGTTAAACACGAGATTGTCGTTTTTTTGCAACAAAACTGTATAAGAATCAGGACAATGAAACTTCCTTGAATTTTTGAACTTTTGCCCCAATAATTCTCTAAACGAAATTGTAACAACACGCAGAGCTTCTCAAACGTCGGCATATTCGACCAAAAGCTGGCCAAAATATTTTTGGATATGTTTAAAAAAGGTTAAATCCACAAAAATGAAAAAAATTTATTAATCATAAATAATAGTAAAGAATAAAGAATATTCAAACCATCTTTAAATTCAAGGAAATTTTTCGATCGTATTAAAGCTATTTTAGATTATTTCGGTAACGGTATTTTAAGGGTAACGCTATTTCATTTATTTCGCTATATGATTCCATTCGAAGTTACAAACAGAGTAGGAAAATAAACTCTAACGAACTGTTGCGAACACAGTACACAAGCATATTGGTTGCGTAGAAAACACATACGCTATTCTGTCCAATTAGTGTTTGTGTTTATATACACAACGCGAATTCGGTACGCTACGAGTGTGAATAAGTGTTGAAAGTACAGTACATAATCGTAGCGTTTGCGTTTATCAGACAATCGTAGTGTACCGCATTCGGTTTCTGTACAAACACACAACCGCTAAAACGATAGATACGGTATGCGTTCCTTAGCCGTACCCTACCCTTCATGTTGTGTACAGTTTATTTTCCTAATCTGGTTACAATACATAAAACTGTATGTGACGTCATACTAAAAGTATTTCATATAACTTTACATATAATCCCATACAAATTAATATTGTTACGAAATTGGATAACCCGATCAAAAAAATGTATATGTATATAATATATACATACTATATACTCATATATAGTAATATATTGTTTTATCTTATAATATGTGAGTATATATGTTATGAATAGCAATATATAATTATAAGTTTCTTATGTGGTAACCTATATAACCATATATTTGTATATATTGTCTTTTATAAGATTAGATATCAACCATATATGCTGTACATAATGAGATAAATTCCCGATCAAAAAAATCTATATATAGTCATATATAGTAATATCCTGTTTATCTTATAATATGTGAATGTATATGTTGCCATTAATAGCCATATACAATTATATGTTTCCTTACCTTATATGTTTGGTACCTTATTTAACCATATATTTATATACATATATTTTTATATATTGTTTTTTATAAGATTAGATATCAACAATATATGCTATACATAATACGATATGACAGATCTATTGTCATATATAGTTATAAATGATCATATATAACATAATATATGATCACATGTGGTGGCATATAAGCCATATATTTTGAGATATACACGCTGAAAAAAAACGACGTGTCCCAAACATATTTTTGCTGGTAATATATATATATTTGGAGAAATTGTTAAACATATTCGCCGCGTTTTTACTAGAAACAATATATATTTGCATGCAAATATATTATGTATGCAAGCAAATATATTATGTTTGCCTGTAAATATATAATGTTTGGATGAAATGAAATGACGATATCGACATATAACAATTATTATATGTTTGGCAGCAAACATATAATATGTGTGTCATAAACAAATTATGTTTGCATGCAAATACTATATATAAATAATATATTTAGTTATAAAGCAATTATTAATATATGCCAAACAATAGGCGTATTTATTCTACTCTCCAAATTTCTCTATATTTTAATGGAAAAATATAAAAAGTAAAATTATAGCATCTACTGTTTGGCGATTCTTTAATAACTAAATATTTTATAAATCACATTGAATTTTACATGTAATGCAAATCTTTCATTGAAAAACAATAACTACAATCTCTTCATTTATTTTTTATTTATTTTTATTAACAAATATTAATTAAAAACTCTTATAATAAGTTAATACTTTAATAATTTTTTTTTTCCTTTTTAACACAATTTTATATTTTATTTATACTAATTTATTTTATTTTTTCACATCTTTCACAATAAAATTAATAAATAAAGGAAAAATATCACTAAATTTTCTGACTAGATGCATTCTAGCTAAACTAAACGATTATTACCAACTACAAAAGTTATAATGGCTACATACAACTTTATATGTATCAAGAATGGAAATTCGCCGTTTTTCCAAATATATGTTAATTGTATTCCACAAATATAATTATTATAAAGTTAAAAATGCAAAAATATGTATTCTTAGATGACAAAATATGACTAATTTACAAACAAACCCATGTTTACCGGGAAATATATGTATAGTAACTATAAAAACAACATATGTAATTGGAAGCATACTCCAAATACATATATGGTAGTTTGTAAATATAATATAATTACCTCCAAACATATACAAAAAGTCTTTTTCCTCCGTGTAATAATATATGGCCTCTTATAAAAATTTGTTGGTTGTATGATGTAAGATATTTTTATATATGATTATATATTATATTCAATGCTATAAGATATAATTACATATGACTCCATATATGGTGCAAGATTAACAATATAATTTGAGATATGATTATTTAGGGTCACATATTACCTGAGAGACCCTACTATCGAATCCCAGCTCGGGCACAAAAAAAATGGTTTTTTTTTACTTTTTTAATTCAATTTAATTTACTTGTAAATATTTTTTTACAGATCTTAAAAAAATTAATCCATTTTCTGCCAACAGCGCCTGAAAATTATGTTTACTGCAATTTTAATATGAAATTATATAGTGTCATAAACCCCACACATAATTATATATGTGACTGAGGTACTATTATCGAATCCCAGCTCGGGCAAAAAAAAATTTTTTTTTTATTTTAACTCAATTTGATTTACTTATAAATATTTTTTTTACAGATCTTAAAAAGATTAAACGATTTTCTGTGAACAGAATCTGTAAACTATGTCTTCAATTAACAGTATTTTAAATATATAATTAGATATCGTAATATATAATAATTTCGTTAAAGTTCTGAATTTGAGTTCTTCCAGAGCGAAAATAATTTTTTTTGTAATATTTCTACAAAAATTTTTGGCAATATTCTTATTTTTTTACTCCTACTTTTCATACCAACAAAACAACTTGTGAAAAAGTGTTGGATAAGAGTATTTTTTTCCAAAGGATTGCTAAGTTTATACATGTATATATTATTGTACCTCAAAATATATGGTTTATATGCCACTATATGTGACAATAGATCTGCTATATCTTATTATGTATAGTATATATGATTGATATCTAATCTAATAAAAGACAATATATAAAAATATATGGTTATATATTTGGGCGCTGTGGTGTAATGGTTAGCGCGTTGGACTGTTACATGTGAGGTTGCGGGTTCGAGCCCCAACCAAGGCAACATCAATTTATGAAAAATAATAATATGTATGAGTTTTTTCTATCCCTCATACATAACGCAGCTTCCTCCTTCGGTGTTTCCATAGCACTTAACCCCACCGAAGTAAAATAATATAACAGGGCTATGAACTAAAAAGCTTCAACAAAGTTCGCCAACTTACCATCAGATGGCGCGCAACAACTGTTCTAAAATTCAACATCTTGCGCATTTACAGTGTTGCTATATTTGAAGCTCTTCATCTTTCACCACCTCTCATTTCTTCTCTATTCCCTTTCCAAAGGAAGCAACACGTTAATTAATAGGAAGAATTTCCAGAGTGTTGCTTCTCTATAAAAAAAAAAAATATGGTTATATAAGGTACCAAACATATAAGGTAAGGAAACATATAATTGTATATGGCTATTAATGACAACATATACATTCACATATTATAAGATAAAACAAGATATTACTATATATGACTATATATAAATTTTTTTGATCGGGCATTTATTTTTTCTAAGTCATCTATATATATAAATTTGTATAAATTTATATAACTCAGTAACAAGAGCAATGTTGTCTCATATAATCAGCCATTTTGTATACATAGCAGTGTATGGCTGAGTCAGTTAAGTGACCGACTACAACGCCAGCAATCTGGGTTCGAATCTTGCCGACGGCGTTTTTTTTTTTAATGAAATAAATATTTTTTAAATAATAAATATTTTTTTTTAATTTTTTGTGTTATTTTTTAAATTTTATTAAAATTTAAATAATTCCAAATATATCATAGGATAAATTTTGATCTCAAATTATCCAATTCGATCTGCCAAAATTAGCTTATCCGTTGGATCTCAATTAATCCCATAGGATATTTTGGGATCTATCAGGATCTCAATTTCATATTATTGGATATTATTGGATTTCCCAATTTTGAGATATATTTGGATCTAATTTAAACCTGTAATATATTTGAGGGATCTGATTTAAATTTTTCTTTGTTTAACCACGCCAACCAAGCCCATTTTTCCATAAAAAATTTTTTATGGATTTTTCAAATAAATTTTCTATATTTTAATAATTGTTCTATACGATTTTTCCAGTACACATTTTATTAGCATATAGTGCAAGACTAATTGTAAAGGTGGTATCGGTGACATCTGAGCTTTCCTAAAATTTTTCTTGGATATTTTAAAGGCATTTTCAGCATCATTAAGTCTCATGGTCATACCAGATTAATGCGGATTTCGAAAGTTTGTAAACTTTTTAATAATTTTTACCAGTATATTGTGAATTCTGTCAGTAACTAAATAAATTTCATACAATTTTTTCCTACTTTATAATATGTTTGCACAAGTTCAAGGACATTCAAGGAGGTTTATCGACCCATTTTGAAAATAAAGTCACTTACATATACAAACGAGTAAAAAGGTTAAAGTCGGGCATGCCGACTATACAATACCCTACACCAGTCTGGTGTATTGTTTGGATCCGAAATTCGAATGGGTTAAAATGGGGCTTGTGTCAAAATTTTCTATAATGTGAGTCAGCGCACCAAATTCTATTAAAATATCTTAATATTTGCGACCTGCAGTTTGTAACCAAGCCAATTTTGGGAGGACCCTTATATGGGCACTAGTTCTAAACATGGACCGATGTTCACCAAAATCAATAGGCTTCGTCCTTGGGCCAACATAGGTCTATGTACCAAATTTCATCAAAATATCTTAATATTTGCGACCTGCAGCGTATAAACAGTATAATTTTGGTAGGACCCTTATATGGGCACTAGGTCTAAACATGGACCGATGTTCACCAAAATCAATAGGCTGCGTTATTGGGCCAATATAGGTCTATGTACCAAATTTCATCAAAATATCTTAATATTTACGACCTGCAGCGTATAAACAGTATAATTTTGGTAGGACCCTTATATGGGCACTAGGTCTAAACATGGACCGATGTTCACCAAAATCAATAGGCTGCGTTATTGGGCCAATATAGGTCTGTGTACCAAATTTCGTCAAAATATCTTAATATTTACGACCTTCAGCGTATAAACAATATAATTTTGGTAGGACCCTTATATGGGCACTAGGTCTAAACATGGACCGATGTTCACCAAAATCAAACTTGTTCGTCCTTGGGCCAACATAGGTCTGCGTACCAAATTTCATCAAAATATCTTAATATTTGCGACCTGTAGAGTGCGCACAAGATTGCATGGACAGACAGACAGACAGACGGACGGACGGACAGACGGACAGACGGACATCGTTAAATCGAAATAAAAAAAAAATTCTGAGCCGATCGGTATACTATAAGGTGGGTCTACGACCAATATTTTTTGGTGTTACAAACATCAGCACAAACTTATAATACCCTGACCACATAGTGGTGTAGGGTATAAAAAGAATGATTTGTACCGACCACGAGCAAAATAAGAAAAATAGTTATTTATTAATATTCTTTAGAATGCGTTACTAAAACAAATTACCAAAAATTACGGTAATTTTAACTGCAGAAAAGCTTCAGAATACTTCATTATAGAATTGTATACTTACTTTTGACGCATAAAATATGCAGTATTTTTAGTTTCTGTTGTCTAATTCTTGTTGCTGTAAGATTATTGTTGTTGTTGTTTTATAAATTGAGAAAGGAGAAATTATAGTATTCAAAATGCATAATATGTTGAATAAAATAGAATTGCAAAATACCGAAATATAAATGAACACATGACGAACTTACATGTATACTTACTTTTGACGCTCATAGTAGTTCAACATCAAGTTTGGTTGTCTGCCAGTTGAGAGTTAATTACATGCGGCTTCACATATAATCATATAAGGCTCCATGCCCAAATCAGTCTGTGATTTTCTATAAAGGGTGTTTGTTAAGCCCGATAAAACTCAAGAAAGAGTTAATTATCAACTGTCAAACGAACTGTCATACTGCGCTCACTTTTTGAAATTTATGATCAGTATACTCTGGCAAATCATCATGAATAGATTGACGCTTGAACAATACTACCAAATTATCCAGATTTTCTTTGAAAATCAGTCACAAATCCGCACAACTTATAGACGCAAAATTGTGTTCAGCGATAAGGCTCATTTTTGCCTTAACGGGTTTGTTAATAAACCGCATATGGAGTGAAACCAATTCACAATACACCCTATATACTTACATTACATTTGACACCTCTCGACACGCGAATTCACTGGTTTATGCTGATAAACCATTAACATGAATTTAACTCAAATATAACTACAATACTATATATTTAACTGTTTTAATTTTGCTGTTTTTATTTTACAAGTATTTAGCAAAAAAATCTTTGAATTTCAGCATTTTTTTCTGCAGCATCATTTTAACTAGTTTTTAGTAACATTTTCTGCTATTTTTACAGATTTGTTTCTATTATTGAACTTACGGTGCTTTTGAGATGGAAATTCAATTTCGATCAATTTATTTTTTCTTTTTTTTATGAAAACACAAAAATTAGGTTTTTCGTATTCAAATTCCGATAAAATAGAAAAATATGTTGTATTTGCTCGATAAATAAATAAAATAATTATGGAAAACATAAAATTCATTACACATATATAAGAAACTAAGCTAAATAGAGCAAAATGGACAAAAATTTGTTACTCTGTACTTATTAATCCTTGTAAACCCCCTACCAGAGAAACAAGCCAGCCGCCGTGAGCCGTTTAAGCCGCCGCCGCCGGTCATTTTTGCCTCAGCCGCCGCCGCCGATTTTTTTCGGCTCATTTCGGCTGGAAGTATCAATTGTCCAAAATAAAAAAATTAAAAACAAATGTCATTTTTAAAACAAATTTTCTACTTCATCATTTCCTGAACCATCAAGAGTATTTTTTTTAGTTCAAAAGAAATAAAAGAACCAGTTTTATAGTCAGAGCTAAGAAGGATTTTTGTCATAAATATTTCTTAAGTTGGAAGTTTTGCTTGAAAACTTCTGACATATTTCGCTGAAATTAGGATATGCAATTTTAGCTTAATTCGCACAAAACCGAATTCAGCTTTAGAAATTGAATATATATCATTCCATCAAACCATTCCTTTATAATTAATTCATATGTTTCATTTCCAAAGTTTAATATTAAATAGAATGCATTCTTATGTTGAATACATTCCTTATAGAATTACAATCAATTTAAATAATTAATTCCTTCGAGTTTATTTTGTGACCAATACTTTATTTATAGAATTTTCTATCCACGGGCTAATTATGGTCAATTAAATGTTAAAATGAAATAAAAATCAAATTATTTCATCCTTTTCACTCGACGTTTCGTTGACGGTATTTCAACTTCTTCTGGAGTGCGAATTTTATTAATTTGATTTTCTTATTTACATTGTCAAGTATTTTATTTAAAATTGAATAAAAATTGGACATCACAACACGCAATTTAATAAAAACTTTAAATAAATAATTACAACCTAAATAAATCACAGTTTAACCTAACGACTGGTATCACAGAATTTTCCTATTTTTTTTTTCATTAATTCTAATCTTTTACAAAATGGCTTATCAATCAAGTAATTTTATTCAATCCATAAAAGACTAAGGTATGAATATACCAATGATTCTGATAACACTTTAGTTTATAATTACAAATTAAATAAAAATGTGGCTTATTTTAGGGATTTAATATTGATATCAAATAATAAAAATAATGAAGGTAATTAACCAAAATTTAAAGACGCAAACATTTGTTTTAATATTTTAAAAACCGAATAAAACGTGAAAGATAATTATAAAAATAATGAATTCATTAAAGAATTCATTCACTATGCATAAAAATTAAAAGAATGATGCCAGTGAATGAATTCATAAGGAATGGCATAAACGAATGATATATTAGTAAATTTTAATTAAAAATCCAAAAGTGAATTAAAGAATTAATTTATTCGAATCTATGGTCGTAGGTTTGGTTAAGTAGATCACATCACATTTTTCAGAAATTTCAGTAAACCTAAAATTATTATCAAAAGACACATTTTTAAGACATTGCGGACGAAGAAAATGTTAAGTTATTTATCGACGCTATTCTGAGTTCCGAATCCACAAAAAAATTCTAAAGTGAAACATTCCGGATTTTTTGCTGTTCCGTGATCCACATCCGAGTTATTTTTTTCGTTTTATTTCGTGTAGAAAAAGCTTGATGATAGTGAAATGAATATATATTTTTTAACAACAATTATTATATAATAATTTATTTTAAAATTAGTCTATGAATATTAAAATTTGGTAGGAACAGCAAATTTTCGAAATTTTTAATTCCGTGTGATTTTACAAATCAACTCTAATTAAAAAGGTTCGGGACTTAGAACAGGGGTGAATATCTGAATGTTTTTACTTTTCTTTTAAGTTTTTCAACTTTGACATCTTTTCGAGCATAATTTTTTTCGAACCATATTTTTTTGTAGTTTATTCTAAAAACACATTTAATTTTGAGTGAAAATAGAGTTTGTTTATTTCTAAGTTCCGAATCCACATAAAAAAATTCTAAAGTGAAACATTCCGAATTTTTTTGCTCTTCTGTGATCCACATCCGAATTATTTTCTTCGTTTTATTTCGTGTTGAAAAATCTTGGTGAAAGTAAAAGGAATATTTTGTTGCAAAAATTGATATGTTAAAATTTATTTTAAAATTTTTCAATATGCTAAAATTTGTTCGAAACAGTCAATTTCCGACATTTTGAATTTTGTGTGATTTTACAAAACTACTCTAGTTAAAAAGTTTCGGAATTCAGAACAGGGGTTATAGTGTCAAAACTCTGTTTTTGAGCGACTTCAAGCACTTAACAATTTTAAATTCAGCAATTTTTCAACCGATTTTGAATATTGGAACGTTTTTGGAAAGACAAAAAAATTAGCTTTCCAAATATATGTACATATATAGAATTATTTATTTGTAACTGAAATATCCCAGGTGGAAAAATACGATCGTGAAAACGTTTTAAAAGCATTTTAAAAGGTGGTACAAACGTTTTCAGAATATATCGATTTACAAATTTAAAGCGTTTTGACAACGCCCCAAATGATAACCATGATTTACGGTGTGAGGGTGGTATTTTATAACGTTATCAAAGCGTTGCAGAAAAAAAACTTTAAAATGCTTTTTCAACCGTCAAACTAGCGTATGTGGAACATTCTGGTTTACAATTTCAAAGCGTTGTGAAAACGACCCAAATTATGATGATTTACGGTCTCAGGGTGGTATTTTATATCGTTGTCAAACCGTTCCAAAAACAAATTTCAAAGTACTTTCTCGACGGTCTATAAATGTTATTACAATATACCAATTTTAACGCTTGCAAATCGTTAGAAAATAAACAAATGAAGTACTTTGCCATAGTTTTAAATACAAATATGGGAATAATTTTTTAAAACATTTTTATATATTAACATTTTTTAATAAGAAATAATATGTAAACATCCCAGCAAAAAAAGGAACTCTACTGCAAAACGAAAAGCTTTAATATCATAAACACGCAAAAATGTTGCACTGGGTTGCAATGAGGCTTACCCCACAAATAATGAGACAATTGCTATAACTCTTTTACATAAATAATGATTGCTATAACTCTTTTTATATAAGTTGTATTTTTGCTCATACTTATCAATGTTAAGTATTTAAAGTAAATCTACTTTTAACCGATTAAAGTATAAAAAAATTATAAACAGTTAATGTTTATAATAGTTTATGTATAATCGAACGCATGCTAGCAAAACTTTTTGGTAAGTAACGCGAAGAAGTAATGATCTTTTCTGAGTTAACGGATATAGTTAAGTCGAAAACACAGCTGTAAATAATAATATACATATAATTAAAATTATATATATATAAAAAACTTTTTTATCATTTTGATCAAACACTTTAAAAAGTGTACTCTGACATAGGATTTAACTGCCTTTTAAATAAATTCCAAATTAAATACTCTCCTACATTTAAACTCTAAACAATGTTGTAAAAAAGTGCTTGGAAATCACTTTTTCGAAGGAGCTTTAAATCAATGTTTTGACAGTGTTTTTAAATAATCGGTTATATATTCTTTAAAAGAAGTACTGCTAAAGAACATTTTGCAAACGTTAGAAAACGCTTTAAAGCAATGTTTTAACAGTGTTTTTATTTCACAAATGGTTGTAAATTTTGTATGAAAAGCACTCCTAAAATACTGTTTGTGAACGTTCGAAAAGCAATCCAAAATAATGTTTTCCAACGCTGTGAAAATGCTTTTTTTTTTGTACCATTGACAACAAACGCTTTCACAGCGCTTTGTTTTTTGTACCGTCTTCAATTTCCACCTGGGATGTTGAAAGTTTTTTTTAAAAAATATTGACGGCTTTTTTACAGTATTAAAAAATTCTTTACTATTGTAATTTATTCTGAAAGTGGGTTTAGTTTTTAGTAAAATCAGATTCTTTTTTTTAAATTAATTGAAAATTGAAAAAGTTATCGTAATTTTTCTAAACATTTAATTTCAGCTATTATAAGACATCTCGATGTTCTTGTTTGCACACTCATTAAGGTTAACTTTTTCAATTTTCTTATAAATGCAGAGATTCCATGTTTATAAATAAATGTATAACTTTGACAATTTTAAAGCGATTAAAGTAGAACTTCATTTTACTCTGAATTAAGAATAACAAATTTTTTAACAAAATATTGTAATTAAAAGCCGTCAAAATTAAACAAAATAAGAAAAAATTAAGAAAATCAGTTTTATTTGAAAATATTTCCACACAATTTTGTTGAATATATAAGCATATGTACAGCTGCGAAAAAAAAAATATCACCAATTAAAGTTTTTTCTAATTTTATCCCCTTTGCTTTTATTTTTAAAGATCAAAATAATGATTAAATTGTCCCCGAAGTACTGGAAGATATTCCAGAAAATTGTAGAAAATTTTAGTGTAACGTTTGTTTTTTAACTTTGCTACCCGTTCTAAGTAGGCGTGGCTTTTAATGAAAAATCATCGATATCGAGCTTTCATCAAATTATATAGTAAAATTTAGCGAGTACTGATCGGATCTGCACAAACTAAATATTGTTGAAAATTCTATAAAATTTCCTTAAATCTTGCATTATTTTTATTCACAAATGGCGGCCAGATTTAAAATGACACCGGTTTAAATATGAGTAAATTTTTCTTTGTTTTTAGCGATTTTAAAATAAAGTTAACAACACTGAGATTTTAATATGAAATGCTTTATACTATAATGTAAAAAAAAAGTCTGACTGATCTGTTATATCGTGGTAAGCATATCATAATAACATTCGCTTTAAAATTTCATTGTTGTTAACTTTATTTTAAAATCGCTAAAAACAAAGAAAAATTTACTCATATTTAAACCGGTGTCATTTTAAATCTGGCCGCCATTTGTGAATAAAAATAATGCAAGATTTAAGGAAATTTTATAGAATTTTCAACAATATTTAGTTTGTGCAGATCCGATCAGTACTCGCTAAATTTTACTATATAATTTGATGAAAGCTCGATATCGATGATTTTTCATTAAAAGCCACGCCTACTTAGAACGGGTAGCAAAGTTAAAAAACAAACGTTACACTAAAATTTTCTACAATTTTCTGGAATATCTTCCAGTACTTCGGGGACAATTTAATCATTATTTTGATCTTTAAAAATAAAAGCAAAGGGGATAAAATTAGAAAAAACTTTAATTGGTGCTATTTTTTTTTCGCAGCTGTATATATTTGGAAAGCCCAACTATCTCACCTTCTAGGTCCGTTCAAAAACTAAAAATCATAAATTTGTAATTTTTATCGATGAATTTAACTTAAAATTATTTTTTATTTGATAATTCCAAATTTTTTTGTACAATTTTCTACTGCTATATTTTGGAAAAAACCTTAAACATCTTTAAATTACGTGTATAATGTTCTATCAAGCCGATCAAGCCGCCGCCGCCGCCGATTATTTGGTTGCGCCGCCGCCGCCGATTTTTTCCGGCTCAACCTTAATCGCCGCCGCCGCCGCCGATTTTTTGCTTGCGCCGCCGCCGCCGATTATTTTGATCGGCTTGTTTCTCTGCCCCCTACACTCCGCATAATAAATATGGGAATGTCTCGGGATAGAAACGGAGAGTCCAGAAACCCAGACTGTAAGCGACATTTTAGCAGAAATGTTCAGTTAAATTAGGTAAAGTTTCTGTTAAACTGAGCTTCTTAACTAATTTAACTAAAATTGTCTGTGTATTAAGCAGTGTGTAAAATTTGGCTTACCTAAATTTAGCAGATCACAATTCTCAACTTCAATGAAAATTCTGCAGGTGCAAATACTGTTATTCGTACGGGCTTCTTTTATGAGTTTAAGGTCATTGTTATATTTGCCAAAAATTTAAAAAAAAAAATAAAAATAAAAAAAAACAAAAAAAAAAAAAAAAAAGTTATAGCCCTAATGTATATCAAATAAACAACGACTGGTAGAAACATATTCGTTCCAATTGTTGTAAAACGACTGCACAATTTTGTGCGAATATATGCACTTGCACTTAAATACAGTGTGTAAAATCCCCTTTCTTAGTATCCATTGGATAACAGAGGGTTGTTTTTATTTTCTGTTTGTTTAATCCAACAATATCACCTTTTAGACCAGCTCAAGTACGTCAAAGTTTATATCCGACGTTGGGTATGCACTAAGCGAAATACAATTAAGACCATCCTATTTTTCTTTCATATTTCAAAATCTTGTAAAATTGTACTCGTATTATTTTAAATACAAGCATTGAAATAAACCGGTAAAAATATAAAAAAATGCTACTAAAAATTGGTACAAAATGACCTTGCAGAAATTACTGCTGAAATTAGTAAAATTTTTTAGCTAAATACTTGTAAGATAACAGGAAAAATAAACTGTTAAATTTAAGTTATATTTAAGTTTTAGTTAATTAAAACTTTTACGCTGTGGTGTTAGCGCGTTGGACTGTTACACGTGAGGTTGCGGGTTCGAGCCCCAACCAAGGCAACATTAATTTATGAAATTATAATAATAGGTATGAGTTTTTTCTATCCCTCATACATATCGTAGCGTCCTCCTTCGGTGTTCCCATAGCACTTAACCACACCGAAGTAAAATAATATAACAAGGCTATGAACTAAAGAGCTTCAACAAAGTTCGCCAACTCACCATCAAATGGCGCGTAAAAACTGTTCTAAAATTCAATATCTCGCGCAATTACAGTGTTGCCCTTCATCTTTCACCGCCTTTCACTTCTTCGCTATCACCTTTCCAAAGGAAGCAATCAGTGTTGTCAGATAAGGGGATTTCAACTTCGGTTTCGGGTCAGATTTTCGTGGGGAGGGATTTGGGGATTTCACAAAATTTTGGGGATTTTACCCATGTTCCTAAGTATTTTTGGGGATTTCTGTTTTAGTCTTTTGTTTTGTATATTGTGTATTTCATCTTAATTTAATACTGCATTTAGACTGAGGGAAAACTACCAGGTTTTTGGCACTTGCTAGTTTTTAATTGTCAAAACGCATATGTAAAAAACAACCAAAAACTAGTTTTGTACAAAAACTAGTTTTGTACTAAAACCAGGTAGTTTTTGCTCAGTCTAAATTCAGTATAAAATATATATTTTTTCTGATGTACATTATTTTGTTAAACTACTTTTTAAAGTTTAACTTTAATTTTTTTTCTGTCCCGTGATTTAACTATTTTTTATGATTTATTGAAAAAAATCTTACATAAAAAAAATTGCTTTTTAGAAAGGTTGGTTACCAAAGAGAATAAGGGTAAGGGTAAGGGTAACGGTATCGAATTTCGTTTGTTTCGGTAACGGTAAAGGTAACGGTATTCAAACTATTTCGGTAACGGTGCACCGTTATCGAAACAGCTATACCGGTAGGTACCGGTACTATAAATTATGTTAAAAGCAAGTTAAAACTTAACTTATATTTAATTTTACGTGTTAAAAATACAGATTATAAGATTTAACTTCAATGCTTGTAGGTTTAATAACTAAAATTATTACCCATAAATTTTTTAGAATTTCTAGAAAATAAAAACGGCAGTCTTTAAGTGGGTACATATAGCTCCAGGGTGAAAAATATAATTAAAACAGAAATCCAAAGGTCAGATTTTGTCGTGGAATGGTGGATATATATTTTTTTATAGTAAAAATAAATTTGATAAGTTTTTTTCTAGACCAACTAAAATAATGCATACTTGATCTTACTGAATGTGTTCATTTAATGTTTTTATATTAGTTTAAGACTTTATTAATACTTTCTCATGATTCTTGTTCATTTTTTTTTTGTGCAAGCAAATGATTTTAGTAATGTTTTTGTTTAATATTAACAAATAAAATATAATTTTCAATAAAAATGGGTTTTTATTTGAAAATCGTATTAAAAACAATATTGGGGAAATATTTGGGGATTTCGAAATTTGTTTTGGGAATTTTTGGGGATTTGAACTTGTCAAATGGGGATATGAGCACAAACTTTTCTGGCAACGCTGGAAGCAATACGTTAATTAATAGAAAGAATTTCCTGAGTGTTGCTTCTCTTTAAAAAAAAAAATTAAAATGAGAAATTATACTGTAAAATCTGTACAAAATTTTGCTAAATATTTATTAGTAGACTAAAAATTGCAAAAACAAACTTTTATATCTACAAGTTTTTTGCTATATTTAAGTTAAATTTAGTTGATCGCAAATAGCAGTCTATCCTGCAAAAATCAACAGAAATATTTGCTAAAAAAAATAGAAAACTGCTGATTTTAGAATATATATACAGTAAAACTCGGTTAAGACGAACTCCGAGGGAGCAAATAAATTAGTTCGTCTTAAGCGAAGTTCGTATTAACCAAGGTCAAGTTTGTCTAACATATTTTTAATACACAAAATTATTTAGATTTTTAATAAAATTAAAAATTTTAATAAAAGCTAGTATAATCCTTTCACTGGATTTGCTTTATTAAACTTTTTGTAATACTTTTCTTGAATGTGAATTTTTTTTTTCCTATTCCCAAAATGATAACATCATCAGACAAAATGACCGGCTGTTCAAAAACCGCCGGAAAAGTACTGGAGAAACAAAATCTTGAACGTTGGTACAACCAATAAATAGGAGGTCTTAAAAATACTTTCCAATATAAAATTTAAAAAAAGTTCATATGTATTTTTTTTTGGTCTTTCCGTGATATGAACCCAGGCCGTCAGATTGACAGACGACAGCTACTCACTAAGCTAACTAGACATATAATACTTGGTGGCTAAAAACGTAAATAAATGATAACAGCTGGACAGCTACTGGCTGTACTAAAATGCTACCACTGGCAAAAAGTTTTTTGGAACTAATATGCGGTTGTCAGTTGCAGCAACAGCAATCGGGCTGTGGCAACTGAAATGGGGTTGTGACAAGAGTTATAAGCCGTTCCAATCTGTCGGATGGCGGCGGCTAATGGCTAAAATGATCGGTAGCGATTGATTTTTAGAGTTGAGCCGCAAACTCATCGGCGGCGGCTGGCTTAAAAACATATTGTCGACTGGCGGCGGCTAACTTCGGCTAAAAGGTAACTTTTCAAAGAATTTCAACAGATACACACCAAAAATCAAAATCAAGTTTTTTCTTGATTTAATCATACACTAAAATTCTTATTCACGTTTAATCAATCAACAATACTCAATGTTGAATAAAATCACTATCATGCAGCTGAACGCGTAGTTCGGATCAGTTTGAGTCGTCTGTCGAATATGTTTCATTCACATTTAATCGCTCAAAAAAACTCACTGTTGAATAAAATCACACTGTTGAATAAAATCACACTGATCGAACATTTGAAATCACATGAATAAATCAAAGTATTAGTTGTTTTATAAAATTAAAAAAAAAAAAAATAAAATCTTATTTATTGTTTTATAATGGGAATGTAACATTTATTAAATGTGTTTCTTCAAAATATAGTCGTTGCTGATACTGTAAACACCCTCTTTATTGTTATGAAATTATTTTTCTTTTATTATTAAAATTATTTTTGTGATTTTATTCTACATCAAAATAATCATCGTTGATCCGAACGAATATGAATGAAATGAATGGTATGAAAACGACAAATGATTAAATCAACGATGCAACAAAAATCACTTGCTTTTATTGATTTAAAATCAGCAACGGATATGTGTATTTGAGTATATTCGGCGCTTGAACGCAAACGAATGTTTATTCGGGTGTTGATTACGTATGATGGTTTTGCAATCAGCAATTGCAGTTCTCTGATACACACACGCAAAAAAAACCTATTACAAAGATATCGAAGTCAACTTTGTTATTTTTTTACAGGTCGTGTCCGGATTTATAAAAATTGAGTTTAAATTTCAAAATATCTTTGTTAAATTATACACACATTTGTTAAATTTTACACACTTTATTGTTAAATTATAAGATTTTAATCCCTCTGCTTACCTAATAGATGGTGCTACCAGTGTATGCAATGTTTTAAAGAGAACCCTATTTCTTTCCCTCCCGATTTTTTAAAATGACACATATCTCCAAAACTAAGAGAGATAGACCAAAATTAAAAAATCGACTACCCCTAGCATTACCTTACCCCCATGACCTTGGACGATCATTCATTTTTTTAAGTTCCATTTTATAAAATGGGCCATATCTCAAAAACTAAGCGAAATAGAGCAAAACGGACAAAATGATTGTTCCCTTACAGTACCAATACATGTCATTATAAGTTATGGACCAGGACCGGGAAGTACAAATAAAATTGTAGTTTTACAAATTCTTTACTTAAATTCCGAATTGTTTAATTTAACACACATTTCTTAAAAATCAGCAAATTTGATTCTAAGCCAGAAAATAGGAATAATTTTTGTTAAACTTTTAAATTTTTCTGTTGAGCCAACAGACATATTATTTTGAATGTAAAAGTTAAAAAAATAGAAAAGTATTTTAATAAATTAATATTTTGAAAATTTAAAGTCAAAATTATTTAGAGTACTGAGGATTTTCATTAATGTGTTAAATGAAGATAACTATTTAAAATCTTTGTTTAAGTGTTTCGTTTAAAAATTTTTTAAAAATTAATCGAATCGATTTGAATCCCGTTTCACAGATTTTTTACTGGCGTATTATTTTAAGTTTACTAACAGAGCTTTGAAGAGTTAATTCGTTTTTGGTTGAATTCATTAACAAACGAATTCAGATTTGTTTTGAATTAAATGAATTCCTTTAATAAATTAGAATTCATTCAATTTATCGCGTTCGACTAAAAAAAATTCAAAGAATTAATTAACTAACATCGTGGTCTTTATGAAAACTTTACCGCAATTGGATTGAAAAAGGACTGGATTCTGTAAACGGGATTTTAAAACTTAACGGAAATGACATAACAATATGGTCATAAAACTTGTCTATATTTTTTTATTTAAAATTAAATACGTATAACAAATAAGTAATTCCTAAAAGAATCTATCGAAATTTATTTAAAAAAATATTAGTCCAATCGGAAATTTTATCATCAAATCGGTAGAGTGGATTTATAGAATCCAACCATTGGAAATTTCCATAAGAAAAATTAAAAAACCTTCCTCATTCTTTTATTCGTATGGAAATTTTGAAGCGGAAATTTCCTATATGGGCTTCTGTATATTTTTATGGTACTGATAAGAAAATTTCCAATCCGATTAAAAGTTTTTCATTAAGTTAATTTGAACAGAAATCTTTAACTATAGCTATCACATACTTGTTATACGTTTTTACTTAATTTTCTAAGTTTTTGGTTAAGTGTAAATGGGCACTAAAACCTAAAGAAAAGTTTAATGATGTCATTTTTGTAAATCTACTGAACGGCAGAAAACACGTTTGAATTCGGTGAACCTAATTTTGAGTTTTTAATTCAGTGAATCTAATTTTCTTAACGTAAAAAACAATTTTTAGTGCACTAAACGAAATTGAAATTGAGTAAATTCGGTAGTGATTAATTCAATATTAATTAATTCAATTTTTATCCGTTCGATTCAATAAATTAAACGCTTTTAACTTTGATAAATATTTTTTTCTTGTATACACTTGATCCCCGGGCTCAAATGCCTTAGTAAACACACTTGATCCCTGGGATTAAGTGTGTTACATATAGAGATCAAGTGTATTAATGGTATATCATACTTGATCCTTTTATGGCGATTTATATTTTAAATTATTACTCAAAAAGTTATAAACCCAGAATATTTTTTTTAGAATAGAAGATACCTATTTCAGAAAGCTTTCAAAAAACATTTAAAACAAAAAAAAATATATTTATGAGGTTGAAAACCGCTTATAAATGTTCCTGCTAACTTTTTTTCTGAATTTAAACAAAAGTTTCAAAGGTTTTTTTTTAGCAGGAGCGCCCTAATCAAATTTCGCTTAGTATACCTCTTGTCTACATTATTTGAGGGGTTGTTAAATTGTTGTATGTACTCTGTTTTTCGCTGTTTTTTTATATATCTCCCTGTTTTTTATCCACCCAGCTAATACTAGAGAAGTTTGTGTTTAAAAAAATTAATTTAATCTATTTACAAATTACATTTTGATAGCGTAGTATTGCATTTGTTTGTTCTAAGACATTTGCATGTTTTTAATAATAAATACTGATGGACATGTACATAAACTTCAAAAGAAAATTTTATTTTCTGCATTAAAAAGTGAATGAATCCATTTATAACAAATTTCTAATTCGTTAGAAAATTAATAAATTAAACTGTTTTTATAAAAACCGTTCTTTATTTCATATCATTTATTCTTGTATGACAGCCTACCTTAAATTTACGAATTAACTTATTTTTTTATCTCATGGCATTAGTTTAGATAAAATTATATTTACATCAAACACAATTGTATCCGAGAAATGGCGCAATATAATTGTATTATAGGGTCATATGCATGACAATTTTTTGAACTTATAAATGGCTTATTAATCGAATTTTTCATACAAAAATCATTATAAAAACATGTTATAAAGTTCTGAAATTATTATGCATAGGTACCAGAGAAACCATCATACGTAATCAACATCCGAATAAACATTCGTTTGCGTTCAAGCGCCGAATATACTCAAATACACATATTCGTTGCTGATTTTAAATCAATCAAACCAAGTGATTTTTGTTGCATCTTTGATTTAATCATTGGTCGTTGTCATACCATTCATTTCATTCATATTCGTTCGGATCAACGACGATTATTTTGATGTAGAATAAATCAGAAAAAACAAAAATGAACGCGTATGAGTTTATTCATGATTGAAACCAAGTAAAAGTAAAATTTCATAACAATAAAGAGTTTTTTTAAGTTATTAAATGTGAATAATACATGTTCGACAGACGACACAAACTGATCCGAACTACGCGTTCAGCATATTGATATTGATTTTATTCAACATTGAGTATTGTTGAGTGAATAAATGTGAATAAGAATTTTAGTGTATGATTAAATCAAGAAAAAATTTGACTTTGCAAATTTATAAACATATATTATAAATTATGCATGACTATTTTTTTTTCACCCGGAGATTGTTTTTTTGATTATAAGTTTAATTAAGATATGCACACTGAACCAAAAGTCGTAAGTGAAATCAACATAAAAATTTTGTTACTTTTTGATGAAACGAATTGTTAAAACAATATATTTTTTTTTGTGGTTTTCGTTAGTTATAATAATGAAAAATGGATAAGCAAAAATGTTTGAATTTACTTCTCAAAATGCATTTCTTTGAAATTGAACATATATATACAAAAAACTAAAATCTACATTTTAGCCTAGAGAGGACCCCATAAAGACAATCTGATGATAGTGAGCGGTGTCACTTGAAAATGCATTAATTGTCAACCATTGGTTATAGGAAAGTTTTTTTCATACGTTTTTCTCTATTGGTTGTAAAATAAAAATTGTAAATTCTATTTAGAATTTGTAATATTTGATCTTAAACCGAACGAAAATAACACTCATTGTAAAATATATTTTTTATTCAAATTAATGTGTGTTTTTTTGAAATCAACAATTTTTTTTTAAATAAACATACTTATTGTCGTCAATAATAAATACTCTAGTAACAATTGTTATTTTGATAATTTTTTGTCCATTTTTTAACAAAATTTCATTTGTTAACTCTAAAAAATTTTGTAAAAAGGCAGTAAAGTAAATTTAATATAATTTTTCTTCAATTTGAAAAAAAAGTATTAAATCTGTGGAAAAAAGTTTAGTGAGATTAGTTGTGTCACGTCATTACTCGTGGTAGCATGTGTGGGCCATTTGTCGGAAATATCAAGAAATTAACATTGTGTTTTTGTTTTTTGAAGTATAGATAATTAACAAATTCAGTGACTTGAAGTAGATTGCTAATTGAAGATTTATTAATTTAAATAAATTTATAGAACGTTCTTAATTAAAGCTTATATTTAAATTTCGTAAGGCGAAAAACAAAGAAAAATTTGGTCATGTTTAAAGTGCTGCAATTTTTAGTCTGGTGACTATTTGAAGATAAAGATAATGCAAGACTTAAGGAAATTTTATAGGATTTCCAAAAATATACAGTTTGTACAGAACCGATCAGTACTGCCTAAATTTTACTATCTAATTTGATAAGAGGTTTATATCGCTAATTTTTCGTTAAAAGCCACGCCCACTTAAATCAAGTGACAAAATGAAAAAACAAACATTACGTTAAAATTCTGTACAATTTTCTGAACCATCTCCTTGCCTTTCGTGGCGAATTTAGCCAATATTTTGATCTTTAAAAATAAAGGCAACAAAAATAAAATTAGAAAAAAACTTGAATTGACTTAAATGCTTGGCCACAACTGTATATGTGAATGTAGACATCATTTATAAATGGACTGCATACCCACCATGTCGAGGCCCTATGCTCCTTGTAGGAACGAAAGGTATCAATATCTTCTATATATAAAAGAATAACGTGACTGACTGACTGATTGAAAATCCAAAAGTGAATTAAAGCATTAATTCATACGAATCTATGGTCGTATGTTTGGTTAAGTAGAACACATCACATTTTTCAGAAATTTCAGTACACCTCAAATTATTATTAAAAGACACATTTTTAAGACATTGCGGACGAAAAACATGTTAAGTAAGTTATTCCTCGGTCGACTTATAAAATTGGGGAGATATTTACAATCATCGACGCTGTTCTGAGTTCCGAATTCACAAAAAAATTCTAAAGTGAAACATTCCGAATTTTTTTGCTGTTGCGTGATCCACATCCGAGTTATTTTTTTGTTTTATTTCGTGTAGAAAAAGCTTGATGATAGTGAAACGAATATATAGTTTTTAACAACAATTATTATATAATAATTTATTTGAAAATTAGTCTATGAATATTAAAATTTGGTATAAACAGCAAATTTTCGAAATTTTTAATTCCGTGTGATTTTACAAATCAACTCTAATTAAAAAGTTTCTGTACTAAGAACAGGGGTGGATATCTGAATTTTTTAACTTTTCTGCTAAGTTTTTCAACTTTGATATCTTTTCGAGCATAATTTTTTTCGAACCATGTTTCTTTCTAGGTTATTCTAAAAACACATTTAATTTTGAGTGAAAATAGAGTTTGTTTATTTCTAAGTTCCGAGTCCACATAAAAAAATTCTAAAGTGAAACATTCCGAAATTTTTTGCTGTTCTGTGATCCACATCCGAATTATTTGCTTCGTTTTATTTCGTGTTGAAAAAGCTTGGTGAAAGTAAAACGAATATTTTGTTGCAACAATTATATGTTAAAATTTATTTTAAAATTTGTCAGTATGCTAAAATTTGTTCGAAACAGTCAATTTCCGACATTTTGAATTTTGTGTGATTTTACAAAACCACTCTAATTAAAAAGTTTCGGAATTCAGAACAGGGGTGATCGTGTCAAAACTCTGTTTTTGAGCGACTTCAAGCACTTAACAATTTGAAATTCAGCAATTTTTCAACCGATCTTGGAACGTTTTTTGAAAGACAAAAAACTTAGCTTTCCAAATATATATAGAATTATTCAGTGTGTTCGTTTACTTTAATTTCTTACTACTTTTACTACAATTGGAAAGTTTTGTTTACTTTTTGTATTGAATTTTTCCAGCTGTAGTAAAAGTAGTAACTTGCAGTAAGTAAACGAACATGCTAATTTATTTGTAACTGAAATATGTTGAGTTTTTTTTAATATTAGGGGTTTTCATATAAACTCGTATTATACTCGTAAACGGTGTAAACCTGGTATGTTTATGAGTTTAATATCAAACTCCATACATAAAAAAATATGGTTTGTATTTATACAAGGTTTACAAGGCATTTGCGAGTTTATATGAAAACCCCTATAAAATTATTTTTTTTTATTTGTATACTTTGACGGCTTTTTTACTGTATTAAAAAATTCTTTACTATTGTAATTTATTCTGAAAGTGCGTTTAGTTCTTAGTAAAATCAGATTCTTTTGTTTAAATTAATTGAAAAAGTTATCGTAATTTTTCAAAACATTTAATTTCAGGTATATAAGACAACTCGATGTTCTTGTTTGCACACTCATTACTTATAGTCTTGACTAGCCATGGATTTGTGCGAACATGAAACGAATTACATGCAAAACAATAATAAATATGTTGTTGTTTCACGTGCGATTTGTTTCATGTTCGCACAAATCCATGGCTAGTTAAGACTATAAGTTAAGGTTAACTGACATTTTCAATTTTCTTATAAATGCAGAGATTCCATGTTTATAAAAAAAATGTATAACTTTGACAATTTTAAAGCGATTAAAGTAGAACTTCATTTTACTCTGAATTAAGAATAAATTAGATAAAAAACTGTTTTTTTTTTAAACAAAATATTGCAATTAAAAGCCGTCAAAATTAAACAAAATAAGAAAAAATTAAGAAAATCAGTTTTATTTGAAAATATTTCCACACAATTTTGTTAAATATATAAACATATGTATATATTTCAAAAACTAAAAATCCTAAATTTGTAATTTTTATCGATGAATTTATTTAACATGGACTTGAGGTGGAAGAATATTCTAACTAAATATATGAAATTATTTTTTATTTGATAATTTCAAATTTTTTGTATAATTTTCTACTGCTATATTTTGGAAAAAACCTTAAACACCTTTAAATTACGAGTAAAATGTTCTATCAAGCCGATCAAGCCGCCGCCGCCGCCGATTATTTGGTTGCGCCGCCGCCGCCGATTTTTATCCGGCTCAACCTTAATCGCCGCCGCCGCCGCCGATTTTTTGCTTGCGCCGCCGCCGCCGATTATTTTGATCGGCTTGTTTCTCTGCTGCATACCCACCATGTCGAGGCCCTATGCTCCTTGTAGGAACGAAAGGTATCAATATCTTCTATATATAAAAGAATAACGTGACTGACTGACTGATTGACTGACTGACTGACTGACTCAACATCGCCCAGCCCAAACCGCTGAAGCTAGGAAGTTGAGATTTGGTATGTAGGTTCCTCTTTCGGGGTAGACGTCCGCTAAGACGGGATTTTTGGAAATTCCTACCGGAACGGGCAAAAAGGGGGAAAGTGTCCCCCTTGACGGCCAGCCAAAACCCCTTTGGCTAGAAAGCTGAAATTTAAGATATGTGTTCCTTGGAGTAGGGGCTAACTTTTCTGGAAAGTACTTTCTAGAATTTTGGAAAGGGACGTTGTAAAAATGGGGGTTAAAAAGGGGAAAAAGTCTCCCCCTTGACGGCCTGCTCAAACTGCTGGAGCTATGAAGTTGAAATTTGGTATGTAGGTTCCTCGACCGGTGTAGACGTCCGTTGAGACGGCATTTTTGGAAATTCTTATCGGGAGGGGCAAAAAGGGGACAAAAAAAGTACCTTTTTCCAAAAAAGTATCTTTTCCCAAAAAAAGTACCTTTTCCCAAAAAAAGTACCTTTTTCCCAAAAAAAGTACCTTTTTCCCAAAAAAGTACCTTTTTCCAAAAAAAGTACCTTTTTCCAAAAAAAAGTACCTTTTTCCAAAAAAAGTACCTTTTTCCAAAAAAAGTACCTTTTTCCAAAAAAAATACCTTTTTCCGAAAAAAGTACCTTTTTCCAAAAAAAAGTACCTTTTTCCAAAAAAGTACCCTTTTCCAAAAAAAGTACCTTTTTCCAAAAAAGTACCCTTTTCCAAAAAAAGTACCTTTTTCCAAAAAAAGTACGTTTTTCCAAAAAAAGTACCTTTTTTCAAAAAAAGTACATTTTCCCGAAAAAGTACCTTTTTCCAAAAAAGGTACCTTTTTCCAAAAAAAGTACATTTTTCCAAAAAAATACCTTTTTCAAAAAAAGTACCTTTTTCCAAAAAAAGTACCTTTTTCCAAAAAAAAGTACCTTTTTTAAAAAAAGTACCTTTTTCCAAAAAATGTACCTTTTTCTAAAAAAATGTACCTTTTCCAAAAAAAAGTACCTTTTCCAAAAAAAGTACCTTTTCCCAAAAAACATACATTTTTCCAAAAAAATACCTTTTTCAAAAAAAGTACCTTTTCCAAAAAAAAAGTACCTTTTCCCAAAAAAGTACCTTTTTCTAAAAAAATTTTCCTTTTCCCAAAAAACATAAATTTTTTGTTACTTTTTGATGAAACGAATTGTTAAAACAATATATTTTTTTTTGTGGTTTTCGTTAGTTATAATAATGAAAAATGGATAAGCAAAAATGTTTGAATTTACTTCTCAAAATGCATTTCTTTGAAATTGTTGAACATATATATACAAAAAACTAAAATCTACATTATAGCCTAGAGAGGACCCCATAAAGACAATCTGATGATAGTGAGCGGTGTCACTTGAAAATGCATTAATTGTCAACCATTGGTTCTAGGAAAGTTTTTTTCATACGTTTTTCTCTATTGGTTGTAAAATAAAAATTGTAAATTCTATTTAGAATTTGTAATATTTGATCTTAAACCGAACGAAAATAACACTCATTGTAAAATATATTTTTTATTCAAATTAATGTGTGTTTTTTTGAAATCAACAATTTTTTTTTAAATAAACATACTTATTGTCGTCAATAATAAATACTCTAGTAACAATTGTTATTTTGATAATTTTTTGTCCATTTTTTAACAAAATTTCATTTGTTAACTCTAAAAAATTTTGTAAAAAGGCAGTAAAGTAAATTTAATATAATTTTTCTTCAATTTGAAAAAAAAAGTATTAAATCTGTGGAAAAAAGTTTAGTGAGATTAGTTGTGTCGCGTCATTACTCGTGGTAGCATGTGTGGGCCATTTGTCGGAAATATCAAGAAATTAACATTGTGTTTTTGTTTTTTGAAGTATAGATAATTAACAAATTCAGTGACTTGAAGTAGATTGCTAATTGAAGATTTATTAATTTAAATAAATTTATATAATTTTGAACGTTCTTAATTAAATCTTATATTTAAATTTCGTAAGGCGAAAAACAAAGAAAAATTTGGTCATGTTTAAAGTGCTGCAATTTTTAGTCTGGTGACTATTTGAAGATAAAGATAATGCAAGACTTAAGGAAATTTTATAGGATTTCCAAAAATATACAGTTTGTACAGAACCGATCAGTACTGCCTAAATTTTACTATCTAATTTGATAAGAGGTTTATATCGCTAATTTTTCGTTAAAAGCCACGCCCACTTAAATCAAGTGACAAAATGAAAAAACAAACATTACGTTAAAATTCTGTACAATTTTCTGAACCATCTCCTTGCCTTTCGTGGCGAATTTAGCCAATATTTTGATCTTTAAAAATAAAGGCAACAAAAATAAAATTAGAAAAAAACTTGAATTGACTTAAATGCTTGGCCACAACTGTATATGTGAATGTAGACATCATTTATAGATGGACTGCATACCCACCATGTCGAGGCCCTATGCTCCTTGTAGGAACGAAAGGTATCAATATCTTCTATATATAAAAGAATAACGTGACTGACTGACTGATTGACTGACTGACTGACTGACTCAACATCGCCCAGCCCAAACCGCTGAAGCTAAGAAGTTGAGATTTGGTATGTAGGTTCCTCTTTCGGGGTAGACGTCCGCTAAGACGGGATTTTTGGAAATTCCTACCGGAACGGGCAAAAAGGGGGAAAGTGTCCCCCTTGACGGCCTGCCAAAACCCCTTTGGCTAGAAAGCTGAAATTTAAGATATGTGTTCCTTGGAGTAGGGGCTAACTTTTCTGGAAAGTACTTTCTAGAATTTTGGACAGGGACGTTGTAAAAATGGGGGTTAAAAAGGGGAAAAAGTCTCCCCCTTGACGGCCTGCTCAAACTGCTGGAGCTATGAAGTTGAAATTTGGTATGTAGGTTCCTCGACCGGTGTAGACGTCCGTTGAGACGGCATTTTTGGAAATTCTTATCGGGAGGGGCAAAAAGGGGACAAAAAAAGTACCTTTTTCCAAAAAAGTACCTTTTCCCAAAAAAAGTACCTTTTCCCAAAAAAAGTACCTTTTTCCCAAAAAAGTACCTTTTTCCAAAAAAAGTACCTTTTTCCAAAAAAAAAGTACCTTTTTCCAAAAAAAGTACCTTTTTCCAAAAAAAGTACCTTTTTCCAAAAAAAATACCTTTTTCCGAAAAAAGTACCTTTTTCCAAAAAAAAGTACCTTTTTCCAAAAAAAGTACCCTTTTCCAAAAAAAGTACCTTTTTCCAAAAAAAGTACCTTTTTCCAAAAAAGTACCCTTTTCCAAAAAAAGTACCTTTTTCCAAAAAAAAGTACGTTTTTCCAAAAAAAGTACCTTTTTTCAAAAAAAGTACATTTTCCCGAAAAAAGTACCTTTTTCCAAAAAAGGTACCTTTTTCCAAAAAAAGTACATTTTTCCAAAAAAGTACCTTTTTCAAAAAAAGTACCTTTTTCAAAAAAAGTACCTTTTTCCAAAAAAAGTACCTTTTTCCAAAAAAAAGTACCTTTTTTAAAAAAAGTACCTTTTTTAAAAAAAGTACCTTTTTCCAAAAAATGTACCTTTTTCTAAAAAAATGTACCTTTTCCAAAACAAAGTACCTTTTCCAAAAAAAGTACCTTTTCCCAAAAAACATACATTTTTCCAAAAAAATACCTTTTTCAAAAAAAGTACCTTTTCCAAAAAAAAAGTACCTTTTCCCAAAAAAGTACCTTTTTCTAAAAAAATTTTCCTTTTCCCAAAAAACATAAATTTTTTTAAAAAAATACCTTTTTCAAAAAAGTTCCTTTTCCAAAAAAAAGTACCTTTTTCTAAAAAAATGTTCCTTTTCCAAAAGAAGTACCTTTTCCAAAAAAAGTACCTTTTTCCAAAAAACATACATTTTTCCAAAAAAAAACACCTTTTTAAAAAAAATACCTTTTCCAAAAAAAGTACTTTGTAAAAACAAAGTATCTTTTTCGTTTTTCCAAAAAGTACCATTTAAAATAATATATAATTTCAAAAAAACTACTTTTTTTCCTCCCCCCACGGATATCTCCACTAAAACAAGGTTTCTTGATATTCGGCATAGACGTGCGCTAAGACGGGATTTTTGGAAATTCCTACCGGAACGGGCAAAAAGGGGGAAAGTGTCCCCCTTGACGGCCAGCCAAAACCCCTTTGGCTAGAAAGCTGAAATTTAAGATATGTGTTCCTTGGAGTAGGGGCTAACTTTTCTGGAAAGTACTTTCTAGAATTTTGGAAAGGGACGTTGTAAAAATGGGGGTTAAAAAGGGGAAAAAGTCTCCCCCTTGACGGCCTGCTCAAACTGCTGGAGCTATGAAGTTGAAATTTGGTATGTAGGTTCCTCGACCGGTGTAGACGTCCGTTGAGACGGCATTTTTGGAAATTCTTATCGGGAGGGGCAAAAAGGGGACAAAAAAAGTACCTTTTTCCAAAAAAGTATCTTTTCCCAAAAAAAGTACCTTTTCCCAAAAAAAGTACCTTTTTCCCAAAAAAAGTACCTTTTTCCCAAAAAAGTACCTTTTTCCAAAAAAAGTACCTTTTTCCAAAAAAAAGTACCTTTTTCCAAAAAAAGTACCTTTTTCCAAAAAAAGTACCTTTTTCCAAAAAAAATACCTTTTTCCGAAAAAAGTACCTTTTTCCAAAAAAAAGTACCTTTTTCCAAAAAAGTACCCTTTTCCAAAAAAAGTACCTTTTTCCAAAAAAGTACCCTTTTCCAAAAAAAGTACCTTTTTCCAAAAAAAGTACGTTTTTCCAAAAAAAGTACCTTTTTTCAAAAAAAGTACATTTTCCCGAAAAAGTACCTTTTTCCAAAAAAGGTACCTTTTTCCAAAAAAAGTACATTTTTCCAAAAAAATACCTTTTTCAAAAAAAGTACCTTTTTCCAAAAAAAGTACCTTTTTCCAAAAAAAAGTACCTTTTTTAAAAAAAGTACCTTTTTCCAAAAAATGTACCTTTTTCTAAAAAAATGTACCTTTTCCAAAAAAAAGTACCTTTTCCAAAAAAAGTACCTTTTCCCAAAAAACATACATTTTTCCAAAAAAATACCTTTTTCAAAAAAAGTACCTTTTCCAAAAAAAAAGTACCTTTTCCCAAAAAAGTACCTTTTTCTAAAAAAATTTTCCTTTTCCCAAAAAACATAAATTTTTTGTTACTTTTTGATGAAACGAATTGTTAAAACAATATATTTTTTTTTGTGGTTTTCGTTAGTTATAATAATGAAAAATGGATAAGCAAAAATGTTTGAATTTACTTCTCAAAATGCATTTCTTTGAAATTGAACATATATATACAAAAAACTAAAATCTACATTATAGCCTAGAGAGGACCCCATAAAGACAATCTGATGATAGTGAGCGGTGTCACTTGAAAATGCATTAATTGTCAACCATTGGTTCTAGGAAAGTTTTTTTCATACGTTTTTCTCTATTGGTTGTAAAATAAAAATTGTAAATTCTATTTAGAATTTGTAATATTTGATCTTAAACCGAACGAAAATAACACTCATTGTAAAATATATTTTTTATTCAAATTAATGTGTGTTTTTTTGAAATCAACAATTTTTTTTTAAATAAACATACTTATTGTCGTCAATAATAAATACTCTAGTAACAATTGTTATTTTGATAATTTTTTGTCCATTTTTTAACAAAATTTCATTTGTTAACTCTAAAAAATTTTGTAAAAAGGCAGTAAAGTAAATTTAATATAATTTTTCTTCAATTTGAAAAAAAAAGTATTAAATCTGTGGAAAAAAGTTTAGTGAGATTAGTTGTGTCGCGTCATTACTCGTGGTAGCATGTGTGGGCCATTTGTCGGAAATATCAAGAAATTAACATTGTGTTTTTGTTTTTTGAAGTATAGATAATTAACAAATTCAGTGACTTGAAGTAGATTGCTAATTGAAGATTTATTAATTTAAATAAATTTATATAATTTTGAACGTTCTTAATTAAATCTTATATTTAAATTTCGTAAGGCGAAAAACAAAGAAAAATTTGGTCATGTTTAAAGTGCTGCAATTTTTAGTCTGGTGACTATTTGAAGATAAAGATAATGCAAGACTTAAGGAAATTTTATAGGATTTCCAAAAATATACAGTTTGTACAGAACCGATCAGTACTGCCTAAATTTTACTATCTAATTTGATAAGAGGTTTATATCGCTAATTTTTCGTTAAAAGCCACGCCCACTTAAATCAAGTGACAAAATGAAAAAACAAACATTACGTTAAAATTCTGTACAATTTTCTGAACCATCTCCTTGCCTTTCGTGGCGAATTTAGCCAATATTTTGATCTTTAAAAATAAAGGCAACAAAAATAAAATTAGAAAAAAACTTGAATTGACTTAAATGCTTGGCCACAACTGTATATGTGAATGTAGACATCATTTATAGATGGACTGCATACCCACCATGTCGAGGCCCTATGCTCCTTGTAGGAACGAAAGGTATCAATATCTTCTATATATAAAAGAATAACGTGACTGACTGACTGATTGACTGACTGACTGACTGACTCAACATCGCCCAGCCCAAACCGCTGAAGCTAAGAAGTTGAGATTTGGTATGTAGGTTCCTCTTTCGGGGTAGACGTCCGCTAAGACGGGATTTTTGGAAATTCCTACCGGAACGGGCAAAAAGGGGGAAAGTGTCCCCCTTGACGGCCTGCCAAAACCCCTTTGGCTAGAAAGCTGAAATTTAAGATATGTGTTCCTTGGAGTAGGGGCTAACTTTTCTGGAAAGTACTTTCTAGAATTTTGGACAGGGACGTTGTAAAAATGGGGGTTAAAAAGGGGAAAAAGTCTCCCCCTTGACGGCCTGCTCAAACTGCTGGAGCTATGAAGTTGAAATTTGGTATGTAGGTTCCTCGACCGGTGTAGACGTCCGTTGAGACGGCATTTTTGGAAATTCTTATCGGGAGGGGCAAAAAGGGGACAAAAAAAGTACCTTTTTCCAAAAAAGTACCTTTTCCCAAAAAAAGTACCTTTTCCCAAAAAAAGTACCTTTTTCCCAAAAAAGTACCTTTTTCCAAAAAAAGTACCTTTTTCCAAAAAAAAAGTACCTTTTTCCAAAAAAAGTACCTTTTTCCAAAAAAAGTACCTTTTTCCAAAAAAAATACCTTTTTCCGAAAAAAGTACCTTTTTCCAAAAAAAAGTACCTTTTTCCAAAAAAAGTACCCTTTTCCAAAAAAAGTACCTTTTTCCAAAAAAAGTACCTTTTTCCAAAAAAGTACCCTTTTCCAAAAAAAGTACCTTTTTCCAAAAAAAAGTACGTTTTTCCAAAAAAAGTACCTTTTTTCAAAAAAAGTACATTTTCCCGAAAAAAGTACCTTTTTCCAAAAAAGGTACCTTTTTCCAAAAAAAGTACATTTTTCCAAAAAAGTACCTTTTTCAAAAAAAGTACCTTTTTCAAAAAAAGTACCTTTTTCCAAAAAAAGTACCTTTTTCCAAAAAAAAGTACCTTTTTTAAAAAAAGTACCTTTTTTAAAAAAAGTACCTTTTTCCAAAAAATGTACCTTTTTCTAAAAAAATGTACCTTTTCCAAAACAAAGTACCTTTTCCAAAAAAAGTACCTTTTCCCAAAAAACATACATTTTTCCAAAAAAATACCTTTTTCAAAAAAAGTACCTTTTCCAAAAAAAAAGTACCTTTTCCCAAAAAAGTACCTTTTTCTAAAAAAATTTTCCTTTTCCCAAAAAACATAAATTTTTTTAAAAAAATACCTTTTTCAAAAAAGTTCCTTTTCCAAAAAAAAGTACCTTTTTCTAAAAAAATGTTCCTTTTCCAAAAGAAGTACCTTTTCCAAAAAAAGTACCTTTTTCCAAAAAACATACATTTTTCCAAAAAAAAACACCTTTTTAAAAAAAATACCTTTTCCAAAAAAAGTACTTTGTAAAAACAAAGTATCTTTTTCGTTTTTCCAAAAAGTACCATTTAAAATAATATATAATTTCAAAAAAACTACTTTTTTTCCTCCCCCCACGGATATCTCCACTAAAACAAGGTTTCTTGATATTCGGCATAGACGTGCGCTAAGACGGGATTTTTGGAAATTCCTACCGGAACGGGCAAAAAGGGTAAAAGTCTCCCCATAAACAGTCTCACAAATTGGAAAAGTGCCTGCCCAAACCACTGGAGGTAAGAAGTTGAAATTTGGTATAAAGGTTCCTCCACTGTAGTAGACATCGACTAAGTTTGTATTTTTGGAATTCCCTACAGGATATCCCAAAAGGAAACTCGGTATGTGAGTTCCTCCTTCTGTGTAGGCGTCCGCTTAGACGGAATTTTTGAAATTCCTATCGGGAGGGGAAATAAGGTAAAAGTCTCCTCCTGAAGGCTTGCCCAATCCCTTTTGGCCAACCTAAAATTTTAAATATGTATTCCTTGGAGTAGGACTAACTCACCGGCAACGTAATTTTTCTATTTTGGAACAGGAACATAGTAAAAATGGTGGTTGAAAGGGGAAAATGTCCCCACTAACGGCCTGCCCAAACCGCTTAGGCAATGCAGTTGAAATTTGGTATGAATGTTCCTCATCCATCGCAGATAGCCGCGAAGATGGAATTTTTGTAAATTCCTAAATGGAGGGGCAAAAAGAAGAAAAGCCTCACCTTGGGGCCTTCGGCTAGAAACCTGAAGCTTAAAATGTGGGTCCCTGGAGTAAGGGCTAACTTATTAGAAAGATACTTTTTTGAATTTTGGACAGGGTCGTTATAAAATGGGGGCTCAAAAAGGGAAAGTTGCCCCTTAACGACCTGTCCAAACTGCTGGAACTAGGAAGCTGAAATTCGGTACTTAGGTTCCTCTTCCAGCCTAATTCCAACCGGGAGGGACAAAAAAAGAAAAAGTGTCCCCCTTGACAGCCTGCTCAAACTGCTGGAACTAGGAAGCTGAAATTCCCTGTCGATGGATTTTCGGAAATTCCTACCGAGAGGGGCACAAATAGTAAAAGTTGGCTAGAAACCTGAAATGTAAAACATATGTTACTTGGAGTATGGGCTCACTTACCGGGAAGGTGCTTTTTGGACAGGGACATTGCAAAAATGGGGATTAATGAAGCGAAAAGTGCCGCTTAAAGGCCTGCCCAAACCGCTGGAGGTAGGAAGTTGAAATTTGGTATTAAAGTTCCTCCTCTATTGTAGACATCCGCTAAGATGAGATATTTGGAAATTTCTACAGGTAGGGTCAAAAACAGGAAAAGTCTCCCCCTTAACGGCCTGGCCAAACTGCTGGAACAAGGGAGCTTAAATTCGGTATTTGGGTTCCTTCTCCAACGTTGACGTCCCCTAAGATGGTATTTTTGGAAATTCATACCGGGAGGCGTAAAAAGGGAAAAAACTTCCCCCTTGACGGCCTGGCCAAACTGCTGGATATAGAGACCTAAAATTATGTATGTAGTAGGTTCCTTCTCCAACGCAGACGTCCTCTAAGACGGAATTTTTGGAAATTCCTACCGGGAGGGGTAAAAACGGAATAATTCTCCCCCTTGATGGCCTAACCGAACCCTTCGGCTAGAAACCTGTAATATATAATATGTTTTCCTTGGAGTATGGGCTAACTTATCGACAAGGCATTTCTAGGACTTTGGACAGGAACGTGGTAAAAATGGTGGTTCAAAAGGGGAAAATTGCCCCCCCCCCCTTAACATCTGCGTCTTTAGCTAGAAACCTAAAACTTAAAGAACAAGTGTATATGAAACACTAAAATTAAGAAACTAAATAGGAAACGAGTGGAATTGAAACACTACACAAGTGGAATGAAATGGATATAAACGTTGAACGAGTGGAATTGAAATTATAGACAATGCAAATGGATTGGAAGAGGGAATTACCTGTTCAAACACTATCCACGGGATATGAAACTTATGTAGCATAGAAACATCCCTACGGGGAATGAGGAGTCAATTGCCCTTCAAGGACCTATCCCGTGACCGGTCAACCGAAGGCATATTACTAAATTAGTACAAGTATGAACAAAAGAAAATGAATTAATTTTCTAAGTATTTTCTGATCCGTTAAAAACAAAATTCGCGGCATATTTTTAAAAATATTTTTTTATTTTTTTTACTCTTTTATTTATTTTTAACTTTATTTTTTCACGATTTGCTTATTTTAGCTCTTATTTTAAATTTCTATAATGTTTTGCTAAGAAATTTTAAGTTTTGTGTTTTCAACGTTTTTTTAATGTTAAAGCTGTTTTAGTTTTAACAATTGGTATTTCATTTAAGTTTTCTTGGTAACTTAAGGGGAATTTTTTAAATATTTATTTATATTATCAGAGGTTTTGAGGTAATTTTCAAATTTTTAATTGATTTTTTAATTTAATTATGGTCAACGCAAAAAACAAGACAACTGCCATTAAGGGACCTATCCCATGACCGGTCAATCGGGGGCATATTCAAGGCACTTCCACCATATTTGTGTGTGCGTTAATGTTGTTTTCTTTTCTATTTTTTTCTTTTCCATGTTTTTTTTATCTGCTGTGTGTGTGTTTGTTTTTTTCTTTTTTATTTGAACAGAAACGAAAAACATAACTTAACCATCAGCCAGCCATCACGCATAAGCAACGTTAGCTCAGACGGTAGAGCGTTTGCCTTACAAGCAGAAGGTTGTGTTATCGAGCCCTACTTCGACGCCAAGTAGATTGTTTTTAATTCTTAATTTTTTATTAGATTATTTGAAAAGCTATTTTTAGACACACCACCTTACTGCCACAATGTGTCTAAACTGTGGCAATATGTCATTTCCAATGACAACGCCATGTTAAAGTGATATGTCTCTTTCAAACAAAAAGACCGATCAACGACCGGTCTCCACCCCCTTGGGACCTATCATGCGTGTCATCTGGGACCGGTCCCTTTCCCCGTAGGGATACTCTCCAAAAAGTTAAACAAATTTTCTAAAAGAGAAAAAACCTTAGAAAAGGAATGGAACTTATATATTCCGATATTTAAACTTCATGTAACGAAGCACCGGTGGAAGAAACCGACGCAGTAAATTTTCCAACTGAATTTGTGAATTTACTTGAATTGCCAGGTCTACCTTTACATAAACTGGAATTAAAAAAAAAACTTTAAGACACGCTAAGACAACGCAGCGGGCTTTGCCCGCTATTTTTAATATTATAAAATGCTTTCCAATGCTGCGCCCCCCCACCCCTAAACTTTAAGGCACGCTAACAACGTAGCGGGCTGCGCCGGCTATATATATATACCCATAACGTCAGATGTCCTTTTTAAAGGACTTCGAAATACTAATGCATACTAAAATGGCAATATATTTTTTTCTCACTTCTCTCCAAAATGGGCATCAAATAAGAAAGGATAATCTCCCCAGTTCAGTGATAATGTAAATTTTGACAAAAAATTACGAAAAAAATATTTTTGGAAAATTTTCAGTAGAAAAAACAAAGAAAAGCTTTTATTAAAATGTAGAAATTCTCCTCTTTCATTTGATCCCATATCAGCAGAATGGAATGTATAAAATATCTTTAAAAAAGGGTTTGCCAAAAACCATGCGTTGACAATTTAAAGTCCGTTTAAAAGGACTACTGAGGTGATCATGAAAAACTGAGTACACAGTTTTATTAAACGGGGTTTCTTCTTTCACTTGTTAATCGATTTTTCCAAATGATCAAAATTATTTTGAAAAAACGTTAGAACACTCAACTTTAAGCACAAAACGCGATATGCATGATAAGAAAAACAAAAAAAGTAATAATCGACACTCTGTGTAAAAACTTACAACAACAACAAAACTAAAAATGCAACTATTTCTGCAAAAACTAAAACAAAATACACTATACTCGCTACGAGCAGAGTAAGTTAGTTGTTCACAAATTTTTACCGTTGATGACCAATGGGATATATATGTCCCATGGATTTTTTCGATGAAGGAGTTGAAAAAAAATATTTTTGACGACACTTCTGTTTAGAAATGTTGGGTCGATTATCACGAATCCGCAAAAAAAAATAAAAATTTTCCAGCAGTTTAAGTTCGGTCGTGAAAGGGTTAAGGCAAACTAAAGGGTGTTTTTTTAAGCTAGATAGAACTTTAAATTGTAAAAAGTAACACAAAAAATTAAATTTTGATGAAACATTTTTTTTTATTTGTTTCAGTATACTCTGACAAATCATCATGAATAGACTCACGCTTGAACAACGCTACGAAATTATCCAAATTTACTTTGAAAATCAGTCGTCGATTCGCGCAACTTATAGACGCAAAATTGTGTTCAGCGATGAGGCGCATTTTTGGCTTAACGGGTTTGTTAATAAGCAAAATTGCCGCATATGGAGTGAGACCAATCCACAAGAGACCCTACAGACTCCATTACATCCAGAAAAATGCACCGTTTGGTGCCTCCAAGGTCGTGCGATTTGACACCTCTCGATTATTTCCTGTGGGGCTACGTGAAGTCACTGGTTTATGCTGATAAACCAGCAACAATTGATGCCTTGGAGGACAGCATTGTTCGTGTTATTCGTGACATACGGCCAGCAGTGCTCGAAAAAGTGGCCCAAAATTGGACGTCCAGAATGCGCTTCGTCAAGAACAGCCGCGGTGCCCATATGCCCGAAATGATTTTCAAATGTTAATGTCACGTATTGATCTTTCCAATAAAAAAAAAATTTTGATTACAATTTAATTTTTTGTGTTATTTTTTACAATTTCAAGTTCTATCGGGCTTAAAAAAACACCCTTTATTAATGAAAGTTATATGTATAATAAAATATATTTGAATTATTAATTTAAATAAATTAAGTTATATGTTTTTATACATAAAATGGTTCATGTGTTTTAAATAAAGAGTTTTTAGTATGTGCTACAGAGAAACAAGCCAGCCGCCGTAAGCCGTTTAAGCCGCCGCCGCCGGTCATTTTTGCATCAGCCGCCGCCGCCCATTTTTTTCGTCTCATTTCGGCTGGAAGTATCAATTTTCCAAATAAAAAAATTAAAAGCAAATGTCGTCTACTTATGTGACTGTTTTAAAACAGTCACATAAGTAGACGATTATCAAGATATTAACACACTCAAAGGCGAAAGGCACTGATGATGGCTTTGTAGCGAATTTTTTCAATAATTTTTACTCTTTATAATTTACTTGTAAAAATTGTATCATCTTTCTTTGATTTGAAAATAATTTAAACAGAAAGTGATATTAATTTATGATCTTGAGTCAAACTAAAAATAACATTCATTTACTTAAATAACAGATCAACTAAGAACATTTCCCCCATTCATCTTAAACACATTGACACGGTGCAAAAATATAATTTAATAACATACATTTAAATTTAAATTTAACGGTTCGTTGTAATTCAAAAATCTGTGTTTATCATACACAGAGTTGAATAGAATCAGCTGAGATATCTTAAGAATTAAGGTTCAAAGCAAAAAAGAGTAATAATAACAAAAAAGGATAAAAATAGCATTGTTAAATTTCGTTGATGTTAGTCTAAGTTGAGTTGTTGATAACAAACTCGATTTGCTTTCAACAGTCACATAAGTAGACGATTATCAAGATATTAACCCACTCAAAGGCGAAAGGCACTGATGATGGCTTTGTAGCTAAAGCCGAAAATGCGCATTCTGCCTTGCTGGTCTTATCGAATTTTTTCAATAATTTTTATTCTTTGTAATTTACTTGTAAAAAAATTGTATCATCTTTCTTTGATTTGAAAATAATTTAAACAGAAAGTGATATTAATTTATGATCTTGAGTCAAACTAATATAACATTCATTTACACAAATTTTCTACTTCATCATTTCCTGAACCATCAAGAGTATTTTTTTTTTAGTTCAAAAAAAATAAAAGAACCAATTTTATAGTCAGAGCTAAGAAGGATTTTTGTCATGAATATTTCTTCCCCGGCAAAACTTCACTGGCAACTTTGCGATTTTTGCACGGCTAAGGCTCGCGGGCATGGGTGGTGGTCCGTTGCAGTGATACGAGGAGATGAATACGACACGAAAGTTGTGCAAGTGCATCTAAAAAAAAATTATCGCTTGTCTTTCGTGGTAGACGTTGATGACGATGTCTACGCATCCCACCCCTAAACCATGGTATCCTCAACTTATTTGCAGGTTACCCCTAGCGCACTTCACCAGTCGATACCTAGCTTTCGATCCTTTATGTCTACTCAGACATGACTACAAAGAGAGACGTTAAGCTTTTGAATTTCAATTTCATAGAGTGGCTATATTTAAAATTATACAATTATTTTTTTTTTCTTAGTGTCTATGTAAATGTACCTTTCTTTTATCATCTAAAACTTAGTTTATAACTAGTATTTTTAACTTATATTACGTCTCCGATTTACAAAAACTCGAATTAAACTCACTTGAGCACTACCAAATACTGAAAGTTATTGGCACAGAAAGGCCTCTTCTACAAAAAAAAACCGTCTCTATTTGTTGTTGCGCGTTGGACGCACAAAAACTCACTAAACTAAATGAATTCGAGGTTTTGCAACTCGACGACATGTATAAATGATTGTTTATGTTTAATAAAAATACAAATGATTGAATTTAACAAAGAATTTTCAAAAGAGGTAAAAGATTGCTTATGTATAATAAAACAAATGATTAAATCTAATAACGTAATTTCAAAAGAGGTAGATGATAGTTTATGGTATATGTATAATTAAAACAACGATCGATTGGATAAAGAATTTTCAAAATGGGTAAGCGATTGTTTGTATTAAATCTGAAATGCCAAAATGAATTTAGAATATAAAAGATTTTCAAAAGGTTTATGTTTTAATTTGTTCAATACGTGATTTGACTCATTGGCACCTTGGGAAAAACTAGGGAAGCTTCTAAACAGAAACCGGACTGATTATGTTTGCAACCAGAATCAGTGCGGCTGGCGTGAATGCCGACGCTAAAACGCTGCGCTTATCCCAAACTAACAGTGAGCAATAACAGTTTAATCGGTAACGATTGTACAGCCAGGGTTTGATTCTAGTTTTTGGTTTAAAAATAAAAAGTAACAAAACAAATAACGAATCCCGAAGGATTGATAGCTTGCCTCCCCGTCCTACTCAGACAAGCCCAACACGCCAAAGAAGTGGTATTCCGTCAGAATTTCCAGACAAATATCCCTAGGGTTATTTTCGTTGTCCGCTTAGACGAGAATAGGGCTGCAAGTCTAAGCGTACAAAGTGAAATCACCTACGACACACCCCTAATTTGACGGTAATTCACGCTATAAAACGTCTTACCAGCGAAGGTAGATCCCAGATTATTGTGCTCCTTTCCTGTCAAAAGTTTTGGTCCATAAGATAATCGACCAAAACCGTTGACGTTCCAGAACACGATAATCCGGCTGTGTACGCCCGAAACGTACTTGACAAATTTCCGAAGTTTTTTTACGCCTTGAAAAACTTTCCTAAAAACGTTTAAATGTTTATCCAAATTTTCTGAAGTTTTTTGACGCTTTGAAAAACTTTCCTAAAAAACGTTTAAATGTTTAAAAAAATATAAAAATTTACTAGACTTTAACTTTTACCACCAGCAAAACGATGAAACGCAAATTTGGTGACCAGCCGAAGGCACTAAGGAAAACGTAGACCGACTATCCACCCTAACGGTGTAAAAACAACAAAGTCGTCCAGTGACAATTTACTACAAGATAATCAAGAACAACGATTTAAATAGAAACGTCTTGGAATTCTTAACGCTAACAAATCTCACCTATGCATCACACGTTTTCAATCTTTTTGGCCAATTTTTCATGGTTAATTGAAGGATTGTCCCCGTATTGAAATTCTTTTAAATAGAAATTAAAATGTTTTGGATTCTCGCCCAGTAATTTCCTTTGGCTACCATGACTGGCTTTTATACAAAGAAAAACATTTTAAAATCGGGATAAATCAACCTTATGTTCGTTCCATTCCCAATTCAAATACACTTCTACTTGTTCCCAAAATGTCAAAACAATTTCCTGATATTCGAATTTGCGAGTTCTATATTAATTTTAAAAGACGATTTTCAAGCTCTATGAAAAATTTCAGCATTATGGAGTTAAATCACACATTTTTGTAACGAAATTTAACATTTAACTGCATTTTTTGTCGGTCTTCTAATAGTTTAAATTTTTTGAAAATATCCAACAAAACGTCGCGTGCCACCTAAAATCCACTCGCGTGCCACTACTGACACGCGTGTCATAGTTTTGCCAGCCCTGCCCTAGAGCATCCACTCAAACACCCTAGGAAATACAAGCAGACAATATGAAATTCTGAATTATTGAAAATATTGAAAATATTCCGAAAAAATAGCCAACACCATAATGGTTTTATACCAGGGTTGGCAGGCAATACCGCTAAATTACCGTTATCGATTCACAACCCTTTCAACTGACTACCGTTACCCCTAAAATACCGCTACCGAAATACCGCTATCTTTAAAATACCGTTACCGAAATAACTAAAATACCGTTACCCTTAAAATACCGATACCGAAATAAATTAAATATCGATACCCTTAAAATACCCTTACCGATATAAATGAAATACCGTTACCCCTAAAATACCGTTACCGAAATTTTTAATTTTCTGTTTTTGGCAATTGCACTGGATTATTGAGTATTTTTCTTACACTAAGTTGGTAAATTGGTTCTGGTTTTAATCTCGTTTGTTTTTCGTAAAAAAATTGAGGGATGCATCGAAAACACTGACTACCGTTATCCTTAAAGTACCGTTACCGAAATACCGCTAACCTTAAAATACCGTTACAGAAATAATCAAAAAACCGTTATCCCTAAAATACCGTTACCAAAATAACTAAAAACCGTTACCCTTAAATTACCGATACCGAAATAAATTAAATAGCGTTACCCTTAAAATACCGTTACCGAAATAATCTAAAATAGCGTTACCCTTACCGATAACCGCATCGTTTCGGTTACCATCCATGTTTTATAATCCTACTAAGATATATCTCAAAAATTAGTAATACTACATTTCATTCTATTAATTATGCGCAATGCGTATGTATAATACAAATATAATATACAGGGGTGTGACGAAAATCGCAAACGAAAACGTACAGTTTTTCAATCTAGAATAACTAGTTTCGCGAAAATAAAACTTCTAAATTAGGAAATAAAAAATTATTTTAATTATACAGATCATAAAATATTAACCATTGAAAAACCAAATCGTTTCGATATTCATCACACGTCTGATAAACTGCTTACAAAAATCAATCTAATGCAAATCATTAATTTACAAACATTTTGAGATCAACTAATTAAATTGGTTCCTTTTTTAATATAAGTATATCTAAAATACTTAAGTATTCAAACCATATCCAGGTCTTGCAGTATGCGGAGATGAAAATGAACAGTCACTTAAATCAGCACGACCATCACGCAAATCTACACATTGCTCATATGAAAATACTTTAACCTTATGATCCATCATTGTTATTTTGGCTTTAGGGACATCATAATTCATAAATTTGTATCTTGCAATATTTCTATCTTTCTTAAGCGTTCTACAAACCGCAATCAACTTTTTTGCAGCATCAGTTAAGTTGTCATGCAACATAATTTTGCTTCGATTATTGTCATCAACGTTATGAACAACATCTTTCAGCCACAAATTTCGAATTTTACTGTAGGAGATCATAAAGGTGTCTCTGACCTGTACAGAATTAAATTTTACTAATACAGCCTTTCCTCTCGAAAAATAAGTGCAGTGTTGTATATCCGAATTGGCTATGCACACTCTACACAGCGAAGCTATCTTTAATATAAGCTCCCGTAAGTTCTTTATTTTCTTAGGCAAACCTCTTACAATAATGTCTGTTCTGTTTAAGCGCCTTTGAAGAATGCTATTTTAAGTTTCCAAGCTTGCTATTCTTCCACCCGCAACATTATCTACTACATTTACGACATCAAAACAATGCTTTAAATCTGTTTTTATAACTTCCACATCATTGGAATTTTCAACAGAATTTGAATTTGAAAACTGCTCAAATTTTTCCTGTATCAGCTTGAGACCACTTTCAAGTTGTTCATCAATAATACGTTTATTTTCTTGTATTTTGGCATCCAATTTTTTTCCAAAAAAAACCCGTAAGTTCGGAAAACCCATTTAAAAGTAGTTTAAACATTGAAAATTGCCATTAATCATCGTCAGCAATTGATTTATCTTTGATAGGAATCAGAATAGAATATTGTTCTACCTAAAGTGCAAATCCTAACTTCATATTTAGAAATTTTAAAAATATTTTTTTTTGTACAAAAACACAGTTTTAAAGTAAATACCAAAAATAATGCTAAAAAATATTCGTTTTTAGCAAATAATGCAAAAAAATATGTATTTATACCACAATATGCAACAAAATATTTTAAAAACATGCATTTGCAGCAAAATATGAAAAAAATAAGCATTAACAAATCGATGCCATTTTGCTGAAAATTTGTTGATCGCAAAGATATTTTGTTAACATTCTTTTTCAGCTAACAATAACAAACATGAATTTATATGAACTTTCAAAATGTCAAAGATAGAATTATCTTCTTATTTATTAATGCATTGTAAATAGGGAATGCAAAATCCCGCATTTTTTCATTTCCCGGAAAAGCGGGAAATTTATTTTGAATTCCCGGGATCCCGGGAACCCGCAAGGGAAATAAATTAGAAAATATTTTATAATTTAACAATTTTTATAAAGAAAATGTCTTAAAGACCTCAAATTTTCATGATCATGAAAAAGCTCAGGTGGTTTTTCTTGGAATTTTCGTAGTGGGAATGAATTAAATTTATATTAGAAATTATTGTATATTATACTGAATTTAGACTGAGCAAAAACCAGCTGGTTTTTGTACAAAACTAAATTGCAAAAGCCAAGTCATTTACACTGGTTATTTAGTTTTTCTTTGTCACAACTCTTTTTTATTACACACTTTTCTTTATTTTTTTATTGTTAAATTAATGTAAATAAAATATTAATACATTTAAAAAAGACTAACAGAAGACATTCGTAAAAGAGAAAAAAAATTTAGAAAATAATTTCAAAAAATTGCAAAAATTTTAGAAAATCGGAAAAATTTTAGAAAATTGGAAAAAATTTAAAAATTATGGGAAATTTAACTTATATTGAATTTAGACTGAGCAAAAACTACCTAGTTTTCGTACAAAACGTGTTTTTTTATATATGCATTTTGACAAATAAAAGCTAGAAGGATCCAAAAACCAGTAGTTTTTCCCCGATCTAAATCAACGACTATATAGACTAAAGACAAACTCAACTGCTGTTAAAAAGTCTCTTTAATTTTATATGCAAACTGGTTTTAAGAGAAACAGTTTTTAGTGTTTTGACGCGTATTTTTTAATATTAATAAGCAAAATTTTGTGCTAATTATACAGAACTAATGCAGAGAACATATCAAACACCACAAGTGCACTTTACAATTTAATTGAAATTGCTTAAAAACAATAAAAATAATTAATTAAAAATACCACTTTTTCACGTTTTTTGTTATTTTACACTGAAACTCTCTTAAAACCAGTTCAGTTTTTCAGATGAGAGCCGTGGATAGTGCCTGTCTAAATGCAGTATTATTTGAAAGTTTTTAAAAATCAATGTACAAATTTGTCTTTAATTCTGTACAGAATAAGTGCGATTAAAAATTTTTTGTACAAACACTGTCTAATTGAGTGGTTTTCTTAAAAAATATGGGCTGTATTCATAAGTTTAAAATAACGACTGCACAACGAATGCACAACTTTCCCTTATGGGAATATGTGTGTATAAAAAGTTGTGCACTGGATGTTAGTGATGAAATACAGTGGTTCAAATTAAAGTTGTGAGCCAAAATTTCAGCCTTTTCTTGCCGGGTGAAACATACTACATTGTTGTGTTTTAAAATTGGAATATTGCTAGATTTCTTCTTTAACATTTTTGAAACTTTCAAAAAAGGGGAAGATGCTTTGTCCAAACTGGACAACATGTTATTCCAAGTTTGGTTTCTGTAGTGGTTTATTTCTTTCGTAATATTTTTATTTAAACGTGTCATAGCTCGACGATCATTAACATCTCTGTAACGCTTCCAGTTCCTTTTAAATACGTTCCTTAATTGTATCATAATTTTTATGTTTGGTAAGGGTTTAGAGGTTGGTGCAATTCTACGTTTGGGCACACTTTCATCTATTCCCATTTTTACTACACTATTGAAAACATTTATCATGTTGTCAATTTGAGAGCTGTTGTTTATTTCATTAACTCTATCCGCCACAGGAAGATTCCTGTTTATGAATTTCATAAAATGCGGCCAGTTTGCCTTGCTGAAAGCGTAGCATAAATTGTCTACCATTTAATTGTACTAGTGATTGGTAGGTGGTCAGAACTCAAGTCATTTATAACTTTTACTGCGGACATATTTTGAGATATGTTAGTTATAAAAAAATCTAGAGTTGAAGGTTGTTTACTTGGATCAGCCGGAATATAAGTATATTCATGGGGAAATACTATTTGTGTTTGGTTTAGTTGGAGTTTCTCATATAATATCCCTACGGGAAATTTTAACAAACTGTCACCGAACTGGCCCCTTTACATGCAATAGACTGGTCACTTTTACATGGCGTTGTCATAGGAGGGGGAAATTGACCCCTTGTGACATGTCACAAGACAAATCCTAGGACAGGTTACTGAACTCTCATAAAAAACAAAGTTCAGGGACCTGTCCTGGGATTTGTCTTGTGACATGTCAGAAGGGGTAATTTTCCCCCTCCTATGACAACGCCATGTAAAAGTGACCAGTCTATTTCATGTAAAGGGGCCAGTTCGGTGACAGTTTGTTAAAATTTCCCGTAGGGATGTTACCCCAGCCATTACTTCTTTGACATCCCCAATAACTATGTCTGCAGTTAAAATCTCCTCCTAATATGTATTTATTTGAGCTCGTTAGTTTACGAATATCTGACGCAAATGTTTGTTTTCTTCTAGGGTCCCTGTTTGTTGACCCACCAGGATAATAGCAAGAATAAATATTTATAAAGTCATTACCAGATTTTACCTTAACACCTATGTTTTCAATCAGTTCTGTGTTAATAGGAGGTATAAGTTGATGCTGAATGTGTTTTTTAATTAAAATAGCTACTCCACCTCCTCCACCACGTTGTCAAACGTATCTGTAGCAGTAGAAGTTCTGATGTTTTCATGTAATTTTTTTATTTAGCCAGGTTTCACACAGTAAACAAATGTCAATATTTGTTTTTTCCAAGAAATGGAATAATTCGTCTTTTTTAGTGCGAATGCTACGAGCATTCCATTGTAATAACGTTATGTTGCTGTTCATTGGTACAAAAATTTGCATGCAAGGTTTCTAACAACCTCGAATTGCTCTTCACGAGACCTGCATTTTTTTAAATTTGAAATTAATTCAAAGGTAAGATTTTTTAATTCTTCTAAAGAGAACAAATTATTATTATCGTTATTTTGGGTGAATGGTTGGCTATAACCCGTTCTAGATGGATTTGGTGTTTCGCTCTGATTTAAAGCATTTGGAAAATTAACGTTGTAATTTGATTGGTTGATGAATTGTTGGCTTCTTTGTCTGGTACTCTTTGGTTGAGCACGTTGCCTTATTTGCTTATATGTTTCCCTATTAGGGCAGTCAGGGGACATAGCCTTATGGGGGCCTTTACAATTAGCACATTTTACAATGGTTGACTTGCATTCTTCAGTTTTGTGATTCCCGGCGCAATGGGCACAAAATGTTTTAACATTGCATCTGCTGGCACCGTGTCCATACATCTGATAATTATAACATTGGGTCAGTTTTGTTTTGTTGGGCTTTTGGTATTCCCACCTGACTTTTATGTAGTTGATGGCTGAGTAATTTTGCCTTAATTCTCTTAATGTGATTGACTTTTTTTCAAAGTAGACAATGAATATAATTTGTTCGTTGTTACTGTCCCTAGCTCCAGCATAGGCTCTAGTAACAATTTTAACATCGATACATTTAAGGCCCATGTCTAAAAGTCTGGACTTAACAACTAATGGGTCTGTTTTATCTAGACCTAATAGTACAGCCTTATAAGGCTTTTCGTTTTTAGCAGCATATGTGAAATATTCGAGCTGAAACTTCTTAGTGAGTGAGTCACAAACGGTAGTAAAATCTACGTTATTTGTGAAAAACAATTTAAGGCCGATGGAAATTTTACGTATAGAGTAATCTTTGATTTTTAATATTCTACATATTTCATGAACTTGTTCAATTTTACATTTTAATATTGTTATTGGTGGTATGTTAACTTTAGCAGCTGGTTCGATAATTGTTTCATCATTATCGTCATCATCGATAGTTTGCAGAGGTGCAAAATAATTTGAATTGCTAGCTCTCTGAGAGCTGTTTGTAACCATTTTTTTTTTTTCTATTCATGTTATACCCAGAGCAGGCATCAACATCTTCTTCACGATTGCGTTTAATTTTGTTTTTGTTTTAATATTTAGATATTGTTCACAAAAAATAACAACAAGAAATAAAGAAAAAAATAAACCGTAAACTTTTATTACACTTTAAGGAAACAGAATAAACTCTGACTTAACACATCAAATCATAATGCAAGACTGTAACCGCTATTCATTTATGGTTATCGGTTCATTATTTTGTTCTTATTAAAATTTTATGCAGGCTGTAAAATTTCGAAACAACATGAGATTAGTAGAGTGCGTTTTGCCTTGTGATCATCAATGCTGCTGAGAATGTGTTAAAAGTTAAAAATTAAAAAAAGGCTTTAGTTTAATCTCAAAAATTGTGTGATGAATAAAATTAAAAAACTCAAAAGATTTTATGTAGAGATTAGTAATAGAAAAAATATAAAATTAAAATTTAAAAAAAATTTTAACCCGCCCGGGGTCGGCAGCATGTTAATGTTTGAGCTTTAATTCCAAATATCTCCGCTAGGGGGTGCTGCAAAGCCATAAAAGTAATAAACTATATTTCTTTTGCATAGATCTACATTTCCACGAAGCTTGGTCGGAAAATTCCCAGCCATTAAAATTCCCGTGTCAAAGGGTTAAAAAGTTCGATCAAGTACACAAATTAATCGTTGTGTTCGTTTACTCGAAAATCTTACTACAACTGTTCCCAGTGTAGAAAATCATTACCAGATATGTGGTTATGTAACTACATACTTGGTAATGGTAACTACTTACTTTTGTTATTACATTTCTTATTACCTTTATATGGGGATGTCGCGAAAAATAATGAGTTGTCGTTACACACCAGCATACGAAAAATCAAAAAATATATCGTTACCTATGTGCTTACCAGTGCTGACAAAAATAATGAGTCTAAAAATAGATTTTCAAAAAAATAAATTATATAAAAAAAAATATTTTTTATTGTATTTTTTTTTTTTTTTTTAATAATTTTTTTGCTGGTGCGGGAATCGAACCTGGGTCTACAGATTGCCAGTCAACAGCTCTACCATCTGAGCTATATCGACATGTAATATTTAATAGATACAAATATAATTGACCTGCTGCACACAAGTAAGCTTACTCGCCAACATACAAAAAATCAAAAAATATGTGGTTACATATATCCTTACCAGTGTTTAAAAAATATTGAGTCCAAAAATAGATTACAAAAAATTTTCAAAAATATCTAAAAAATTATTTTGTATTTGAAATAATGATAAAAATAAGTCATTATCCGTAACTAATTATTATATGTTTTAAAATAATGCAGAAGGTAAGTGGGTGTCATTACTGGTACTCCAAAAAATAATGATATGTCATTACCGTTTCTACACTGGGTTGTTTTGTTTACTTTTTGAATTTTTCCAGTTGCGGTAAAATTAGCAAATTGTAGTAATTAAACGAATAAGCCTAATGTAAAAGTTTTACTATTTTCAAAACATTGGAAAATTTTGCATAAGAAAATTTGAAATAATTAACTTCCCAAGTAAAAAAAAAATGATATGGAGCCATATGAAGTTATATTTAATTATATATAATCTTTTATGTAACTAGATATAATTATATCCGAAAAATGAGAACGTCTTATTGTATCATATTGTATCGAATTGTATACAATTGTATACAAATTGGTACAATTTGATACAATTTTATGCAATTCGATACAATTGTATCCGAATTTTGTCCTCATCCAATTACATCAAATTATATCTTTTTGTATAAAATTATATAAAATGTTATAAAAGTGGACATAGTTTGATACAATTATATCTAAATATTAACCTTATACTTTTTATCATATTATATAGGACCATATCTAACAATATACATACAAAAATTATTTTTTTAAATAAAAAAAAATTTTCAATTACTTTTAATTGTAATGTTCTTTTTTGAATTGCAATTACAAATAATATGTAATTATAGATGAGTTTTTTTTTCAATTACAATTACATGTAATTGTGTAATTGCATGTGTAATTAATTACAAAATGTAATGATTAACCCCAGGCCTGCTGGAGATCTTATAATTTCGATAAATCTTCCATTACTTTTATCCTGATTTATCATGACAGTGCAATAAACATGAAAAAAATTACTTTTAATTTAGTAATTTTAAAATAAAGTTAACAACACTGAAATTTTAAAGTTAATAGGATTATGATATACAACCAAGATATAAGAAATCAGACAAGTGTACGTTATAGTATAGGGAATTTCGTATTAAAGCTTCAGTGTTGTTAATGTTATGGGTGCGGTGCGTAGGCCATTTTTGACTCATGCTCAAAAAAAAACAAATTACTCACCAGAGCTTCGAAAAATTGAATTGAATGAATTCCTAACTTGAATCATTCAAATTGCATGTTCGTTCACCATTTTACTAATTGAATGAAGAAATTTTATTACCATTCACTTAGTGCAGTGTAGTTTGAAACTAACATATAATCAAAACCAAAGCATACAAGCTGTAACAAAGCATACGATACTATTTATTTCTTTTAGATGAATTTTAAACGTTTTTCATTTGTATTATGCTAATATTCAGCAATTACATGCAAATTTAAATTTTTCATTTGATTAAGTGAATGAAAACAAATCATTTTTCATTCACCTTTTTATTAAATGAATTCAAGTAAATTGGGTTTCATTCAGTTAGAATTCAATCAAAATAGAATGAATTCATATAATTTAAAGCTATTGGGAATTAAGCTATAGAATTAATTCCATAAGAATGCTATTAGGGAATGAAATTTAACCCAAATTTCATTAATTTTTAAAAAGTGAATGAAAGAATTAAGCCTTTTAAACCTTTGTTACTCACGCACGAGCATTTCGTTTCTTACTCAGCACACATGAGTATATTAAAAACTTACAATCAGAAAATTCTCACGCAAAACAGTAAAAATGACTAAAAACATATGATGCAAAAAATAAACTCACACACGAATCATGCACGGCTTATTCTTACTCACGCTCACGCACGAATCACTTAAGTATAGTAATTATTACTCACGATCACGTGTGAATAACGTGACTCACGAACATTTCGTGTCAAGCGCCAATCCCTAGTAATTACTAAATCTAAAACTAGTTCAAAATCATTTATAACATGGAACCAAATGTAATACAATACGGTTTTATATGGACCTTATATATTTTTATATAAAATCACTTTGAAAAAATTCCCTATGTGGGATGATATATATCTAAGTTATATATGGGTTGATATTCGTCAATATATAATCATAACTAACACAAATTATAAAATATTTCTTATTTGGATCCACATAGTTTTATATTATTATGTATAGTGTCATACTAAATTATATATAAACGTACATGTAATTATATCTTTTATATGTTACTTTATGTACTTATATATAGCACATACATATATATGTAGGCAAATATGTAATAATATAAAATCACATATGTCTCCATATTAAAACCTTTGAGGAAAAAATATCTAACATATGACTATATAAAAGTATATCTGCTTGAATTTAAAAGCATATGTGGCCATATGTAACTATAAGTTACTATATGCAATTACATAAAATAATATATGATTATATCAAAACTTTTTTACTCGGGTCCATATTAAAACCTTTGAGGAAAAAATATCTAACATATGACTATATAAAAGTATATCTGCTTGAATTTAAAAGCATATGTGGCCATATGTAACTATAAGTTACTATATGCAATTACATAAAATAATATATGATTATATCAAAACTTTTTTACTCGGGTTTACTGCATTTTTTTAAATCCCGGGATTCGCGGTCCAAATTCCCGGGAATGCGGGAAATGAAAAATGCTTAATTTCCCGGCAATCCCGGGACGGGAAATCCCGGGATGCATTCCCTAATTGTAAAATTTCGTGTTTTTGAGTTTTAAGCACCGTAAGTTGTTTTTCACGTGAAAAAATTTCACTCAAACTTAAAAGTCCTCAAAAGTTAAATTTAAATTGTGAAAATGAATATTTTGTTTTATTAGAAAAACACAATAACAATAAACACAAATTGTCACTTTTTCACAGGAAAAATAATAGTCTTGCATATTAAATTTGCGTGAAAACAAAGTGTACACAATTTTCACGTGAAACTCGTTGTCGTGAAAAAATTTTTTTTTTATATGGAGTATAACAGTTTTTTCACGTGAAAATGAAACAACTTACAGTGCTTTAACAAAAAATCGGCATTTTTCGACCAAAAATCGGTAAATCGGCATTTTGCATATTTTTTTAATAAAAAATCGGCAAAATGCCGAAAAATCGGAAATTCTGGCAGCCCTGGTTGTGGTACATCTTTGAACCAGGGGTGATAAATGGGATTTGTAAAATAGTATTAACGAGCTTTAAAAATAGTACTTAGAATTGTGAAATTTCGGTATTTTTTGAGTACTCAATACTACTCAATACTTTTCAATTGAGTACTCGATACTACTCAATACTTTTAACGGTTTTTTTAATTTAAAAATAAAAATGTTATGAATTCGTATTTATTAGGAAAAATTATCACAATTCACATACACGTGTTAAATAACTATTGTTATTTACATTTTAATTAATTTAAAACATTTTAAATAAATTAATTAAATAATTTTTCCCAAAAATTCGTTACAAATTTCTTTGCTTCACAAATAGAGTTGTATTTTCAGAGCTGTATTTTTAGAGTACAATTTTTAGAGTTGTATTTTTATACGAAAAATACACATTTCTACGGAAAATTGCATCTTTAAAAGTATTGAGTAGTACCGTTTTAGTATTGAGTACTCAAAAAAACAGTCAGTATTGAGTACTCAGTACCGGAATACTCAATACTTTTACAACTCTACTCTATAGTACCAGAAATTTTTTCAATTAATTTTTTTATCATTATAAATTAACAAATTAAAACTCATAAAAAATAAAGAGTTTTTTATACTAACTCATACAGCAATAGAAAAACGTAAAAATTTTAGTTAAAACTATTAAAAATTACGTTGCATAAAAAAATTCTATCAGATTATTTTTGTAAAATATTAGTAAGATAGGTACAGGAAAAACCAAACTGTTAAATACATATAAAAATTTGAGTTATATTTGAATAAATTTTAGTTAACAGAAAATAACAATTTAACCTGCTAAATTTGTAATAAATAATAATTAGTAGACTAAAAATCACCAAAAATTTTAAATGTAGAAAGATTTTTTTCTATTTTTTTTAATACGAATAAAAATCTAGTCTTCTGAAATCAGCAGTTTACTATTTTTAGCAACCATTTCGGTTAATTTTAGGGGGATAGACTGCTATTTTCAATCAACTAAATTTTTGTAGATATAACAGTTTATTTTTGCTATTTTTACTCTACTAATATTAATATTTTTTGCAGATTGTACAGTATAATTTGTTATTTTCAATGAACAAAAAATTAAATATAAAAAATATATAAAAAAATCTGCTAATCTTAGCAGTTTCTTTTGTAAGGCCTTTTTTGCTTAATTTTTAGTAGCTTTTTTTGCTATTTTTACAGGTTTATTTCTGTGAGTGTAAGGTTCAGAATTTAAAGTCCCTGATTATCGTACTTGACTTCGTTTTAAAGCGAATATTATTTTTAAGTTATTTACGGGTCTATTCCACCTTGTAATGTCATAAGAATATTTTCGATTGAACATATCCCAGTGTAGAAACGGTAATGACATATCATTATTTTTTGGACTACCAGTAATAACATCCACTTACCTTCTGCATTATTTTAAAATAGATAATAATGAGTTACTGATAATGACTTATTTTTATCATTATTTCAAATAGAAAATAATTTTCTAGATTTTTTTTTAATTTTTTGAAATCTATTTTAAGACTCACACATATTTTTTAATTATAATTTAATTTTTTGTATGTTAGCGAGTAAGCAGGTTGCGCCCCCCTCCCCCCCCCCCCCGACAATTTTTTTTAAATTCGCTTTTTATTTAAAGTACAGTTTTTATAATAAAAGTCACCCAGCCACCACAAATAAATAATTCTGCACAACAATGGGTTTAAAATAAATAAATATTTGATCACTTTTTCTCATGAAAGTGGATTGTTAGTAATGAATCCATAATAAATTGCAATATACGTGTGTATGTTAAGATAATTTGGTAAAGTGCGAACTTAGGTAGATAGACCCGTAAGTAGTTTTGTTCATTTGTGTTTTGAATGAAAATAAATAACGTAAAGCAGGGTTGGAAAGCATTTTATAATATTAATATATACACGCTAATATATTATTAGCGTGTCTTTTTTTTTTAATTCCAGTTTATGTAAAGGTAGACCTGGCAATTCAAGTAAATTCACAAATTCAGTTGGAAAATTTACTGCGTCGGTTTCTTCCACCGGTGCTTCGTTACATGAAGTTTAAATATCGGAATATATAAGTTCCATTCCTTTTCTAAGGTTTTTTCTCTTTTAGAAAATTTGTTTAACTTTTTGGAGAGTATGTTTCAATGCTACATAAGTTTCATATTCCGTGGATAGTTTTTGAACAGGTAATTCCCTCTTCCAATCCATTTGCATTGTCTATAATTTCAATTCCACTCGTTCAACGTTTATATCCATTTCATTCCACTTGTGTAGTGTTTCAATTCCACTCGTTTCTGTAGCATGTAACTGAAGTTCACTGAAGGGTAAATTTTAGATTCGTGTTTCAAAAGTAGGTAGCCATAGCACGTAACTTTTCCGGCTCTATCTCGTCGGCAATTGGGGAGGATCATAACAGGCCGCTAACATTTGAATAGTATAAATTTAGTAAATGCACAGACACTTATTTAATTTTGTACGTGCTTTAACGAGAAAGAAAGACAAGAAAACTGAAAGGGAAAGGAAAAGAACATTCAAAAGAAGCAAAAACCATTTCTGTTAACCGGATGTGCGTTGATGTTTACACATATTTCCCCTCCCAACCTTGATCATGTAAGGAAAAGCTAAAATTATTGCACATGATCCCAATTGATTTTCTAAAAAAAAATCAAATTGATTAAAAATCAATTTAATTTAGAAATTATTTCTTTTTAATTAATTAAAACTTACCCTATATTATGTATAGGAATACGGGAATTTGGGGATATAAAAATCCAAAAATTTTATCCAAATAAAATTTAAAACAACTTTAAAATTTTGTTTACTAAAAAAAAATAAAAAAAATATAAAAATTTTAGGAAAATTTCCAAAAATTTTCCTGAAAAAAAAAATTTATTTTTTTCAAAACGAAATTTTTCAAACTTACAGAATTTCCTGGAGATTAAATCCTTAAAGTGACGATCAGCAAAATGGACTGACTTTTTGGTAATGGCTGACCATTTATACCAACTTTTGTGGGAAATTTTGGAAAACTCCGGTTTATTCAGCTTAACCATATACAAATATAATAAAAACACACACACATATACAACAACCAATATGTCACCCCCCCTTATCTTCTGACACAACACTGCATTACCTTTATCGCAAAGTACCTTGCGTCAAATGACACAATTGACAGATAAAAAAAATCATATTTAGTGTTGCAAAAAGAAGAAAAATCGTTATTTTCAAAAATGAAAAGAAAATGTGAATATAAATAATTAGGTAAGAAAACAAATTAAAATCATTAGGCTACAAGCGCCTCTACAAAACCCCCCCGCCTAAATCAGATTTGGGGCCCAAAAGTATCACAAAGCTGATACCGCTTGTAGCTTATAATATTCATAGAAAACCTGTAAACACCCTGAAATAAAAGTGAAACCATTCTCCAAATTCATTGTCGGATATCCTTTGCATGATATATCCCTATAAATCGACCATTCAAATCTTCAAGTTCGTAATAGCAAGTGCCTGTCTTCTTACGAATCCTTGCTTTCACAAATGGATGAGCCAATTTCGCATTATAACCTTTTTCAAAATTACTCTGCTTAAAATTTCTTCTAAACACTTCCTGACCAACTACATAATTAACTTCTCGGGATCTGAGATTGTAAGATCTTTCATTACGATCCTGTTGCCTCGAAACATTCTTAGCAGCTCTACTTCGAATCACATCAAAGGAATCTTCCCGATTAAATCTAACTGTTCTATCCTCTAACATCTCCAGATTTCGAAGAAGTGCATAAGTTTTACCATTGGTAATCATATGCTGTCCGAAAGCCATGTAATAAGGTGAAGTACCTATGGAAGCATGCACAGATGATCGCAAAGAACAACTGATGCTGCTGAGGTTTTCATCCCAATTACTTTGATCGTGTTTTATATATGCCCGAATCGCTGAAAGAACTGAACGATTAACGCGTTCAGATGCATTTGCCTGGGGCGAGTATGCAGCTGTATATACGTGATTCACACCATAGTTTTGCAATAGTTTATTAAATTGGATTGATTTGAACTGCGACCCATTATCCGAAACGACAGTTTCCGGAGTTCCATACGCATGAAACAGCTCCTGTTCCATGTATTTGTTGACCACATCAGCCGTAAATTTTTTTACTGCCTTTAAAAAACAAAATTTCGAAAAATGATCCAATACGATAAATATTCCAACATTACCAGATTTCGACCTAGGATAAGGACCTAAAAAATCTATATATAACTTCTGGAAAAATCTGTGTGTTTCGGGTGTTTTTCCCATAGGTGGACGCATTATATAATTTGGGTGTTTCGTACCCTTACATATTTCGCACGAATTAACGTAGTTTCTAACGTCGTTCACTAAATTCGGCCAAAAGTAAAACCGCCTAATACGATCGATCGTTTTGTTAATACCACCGTGTGATGAAAGCGGACTATCGTGTGCCCTTTGGAGTACTTCTCCTACCATCTCTTTGGGGATCCAAAGTTTCCACGAAAGATCATCTTGCACCTGCTCTCCAGTGCAATGTTCAGTTCGTCGGTATAAGTAATTGTCTACAATTTTTAAGTCAGGGGTTTTATCAATATTTTTCCTAACATTGTCTAACAGTTCGTTATACGCAGTACTTTTAAAATGATCTGATTGCAGATCTACGAAAATCCCAGTCTCGTCTAAAACAGACAGATTTAAATTTTGTAGTTCGGACAAATCTTCGATGTTGGTACGAGAAAGAGCATCAGGAACTACGTTCTGGCTACCCCTCCGGTGCTCTATCTTGAACTGAAAGCCTTGAAGCTTTAAAGCCCATCTTGCCAACCGTGAATTCAGGTCTGTTTGAGACATCAGCCACTTCAACGATGCATGATCGGTGATCACTGTGAACTCATGTCCTTCAACATATGCCCGAAATTTTTTTATGCTTAGCATGGCTGCTAAACATTCCTGTTCGGTCACTGAATAATTACGTTGGGCTTGGTTGAGTTTCTTCGACATAAAGGCGATTGGAAACTCTTCACCCTCCGCAGTTTTCTGGACCAATACACTTCCTATTCCAGTGTTGCTGGCATCACAGTGTATATAAAACGGCTGTGAAAAATCAGGACTGTGTAACACTGGTGCGGTCGTCAAAATGGACTTTAATTCCTCAAACGCACTTTGAGCTTCTTCAGTCCATGCAAATTTCCTGTTCGACTTTAACAAATTAGTTAGAGGAGCTGTCACAGAAGCATAGTTCCTGATAAACTTACGATACCAACCGGACATCCCCAGAAATCGTCTGATTTGTTTTACAGACCTCGGAGTCGGAAAATCAATTATGGCTGATATTTTTTCAGGGTCTGTCTGAATTACCCCGTTTCCCACTAAATGACCCAGATAACGGACTTCACGTACGCAAAATTTAGATTTTTCAACGTTAATCGTCAGTCCTGCAGAGCGTATTTGTTCCGAGATAACCCTTAACACCTCAAAATGCCTATCAAACGTGTCTGACACGATCAACAAGTCGTCCAGATAAACGAACACTTCCGTCCTTAACGTCGCTGGTACCACCTTATCCATAAGTCTGGACATTGTTTGGGGCGCGTTACAAAGCCCGAAAGGCATTACTTTGTAGTGGTATAAGGGCCGACCAGGAACGGTAAATGCCGTTTTATCTTTCGACGACCTGTCGAGCGGAATTTGCCAGAACGCGTCTTTTAGGTCCAGACTCGTAATATACTCCGCTTTCGGCAATCTACTCAAAATCCCGTCAATGTTCGGCAGAGGATATGCATCCTTCACGGTGACTGAATTAACCTTTCTCGAGTCCAAACACAATCTAACCTTCCCGGGTTTACGAACTAAAACAATTGGCGAAGACCATGCACTATCCGATTCCTCTATAACGTCCATTTCCAGCATACGGTCTAATTCCGCGAAAATTAATTTTTCAATTGCGGGTGAGACGGGGAAATGTCTCTGTTTGATGGGAGTGGCGTTACCGACATCAATCGCGTGAGATACAACGCTAGTACGCCCAAGACCCTCTTTCTTAAACGACGGAAAAGAATTTATCACAACTTGTAGCTGCTGTTTCTCCGAATCGGATAATAACCGTTGATCTGATATTTCAGAAATATTATTAATAAAAAGGTTCTGATTTAATTTTGGTATTAACTCAGGTGGTAATAAATCGAACAAATACCAAAAATCAATTCCGAGATAAAGATGTTGCGCTAAATTAGGTATAATATATAAAATTATAGGTTTTTTTACACCTCTAAATACGATATCCGTTTCAACACGACCTACAACACATTGAGATTTTCCATCTGCTGTTCTAACATATGATCGAATTTTCTTATATTTTTGATTTGATTTCAAAAAATCCTTGGCGGACTGCGCCCCCAAGCAACTCACTGATGCCCCTGTATCCAGCAAACCACTAACCGATTTATTAAACAACAAAACATCTGCATATGGTCGTATATCATTTGGCCTGTCATATATACAACTTACAAGACAACGCCGCGTATTATTAACCTCTTTCCAAAAAACCCTCATACGCCTAGCTGAACGCATTTTCCTCACAGATGGTGTATCTTTACTAAAAATCTCCGCTCGTTTGGCATTATATTCGGCCAACCGGACATGAAAAGGTTTGAAATATGTAGGTGGATGAGTTTCCGGAACATTTTCAGAATTAGAAAGTATTTTGGGTGTAAAAGAATGTAAAGAACTTTTCAAAATTTGTATTGGTACATCAGATTTATCTTTATAATCATTTGATTGAAAATCTAGGTTATTTGTAGAATTTTCTAATTGAAAATCAGTTATTTTTGTAAAATTATTTGACTGTAATCGGTTTTTACTAAAAACACAAGGAAAATCAGCATTAAGTTCAACCTCATTTGCAGGCGTTGATTCGCAGACATCAGAAGAACTTATATGATTGACTCCAGAAATTTTGGTTTTATTTTCAGAAAAAGTTAATGAATTATCATTATTTAAAATAGTTTCATCAGAAAAATTAGTAGAATTTAGAAAATTATTTTCATTTTTATACGTATCCGACGAAATTTCGGGACAAAGCCCTGTAACACAATTTGAAGTACTTGCTGAGTTTATTCTGTGTTGGTGCTGGTGGTTTTCGAAATTGTCGGTCTGCGTGCACCTATCGGCGCACTCGACTTTGAGTTTTTTGAATTGCATTTGGTACAATTAGGTTTGTACACCTTCGGAGTACCACACCCATAGCAAAAAACGGTACGATCTTCCAAGCAATCTTGGTAACGATGACCACTCTTACTGCAATTCCAGCAAACTAATGAAATTGCCGAAATATCCCCAACATCAGATACAATTGACTCTTCTTCCTCTATTTCGCTAACCTGTCTACGCGGAGCAAATGGTTTCGGATAAGCATATCTTTTCCCAATATCCTGCATAAAAAACTCTCTCCTACGGCAGATATCACGCAACTGTGAGACAGAATGCAACTGAATGTTTAAAATTTCATGCTGTATTTCAGGTAAAAGATTTCTACGTAAAATTTCAATTAAAACTTTCTCATCCAATGGCTCAGACAAACGATCAGCTATATCGAAAATCGCCTCGTAAAACGAATCAAAATTTTCATTGGACCGCTGTTTCCTATCTCGAATCATCTCTCTGAGATCTACGTCAGTACGAGAGTCCTTGTACTGCTTGCGCAGAGCCCTGCACAAATCCGGCCAAACAATAACATGAGTCCGCTTGTGATAACTCCAAAACCAATCGCTAGCTTTGGATTCAAAAAGCATAGAAATGTAATCGCATAATAAACTAAAATTTCCGTTGAGAGTTTGGGTGGTCAAAGCCTCGACACGATATAGAAAATTGTCAATGGATATTCCCTTCGAATCACCAGAGAATTTAAGTTTCCAGTTATGGATAATATGACCAACTTTCTCGGGTCGAAAATATTCGTTAGAATGGGGCGAAATACGACTAACTGAAGTATTCGAAATATCACGCGAGTTTTGCACATCGTTCCGGCTACCAGAATTTGGCAAACCTAAAAGTTGCTCCAACGATTGATCTTCTACGGGAGGTGGACGACAATTAGGGGGAGGAAAAGATAAATCATTTGGAGGAGAATTTACAACTCGTTGAGTATTTCGAGTAGGATTCGATGTTTGCAAATTTGCGCCTATACTCAATCGTTGAAGGAGTGACTCCATATTTGCCTGGAATAGATTATTCAATTGTTGGCTAAGATTTCCAAACATCTCCGTTTGTCGTGCTTCAACCGCCGCTTCAACTATTCTCTGAATATCCTTTCCCTCAACCTGAGGATTATCATTTTCCATATCTATCAAATTTGGATTTGAAGCTAATGACGCATCAGATGACTTCATTGGATCAGGTCGGTTTGTGTCAAACATTAAACCCCGCACGTGAGACCGTGTCGCTGCTGGTTGAACTGGAGTACCAAGAGGTAAAGCCTTTAAGTTGACATTGCAAACTGGACAAGCTGGGTTAGATCTTGAATGCTTTGTCAGACAAGACTTATGGAACGCGTGACCACAAGGAGCCTTCACTCCATATTTGGATTCAGAAATAGAATTGTCACATACACCACAGGCTGGTAGACTAGCCCCCTCTTCGCTAGATTTTTCAATATCAGACATTTCGAATAAAAACTCAGATCAAAATCTTATGAAAAGTAAAACCGAAAATAAATTTCCTAAAACTCCAATAGTCAAAGAAACTACGAAAAAATTTCCGAAATTACCAAATAAACTGCAAAAATTTAGAACTATTACAATTTTCAAACTAATAGAAAATCTAAAAAAAAAAAATCCAATAATTTAACTTTAAAACCAAAATCCTATAACTTAAAGGAAATTCCCTTAAAGTTAATATGAGAAACTTCAACGAAAAGAAAACAATAAAATCCAAATAAATTCCGAGTATTGTACTCAAAAAAAATTTTAAAATAAATTAGCTTAAATTTTAACAAAATTTCATATATAAGATATTTAAAAATTCACAGGCTAGTAAAACCCAAATTAAATTCACCCAAAATTTCGTTATTAGGTGGGGAAAAAAATTTAAAGGCAATAAAATAAATAAGCAACAAAAAAAAACTTAAGGATTTAGCGTTGTTTAAAATATTTTCAAAACAAAACTCAAAATAAAATCCTTGAACATAAGGAAAAAAAATATTTTTGATTAAAAGAAAAACAATTGTATTAAACTGAAGAATCATTCAATTTATACAACGATATGATCGCAAAAGAAAAAATAAGCAATAAAAAAAAATTCAACTAAATTGAAAAACAAAAGAAAATTTCCGGAAAGAAAAGATATTCAATAAAACGTTCGATTTCCTACTAAATTGTCGGATAGGATAAAAAAACTTTGGTTAACAAAAAAAAATTAATGAATCTAATGAATGAACTTAGGAAATTTGAAAATGAAATAAAAGAAGAGTATAGTACAAAAAAAAAATATCCAAAAATAGAATTTGGGAGAAAGTTTTGTCGGTACTACTTTAGATATCTTCCAAATAGCCATTTCCAGAGCAAAACAAAAAGAAAATTTTAGGAATTTTATCAAGAAATAATATTTGAACTGGTCTACGTTTAGTTTAAGCTTCCAAACAATAGCATTTCCGAGCAAAAAAAATTAAAAACCTGACAAAATATTTAGGAAATAGACGGAGGTAGGCAGATGAGATATTTAATTGCTGGTTAACAGCACGAATGTTTAATGCATGTCAATTCCGTAACAATAAAAAAATATTACTCATACGTAGTAGATAGAAAATAAAATCAAGAAAAAAAAAGTTAAGATAGAAAAATAACAGAACAGTAAAAGAATTAAAAGTTTTTAGAAAAATTGTTGAAGCCACACGAAATTGTTTTGAATAAAATTCAAAAGATGAAGCAAAAAAAAAATTAAAATTTTAAACGTGTAGGCCCCACGTTGGGCGCCAAAAATAATATCTGTAGCATGTAACTGAAGTTCACTGAAGGGTAAATTTTAGATTCGTGTTTCAAAAGTAGGTAGCCATAGCACGTAACTTTTCCGGCTCTATCTCGTCGGCAATTGGGGAGGATCATAACAGGCCGCTAACATTTGAATAGTATAAATTTAGTAAATGCACAGACACTTATTTAATTTTGTACGTGCTTTAACGAGAAAGAAAGACAAGAAAACTGAAAGGGAAAGGAAAAGAACATTCAAAAGAAGCAAAAACCATTTCTGTTAACCGGATGTGCGTTGATGTTTACACATATTTCCCCTCCCAACCTTGATCATGTAAGGAAAAGCTAAAATTATTGCACATGATCCCAATTGATTTTCTAAAAAAAAATCAAATTGATTAAAAATCAATTTAATTTAGAAATTATTTCTTTTTAATTAATTAAAACTTACCCTATATTATGTATAGGAATACGGGAATTTGGGGATATAAAAATCCAAAAATTTTATCCAAATAAAATTTAAAACAACTTTAAAATTTTGTTTACTAAAAAAAAATAAAAAAAATATAAAAATTTTAGGAAAATTTCCAAAAATTTTCCTGAAAAAAAAAATTTATTTTTTTCAAAACGAAATTTTTCAAACTTACAGAATTTCCTGGAGATTAAATCCTTAAAGTGACGATCAGCAAAATGGACTGACTTTTTGGTAATGGCTGACCATTTATACCAACTTTTGTGGGAAATTTTGGAAAACTCCGGTTTATTCAGCTTAACCATATACAAATATAATAAAAACACACACACATATACAACAACCAATATGTCACCCCCCCTTATCTTCTGACACAACACTGCATTACCTTTATCGCAAAGTACCTTGCGTCAAATGACACAATTGACAGATAAAAAAAATCATATTTAGTGTTGCAAAAAGAAGAAAAATCGTTATTTTCAAAAATGAAAAGAAAATGTGAATATAAATAATTAGGTAAGAAAACAAATTAAAATCATTAGGCTACAAGCGCCTCTACATTTCCTATTTAGTTTCTTAATTTTAGTGTTTCATATACACTTGTTCTTTAAGTTTTAGGTTTCTAGCTAAAGACGCAGACGTTAAGGGGGGGGGGGGGGGGGGGCAATTTTCCCCTTTTGAACCACCATTTTTACCACGTTCCTGTCCAAAGTCCTGGAAATGCCTTGTCGATAAGTTAGCCCATACTCCAAGGAAAACATATTATATATTACAGGTTTCTAGCCGTAGGGTTCGGTTAGGCCATCAAGGGGGAGAATTATTCCGTTTTTACCCCTCCCGGTAGGAATTTCCAAAAATTCCGTCTTAGAGGACGTCTGCGTTGGAGGAGGAACCTACTACATACATAATTTTAGGTCTCTATATCCAGCAGTTTGGCCAGGCCGTCAAGGGGGAAGTTTTTTCCGTTTTTACCCCTCCCGGTATGAATTTCCAAAAATACCATCTTAGGGGACGTCAACGTTGGAGAAGGAATCCAAATACCGAATTTAAGATCCCTTGTTCCAGTAGTTTGGCCAGGCCGTTAAGGGGGAGACTTTTCCTGTTTTTGACCCTACCTGTAGAAATTTCCAAAAATCTCATCTTAGCGGATGTCTACAATAGAGGAGGAACTTTAATACCAAATTTCAACTTCCTACCGCCAGGGGTTTGGGCAGGACTTTAAGCGGCACTTTTCGCTTCATTAATCCCCATTTTTGCAATGTCCCTGTCCAAAAAGCACCTTCCCGGTAAGTGATCCCATACTCCAAGTAACATATGTTTTACATTTCAGGTTTCTAGCCAACTTTTACTATTTGTGCCCCTCTCGGTAGGAATTTCCGAAAATCCATCGACAGGGAATTTCAGCTTCCTAGTTCCAGCAGTTTGAGCAGGCTGTCAAGGGGGACACTTTTTCTTTTTTTGTCCCTCCCGGTTGGAATTAGGCTGGAAGAGGAACCTAAGTACCGAATTTCAGCTTCCTAGTTCCAGCAGTTTGGACAGGTCGTTAAGGGGCAACTTTCCCTTTTTGAGCCCCCATTTTATAACGACCCTGTCCAAAATTCAAAAAAGTATCTTTCTAATAAGTTAGCCCTTACTCCAGGGACCCACATTTTAAGCTTCAGGTTTCTAGCCGAAGGGGTTTTTACCGGCCCCCAAGGTGAGGCTTTTCTTCTTTTTGCCCCTCCCTTTAGGAATTTACAAAAATTCCATCTTCGCGGCTATCTGCGATGGATGAGGAACATTCATACCAAATTTCAACTGCATTGCCTAAGCGGTTTGGGCAGGCCGTTAGTTGGGACATTTTTCCCTTTCAACCACCATTTTTACTATGTTCCCGTTCCAAAATAGAAAAATTACGTTGCCGGTGAGTTAGTCCTACTCCAAGGAATACATATTTAAAATTTTAGATTGGCCAAAAGGGATGGGGTAAGCCGTCAGGAGGAGACTTTTACCTTATTTCCCCTCCCGATAGGAATTTCAAAAATTCCGTCTAAGCGGACGCCTACACAGAAGGAGGAACTCACATACCGAGTTTCCTTTTGGGATATCCTGTAGGGAATTCCAAAAATACAAACTTAGTCGATGTCTACTACAGTGGAGGAACCTTTATACCAAATTTCAACTTCTTGCCTCCAGTGGTTTGGGCAGGCACTTTTCCAATTTGTGAGACTGTTTATGGGGAGACTTTTCCCCTTTTTGCCCGTTCCGGTAGGAATTTCCAAAAATCCCGTCTTGGCGCACGTCTATGCCGAATATCAAGAAACCTTGTTTTAGTGGAGATATCCGTGGGGGGAGGAAAAAAAGTAGTTTTTTTGAAATTATATATTATTTTAAATGGTACTTTTTGGAAAACGAAATTTTTTGGAAAAAGATACTTTGTTTTTACAAACCCGGGTAAAAATCTTAATACGGTGTCATATATAATTATATCTTATTTGATAAGTCCCCATATACAACGACATACAACTTGATCCGAAAAATGGGTCATCTACTTGTGTCTAATTATATCAAATTAGATATTATTTGATATAGTTTCATCCGAGATTTGTCCATATCCAGGACATCAAATTACATCTAATTCGATATAAAAATATCTGATTTTATATAATTTTGTCTAATAGTAGGTACACTTTTTATGCATACCGGCTTTAAATTGATATTGAAATTTCTATAGCTTAAACAATTTCAAAGGCCCAAATTTTATAACATAAATAAAAAATCTAATCTAAATCGTTTGCATCATTTTTAATTTAATTTAATATGCAAAAAAATCACGTGAAAATTATTTGGCTGTGGATAAATTAACTCTTAATTTATATTAATTTGTACGAGATCATATAGAAAGTTATATAAAATTACAAGAAATATATTTTTAGTATGACAATACATACAGTGTTATATAACTTAGTATCGAACCATATAATCATATCGGTCACTACATATATTTTGATTAGTTTTATATGGCTTATATCGTTATATATGGAGTTAGATTTGGGGATATGTAATAACATCAATTACCGTACAACAAATTCATTGAAAAAATAATATCAGATGTTTTTGTATACAATGATATGTGTCTTAATGTGAATCCATTCACCGTCAGATATAACCCAATCACATTATATATAACAATATGTAACTATTTTTACCCGGGAAGTACTTTATTTGTACTTTTTTTGGAAAAGGTATTTTTTTTTAAAAAAGATGTTTTTTTTTTGGAAAAATGTATGTTTTTTAGAAAAAGGTACTTTTTTTGGAAAAGGTACTTTTTTTGGAAAAGGTACTTCCCTACGGGAAATTTTAACAAACTGTCACCGAACTGGCCCCTTTATATGAAATAGACTGGTCACTTTTACATGGCGTTGTCATAGGAGGTGGAAATTGACCCCTTGTGACATGTCACAAGACAAATCCCAGGACAGGTCCCTGAAATTGAGAGTTCAGTAACCTGTCCTAGGATTTGTCTTGTGACATGTCACAAGGGGTCAATTTCCACCTCCTAGGACAGCGCCATGTAAAAGTGACCAGTCTATTTCATATAAAGGGGCCAGTTCGGTGACAGTTTGTTAAAATTTCCCATAGGGTTCTTTTGGAAAAGGAACATTTTTTTAGAAAAAGGTACTTTTTTTGGGAAAAGGTACTTTTTTTTGGAAAAGGTAATTTTTTTGAAAAAGGTATTTTTTTGGAAAAATGTACATATGTTTTTTGGGAAAAGGTACTTTTTATGGAAAGGTACTTTTTTTGGAAAAGGTACATTTTTTTAGAAAAAGGTAAATTTTTTTAGAAAAAGGTACATTTTTTGGAAAAAGGTACTTTTTTTGGAAAAAGGTACTTTTTTCGGGAAAAGGTACTTTTTTTGGAAAAAGGTACTTTTTTTGAAAAAAGGTACTTTTTTTGAAAAAAGGTATTTTTTTTTGAAAAAAGGTATTTTTTTTGAAAAAAGATACTTTTTTGAAAAAAGGTACTTTTTTTTGGAAAAAGGTACTTTTTTTGGAAAAAGGTACTTTTTTTTGGAAAAGGGTACTTTTTTGGAAAAAGGTACTTTTTTTTGGAAAAAGGTACTTTTTTTGGAAAAGGTACTTTTTTTGGAAAAAGGAATTTTTTTTGGAAAAGGGTACTTTTTTTGGAAAAGGGTATTTTTTTGGAAAAAGGTACTTTTTTTGGAAAAAGGCAATTTTTTTGGAAAAAGGTACTTTTTTTTGGAAAAAGGTACTTTTTTGGAAAAAGGTACTTTTTTTGGAAAAAGGTACTTTTTTTTGGAAAAAGGTACTTTTTTTTGGAAAAAGGTACTTTTTTCGGAAAAAGTTACTTTTTTGGAAAAAGGTAGTTTTTTGGAAAAAGCTACTTTTTTTTGGAAAAAGGTACTTTTTTTTGGAAAAAGGTAGTTTTTTTGGAAAAATGTACTTTTTTTGGGAAAAGGTACTTTTTTGGAAAAAGGTACTTTTTTGGAAAAAGGTACTTTTTTTGTCCCCTTTTTGCCCCTCCCGATAAGAATTTCCAAAAATGACGTCTCAACGGACGTCTTCACCGGTCGAGGAACCTACATACCAAATTTCAACTTCATAGCTCCAGCAGTTTGAGCAGGCCGTCAAGGGGGAGACTTTTCCCCCTTTTTGCCCGTCCCTGTAAAAATTTCCAAAACTCCCGTCTTGGTGGATGTCTACGATAGTGGAGGAACCTTTATACCAAATTTCAACTTCCTACCTCCAGCGGTTTGGGCAGGCCGTCAAGGGGGGCCTTTTTCCCCTTTTTAACCCCCATTTTTACAACGTCCCTGTCCAAAATTCCAGAAAGTACTTTCCAGAAAAGTTAGCCCATACTCCAGGGAAAACATATCTTAAATTTCAGCTTTCTAGCCAAAGGGGTTTTGGCAGGCCGCCAAGGGGGAGACTTTTCCCCCTTTTTGCCAGTTCCGGTAGGAATTTCCAAAAATCCCGTCTTAGCGGACGTCTACGCCGAAAGAGGAACCTACATACCAAATTTCAACTTTCTAGCTTCAGCGGTTTGGGCTGGGCGATGTTGAGTCAGTCAGTCATTCAGTCAGTCAGTCACGTTATTCTTTTATATATAGAGAATATTACATGTCGATGTAGCTCAGATGGTGGAGCTATTGACTGGCAATCTGTAGACCCAAGTTCGATTCCTGCACCAGCAAATTTTATTTAAAAAAAAGTACAATAAAAAATATTTTTTTTAAATAATTTATTTTTTGAAAATCTATTTTTAGACTCATTATTTTTGTCAGTACTGGTAAGTACATAGGTAACGATATATTTTTTGATTTTTCGTATGCTGGTGTGTAACCATAACTCATTATTTTTCGCGACATTGCCATATGAAGGTAATAAGAAATGTAATAACAAAAGTAACTAGTTACCATTACCAAGTATGTAGTTACATAACCACATATCTGGTAATGATTTTCTATACTGGGATTGATTGACAATCGAATCAAATGAATTTAATGATTGCATTAGGTGCATTAAGAATTCATTCGGTTCTTCGAAATAGGTTTTAGGTATTTAACCATTCAGAAATGAAAATCGAATGAGTGAAGTCTTTAGGAGCTCTGATGGGGGAAAACATTTTGCTCGTTTAAAAAAAACAAAAATTTCTAGATTTCTAAATTCTCCTAATTTTTAATAATTTGTTTTGTATACATACGTATTTTAATAAAAAAAAAAAAAAGCGAAAGAACATTTTTTATGTGTTTAACTTGAGTTTTCAATAGTAACATCTAAAATTTTAAATATTTTCAACATAAGTATTTTTTATTTAAAACTCCGATATTTGAATACACAATAATATCTCTGAAAATTAAAAAAGCACAAAAAATTTAATAATCGAAAAATGTGTAAATAGTACTAAGTGAGTCAGAGGAGTACCATAGTACTTTTGAGGTTCCCATAGTACCACAAAAAGTACTATAGTACTAACTTTATCATCCCTGCTCTGAACCAAAGATCATTTAAGAGCAAGTATTTTAAACTCGCTCTTTACCTTTTTCTATTTTTTTCATTATCTTATTCTATATTTCTCTTAATAATTAACAAGTGACGAAAGAAAAACTTTGACAGCTCATAAAAATTAACAACTCATTTAGAACACGCCCAAAAATTGTTTTAAGCCTGGTTTAAGTAATTTTCAAACAAAAATTTCAACTTTTTTAATAAAGAAATGTAAAAAAATACTTACCCGCAGAAACATTTGATTGAAGAATACAGCATAACAGCAAAGCTGCTAAAAAATTATACCACATATTTACAAAGTCCCACTGGCTACTTCTTGTTTATTTTTATTGTATAAAAGCCAAAATAAACCTTATAAACTTAATTTTACTGCGTTTCCTAACACAACACAAATTTTTTTATTTCCAAATTACATTTAAATTTTTGTTTTAAAAACTATAAATAACAATCATTTACTTTTTTGGTAACAATATGTTATTTTGTTAATGCATTGCCAAGTACAACGAAAATAAATATTTGCCCAGCGAGCACACCTTTTTTCAATCACTTTAAAAACAAGATAAAATCATTTCATTATTATTCAATATTTGAAAAATGATTGGAAATTCGTTTTTAAGATTTTGTACACAATAGGAAAATTAAAATTTTTCAATTCACACACAACACACGTCCACCTCAAAGCGCGTTCAAATTGGTTTTGAGAGTGTTTGTCAATAAAATAAGAGAACAAAACAAATGTCAAAGAAAATCTATTTGTGAATTTAAATATTGGTAGCACTGATTTAGATTTATGTTGTCACTGACAACTTGGCAGCTCTTGTAATCGGAGATACAAGTGGACGCAAAATAGTCGACGTAAAATAGTTGACGCCGATGTTAAGGCTGAGTTACCCAAACGTATCTGTAACGAATCAGCTGTTTCGAAACGACAAGAAGAAATGTATACGAATGGTAATTAACACGTAAATGTAAACGTACTTGCCGGATCATTCTGTTGAAATCAGAATATTCTATCCGGCATCGAAATAGCTGAATGATTTTAGTCGGAAAAAATATGAAATTACTTATAGTCTTGACTAGCCATGGATTTGTGCGAACATGAAACAAATCACATGTGAAACAACAACAAATTTTATTTGTTGTTTTTGTTTTGCATGTAATTCACTTTCAAAAACCAAAGTGAATTGGTATTTAGAGCAGCTTAAACTCATAAACGCTTTTCAATAGTACTTGGTATGTATTCCCTAAAGTGTCGTTAACTATTTCACTTTCAAAAATTTACATTTAAAACGCTTTTTGTTGGTAAATTCAACAATTTTCTTACTGATTAGTAAAACGTAATTTTTTCTGAAAAATTAAAATTTTTAATTTTGATCGGCAATCTTCTCCTTTTTGACTACAAATGGCAACTTATATAGCAGTTGGAACACGAATTTACCCCAAAAAGTCTTTTTTTAACATTTTAGAATTTACGAAAATGCAAATAACCTGTAGAAGCAAAAGTAAAACGTTACGAAATTGTACATTAAAATCATATTAATTTTATGCGAAATATGTGTTAAAACTTTAAATATGCTCTCTAACAAAAACTTTTTTGATTAAAATTATTAAAAACAGCATTCTTAACTTATAATTAATAAGGTTTATCTGTTATATTTGGTCTAAATATGCAAAAATGCCATTTACATCTGCAGAAGCAATTTGCATTTTCAATTTCACTTTGATAGTTGATTTTTCGAACATAGAAAATACCTATTTTTTATGGTAATATTGCCGTAAAGCATAGCAAACTCTATGTTGCCCATGGAAATAGGTGATATCAGCCTATAGTTTTAGGCAATATTACATATAGTTTTTTTTGTGTGCATGGACCGATTTGTACCAAAATCAATAGGCTTTGTCCTTGGGCCGAAATTAGTCGGTATACCAAATTTTGTAGAAATATCTTAATATTTGCGACCTCTACCATGCGCACAAAAATATGTGGATATACAGAAGGACAGACAGACGGATATCGTTATATCGAAACAAAATGTTATTCTGGGTCAATCGGTATACTTAAAGGTGGATAGTTTCAATATTTTTTTGGAATTATAAACATCAGCACAAACTTATTACACCCTGTCAATATACTGGTGTAGGGTATAATTAATAAAACTCATTATTCAAACTCATAAAGCACCACTTACAACATATTTTGGAATTTCCGCAAGCTCGAAATCCATTTTAGACTTATGGTTTCTAGGCCAAAGTTGCGTAGAATCATTTCTCCCCCTACGATTTTTTGTCCCAGAAATTGACCCTCCCTAGTGTACAGTATGAGACCCACCGTTAGATAATATTTTTCTGTGTGGAGTTAATTTAGCGTCTTGACGAGACATCGATTTGTTCAACCAACGAACAATTTCTTGTTCGCCCATGAATTTGTCTCGTGTGGACCACTCTTGTTCATGTTTTGTTCTTGTTCAGACAATGGGTCATATGAATAAAATTTAGCAATTACTTCGAAGTAAACCTTGTATTTCCCCCTATTAGTAATATCTATTTTTTATTCATATGAGCCAATGTTGTCAGCACAATTGTTCTCACAACTATGTGCAACAACAACCACGATGCCAGATCTAATTTTTACTTAGTGGCATTACATAGGGGTTACACGATCAATTTTTTCCTTTCAAGTTTTAATACACTCACACTTTTTTACTAACACACTCACATTTTAAAAATTGAACAGCAACTTGATATCAATTTTTGCTTTCAAGTTTTGAGAAAACTTGACGGTCAAGTTTTAAACAGCTGATCAAATTTCTTGTAAATTTGTTTTTCTTTTTACAAATATTGTGCCGCAGTAAAACACGATTGATAAAATACGGAATGTGAATATTTCGGTATATCGACGAAATGATTTAGAAATAAAAATAAATAAAAAACCAATTTCTGCTGACATGAAAATGTCTGTGGAAGATGTGAAGAAAAAAATAAAGTCTTTGCGAATAGCCTACAGTGCGGAAACAGCCCACAGAGGCGAGCAATTTTAGTTCTTTCCTTGACGACGGCATCTTGAAAGCAAAATTGACTATCAAGTTGCATGCAGCCTACGTCACAGCTTCAAGTTCAACTGAATTTGACAAGCAGTATGTGTTATCAGCTTGAAAGCAAAATCTTGATCATGTAACCTCACTGTTACTAAAAAATAAAGAAAATAAAAGGAAATGAATAAAATGTCAAAAAGTAAACAATTTGTATTATTATTGAATTAAGTGCAATTTACTTTTTATTATTGGAAAAAAATTAGTGAAAAACACATTGAAAACATGAAAATAAATAGTTTCGTTTGTGACCTACTCCAACAAAAAACAATGAATTGTCTGCCATTACGTATTCTCCACCCAAAACAAATGGACAAATTTTTTCCCGTTATTCTGGTGACGATTAGTTTTTGGGCAAACAAATCAATGGCTCATATGAATAAAAAATAGATATTACTAATAGGGGGAAATACAGGGTTTTTTAAGTAATTACTTCACAAATCTAGTCTGCTTGGGAGTAGACTAGAAATTTAATTTTTTAATTTTCGTTTACATTTCATGCTATTCTACCAGCCAATTGATAAATTTGGAGTTAAAAGCCATTCCTAAGCCCAAAGTAATTACTTCGAAGTAATTGCTAAGTTTTATTCATATGACCCAATGTCTCGTCAAGACGCTAAGTACTCATAAACGCTCAGTATGAAACCTAGCCCTAATGTTTCAATAGCTGTATTTGTGCGGTAGGCCATCAACGTTGACTTATGTCATTAGCCAACGTTTAGTGTTAACTCTTAACGTAAGCCAACGTTGATAGCCTGCAGAACAAGCATAGCTAATATACAAAATTTAAATTTTACTACCGGTTGACCGATTTATCAAATTATATACAACGAAACCGCTTTTTTCTGAATTTCAACTATTCGTAAAAACCGAATAGTTAATAACAGCAAAATTTCAAATTGACAGCACTTGTCTATAATTTACACTTGGCAATACCTTAATGATTTGTTTACTATTGCACCCTCAGGCTTACCTACTTCGAGCTTTTCCGATAAATTTGGCATTTTTTTGTTGGTTTCGGGGACAAATATTTTATTTGGGGAGGGAGGATTTAAAAAGTATTCAAAACAAATCTTTCATTTATTTTGAAGATCATATAAATTTTGTACCGTTTTCAGAAAACATTATTAATTTCAAAAAAGATGATTTTCCGCAACAGTTTAAACTTTGGTATGTATATATTTTTAAATCTTTTGTGTCTGAGATTTTAATATGATAAATGTACCAAAATCTAAAATATTGTTCATAAAAAACCATATATCGGTTGTGGATAAGTCTATTTTATTTACACAAACTTGCAGAATTCTAATCAAGAAAATCTTGAAAAATATGTTTTAATCTCCTGGATATTTCAAAAGAAACAAATTGCAGCAATCGATTGGTTTCTTTAAAAAAAGGTAAAAAAGATCTGGTATATAATTTGAGTATGAAATAAAACAAATTATTCAATGGAATCATAAATGAATCAATGAAAGAATTTAGAGTTTAAGTGCTAACGTTAGCACTTTGTAAAATGGTATGTTTTTTGAAGTTTAATCCATAGAACGTTGTCAGATTTACCATAAATGCTAATTTACTACTTAAAATAGTACGAGCGATAGTATAATATAGTGTCTTTACTCTTTTCCTGTCATTTGAAAAAATAAATTAATAGTAAATTCAAAAAATAAATATTTTTCTGAAGCTATGCATAAAAGTCCCAGAATTCCGAGGATTTTACCTGATATTTATACGAAAACAATCTCAGAATTCCCAAAATCAGTTCTTATTGTTAGCACTAATATTTTTCATTTTATTGTACAGTTGTTATGCAGGTAATGCTAATTTGAGCAAATGAAGTAAACTCTAACCTTTTCCAACATAATTTCTAGTTGAGTATTTTTTGGGAATATTTTTAGATTTGCTTGGGGGTAACGAAAAAAGTGTATGGCAAGCCTGTAAACACTACATTGTGTTAAAAATTTTATGAAAAGTAGATGTTGAACGAATTTCAACAATATGAATAGTTTAAATATACCTACTGACTTTGGTCCTGATTCTGGTGGTCGAGTTAAAGGTTTAACAATAGTCAAACCTATTGTATATGGCAATATTGCAAGATCTTTTGGAAAGAAACGTGAGGAAGATGGTCACACTCATCAGTGGAAAGTCTATGTGAAACCCTACCACAACGAAGATATGTCGGTGTATGTAAAAAAAGTTCATTTCAAACTACATGAAAGTTATGCCAATCCCAATCGTATTGTTACCAAGCCACCCTATGAAATCACTGAAACTGGTTGGGGTGAATTTGAAGTGGTAATCAAAATTTATTTCCATGATCCCACCGAAAGACCCGTCACTTGCTACCATATATTAAAACTATTTCAATCACCCATAGTAGATGGTGAACTATCTACTACTACAATGGATCCGAAAAAAGGTTTAGTATCGGAATCCTATGAAGAAATTGTTTTTCAAGAACCCACCCAGTTAATGCAACATTTTCTTATGAATGTTCAACCATTGACTAATGGCCCATATACGCACGATACTGACTGTAAGTAATTTTTTTTTTAAGAAAAAAAATTAAATTTTTTCTAACGCTTTTTTTTTGTCTTTTTCCTAGTTGAAGCTAAAAAACAAAAAACTTTGGAAAATATTTTGCGTGTTAAACATAAAGTTAAAGGGGATATAAATACTTTAAAGGACAAATTAAATTTGGCTCGTGAAACTATAGCTAAATTTAAAATTGAATTAGCAAAAGTTCAAAAGCCACCTAATACTTAAACATTAATTTTATTTAATTTATTATTTAAATTTTTTTTTTTTTTAACAAATACAAAACAATGTTGTAAAAATCTTAAGCATGACTATCCATAAATTGTAAATCTGATAACAGCAGTAAAGTATTCGGCAGTGGACGGGGCTGTGGTGATAATATCATTATGGCCTGTCGTTCCATATCAACATCGGTACTAGAATGAAAATTAAGGTTTGCAGGTAAGGTTTTTTTAAACTTGTTTTTTACAAATATTTTGTGGCGTAAAACATAGTTTTACCACCTATGTCTTAAATCGCTTGAATATGGTGAAGTGAACATTCTATGAAAAATGTTTTTACTATTTTGAGGGTTATTATTTTGTAAACCAAAAATAACTCAAACAAAACATTTCAGAAATTTTAAAATTTGTTATCAAAATATGAGCATTCTAAATCAAAAGGAAAAAAAAAATTATACAAATTTATACAAGTTTTATATCAAAAACTAAGTTTTAGGAAACTACTCGTTTTCGGTTGAAGTGTAAATAGAGCTTTATAAGGAAAATTATTAAATCCAAAAGATTGTTCAGAAATGCAAATAAATTTATTTTGTGAACAATTCAAAAAGGCTATAAAAATTAATCAGCCTATAAAATTTTTTTTTTTTAATATTTTTTGTCATTTCTGAATCAAGAAAAAACCGCGCTTGTGGATGAACCACTTTCATAAAAAAATGTAAGTAACTTCCAGTAATATATTTTGAGCCCGTTTGCTGGCTGGGTTGTAGCAAATTTAAATTCTATAGGAATAAACTACACTTCACTGAAATGATTTAAGAAAATAATTGCCATATATTCAGGCTCTAAGGAAATATTAAATTGAACTTACACACAAACGAAACCGGCTACATTTGTTCCAATAATATCGTCGTCCGTTGATTCGGCAAAACTTACAGCCAATATATGATGTAAAAGTGAATGAGAAGGTGTAACGGCTACTAATTTCGTTTTATTATCTTCAGCCTATAAGCAATAGAAAATAATTAAATAGATTTCACGATATTATTTACTCACTATTTACCTTCATGCCAATGGGCATACAAGAATCCGGCAGAGGAGGAGAACCAATTTTATACAATTTCAAATCAGCAAATTTGACTTCAAATGAAAAAGGATAAAACGGTGTTTTTGAGCCATAAAAATATCCTTTAATACGTTGATCTCTAGCCTCTATTCTAAGACTTTTACTACGTTCTACAACACCACCACTTTTGGGTAGTAGGACAACTTTAACAAATGAAGGCATCTCTCGTAGCAACTCATTGTATAGACGCTCTTGATCTAATACAAAAATTGCATTGACTTCAAAAGCCTGCGCTGTATGTACTAAATTGGTATAGCCATCACCCTTAATCCAACCGCAAGTATTGATAATAATTCCAGAATGTTTAGCTAATGCAAAGAAAAAAAATTTATTATGAGTAAAAATATATAAGAGATTATCACCATACTTCTTTTATTAACATTCATTGATTCCAAAGTAACATCAGCCATTTTACTAATAACTGCCTTATATAGTGTATTATTGCCGGAGGGAGATTTATAGCCAAAGTGATATATTAATGGGGCGGTTTGTGACAGGCCTTCTTCAATACTAGCTGGCCGCTCTATTAGTATAGTACCTATAGTTCCAGGTATTGACAGAGCCCCTTGTCCAACATCTGTATCCGCATATAGCGGCCTTCGGCCTAAACGCACAGCGTAATTTAATAATATACGACATAACGTACTTTTGCCCACATCCATGGGACCTACCACCATAGCTACGGGACCACGTTCATCTTTCTCTTCGGCCTGTTCACGTAATTGTTCCAGAGCCGAATGACAATTCAAATATTGTACCATGGGAGTTTCTTTTGAAATGTAGTTGACATCGGTCTTGCCGGTCAAATGTAAAACGCAGCCATGATATGTGAATATAGCAACTTTGGCACCAACCAAAAATTCATATTTTTTCTTTTTTACCATTTCAGTTCCAAACATTTCAGCAAATCCTGAAAATAGCTTAATATAGAACCAAATGTAAGTTTTATAATTGTTGCTTTGCATATTTTTTTGTCGTACCGTCACTTGTACTTTTGCATTTTTATCTTCAATTTCGAAACGTAACTCGGAATCTGCTTCCAGTGTGTATTCTTTATAATTGTTGGATTCTTCAGTCATTTTTACTTTGTTTAATATTGTTTACAGCCAACAAATTAAAATTTTAAAACACAAAAAAAAAATTATGAATTAAAAAAATATTGTTGACAAGTATCCAAAACAGTGTTGTCTTATGATTTTGTTACGACAGCAAATTTAACAAGATCCAAGTACTTAAGTTAACAAGATCCAAGTACTCGAGTTAACAAGATCTAACAAGTAATCGTTAGTACTCGTATATAACAGCTGATTTTTTTGTAAATAACAAACAGCAGACAACCACGTGGTGGTTATAAATGTAAACAAAACGTACGTGGTGCTATAAATGTAAACAAAAGCACGTGGAGCTATAAATGTAAACAAAAGCACGTGGTATTTGAAAATTTCACCAAATAACTTAAAAATATGTATATATACACATAAAATGTTAATAAAATCGCAAAAATATGTTTTATTTTGAAAAATATATAAAAATATATAAAATCCATACAATGTTTTACAGGGATAACCCAACAAGATTTGGCGTATAATCAAAAACGTATATAGATTTTTTTTTTGAAAAAATGGTACTTTTTAAAATTAATAGAAAAAAAACCAAGAGTTGTCAAGCCCAAATGAGACATGAAATCAAAGGAGAATACATTCATAAATCCTATAAAATTGTAGTCATGTCCCAAGTCGTTCATCAGGGGCTACCATAACCCAACAAGGTTTCGCGTATAATCAATAACGTATATAGATATTTTTTGAAAAAATGGTACACGCAGAAAAAAAACAGGTGTATCTTTTAAAAAGCCTGCTATGTAAAATATGCATAGTATTGCACTAATTCAAAAATACAAGTCCCAAATTCCTGGTAATTAATTGATATGCATTTTTGCTAAATTACGAATGCTTTTTTTTGTTAAGTTGGCTAAGTACGTGCTAAAGGGCTGAACGATTCATCTTAAATGAGATTTCAAGACACATGATAGCCTACAAGCCATAACAAGTTGTGTGGTTTTACTTTTTATAACGATTGAATCAGTACAAACAACAACAAAAAAACACGATGGCAAAAAAGCATATGGATAGTGAGACGAATCCCATCATGAATCGTTTATCACGGATGACAACAGTACATTACCACATCATATTATTGTGAACTTAAGCAACCAACACAATATCAACACCATCGTTTTAGTGTTACTGAAAACTTATGTATAACAGTGTTGCCAGTTTGGGGGATTTATCCCAAAATTGGGAATTGTATCATCAATGGGGATAAAAACTTCCGTTTGTAGAACTGGGGATTTATTGAGGATGATACGAAATTTTAGGGGATCATTTGGGGATAAAATATATTATTGCTTTTTCATATTTTTATGAATTTAATCCTGATAATTCTAAATATTTATAATTTTTTTCTAAGAATGATGATAATAGTGAATGATTTTTAGCTACAAAAATTTGAGTCTGGCAAGGTAATGTTCCTAGAAACTATAATTCCTCTTGGTGAAAATTCAAATTCGTTTTGGTTCTAAAATTTTTAAAGTTATTTAATAAGAGTTATAAGAAGTTCTTCTTAAATTAAATGTATACTTTACAAGTTACTCAATTGTCAAAAGTTAATCCATCTGCTGAAATGCTAAAACTTTTTAATGCAGTACCATACACAACAAAATGTCTGTTATTTATTAAATGTCTGTTTATTATTAAATATTTAAAATGAAAAATTTTGGTTCAAATTTTCTTTGCTGTTATTTAAATTTATTTGTTCTTTTTTATAATTTGTTGTAAGCACAAATTTATTGAGTCTGAGTGTACAACTTACCGCAAAAAATAAACGAATATGGTATTTTTCCACTAATTTTTCGAAAAAATTAACGAAAACAAATTTTTATATAAAATAAAAGTTAGAAATTTTTTGGGATGGCAAATTAAAAATTGGGGATAAGGTATGAAAAGACTGGCAACACTGATGTATGTAACCGAAATACGTACCCAGTGTTACCGTTGTGCGACTAAAGTTGCAATTTGCAACCTTTTTGACCGCCTTTGACTCTATGTGCGACTTTTTCAAACTAGCCTAATTTTGCCACTTTTCCTAACTTTGTGCGACTTTTTCCCCCTTTTTTGTAAAGTCAGTAATAAAATAATTATATAGAATGATATTTAATTAGATCTAATAAATCAGGTCAAATCTAACTTTTTTCACATTTTACTTGGTATAAAAAATTTCTAGTAAAGTATCGCTTAAAATGTGGATTTTTGGACACTCCGGATCCAACCCAAGATAACACCATATTTATTATTGAGAGTTGTAGATTATAAAGACACTTTTGCACGCGAGAAAAAACTGCTTGAGATATAGCAAAATACACTTCGAAATATCTCTATTGTGAATGATTTATGCAAATTATGGGTGTTTTTTTCACTATCTCTAGCAGTTTTCTCTCGTGTGTAAATGTAGTTTAAGGCGAAATTTATAGGTACGGAGGGACGAATTTTTGGCCCCTGTACTGTATCTCGCTTAGCTTCCGAGAAATAAGGTATTTTCTGATTATGAAATTAAAAATATGGGAAATAGCGCCACCCATATGTGACCCTGATAGCAGAGACATGAAAACATAATAAAGGAATTCAAAGTTTAAGTGTTAATGTGCTATCATTTTAAAATACACAAATAGAATTCCTTGGACGAGTTCGAATGAAATTTTTTCACTAAACTAATGAAGTGTTCTTCACAATAGGAATAAAAAATTTTTTAAACTCTATGAAAAAGCTTCATAGTTTTAATGAAAATATATATAGTTTAATGAAAAAATTTTTAATAAATAATATGAAATTTTTTATTAACTTTTATGAAAAATTACATTAATTTAATGAAAAGTTTCAATGGACGAATTCCAGTGACAATTCATAGATCTAATGCAAAAATTCATTGATATAATGCAGATAATTCTCTCAGTGTAGTAAGATTTTTGAAGTTTAATCCATAGAAAAATGACAAATTTACGACAAATACTAACTTAAAACTTAATATAGCGCACTTTGAGTTCCATCAATGATTTAAAAACAAATATTATTTGAACTAGCTAGCAAAATTTTAAAATTAAGAAACACAGATTACTAAAAATTAGCTTTCAAAATTAGTTCAAATACGAATGGAATTAATAGCTATGCAAAATTGGAATTATAAAAAATATTAGTTTAATCCTAAATTTTAAGACAAAATAACATAAAAATTAGTTCAATGGAATAAGAACGCATTTTTAATGAAAATTAATTAAACCAATAAGTTAAAAGTCAAAACCTGTGACTCGATGCTATCAACTCCGAATTTGCTAGATACCGAAATAGAAGACCGAGTTCCCATTAATTAACTTGTAAAAAACACAGAAACAAATTTTCAGAACAAAAAATTTTTGGGTGGATTTCTTATTTTTTTTTTTTTGTTTAAATTGTTATTTCTTTCATTTGGATGTTTTTTGTTTAAATAAAAACCGTTAAAAAAAGTGTGCTACTTTTTTTTTGAAAAATGACTTTTTTGTGCGACTTTATTTTGAAAAAACGACTTTTTGTGCTACACGCAAAAAAAAAGGTGTAACATTTACGAAAATTAGAGTAAAAGTTTACAAAGTTCCGTGGTAGATATACAACTACATAAAATTAACGACAAATTTGTCAAGACGCTTAGGTAAATTTTCAAAGAGATATATATGTAATTAAATCGAAGCCTTTGTTAATATAACAACACGCGAAGGAAAATAAACTTTTTTCTTTTAGTAAAAAAAACATGGTTTATTTTTTAAATAAATAAAAGAAAAATTGCAAATTCTGTATTTTTGTTTTGGTTTAATTTTAATTAATTAAATTTTATTTATATTTTAATATTTTTCTTTGTCCTCAATTCCTCTGCTGTCGAACTGTAATTGTGTTTTGTGTTTACCAACCCTTCATTGCTCTATTCGTCATTTCCGTTCAATAACCGTGGGTATAATAATGATGTATATATATAAACTATTTGTCTAAAAAACAAATGCGAATTATAAGACACATTTTGCAAAAAAAAATTGAGTAAATAAAAGATTACTATGTCTGTAAAAGTGTTGAGTACCGAGTACTCATTTCCGACTTTTTTTAGGGTACCCAATGCTGAAAAGTAATTACTCAATACTTTTAGGCTTGTATTTTTTCAACAAGTAAGCAATTTCGACATGAAAATTACAATAAAAATATATTATTTTTGTTTTTATTTGCATTAATATTTTTCATATTTGTTTGCATTAATAATATTAAAAGATAAAAACTTGAGAAAATCCAGCATCATTATTCTTTTATATTAAGCTGCCTACACACTAGGGAACATACTTAAAAAAAGAGAGCATTTTTTGTGAATGTGTGAGTGCGTTTGTGTGTGTGTGAGTGTTGAGAGCGTGCATTTCGTGTTTACAAAATTTTTTGATATTTTTTGTTCCCTCAACCATGTTCCCTAGTGTGTAGGCAGCTTTAGAGATGTACATCCACCATATTGATTTGCATATGTCAAAGGAAACTCTAAGCGCTTTTTGACATTTACCTATCTTATTAGAAAAATATACTTATTGCTTATTTTATTTTCAAAATTTGATCAATGCAAATTTTACATAGTACGTTTTTAAATAAATTTCACCAATGTAAATTTAACAAAGCACGTACTTAGCCAAATTAACAAAAAAAGCATTCGTAATTTAGCAAAAATGCATATCAATTAATTACCAGGAATTTGGGGCTTGTATTTTTAAATTAGTTCATTACTATGCAAATTTCACATAGCAGGCTTTTTAAAAGATACACCTGTTTTTTTTCTGCGTGTACTTTTTCAAAATTCTCAGCGGTAACCCTGTACGTACCTACTCTGAATGGAGTATTTTTTTTTGTTATGCTTTTAGTTAAGAGTTTTGTTTTCATTCGTGTTGTGTAGGTATGAAAAGCCGATTATGATCGGCCAATGGTATAATGAAAAAATTAAAATAGACAAATGTCTACCCCCAAAAAATGCTTTAGTTGATCGTAATGAATATTTCAACTATTTAATATGTGAAATACTCTAATGATACCAAAAAAAAAGCTCTAAAGCGACGAATACATTAAGGAACATTGAGTAGGGTTTTTAGCAAACTCTACTACGTATTGGTTTTATTATATTATTTATTTTTAATTTTATTTTTCAATATTGTTTAATTATACCACCGAATGTTTTTTTTTGGAATGAATTTGGTAAATTTTATTTTATAGAATTTCGTTAGGTTATTTTAAGGGTATCGGTATTTTAAGTTATATCGTTAAGTTATTTTAGGGTTAACGGTATTTTAATTTATTTCGTTAGGTTATTTTAAGGTTAACGGTATTTTAAGTTACTTTGTTAGTGGTATTTTAGGGTTAAAAATAGTTCGTTGAAAGGGTTTCGAATCGTTAACGGTATTTTACGGTTAGTGTTTCCCAACCAAGTTAAAAATTTTAAAAATTGCCAAAATTAAAAAAATCGTTTAAATTTAAAAATTGTCAAAATTTGAAAAAATCATAAAAAACCGCCAAAATTTTGAAAATAGCAAAATTTAGAAAAATCGGCAAAATTAAAGAAATCGTCGAAAATTAGAAAAAAATCATCAAAATTAAAAAATCATCGACATTAAAAAAATCGCCAAAAAGCTATATATATTTATATTAATAAGAATTAATATAAATTATTTTTTTTGTTTTTATAATTTATTATGCATTAAAAACATTATTAATTTTTTTTTTACCAACTTTTTTATATAATAATATAAAAATTGTAAAACAAACATTGAATTGAAAATAAAGAACAACTAACTGCTAACTTTTTTATCTGAGTGTACGTTTATACTTTTTCGTTTTATAAAACCTACATATTATAACACAACACACCATCGAATCCATAGCATTCATTGCGATACTTAAACACTAGTTCAAAGTACTAATTGCTATGTTATGGTAGCGAACAATCGTGTGTCACTACAATCACTTATTGTTTTTTTCGTTGCCATGTTTAATGCTTAAGCTCGCTTACGTTTTGATTTGTCTTCTAGTCGTAACAGGGTGGTTTAAATCGTAATGCACACATACTAGCACCATGTGATTTAATGACTATAACAAACCGATTGCACTCACGCAGCCCTTTAGTACGTGCTTTATTAACTTTACATTGGTGAAATTTATTTAAAAACGTACTATGTAAAATTTGCATTGATCAAATTTTGAAAACAAAATAAGCAATATGTATATTTTTCTAATAAGACAGGTAAATGTCAAAAGCGCTTAGAATTTCCTTTGACGTATGCAAATCAATATGGTGGATGTACATCTCTAATATAAAAGAATAATGATGCTGGATTTTCTTAAGTTTGTATCTTATAATATTATTAATGCAAACAAAAATAAAAAATATTAATGCAAATAAAAACAAAAATAATATATTTTTATTGTAATTTTCATGTCAAAATTGCTAACTTGTTGAAAAAATACAAGCCTAAAAGTATTGAGTAATTACTTTTCAGCATTGGGTACCCTAAAAAGAAATCGGAAATGAGTACTCGGTATTCAACACTTTTACAGACATAGTAATTTTTTATTTAGTCAATTTTTTTTTGCAAAATGTGTCTTAATTCTCATTTGTTTTTTAGACAAATAGTTTTTATATATACATCATTATTATACCTACAGTTATTGAACGGAAAAGACGAATAGAGCAATGAAGGGTTAGTAAACACAAAACACAGTTACTACAGTTCGGCCGCAGAAGAATTTAGGACAAAGAAACATATTAAAATATAAACAAAAAAATTTAATTAATTAATTAAATTAAACAGACTAAAATAAAAATACATAATTTGCAATTTTTCTTTTATTTATTTAAAAAAATAAACCATGTTTTTTTTACTAAAAGACAAAATTTTATTTTCCTTTGCGTGTTGTTATATTAAACAAAGGCTTCGATTTAATTACATATATATCTCTTTGAAAATTTACCTAAGCGTCATGACAAATTTGTCGTTAATTTTATGTAGTTGTATATCTACCACGGAACTTTGTAAACTTACTCTAATTTTTGTAAATGTTACACCTTTTTTTTCTGCGTGTACTTTTTAAAATAAATAGAAAATACCAAGACTTGTCAAGCCCAAATGAAAAATGAAATCAAAGGAGAATATATTTATAAATCCTGTAAAATTGTTGTCATGTCCCAAGTCGTTCATCGGGGGCTAACATAACCCAACAAGATTTGGCGTATAATCAAAAATGTATGTATATAGATTTTTTTTGAAAAAATGGTACTTTTTAAAATAAATGGAAAAAAACCAAGAGTTGTCAAATCAAAGGAGAATATATTCATAAATCCTGTAAAATTGTTGTCATTTCCCAAGTCGTTCGACAGGGGCTACCATAACCCAACAAGATTTGGCGTATAATCAAAAACGTATATAGATTTTTTTTGAAAAAATGGTACTTTTTAAAATAAATAGAAAAAAAAACCAGGAGTTGTCAAGGCCAAATAAGAAATGAAATCAAAGGAGAATATATTCCTAAATCCTGTAAAATTGTTGTCATGTCCCAAGTCATTTATCAGGGGCTACCATAACCCAACAAGATTTGGCGTGTAATCAAAAACGTATATAGATTTTTTTTGAAAAAATGGTACTTTTTAAAATAAATAGAAAAAAAACCCAAGAGTTGTCCATCTCAAATGAAAAATGAAATTAAAGGAGAATATATTCATAAATCCTGTAAAATTGTTGTCATGTCCCAAGTCGTTCATCAAGGGCTACCATTACCCAGCAAGGTTTGGCGTATAATCCAAAACGTATATCGATTTTTTTTGAAAAAATGTACTTTTTAAAATAAATAGAAAAAAACCCAAGAGTTGTCAAGCCCAAATGAAAAATGAAATCAAAGGAGAATATATTCATAAATCCGGTAAAATTGCTGTCATGTCCCAAGTCGTTCATCGGGGGCTACCATAACCCAACAAGATTTGGCGTATAATCAAAAACGTATATAGATTTTTTTTTTTGAAAAAATTATACTTTTAAAAAAAAAAAAAAAAAACCAAGAGTTGTCTAGCCCTCAAGTACTTGGATATACAAACCTTAAAGCGGAGAATACACGAAGGAACATTCGTGAAAAAATGCCCATTTTTTACGAATGTGTTTTACGAATTCGTGTTATCAAAATCTTGTGATATTTTTCGTTCCCTACTCAATGTTACTTAATGTATTTTCAGCTTTAAATACATCGGCTTTAGCCGACTCTGAGCCGCCGCTAATAATTTTTTTTCAGCCGCAGCCGGCGAAAATTTCGTGTCGACTTGTATTTCTGCTGGTATACAACGAAAATTTTCGAGACAAGTTTTTTTTGAAAAAATTTTATTTTGTTTAAACAAATAAAAACGATACAAAAATTAACAAATGAAAACTTTTAAATAACTTAATATTTATTCAACAAACAAGCCATAAACGAATGAAGGACATGTGTTAGGGGAAAACTTTTGCACAAGACAGGAAAAAAGAAGGAAATCGGCAGCAGCTGTGAAATTTAGTAAATGTTAATACAGGATAATTAAAAGAATACATTTTTATTGTGTTATTTGCTTAAAATAAAAACGAAACAAATAAAAATTTGCAAATATTGAAGAAGTTCAACCAGCAGATACCAATAGCGTCATGTGGGACTCATCGATGTTCCTCAGCACTTTGACGCCTAAGTTCTATGTGGCTTTGACGGGAACTTCAAGTTTAATATCGGGTCTTATATTGATATTTGAGTGGTGGTATTTTCGTAAATACGGTACATCGTTCATAGGTGAGTATAAAAAAAGAATAACTGTAGATACTGATCTTGAATGTATTTGAATATGACACAATATTGAGTGGTATATTTATTAAGGACTCATTCCTTGGAAGTTATGTATATTATACGTAAGGATACAATCAAATTTCCACGTGATGGGAAACGGTGGGTACCTTGTCCTTCTCAAAAGTTTATTCGAGATTGGAGTCAAATGACGTTATTGATGAAATATACACATTTGTACTTTTTCAATAAAATTTAATGTGAAAATCGATATTCGAAGCGTTTTCGTGTTCCCTGTGTAAACTTTTTAATGATCGCGAAGAAACTGAACTGAATCAAGGTTCCAGTAGTGAGATGATTATTGTGTACGAATTATGAATTAATTAAATTTGTGAGCTCTGACTTTAAAGAATTAATTTACAAGTACCATATACTTATCTAAAAAGTGTGATCAGTCCTTTTTCAAAAAAAAAAAAAGTGACAGGGCCTTAGTGATGGGCTTTCTCATAGTTTAATTGGATTTTATTCACTGCAAAAAAAAAAAAATGTGAAAACTTTTAGGATCGCTGAAATTAAAACGGAATTCTTGTATTTTAAATTATTTTTTTTATACATATATATTGTATTTACGATTATTTTAAAGCCGAACACAGACGATCAAAATCAATGTTATTAGATCACCTTCAATGTTATTAGAGAAATATAAATCAAATCAAAATTGATCAATATTATCCTTCCTATAAATAAATTGCAAAATTTATCAGATTTAAAAATAAAACCACATTTACAGTATTTTTTTTTTTATTTTGCAATAGTTTATGTTCTTTTTATATTTATAAAAATTATAATAGGGGTTTTATATAAACTCATATTATACTCGTAAACGCTGTAAAGCTGGTATGTTTATGAGTTTAATGTCAAACTCCATATATAAAATATGTATATGGTTTGTATTTATACACGGTTTTCAAGGAATTTGCGAGTTTATATGAAACCCCTAATATGTATACATATATTTTAAGTGCACCATAAATTTTTTTTTCATAATATGGAATTTATTTTCATCAATTTACATAACTAAGCCCTGAGGCCATATATAATTATTAAATGCTAATACATAAGAGTTTGAAGAAACAACAATTTCATAAAAAGTAATTATATATATAAAACTAACGAATAATATAAAAAAATATCAGTATATAACAAAATAAATAATTATAAACAGTTTAAAAATTAAGAAAATGTGAGAGAGATATAAAAAATAATTTTTCAAAAAGGTAACAGTAACATAAGCTTCTTCTAGCTTTTGCCGAAAAACATGAGGCGAGAGTGTAAAACATCTTAGATCTCTAGGCAAAGCATTCCATATTCGCGACAATCTAATCTGATATGATCGCTCAAACAAAGTAGAGTGATGAATTGGGTATACTAGTTGTGGGTTTCTGTCAGAATTAGACAAAAGAAAATTATCTACTATATAGTTTGGGAAACAATTTAGCATAACTTTTAAAATAATAATAATGCCCTGATTCCCACATAATTATTAAAAGAGCGCCCTAGAAATGTGTTCACATACGGAGTAACATGTTGGCGTAGTCTTAAACAAAAACATTCCTAATGATCCTGTTAAAAATTCTAGTGAATTTCCTAAATTCTCCATCCGTTGCATAGTGGAATATTTCACAAAATTGTTGGAAATAATTTGGCCATTTCTTACTTAGTGGTCCGATTGTAATGAAATTTAGAACATACATATCTGAGGTAATATCGAACTTAAGTTTAGACGTTGGACCACATACACACTAAGGGTACGGTAATATGACCCCCCCAAAATAGGTTACCTTTTCCATAAAAAATTTTGTCCGCTTGCCATTTTTTCATTTCTTATCAGATTTTTATAAACCAACATATTTGGAATCTGCTAGCACAGGCCTTTAAAAAACATGCTTACTTGTATGGGTTATCTTTTATAGTTCCCGAGATATACCCATTTGAAAATGTAAAATTCCAAATTTGGTACGACTCATGTCTAGTTTTTCTCGAATAGTGGGATCAAATCAAATACAATTTTTTTGAAATGTAAGTTATTAAACCAAATATTTTTTCGAATAAACAAAAAAAAAAAAAATTAATGCAATATCTTGTTCCAATCAAAAACTGCATTCGTTTAAATAAAAATTTAATAAAAAGAAAAAATTTTGCGATTTTTTCCCCAAAAAGCACCAACACTTTTACATCCAGATAAATATTTTGTTTGCAAACGTGTAAAGTGTTCATACTATTCTGAAAGGTCTTTTCATGAAGAAAAGGTCTGTGTTAAAAAAATCTTTGATTTATATATAATTTTTCCAAAAAAAAAGGACAAAAAAGTTTAAATTAAATAAATAAGAATTTTCTCAATTGCAACAGCTGTTGTCAAAATGACACCAATTGTTTATGAGATGAGCAGGTTTTGTGCGTCGTTTAGTAAAAAGTGTTATGAATAAGAAAACCTTATTAAGCGGATATGCAGTACCTAAATTTTGCTTATGAATACCGCTGTAAGTTTATTTTGTTTGTTTAATTATTAAAGCAAATATCAGTTTTAACCCACTGCTCCAAAATTTGCACGCCTCCAATTAGATAGCGGAGGCGGTTATAGATTCTCCAACATATACAAAATTTATTTGATTAGTCCTGTAGACGTGGGAGCAAAGATGTAAAAAAAATCCCATTTTTGGAAATTTTATTTTTGGGAATTATGGGATTGCTTTTTGCAAATCTTAAATTTTGACATCAATTTCTCATTTGTGACTTTAAAACCTATTTAACTCCCAAAAAATCGTTTGATTATGTCTATTAATAAACCCAATAAGCACATAGGTTTTAAAAATTCAAGTGCTTTAAATTTAGCTTGAAGTAAAGTAGATTTCAAATTCTAGCATTTGTATATTTAACAAAAATATTTCAAACTTGAATTTTTGTTTCCCTTCTGCTGGAGTATGCTATTCAAATAAAATGTAATTAAAGTTGTATTCAAGCCTTGAACTTGAATTTCAGTGAAATTGTTTATAGAGAAATGAATGCTTCAGTTGCCAAATCGATTAACTCCACATTCAGAATTTTATACAACTTTAATATCAAAACACTTTATTGACTCCTAACTGTAAAATATTCAAAACAAATTTCTCTGATAATAAATATGTCTGTTCCCGTACTTTACCGAAGTTACACAAACTAGCCCAAAGGCGTTCCCGTACTCAAAATTGCGTGTAAATTGTTGTTGTTTGAGCTGTTTTGGGTTCCCGCGGGTACTCGCGGTAACGTACGGGAACGCACATAATATTAACACCACTAAAGCACCGTAAGTTGTTCCGATTTCACGTGAAAAAACTGTTATACTCCATATAAAAAAAATATTTTTCACGATAATGAGTTTCACATAAAAAGTGTGTAGATTTTGTTTTCACATAAATTTAATGTACAAGACTATTATTTTTCTTGTGAAAAAGTGGCATTTTGTGTTTATAGTGATTAGATCTTTCTAATAAAATATAAAAATTATTAATTTTTTAAATTTAAAGTAACTTTTGAGGCAGTTTCACTCAAACTTTAAAAGCTTTAAATAGTAATTTAAATTCTGAAAATGAATTTTTTTTATGTAATTAGAAACCAACTATCACATTAAACACAAAATGTCACTTTTTCACAAGAAAAATAATAGTCTTGTATATTAAATTTGCGTGAAAAATAATTCAACACAATTTTCACGTGAAACTCATTGTAGTGAAAAATTAGTTTTTTTATATGGAGTATAACAGTTTTTTCACGTGAAACTCAAACAACTGCACCGTAAATCACAGTAAGTTGTTTCGATTTCACATGAAAAAACTGTTATACTACATATAAAAAAATTATTTTTCACGAGAATGAGTTTCACGTGAAAACTGTGTAGAGTTTGTTTTAACGCAAATTTAATGTATAAGGCTATTATTTTTCTTGGGAAAAAGTGTCATTTTCTGTTTATTGTGAGTGTGTCTTTGATATAAAATTGAAAAATTGTTAATTTTTATAATTTAAATTTCAATTTGAGGCCTTTAAAGTTCGATAAAAAATTTTTCACGTTAAAAACAAGTTACGGTGCTTAAATGACAAAATTTTTATTTTAACAAGAATTTTAAAAAACACTACCCAGCTAAAAATGGACATACATATCGTCACCTAAAATGCAAAAGAGCGTAACAACAAAAAAATTCAAAATCGAGTTTTTTATTGACTATGATGCACTAGACAAAATTACATGTTCCTACAAAATTTTGAAGTTATATGTCAACAAATAACGATTTTACTAACGAAATTCAAAAGGCCGTAACAACAAGTGTATGAATTTCAAAAACAAAAAGGCGTAACAACACACTTGTATAAAAAGTAATTCTTTTTATTTTTGAATAACTAAGTTCGCTTAGATTTTTTTTTGTCAATTTGTGTTTGTAATTTTTTCGTTTGATGTTAACGAACATATTTCGAGTGAGTGCAATCAAAAAAGTTTGACAGTTACTACATGACAGTTGTTTGTGTAGTAATCAGTAGTTGTCGTTTTTAACAGAAATTACAGTTGGTTTTCTATACAAAAATGCAAAACAACTTTTATGACGGTTATTTAAGAAAACACCTAACGAAAAGTACTGTAATTTCGTAACAGTTATTTAAATCAGTTATTTTTAATATCATAATAAACAACTACCAAAACAGTATTTTTACAGTAAACGGTAGTTTTTGTTATTTAAAAAATAAAAAATTTCGTTGAATTTAAAAAATTCTTTTTTAGTTTATATTTGTAAATTAATAGAAATTAAAAAAAATGTTAGAATTAAGAAAAAAGATTACAAAAAAATATGCATATATCGAAAATAAAAAACTAAGCAAAAATTAGTGATAAAATTTCACTCTGAAAAATTTTTATCTTCAGATATTTCATAAATTATTGCACATTTTTAATTTCTGATATTACCAATAGTTTTCTTATTTTTTCTCATAATTTAGATTTTTTTGCTTCTTTATTCACATTTAAAATTTTTTTTCTGCGAAAATTGCCTTATATTCGTGTGTGCTACCTACCATTGCATCATACCGCAATTGATGCAATTGTTCTGTCCGATGTCCGGTTCGGACATCTTATACCCTTGTTGCAACTAGTTCATAAAATATCTAGAAATAGGACTACCGTATAGGATACGAAAAATGTATAGACCCCCCCTCCCCCCCCCCTGAGTGGATCCTGGAGCGCCTGTACATACCCAAAGATTAAAAATTTCGAAGAAGAAATGGGAACATCTCAAATCTTTACTTCCTATAGATTGTTATTACTTTTATGACAACATTCCATTTGAAAATTAAATATAATTTTTTAACATTCTATACTGAATTATTGTTTCTTTTTATGTAATGAATTATTACATACATATTTAATAAATTTAATATTTTTAAAGTTTTTTTATCATTTGAAATATTAAATTAACAAATATTTTAAAATATTTATGTACTATGAAAATAAATTTTAATAAATTTTGTTGTTGTTACGTCTTTTTGTTTCAGAAAAGCCAATGTCAAAAAGGCGTAACAACCATAACTTGAAGAATATTAACAAAAAATAAAAAAAATCTTCAGAAAAAAATATGTCCTTTAAATCTAAAATATCTTTTTAATTCTACAAAGTTTTTTGCTTCTCCTGTAAAAAAATAAAAAGTGTTATTACGCCCTTTTGCATTTTAGGTGACGATATATGAATCCATACAGGTTAAATGTATGTGCGTGCATGCTCATAAACATGCATTCATGAACATACATGAATACATAAATCTCCATACATGAAGCATATATGACCATATGTGTGCATTAACGAAATTTGAGGTAATATATACATGTGTGTACATGCATGAACATACATGAACACGCATGAGCATGCATACTATTTTCTCATTTGTCTCATTGAGACTCATTCATTTTTCTTTATGGGGTTAATCGATTTGGCAACTGAAGCAGTGTTGCCATTTCAGTGCTTTTCGGGTATTTTTTAGTGCTTTTTTCCTTCCCGTACCCGGTGATTTTTTACAAATACCCGTTTATAAAAAGCGGGTATTTACAGTGCTTTTTCAGATTTCTGGCAGTGCTTTTTGTACAGTTTATATTTTTGGTATTTGTTCTCCTTTTTTCAATTTTTCTTGAATCTTTTGTCAAATAATGCGAAATATACAAAAAATACATTTTTGCACAATGTTTGTAGTACACTTCGTGTAGTACTTTCGTTACAACTTTGTTATATTTAAACTTTCAAATTTTGAAATATTAGTTTAGTGCTTTTTACCCCTTTTTTGGTAATTTTTTTAACCTTTTTTACACGATTTTACAAAGCTAAAATGTGTTTTTAAAATCTTGACTTAAATTTTTCAAAAAATTATTATCGTGCTTTTTTACCCCATTTTTGGTAAATTTTTACCCTTTTTACCCGTTTTTTAAATGCTCACGGTGCTTTCCTGCCTTCAAGAGTTGGCAACACTGAACTGAAGCATTAAAATATTTTATTGAATAGTAAAAATTACATTTTAACAAAAACCGCAAGTTTTACCTTCCTATTAGGGTTTCCGAATTTTTTTGTTCTACCAATAGTACAAAATGGGATGGTTTTTCAAAATCTACAGGTAATTTCCTTTCCAACGATACCAAACACTTACATATGTCGTATCTTTGTAACTCCTTGACAAAAAATATTTAGAATGTAAAGCAATAACAAAAACTACTTTTTTTATTAACAAATATCATAATAGCTCTGTTTCTTTACTTTTTGGGTAAAGTTCGGTAAAATGAGAGTTAACAAGAAATACTCTCCCGAAATAACAAAAATGCACAAAAGTAAACGAACGCGAAAAACCACATTTGAAGCCCGAAAAACAAATGTCAATAGATTTGTGCATTATAGTTCGTTTTGGTGAGCGCTCTTTCTAGTTCTTGTTCAATTTGTTGTAAAAATCTAGATAGCTTTTCTAGTTAAACCCCTTTTTAAATCAAAAATTTAATAATTTAATAAAAATTTCCTTTTTAGGCATTTCTATTTACAAAAAGGAATACATAGTTTATTAAATTTGGAAAAGATTTAAATATTAAACAAAAGATTCGATTTATTTACATATTTAACTCTTCAACACATTTAAACAAGCGTCTTCACAAAATTGTCGGTAATTTTATGGAGTTGTAAAATCACCGATAGGCTTTTGCAACTATTATACTAATTTTTGTAAAAGATAAACATATTTTCTGAATGAATGAAATGATCGATTGAACTAAAAGAGCTATTAGTTGTGAACTAGGTCTTTGGTTCAAATCAGTGAAGAGTTCAATTGAACTAGTTG